>CM070749.1:12054752-13542938 GCA_036346245.1 Bonia amplexicaulis
TAATGAAGGAACTCAAATCCAACACAGGCGCGAGGAAGCAACAGCGCGCGCGAGCGATGGTGTCGCGGATGGCCACGAAGCCACCGTCGCCGAGGCCTGCCACCGCGGCCCCATGATGCTGTCGCCGTTGCCGGTGGCCAGGCGCCACCAGGACCTCCGCGGGTGGTCGTTGCACATGCAGGGACAATCATCATTATTGGAGTAACTCTTCTTCAGGAGAAAGTCACTGAGTCGGTTGTACCACATTATTCCCAACTGCTTTAACACATATAGCGACCTCTGCCGTTTGACATTGTACATGTTGCGATTAGGTTTATTTGGATCCGAAACTTTAACTCATTCGGGAACTTTCCTATAGATATCCATATCAAATGATCCGAAACTTTAACTCCTTTCGGACCTCCATGAGTTCAACCCCAAGAAGGTCGTCCTCATCCATGGAGGCGGTCTTGCCTTCCTTCGGGGTGTCGAGAACCAAGTCATTGGTCTACTCAACGGCTTGGCTAGCAACATGATGAGCAGCAACCTTCTTGACTCTATCAGTTGATTGCATGTAAAGGTACACCAAGTGCTTCGGGGTGCAGCAGGCTCGCGACTAATGGTCAATGTAGCCACACCGAAAGCAAGGTTGTGGTGGATAAGCAATCTTGTTGTCATAGTCCTCCTTCAGGGACTTCCCTTTACCTTTACTCTAGGGTTTGCCTTTCCCTTCTGTACTCCAAACTTCTTTCATTTATCCTCATTCCGATTTAGGCCTTTTGCACGGCCTTGGCTATTGCTAGCCTATTGAGTATTGGTGTGTGCTTCGGGCTCGGTCATTGTCCCAGTGAGATGTACAAGATGATTATGCATCAGGAGTTTTTTCATGCTTTTCTGCTTATAGCATAGTGTAGATAAACTCATAGTACTCTAAGTACTTAGCATCTGTGTCACTGTTGCTGCAGTGCCCTCATGTTGTGTTGGACGGTGCACAAAGTCTTGTCTACCATCTCAACGTCTGTAACTTTCTGGTTGCTGGTTGTAGAACCTCAACTTGGAGACAAGCCAGTGCATGGTGGAGTTATACACATCCATGCTATTGAAGTCCTGGAAGTGCAAGAGGGTCTATTCACTCTGCGCTTCTGGGAGCAGAATGGCTCTTTGTAGCATTTCCTCAGGGAATTCCATAGCGCCAACGAGTCCTTCTCCATCAAGTACTCAACCTTCAGGTACATATGAATGTGATGTCTCAGGAAGTGTAGGACCGCATATTTGGCAACCTCAGGAATTGCATGGGCATTAGCTTCTGGTTAGGTGATGGTGGCTCTAAGAGATCGAGCTGTTAGGTTGATCTTAACATCTATCACCCAGATAAGGTAATTGCTGCCATTTAAGGCGAGCTCAGTGAATTTCTTCTTGGCAATGCCCGACATATCCTACATTATTTTCATGCAATTTTTATCTATCACCCAAAAGAGGAGAGAAATCACACGAGGGTGTGGTTCCACAGGGCCATCTGTTGCTATTTTTATTTTGATAGGGATAAGCAGATGGATTATCACCGTCTCTCTCTTTGAAATAGTAGAGTTAGTCAAAAGTTGATTCCCACAAATTGTATATTGATGGGTTAGTTACGTGGATTTCTACCATCATTTATAGAATTTGATCCCATAATATACACTCCAGATTACAAGCATTTTAATCACCACACTAGTTAATTGGTCCCGATCTACGAAAGATTGCGCAGTCAAGCTGTATGTTGGATGGGGTAAGCATTTTCAATTTTTTTAGAGGACAGTATTTTCCAACCGTATAGCCATATATATATAGACTTTGCCCAAAACTCAGCCCAACCAAACGCAGGTCATACCAAAAACCAGCCAACTGAAAACCCATACGCAATCCGAACCAAAAGCAACGCACCAAACCATGATCTAGCCTAATATAAGATCAGTTCCTTTGAGCGGAGACTTATGACTTACATTGAAATCTTTAAATTATAGATTATTTATGAAATATAGTATATAGAGAAAAATAATCGTATATAATTTCGGCCGGTATAGCTGAACTCGGTACAATTTATACAATAATATACATGTAGATCTCGTCTTAAAAAAATACATCATTTAAAAGCTAGATATGATAACAAACATAAGCCAAAACCTAAGCCAAACCCTAAACCAAGTGATTCTAAATCCCTCCATGTTCTTTTGGGCTACGGTGGATGGTTTTTGACTATGATTGATGATTTTGTATGTGCTTTTCGAGACAGCGGCGTACGGTGGAAATGTCAATGCGGACAGCACACACGTTTTAGACTTAGGAAATCGTTTGGAGAACCGGTTTCGAGAAACTACTTGGAAAAACCGTCCTCTTTATTTCGGTTTTAGATAAGCTGAAGTCAAAAGCAAAAAAAAACAAAGACTATTTTTTTGTTGCTTTTGGTCTCAGCTTCTCTTCGGAAACCAAAACAAACAGGATGGTTCATGTAGGCAGTTTCTTGAAGTAACTTCTTTAAACAGTTTTCTGAGCTCATAATTATGTGTACCGTCCGCCACGATGGCTCCGACTTCTATCATCGTCTAAAAAATATAAATAAAAACTATATCATAATTAAGGTCCTGTTCGGCTGGGCACAATCCGGTCGGCTTTTGACTTTTACTACAGTACCTAACTTTCAAACGAAGTATTTTTTAAGATGGGGTTTACAAGTTAAACGTAGTATACGTTAAAAGCCTAACATCTGTACCAGCTAAAATCGTAAGTGAGTATCGGTCTCTCCGTAATCTGTACCGTAAACAGCTAAAATTCAAAAATTTCAGCCATAAGCCGCAGTCAAAAAGAACACCCCCTAAAAGAATCAACTGGAGTAAAAAAAAGCCTATTTTTATCCGACATCTTCGCTCTCCAGCGCTAGGAAGAAAACCCTCCCACTAGTTTCAGGGCCTGTTTGGCAACGGTTGCGATTTATGGCTTTTGGCTGAAATTTTTGAATTTTGGTTATTTACGGTACATATTATAGAGAGATACTCACTTGCGATTTTAGATGGTACAGATGTTGAGTTTTTAACGTGTATATCGTTTAATTTGTAGACCCCGTCTTAAAAAATATTCTATTTGAAAGTTAGATACTATAATAAAAACTAAAAGTTATCAGTTTCGAAGAGAAAGGACCGACGCTCAGTTTCCCTCCCAAAATTCCCCCCAAATCCCCAAATCCGCATTTCCCTCCCAGCCACTTCGACTTTCTCCAAATCTCCCACCACCAACTCATTCCTGGCCTCTTCGCCGCCCAGACCTCGCCGAGGGGAGAGCGGCGGCTGCGTCGTGTGGGTGTCATCGGCTGGGCCGGTGATATCGCTGCGGCGGGCGGCTGTCGCGGCTGCATTTTGAAATATTGAGATAGCGAAGTTTCGCTCCTCCATGGAGACATCACCGCCGCAGTCGCCTTCGCCCGCGAGGTCGCTGGCCAGGGCGGCGAGGCCGCGATTGTTCATAAAGGAGATGGTTCTCCGCAACTTCAAATCCTATGCCGGGGAGCAGCGCATCGGTCCTTTCCACAAGGTCTCTCCTCTCTCTCTCACACACACAGGCGCGCGCTAGACAAATTTACTTAGATGTGCTCGTATTTTTGGCCCATGGAAAGGAAATTAAGGCGGCCATAGATCATTGAGCTGTGTTTCCCTCTTCCACCTTCCACTTTTCGCTCGTTTTGGCGCTGGTTTGGGATACTAGGAGTGCAATTTTGCATGGTCCACTTGCATTTTTACTTGATCTGTACGATCCTTAAACCCTAGATATGTCACTTGGATAACAATTTTACTTATATTTGACAGACTAGGAGGGAAATTCGTAATTTTTTGTTCAAAATTTTCATCTCCCTGTGCCTACGAAATCCTAAATGAGTTGCATTCTGTGTAATAGCTTCAGTTTGCCTTTTCTGGCCCAGTTCGTCTAGTTGTGATACCAGAAAATTTGGAGTGGAATTTTGTAGGTAATTACTGGTTTTACGTGTGAGGCTCCAATTCTGTTGGAGTGGCATTGGCATGCTCTAGCAGTAGTGTTTTTTTGTTCACTTTGTTTTACTTGCACAATTGTTACCATTAATCAAAACACATGCAGTATATACATATCCTCAAAATAGCGTTGCTGCACTTTAGTTCAGCTTTCACTTGTTTTGTGGTAGCTGTGAAATCTTGAAGCAGCACTTACCATCATTTTAAATTTTAATGGTGTTCAACTAAATCATGCGGAAGTGACTTGAGTAGTTACACGCCTTGCATTCTAGCATTGCCATCTCTCTTCACTGATGGTATTTTGTGGCAAACCTTTGCAGAATTCCTAGTTCTTAGGTCTGTAATTGTCATGTTTTTGTTAGAGTTCTCAATAATGTAGTGGTGGAAGTGAAGCACCAAAAGTGGCATCTATGTCATTCAGTCAAACTTTGGGTTGTACCTAGTCATCCTTGTCCTGTAAGTGCCAGCCCATGTTTTATCTTAAGTTATCCCTAACACAGGTGTGGTTCTGAAACCATATGTTTCGCTTTGTATGGTTTAGTTCCGGTGTTTATGTTGCCATTGTGAATATTCTCTTTTCCTCTCTTTGTCTCCTATCAAATGAGCAAACCCCTATACCTGCAGAAACTGTAATATTCGCGAAGGGAAAAAGGACTGAAGTGTAGATTGACCAAAGAACACCATGAGCATCAGCTATCCCGAAAAGGCACCAATGCACCGTTCTGACATGAGGATACAGAACATTTGTATCATACAGCCATAGCAATAGTCAATTACTCAATTATAATCTGATAAACATAGATACTGCCAAAGAGTAAACTGCAGTTCTAGCTCTTCCGAGCACAGAACTTTGACACTACAGTTAGGATTCGTGCATAATAGAATAGAATAGAATATATTGCATGCTTTTTCTCTAAGGTTGCTCACTGAGTGACGATTCTTAGAGACAAAAAGAAATATGATGTTTTTACCTTGGTTGCAGAGCTTCTCGGCTGTCGTTGGGCCAAATGGCAGTGGGAAGAGCAATGTCATTGATGCAATGCTCTTTGTGTTTGGGAAGCGTGCAAAGCAGGTGGACATTTTTGCTACATATCGTTTTTATTTGATGTTCATCTATATATTTGTTCGTTTAATCTCAATTGCAGATTTTAAGATATTTAAGTATTTATTCTATCTCAACAAATCATCTCATTTATTTTAGCTTATCCAATGGTTAAATGCTGGATTTGGCATGTCAGTCTAAGTTACCCCAGTGATTTAAAAATTAAAAGGTTGAGCGTAACAACCTGCCCTTCATGTGTTACTGGTTTTGTATAACAGACAAAGAGTAAGCACAAAGTCCAAGCACAAAGGTATTCTAGTATCTAGCATATTGATACTTTGATAGCACTAATCTTGTGGTGGCCAGTTGGGATGTATTTAATAGTTGGACATGGTGGGATCCTTCTTTATGAGGTGTTTTTCTCCCATCTGTCATTGGCCATTTCGTGCAAAATTTTTTCCCTTAGAAGTTTGAATAGCAATGTAAAATTCTTGAATATCTTAAGCTCATAAAAGATGGCCTTATTTATTCATTAGCTATTTTATTAACTAAGAACAACCTATTTACTGGTTGTTTCAAATTCTATATTGCTTCTGACTAATTTCCCCATAATTGTAGATGCGCCTAAACAAGGTCTCGGAGCTCATACACAACTCTTCCAACCACCAGAACCTAGACAGTGCTGGGGTTTCTGTGCATTTTCAAGAAATCGTTGATCTGGTATTGCTTGAGTCAAGTACCCAACATTTTTTATTGCTTCATTACTTCGCTAGTGCCATAATCCCTTTTCCTTTTTCTCGCTGTGGCCATATGCAGGATGATGGAAACTACAGGACAGTCGAGGGTAGTGACTTTGTCATATCAAGAGTTGCTTTCCGTGACAACACTTCTAAATATTACATAAATGACTCGGAAGCAATTTTACTGAAGTAACTAAATTGTTGAAGGGCAAAGGCGTGGACCTTGATAATAACCGCTTTCTGATCCTTCAGGTTTTGTGCATTTTCCCATTTTACATGTGAATAATACCGATGTTTTTGTCTAATTTGGTTAGATAACTCTTAGATTGGATTTATAGTACCCTTCATAAATTTTCCACTTATATTGCGTATTGCTTGATTTAAGTCTACGTGGAATTTAGTAGGCATTCATAGGGTACAGATCCAGCTTTCATGGTCTTACAACTGCATAACTTCTGAGGTGGGCACCGTACAGGGTGAGGTTGAGCAAATCTCCCTGATGAAACCAAAATCTCAAGGCCCACATGATGAGGGGTTTCTAGAATATCTTGAAGACATCATTGGGACGAACCAATATGTCGAGAAAATTGAGGAAGCGAACAAACAGTGAGTTTCTTAACTGACCTTTAAAGCCTGTTGTCATCATGAGCGCTTTCTGTCCATTGTGCTATGATTTAAGCATTTCTCATGTTCTGATACTTTTAGACTGGAAGTGCTCAATGAAAAACGAACTGCATCAGTGCAGATGCTGAAATTGGCTGAGAAGGAAAGAGACAGTTTAGAGGTGCTGATCTGAGTGTTATGAATTTATTCTTTTGGTCGATTACCACTACTAATGGAGTTGTTTTCCTGTAGAGCGCAAAAAATGAGGCTGAAGCATGTATGCTGAAGGAACTCTCACTTTTGAAATGTCAAGAAAAGGCAACCACGCTGGCTTCTGATGATGCTACCTCACATGTTGCTCAGCTCCAAGAGAATGTTGCAGACCTGGAAAAGAATCTTGCCTCTGAAAGGTCATTTATTTCCACGGCTGTACATGGTTTTTTTTTTCTGTTTTGGGTTTTATAACTAAACATTTTGGTTATAATCCAGGAAACAATTCAACAAAATTCTCAAACTCTGAAGGAAATGGAGTCTGTTTACAACAAGCATGTCAAAAGACAAGAGGTATCGTCCTAAACTACATTTTTTGGAACCTCACTCATCGTGAATTCAAAGTTCAACTATTTTTAGATGTGGGTTACTGACTTATTTGCTAGTTCTGGTCTAATATTATCGTATTATAATGCCCCTTTGTTTTATCTGCTCTTTTTATATGTTTAGGACCTTGAAAATAATATGAAGACTTGCAAGGATCAATTTAAAGAGTTTGAGAGGAAAGATGTAAAATACAGGGAAGATTTAAAGCATCTTAAGCAGAAGATTAAGAAGCTGGAGGACAAAGCTGAAAAGGTATATTAAAATGGTTTCAGATGTAGGCTAAGCAATAAAGTCCAAAAGTTTCACCTTTGTCTTGATCCAGGATGTGTCAAAAATTGATGAATCAACAAAAGAGATGGAAGAATCATCCAATCTCATTCCACAGCTTGAGGGAAAGATACCCAAATTGCAAGAACGATTTAATGAAGAAGAGAAGGTGCTGGAGCGAATTAAAGAAAGCTTGCGAGGTGATTTTATCACCAACAGTAGCCTATTTCTTCCTTTTTCAATTTTCATAGAACTGTTCTGTTTGATAGCCAAACACCCCCATCCCCCCTTGTGTAATTACAGAAGAAACTGAGAGATTCCGTGCTGAACTTACCCAAGTAAGGACTGAACTCGAACCATGGGAAAATCAAATTATTGAGCATAAAGGAAGGCTGGATGTTGCATCTGCTGAGAAAGATTTAATGAAAGAAAAGGTTGGCCCTCCTTGCCTTTTGCCCTTTTTCGAAATAATGGAAATAAAATGAAGACCATCATCAATTTTCTTCAATATGAGCAGTCCACTTTTTGAGCCACTTGACTGCCAGTTTGGACATATGTTTCATTGAGGACATAAAAAATCCTCTTTCCCTAATATGCCACAATTTTACCATCCCAACCTGGACCTGCCATGTGGGTTACAACAAGTATTTTATTTTTGCATGACATTGCAGGAATCAGACACCAGAAACAAAAGTGTTAAGCTTGTTTTTTTGGCAAAACATTAATTAGATACAATTTTCTGCTTTTGTTAAGTACTTAATTTGCATTTCAACCTTACTACCTTATTACCTGTTTTCAGCATGATGGAGCTCGAGCAGAATTAACTGATGCTCAAAACCAGATGGAAATCATTAAGGAAAAAATCAAAATGAAGGATGCATATATTATGGAGCTTCAAGAAAAAATAGAGAAACACCAGAGTGAAGCATCTGAAGCTCGTAAAGTTGAAGAGGTAAATCAGTTCCAGATTAATTTGATCCATTTCTTCTCCCTGGAACCATTAAGTTTGGTCAGCCTTTTGCTGTGGAGGATCCCGAGTTTACTGTATCTCTATCTTGGAATGCATAACAGGAATGCCTAAAACAGGAGGAGTTGCTAATTCCTCTTGAACAAGCAGCTAGGCAGAAAGTTTCGGAGATTAAATCCACAAGGGATTCTGAGAAGAATCAAGGCACTGTTCTGAAAGCAATTTTACAAGCAAAGGAATCAAAGGAAATAGATGGCATTTATGGCAGCCTAGGTGATCTTGGTGCAATTGATGGTAAGATATAATCCATAGTCACAAAAGAATGATGTCCTAGTCCTAGAATGTGTGCAGTTAAACTATTACAGCTTTCTTTCAAACTAGGTTAACTTTCCACACCCGGTTGCACCGGCTGCTGAAGTTTCTTGTTGCTTTTTTTTGTGCTCTGGAACATAACCCCATATTTTCGCTCAGAAAACAAATTCTTACTTGGCCAGACATGAACCTGGGTCTTGTGGGTGCTGATCCTGCATTTTCCGCACTAGGATGGGAACACATCCTAGACTATTATAGCTTTGACCAAAGATATCTGGATTGAACATATGTAAATGATAAGTTTGCCATCAAATTATTTTCATATTGCAGTGCTGAGCCTAATCCCTCAAACCCAAGCAGGCCCTTTGAGTGGAATGCTTTTACTGAGATGAATGTGTTGCATATTTTTCTGGATCCAAAGTATGATAGAGAAGTTTAGGATAGTATGTATAATATGGTTTTCCCACATGTACATGTAGATACATGCACTATTGTTATGAATATTGTGTGTGTTGATATGAGACCCAAAGGGTCATATATATATAGGAGAGTACATGATGATATGCCATATAGAGATAAGGCATATATGGATTAGAATCCAAACTCTATCTCCTAATACAACTCTGTCTCTATTTCCTTAACACCCCCCTCAAATGCAAGGCGTATGCAATAGCATTGCATTTGAAAAAGGAGTTAACATTAAAACAAGAAGAATCAAACCGAGTCTTGATGATGTCGCGTTGCGTGCGACCTTGGAATAAACTGTCAAATCAAGTCAAGAGGAATAGATAGAAGCATGACTGGCCAGATCGAAGCTCGAGACGGCGGCGGCGACGGCAAGAATGCACAAGAAGCGCAACGGAGGCGCAGTGCAGAAGAAGCGCGGCAGTGTTACAAGCTCGTCAAAGAATAGAGCGGCGGCTGCTGCCATGCAAAAATAAAATTCCTACACTTCTATGACTGACAATAAATTTGTGAACTCGCACGGCTTGGACGAACTAGAGATTAGAGACCACGGATTTGGATGGACGCAACGGAAGACTTACGAAAAATAATTAAAGACTGACTCACTGAAACGAACGGCGTAGCGGCAGTGGAGTCGAGCGGCGCAATGCACGTGAAGCGCAACGGAGGTGCGGTGCGTGGAGGCCGGATCGGCGGCGAAGAGGCCGACGCCGGGCGAGAGCCGGAGGCGGCGAGCACCTGGCGAGCCATGCGGGAAGCGGTGCAGCAGCCGCGCAGAGACGATGGGGGGCGGCGGCCGTGGAGTCGAGCGGGAGAGCCGCCGGGTGGCCGGGAGCGAGACGAGGCCGAGGAAGACGACCACGAGCCAATGATGGCCTTGTCAGAAAGAGATGCCGACGAAGCGGCGAGCAGCAGCGGAGCCATGCGGGAAGCGATGGTGGGGCCGAGCGGGAGGCCGACGCGGCGCAGAAGAGGAGGCCGACGTGCGACTAGGAGGCCGGCGGAGCGACGGAGGCCTCGGGAGGCCGTGGGGAGACCGGAGGCGGCCGGATCTAGATCGGGCATCGGCGAGGCGAGTCGACGACGGCGACGGCGAGTCGGCGACGGTCAACGGCAAGAAAACCGACGCAGACGAGGTCGGCGATAGCTCGGACGAAGACGGCAACAAGATGAGCCCGATCCGCTGGATCTGGCGAGGAGCCCGGCGGACAACAGAGGACCAGAAACGGTGCCTGCATTTTTTTTTTGAATATTGGACGATCGTCATGGACAAAACACGCGCACATGCTGGGCGATGTGCTCGACGTCTACGAGGCCCACCTGGCCAAGAACAACTACCTCGCCGGTGATCCTCGCCCAGGCTAGGCAGGTGACGCTCGGCACGGCCACGAAGAGGAAGAGCACCGGGTGGAGATCCCACGGCAGCGTCTCGCTCGTGGGCAGCCGCGGCACCGACGGCGACGGCCAGAAGATGGCCGCCCGGAGAGATCGATTCTCCGGGCGTGACAATGAAGACGAACGGAGACTAGGTATGGAACCTAGGCTCTGATACCATGTTATGAATATTGTGTGTGTTGATATGAGACCCAAATGGTCATATATATAGGAGAGTACACGAGGATATGCCATATAGAGATAAGGCATATATGGATTAGAATCCAAACTCTATCTCCTAATACAACTCTGTCTGTATTTCCTTAACAACTATCACCACCCTCAAATGTGCTTCGAGATTTATGCAAACCTTCAAAATTTAAACCACAATCACATCTTCTAATCATTGCAATATCCTTGCACGAATCTTGAGGCACTTTGGTGGGCTAAGATAGTATAGGTACATATGCACATGTGTACTTGCATTTTTATATTATCTATTATGCTTTATGTATATATTGTCGGTCCAAATTATGCTACAAAAGTTTAGGCTATAAGTATTTACTAATTTGTTTCAGGTTAAGAAGTTTAACATTTACTTTAGCATATGGCTTGTTCAAAGATTCCAATTTTGATTAAAAAAAACTGCAAAAGTTTTTTGCGGTTTGCTTGTAGGAGGTCAAGGAGTCTCCAGTTTGTGCCTATTTCTTGATACCAGTACACGAAGCCCAATACAGATGTACTGAATTTGGATTCCTTCAGATTTTATATATTGTAGGTCCAAATTATGGTACAAAAGTTTAGGCTATAAGTATTTACTAATTTGTTTCAGGTTAAGAAGTTTAACATTTACTTTAGCATAAGGCTTGTTCAAAGATTCCAATTTTGATTGAAAAAAACAGCAAAAGTTTTTGCGGTTTGCTTGTAGGAGGTCAAGGCTTCTCCAGTTTGTGCCTATTTCTTGATACCAGTACACGAAGCCCCATACAGATGTACTGAATTTGGATTCCTTCAGATTTTATATATTACTATTACTGTTTGTGTTTCTGGCCCAGCAGGAGGGGACAAAAAACCCTTTTTCAGAAAAAGAATTGATGTAATGATATATGCTATTGCATTTGATGCCGGAGACTTTGCAACTTTGCAAGTGAAATTAAACTTGACATCTCGGTGTTGGACTTAGTAGTTCAGTCTGTCATCAAAGATGTAGTAAATTCCTGTTTCTGCTATAATCTGAAACTGTCATTCTAAAATTACAAAATATAGTGGCATGTGAGAGCCTGGTATACCAATTATGATCTTTCTTTGTAGAAACATTTATTCAGCTACATATGGCTTAATTTTATTAGCAATTGTGCCCTGCAGCAAAATATGATGTCGCCATATCAACAGCATGCCCTGGGCTTGACTATATTGTTGTTGAAACAACAAATTCAGCCCAAGCTTGTGTTGAATTATTACGCAGAAGAAATCTTGGGATTGCAACTTTTATGATATTGGTAACACTCTAGTTTATTTTCTTTGCGCTTTCCTGTTTATTTCTACGCAAACTTTTTACCAGTTGGTTTCATTTTTTGGGGGTATGATTTTTGTACTTTTACCATTACAGGAAAAGCAAACACATCATCTTCGTAGGCTACAAGAGAAAGTAAAAACACCTGAGGGAGTTCCACGTCTCTTTGATCTGGTAAAGGTTAAAGATGAGAAGCTGAAATTAGCTTTCTTTGCTATCTTGGGGAATACTGTTGTTGCAAACCATCTTGATCAGGTAAATCCTTGAATTACTTTGTTTATTCTACTTTTGTTATTTGCTTCTGTCATAGCTGCTTGTAGTTATAGTGTGCCATGTATACTTGTTTCTCAAAGAAGTTTTCAATTGGCTCCCCAAGCATTTTCATCTAAACTGTCATTATTTCTGCAAATTACTTTGTTGAGTACATTTCCTATTCTATTTCCTAGCAACAGCTGCTGCCTATATTTTTAAAACAGTGACAGCAAACATCTATTTTTGTCAGGCTACCCGAATTGCATATAGTGCAGCTAATGAATTCCGTCGTGTAGTTACCCTTGATGGTGCACTTTTTGAAAAGTCCGGTACTATGAGTGGTGGTGGTAGTAAGCCGCGAGGTGGCAAGATGGGCACATCCATCCGAGAAAGCATTTCAGAAGAGGCTGTTATAAATGCTGAAAACGATCTTAACAAGCTAGTTGGCCAACTCAACAGGTTGTGTGAAAATATTAATGATGCTAAAAAATGCTATCGAGCCTTGGAAGAAACTAAATCCCGTCTTGAGATGGAACTGGCAAAAGCTAAAAAAGAGGTAGGTGAACCAGCAGTGTTCTGCTTCTTGTCCTTCAAGTTTTGTGTGTCGAGATCACCTTACCTTTTTTTTCTTGGAAAAGGTTGAGAGTATGAATACACAATACAGTTACAATGAAAAGCGACTAGATTCACTAAAAGCTGCATCGCATCCCAAAGATGATGAGGTTCGCAGAATGAAAGAGCTGGATGTCATCCTATCTACTGAGCAAGTTGAACTAAATAGACTTGCAAAATCTTCCAGCAAGCTCAAAGATCAGGCGAGTGCCTATACAAACCTTGAAGTCTCATTTCAACTTAAAGCCATGTTTATCTGCTTTTGTCACACATCAACTTCAATTCACAAAAAAATTGCAAATCATCCAACATTCAGAACTCTCCTGTTTGAATTCTCTGTTTCTACATCTATCGACTTTTCTGTACTTTGTTGTGGCATTGTTGTTAATGGAAAACATTCTTTACAACATAGCATTAACTTAGCTTCGCTTTTATATATACCAGGCTTCAGATCTTCAGCAGAAAATTGAAAATGCAGGGGGACAGGTGCTCAAGGATCAGAAGGCAAAAGTTGCAAATATCCAATCAGTGAGTATATGCTTGTGTGTGCGTACATGTATGTTCTTTTTCCGGGGTGATCACTCAGATATTTATGATCTCATGTCTCAAAAATCAGGAACTTGACAAAACAAGCTCAGATATCAACCGCCACAAAGTTAAAATAACTACATGTGAGAAGTTGGTGAAAAAGTTAACCAAGGGCATTGAGGAGTCCAAGAAAGAAAAAGAAAAGCATCTTGCTGAAAAGGAGAAGATGATGTCTATTTTCAAAGAGATTGAGAAGAAGGCTTTTGTTGTTCAAGAAGATTACAAGAAAACACAGGAGGTAGTTTAGTTGTGCTGCCCTCTAGGCTGGACCCTGACTGAACTGTTGCGTTTTTTGAACGGGTAATGTGAATCTGTTTGTAAATTGTAGATGATGGACAACCATAAAGATGAGCTTGACAAAAAAAAGGAAGAATACACCAAATTAAAGAAAGTGATGGATGAACTGAGAGCCACCGAGGTATCTTCCATAAAATCTTATCATGTTAATATCTTAATTAACTCTGCCATGTTGTCTCTTTGAACAACCTGAACTATTTGTCAATAAAACAGGTTGATGCAGAGTACAAACTGCGAGATACAAAAAAGATTGCCAAGGAGTGGGAAATGAAGGTGAAGGCATTCAGGAAAAGGCTTGCTGACATTCAGACGAATATTGTTAAACACATGGACCAGTATGTCTAAATATTATTTTTCAGTTACTTTATGACCCTGTTCAAAATTGATGTGGCTTTTGGCTGAAATGACACTGTAGCGGCTATTAGCTTTTTCTGAGGTATTTAATTAAAAGAAAATGAATAAAAAATAGAAAAATGAAAAACATCGTTATATCTCTATGGAAGAAAAAGAGGAAAAGAAGAAGAAGAAACCACGTTAAGAAGCCAACTATATAATGTAGGTCCAAAATATGCTATAAAAGTTTAGGTTATCAGTAATTTTACTAATTATTTCAGGTAAAGAAGTTTAACATTCACTTTAGCATAAGGCTTGTTCAAAGATTCCAATTTTGATAAAAAAAAATGCAAAAGTTTTTGCGGTTTGCTTGTAGGAGGTCAAGGCTTCTCCAGTTAGTGCCTATTTGGAAAAAGAAGTATTCCAATTTAGATTCTTTCAGATTTTATATATTAGTATCACTGTTTGTGTTTTCCCAGGCAGGAGGGGACAAAAAACCTTTTTTTTTTTTCAGAAAAGGACGTATTGATGTATGTTATTGTATTTGATGCCGCAGACTTTGCAAGTGAAATTAAACTTGACACCTCATTGTTAGACTTAGTAGTTCTATCTCTCATCTCAGATGGCAAGTGTTGATTTAGTATTTGCCCCTTAGTGATTTGTGAAAGTTTGAGTTGGTCAATTCATGGGCATCAAAGATGTAGTAAATCCCTATCTTTGCTATAATCTGAGAATGTCATTCTAAAATAATAGTGGCGTGTGAGAGCCTGGTATACTAATTATGATTTATGTTTGTAGAAACATTTATTCAGCTACATATGTCTTAATTTTATTAGCAATTGTGCCCTGCAGCAAAATATGATGTCGCCATATCAACAGCATGCCCTGGGCTTGATTATATTGTTGTTGAAACAACAAATTCAGCCCAAGCTTGCGTTGAATTATTACGCAGAAGAAACCTTGGGATTGCAACTTTTATGATATTGGTAACGCTCTAGTTTATTTTCTTTGCGCTTTCCTGCTTATTTATATACAAACTTTTTATCTGTTGGTTTCATTTTTTGGCATGATTTTGATACTTCTATCATTACAGGAAAAGCAAACACATCATCTTCGTAAGCTACAAGAGAAAGTAAAAACACCTGAAGGAGTTCCACGCCTCTTTGATCTGGTAAAGGTTAAAGATGAGAAGCTGAAATTGGCTTTCTTTGCTACCTTGGGGAATACTGTTGTTGCAAATGATCTTGATCAGGTAAATCCTTGAGTTACTTTGTTTATTCTACTCCTGTTATTTGCTACTGTCGTAGCCGCTTGTAGTTATAATGTGCCTTGTATATTTCTTTCTCAAAGTTCTCAATTGGCGCCTGTATCATTTTCATGTATCTGTCGTTAGTTCTGAAAATATTATGTCCATTCTATTTCCTAGCAACAGCTGCTACTTATATTTTTAAAACAACAAACGCCTATTTTTGTCAGGCTACCCGAATTGCATATAGTGCAGCTAATGAATTCCGTCGGGTAGTTACCCTTGACGGTGCACTTTTTGAGAAGTCTGGTACTATGAGCGGTGGTGGTAGCAAGCCGCGAGGTGGCAAGATGGGCACATCCATCCGAGAAAGCTTTTCGGAAGAGGCTGTTATAACTGCTGAAAATGATCTTAACAAGCTAGTTGACCAGCTCAACAAGTTGCGTGAAAATATTAATGATGCTAAAAAACGCTATCGAGCCCTGGAAGAAGCTAAATCCCGTCTTGAGATGGAACTGGCAAAAGCTAAAAAGGAGGTAGTCAAACTAGCAATGTTCTGCTTCTTGTCCTTTAAGTTGTTATGTATGTTGAGATGACCTTAACTTTTTTTTTTCTCTTGAAAAAGGTTGAGAGTATGAATGCACAGTGCAGTTACAATGAGAAGCGACTAGATTCATTGAAAGCTGCATCACATCCCAAAGATGACGAGGTTCGCAGAATGAAAGAGCTGGACGTCATCATATCTACTGAGCAAGTTGAACTAAATAAACTTGCAAAATGTTCCAGCAAGCTCAAAGATCAGGCAAATTTCTATACGGACCTTGAAGTCTCATTTCAACTTAAAGCCATGTTTATTTGCTTTTGTCATGCATCAACTTCAATTCACAAAAAAATTGCAAATCATACAACATTCAGAACTCTCCTGTTTGAATTATCTGTGTCTACATCTATTGACTTCTCTGTACTTTGTTGTAGCATTGTTGTTAATGGAAAACATTCTTTACTACATAGCATTAACTTAATTTTGCTTTTTATGTACCAGGCTTCAGAACTTCAGCAGAAAATTGAAAATGTAGGGGGACAGGTGCTCAAGGATCAGAAGTCAAAAGTTGCAAATATCCAATCTGTGAGTATATGCTTGTGTACTTGTATATGTTTTATTTGGGGATCACTCAGATGTTTATGATTTCATGTTTCAAACATCAGGAACTTGACAAAACAAGCTCAGATATCAACCGCCACAAAGTTAAAATAACTACATGTGAGAAGTTGGTGAAAAAGTTAACCAAGGGCATTGAGGAGTCCGAGAAAGAAAAAGAAAAGCTTCTTGCTGAAAAGGAGAAGATGATGTCTATTTTCAAAGATATTGAGAAGAAGGCTTTTGTTGTTCAAGAAGATTACAAGAAAACACAGGAGGTAGTTTAGTTGTACAGCCCTCTAGGCTGGACCCTCACTGGATTGTTGCATTTTTTTGAACGGGTAATGTGAATCTGTTTGTAACTTGTAGATGATGGACAACCATAAAGATGAGCTTGACAAAACAAAGGAAGAATACAACAAATTAAAGAAAGCGATGGATGAACTGAGAGCCACTGAGGTATCTTCCATGAATTTTTATCCTATTAATATTTTAATTAACTCTGCCATGTTGTCTCTTTTAACAACCTGAACTGTTTGTCCATAAAACAGGTTGATGTAGAGTACAAACTGCAAGATACAAAAAAGCTTGCCAAGGAGTGGGAAATGAAGGTGAAGGCGTTCAGGAAAAGGCTTGATGACATCCAGACGAATCTTGTTAAACACATGGACCAGTATGTCTAAATGTTATTTTTCAGTTACTTTATGAATGTTGTACGTTTTCTATACTGTTTTCTCAGGCTCATATGTAGTTTTCTTCATCAGAATCCAAAAGGATGCTATTGATCCTGAGAAACTCAAAGAAACACAGGGTGATGACCAGCTCAATGAAATGTGTGACCTGAAAAAAGCAATGGAGATGGTGGGGTTGTTGGAAGCTCAGCTTAAAGACTTGAGTCCAAACCTGGATTCGATAGCAGAGTATGAATTAATGAGACATACCTGTTGACAAACATTTTTGCATCGATAATTTCATTACTTATCTTGGTTGCATCAGGTACCGCACAAAGGTTCGTTTATATAGCGAACGTGTTGATGAGCTAAATGCTACCACTCAGGAGCGTGATGATCTTAAAAAGCTCTATGATGGGCTGAGGAAGAGAAGGTATCTCCTTTCTTTGAATTTTAATCATTGTGTTGGTTGATTTGCCTCCTTACATGCAATATACATTCAGGTTAGATGAGTTCATGGCGGGATTCAACATAATATCTTTGAAATTGAAGGAGATGTACCAGGTACTTGAATACATATAGCAAGCATGTAATATGGTTTTTCCTGTTTCACAAATTAAGTCCAACCACCCTGTGTGACAGACCAACGCAGGCACAAAACGTAAAAGATGGTTAATTCGATTAGACTGTGCTTACCCCATTATCCGTATTAACTGAAATAATATGACTACTCAACCTCTTTCATAGCTTTATTAGCATTGTAGGGGTGTAAAAATTGCAGTAACTGTAGAGTACAAGAAAGAAAGCCCGGTGGCATCAGTTCATTATTACAACAAGGATGTGCTCATTCCACTGCCTTTATCCGCTGTGCATGTTGCAAATTTGTTTAAATGAATTCTTGTTAACTGCTAAACAATACGATTTCAAAATAATCTCCTTTTGTTTTAGATGATTACTCTTGGAGGTGATGCTGAGCTGGAACTTGTCGATTCATTGGATCCGTTTTCAGAAGGTGTTGTTTTCAGTGTGAGACCTCCCAAGAAGAGCTGGAAGAACATTGCCAATCTATCTGGTGGTGAGAAGGTATTTTTTCCATATGTGTCAGAATGTCAAGTTCATAGCATTGGTTTATGGATAAAGATGGCATACAGAAAAACATTACCAGAACTTGCCTTTTTTTCATGGAATTTTACAATTTTGGACGAAAATGAGCTTTACCAATTATGTTTCATGAGAAATTGGCTAGGACATATCAGAAACGTTTGTCTTATTGTGAAATTTCACAAAATAAATTTATAGATAGAAGCTAAGGAAGATTGCGTGCTATAACTAGATGTCATGCTGTGTGCCGGAGTGCAGGCCGTAGATGTGGAAAACGGGTGGTTTAGGTTTAGGCCCTGGTCGTCGACCAGGAGCCGTGATATGTTGCTGTTGGGTAACTCAGGGGATAAGCAGGGGACAGGAAGGAGAGAGAGCGTGAGGGAGAGAATAATAACTTCTGGCTTGATCCCATAGCATAGCTGATAGGACCTGACTTCTTAACAATCCGTCCTAATACAAAATCTTACCGAATACATCTCTTACTATCTCTCTAATTAGAGTCCTAACCGATTACAATATTCTTACTTGTAAATCAAGCCAACTAATTAAGAATAACTAAGGCGCCGTGCTGATTTCTGCTGCTCTCCCTGTTGCAGACGCCTACTATAATACTTCCCCCACATGACATTAGGTGTCTTAAAAGGATATTAATATGTAATATTGATCTTGATTCCAGGTGCTTGAGTTAGCCTCCTTCAAATCCCCAAACTTCTTTTAAGATGCATACTTAATTATTATTAGCAAAAATATTATCTACATATAGACATCTGGTCCCCTTAAAAACAGCTGTACCAACCCATACATTTAAGATACAACAGTACATAAAAAAATATTGAAATATAGTCAAATACAACACTTCTGAACCTGAAATGAGCATTTACCATCCGATATATCAGCCAAATGTGACACAAAAGAGGCAAGCCAGTGCGCAGATGGTACCGATTGCTAGAACCGTGGTGATCTTTGCATCTGTATTTGCTTATTTTCTACCTGTGTATATTTTTTCTTTTGCGTTCAACAGTGATATCACTGTCTCATTTCTAGTTGACTGCTTTGACAGCATGAAATAACGTCTTGGTACCTGACCTTCATGCTAGTTGCATATAATTTGAATTTGCAACTTACTTGCACGCATCTGATGTTATGTAAAATATAAATGTAAATCCTTCACATGTACTCCTTTTTGATTGTAGGTATTGTGCAATGTGCATGTGTTACATGGATTACTTCAAATTTTGCCATCCTAATTTCTCTTTTGAGTAGATACCAATTTTACTGTTTATTGTCTCGCAGACGCTTAGCTCACTGGCTCTGGTCTTTGCACTTCACCATTATAAACCAACTCCCTTGTATGTTATGGATGAGATAGATGCAGCGTTGGGTAAGTCTTGTGACTGTTTGCTTCACTAATACTATCCGATACTTCAATAAATTAATGAAATTTCTGTTTACAGACTTTAAGAATGTATCCATCGTTGGACATTATGTGAAAGATCGGACCAAAGATGCCCAGTTCATTATTATTAGGTACGTTTACTTACCTCACTTTTCCCAAATGTTGCTTTTGTCTCTGCTTCGCACCGTTGTGTTCAAGCGGCAAAACCCTTTTATGGGAAATGTTTAGCAAAAAACCTTCAGAGATATATACGAATTTACCAACTGTTTGCTTCGTAATCATCATGGAGCATAGGGGATAGAATACCCCTCTAGGAACAAGCCCCGAGTTGATAATTAGCGCTATAAAAGTTGGACCGAAATAGTAATAGACGATATGTAGGGGAGGTGAAATTTACCCTTACCACGTTTGGTGGTTCATATGAACTGAAATATGTCAGCCTTATTTGCAGTCTCAGAAACAACATGTTTGAGCTAGCCGATAGGCTGGTTGGCATCTACAAGACAGATAATTGCACCAAGAGTATAACTATCAATCCCGGAAGCTTCGCTGAGGTCATGAAGGTAGTTTAGTTCTGTAATATGGGAGTTTCAGTTGGATGTAATCTTTGTGGTGCCCTCTTGGAACCGAGGTTACTTCGGCATCACGCTTTTGTAGTACAGTTTATGTAAGCTTTGTGCTGTGTAAAGTCACGCATGAGACTAGGGCATTTGGCCACCTAAGGTATGCGACTTGTATGCTCCAACTGAACGTGTATTATTACCCTATCTCAATTCCCAACCATCGCCTTCTGTTTGTCCCAGCAGCTTTGTGCTCCCACATCAGCTTGGGCTCGAAAATTTTCGTTTTATCTGTCTGGCTCGGAAGCAGTTTTGTACTCCCACATCCACATAAGTTTTTTCTTATTCCTCGGGCGAACTACCGAGCGATTGGCAACAAGTTAGACGCCACACACCTAACCGAAAGATTTGGAGACGCAGGTGATTGAAACCTGAAAGCCGTCGAAATCGATCTAATGCAACACGAACTCAGAGGCAATCAATACCCTCTATGTGTGTGGCTTGAGAGTGGAACCCAGAAACTACCAATAATCACATGATTCTAGGTAGGATGGCAATCGAGCGGCGGTAGTGCTGTCCATACCCGATCCGCGACCATTTTACGCCTCTACGGCAATGACCCGCAATCTACGCTAAAAACCCCCATACGCGCGATTGGGTATCACCCATACCGGAACGAGTACATCACATATTCACATTCAAACATCACCAAGGGCATTGAGGAGTCCAAGAAAGAAAAAAGCATCTTGCTGAAAAGGAGAAGATGATGTCTATTTTCAAAGAGATTGAGAAGAAGGCTTTTGTTGTTCAAGAAGATTACAAGAAAACACAGGAGGTAGTTTAGTTGTGCTGCCCTCTAGGCTGGACCCTGACTGAACTGTTGCGTTTTTGAACGGGTAATGTGAATCTGTTTGTAAATTGTAGATGATGGACAACCATAAAGATGAGCTTGACAAAAAAGGAAGAATACACCAAATTAAAGAAAGTGATGGATGAACTGAGAGCCACCGAGGTATCTTCCATAAAATCTTATCATGTTAATATCTTAATTAACTCTGCCATGTTGTCTCTTTGAACAACCTGAACTATTTGTCAATAAAACAGGTTGATGCAGAGTACAAACTGCGAGATACAAAAAAGATTGCCAAGGAGTGGGAAATGAAGGTGAAGGCATTCAGGAAAAGGCTTGCTGACATTCAGACGAATATTGTTAAACACATGGACCAGTATGTCTAAATATTATTTTTCAGTTACTTTATGACCCTGTTCAAAATTGATGTGGCTTTTGGCTGAAATGACATCATGAGCGCTATTAGCTTTTCTTGAGGTATTTAATTAAAAGAAAATGAATAAAAAATAGAAAAATGAAAAACATCGTTATATCTCTATGGAAGAAAAAGAGGAAAAGAAGAAGAAGAAACCACGTTAAGAAGCCAACACGTTCCAAGTGGCTTTTGGCTAAGCCAGAAGCTGTTGGAACGGGGCCTATGAATGTTGTACCTTTTTATATTTTTTTCTCAGGCTCATATATATTTTTTCTTCATCAGAATCCAAAAGGATGCTATTGATCCTGAGAAACTCAAAGAAACACTAGGCGATGAGCAGCTCAATGAAATATGTGACCTGAAAAAAGCAATGGAGATGGTGGCATTGTTGGAAGCTCAGCTTAAAGACTTGAGTCCAAACCTGGATTCAATAGCCGAGTATGAATTAATGAGACATACCTGTTGACAAACATTTGCATTGATAATTTCATTACTAATCCTGGTTGGATCAGGTACCGCACAAAGGCTCGTTTATATAGTGAACGTGTTGATGAGCTACATGCTACCACTCAGGAGCGTGATGATCTTAAAAAGCTCTATGATGGGTTGAGGAAGAGAAGGTATCTCCTTTCTTTGAATTTTAATCATTTTGCTGGTCGATTTGCCTCCTTACATGCAATATACATTATTGGGAAAATTTGTTCAGTAGCACTGAAAGATCGCCACTTTCGGAAAATACCATTAAAAAAATCGAACTCCGGAAATTACCATTAAAAGATTCAACATTCTTCGGGATTTACCATTCTAGGCAAAAATGTGAAGGATAAAGACAAAATGCCCTTACCCTTCGGGCATTCATCTCGACGGAGCGAAGGGTAAGGGCATTTTGTCCGTAATGGTAAATCGAAGAATATTGAATCTTTTGATGGTAATTTCCGGAGTTCGATTTTTTTAGTGGTATTTTCCAAAAGTAGCGATCTTTCAGTGCTACTGAACAAATTTTCCCTACATTATTTCAGGTTAGATGAGTTCATGGCAGGATTCAACATAGTATCTTTGAAACTGAAGGAGATGTACCAGGTACTTGAATACATATAGCAAGAATGTAATATGATATTCCCCCTGTTTCACAATTTAAGCCCAACCACCCTGTGTGACAGACCAAGAAGGCACAAGACATAAAAGATGGTTAATTCGATTAGAGCGTGCTTACCCATATTAACTGAAATATTTTGACTACTCAGCCTCTTTCACAGCTTTAATAGCATTATAGGGGTGTAAAAAATGTAATAACTGTACTCATGATTCCCTCTATACGCATTTATTGTGAAACGACAATTCTGAAGAAAATGGACTAATATTTTGAAAGGGAAAGAGTGCAAATAAGAAAGCCTGGTGGCATCAGCTCATTATTGCAACAAGGATGTGCGCATTCCATTGCCTTTATGTGCTGTGCATGTTGCTCTTTGTTGAAATGAAGTCTTGTTAACTAAACAGTATGATTTCAAAATAATCTCTTTTGGTTTTAGATGATTACTCTTGGAGGTGATGCTGAGCTGGAACTTGTTGATTCCTTGGACCCGTTTTCAGAAGGTGTTGTTTTCAGTGTGAGACCTCCCAAGAAGAGCTGGAAGAACATTGCCAATCTATCTGGTGGCGAGAAGGTATTTTTTTCTCCATACTTACAGATGTGTAAGAACGTCAAGTTCATAGCTTTGTTATATGGATAAAGATTGCACCCAGAAAAACAGTACCAGAACTTACCCTTTTTTATGGAATTTTACAATTTTGGACGCAAAACATGTTTATATAGAAGTCCGTATTGGTTCTCTAATATATAAAAATGGGCTTTACCAATTATGTTCCATGAAAAATTGACCAGGACATATCAGAAACATTGTACTACATAGCTACATTGTTACGGATTTAAGACACTTTCTTGTGGTGAAATTTCACAAGTAAAGTTTATAGATAGAAATTAAGGAAGATTGCATGCTATAGGCTATAGCTAGGTGTCTTGATTCCAGGTTCTTGAGTTAGCCTCCTTCAAATCCCCAAACTTATAAGATGCATACTAGAATTATTACTAGCAAAAAAACTATCTACATGTCTATCTAAATTTAATTATATAGTCAAATACAATTCTTCAGAACCTTAAATGAGCATTTACCATCCGATATATCAGCCAAATGTGACACACAAGAGGCAAGCTAGTGCACAGTTGCTACCCATTGCTAGAACCGTGGTGATCTTTGCATCCCATATTTGCTTAGTTTCTACCTGCGTATATTTTTCCTTTTGCGTTCAACAGTGATATCACCTTCTCATTTCTAGTTGACTGCTTTGACAGCATGAAATAATGTCTTGGTACCTGAACTTCATGCTAGTTGCATATAATTTGAATTTGCAACTTGATAACACACATCTGATGTTATGTAAAGTGCAAAGTAAATTCTTCGCATGTACTCCTTTGTTGTATGCATTGTGCAATGTGCATGTGTTACATGGATTACTTAAAATTGCCATCCAAAATTTACTCTTTTGGGTAGATACCAATTTAACTGTCTATTGTCTTGCAGACTCTTAGCTCGCTGGCTCTGGTATTTGCTCTTCACCATTATAAACCAACTCCCTTGTATGTTATGGATGAGATAGATGCAGCGTTGGGTAAGTCTTGTGACTGTTCTCTTTCACTAATACTATCCGATGTTTGAATAAATTAATGAAATTTCTGTTTACAGACTTTAAGAATGTATCCATTGTTGGACATTATGTGAAACGTACGTGAGCATGTGCTGCACAGTATAGAAAATTAGGGGTTTGCGATTGGCAACAAGTTAGACGCCACACACCTAACCGAAAGATTTGGAGACGCAGGTGATTGAAACCTGAAAGCCGTCGAAATCGATCTAATGCAACACGAACTCAGAGGCAATCAATACCCTCTATGTGTGTGGCTTGAGAGTGGAACCCAGAAACTACCAATAATCACATGATTCTAGGTAGGGATGGCAATCGAGCGGCGGATGCGGGTAGTGCTCGTCCATACCGTATCCGCGACCTCAATTTTCGCCACGGGCATACCGCTACCATCGGTAAAAACCCCGCCCATACCGCGCCAGCGGCATACCCGTTACCGAACGAGTACATCACATATTCACATTCAAACATCACCAATGCATTGCAAATTCACATATTCAACAACATACACATACATTCACTAGATGATACATGTCAAGAAACTAATAGAGTACGGGTATGCAAATTCACATATTCAACAACATACACATACTTTGGCTGATGACAAAAAAATAGAGTACGAATCTTTCTTTAGCAATGCAGTGAGCCAGCGATTCATTGAATTATTAGGCCATTTGGACCAAATGTAGAAAACAAATCTGATGAGCAATTGGAATAGATCAATTACCATTCATTGCCAAGTTGGCAATTGCACCGTAGACTCGATGAATTGTGGTATTTTCGATGTTTCTAGCAATGATGAAGAGCATCCACCCTCCTTCCTCAACTATTCTTTCTTGATTAATATCCAATCGCAAAATGACATTAGCAATGAAAATTGTAATGGGCCTAATGGCGTCCATGAACATATGAACTTGCAGAAAATAGTGATAAATTTTGTTCTCTTACAAGTACTGCATCACAACATTAATCGATACTCAAACATCTAAAATCTTAGAAGATCGGAGAAGGGGAGAGGTTGTGGACGAGGAGGTCGAGGCGTTGGCATCGACGCAGGGCGTCGCGAGGGACCGGACCCGCGAGGTCCGGAGGGTCGTCGAGTCGGTGAGGTCGACGAAGGGACCCGTGACATCTCGAGGACGGACAAACGCCGGCAGAGGCGGGGCCGCCGGGAGAAGGACGGTGACGAGAGGAGGGCCGATCCGGATCCGAGGTGGGCGGTGGGGCCGGGGGAGGAGGATGTGGGAGGCACCGAGCCGGTGCGACGCGGATCCGGGCGAGGCGGGCGCGAGGCGCATGGTGGCGGATCTAGGTGCGGCGAGGGGCCGGTCGGGCAGGAGGAGGCCGATCTGGGGCGAGGAGGCGGATCTAGGTCGGCAGGAGGCCGGGGCCAGGCAGCGAGGAGGCGGATCGGGGGCAGGAGGAGGCCGGCGGGAGGGGGAGGAGGCGAGGAGAGGCCGGTCGGGTGGGGCGGCGGATCCGAGGAGGTCGGCACGGGTGGGCGGTCGGGCTTGGTCGTGGAGAGGCGGCGTGCGAGGTTTGGAGAGGCTGGGAGTGAGTCGAGTGACCGACCGCCCGATATTTGGATGAGGCCGAGTGACCGAGACGCGCGCTGGAGTGACCGAGACCCGAGTACAGTTAGGGTTCACTCGCTTTTAATGTGGCCCACTTGTCGATCTATTTCGCGGTAAGAGGCGGCAGGCAGGTGAGCTAACCCATACCGCTCGCTTATCCGATGGGCGTAGATTTATCCCATTTCATACCCGGGCAAAGAATGCATCCCATACCCGGCTCCATTAGGGTATTTACCGCGTACAGGTACCGGCACAATTGCCATCCCTAATTCTAGGAAGCGGTCGTTGGTCGGCCGTGTCTCGCGCTACCTCTCTCCATTTGAACGTCATTACGTTAGGTCTAAAGTAGAGCATCCCGCAAATTAAGCTAATGAAATGTCTCGAACCGAGCGTTCTATTGTGGTTAACCACGCATCGCATACATCGGCAGTGTTCAAAAGACGATTTTAGGTGGTCGTCCCGGACGGACCGCCGTCCGCCGCGCGTCTTGGCCAAAATCGATAGGTAAGTCGCCATCCCGTCTAAATGGTGCGAGACGGTCAAAGACGAACCGTTCTTGCGTGGAGATATGTTTGTCTCTGGGAACCGGAAAGGAGGTGAAGGACGGTGGGCGTGGTGGAGTCATGGTGGCGTCAAACCGTTGGGGAGGCATAGCGGGCGGATCTAATGTGGTTCATGGGTGTTCAGTGAACACCCAAATTTTTGACAAAAATCTAGTATATGTAAATATAATACATATATATATGTAGTTGGACCAAATTAACTATTTATAGTCACAATTGCCCGAGACCGAGAGACGCAGCCTGACCGCGACATGCAAGACACGGCCACCCATTTTCGCCGGCTGCTACCGGCCCGGACCCCCGCCCGATCCGATTTGTAAGGCGACGGGACCCTAACTTAGCTCGCCGCCGCTTTATAGATAGAAATTAAGGAAGATTGCATGCTATAGGCTATAGCTAGGTGTCTTGATTCCAGGTTCTTGAGTTAGCCTCCTTCAAATCCCCAAACTTATAAGATGCATACTAGAATTATTACTAGCAAAAAAACTATCTACATGTCTATCTAAATTTAATTATATAGTCAAATACAATTCTTCAGAACCTTAAATGAGCATTTACCATCCGATATATCAGCCAAATGTGACACACAAGAGGCAAGCTAGTGCACAGTTGCTACCCATTGCTAGAACCGTGGTGATCT
The DNA here is from genome assembly GCA_036346245.1 of Bonia amplexicaulis. NCBI lineage: Eukaryota > Viridiplantae > Streptophyta > Magnoliopsida > Poales > Poaceae > Bonia > Bonia amplexicaulis. Next base: position 12,081,564 of record CM070749.1, read on the forward strand.
TTGCATCCCATATTTGCTTAGTTTCTACCTGCGTATATTTTTCCTTTTGCGTTCAACAGTGATATCACCTTCTCATTTCTAGTTGACTGCTTTGACAGCATGAAATAATGTCTTGGTACCTGAACTTCATGCTAGTTGCATATAATTTGAATTTGCAACTTGATAACACACATCTGATGTTATGTAAAGTGCAAAAGTAAATTCTTCGCATGTACTCCTTTGTTGTATGCATTGTGCAATGTGCATGTGTTACATGGATTACTTAAAAATTGCCATCCAAAATTTACTCTTTTGGGTAGATACCAATTTAACTGTCTATTGTCTTGCAGACTCTTAGCTCGCTGGCTCTGGTATTTGCTCTTCACCATTATAAACCAACTCCCTTGTATGTTATGGATGAGATAGATGCAGCGTTGGGTAAGTCTTGTGACTGTTCTCTTTCACTAATACTATCCGATGTTTGAATAAATTAATGAAATTTCTGTTTACAGACTTTAAGAATGTATCCATTGTTGGACATTATGTGAAAGATCGGACCAAAGATGCCCAGTTCATTATTATTAGGTACGTTTACGTAGCTCACTTTTCCCAAATGTTGCTTTTGTCTGCTTCGCACCATTACTCGTTCAAGCTGCAAAACCTTTTTATGAGAAACATTTAGCAAAACCCTTCAGAGATATATACGAGTTTACCAACTGTTTGCCCTGTAATTTTCATGGGGCATATGGGCTAGAATGCCCTCCAGAAACAAGTCCAGAATTGATAAATAGTGCAATAAAAGTTGAGCCGGAATAGTAATAGATGATATGGAGGGGAGGTGAAATTCACCCTTACCACGTTTGGTGGTTCATTTGAACTCAAATATGTCACCTTATTTGCAGTCTCAGAAACAACATGTTTGAACTGGCCGATAGGCTGGTTGGCATCTACAAGACAGATAATTGCACCAAGAGTATAACCATCAACCCCAGAAGCTTCGCCGAGAGCATGAAGGTAGTTTAGTTCTGTACTATGGGAGTTTTAAGTTGGGTGTAGTTATCTTTGTGGTGCCCTCTTGGAACCGAGGTTCCTTCCGCATCACGCTTTGTAGTACAGTTTATGTAGCTTTGCGCCTTGTAAAGTCATGTGAGACTAGGACATTTGGTCACCAAGTTATAATACTAGTCTGCTCCAACCGAACGTGGATTACTACGCCATCGCAATTCTCAACCTTCTTCTGTTGTTCGGCTCGGAAGCAGTTTTGTACTCCCACATCCACATAAGATTTGGATCATTCTTCGGGCGAACCGCCGACGCACGGTGCGTGTTTTTTTTCTTCAGCTTATTGCTGTGTTTTATGATTTTTACACTATTTATAAGAGAGTTCTATGTGATAAAATTTATACAGTTTTGATCGATATAAATAAATATTATGAGTGATTAATTAATCTAAGATTTTATTTTAAAAATACTTTATTTAAAAATAAATCCTAGTCTAAAAAATAGTTTTTAGAAATCAGAAAGAAGAGGCTCCTTCCTTGAGCCCAAGAGCATTGGTAGTGGCAGATGAAGGCTGGGCAAAAGTGACATCGTGCTGCCCGCGTGGAGAGCTAAGAGTTTGAGGTAACGACGTGAGTCAGTGACACAGCCGATATCTAGATGTAGCAATAGGGGTTGCCATGGCAGACAAGTTAGGTTCACCCTTAATGTGGCCACTGTCTATTTGGAGTACGCAGGTGATGGAGAGCTAACCCATAAGCCGTCGACAATCGATTATCATGTTCAGCACGAACTGCAAAGAATGCATCCAATACCCTGCTATTAGGTTTAGCTTGAGAGTGGAACCCAGAAACTACCAATAATCACATGATTCTAGGAAGCTGGTCGTTGGCTGGCCGTGTCTCTGTGCCTACCTCCCTCCATTTGAACGTCATTACGTTAGGTCTAAAGTAGAGCATCCTGCAAATTAAGCTAATGAAATGTCCTGAACCGAGCGCGCGTTCTATTGTGGTTAACCACTGTACCGCATACACTGGCAGTGTTCAAAAAGACGATTTTAGGTGGTCGTCCGGACGGACCGTCGTCGTCGTCGCGTCTTGGCCAAAATCGATAGGTAAGTCAGCCAACCCGTCTAAATGGTTCAGACGGTCAAAGACAGAGCCGTTGCTGCGTGGAGATATGTTTGGCTTAGCCACAACGTCTGCTGGAACTGGAAAGGAGGTGTCGAAGGACGGTGGGCGTGATGGAGTCATGGTGGCGCGTCAAACTGTTGGGGAGGCATAGCGGTGGAGAATGCAGGGGTTCAAGGATGTTCGGTGAACACCCAAATTTGACAAAGAGATCTAGTATATGACGTACTGTGAATACATGTAAGATGGAGTTGAGAACCAGAGATGTAACTAGTTTGAGCGTGAGATCACGAGTGATGACAGGAGAGAAGCCGAGGATGCTAAAGGATTCTGATCGGAGAAACGAGCACTTTTCGGTTGATAGTTTTGCACCGGTCAACCTCTAATTCTACGATATTGCAGACAGACTAATCTTTTCGCTTGACTTTTTCTATTGGACCCTCTGACATCTCGCCGTTTTCTTCAACCTACTCTCAAGCCTAGCTCACTATGACCCGACTCTGCGATTTAGCTTTGCATATATTATTGAACGCCTATCGCTTATACCTTAATACTCGCTCCCTCACGCCCCACCTCGTCGCCCGTCTACGCTCTAGTGCTCCACGCCGCTGCCCCAGCCGCCTCCCACCGCACCGACCACTCCCCCCATTGAAAATTTGATGTTGAGGTTTGTTTTATAGTGTATTAGTTTAGCTGCAATGCACGATTCTGGTGATTTATCATCTCTTTGTATCGATAGCTTTGTCGCTTCCTTGATAATTGTAGAAGTCTAGGATTAATTGTTAAAGAGCATAGAAAATCATTATTATTTATCCTCTTTGTTGCACACCTTTAAAGTATATTAGACGAGTTCGTGACTTGATAGCTCACAATGGTGTGGTTCTATTATCCTTGCATGGATCAATCGATGGTTACTATATCGAGAGGGTATTCTAGCTGATGAATCATATGATTTGCTATCATGGGATTGGTGTACAACTAGAAACTTTATTACGATCAATGATCATCATTTCAAGGCTTGCACCTCACCTATCTCAATCACTCAAGGTTTGCACCTCACCTATCTCGAGTCTATTCTTACCTAGCAACATTGTCGTAACAACAGATATAATGCTATTTGTTATACATTTTGATATGAAACTTTGAACCAATACATAGGCCTTCATATTTCATTATTTGAGACCTAATGGAGTCTTCAACATTTATCCGTTGTTGAATTGCATTTGATGGCATGAGTTGGATCAATTGCAATATGAATTGATTTAACCGATCATGAAATGTAGCTTCTAAAACACTATGATAAAACATATAGCATGGTTTGCAAGATTAAGCGAACTTCATGGAATGTAAAATCCACTAAATTTTGATCATGCCGATCAAGTGAACTTTTGCAATTGTTTTGTATTTTTTATATTATTTGACATGTATCTCTAGCATGCATTGTATGTTAACTATTCAGATCTTTATGTTTTATACTAAATATTTACAACTTCAAACACTTCCAAAATCTCGTCCACCACTGCATAGCGGTGAGAAGAATGCAGAGGTCAAGGCATAGCGGTGAAAAGAATCGAGGAGGTATTGACCGGTGAGCTGTGAATAGCATGGTGACGAGATGGCGGACCTCGCCACCAACCAGAGGAGAGTAGAGGCGTCGCTGATACGAGTAGATGAAGAGTAGAAGCCGAGGATGTAAAGTTTGATCGAGATAAGAGATTTATTAAGGATTGATAGTTTTGCACTTAAGTCCTCTAAATTCTACGATATTGCAAAATAGTCTTTTGTCTTGATTTTTCTATTTGGACCCTCTGAAAATCTATTTTCTTCAATATTTAAGCCTATATGTCTATAATGACCCGTAAATCTGAGGATTTTATAATTTTATATTAAATGTTTAGCTTTTTGCTATATATATATATATATATATATGATTACCCACCTTCGCCCGTCTACGTCTAGTGACTACCTAAACACTGTACACCGGCACACAACAACGTACGCTTGCGGCTCACGAGCCTGCAACTGATGAATCGTTCCATGGTGAATGACCGAGCAAAACTCAGCAACAGGCCCGACGCGCACTGGGCTAGAGCGTCAAGTAAGCTTCAGATGAGACACAAGAAGGCAAAAGCATGAGATTCCCAAACAACAAAACGAAGAAACAAGAGCATTAACAAAGACGAGAAGGCCAAACTTTCCTTAAATAGGTATATGTACACGACCGGTGCTCCACTCCGTTAATTACCTCTAGCCTCAACCGTGATCCTGCCCACAGTACTCATGTGTAGAGGTCACGATCAAACAGCAGCGATGGCGGCTCGTTGAGGTCGAACGGGACCTCGGCCCCGTCCGGCTCCAGCACCGTCGACGGCAGAGCCGCAGCGACCTCACCCGCGACGGGTCCCGGCGGAGACATAACCTGCAACCTAGCTGGGAAATAGACGTAGTGCCAGGGGAGGTGGCTGACGTCGAGCCCACCGAAGGTGCTGGGAGCATGTGCCGGCCGCGGAGGCAGGCTCGGCTGCAGGTGCGGAAGGTGGCCGCGGCTGTGCCCGCTGCCACTGCCGCTGCCGAAGTTGGTCCTGGCCTTGGAGCCGCGGAGCGCGACAGCGGCGCGGTCGTAGGCGAGCGCGGCCTCCACGGGCGTGTCGTAGGTGCCGAGCCACACCGCGTCTTCTTCCACGGGTCCCGGATCTCCGCCGCGTACCGCCCCACGGCCGCTTCCGCACCCCGCGGTAGTGCGCCTCCACTCGCCCTCCCTCTCCACCCCTCTCCCCACCAACGCCACAACCGCTCCCCTGATCTCCCCTCATCCCCCGCCCTACCTCAGATTGCAGCTACTAACCCTTAGCAAGCAGCAGAGGAGTGGTGGGTAGCTCTTATACCGCCGAGCGCGCGGTGGTGGCTTGTTCGGTTACTCACTCCGCGCCTCGTGAAACGGGGAGGTAGGTTTCTGCGGCTCCGGGGCTGGGTTTTGGGGGGTTCGAGGCTGTCCCTGACCCGGCACGGCTCGACCTCGTCCCCATCCCAGCCTCAGCCGCCGCGCGATTTGACGCCTTGCGGGGCCCCGCCTTCTGGCGACGTGACGCCAGTATTGTGGTTAACCATCGCATCGCATACATCGGCAAGTGTTCAAAAGACGATTTTAGGTGGTCGCCCGGACGGACCGCCGCCGCCGCCGCGCCTTGGCCAAAATCGATAGGTAAGTCACCATCCCGTCTAAATGGTCCGAGACGGTCAAAGATGAAGCCGTTGTGCGTGGAGATATGTTTGTCTGCTGGAACCGGAAAGGAGGTGAAGGACGGTGGGCGTGGTGGAGTCATGGTGGGCGTCAAACCGCTGGGGAGGCATAGCTAGGGCGGATCTATGTGGTTCATGGGTGTTCAATTGAACACCCAAATTTTTGACAAAAATCTAGTATATGTAAGATATAATACATATATATATATGTAGTTGGACCAAATTAACTATTTATAGTCACAATTGCCCGAGACCGAGAGACGCAGCTTACGCGATGACATGCACAAGACACGGCCCACCCATTTTCTGCCAAGGCTGTCTACCCGGCCCCGACCCTCGCCCGATCCGCATTTATGTCAAGGCGACGGGACCCTAACCTAGCTCTCGCCGCCTCCGCCTCCGCCGGTGACCGCCTCGCCCGCCCGCTTCCGCCGCCGCCCGCCCGCCTCCGACGCCGCCTCCGCTCCACTCGCGCGCGCCGCCGCCTCCGCCTCGCGACGCCGCCCGCTCTCCGCCTCACCGCCCGCCCCCGCCTCCGACGCCGCCCGCCCACTCGCCGCGACGCCGCCCGCCTCGCCTCGCCGCGACGCCGCCCGCCCTCCGCGCGCCGCCCGCCCGCCCGCCCGCGCCCGCCCGCCCGCCCGCCCGCCGCCTCCGCCCGCCCGCCGCGACGCGCCCGCCTCCTCCTCCGCTCCACGATTTAGTTGAAAATTTGATGTTGAGGTTTGTTTTATAGTGTATTAGTTCTTTAGCATTTGCAATGCCACGTAACGATTCTTGGTGATTTATCATACCGTCTTCTTTTGTATTCGATAGCTCTTTGTCGGTTCTTCCTTGATAATTGTAGAAGTCTAGGATTAAAATTGTTAAAGAGCATAGAAAATCATTATTATTTATCCTCTTTGTTGCACACCTTTAAAGTATATTAGGACGAGAGTTCCTGCTGACTTGATAGCTCACCAAAGATGGTGTGGTTTTTCTATTATCCTTGCCATGGATCAACCATCGCCATGGTGTGGTTACTATATCGTAGAGGGTATTCTAGCTTATGATGAATCATATGATTTGCTATCATGGGATTGGTGTACAACTAGAAACCCCGGATTTATTAACAGGATCAATTCTCTGCAATCATCATTTCAAGGCTTGCACCTCACCTATCTCAATCACCATTTCAAGGTTTGCACCTCACCTATCTCAAGAGTCGAGATTATTCTTACCTAGCAACATTGTCGAAACAACTTCGAGATATTCGTAATTGTGCTATTTGTTATACATTTTGATATGAAACCTTCTTTTGCTGAACCAATACATAGGCCTTCACATATTTCATTATTTGGAAAGACCTAATGGAGTCTTCAACAGATTACTATTCCGGTTGTTGAATTGTTGCCGAAATTTGATGGCATGAGTTCGGATCAATTAGCAATATGTATGAATTGATTTAACCTCAGAACCGATCATGAAATGTAGCTTCTAAAGAAAACACTATGATAAAACATATAGACAAGTGGTTTGCAAGAAATTAAGCAAAACTGAACTTCATGGAATGTAAAAATCCACTAAATTTTGATCATGCCGATCTGTAGTGAACTTTTGCAATTGTTTTGTAATTTCTTTATATTATTTGACATGTTATCTCTAGCATGAACAATTGTATGTTAACTATTATTACTGTAGATCTTTATGTTTTATACTAAAAATATTTTTACAACTTCAAACACCCCTTCCAAAATCCCTGCGTCCACCACTGCATAGCGGTGAGAAGAATGCAGAGGAGGTCAAGGCATAGCGGTGAAAAGAATGCAGAGGAGGTATTGACCGGTGAGCTGTGAATAGCATGGTGACGAGATGGCCGGACCTCGCCACCAACCAGAGGAGAGGAAGTAGAGGCGTCGCTGATACGAGTAGATGAAGGAGAGTAGAAGCCGAGGATGTAAAGGGATTTGATCGGGAGATAAGAGATTTATTAAGGATTGATAGTTTTGCACTTAAGTCCTCTAAATTCTACGATATTGCAAAATAGTCTTTTGTCTTGATTTTTTCTATTTGGACCCTCTGAAAATCTATTTTCTTCAATATTTAAGCCTATATGTCTATAATGACCCGTAAATCTGAGGATTTTATAATTTTATATTAAATGTTTAGCTTTTTGCATTATATATATATATATATATATATATATGATTACGCCCCCACCTCGTCGCCCGTCTACGTCTAGTGACTACCTAAACACTGTACACCGGCACACAACAACGTACGCTTGCGGCTCACGAGCCCCTGCAACTGATGAATCGTTCCATGGTGAATGACCGAGCACAAAACTCAAAGCAACAAGGCCCGACGCGCTCTTACCGCACTGGGCTAGGAACGCGTCAAGTAAAAGCTTCTTACAGATGAGACACCAAAAGAAGGCAAAAGCATGAGATTCCCAAACAACAAAACGAAGGGAAACAAGAGCATTAACAAAGACGAGAAGGCCAAACTTTCCTTAAATAGGTATATGTACACCCGGACCGGTGCTCTCCACTCCCCGTTAATTACCTTCTCTAGCCTCAACCGTGATCCTGCCCACAGTACTCATGTGTAGAGGTCACGATCAAACAGCAGCGATGGCGGCTCGTTGAGGTCGAACGGGAGGCCCCTCGGCCCCGTCCGGAGCTCCAGCACCGTCGACGGCAGAGCCGCAGCGACCTCACCCGCGACGGGTCCCGGCGGAGACATAACCTGCAACCTAGCTGGGAAATAGACGTAGTGCCAGGGGGAGGGGTGGCTGACGTCGAGCCCACCGAAGGTGCTGGGAGCATGTGCCGGCCGCGGAGGCAGGCTCGGCTGCAGGTGCGGAAGGTGGCCGCGGCTGTGCCCGCTGCCACTGCCGCTGCCGAAGTTGGTCCTGGCCTTGGAGCCGCGGAGCGCGACAGCGGCGCGGTCGTAGGCGAGCGCGGCCTCCACGGGCGTGTCGTAGGTGCCGAGCCACACCCGCGTCTTCTTCCACGGGTCCCGGATCTCCGCCGCGTACCGTCCCCACGGCCGCTTCCGCACCCCGCGGTAGTGCGCCTCCACTCGCCCTCCCTCTCCACCCTCTCCCCACCAACGCCACAACCGCTCCCCTGATCTCCCCTCATCCCCCGCCCTACCTCAGATTGCAGCTACTAACCCTTAGCAAGCAGCAGAGGAGTGGTGGTAGCTTTATACCGCCGAGCGCGCGGTGGTGGCTTGTTCGGTTACTCACTCCGCGCCTCGTGAAACGGGGAGGTAGGTTTCTGCGGCTCCGGGGCTGGGTTTTGGGGGGTTCGAGGCTGTCCCTGACCCGGCACGGCTCGACCTCGTCCCCATCCCAGCCTCAGCCGCCGCGCGATTTGACGCCTTGCGGGGCCCCGCCTTCTGGCGACGTGACGCCAGCCCTACACCAGAGAGACCAGACGCCTCGTTCCGTCCTACCACCGCCCTGCCTTACCGCGCCTGCGGCACGCGCGGCTGGCCGCTGGCGGATTTGACCCAGCCCTGCCCCGCACGCTGCCGCGTGGGGCCGACGAAAATCCTGGACCGACCTGTCCGTCACGTCGTGCTCGTGCGCGGTACGTGCACGCTGCACCCCTTCATTCGGCTGCCGGGATCGCCCAATGGGAAGAGCAGCGGTGCATGACCCGTGGGGCCCAGGATAGGTACGTCCCGGCCTGTCAGTCGCAGGCCGGGCACCGCGGTTTCGTGCGCGAGCGACGGGGCGCGCGGTGACGTGCCGAGATACGATTCGGGGGCGGGCCGGTTCACGTGGGGAGGCGGGCTGTCGTGGGGCGGGGGGCAGCACGGTTGCGGGTGGGGGAGGACGCGTGTGGCGCAGCGCCGCTCACCAGGGCGCGGGCCCCGCCGCCATTAAACGGCAGTGGAGAGGAGCGCTGCTCGGTGGGTGGCGTTTGGTTTGGGCACCGTGCGGTGCGGCTCGGCTCAGCGGCTCGCTTCAGAGATTCTTTGTACAGCTCGAGCCACACCCACGCGCGCGTATGCGGGGGCGGGCGATGCGTCGCTTTCTCGATCGTTTGCCCGATCCGGTGCTGGCCCGGGCGTGTGGGGGACATTCGATCGTTCATCGTGCGTCCGGGAACGGGCATGGCGTCCTGCCTTCTGCGGGAGCAGGGGAGGTACAGGACAGGAGGCCTTGGGAACGCGCGAGCCGAGCCTTGACTGCCTGCCATCCTGCCATCCGCGGGGCGAGGCCCTGGCGCGCTGCTTTGGAAAGGAGGCGTAACCATTCAATGGCCAAACTCTAGGCGCGCTGTTTATGCATGCAGACGGCGCGGTTCCTGCGAATACAAAGCATTGTCCTTCCGGTAGGAGTAGCTTAGCGTACTTTTTCCCTTGGCATCAACATTTTACTACTCTTCTAACCATGTGTTCTGTCGTCTTAAACCAATGCCTTGGACGTAGGCCTGCGAGATATTGTTGTGCTTTCCAATCTGTTGTGATACTACATTCAGAACAGTGCGCACAGGCACGCTGTCTGCTATCAAATTCGACCCATTAGATAGCTTTGAATCATTTTGGATGCTCCACAACGCACTTTTTTTTTATTACAACGGACGCGCACTCACGCTGCGGAGGCACATGAGTGAGCTGCTGAGCGTAACTATGCAAGACAATGGACGCGTACTCAGTTCAGTTGCAGATGTATCACCGTTAGGTCCTCTCACACCTTTGATGTAAGTCAACAGCAAGGACGAAACAACGTCCGTGATGTGATTAATGTCGGGCGATGCTCATCGACACCAAAATACGGAGATCAGTACGCTGAAATTGTAAATGTTGGGACAAGTTTTTGTCAAATATCGAGTACCCGTACTCCCGCACAAGATTCAAATAAACCGCACGCAACTACGCTACGGAGAGCCTTAACTTTCGAGAACCCTAGGTACGTGCCTGGCCCTACAAAGAACAGACATGACTCGGCTTATCCGTCGACGCCCCCCCCACACGTACGAGCGTATGTACTTTTCGCTCACTGCCCGCGCCGTGCACGTCTCCTCTGCGCTGCGGTGGGCAGCGCGCCCGGCCCGATCCCGGCCTGTCGTGCGGTGCGCCGTAATAATCCCAATAATTTCCCCATCCCGTATGAGGTTCGCTGCGTCGAACTATTCACAGATGTCACTACAGCATTTTTTTCTCAATTGACCCTTCAAATATTTTTTTTACAATTCTAACCTCTTTTCTGATTCCAAGAGTTGTATTGTTCCCGCGCTATAGGAGCTCGACACCACCTGCTGAGCCACACTTGCTAGATTTTGAGCTACATCTGGTAAGCTGGCGAGGGCGTTGGCGGTGAGAGACGCTGCCTCTCACTGGCGCGACGCAGAAGGTGGCTTGGTTGAGGAGGCTCGTAACAGTACGTGTCGAACAGTTGCTGGTTTGCATAGTGGAGCTGGCGCGATGACATTTAATTCTAGCACGAGGTGGCGGGATCAAGTGGTGTGGTGCTAGTGTAGCTTTGGAGTGGACGCTTACGATAGACGAGTGAGGTAGTGCGCACGTGCATGATTCAAGGCGCGCAGCAATGGAAACAAGGGCTGTGGCGGAATGGCTTGAGTGCGCCTCCGAGCTTCAAAAGCGTATTTCCAAAAGTGGAATGCGGTTTAGTCTTGAGGACTTTCTGAATTTGGCAGAAACACCCAAATTAAAGAGAATTTTGACCAAATTCAAAACTTTTGAAATCTTAGTGCTATTTCAATGTGTGGCCCCATGTTCCGCTGCCTCACTTGATGGTGCCTACGCCGGGCTTCACCCTAATGTCATATTACCTTGTGCCAGCGCGCTAGTAGTAGTAAATCGACCTCTTCCTAGGGCCTCGAAATATCAAGGGAGCGACTAGCGCTCGGTGGTCCGATCTGGACCCTGGCTCCGTACGTTGTGTTATGCTGTAAGATTTGCCCGCGAATAACTTCCACCGTTCGATTCCTTCCAGTAAAAATGCACCGCATCCACCCCCGCTTTGTTTCTCATGCTGACTCGTGGGGCATTGTTGTGTGGCTGGTGGCAATGACATGAGTCACGAGCTCAAAGCTGGAAGCATCGACGGTCAATCCCCAGTGTCTCCATGTCCGTATGAGAGACAGATTTGATGGGACAAGGCCAATGACCGTCGCCGCCATGATGCCCTTTCCTCGTGTCCACCGGATAAGGAATAGATAGAGTACAAGAGGACCTGGTTGATGGCGCCTGTCGAGCTCGACGCTATTGCTATGGCCTCAGGCTATGCCTACTCTATACGCAAATAATTCCAAAAATAACAAATCTATTTCCAAAAAGATGTTGCATCCCGACAACAGATTAAAATGCACATGCGACAATTAAGAATATCTTGTGCAATATCACAAATAACTTGTTGCAACGATTCATTTCAACAAAAATGCGCGACAAAATAATTGCCCTATTGTAACAAAAAATATTATCGTGCAACAAATCACCCCAACTACAAGAAAATTGTATTTTAATACTTGATTTGAGAAAAAGATTTTGCATCGAAAAATACTTCATGCAATAATAGATGAAGCAAGCATCAACAATTCGAGAAAACATCATCAGTAACCTTACAAAAGTAGCAAGGGCATGGACGATGGTGGGTAGCGGAGCTCATTAGAGGAGGTTTAAGTGGCACCAGTAAGGACCTTACAATTGTAAAATATGCGGTATAAATTTTAAGTTAATTATAGCATAATTAAATATCATTGAAACACATTTCCAGCAGAATATAAATGACATAAACAGCTTACAAACATATAATTCTTCCATGTCACTTATACAAGAACATATATTTATCATATGAACCAAAATTTCTATTGAAATAATCATGATTAACATTGTCATGAATTGGGAAGTAATAAAACTTAGCAAGAAGCACAAGTTTTAGATTTTGATTAGAGCTCTCAGAAATAGGATTGCTCAAAATACAATTTTGGCCGTCCCGCTACTATGGTCCTATACTCTTAATTAATTGAATATACCAAAAGAGTTATAAACCTTGAGCTCTAAACAGTAACAGACAATCTGAGACTACACAAACTTTTCGGCTAGCAAAGGGCATAATCAAAAGGACCACTAAATATCTCCAAAATTAGCCAACTAACTGATATGAGTCAGAGAATAGATTCACAAGAAAAATTAGTTATGCATAATGCTGAAATGGCTAACAGAAATATGTACAAAATAGTAATTGTGATCACGAATAGCAAATTATGCTAAAACAGAAATTCTACTCGCAGAAATAAGACCGATACAACAATAGTCTAGAGCTCAGATTCAATTATTCATTTTCAGCATAAGACCAATTTCATCATAGAGCTAATAGCTAACCCCACAAGCATCTCTTGCAATAATCAACTAGTGACAAATCACAGATAAATTAAACTAGTCATAGATTGCCAAGAGCTGAAAACTGAAATACTCACAAAGCCGGTGATACTCGAAATTACCAAGAAGAATCCGAATAAGGCAAAGCACGCAATCTGCGCTTTCCCGGAAAACCTAGCACCCCTCTGTGCTGCTGCAGAAGAGTGTGGGAGACGAAGATACAATGCCCACTCCAATCTCGGGTAACCGACGTCGGAGACAAAGATTAGGGTTGATACCACACAAGACCAACGAGAGCTCCGGCCAAGAGCACTTATGAACACAAAGAGCAGGTCACAAATCTCCCACAAACTCAGCATAAGTCCTAGTCAAATCAATCTCTAGAGGTAAACTCCACTCTTTTCCTCTCGCCCAGATCCAAGAAATGGCTCAAACAAACCGTACGGGGAGACCCTAGAATGAAGATTTGCACCCCTCAGCCGACGACGATAGGAGAAAACCCGGTCGACGGCTCCTAAGTCTCAAGGTCGAAGAACCACATGGAGAGATTTGAGATCGCAGAGGGGAGAAACTCACTTTAGTCTTTTTGTTCCAAATCAAAGAGGAGAGGCGCCATTAAAAGAGAAACGGGGCGGAGGCCGGCGGGCTGCAGTCACAACTAGCGTCGTTGTGTCCGCGCCGGTGGCGCCTCCCTCGCCGCCGTTGCAAGACTCGGTCGCCCGGATGACGAGGCCGCCGCCGTTCGCCCGCACGCGAAGAGCCAGGCTCATGCAAATACACACGCGCACGGGGAGTGGGAGGCCTTCTCGGCTGGCCCACTGACAGGTGGGCCTCAGCTCTCTCTCTCTTTTTTCTTTTAATTGGGAAATTTCTGAATTGCTCTTGCAGAAACCAACATTTACAGTAATAGAGCTCTGCTTGTTATGGCAAGGCTCACAAGCAAAAGGTAGCTGCTGGTGTACCGAATCTATGAGGGAGGAGTATCCATAAGGTTGGTGTTGGTGATGTCCGGTGAGAGCTTCACGAGGGAGAGAGAGCTTCATCAGGGAGAGAGCAGTAAAGGGGAGAAGAAGGGCACGCCGCACGCGCACGCAGTTGATGGATGCGCGAGAGAGGATGAGTGGCTTGTGTTTAGCCGGTGACGCAGATTAGATAAGATAAAGATGCGTCCGATAGCGTGGACGTCCGGACGGTACAGCAAATCCCGGAGATCAAAGCCGCCTTGCCGTATTCCGCGCCGAGCGGCTAGATATAATGCATACGCTGATATGAATGATGCATCACTGGTATGAACGCTTTTTGCTCGTAGGCACAGCACACGTGCGACGTGTCGAGTAGGCAGAGCAAGAGGGCGTGGAGTGGGCCCACAGGGGCAGAGCCGATGTGTCAGTGTGGGGGCGTGGGGCCGCACGTGGGAGGGCAGAGATGCGGTGCCGCTGTGATGGGGGCAGGTCGGGCCGGTGCAGACGTGATCGGAAAATTTGGCGCGGAAAAGACGGCGTCTCGTCGGCCGGCCTTTTTGACCGCGCGGTGCCGCGGTGCATAGCTGCCGTCCTCGTCGCCATCGCAATGATGAAAATGCTGATTTTCTTACACCAAATCATCCTTCGTAACAAAAATGGTATAGATATGGCTTTTAGCTTCTGATCGATAAAATCGTAACAAACGTTGATTGCAGTTAAAAAATCCCGGTAGTGATCAGGCGCATTTAAAGGCAATGTTAGAAGTGGTTCTTCTGTGGGCTTGTTTGGTTTGAATATTTTTCAAAGCAGTTTTGAAATAATTTACAACGATTCTTCGAAGCCATCCATGTTGATTTGCCAACACAAGCACCACCTATTCGTCGCTCTATGAGCCAACTATCTGTCGTCTTCGAACTCAGCCCCAGCGCTATGCATCTTTGGATCGGATGCATTATTGGTCACACTTGCGAGCGTCGGAAAGAAAATCTTTTCCTCCGCTGCAACCTTGTGTGGGGTAAAATTTAATATTTTGTCCAAACATAGTGTGAGACAATAGTCCCTTGCAGATGCCCACTATTATAATGCAAGAACATACAAAGTTGCTTTTTGTCCAGTGAACATATATAATGTGTTCACCTTGGATTTGGTCTCTTATGAATTGGCCTAACTTTTAAAATAAAACCTATCTATTATATATTAAACGTCGATAATAAGCCTTTTACAACCACTAAAAAAAGAAGAAACATGTACTAGAAATTCTCAAAAAACACCGATCTTTAAATTAGTGATCTTAATTTTAAAGGCTTAGATCCGATAGTTTTGTTAGAGATATATTCATTTAGAAAAATTTATAAACATCTGACCTTAATTTGACATTCCCTAATTTTAAAGTCTTAAATTCAATAATTGATTCAAAAGATATATTAATTTGAAAAGGTAACACTACCTTTAATTCAAAGGTTAACAGTGTAAATTTCCTCAAAGGATCCCATCTATTAATTCTCTCTTTCACACACAAGGAGAGAGATCTCAAAATAAAATCAGCTAATAAAACATGAAATCAAATATCCAAAATTAAAATTTAGACTACAAAATATAAAATTTGAAATTTAAAATTATGCAAGGTCCCTAAATGCCCGATTCGAGGAGAAAGGCCTGACAGGACCTCACACGATCGCTTGACATGGGCTTACCGCGCGCCTGCTCGGTTCGTCCTTCGACTGCCACCCATCACGCGTCTCGTCAGAACGTTGCCGCCGTGCGAGCGTGCGACTATACCAACCGTACCGTGTGTTCTGACCAGCAGCGGCGCCTCACGGCGGCCACCCTGCAACTTTTACCGCACAAATCCACGGAGCCAGACGACCGTGTGACGGAAGCGAAGAGAGAGAGAGGGTAAGAACGTACAGAAGAGTCATCAAAGTCGGGAAGAAAAACAGTACCAGCAGTGCTAGTGTAGTAGAGCTAGGAGGTGTAGTAGAGCACTGTGCTATGTAGTTCTGTACACACAAGATAAGGTGTAAGTTCAGACGGTGATGACGCCTATTGCCTAGGCAGGTGACCACGCATGGGGTAAAGGCTGAGCAGCTACTCAGTTTAGGGGTGGACCGTAGCGTAGCCCACAACTCACAGAGGGCAGAGCGTGCGCACCGCATGGGTCTTTGAGGCCCGCTCGTGGGGGAGCGCAGCTGTGGCGTGTCGTGTGGACGGGGAGAAGACCTATCAAGCGTGGTGTTCTTTTTCGGTGTTATTAGAGACCTATTAATTTAAGAGAATTAGACACACTGACACTGCTAAACAGGAGTGGCCATCTTCCACACGGAGTAGCTCGTTGCCAAAGCTGCATAGGGCCTATTATTTTGGCTTCGGTTTATACCATACAGTTGCGATATATATTTTTTGGTTGTTTATAAGAGAGTACGGAGTAATAGAAATTCATGTGTGTTTTTAAACGATATAAATAAAGTCTTTATAGTGTACACTACAATCAACTTGTAGACCCCGTCTTAAAAGATATTATGTTTGAAAGCTAGCTGCTATAGAATCATGTGCGACATCTGAATTATATGAGTGTTTGCACCATTTTGACCAGATGGTCTTGATAGGCCCTTCGTGAAGAAGAAGAATTGTATGCGACATCTGAATCGGCATCACCGATTGTGTTAACTGCATGCCTCCAGCATGAATCTCCCGATGAGCTCCCGTTGAAACCAAGGGAGAATCTTCCACTGCTTCGACAAGAAAGTCTCCACGACAGGGAGCAATTGGAAATTACCACCTCTGGCGGGTTTGTGGTAGACTCAACCTAATCCGGTAGATTGCCGATCGGATATTGATTGTTATTATCTTCTCCTATTTTTCTGTCGGAGGTAACTTCATTGACACTGCGACCAGGTGTCGACCGGCTCCCAGAATATGTAGGAGACGGCGGAGAATAGGGGTCACCAACGACTATATCAAGAGCACCCCAATCCTCATATCGCGGCGTCACACTCTTGTAGTCGGGTTTGCCAGTCATAAGCACAGGGCTTACAGAGGTACTTAGTCATTCCAACCTGGTCTAAACAACCGATTCCTCTAGGAGCGTTGTTGATGGTGGCGTTGAATCTTCTTCTATTCAGTCGATTTCGCCGGTCTCAGCGAACGGTGAGACTGTAATGGAAGAGGATGATGACGAAGCATCATGTTCTATGAGACGGAAGCATGCATACTTGTCAAGGTTGACATAGCCTGTCAAGTCGAACCAGTTTGCTTTGTCTCAGGTTCCCACCATGATCGCATGAACGATGATAACAAGGGACAGAGAAGAATGAGGATTGCTGAATGAAGAAAAACTTCAAGGATTTAGCGCCTTCTTCTCCACAGACGACGCTAAAATCCTTGGGAGAGAACATGGATGCTCTTTTATTTCTATGAACTGGTTACAGGGTGTCTTTAATAAGGCATGAGACTAACCCTAATTGCACCAAATTGAATGAGATATCAATCGTATTGTCAAATTGCTTCATTCTTCTCTTCTTTCTTCTCGTCCAGTCTTAAATACCAATAAAGATACGCTAACTATCCGTCGGAGAAAACGTCTTATGAAACCAACACGTTTGGTCGAGGAGGTAGTTATTATTAGAGAAAGGACATCTGATCATTGATTGTTGTTACCGAAAGATAAACGTGGAAAACAACTGCATGTTAGTTCTTGTTAGAGACTCAAGGCTGAAAACGTCGTGCTGTTTGGAATGGATAAGGCTCGTGTTATATCTACCGTATGAAAGGAATATCATGGAATCGGGTCCAAATACCAGTTCAAGAAATCTTTAAGCGGTCTTGCGGTCAAGAAAGATGTATAGTGTTTATCTGACCAGTATACTTGGGGAGCAACTTCTGGAGGTTTTGAATCATATGGTTCCTTAGCCTTAATTAAATATTAAAACCATAATTAAATTTTTATTTAATTTTTATTAAAACAGTTTATCAGTTTATCGATATTTAATTTATTTACATAAAATATTTATGCTAGAACTAAATCTATCGGCTATAAGCGATAGCCAGTGCGCAGTAGCCAGTAGGGCATGAAGCGCGGGATGGAGCGATTTGCATGCAGCAGCCGCAGGACTTTTTTACCGGCTGTTTCTCTTGTTTGGGATCGGTGGCCCAACTCAAACATTTTGGGCTCAGGCCTACAAGCTACGTGACCGGTAACATGTAGAGTACCGCACGCATGATGCGTAGTTTCACGTGTTGCAGCTGTAGGCCCGCTGCAATGAGCCCCACACCCCAGCACGAGTCCTCGCGTTCCATGATACACTGTTTGCCCTGATTCTTCCTAGGCTAGATACAGCCTACGGTCTCCGGATCACAATGGAAAAATAGGCAATCAAAATTTTACTTGCGCAGCGGTATGAGATATGCTAAAGGAACTTGGCACGAACTTGCCTTCACAACTTTTTCCAGAAAGATGTTAGGCAAGAAGTTAGGAGGAAGGAAAACCGGATTCACCTATGTTCATATGATGTTAAATGCCCAAGTATATGTTGAATTGGCAATTGGATCTAAAATTAATGGCTAACGAGACTTTTTTTTTTGCGCTAGTCTTGATTATTGCAACGTAGTTGGCCAAATTATTGTAAGAAGATTGAAAGTGGGGAGTATTTACTGATGTACTAGTAATGCTTTTTTTTTAAAAAAAAATCGATGTACTGGCCATATTTGGTGCATAAGAACATCGGGGTTGACCGGTTGAGAGACGCATACAAAGTGGTACAGTAGTTCGCAAGAGGACCATGCAGCTTAAACAGACGATAAAGCCCAAATTCAGACATTTCCTACTAGTAAAACAATTCACCCAGAAGAGCGATTTTTTGGAGAATCGTCCGTGAATTTACGTACAGCTTTTCATGCAGTAGTATACCAACCAGCACCCTCCACGAGTTTTTGGCATATATAACACTTTTTAAATCCGTATTTACAAAACTATCAGGTATTAGCAAAAATAACCATTTTACCGTTCAATCACCGGATGGCGATGTCGTGGAGCAGACACATGTCACCTGAAGCCCCGTGGTTGTACGGCAGGCAACCTGTCGTCCCGCCACTAGGCTCCAGATGGCCTGCCGCCCGGGCACTGGATGACAGGTGATTAAGCTGGCTAATTAGCCAGCTTAATTACCTATCTAAATTAGTATTTTGTCTTTACTGCTTATTTAAAATTTTAATTATAGCAAATAAATTGAAAAATTACGAAATTTTATGTCCAGCCATCCGACATAACGTACTTCATTGTGTAAAGTTTTAATAATTTGATCCACCGTAAATATTGCTTAAAAATTCGTAGAATTACGATATTTGTAGGAGTTGAAATATATATCAAACGTGCTCCAAAAATTATAAAATTTTATGTATATCCTCACCCCACAATCAACGTAATTGTTTATATTTTGAAAATTTTATGTGCTATAAATTTATCATGTTAATTTAATTGTAATTAGCGACATGAGATGTTCATTTAATTAGCGATTGAAATCGTAGGCCGCATGGCCACCGTGTGGCACGCATCTTCTTTGCACATATATTGCTCCCATGCTATTATTCCCCTTTGCAGTTGTCTCCTTCGCACATTTGTTAGTCTGTCCGTGTTGTCTTCCCTCGTCCACTCCCTCGTTCGTACACATGTCAATCTTACCATGCCGCCCCCTTGTGTGAGGTGCTGTGCGTCAACAACGAGTCCTTATTTTACGGTATTAACGTATCGGGTTCTCTTTTCGCTCGGCCATAATACGAATCTCTCACAGTTGCTCATCGCTCATCTCAGACGCTCAATGCAGAAGCTCATTATCGCGCTCATCGTAGAATCTCATTCTTGCGCTTTCATCTATCTTTTTGTTTATCGAATTAATTCTTATTTGTACCAATTGAAGATGTACAATTTTTATGTGGTGGTAATTGATAATTAATTAATTGATTACTTAAATGATTAACTATACAATATATTATCGTATAATTAATATGGGTTCAAACCACGTTATATGTACCAAAACACCCCGCATTGCAGGAGCTGTACAACTACTCGTAATTTCCTGTACTCCTATCTGCAGGACACGTGCAAAAAAATCCAGTTGCACGAGGAAAGGAACAAAAAACAACCGAGGAATAGTCGGGCGCGACGAAATCGGCGACCTCCGATGGTGGCTTGCTGGCGCGCCGGCGCCGCATGGGCCCCACACCCAGCGGGCGAGGTCGAAACGGCCGCCGCGCGAATCACTGCGCCCCGATGCCCGCACCTCCCGCGGGTCGGGCCCACGCCTTGTCTGCCGCGACCATGCCAGGTCCCCGCTGCTCGCCCACGGACACGCACCACCAACGCCACCCAATGGACGCGCCGCGCCCGCGCGCGGCCACAGATACGGCATATGCCGTCGCGCGCGCAGGGGGAATCCGGGGCCCGCAGGAGTGGCCGGCAGCGGCGTACACGTGGCCGTGGGCGTCGCCCACACGCTCACGTTATTCCCAAGGTCACGAGCGGACAGGGCAACTAACGCGAGCGCGCACAAACGGCAGCGATCCCGCCGTACGAGCACACCGACGGGGCCGAAAGGTTCATCCGCCCCTCCTTGCTGCGCTGGCCGCCGCTGCTCCGTTTTTATTTAATTAATGAGAAAACTAACGTACGAAATATCGTTCAAACAGAGTAAAGGACCGTTTTTGGATCCAATCGTGCACAAATCTCAAAGTAGTTCTATTATTAATTTTCGCTCGCTCCGTTCTGCTCTGCAACCGCTCTCTCCCCTCCTCGTTCTTCTTGTTCGACTGCTCTCTCTTGTTCTTCCTTTCTCCTCGCCGTCGCATTTCCTTACTTTTCTCCACTACCGGCCTTGTCGCACATCGGATCTGATGGCATGGAGTGGCACCGTCGCTAGATTAGTGTCGGAGGAAGAAAATCCCACTCCCGTTACAGTTTACTCTCTCGGGCATAGAAAGAAGTCGAAGGAGGCGACGATGAGAGGCGATGGACATGGTAGAAGAACGATAGGCAGAGCCGAAGGGCAACGATTTGTGACAGTTAGGTTGAACAAGGCTAGATGACGCGACAGGGCGACGGCAGGTGTGGCGGTAGAGATACACGGAGCTATCTAGAACAACGTGACGACTACGACCGATGATAAAGTAAGTTGTCTATATTATTAGAATCATCTGTAAATGGTATATCCTGCGCTAGCACCATCTTTAATTAATTCATCTAAGGGTTACGATGACGTGTTCGTTATCCACATGCGCACCTGCACCTCTCCGTAACAACCTAGCGAATACGTAGGAGTACGTATTATTTTACCCCTCTGATTTCTGACACTGTAAAATTCTTCGTCGGCACGATCACTGTAGCGAGAGCTTCTCTTGTTAGCTGTCTTGTGCTGCCAAGTGCCAACTACCAGGGGTAAAAACGACCAGTCATCAATCAACACGTGTACAGGACCGAGTCTGGAAGGTGAAAGGGCATGCAGGGTGAAGCGACTCATTTTCTTTAACCGACCAATAACGGCGATGCTGCATGGATCGCAAACAAGAGCATCGGATGAGACGGGTGCACCCATAAATGAATCGCCTTAGTAATATAGCTTCCCATTCATGGATCTCACTTCCGTTTAAAAGAGGAACTAGTAAATGAAGTGATACGAAATAAAATGTTCCATTTTTTGGATTTTCTAAATACTATTTTCTCAAGACTATCAAAATACATAACCAATATAATCCGGTCCATAACAACGCCGGCAGGACGTGTCTTAGGTGACAGCACATCTTTGGTCTTCCTCTGAAGCGAAGTCCCCGGCGGAAAAAAAACTATTTACACAAATGTCCTGCCTCCGTTACGCAAGAGGGCCTAAGCATAGAAGTACAGGAAAATTTCTTCTAAGGAAAAAAAGGCGAAGAAAGGAGGAGGCAAATCAGCTAAAACTCCGGCGACTAGGCCTCCGGCGGTGGCCGACTGTTCAGATCAATATCAAACGCGACGGCCTTCTTTGCCGACACAGCGGGCGGCGACGGCGCCAGATCCACGACGGACGAGGAGTCGGAGTCGCTCTGCGCCACGGCCGCCACGGTGACCGGCGGCGCCAGCTTGCGCATGTGGCAACTGGCGGCCGCGACCGCGGCCGCCTGTCCAAAGAAATAGCATGGATGCGTTACAGGGTAGCTGTTGAAAGGGAAGCGCACACCGCCAGCGCCGGCACCCGGGGCCGCCGCGCGGTGGAACAGGTCGAGCTCGAGTGAAGGGGGTAGCGGCATGGCCTGCATGGGCGCCTGCACGTCGCCGCCAAAGGACTCGACGGTGCTACTGTTGCTGCTGCGGCAGCCGCCGGTGACGGCAGCGGCGGAGGGAGGAACGGAAGGGAAGGGGAAGTTGGTCTTGGCCTTGGCGCCGCGGTACTCGCGCGCGGCGGCGTCGTAGGCCCGCGCGGCCTCCTCGGCCGTGTCGAACGTGCCGAGCCACACCCGGCTCTTCTTGGCCGGGTCGCGGATCTCCGCCGCGTACCGCCCCCACGGACGCTTCCTCACACCTCTGTAGTGTGGTCCACCAGCTCCACCGCCCACGCCGAGCGCAAGTCCGGTCGCGGTGGCTGCGGCCAGTGGCATCGTCTTCTCCGACGTTCTTGGCGCCATGGTCTTCTTTCTTGTTGTCGCGGATGGTGCGTGCGGGTGTGTTGGGAGAGGGAGGAGGGACTTGCAGGAGGAGAGGGGGGTTAAAAAGGGCGGAAATGGGGAGCGAGTGCCGAGCGGCGCAGCGGCTAGAGGGAATAAAACTCGGCGCAGTCAGGGAGCGGTTTGACTGTCCGCGCCGCCGCCCCTCGTCTTTAGCGTGGCGGCATTAGAATTTGCCAGGCGCTTTTTCGCCCGCACCCCTGAGGATGAGCAAATTAAGGAGCGTGTGGAGAGGTCACAAAGTCATTGCTTCTTGGCGATGGTGCTTGTCTGGGGAATTGGGGCTTTGTACTTCGAGAAATAGATAAAAACATTGTTCAATGCGTGTGTGTTATTTATAAATTATTTTCAGTGTACAATAAAGTGCAAAATTACATTTTTAGCTAAATAACATAGTACGTGTTTGAAGTATGATGTTTTGCGATCTTAAAGTATAACTGTTTACTATTAGAGCCATCACACACGCTTTCGCCGTTGTCACTGCTTATATCACACTGCTTACAACAGTTTATGAGTGCACGTCATGATGATAGCAATACACGTAGGTGCAATGTTATATAAGCAAAAAAGCGTATACGGGCGATGCTAGTGGTGCAATGTTCTTTATAATATTGTTTTGTTTGAAGTTTTGTGCTGGTAACAAAGTCAATATGCATGCCTAATTATCTAACAACAATTTTGAATTTATTATTTGGCCAGAATAATTTAAAATGGCATCTTTTATTACAATCAGGAGCTAAACTTTGTAAGCAATTAGTATAAATGGGTTTTGAGCCGAATTAAAATTTTTGACTTATATTTCTTTGCAATTTTGTTTTGTTTCGAGTTTTGTGCTGATAACAAAGTCAATATGTATGCTTAGTTCTCTAACAGTAATTTTGAATTTATTATTTGGCCAGAATAATTTAAAATGGCATTTTTACTACAATCAGGAGCTAAACTTCGTCAGCAATTAGTATAAATGGTTTTTGAGGTGGTGAATGAATCAATGTGCGAGTAACAGTTTTCAGCCCGAGCATGTGAACGATGAATCAGTGTGCGGGGCCCTACCCTCTGCATTGTAACTAAATAAAGCTATGTTACAGGTAGCAGACTGCAAAATCCGTCGAAGCATCCCATAAGCAAAAGGCATCAAAGCCGCCGCATGCGGGCCCCACTGCGGTGCGTAGAGCGGCACGTTGTGGGAGCACGTCACGGGCAGCGTGGGCCCCGCGGAAGGACAGAGGCGACGCATCTCGATCCGTGCGTCCCGAGCCGCGGTCTGGGCGGCATTCGCAGCCGTGGGGGCAACCAAACTCGCCGCCCGCGTGCGCGCACAGGCACGTGGCCCCCGCTGCCGGCCCCTGTTATTTTTTCTTCCTCTATGGCCTATGGTCGTAGCTGCTCGCGAACGTGTGACTTTGATATAAATAAAATTATTATAATATATATTATATTTAATTTATAGATTTTGTTTTAAAAAATATTCTATTTAAAAGTTAATTTTTATAAACTAAAAAGAAGATATCTATCAGATACTGGGTGCGGCACGGCAGGGCACATGGCTCCTCCTGGCTGCCTCGCCCGTCCGCTCCCCTCTCGTCGTCAGATTTATCCATCCCCAACCGCATCGTCGGCGCGGCGCGGGATACTTGACGACTAATGAACAGAGCATCGCAAGTCGGTAAAGCCGCCCGACCGCCGCTTAGCCAGTAGCCACCACGTAAAGTGGCCGGACAAATAAAACGCCGAGAGGGACAGGTGACGACGGCACGTTACGCGGCAGCGGGAACGGGCCCGTTCGAGGCGGGGCGCGGTGGGGCCCAGCCAAGTGTCGGCATCGGCCGTCTCCGCGCGCGAGCGCGTTGCCTGGATCGCGAGGCGCGCTGCAGCCACCAACCGTTTCTTCCTCCGCCTTCCGCATTAAAAAAAAGCGCTGGAGGCGCGCGGCGTGGACCGACAGCACGCGGGGCGCGCACCGGCACGCGCCGGTTGCGACCGTCTTACGTGCGTACGTAGGAGCCGTCCCGTGGGCTGCGTGCGTGACCTCGCCCCACGCCGCACGCTTGCGACACTGCCCCCTTTCTCGCCAAGGACCACGGGATCGCGCGGCGGGAGGTGCGCGTACCAGGCACGGCCCCTTGTCCACTTGCGTGAGGTGGGAGCGGCGCGTCCGGAGCTCGGACGGCGAGAAAGTAAACCTGCCATTTCCTGGTGTAAAAATCGGCTTTGAGGACCACGCTGTCAGGCACTCAGGCTCGTCGGGCGGGCTCTAAACACGAGAGGTATCCATTTCACAAGGTATAGCGGCACTGTGGCACTGTCTGTTTTCTTAGTGCCCAATCTTTTGTTGCGGTTACGTGAGGGTGTGATACGACGAGGGGTGAATTAGAACAAAAATAGTTAGGTTCACTATTTTATCATATACTAGCTGAATACACGTACGTTGCTACGGATTTTAAAAAATTTCAGAACATATTTATATACATGTTCTAAAAAATTTTACCACCCGTTAGTTTCAGAACATATAGTATGATAAAATTTTAAAATCCGTAACAACGAGCATTTAGCTAGAACAAGATTAAGATTTGGATGAAAAATACAAGATGTACTCTACAATGCGCATCTAGATGAAATTCACCTTGACCACTAAATCATGGAAAGAAAGATATTTTGATGGGAAGGTGGGAAGATTCTACTGCAGTTTTTAGGGCCACATGTCGCGTTGCCTTTCGTGAGAAGGGGTGGGAGAGGCCGGACCAACCACTAACTCCTTCTTTTATAATAGTAAAGATACATACATATATATATACATATATACATATACATATACATATATATATATACATACATATATATATATATATATCGTACTAAATAGTAATATGTCTAACCAATTTTACTATCATTGCCTAAGCATAACCGATGGCAAGGTATGATGATAAAAAGTAGTGATCAAAATACTTAACAAAATAAAGAAGCATGGTACTAATATTTGTTAGTTGTAGCAAACTGAAGTAACTAAGGGCAAAATCTCAAACAAAAGTTAGTCGGCATTGATAAAATATATCATCAGACCTCAATGGCCTATAAAAGAGAACAAAATTACTTACAATTTTCAAATAACAATAGCAAAATGATCAAATGTAAATAAAAGGACTACCTTTAATATTTTCATTCTTTCATGTTCATAAAGTGATGAACCACAGCATCATTGGCATTTTTCTTCAATTCTTATTTCTTCACATATCAAATAAGTTTATCATTCATGAAATCATCAATAATTAATGGAAAATGTCAATTAGATATGTATATGTTCAACAATTCAATAATAATATAATAAAAATACATCCAACTGCTTACTTACTTGGCATTGTGGTCAAATACTATAATTTTATCTCTGATTTGCAGCAAGCTAAGTCGGTATTCCAAAAACCAAAATTGAAACCCTAAGTCCTAAACCTACTATTAAAAAATCAATCTACAAACATCACATTGAAAGCCAAACTCACAAATTTAGTCTCTGTTCTTGAAACAAATTGAAAGAATTAAGAAAAATTTAAAGCAAACTACGTACTCACAAATTTAGTCTCTGTTCTTCAGTTGACGAGGGTGCGAGGCAACATAGATTAGACGGCATCGCGGTGAGATGTCAAGCGAAGGTTGTCAGTGGCACCGATTTCTCTCATTCTCACACGAACGGTAGCTGCCTTGCTAAGGGTGGTGAGCGTGGTACACATCTCCGACTAACCATGTGAGATGAACAAATGTAGAGGGCTACTATGAGGTGAAATGCTTCAGGATCAATCAAGTGGACACTGTGGGCTATTACAGTCCTCCCTTTTGGACTCAAGGGCTAGCTAGACTTGCTGCAATTGCCTCCTAGGCTAAGGAACAGTGGAGGCTCCTTGTGGACTGCTGCTAGCTACTAGAAATTTGGACTGCTAGTGCTCCCTTTGTTTAGCTTGAAGAAAGGAACAGGGTGCATCAAGTTTGGGCTAGAGAGTTTATACATGGACTAAAGGTGCTGATTCCGCTAAAAAGTTTTTTAGCCTGATGTCATGTGACACTGGGTGAGCCATGTTGGTTCTGCCTCTGGATGCGAGGAGCTAGTGAAATATTACGGTAGCATAATTGACATGTATAGTATGTTGACTTTGTCACTAGTAAGATTGCGATATTGAGTTACTAACATGCTGTTGATGCTTAATTTTGGCAGTCGAAATAGTTGGCCACGTCAACATCAACGTTGAAGAATTCGAAAGCGCTAGAATCAGCTATGTAGTAACCAATAAGAAAGGAAAGTCGATTTTCAGAAAGATTGAAGGAGGGTCTTGTTGATAGCGTCGGGGACAAATTGCAAAAATGGATAAGTGGGGAGGGATCACCGGTGTGTGATCTGAGTCATCGAGATAGAGTCGGATGGGCGAGATTAAGTTTGTTCATATGTTCACAAAACAATTCTTGTTCGTCAGATACGTTGCCTATATATATAGAGGAGGCATGGAGCACATATTATATGAAAACCGTATAATTAAAATGTTTAAGAAACCCGATCTAGGCACCTTGTGCATCATAAAAAAATCAACCAATTTAAGAAGTATGAGATATATGACCGTAGAAAAACATTTTATGTATTTCTTGTCCGTTAACAATTTTGGCGCCACGCCGAGACGTGGAAGATGCGTGCCGGCGCACTGTGGTTTTGTTAGTTCAGGCGAGCGGGTAGGTGGGACGGACGTCCGGATGGTACTCCACCCGGCGAGTCGGTCGTCTTTGCGTATGAACTCTAACAAGTCTCCGAGTCGCTAACAACTCCTCCCTCTCTCTCTCTCTCTCTCTCTCTCTCCCGCCCCCCTCTCTCTCTACGACGCGGTTTGGTGTACCGGCCTAATCTGCTCGATCGATTCTTCCGTGTCTTCGAGCAAATGTGGCTGGCGAGTCCTGTCCGTTTAATTTCTCTACAACACTATAATTTCTGAGTGATTCGTCTAATTTGCTATAAGGCTTTGCTTAGATGATTTTCATGAAATTACAGCTCCACCACACAGGAATACATATCATGTTTGCGACTTTACGGTATGCGGGTCCGACAGGTATCCTGCATCTGCATTGCGAGTTATATTCAAGTCTTGTTTTTTTTTCTGTATAATAACCCACTGTCTTTACTTCCTTGGAGGTATTGAAAACTGTCATTTATTCTCTATTAATGTCTTTTGGTAGAATCTGCACTATGCATTGCTAATAGGTTTACAAATGAAATGTCCGGTCCGTGCGTTAGAGTCATAAATACATAAGTGCTCATCGCACTTAAGTATGAGAATTCTAGTCCGGGACTTCCTCCCTCTTCTCTGGGTCAGATGCAGATCATTTTTTAATATAAAGATCTCCCGATCATCGGTAATTTTGATGGGTATACCTTCTCAAAGTCGAACCTTTCTAACACCTTCGGGCATAGGGCGACCGACGGTCGGTGGCGGCCTCAAGGCGGCGGTGACCGATCAGCCGGGGTGGTGGCGGTAGGGATCCGCTTCGAGCACACCGGGCAAGGGAGCTGCCAGGTGCGGTGGTGTGGAGGATAGAGTCGGATGAGATTAAGTTTGTTCATATGTTCACAAAACAATTCTTGTTCAAATGGATACGTTGCCTATATATATAGAGAGGCATGGAGCACATATTATATGAAAACCGATAATTAAAATGTTTAAGAAACCCGATCTAGGCACCTTAAACATGTGCATCATAAAAAAAATCAACCAATTTAAGAAGAAGTATGAGATATACGACCGTAGAAAAAACATTTTATGTATTTCTTGTCCGTTAACAATTTTGGCCTCACAATTGAAAAAAATTTATTAAAATTTTAAAAAAGCAATATATATTTTTTTGCGAGAAAAAGGCAATATTTATTAGAAACATAAGTTTTCATAATAATATTTCTGGTCAACATATACCATACAACACAACAAGATAACACAACTAGCGTGTACTACAACTGTACTAAAACATTTTCCACCGGCTGCTACCGAGAGATGACTTCTTGTGTGGAGGAGGCTAATTCGGGCCACGTTATTATTGATTTCTAAAAATTGTTTATTTATAGTAAATAGTTTTACTATAATACTTAGTTTTTAAACGAAGTATCTTTTTAAGATAAGATCTATTAGTCGATTATAGTAAACATTGTAATGACTTCATTTATATCGACCAAAATTATACATGAGTGTCTCTCTCAATAAACTTCACTATAAGTTATTTATATTCATAAGGCAAAATCAAAAATCAAAACTAAGACTATATCCAATGTTGTGTTTTGTTCAAATGAGGAGAGAGAATGTATTAAAGCGATTCAATATATTGAAGGGGCCGATTCCAACAAAAAAAATATATGAAACTGGTTCAAAGCATTAAATAATTTATATGAGTATCAAATAAACACCGAAGAGGCTCTAAAAGTCAGTATGAACGGCGCTTAAACTGGCGGGGGCTTGTCCTCATGCATAGGGGTGAAAACGGATCGGATAGTTTCCGGATCCGGACGGATACGGATACGAATGTGTCGGATCGGATTTTTCGATAGTTCTGGATCGGATCACGGATCATGATTTTTTATCGGATACGGATACGAATACAGATAGCCTAGTATCCGTCGAATACGGATACGGATACGGATTATCCGGATAATACAAAACGGATATCCGAGGGAGGAGGACTTTAATTTTATTTTGATTTTAGATTTCGAAAAGCACGGAAATTCATTTAAGCTCGAAAAATATGAAATAAACTCCAAAATTCCGAAAATTCACGAGTTAATGGTGACATTTTGGACTTAATAAAATATTTCCAACTAATGTTGGTATTTAATTTTCATACTTAAAAATACTTTTAATTTCAAAAGTTGACCTTTAAACTCCAAAAATCCAGAAACCAAATAAAGACAAATAAGCGCAAATAATTAATTTAAAATAAGATTTTATAGAAAATCAAAATATCATTTTATTTAATATCTATTTTTGGTTTTCACTTAATTTACTTTTCAAATCGGCTTTTTCAAAAAGAAAATCCGGTCAAAACCCGAAAATAAAATTTAGGCAACAAAAATACTTATTTTAATTTTAATTTTAATTTAATTAATTAATTTATTTTATTTAAAAAACCTAGATTGTTACAACTTGATGGATGAAATGGAGGAATGAAATATTCTTATGTTTGTTCAAATTGCTATCATATCATCATGTGTATTCCACAATGCACGTTGTTGTTACTTATGTAGTTATGTTGTGATCGACTATTGGGTATATTTTTATTGTGGATGAAAAGACTATGCTTGATTATATTTCATGAATGTTTTGACAAGATGAACTATTTACATATTTTCGTTAATTTTGGATGTATAGTTTAAGAGGTTTTCATGTTCCAATAAATATTCGAACGATTCGTTTCGATTCAGTATTCGATCCGTATCGTATTCGATATTATTCAGATTCGAGTTATCCGTATTCGTATCCGTATCGAAAAAATATGAAAACAAATATGGTAGAGGCATTATCCGTCCGTATCCGATCCGTTTTCACCCCTACTCATGCACCACGCATGACACGTCGCCGGATCTGTATTAGACGCTAAATAACCTCGGCCCCCACATTCGCTTAAAGAAAATACTCCTGCCAACTTCCGGAGATCTCACGGCCGGCTGTAAGTACGTAGCGTGGGCCCCGGCGGCTTATTGCCATAGTTGGCGGATTACGTTGTGGATCTGGTCGGGAAATAATTCGTGTGAGCCGTGGAAAAAGGTAGGGGGCCCAGGGAGAGAGAGACCCGTCCCTGTAGTGTACGTGCCGGCACTTAAGGTCCCTGTCGAAATTTCACGTCGGACCGCGAATCGCTCGTCGCCACGCCGAGACGTGGAAGATGCGTGCCGGCGCACTGTGGTTTTGTTAGTTCAGGCGAGCGGAGTTGGTGGGACGGACGTCCGGATGGTACTCCACCCGGCGAGTCGGTCGTCTTTGCGTATGAACTCTAACAAGTCTCCGAGTCGCTAACAACTCCTCCCTCTCTCTCTCTCTCCCGCCCCCCTCTCTCTCTACGACGCGGTTTGGTGTACCGGCCTAATCTGCTCGATCGATTCTTCCGTGTCTTCGAGCAAATGTCGCTGGCGAGTCCAGTCTGTTTAATTTCTCTGTTATGTAAAAAATAGATTAATTATAAAGTAATACAAATAGTACACACAGATAAAGGGAGACCTCCTGGTTTTTCTTTACTGTTTTCTCTTTTTCATGCATATATACAAAATAGCCAATAGCATTCCCTATTTATAGCCTAGTGACGAGGTGCCCACCATGGAGCAAGGCTTCAAGCCTATGGCTAGGTTTTCCAATACTCTTCTTGGGCACTCATCCGACACGTTCATGCCACATCAAAACTCTATAAAAACCTAGTGGAAAAAAAATTTGGAGTACCTTAATTTTGTCCATCTTTTATAATTCATGAGTATAGAAGAATTTGGGGTTGATATGCTTTATGAAATGACTCTTCACGTAGTCCATCTGCACTTGTGCAACACAAGATGCATTATCTTCATAGATAATTGTGAGAGCTTGCATGATATTCAACACACATGATTCCTGGATGTGGTGAATCATTCGTGGAGCCAAGCACATTTTCGTGCGGTTTTGTACAACGTTATGGTTTCTGAGTGATTCGTCGAACTTGCTATAAGGCTTTGCTTAGATGATTTTCATGAAATTGCAGCTCCACCACACAGGAATACATATCATGTTTGTGACTTTCGGTATTGGGTCCAGCAGTACCTCGATGTGCATTATGAGTTATATTCAAGTCTTGGTTTTTTCAGATAATAACCCACGGTCTTTACTTCCTTGGAGGTATTGAAAACGTCCTTTATTCCCTAATAATGCCTTTTGGTAGGGTGCACTATGCATTGCTAATAGGTTCTGACAAATGTAATGTCCGATCTAGTGCGTCTAAATACATAAGTGCTCATCGCACTTAAGTATGAGAATTCTAGTCCCGGACTTCCTCCCTTCTTCTCTAGGTCGATCAGATTCATTTTTTAATATAAAGATCTCCGATCATCGGTACTTTTGATGGGTATGACTTCTCAAAGTCGAACATTTCTAACACCTTCGGCATAGGTCGACCGGTCGTGGCGGCCTCAAGGCGGGTGACGACAGCGGTGGTGGCACGGGATCCGCTTCGAGCACACCGAGCCGAGTAGTGCTGCAGTGCGGTGGTGTGGGGAGGATGGCGGCTAGCGCGGCTTTGGGCGTGGCGGCATCGGGCGCAGGGCGGCGGCGTGTTCGGTCGTCGATCTTTCCTTTTTCTTCCCGTTTTTCTCAATCTACAATGCAATCATCATCTACTCTTTCATGTAATCTACTGATCGACATTGTGTCGGTGACTTCAAATCTACTCGTGGTAGATTAGAGCGGATTTGCACCGTAGAAAATAATCTAGAAAGTGAAATCTACGAAATTTAAAACGATCTAGATGTAGACAATTCAATCTACTAATGCTTGATGATTACCTTCGATTCACCGGAGCTATTTGTCTTGATAACATATTGAGAAACTATCGCTAATGAGTCCATCCGATCGATTCTCTCGCTATCGTGAAACAGTTCAATCACATAGTAATGCAAATAGTAATTGAAAGCAAGAGATAGGGGTAGAACTCTAGCTCTCTTTATTGCTTTTTCTCATATATATATATAAAATAGTTAATAGATCTCTATTTATAGTCTAATAGTAAAATGTCTATTATAGACCAAAAGACTTACGCTCAGGTTTCCCAACACATGTCACACTGCTGCGTTTGAAATTTGGAGGCCGTAGAGGCGCAGTCGTGGTGGGTCCGGCCGGCGCTGCTGCTTGCCTCCGGATTCGCCGGATTCGTTCGTTCAGTCGTGACAGCGGCTTGATTTTTGCATTTAGTCTGTTCTGATTTCTGTACAGCATCCGATTAGCCGTACGTGTCGTCTCAGTCCAGAACGTTCCTGGCTTCTGTCTGTCAGCGAGTAATAGCACTCCTATCTTCGTGTGACTTTCGTTGACCGTGGACGTGATGCCTCCACCGCGTAGTAGAATCGTGTGAATGCAGCTCTGGCGTTTGTTAGACGAGCTGCGGCATGGCCAACTGGGGCTTTCAATTTTCCACTCTTAGAATAGCCATTCTCGCCACTTACATGGGTCATCGAGTCGGACGAGATGAGCAGTGGCAGAATCCTTTGCCACTCTACTCATAAGAGTGGCATAGGATTAAATATTCCGCAACCGGAGCGTGACAACCGACAACTGCGTCATAGGTGTGGGGGCACACCGCTGTTTGGTTATGATTTTAGATGGTATAGATGTTGTTTTTAATATGTACATCATTTAATTTGTAGATTTTATCTTGAAAAAATACTCCGTTTGAAAGTTAGATACTATAGTAAAAATCAAAACTGTCAACTTCGGAGAAAAAGGCCCACAAATCACAGGAGGTGAGGGGGATTTTGGTGGATACCTGCGCGCGAGGATCGTGGCTTCTTCTACGTGTTGGTATTGGAAACATTTCCTTGACGTTTTCTGACTCGGTTGATACGAGCGTACGGTCCCATGACGATCACTGGCTCAGAACGCGCCATGTGTTTCTTTCCTGTTTTGAGAAGAGACGATCGTCCTTGGTTGGCAGTTGCTCGAAAGTGTGGCACTCGAGCATATATTTCACGGAAGGCATTGTATACGAGCGTAGTGCGATCTCCACAGATGGTCCCTGGTAGTTGTTGTCGATAGGCCCAGCTAGCCATTTCTCCATGAAAATACACATTCGAAAAAACCCTATTTAGGCAAATCGTTGGAAAAGTTCCTCCAAGAAACTGAATCCACTATAATATTTGAGGTAGGATCGAAAGAATTGAAAAACTCCAAATTATGATCATGTTCTTTTCGACTTCTAAAAGTGTTTTTATTTCTATAGTAACTAGTTTTAAGCGAGTATTTTTTCAAGATAAGGTCTACTAGTTAATTGTAAGTACATACTTTGTTGACTCTATTTATATCAATAGTACACACAGATAAAGGGAGACCTCCGGTTTTCTTTCTTGTTTTCTCTTTTCATGCATATATCAAAATAATAATAGCATTCACTATTTATAGCTAGTGACGAGGTGCCACCATGGAGCAAGGCTTCAAGCTATAGCTGGTTTTCCAATACTCTTCTTGGGCACTCATCCACACGTTCACGCCACATCAAAACTCTATAAAAACCTAGTGGAAAAAAATTTGGAGTACCTTAATTTTGTCCATCTTTTATAATTCATGAGTATAGAAGAATTTGGGGTTGATATGCTTTATGAAATGACTCTTCACGTAGTCCATCTGCACTTGTGCAACACAAGATGCATTATCTTCATAGATAATTGTGAGAGCTTGCATGATATTCAACACACATGATTCCTGGATGTGGTGAATCATTCGTGGAGCCAAGCACATTTTCGTGCGGTTTTGTACAACGTTATGGTTTCGAGTGATTCGTCGAACTTGCTATAAGGCTTTGCTTAGATGATTTTCATGAAATTGCGCTCCACCACGAGAATACATATCATGTTTGTGACTTTGCGGTATGCGGGTCCGACAGGTACCCTGCATGTGCATTGCGAGTTATATTCAAGTCTTGGTTTTTTCTGTATAATAACCCACGGTCTTTACTTCCTTGGAGGTATTGAAAACTGTCCTTTATTCCCTAATAATGCCTTTTGGTAGGGTCTGCACTATGCATTGCTAATAGGTTTACAGCAAATGTAATGTCCGATCTAGTGCAGTTCGCTAAATACATAAGTGCTCATACTGCACTTAAGTATGAGAATTCTAGTCCCAGGACTTCCTCCCCTTCTTCTCTAGGTCGATACGATTCATTTTTTTTAATATAAAGATCTCCCGATCATCGGTACTTTTGATGGGTATGACTTCTCAAAGTCGAACATTTCTAACACCTTCTGGGCATAGGCTGACTGACGGTCAGTGGCGGCCTCCAAGGCGGCGGGTGACCGAACGCCGGGTGGTGGCAGCCGGGATCTGCTTCGAGCACACCTGAGACCGAGTAGCTGCCGTGCGGTGGTGTGGGGAGGATGGCGGCTAGCGACGGCTTTGGGCCGGCGTGGCGGCGCATGCGGGCGCTTGGGGGCCGGCGACGTGTTCGGTCGTGCGATCTTTCCCTTTTTCTTCCCCCCGTTTTTTCTCAATCTACAATGCAATCATCATCTACTCTTCATGTAATCTACCGATGGACATTGTGTCGGTGACTTTAAATCTACTCGCGGTAGATTAGAGCGGATTTGCACCGTAGAAATATAATCTAGAAAGTGAAATCTACGAAATTTAAAGCGATCTAGATGTAGACAATTCAATCTACTAATGCTTCGATGATTACCTTTCGATTCACCGGAGCTATTTGTGCTGATAACATATTGAGAAACTATCGCTAATGAGTCCAGTCCGATCGATTCCTCTGCTATACAGAAAACAGTTCAATCACATAGTAATGCAAATAGTAAATTGAAACAGAGAGATAGGGGTAGAACTCCTAGTCTCTCTTTATTGCTTTTTTCTCATATATATATATAAAATAGTTAATAGTACTCTCTATTTATAGTCTAATAGTAAAGTATCTATTATAGACCAAGACTTACGACCAGGTTTCCCAACACATGTCACACTGCTGCGTTTGAAATTTGGAGGCCGTAGAGGCGCAGTCGTGGTGGGTCCGGCCGGCGCTGCTGCTTGCCTCCGGATTCGCCGGCTTCGTTCGTTCAGTCGTGACAGCGGCTTGATTTTTGCATTTAGTCTGTTCTGATTTCTGTACAGCATCCGATTAGCCGTACGTGTCGTCTCAGTCCAGAACGTTCCTGGCTTCTGTCTGTCAGCGAGTAATAGCACTCCTATCTTCGTGTGACTTTCGTTGACCGTGGACGTGATGCCTGCACCGCGTAGTAGGTGAAATCGTGTGAATGCAGCTCTGGCGTTTGTTAGACGAGCTGCGGCATGGCCAACTGGGGGCTTTCAATTTTTCTCTTAGAATAGCCATTCTCGCGTCACTTACGTGTGGTCATTCGAGTCGACGTGAGTGGAGCGAGTAGAATCCTTTGCCACTCTACTCATAAGAGTGGCATAGGATTAAATATTCCGCCAACTGGAGACTGTGACAACTGACAACTGCGTCATAGGCTGTGGGGGGGGGCACACCGGCCTGTTTGGTTATGATTTTAGATGGTATAGATGTTAGTTTTTTAATATGTACATCATTTAATTTGTAGATTTTATCTTGAAAAATCTCGTTTGAAAGTTAGATCTTATAGAAAATCAAAACTGTCAACTTCGGAGAAAAGGCCCACAAATCACAGGAGGTGAGGGGATTTTGGTGGATACCTGCGCGAGGATCGTGGCTTCTTCTACGTGTTGGTATTGAAACATTTCCTTGACGTTTTCTGACTCGGTTGATACGAGCGTACGGTCCCATGACGATCACTGGCTCAGAACGCGCCATGTGTTTCTTTCCTGTTTTGAGAAGAGGGGATCGTTCTTGGTTGGCAGTTGCTCGAAAGTGTGGCACTCGAGCATATATTTCACGGAAGGCATTGTATACGAGCGTAGTGCGATCTCCACAGATGGTCCCTGGTAGTTGTTGTCGATAGGCCCAGCTAGCCATTTCTCCATGAAAATACACATCCGAAAAAACCCTATTTAGGCAAATCGTTGGAAAAGTTCCTCCAAGAAACTGAATCCACTACAATATTTGAGGTAGGATCGAAAGAATTGAAAAAACTCCAAATTATGATCATGTTCTTTTCAGCTTCTAAAAGCTGTTTTTCGACGGCTTTTCTATAGTAACTAGTTTTTAAACGGAGTATTTTTTTCAAGATAAGGTCTACTAGTTAATTGTAGTACATACTTTGTTGACTCTATTTATATCGGCAAAACGCACATGAGTTTACTTCTCTGTAATCTCTCATACAAACAATTCAAAAGACACTGTCATGCCAAAAAACAGGCCAATCTCTCCACTCCCTCACTCCAGCCAAGCCCATATTGTGGAGTAATAAACTTCGGAGCAATATCTTCAACTTCATTGCAATTTGCAAGCGCAATGTCTCGTCCAGAACACAAAAGTCCAAAACTTCAGCCAGCTTTGGCAGACCAAAACAACTGGTTTCTCTTAATCAATGGTAAAGATTTTTGGTGAAAAAAGGTCCCACTGTTCCGTGTCTTGCTGCAGTATAACTGGAAGTAGATGCAAGCAGCAAATTGTCATCTTTTTTTTGGTAAGTATCGAGCAACACATTAATTGAATTCAGTAGCCTCCAAGAATTTGGAATACATGGACAATTAGATCAAACAATTAAAAAATCAACAATCTGACAGCTCAATTAAATGAGTTCTTGGTCTATTAATGATTTATCTGCAGCGTGGGAAAGTTGTATTTATGAATGTCCCACGCTATTTGGTAGTTACCTATTACAAGTTCTTTTACACAAGAATCAAATTGAAGTATTTAACAACCCCACAAACTGACAATTACATGAAATGAAACATACTATTTCATCTAACAATGGCTTAGGTGTAGCGTGGCAATGCATATTTTATCTACAGTTTCATGCTAGCTACTACTAATATTTCACTCACAAGATAACCACATACTACGTAGATTCCATGCCACCTGAGAAGCTTTTCATATCATATTACAATTACTATTCCAAATCAACATGTCTTGGCTTAATCACTATTTAGACATAACAGAATTGGCTTTGCCATCAACACTAACTACAAAACTGGTCGTTAATATTCAATGTCCGTATACAACAGTAGGGAGTTGTGATGAAATCATCATTTAATAACAGAATCAAATGCACGAAAATAATATAAGCAAGGGCAAACTTTGTGAATTGCAATAGCAGAATAGGCCACAATAATCATAAAATTAAGCTTTACAAACTGGATCAGGGAAAATTTAGAAACAATTATTAATATTTGATTTTTTTATCAGTCACTATGATGGATGAAATCTGTGGATTTAGTATCTTACTCAAAGCTTCTTATGTAAGTATAATTAGCATCTTGCAAAATAAATATGGCAAGTATAATTAGCATATTACAAAATAAATATGGCATGATTGCAAAAAAACCCCAGTACCCACACCGAATGCCTTAATTAGATTAAACATACTTACGCATGCATATGGCCTTCACATCGGGAATACATGTTGACCAATGCCAACTTGCAACACTAGTAGTTAACAATAGTGGTAACTTTTCTACAGTAATTAGTTTTTAAACAGAGTGTTTTTTCAAGATGGAGTTTACTAGTTAATTATAATACATACTGTACCGACTTCATTTATATCGGCAAAAATCGCACGTGAGTTTCATTACTTGTAATCTCTGCATGAACAACCCAAAAGTCACGAGCACGACCAAAGCCATAATCCTCAGCCAAAAAGAATAGGCGCATAACCTGGTTGCAAAAGTAAAATTTCAGTTATTGATAGTGGAATCAAGGGAAGGATATGACGGAAGAAAGGGTAAAAGGTCATCTCAAAATCATAGAATGACATATGTCAACAAAATTTGGAAGCAAGAATGACATGCATTTGGAAACGGAGGGAGTACAATGTTATTCATGAAGCTCATAATACATATTAAAAAAAACTTGTTGTGCTTCATTTTAGTACATTTTCCAGTTTTGAATAGATCATCACAGCAAATGGGCAGGATATTATCCAAACCTTTATCTATCTTATTTGAATGGGATTATGGGAGGACATCTCTACTTGATCTGTATGCAAAGGAATCGATGGATTATAAGCTGATGGTAAGTGCATTTGTAGTTGGACCAAATCATGCTTGAGACCTGCCCTTTTTTTTGTTGAGACAATTGAGACCTGTCTTTAATGAAACTGTTAGGTGTGGATTTTAGTCTTACCAAATCGCACAAAACCATTTGTTGCTGTCTAATTTCAGCACTAAGTTTCCATGTCTTACAGTGGAAATGGCTGTTTGGAGGGTTACAGAAATAAAGGAACAGTGTAGGAAAGTGAATGCAACCTCTTACCTTTTGAGGAGAATGAGCAAGAAATAATGGCAACATTGGTCACAAAAAATATGGGAATGCAGATGAGCTCCGTGTTTATTTCGGCGGCATTGTGTACTGAAAACAACAAAGTGAAACATGTCAAGCGCAATGTAAAAGAAAAAAAGCAAAAGGAATAAATAGTTTTGCTATTTCTAGACTAAAATATGAGTTGACAAAGATTTTCACTTGAGCAATATTCAGAATGAATGTACTCAAGTATTAACCAAGATAACTGCAAGCTAAGATCATTTGTCTCATCTAACACCTATTGTTATACATCAGGACATATCCTCTTGACACTAAGGAAAGAAGGGCATATCCGCTTGACAACAAGGACAGAAACCACACATATTATGTCAAAATCGGAGTATAGTGTTGTGGATTCTTATTGGGGCAAATTCTATACAAGAAGATCAAGGAGTCCGCAAGCCGAATTGGCCGGGTCAGGTTCAGATGGTGCCGGCGGCAACACATGAAGTGCTACAGCCTGGGCGTGACGGACTGTAGTCCGGTTTGGCACATTATAGCAGGAGCTCTTCGGTTGGCAAGTCATTAGATAGGAAAGTCTTGTTCTGAGTCCTTAGATGCAAGTAATATATATACATATATATAAAAGCTGAATAATGTTTAGTTTTCGAGTTCAGCTAGGAATCTAAAGAATCTTTGAATTATCTAGTTATGCAGTCGTATATAAGGGCGCATCGTCAGGCTCATTGGACACTAGCGGCAGAAGTTGTGTGCTGGATGGTTCCAACGGCAGGTGGGATAAGAGGGAAGATGAGAGAAAAGGCACTCCTCGTTATCACAAGTTAGATTTCCCAACATATGATGGTGAAGAAGATCCGTTACCATGGCTTAATCGTTGTGAGCAATTCTTTCGCGGACAGCGCACCCTGGAAGACGAAAAGGTTTGGTTGGCCGCATATCACTTAACAGGTGTAGCGCAACAATGGTATTATCAGTTGGAGCGTGACGAGGGAAGATTATCAGCGGCGGTTTCTTGCTCTGTTACGCCGCATAGATCCATTGTTGTCCCCCATGCAGCAGGTGCAATTGTTCACGGCAAGCCTTTTAAAACCTCTTGCGTACCGGCGTCGAGTTGCAAAATCCTAGCAACTTGCAGACAGCAATGAGTCTTGCGCGGGCATACGAGCAGCGATTGGCAGAGGATCCGTTGGACATCAAAGCGCCAAGGAATTTTCGTCGGCTCAGACTGGAGTCATGGTTTTCAAGATGGGGTTACTAGTTAATTATAATACATACTGTACCGACTTCATTTATATCGGCAAAAATCGCACGTGAGTTTCTGTTACTCTATAATCTCTCGCATGAACAACCCAAAAGTCACGAGGCACAGCTAAAAGCCATAATCCTCAGCCAAAAAGAATAGGCGCATAACCTGGTTGCAAAAGTAAAATTTCAGTTATTGATAGTGGAATCAAGGGAAGGATATGACGGAAGAAAGGGTAAAAGGTCATCTCAAAATCATAGAATGACATATGTCAACAAAATTTGGAAGCAAGAATGACATGCATTTGGAAACGGAGGGAGTACAATGTTATTCATGAAGCTCATAATACATATTAAAAAAAAACTTGTTGTGCTTCATTTTAGTACATTTTCCAGTTTTGAATAGATCATCACAGCAAATGGGCAGGGTATTATCCAAACCTTTATCTATCTTATTTGAATGGGATTATGGGAGGACATCTCTACTTGATCTGTATGCAAAGGCATTGATGGATTATAAGCTGATGGTAAGTGCATTTGTAGTTGGACCAAATCATGCTTGAGACCTGCCCTTTTTTTTGTTGAGACAATTGAGACCTGTCTTTAATGAAACTGTTAGGTGTGGATTTTAGTCTTACCAAATCGCACAAAACCATTTGTTGCTGTCTAATTTCAGCACTAAGTTTCCATGTCTTACAGTGGAAATGGCTGTTTGGAGGGTTACAGAAATAAAGGAACAGTGTAGGAAAGTGAATGCAACCTCTTACCTTTTGAGGAGAATGAGCAAGAAATAATGGCAACATTGGTCACAAAAAATATGGGAATGCAGATGAGCTCCGTGTTTATTTCGGCGGCATTGTGTACTGAAAACAACAAAGTGAAACATGTCAAGCGCAATGTAAAAGAAAAAAAGCAAAAGGAATAAATAGTTTTGCTATTTCTAGACTAAAATATGAGTTGACAAAGATTTTCACTTGAGCAATATTCAGAAAGAATGTACTCAAGTATTAACCAAGATAACTGCAAGCTAAGATCATTTGTCTCATCTAACACCTATTGTTATACATCAGGACATATCCTCTTGACACTAAGGAAAGAAGGGCATATCCTCTTGACAACAAGGACAGAAACCACACATATTATGTCAAAATCAGAGTATAGTGTTGTGGATTCTTATTGGGGCAAATTCTATACAAGAAGATCAAGGAGTCCGCAAGCCGAATTGGCGGGTCAGGTTCAGATGGTGCCGGCGGCAACACATGAAGTGCTACAGCCTGGGCGTGACGGACTGTAGTCCGGTTTGGCACATTATAGCAGGAGCTCTTCGGTTGGCAAGTCATTAGATAGGAAAGTCTTGTTCTGAGTCCTTAGATGCAAGTAATATATATATATATATAAAAGCTGAATAATGTTTAGTTTTCGAGTTCAGCTAGGAATCTAAAGAATCTTTGAATTATCTAGTTATGCAGTCGTATATAAGGGCGCATCGTCAGGCTCATTGGACACTAGCGGCAGAAGTTGTGTGCTGGATGGTTCCAACGGCAGGTGGGATAAGAGGGAAGATGAGAGAAAAGGCACTCCTCGTTATCACAAGTTAGATTTCCCAACATATGATGGTGAAGAAGATCCGTTACCATGGCTTAATCGTTGTGAGCAATTCTTTCGCGGACAGCGCACCCTGGAAGACGAAAAGGTTTGGTTGGCCGCATATCACTTAACAGGTGTAGCGCAACAATGGTATTATCAGTTGGAGCGTGACGAGGGAAGATTATCAGCGGCGGTTTCTTGCTCTGTTACGCCGCATAGATCCATTGTTGTCCCCCATGCAGCAGGTGCAATTGTTCACGGCAAGCCTTTTAAAACCTCTTGCGTACCGGCGTCGAGTTGCAAAATCCTAGCAACTTGCAGACAGCAATGAGTCTTGCGCGGGCATACGAGCAGCGATTGGCAGAGGATCCGTTGGACATCAAAGCGCCAAGGAATTTTTCGTCGGCTCAGACTGGAGTCATGGCACCGGGTCCAGCACCACCTGCAATCCCAAAATCCCATCCCGCCCCACCTTCAGTGCACCCAACGACAGGCAAAGCTGCTCTGCCATTGCTGTCTACACCACCTGCAAGTAGCTGTAGCTGTGGCAAATGGTGATCGTGTCGCATGTGCAGGCCTCTGTTCTCAGGTACCGGTGGCTATTGATAAGGAAGATTTTCAGGTGGACTGCTTTGTCATACCTTTGGGTGGGTTTGATGTTGTACTCGGCGTTCAATGGCTTCGTACGCTGGGACCAATTGTGTGGGATTTCGATCTGC
Source organism: Bonia amplexicaulis (assembly GCA_036346245.1). Taxonomy (NCBI): domain Eukaryota; kingdom Viridiplantae; phylum Streptophyta; class Magnoliopsida; order Poales; family Poaceae; genus Bonia; species Bonia amplexicaulis. Next base: position 12,123,540 of record CM070749.1, read on the forward strand.
TGACCATGTCGTTTTGGAGGGCTGATCATCGTGTGACTTGGCATGGCATTGCAGCAGCAAAAGCTCCACGGATTCTCAATCTCACAAGACACGAATTGATGGCTAACCTGCTACATGAGTTAGGATCTCTTTGTTGCACCACGGGGCCTTCCTCCAAGCCGGCGGCATGTCCATCGTATTCATTTAGTTCCAGGTTCATCAGCAGTGGCGGTCCGTCCACATCGGTATCCGCATCTCCTTAAGGATGAGATCGAGAGACAATGTGAGGACATGCTTGAACAGGGTATAATTCGTCATAGTACCTCAGCATTTTCTTCACCCGTCTTGTTGGTTAAGAAGCATCACGATACATGGTGTTTCTATGTGGATTATCGTGCTTTGAACGCACGGACCATCAAGGAAAAATTCCTGATCCCGGTGGTTGATGAGCTCTTAAGATGAATTGCAAGGGGCTAGATATTTCACCAATTTGGATTTGCGTAGCAGGTACTATCAAATGCGGATGCGTCCGCATGACATTGAGAAGACGACGTTTCGCACACATCATGGGCATTTTGAATACTCGATGATGTCCTTTGGGCTTACAAATGCTCCCACCGCTTTTCAAGCACTCATGAATGATGTTCTCAAACAGTTCTTGAGGCGATTTGTTTTGGTTTTCTTCGATGACATCTTAATTTATATCCCTTCGTGGTCAGAACACTTGCAGCATGTGTGCGCTGTGTTTCAGATACTGCAGTCCCATAAATTGGTTCTCAAAAGATCTAAATGTTCCTTTGGAGAGACATCAGTGGCATATTTAGGCCATATTATTTCGAGTCAAGGCGTGGCTATGGATCTAGACAAAGTGATTGCGGTGTTGGAGTGGCCAGTTCCTCGTTCGGTGTGAGCTTTGCGGGGGTTCCTTGGATTGACAGGATATCACCGTAAATTTGTTCAGAACTATGGGGTGGTGGCTTCTCCTCTTACAAAGTTGTTGAAAAAGGAAGCGTTTGTGTGGTCAGATGAAGCGATTGCGACATTCAAGGAGTTGAAGTCCATCATAGCATTTGCCCCTGTCCTGCAATTGCTGGATTTCTCTAAGAAGTTAGTGGTGGATTGTGATGCTTCAAGTTCTGGGTTTGGGGCAGTTTTACATCAAGGAGAACGGCTCGTGGCGTTCTTTAGTCGACTCGTTGCTCCTTAGCATGCTAAATTAGCTGCGTATGAAAGGGAACTCATTGGATTGGTCAAAGCGGTGCGACATTGGCGGCCGTATTTATGGGGGCAAGCTTTCTTGATTCGGACTGATCACTATAGTCTGAAATTTCTCCTAGATCAGCGCCTTCCCACTATTCTAGCAACATCATTGGGTAAGCAAATTATTTAGTTATGATTTCTCGGTAGAATATAGACCGGGTAGACATCATTTGGCAGCTGATGCTCTTTCACACCGGGATGAGGAGGTAGTGGCAATATATAACTTTTCTAATCCGCAATTTCATTGGTTTAATCAGCTGAGAGAGGAGCTCAATGCTTCCACAACATTGAGGGCTTTTCGAGATAGGGTGTTGGCTGGTCAAGAGGGTTCTTCATGGTCAGTTGTGGATGATCTCATTTTATACAACAACTGTGTTTTTGTTCCTCCAGGCTCCGCTCTTTTGCAGCAACTGCTAGCCGACATTCATGGCACCGGGCATGGAGTTCAGGAAACCTTGCACCGTGTGCGCACCCACTTCCATGCAGCAGGTCTGCCTCGGCTTGTCAAGGAGTTTATCAAAGGATGTTCGGTGTGTCAACGGAATAAGACAAACCATCTTCATCCGGCGGGATTGTTACAACCATTGGATGTCCCCGAACAATTTGGCCTGATATTGCAATGGATTTTGTGGAGGGTTTACTCAAGGTGCATGGCAAATATGTGATATTAACAGCGGTGGATCGATTTTTGAAATATGCTCATTTTGTGGCTCTATCACATCCTTACACGGCAAGTTCTGTTGCTCGTGTTTTCTTTGATGAGATTGTCCGTCTTCATGGGATTCCATCGTCAATTGTTAGTGATCGCGATCCAATTTTTACTAGTACCTTCTGGTAAGAGCTTTTCCATCTAGCATGAGTCAAATTACATCTTAGTTCTGCTTTTCACCACAGTCTGATGGCCAGTCTAAGGTGGTGAATCATATTATTGCTATGTATTTGGGGTGTTTATTTGGTGATCGGCCGAAGCAATGGGTGCAATGTCTTCCATGGGCAGAATATTGTTATAATTCATCTTAGCAAACTGCTTTGTGCACGATGCCTTTTCGTGTGGTTTATGGTCGTGATCCCTCGGCTCTGTTGATTAGTGAACCGAGAGCTACTTCCGTGGCTGCTGTTGAACGTCAGATGGCTGATACATTTAACTATCCATTTACTCACTGTAACTGCCTGTCTTCAACAACCGATAAAGCCTCAAATTCAAACGTTTGAATCTCATTCAAACAGAGAGAGATGCATGGTTCAACAAAAATAAGGTGTATTTGGTCTGCCAAGTGAAGTGAAATAGAGAGAGATGCACGATTCAACAAAAAAACATACACTTGGTCTGCCAAGTGGCGCACGTCATAAGTCACACGGTTTTTCACATGAAAATACGCAAATATGCGCATGTGTGTTTAGCTAAAATCCTTTTCATGACATCCTCATGCCATGTGTCACATGTTTAAAAGTCGGCAATGACTCCACCTTATAAATTGCCTTCCCAGTTAGTTAGGCAATATTGTACTAAACTATACATAATTTAGGATTATAGAAAATGAGCCTCACACTCATACTGCCATGTATCTAGCACCATGCACCTAGGAAAAAACTATCGATGAGCAACCATGAGGAGATCACATGTCGAGGCTAGATAACCCATACTTGTCAGTACCGTATCGGAGGCTATGACGGTTTGGTTCTTGGAATGATACATTCTGGTACCGGTCCATATCAGTGTATTTTTTCAGACTTAATATAATAATATGAGTATATATATTTATAAGTATATATTTGTTTAATTATATGCACACCAAATATCATTTGTAATATTATTCCAAATACATAATAGTACTATCAAATATAATATATAGTTTAACAGATGATATTATCAATTTCACTAATATGGCCGGTATTGACCGGTATCAAGATCGGTATTGGTCGGTATAAAAGCCAATATGGCTGATATTAATCGATATCGAGCCAGTATTGACCTATTTTAAGATTGATATAGTACGTATGATATTTTGTACCGGTCTAGGTGCTGGTACAGTACATGTCACCCGGTATGGCTAGTACCAAAATGGTATTTACAACTTTGAGATAACCACCACCGTAGGCCCTTTTATACGCACGACTGCCACGCGAAATAATAACTATATTACACCCGGGGGGTTCCGGCCCTCTCCGCGCAGCCACGTCAGCGATTTTGCGAAAAACTCCCTGCGTTTTGAAAAAACTCCCTGCGTTTTGAAATCGCGTACATGTCCTTTGTTCTCGCAAACAGGTCCCTGCTTCTCGCAAACAGGTCCCTGCCAGTTCTTTTTTACGGAAAACACCATCCAATTTACAGATAGCAACCCGCGGTTTCCAAAATTATATATAGGTCCTTCTTTAGTTACGTACAGGTCTTTGCGGGTCCCTATTTTTTGCGAAAAAGCCCTTTGGTTCCTCCGAAATTACGCATCCGTCCTCGATTTTTTAAAAAGAACCATCTCACGAATCTTCGTCTCTTTTACTTCGGTCCACACGGTGGCTAGCGCGGCGTGGCACCGCGCTTACGTGGCTAGTGAATTTAATGGTAGGTACAGTTGGTCTATGGAGAATAAATGAGTATGCGATCTATGGTTCTACACTTCTACCGTGTTATACTGTTATCGCTCAATCAGGCCATACCTTTGAAGGTTGAACCATCTCGGTTGAGTATGAGCCAAATTCTTGGTCTTTTGTTGGTGATGGTGGTATGGCCGCTAGAGCTACTCTTAACAATGCCTATATCCAATGCGCGCATTGTCTGTAGTTTCTATTGTTTTGTTTATGTTACCGTATGTTCTTTGGCTATTATAAAAGGGTTATTAATAACTTTGATGGTTAATTATGCAAAACTCCCATCTAGATATCGTTGCTTGAAATTTAATTTGTGTTAAATATGCCTAGCATGGGGGATCAGTTGAACTTGAATCCTATTCATAGGACTGCCACACTGGGTTTACATTTGAGGTTTAACGGCAATAGAGCAAGGGCATTCCTCGGCCCAAAAATGGCTTAGGCCTAACAGCCCCGGTCAGCCCAATTGCTTTATTGGGCTAGATCCAACCCAACTACACCTGGCCTGTAAATGCTCCTGTCTGCTTTTGTACAGTATTTTTTTGGAAATAAACTCTCTAGTCTATACTTTCAAGTGCTCATGTCTGCTTTTGTGCAGTTTTTTTGGGAATAAAATCCCCACTTTATACAACACTGATACTTACTTCTCCCATAGTACTCAAATATTACTATAATGTACATACTCTTTGTAAGTTCAAACTTCATTAAATTAGTTTAGGTGATAATGATAAATATATTTGTGAGACTAATTTTGTTTATCAACTATGATATTATCTAGTCTCATTTAGATAAAAAGACGAAATCATAAAGGTATGCTCTTGACACTTATACTCTTATATCTTAACGTATTTCTCGGATCCAAAATATAGATTGAACTCCATAAATAGTCAAATTTGAATATGTGCATATGCTTCCATTATATATTCTTATATGCACACATTGAGGGGAAATTCACTCTATGTCCTGTGGTTTCATTAATATTGATCCATGTTCTTTCTTCCACATATGGAGGATCTTCACTTTGAAACATATTCTTTGAATATATATAGCTTGTGTAGTTCATATATACACACAATCGGGTTGTCATCTAGTTCCTCTATTATACATCAATGGCTAGATGATTAATGACAGTCGGATGAACAAGCTTTGCTTTGAAAGCTTATTCTAAAGTATACACTTGTTGTGTATATGTTATATACTCGCAATAAATATTTATCTTATTATTTGTTAAGATTGTCATGAATTACCAAAAAGAGAAGATTGTTGAATCCAGTTCCTCCATTATGAGTTAATGGTGAAGTTTGATAATTAATTACAATTGGTTTGTGGATTAACATTTTTCATGAGTTGTATGAATATGTTAAGTTCCATAAATGATGATGACTTGGAATGACTTATGTGTTGAAGATCATCAAGTCAAGTGAAGTATGCATCATGAATTGATGCATGTCCAATAGAAGATGATCATGAGTTTATCATTAAGTCAAGAGAAGACCCATCATGTGTTGATGGTGTCTAGTGAAGGATGCATCATGAGTTGGTGTATATCAAGATAATGACCTAAGTCAAATATATGACTGGTTAGGGTTAAGGATGTGTTTCTAGTCTTTTACTTGTCTTAGTGTTTGGTTGAAAAACCAGATTGCGGGTATATGTTGTCGTACTATTAATAGGGATCATGTCTAGTAGTTTGAGTCTTATCATGTGTTGATAGCTCAATCTCACTTGCTCTAACTCTCCGTAGCATGATGTCTATATTTACGAATGTGTGTTACAAATAGTTGTGGCTCATGTGTTGAATCCGTGTAGCATGGGACTATGCATTGCAAATATATTTTGTAAGTGTTTGAAGTGCATATTTCCTATTCCTTCTGGTATGAGGCTTATAGTTGTAAATGTGTTTTGCAAATGGTTGAAACTCATATATAATCCATGTGTCATGATTCTAAAAGTGTGCAAATATATTTCGCAACTTGTTGGGAATCATATTTGATCTTTATGTGCATGATACTATAATTTGCAAATATATTTTATAAAATCTGTTGAAATATATGCACTTGTCAGGACAATCGTAACTACTAGCAAGTATTGCGTGGTACTACCGCTGAACGGAATTATCGGCGTTGTAAGCACGAAACTACCATGTTCATTGGTGATCGGAAGACATGTGTGGCTGAGAACCAACGTAGTCGAGACCAGTGTGGTCGAAGATCAGAGTGGTCGAACAAACGTAGTCGAGATCGGTGTGATCAAAACCAGCATGGTCGAACCAACATGGTCGAGATATGTGTAATCGAAACCAACATGGTCGAACCGACGTGGTCGACATCTGTGTGATCGAAACCAGCATGGTCGGAACCGACGTGGTCGAGATATGTGTGATCGAAACTAGCATGGTCGAACCGACATGGTCGAGATCTGTGTAATCAAAACCAGCATGGTCGAACCGACGTGGTCGAGACCTGTGTGGTTGAAACCAATGTGGTCGAACTGACGTGATGGATATAACATGGTCGAAGATCGACATGTTCAACGTGGTCGAGACCTGAGCGGTCGAAATCGAAATGGTCAGAGACTAGTGTGATTGAACCGAATAACGTGGTTGAGACTTGAATGGTCGAACCATCCAACGTAGTCAAGGACCAGTGTAGTCAATGATTGAAAGTGCTGGTACATTTTTGTGTGAGCGGTGTGTAGTCAATGAGAAGACTACCGGCTCTGTGTGAGCGGTACTTCCGAGTTGCGGAATGACCTACTTGTGTAGCGGTACATTTTTCTAGAGAGGCACCTTCGTAGGAGTCTTCTCATCTTTGATGAATCGGTAGTTCCGCACGAGTGTAGCAGTACTTCTGATGATTGGTAGTACCAGACTTTACATGTCGAAACTATCGGATTCGCTGACAATGGTTAGTTTTCTGAATGTTGCAAAGGGGAGCAGAAGTACTGGTGATTTACCTGCGGTACTTCGATATTTCTGTTTCCTATTCTCAACGGCTAGTTTCGAGGTATGGGGTATAAATACTCACTTGTGACCGGTTGGGGCAAGACTTTTGGAACTCTATTTCATTCCTTTGAGCTAGTGTGAGGTCCTCCTCTTAATTTGTGAATGTGTTGTACCTTGTAAACAAGGAGGAAGGCTGTAGGTTGCATGTGTTGCATCTAGAGGTGGATTGAGTATCCACTTGAGCTTGTGTATTCGTTGCACGTGGTGAGAGTCAAGCGAGGGACTTGACTTATTACTCTTGGAGGTTGCTGATTCATAGACGGCGTTGGAGGCATCGTGCGTGGTGATCTTTTCAAAAAAGGTTGTGAGAAGACCCGGTAAAGTTGTGAAGGTTAGAGCTCACCTACCCGGAACGGGAAAGAGCTACCACTAGTGGATTTCGGTGGAAGGCTTAATTAATGGAGCCGGTCCAATTCATTTGGGCTTACCTAAATATGGACTAGAGCAGACTGGTAAGTCTCCGAACATCATGTTAAAAAGCAACCATGTCTTTGTGGTTTGTTCTTTTGTGCTCAATTTACATTTAATCAATTTACATTCATAGAATTAAATTGATTGCCTATCATCTTAGAATTGCAAACCTTGACATAGTTTTAATTTGTTAGTGCACTTAGGTGAACATAATTATTTTAGGCTTTATTTGTGCTAAACCAAATTGAGTTAAGCTTCCACATTATATACTTAGTCTTAGCCAAATAGAAACAATTGCTAATTGAAGAAATATTTTTAATCCACCTATTCACCCCTCTCTAGTTGGCCTCCTCAATCTTACACTCTTTTGGTTAACTCCGGAGTAGTTGGATCGGAGATCTCGTACTGTCATCTCCTCCGTTTTACGTCTCAGTACCGGTAACTCTTTATGGCTTCTCTTCAACTAGGTTACGTCTTACGCTTTGCCGGCGGAGATCTCTTCGGCGTCTTCTCCGTCGAGTTCTCCAGCGCATGAGGTCGGCGCCTAGTTGGATTGGAGATCTCGTCGGAGCGGATATCTCGTAAACGCTTGTCATCTCTTCGGTTTCCATCGCTCGATACCGGTAACTCTTTGTGGCTTCTCTTCAACTAGGTTCGTTTCGTTGCTTATCATTTCCTTGATTCATCGGTAGTAACTTGTTGATTGTCTTACGCTAGTTTTGCGTGGTTTAGGTCGCTCGGTCGATGAAGTATTCCACTATTCGTATTCGATTACATTCATCGATGTTGAATCCTTCACTTTTGTAATAAGTTCAATCGAGTCTCATGCATTGTCGAATTTACGCTATATTGACTTGCATAAGTTGATGTTACCTGTTCACTTTGGTGCGATCCGTCTCTTGACGGTGTTGCATGCTAAGTTGAATTAATGGTTTGATTTTACTCCGATCGAGTGATGACGATGTAGTGTGATTGTGTTAATCTGGTGCATGATAGTTTTGGGCTATGTTTGAATGCTATGTTTGATTAAATTTCCTAAGATGTTTTGTTTGGTTAAAATTTTCAAGATGTTTTGTTTGGTTTGAATGCTATGTTTGATTAAATTTCCCAAGATGTTTTGTTTGGTTTTCTAAACTTTTATTAGAACCATAGCTTTCTGATACTATCACAACCTAATGTTTATTTGTTAATTAAGGAGGCAGCATACATTAACGCCTGTAGCAATTAGTTATCTGAACCAATTGCCTCCTAGTAGCATAATTTATCCTTCTTGAATTGCTTTTTTGATCTTTTCGAAGATTGTTTTGTGTGGTTTGAATTTTATATTTCATTAAATTTCGAAAACACAATTACTAAACGATGAAATCGGCAAAAACAAATTACACGTACGGGTTTTGTGCATTTGATCGTTATGCTCAATTTTAGAACAAGGCAATAAATTGAGGGCCCGTTAAGCGATTCTATCCGAGTTACTGGTGGACAATCTTGTATGTCCATTTTCTAATCGTGTGGTTTAGATTTTGCTTTTGACAATAAAAGCTCAAATCTCATATAGATCCTAACTTTTTGTCACCATCTCATATAATTGTTGTCTTGATTTTTTCCGGATGTATCTTTTATTGTTGCATGTTGGATTGGATCGACCATTTTCTTTTATCATCAAGCGAAAGGAAGGTGTCAAGATGATTTGTAGGTGTTGTATTGGATACGGTGATGGCTTTTGACCAAAAATAAATAATTAAAATGAATGAAAGAGTGGGTTTTAGAAGAAGGCGTGCGGTGGAAAAAGTGAGGAGAGGTGCGTCGAGACATGAGTAGAATGTGTGATACGCCCATGACCCGTTCTTTATCCTTGGAGCGAGATAGGAGTGTGACTTGCGAAGCCAACACGAACACTCCGTGAGTAGTGGATCTAATATTTGGCAAAAGTGAAGTCAATAGAACTACGCAGTTTGCACAATCCATCTTGACACATCAACAAATATGTAGCATCCGAAAATTCGGATGTTTGAAAATGTGAAAATTTTAAAACTTTTTTGCATAGTGTTGTTGTTCGATTTTCTTCTATAATTTTAATTGGATTTTCGAATTTCATGCTATGTAAATTAATAACGGAATAATTCCCGATACAAGTATCAACCATAATAATAATAATATATAATAATACAAGAGATGTGAAAAAATCTAAAACAATGAAATGAGAATTCAAAATAAAATTCGATTATCAATTTTGGCTAGCATTCCTTCTTTCTTCTTTTCTTTTCTCCTTAATTTCTTCTCTCTTTCTTCTTTCTTCTTTCTTTCTTCCCTATTCCTCCACCCCTCTGTCCTCCCGGCGCCAGGCGCACGTGCCCACTTGCGCCCGGCCTTTCCACCGACAAGGCCCATGCAGATGTCGCCGCCATTCTCCGCAACACCAAGCCGTCCCATTGCCGGTCGCGCCATGCCCTATTGCTACCAACTGCCACAGACGATCAAGGCCATACCTGCCGTCACCGACCGGCTGTCTCCTCCATGTGCCCCCATGTCGCGCATGCACCGCCATCCTCGCACTAGCGCCATGCGCTCCCACGCCTACCATGCACCTTGCGCATGATGTGCCTTCGCCCCATGCGCAGTCGTCCTTCCTCTCCCTTCCCCTCGCGGCACGTGCACCACCACGCGGCCGCACCATGACGCCACACCTCCCGCGCCACGGTCATCCCGAGCCTTGCCCGTCAAGTCACCTCGCCATCTCTCCATCCTAACACCACATACCACGTCTGTCACCATGGCCACGCTGTGTCCGCCACGCTCGAGCCATGCCACGCCTATATCCGGTCGGCGATGACATACTGTAGCACTCCTCCTCCATGCTATAAGTAGCCCTTGGCCTCCTCCCTACTCTCCGCACAATCCCTCCTCTCTTCTTTCTTCTCCAATCGAGCTCGCACAAACCTATGCACCGCCATGGCTTCCCAACACTGCTTTGCCACCACGGTGGGTTTCTTCCAAAGCTAAGTGTGTCACGGCGTGTTCCCGATTGCTAATTATTGTTCCCTTGGTTGATTTGGAGCCATCCCGTCGAGCTCGTCGAACCCACATCTTCCTCGCCGCTAGTCGCCGTAGCCGCCACCACCACCATTCCTCCTTCTCAAGACCTCGACGCAATTACTTTGGATGGAAGTACCCCACATCATCCTCTACCATCTCCAAGCGCCACCGCTGCCTCTCCTTCACCCTAGGCCGGCACCGTCCGACCACCTTGTGCCGCCCGACCAACAACGCCACCGCCTTGGCACTCCCTCGGCTCCTCGACCTCATGGGTGAGTTCCCTCATCCCTCCTACTCATGCTCACCTTAGTTTTCCCACCAAGGACCGCGATCGGTTTTTCGGTTAACTTTTTGTCACCATCTCATATAATGGTTGTCTTGATTTTTTTCCAGATGTATCTTTTCGGCTGTTGCATGTTGGATTGGATCGACCATTTTCTTTTATCTGTCAAGCAGTAAAGGAAGGTGTCAAGATGATTTGTAGGTGTTGTATTGGGTACGGCTGATGGCTTTTGACCAAAAATAAATAATTAAAATGAATGAAAGAAGTGGGTTTTAGAAGAAGGCGGTAAGCGGTGGAAAAAGTGAGGGAGAGGTGCGTACGCGAGACATGAGTAGAATGTGTGATACGTCCATGACCCCGTTCTTTATCCTTGGAACGAGATAGGAGTGTGACTTGCAGAAGCCAACACGAACACTCCTGTGAGTAGTGGATCTAATATTTGGCAAAAGTGAAGTCAATAGAACTACGCAGTTTGCACAATCCATCTTGACACATCAACAAATATGTAGCATCCTGAAAATTCGGATGTTTGAAAATGTGAAAATTTTAAAACTTTTTTTTGCATAGTGTTGTTGTTCGATTTTCTTCTATAATTTTAATTGGATTTTCTGAATTTCATGCTATGTAAATTAATAACGGGGAATAATTCCCAGATACAAGTATCAACCATAATAATAATAATATATAATAATACAAGAGATGTGAAAAAAAATCTAAAACAATGAAATGAGAATTCAAAATAAAAATTCGATTATCAATTTTGGCTAGCATTCCTTCTTTCTTCTTTTCTTTTCTCCCTTAATTTCTTCTCTCTTTCTCTCTTTCTTCTTTCTTTCTTCCCTATTCCTCCACCCCCCCTCTGTCCTCCTGGCGCCAGTGCGCACCGTGCCCACTTGCGCCCGGCCTTTCCACTGACAAGGCCCATGCAGCATGTCGCCTCGCCATTCTCTGGCAACACCAAGCCGTCCCATTGCCAGGTCGCGCCATGCCCTATTGCTACCAACTCGTGCCACAACAGATCAAGGCCATCCGCCGTGTACACCGACCGGCCGTGCTCCTCCATGTGCCCCCATGTCGCGCATGCACCGCCATCCCTCGCACTAGCGCCATGCTGCTCCCACGCCTACCATGCACCTTGCGCATGATGTGCCTTCGCCCGCCCCATGCGCACGTCGTCCTTCCTCTCCCCTTCCCCCTCTGGCAGACCGTGCAGCCACCACGCCGGGCTGTACCATGACGCCACACCCTCCCCTGCGCCACGGTCATCCTGAGCCTTGCCCCGTCAAGTCACCTCGCCATCTCTCCATCCTAACACCACATACTACTGTCCTGTCACCATGGCCACGCTGTGTCCGGCCACGTCGGAGCCATGCCACGCTCTATATCCCGGTCAGCGATGACATACCGTGTAGCACTCCTCCTCCATGCTATAAGTAGCCCTTGGCCTCCTCCCTACTCTCCTGCACAATCCCCCTCCCTCTCTTCTTTCTTCTCCAATCGAGCTCTGCACAAACCTATGCACCGGCCATGGCTTCCCAACACCGTTTCGGCCACCACGGTGGGTTTCTTCCAAAGCTAAGTGTGTCACGGCGTGTTCCCGATTGCTAATTATTGTTCCCCTTGGTTGATTTGGAGCCATCCCCGTCGTAGCTCGTCGAACCCACATCTTCCTCGCTGCTAGTCGCCGTAGCCGCCACCACCACCATTCCTCCTTCTCAGCACCTCGACGCAATTACTTTGGATGGAAGTACCCCCACATCATCCTCTACCATCTCCAAGCGCCACCGCGGCCTCTCCTTCACCCTAGGCCGCTGGCACCGTCGACCACCTTGTGCCGCCCCCGACCAACAACGCCAGCCCGCCTTGGCACTCCCTCGGCTCCTCCGACCTCATGGGTGAGTTCCCCTCATCCCCTCCTACTCATGCTCACCTTAGTTTTCCCCCGACCAAGGACTGTGCGATCGGTTTTTTCGGTTTAATCGGTTCGGTATATACGGTATATATGGTAAATACAATATTTGTACTTCGGTAATATACGGTATTTTTAGAAGTACGGTTCAGTATCGGTAAATCCCAATTTATTTCGGTGCGGTATCGGTAAATACCATATTTACCAAAGTTGACGCGAATTGCAAACGATATAGCAAATTGCAAACGCTCGTTGTTCTATATATACAATTGGAATATTATCCATATATTGTTTGTCATCATGTAATTAGTTCAATTCATTGTATGATTTTCATTTTAGCGGAGACAGTAGGGCAACACTGTAATGTATTTTTTCCAGTATATGATGATGTGAAAAAAAAAGCAAACCTTGTATATTCCTGTCCTCCCAGCCCACACAATTTGGTCTAGAAAGAGGAAAATTGATAGCAGCGCATTGTTTGACTGAGAAGGACATAAAGCAAAATGTTCCAGAAGGACATACTACGCGCTGGCCTACGCGGCCTGTTTGCACGGCCCACTCAGCGCCCATTTTCATAGACTCGGTTTTTCGGTTTTTAGCCGGTTTTTCCCAAAAAAACCGAATTCCAAAAAACCCAAAATTTGAAAATCGAACCGAATACCAAAAACTGGTTAAACCGAGTTGACCGATTCGGTTCGATTTTTCCAGTTCGATTGAAAAATGCACAGCCCAACACACGCATATGGTAGTTTATAGCTCTAACAAATCCACATTCTCAATGGAGAAAGGGTACCAAGTATCCATACCATAACAGCTGCGGCTTATGGTTTTAGTTCTAGCACGAGCGTTTGTGTGAACGAACCGAATGCCGATAAATCGCTTCGAAAAATTGTCCCGATAAGCCGCTTCAAAACGATGGTAGAGAAATCATGTGTTTGGAGGAAACTTCGAAGATTCCAATGCTAGTCGTTTTCACCGATCGATTGATAGGTGCACATTGGCAATAGCTAGAGTTCCAAACCTCATCGAGTCATCGTATGATTTTTTAGGGCTGACTAAGTTCTGCACGTGGTTTTTTTAGAGCTGGCTAAGTTCTGCACAGGGTGAAACCGAGTAAGAGCACCCACAGTGTGCAAAAAAATTGCCTCCAAGATGAGAGAGAACAAGCTTGGAGACAAAGCTATACACTACGGGAGCTGCCTCCAAGCAAAAACGCTTGGCATCGCCTCCAGCCCTGAAGGCTGCCTCAAAGCCAAAAAAAATTTAGATGGCCCACTTGCCATGAGAGAGGCCAACAAGAAAGGAATTTTTTTATCATAGTTGTGGGTCTGATCTTAGAGATAGTAGTAGTTTCTATACATTATGTAAAATCGTGCTAACTTTAGAGACTATCTACGGATCACACCTTAGAGACAATAAGAGTATTGCATACCGTGGATGCCCTAAATGCAATGTACTCTTTTTTTTGCTTGAAGCGTCCGTCAAAGCGCCCATAGATGGGCCATTTGTTGACCCTACAAATATTTCATGAAAACAATTTTTTGGGCCGCTTAATTAAACTTATGATTAGAGTTAATTAATTATGATTAGCACTACCTAAAATGATATTTAAACATGCACAGTGCCAGCCGCGACTTGCCGCACTAGGCTCGACAGGCGACCTAACGAGCTAGAGGAGCTCGATTGATATCTATTAAACTCAGAGAGGACTAAAGGTGCTGCTCATCTCGGTTTGTTTTTTTACTGTTTGTCACTATAGCTGATTTACTTTGCATTATAGTTGATGATGGTTTTTTGTGCAATTAAATTAAAAAAATTTTAAAAATAGAAAAACAGGTTAGTACGAGAAAAAAAATAAAAAGCTAAAAGTCTAAAAAAGCTAAAAGACAGAAAAAATTAAAAAACTAGGAGCTACAAATCATCACTAAAACAAAGCCGCGAGAGTTCCCGGCCTCCCACCTATCCCACGTCATCCTTTTTGCGAAAAGGCTCTGCATTTTCCAACATCATGTAAAGGTCCTCGGTTATTGCAAAAAGGTTCCCACCAGGTTTTTTTTCCGAAAACCCCCTCCACTTCACCGAAATCACCGAAATTACAAATCCTTTTGCAGGATAGCACTCCGTGGTTTTCTAAAATTACATACATGTCCTCATTTAGTTACGTACATGTCCTTACAGTCCTCGTTTTTTGCGGAAAAAGCCTTCGGTTTTCCCGAATTATGCACATGTCGTTGATTTTTAGAAAACTTCTTCGTGAATTATCGTCTCTTTTATTTCGATCCACACGGTAGCTAGCGTGATATGTCGTCAAAGGCTGAAGACTAAACGAGCTGTCCAAATTTATAAAACTGAGCGTACAAAACCAATTTTTTTTTTAAAAAAAATAACTGCACAACTATTTGTGTGAGCAGTTCACGAGCGCCGAGCGGCAGCCGAGCCAGCCACCGAGTCGACACGCACGCGCCTCGGCACAAACCTGAAGTTACACGACACACAAGAGGGGCACCACCTCTCCGGCTCTCCTGCCTCGCCTTCCTTTTCCTCTCGCTCTGCGCCTCCCTCGAGTCGACTCGAGCCGCGTCTTCCACCCACGGACCCACCTCCCCTCTTGCTCGCTCGCTCCTATCCTCCGCCCACGCCTCCCCCTCGCGCCTCCCTCTCGAGGCCCAAACGAACGCATCGCGGAGCAGGGGGGCTTAGAGCCAGTCGGTCGGAATGCCCGCGCAGAAGCGCCCGCTCCCGTCGTCCGCTCCCGACCACGACGGCCACGTCGAAGAAGCTCGCGGCGCCGCTGGCGCTGGCGCCGACGCTGGCGGCGGCGGTCACTCCCCGAAGATGATGAACGGAGGCGCCGCGGAGCTGGGGAAGGAGCGGCGCGACGGTGGTGAGCTTTGACGACGCCCGGCCGCCGCCGACGCCTCTCTCTCCTCGCGATGCGCGTACGCATCGCGTTCCCTGTTTCTGTGTGGGTATCTCTAAGTGGCGTGCGTGTTTGATGGGCTTGGCAGATTCTGATGCGGAGGAGGAGGAGGAAGGCGGCGGCGGCGGGGTCGACGAAGACTGCGACAGCCAGTCGTCGCAGAGCGACGGCGACATGGACGAGTAAGTAAACCGTGAACGCCATCTCCTCCCTTCTCCCCACCCTTTCCCATCTCCTTTGCCTTTCATCTCCTCTGGCCTCCGTTGCAATTTGGCGTCGTCTTTGTGCCGCGTCCCCGTGTGCTAGCTCCGGTTCGGCGGGGTGGTAGCGGAAGCCACCGTCCGGAGGTGTCTGGCCTAGCCGGCGGCACTGGCGGTGGTCGCTTTGTCGTACGGCATCGGCTTGAGCTCTCCCATCGCCTGCGAGGCATGGGATCTTCGTGGTGTCGTGCCTCGTGAAGCTGGCCCGGGTTCGTCGTGGCGGCGCCGGGCCACCATGAGTTGTTCCCGTTCGGCGGAGCCGGTGGCACTGGTGGTGGCCGCTTCATTCCTGTCGCGTCGGCGCGAGCGCTCCCGTCACCGCTGAGGCATGGGATCTTTCGGTTTCATGCATGTTTTCGTCATGTCGCACGGCTCGGCGGAGGCGCCGTGCTCGTGACGGCAAATGCCGCGAGCGGCATCCAGGGTGGATCGCCGCATGCCGAAGCTGTTATGCCGGAGCGGCCAGCCACATCTGAACAGGCAGTCCTGTTCGTCGTGGTTTCAGTCATGTATTGAACAGTTCGCCGTTTTTGTTGCTACTTAATCGTGTGCGGCAACGGCGAACTCTTTCGTGCGTCTGCTTCGTTACTGCTAGCCTGACCTCCAGGATCGCAGTGGTCGTACCATGCTTAGGCGTCCGTCTGAGCTCCCCTGCCAGGCTGCCACCCGAGCACCCGTGTTCGTCATGTCGAATTGTTCTGTGGAGACACCGTGCTCTTTATGGCAAGTGGCAGGATGGCATTCAAGCTCATTCAGCCCATGTAAGATCTCCCGGTGGGGCTATCAGTTACGTCATAGGTGCCACCTTCACCTGTGTTGGGGATCTGTTCTCCATGTTTCCAGCAGTGCGTTGGAAGCGTCCGCAGTTTTCTTGGTCATGAATTGTGCCGTCAAGCTCTGAATATCTGGTATCAGGTTCTACTGTTGCTATCCTGACCTCCATGGCTGTTAGCTCAGTTTGGTGCACATGTTTTTCTTGTTCTTGTGGCATAGCATTTGATTTCCCTTCCATCAGCTGTCTTAGTGAGTCTTTCCTCACTACTGAAATTCATAAGGATCACTGCATAGTAGATCAGAGCTCTATTTATCTCTTTTTCCTTTTCTAATGTGTTTGTGTGTGTCCTGCAGTTAATACTAGTTGCTAGGTGCAAATCAGCCCCTCAATTGCTGTAGGATCTGTGCAGTTTCCAATTAGGAAAACATATTGCTCATTAGAGAAGCTCTATTGTTAGATTGGGGCACACACATTGTCAGATTTTGTCCAGATAATTATGTAGGCATAGTTTTTTTGTTGACCTCCTATTTGTGTGTCTGGACTTTGTTGGTACTTCTTGGACCTCTCAGCTGTTTAATTGAATCCAGTCAACTTTTCAGCCACTATAAATGTACAAGTGTTCATTTTATTCTTCCACCTGTCAAATATGACTTGACAGGCTTTCAGTTAAGAATTAAGAACCCTTTCCAGTGTTCAATTACTGCTCAGGTGCTAATAATTTCAATTTTTTTTTTTTCGTTGTGTCCTATAATCCCACTGTGAACATTACCTTCTTTACATCGTAGCTTTGTATTTTTTAAAAGAAAATAATCTTGTAGTGCACTTCTATATGTTCCATAAATTGTAGATCAGTAATTGATATGATAATGGATAATGAAAGATTTGATATTGATGTTAGTCAAAGCTTGAAACTGGTACCTTAATATTGTTTTCTCATACAGGTTTATACTAGTGAAATTAATGGATATACGGAAGGAAGTGCAGTGCCCTGTATGCTTAGGTAAGGATATGCTTTGTCAAGTTGCTTTCAGATTCAGAGATAAAAATTCTCTTTATTTTGTATAGTTTCTCTCTTGACAGCGTTACTTGTAATTGGAGTTGGATGACGTTATATGGATGTCAGTTCTTTTTATTACTATTTACTACAAAAATGTGAAACTAGCAAATTCAACAGTCCACATGTTTCTGTCATGCAAGTATGCATACTGTGACTATCCTCTAATAAATAAGGAGATGCTTAAGGGATACACAACTGTTGTTTTTTCCCTTCAAAAAGTCACATGGCAAAGCTTATGATCTTCACATTTCACAACAGTTTGAATAAGTGCAACTAGCTAGTTTATGTTAGTGAAGCTGGGTTGAGTAAGCTTTTCAATGTGAAACTGTAAGTAGCATCTCTGTGCAAACTGTGCATATCTGACCATCTGCTTGTCTTATGGTTCTATTTTACAGGCATTATCCGGAAGACAAGGACGGTTATGGAGTGTTTGCACCGGTTTTGCAGGGACTGCATAGATAAATCCATGCGGCTTGGGTATGGTCCCTTATATTATTTGTCTAAAATGTCTTGTCTCAGTATCATTTTCAAAAAGTAGAGATCCAACATGATTGGGTTTTCAAAATCCAAAAAATACTTTCTTTCTATGATAATCTAAGTGATGCGGTGCTTTTGCAGAAATAATGAATGCCCAGCATGCCGCACTCATTGTGCAAGTAGACGTTCCTTGAGGGATGATCCTAATTATGACGCTTTAATTTTGGCTTTGTATCCAGATATTGATAAGTACGAGGAAGAGGTGATGCATAAGTTCTGCAGCTGTCACACTTAGTTGTTTTCTTTATTTAGCTTTCATTGTAGTACTGGTGCCAGTGATTCTATCTGTTTGATACTACAGGAACTTGCTTTCAGTGAAGAGGAGAGGACTCGGAACAAAAAGGTGTGTTTATCTGGCTGTCAATCATCGATGCATTTAATGTCTGGAGGGGGATTATTTCCCCAGCTCATTTGGTATTCTGTCTTCTTATTGTTATTAACATTAGCTTGATTTCTCATGGAAGATTCAAGCATCCATTGCCAAAACATTTGAAAGGCAAACAGAAGCACTTGGGAAGAAGCGTTCCACCACAAAAGCAATAGGTTCAGCTTCTTCAAGAAAGTCCCGGGGGAATATGGGCAAGGAGGAGAGGACGAACTAGTTCTCCTGATATTGTCCCAACTGACTTGGATGATGATGATGATAGAGACGAAAATGGCAATGATGGCAGCAAAGAGTCATCTTCTGTTGATGATCGTTCCCCAGATGTTAGGCAGAAAAGAGCTCGGAGGTGGCCCATGTCACGATCATCCCCTGCTAAGACCATTGGCAGTATCGATAGTACCTTTGAGGATAATGATGATTTAGGAGGTGGCAGAGATATCAGGACTACTTCTCCACTGCGGGGAGAGATGCTTGCCTGGGGAAAAAATGGCACCCGCAGTCTAACTCGACATGGCAATGCCGGTGGCTCCAGTGGAAGGATGGTGAAGGGTGGGCGTGTTGCCAAGTTGGTGGACCATCTCCGCAATGCTGATGAATTTGATAGTAAGGTAAAAACCGTACATCGCACACAATAGTATTTAGATTTACAGTTGCTATTTCCTACTTATGCTTTGGAAGATCCATAATACTATAAACAGACTAAAAGGCTGGTCAGAAAGGTATCTTGTGTGTGAATCTCTGATGGCATTTCTGATTTGTTTGCATGTCAGATGCATACCTCTGTTATGTGTGTCGCTGACTCACTGTGTGTTTTTGTAGTGTTGCGCAGGCAATATACACATCAGCATATGCATGTACTTGTGCAGGCTACCCTGGGCATGTAGACCTTGTACAAGAAGTCCATTTCTTGTATCCGTTAGGTTTGCTGAATTGTGTGTCTGTTTTGCAGTTGAACTTGTATCTTGTTCTACTTCCACTTGATGGACAAAGTATGCCTAAATTGGAAAAGTCCTATCTCAGTTGCCAACCAACACTCTCTGTTCGCCATCTTTGCCAGGTGCACTAATCACTTGCTTCTATAAACTTTGTCGGTTTTAAGCAATTTTAGTTTTACTTGGCTCAAGATGAGTAAGCAAGACTCTGCTTCTGCATCTTTTCAGTTCGTTGCTCTTCAGTTGTCTCGGCAAGCCAAAGAAGTCGAGATATTCATTACGAAGAACCCCAGAAATGGATGTTTTGCAACCAAGGACACCGGTACAGATGAGGCAAAACTGGATCGATTTGACGGCCTAGAAAGATTGAAGGAAGAGAAATCTCTTTCAGAGCTCTACCCTTCTCTTGCCTCTGGTCAAGGGGATCTGGTAATTCTCAATTTCTAAATGACAGTCTAGCTGTTTATTTCACTATTGCTTCTTCCCAATCATACTGCTTTGTTGTCCTATCACCTCCAGGAATTGGTATATTCTCTAAATACACAAGGATAGATGAAAATCCATGGCACCAGAGATCTCTTTCACTATCAACTTTGATCAATCACCGCTAGTACCATGGTCTGCTGGGATCTACATCTGGTGAAAGCTTGTACGTAAGGCATCCAATATAGAAAAAAGAAAGAGGCGCAAACTAGCTTTTTCATAACCGTGACTCGTTTTAATTTGCTCTAAATCTTGTGATGTATACCTGGTTCATTGGTTAAAATGCATGGATGGAATTGAGTAGTATACTAGTATCTGGTTCAATATTTAATATTGGTGGTGCTGGGCATGCAGCGGTAATTATGCGCGCGGTCTAATTTGAACTGATTTTAACTCGCCAACTCTCATCCAGCTGGTGTAATTGCTGCCCTTTGGGTTTTATGCTTCCGTTGGCGTAGAGATGGGCCGCATTCAGTGAAATAAGGCTATGTTTAAAAGTGTCTTGTGTTTTAGCTGAAATAATACTATAGCAACTGTTAGTTTTTTTAAGGTATTTAATTAAACAAAAACAAAAAACACCGTTAAATCTTCATAAATAATGCAAAAGAAAAAACAGTTGGTATGTTTTAAATGATTTTTGGTTTTTGAAGCCAAGCTGTCTGGAACGGGAAGGAAGAATTTAAGAGTGAATGCTTCGGATTGACACCGTTGAAAAATTCACTGGGGGCGTCCGGTTCTGGATCTTTGACAGTTCGGCCATCTACTGTAGCCCAAGCGTACAGTTCATCTCTGTGCATTTGCTGCCTACTGTTTGACCATCCCACTATTTGACGTATATGTATGCTTTAGGACCTATTTTTTGAGCTACGATTTATAGTTTATAGTTATGTTTTATGACTTTTAGTTATTCGTGAGAGAGTACATAGGAAAAGAAACTTATGTATAGTTTTGGTTGATATAAAGTCACTATAATGTGTACTATAATTAACTTATAGACTATATCTTAAGAAGATATTTTGTTTGAAAGTTAATTATAGTAAAAAAATTGATAAGTTTTAGAAGATGATAATGGAAAGTAGTTTTTAAAAGGCGATAAGAAGAGGTGCAGTGTTAGATAGGTAAACCTCAGAATATCTGCAACTGTATACTACTACTCCATTTCTGTTTACTTGTCATTTTTTACCAAGTTTTTTTCACAAATACTTGGCACTTTACTATTCCAATGCAATTATTTTGCTCATGTGCTTACATAGATAGCAAAAAACACATGACTTTACTATTTTTGTGATTACTATTTATCGGAGTAGTTAGTTGCTGTTGTATTTTTGTTATAGTATAAATAAAAAATGATTACATAAATATATAAAAATGCTAAGTAATCGAAAACGGAGAGAGTACTGGATTTGAACAGGTGGCAGGTGAAGAATCATAAAGTTCACGGGTCCCGGTCGTTGTTGAACCTGTGCGAAGCTGACGTGTCATGTTACTGGCGAAGCGAAGTCCATTAGTCCTTGTGCTGCCGCCACGCGTTTCGTTTGCTCCGGACGCGCAAGTTCGAACCGCGGGGTGAGGCCCACCTGGGTCGTTGGGCGAGTCAGGGCCGCGCCGGCGCCGCCCGGTCTACGGCTGGCACCAGCCGACTTCTAGCTCGAACAGTTAGGAAAACCATGCTTCGCTAGGCACAGTGAAGAAAACAATACTCGCTCTATTTCTGAATATATATCGTTCTATCTTTCAGATATTGTTCTAAAATATATATCATTCTATAATTTTGAGATAATTTTTAGCTGTTTTTTATATACCTCTACCATTCATTATTCCTAGTTATTTACTAATGCGAATTCGAATAGCGTACATCATTCAAAAGTAATAAGTGAGCAAATGAAGTATGCTGAATTTTCTTTATATACCTCTACCATTCATTATTCCTAGTTATTTACTAATGCGAATTCGAATAGCGTACATCATTCAAAAGCAATAAGTGAGCAAATGAAGTAGAATGATTTGGTCATTTCTACATGTCTTTGTTGAAGCGCAAAATACTAAAACGTCATTTATTCAGGAAATTGAGGAGTACTGTATTAGAAAAGGATGAGCACGTGTCTGCTTTGTTGTGAATATGCAGTTCTGCAGTGCACTGAACGGTTAATACAGAGGCTGTGTGCATAAGGTGGATTTTCTAAATAAAATTTGCTAAAACATGTTTCAGGGGAATTTTTAGGGACAATCACCTCAGAAAGCGGATTTAGTATTTGCGATCGGGCTTGACCACCGAAGTTGTAAATAATGTGTGTGTTTGCCCAATCTCAGGTAGTCAGGTATCAAATAATGGCTGTTTCACGTTCATGGGCCAATTGCCCAATTCGGTGTAATTCTAGCGTGATTGGCAATTTAGCATGTATATATGGAATTGATTATGCATTAGTCATGGCCCCCCGCTATCCTAGCTTATGCTTGGTCGGGTTTCTACAAGTGAATCACGTTTCATAAAAAAGGGTGTATCACCTGAACAAGCCTCGCAAAAAAGATAGAAACAGCCCCTGTAAAACAGGGGAAAAGGGTTTACAGCTCAAGAAACGGAAAACGGGTGCTGATTAGTGATTAACTGCACTTCAGACGCATGGGCATGTTTTTTTGAGTTGCGACTAATGACTTTAGCTATTCGCGAAAGTGAGTACGGAGAGATAGACATTCATGTGTGATTTTGGCCGATATATATGAAGTTGCTACAGTTTCCGCTATCATCGATTTGTAGATCCCACTTTAAAAGATACTTCATTTAAAAACTAATTCCTATAGAAAAAATAGTTAATGTAGAAAAGCCTAAAGCAGAAGCTGAAAAGAAGAGCGACAAAATCACACGTATCTAAAGATAATATTGATTATATCCATACTATCTAAATATAAAGATATGCATCTATCTATTCCTAATATGAAGATATATATCTAATTATTCTTAATATGAAGATATGCATCTAACTGTTTTAATATTAAGATATGCATTTAATCATTCTTAATCCGACCACTACAGTACATATGATATTGTTCACATGCTACAGTAGACGGTATTGTTCATGTGCTACAGTGCACGCATCGCCGGATCCTGAGCCATAACATGCCTTACAATACTGGCCCCTTTTTTAGTTATACTCATTACTTAAACCATAAGTAGATTTGCTTCAGAGTTTTTTTTAAAAAGGTGAGGAATGTCTCCATCTCGATAATGTGGACTTCAAACTAATGTTTTCAAATTGTACATGATCTTTTGTCCACCTCAAGAGGAAAATATCAACTTGTTAAGTTTCATGTGTTTTATCCAATCATGCTACTGATCATCAACTGGGGACTTGTTATTCACTAAGCAGCTCAAGATTATGATTGTAATTTTAGATATTTAGGCTGACAATTGCTTAGGGGATTCTAGGCAATGTATGTTTTCTATAGTGTCAGATAGTTAAAATCTTGGTAAATATGTGTATGGACAGCTGTTTCGAGGCTTTGAATTAAGCTGTGGATGTTTCCTATATATGGGATGCGAACTTTCATTTTACTTCAAGGATGGGACTGATGTAACTAGTAGTAGTTGGGCTCTTCGCAGTGCTTGACCCACATGTAATGCCTCCAGATTCTGCAAGTTCTCTCTACAAGTGTGGATTATTTAAATTGTCTCTGCATTTTGGTAGGCGTTTTGCTCTGTTGTGGCATGCATTTCTCATCATCCTTTAAATTGTTCTCCCCGCTTTCTCTTATATGACTGTGGCTACGTTGTATGCTGTCACAAGATGGTATAGACCACCTGAGTATTTCTTCTGCAGGAGATAGATTCAGAGGTTTGCTGTGTCCTGTGTATGCGTCGGACGAAAATAAGGTACACTATATTTTAGCTGGACTCAAAAATACAACTGAGAAGGTCTGCATAGTACAAGAGTGCTTGATTTTTAATGCAAGTGCTCTGATGAGTTATGTAAGTGTTTGCTTTTTAATGCAGGAATTGAATACCTTTTGTTAAGAGTTCTTCAACTAGTGATTAGTCCGTAACTCATTTTGGTAGCAGTTGTGTGTGCCATACATCAGTGCTGAGTTTCCTATAACATGTGGAATTTTTAGAACAAGTGCTCTTGCTTCACTTACATGACCATTTATTGCAGAAAAGTGAAGACAGATCACATATGCATACTCAAAAAATATTTAAGAAAAAACCACTCTTTTAGTAGTTCCATGATTTTGAACTCGCTGTTGACAATGATAACCAATTTGGAGAATTCCTTGCTTAATGTTAATTGAGGGGACAAAAGGAACGGCTAACATTAACCGCATTTGGTCATGCCTCACAATTGAAATCAAACTAAATTCTAGCCAAGTAAGTTACCAAAAGTTTGGTAGGTCAAATGGCTTCAAACCAAATGGGGCTTAATGATCTTGCCAAAATTTTGGCTACTAATATGATCACAATCCAAACGGCTCTTTCGTACCAAATTTTTGGTCATGCCCAGATTTTGATAAGACTGTCTGGGGCTCAAACCAAACACACCCTATTTTCCAAATTTAACATGCCATTCAGAGTTTTGTTTTCTTAATTCTGATGCTTCTCTCAGTATCACCTCAGTTGTGTCATCTAATAGGTACTTGGACAGCATATTAGTATCTGAAATGGATAGATGGGCCTGTCTTCAGGGAAAGAGGAGAGTGCAGTGCCATTTTTTCCTTTCGCCATTCTAGAGGCAGATTGACCATATTTTCTTCTGACCATTAAGAGATTTTTTCCTCTAAAAATAGTGAAATTTTGGCTTCACTTCTTGACACAGTTCGGTAAGATTAATTGCATATTGCCGAACTGCGCTGTATGTTGTTTTTGGGTTACAAACAATAAGGGGCCTAGTGGATCTTCACTGTACTCCGATGTTTAACCATCTAAATAGTGATTGCATGTTTAACGATGTCATTTCCCTTTGTGATGCTCAACTGTTGAGATTGGGCCTTTGATTTTCACCCCGTTGCTTGTTAAGACTCCTTTTAGTACTCGTTGACTATGTCGATGTGTATATTTACATCACTTTCTGGGCGTGAGAAGACATGTAGTGTTCACACTGAGAGCACATAGATGCTGCGCTTGGATACGCATTGTCTATATGATGTATTACTTTTCTGCAATAAGCAAAAGAGATTTACAGGAATTCATATAAGCACAAATGTGGCAAACTGTTAAGGATATCAACATCCCATGTTGATTTTCATAGTGAATTCAAAGGCTTTTGGCAGAGTCAGAAAACCTAGCTAGAGTTTCTAGTACAATTCACAGGGGATTACAACAAATTGCAGAAAAGAACATTCTTTTCAATTAGTACAGACTGTATTGCTGCCTATGTAAATTTCTTGTCTTACTACATTCCAAGAGAAATTTCTTAACTTTTAAGCTCAATGCGCCTCTGATAACACCCTTCTACCGGGAAACAAACTTCGTGTACTGCAACAGAATGCCTTTCGGGAAAAAACTTTGTATGCATCAATACAGAGTATGCTTCGAAGGCCTTTGCCAAGTCATGGTAGAACGGCAGTTAACAGTCTGGCATTTCTATGTTTAGGTTATCTGAATCCCTTTACTTCTTTTTTTAATGTTTTCCCAATGAAGCAACCTCTGGACTTGGCCATATCCAAAGCATTTCCCCCTGCATCCGTCTGTGCTTTGCAGAAACAATCCCATCTAAATTTTGCTGGGTATCTTGTGTCTAAGGAAAGCCTCTATATCTCTTGTAGATTTCAAACCTTCTTGCTTATCAGCGAGAAACTTTGAGAACTCCAAAACTTTTCCCTCTCTGCCCTTTTTTGGGGAGGTACTAGGAAATGGGGATGATGCTGGTGCCAGTGCCCAAACTGTCGAAAGCACTTCATTGGGTTTTTCCAACTGCTCCAAAATTGTGAAGTCTCCTTTTGCTGTTAAACAAGGGGAGAAGGTTGACAAATGCACTCCTATATACTCCGAAAGGCTTCAATTTCGCCAATGTTGAATAAAGAAGAAAATGATTTGAGCAAAATTAGGTAGCACCTGAGTACTTGAAGACCATTTCCAAAGATTTGCAGGGGATGCTGAAATTCAGGTGAGGTATTGTGCTCCCACCACCATGCTTAGCATTGCTGGATATGGTAACAAAAGAAATAAGTGGCTAAAAATGAGCATTTGGAACATGCATACTACACTGTTCCTCTAGTCCCTAGAATCAAGGACTTCGTCTAGTCCCTAGAATCAAGGACATAATGGAAATAGGTCACTGCATGTTGTGAAGCAGGAAAACTAATATGACTGTACAGTCATTTTTCAAATAATACATATCCACCACAAAAGTTGGTAAAGCTGATACAAACTGTATCCAAGTTGAGTGTTGTCTGTTATATCTGTCATGTACCTTGTTATTAACCCAACCATTCGGCCATGTGAATTAACAAGAACACCACCACTAGCCCCTGGATGAACTGCCGCTGTTGTCTGCAACATCACTGGCATGTCCATATTGTCAGACTCCACAGTGCTAGTTTGAGTTGATGGGATTTTGACAATCTTTGACACAACCCCAGAGGAAAGGGAGGAGCATAGTCCTACAGTCAAATACTCAAATAATAATAACACAGTTTAGATGACAAGTACATGTGATAAAATGAGCATCAAAATGCTTTAATCACTATTTTGAAAACTATTATTCTAAGGCTTATTACCAGATCGAGGTCCAAGAAGGCCATGCCCAACAACATATACAGACGAGCCTGCTGTTGGACAAACAAATTCTGGTCTAATTGCACATAATTCAATTGGAACCTTTTCCATTTGAAGCAAGGCAACATCAAGCGGCCCCTTGGAGATAAAAACCACGCTAGCATTGCACCACGCCTGTCTCTCCCCATGATCCAAACGGACAGATATTCTCTTCTCTCGTTTGACACCCAAATTAAACAATGAAACCTCATGTTTAACAGCATCTTCATTGGACACTTCGCATTGTTGTGACCGCAAAAGTTTGTTTTCTCCTTCATGGAGATGTTCTCCAGCAAATGAGGTGATTTTGTTTTGTAAACCTAAAGGCGAAGTTCTTCCAAATCTCCAAGGCTCCAAAAGATGAGCATTTGTCAGAACTAAGCCATTTTTGTTGAGGACAATCCCTGAAGCCCAAGATGTATCACCAACCGTGACAAGAACAACCGAGGATATAGCCTCCCTGAGTGAAGAAGGTGAAATGCTATACTGATTAAGATTGTTGGCCGAATTAGAGACAAACCTCCTATAGTTATCCACACCACATGATCCCATCGTTTTACTATCTGCATTTTTGTCATCAAGTAGTTCACTTGGGGCTCGCCCAATTTCCTCCAGTTTGTTGCTGCTCCATGCAGTGCATATTGCATCCCATGTAATCACAAGCTGTCATGCAGATATCTAAGTTTGCATATTTGTTCTAAGTGCAAGGTATCTCATTGACACAAGTAAACTCACCTGAACTTCTATGCTGCTGCCTCTCTGTCTTAATGGCTTCATCAACATCCCCACAAGGCAAGAATTTTTGTCAAACACTGGAGCACCTTCCATACCTTAGTCAATTCGAAAATTTGTTAACAGCTGATTTCATAATGTATGTCAAAAGAGAGGCAGTGATATTTATACCAGGAAGACAGTGGATATCAGCCATCAGCAAAGAGCTCCTAACAGCGCCTGGAGGGAGGCAATTTGCAACAGCACCAACTGCTATACTGCTTAGAGGACACAGACATATAGCATGGATTAATCTGACAGCACCTCTTTGTTTCCTAATAATTGTGGCATAATATAGTGAATAATAACATGTCATGTCTTTCCAACGCCAGAAACTACAACAGCCAATTGACAATGAATAAGCCTTCAGAAGTTCCTAGACATGCCCGGAACAAAGTAAATAATACCTAGACAATGGATTGTATCTGCTATGCAGCTTTAGTGATGACGTACAAAGTAAATAGTTAGTGAAAATATAAAGATATGTATTATCTCCGCAACAGATATGTAATGGCATCGAGTTTAGAATTGTTTAGAGTTTAACATTACATTGATCAATAACATAAATATTCTCTTTAATTGTATCTAACTGATTGACCTTAGTACCTTACAAATGCACCAAGTGCATATGTTTACGATAGCACTTATCGTGAATGTCAATAGATGGTGCCTGCTAAGCTGTTAATGAAATTGCCAGATGGAAATAAAGCAGTAGAAATTAAAAGTACCAGTTGAAGAAATGGAATGGTGACAGAATGCCAAATGGAGATCCTACTATCAGCAAAGGGTCCCCTCGCTGTTGCATCACTGAAACATTGATATGTCTTGCATTCTGATCATCATTGACCAAGATCAGTAAGTACAACTCGATAAGAAGTACAACATGCAATTCTGGAGGTGCTAAAGATCCATGAAGTGAAAATGCGCCTAAATGAACCTTACATTTGATGTTAATGCCAAAACTCCTAGTATAGCAATTCTTGTGGTGGACTTGGCTAATATTAATGGGTCAGTTGACTCAGCATAAACATTCTTCCTGTTAGACTCAAGGGAAGATCTGGCACCATTTTCAACCTGATAATGACTGACAGCGGTAAGTATTCCATCAATATAAAATCAGGACAGAAAATTTTGACTTGATTGATAGACAGACCTGCTTCTGATTGACATCAGCTAATGACCATCCCACATCCCATGATGAACTTCCAATCAGTGAACCATCATGTTTTAATAAGGATAATACAGAATCAGCAGATGCTGGGACATCAACCTAGAAAGGAAACTGAACTGATGATGAATCATTTATAATTTTATATACAAATATCTAGAAAATAAATGCTATCTTGGTTTAAAATTCTGAAGTCTACTAGTTCACGATTACTCTTTCTGAGCAAAAAAAAAAACCCAACTTCTGAATCCAAAGAACTCCAAAACAGGCACTGTGTCCATTTTTGTAATCATGTAGGAGCAGATACTTTTTACACATTTCCTATTACTAAGTAGCACTAGAATCTGGGTAACAAAAAAGTAACACTAGAATACAACGTAACGGGCATATATTTTCACAGGCAAAAGAAGTACCCACCATGGCAAGTAATCGAGCTGATAGCCACTGTGGAGCTCCAGAATTTCCAGGTCTGATGTTCCCAGATTCCTCACCCTGCATATAGCAGAGCAAGTTCAGGCTTTCAAGAAAAGCTTACTAAAACTCTCTCAGAATGCTTATACCCTGTGTAATTCTTCAAATCACAGAACTGAGAACTGAGTATTTGGTCCTATAGGCTATAGCCTCGTACAATACTGACACCATTGATCTTAAGTCTTAAAAACACCAGAAATGTGCATCAATTTACATATAAATTAGCTATTTACTCCTATGTGGTAATTGACACACTTCCATCAATATGAATTACCTCGTTTCTTTTCAAAATACAAATGAGACACTAAAATCATCAATTCATCCTAGAAAGAATGAGGACTTATATTACCGGATGGAAGGAGTACAACACTAGCGCAACACTAAATCTCAGATCCCTGCTTAAGTTACTCACCTCAACTAGCACATCAAGACGCGCCTCCGATACCAACCTCGGGTGCAGTTCCTGCAGGCATCCCAAGTTCCCAACAAGCAACCAAAAATTAGCACCAGAATCACCTCAATTTACACAGATGCGAGTACGCAACGCTGTAACCGACCTCGCTGGGGCTGTCGCGCTGCTCCGCGACCAAGAACGGCTCGACGAGCGACGCGGCCGTAAGCGCGACGGCCCCGGCGTGGCCGTGAGCCTCGCAGATACGATCGAGGAGCGGCGGCGGCTCCACCAGGGAGCCCGGCGGCAGGAGGACGGCCGACGCCGAGAGCGTGGTGGACCCCGACCTGGAGACCAAAGCAGGTCATCACGATTTGACTCGAGAAAAGCTCAAATTTCGCGACAAAATCGACGAATTGGGGAGGGGCAGCGGGTGCTGAACTGGTGGAGGTGGAAGGCGTGGCAGCGCATCTTGACGGCCTTGGGGTCCTGGAAGCGGAGAGGAGCATCGCGTTTAGCGAGGAAACTCGGGAGAAGCTGGTGCCGACAGAAGAGGAGGACGAGGAGGAGGTGGTGGTGGTGGTTGGGAGGTGGGAACTGACCGGGCCGACGACTCGTGCCATGGACGAGAAGCCGCGCGCGGCCGCGGCGATCTCTTGCGGCTCCATGGCGCGCGGCCGCGGGCTGGGAGGAGACGGCACAGAACGAGGCAGCCAGAAGATGCGAAGCGGATAGCTTTTGGTTGCTTCTCTTGAGAAGCCTCGATGGATCAATCTGGCGCCTTTGTCTTTTTCTATAGTATCTAACTTTTAAACAGAATATTTTTAAAAAATTAGATCTACAAGTTAAACAATATATACGTTAAAAGTCTAATATATATACCATTCAAAATCGTAAGTGAGTATCTCTCTTCGTAATCTGTACTATAAACAGTCAAAATTCAAAAATTTCAACGAAAAACCATAAACCGCAGTGTTACCAAACATACCCTTGTATTAGCTACAATAGCTAAGCAATCTGGTTCATTCCTTGGGACAGGCAATCTGCTATGCTTCCCCTGTTGCTTGCTGAGTTGAACGAGACTGGGTTTTTTACTTGGCTAATGATGACTACCATTATAGGGCATGTTCTTTTTGGCTGCGGCTTATAGCTTTTGGCTACGGCTTGTGACTTTTATGCTGTTTGTACGAGAGATTACAGAGTAACAGAAACTCACATGTGGTTTTTGCCAATATAAATGAAGTCAGTAAAGTATATATTACAATTAACTAATAGACCCTATCTTAAAAAAAATATTCCGTTTACAAGTTAGTCACTGCCCTGCCCCATCACCATCGCTCAGCCACCCCCTATCGACTCCTGCTCTACCACCATGGGGAAGCCCTCACTCCGCGGCCTCACATATAAATTAAGGTCTTGTTGCCCACAATTTAATTGTATAGGGTATCATAGTGTCTGGGCACCAAGCCTCTCTGTCTTTAGATTGCTTTTAGATGCGTGCTAGTGTAATTGTATATAATATATCGTGCATGGTAAATCAATCATGAATGTAAAGTCTTAATCATGGATGGAAAGTCTCAATCACACTAGCACGCATCTAAAAGCAATCTAAAGGCAGAGAGACTTGATGCCCAGACAATATGGTGCCTTTGTTATTTATACTATATACACACACATTACAAACCATCAAGTTCTTGCATGGCAATGCAACAATTTCTTGTATCACTTGAATATGCGATAGTCCAGAGCATAACATCCAACAAACTCACTACATGTGGTTTCCCTACAATTCACCTCACACCGCAAAACAAAGAACTTGCAGTTTTCTCGTCAACCAAAGGACCAAACTCTACGAAGCTTAATATATGTTCAGGTAATCAACTTCCTTACAATAACAACCTAGAAGCTTAGTAGTTTGAACCAAATTAAACCACAACTGACGCTCTAAATTGAATCAAAATTGAATCAGGTAGTTGACTTGAACCAAATTAACTGTGCTGCACATGCTACCACTAATATCGCAGCTGTAGCATGGCAATGGCCGCGTATGGGAGTGAGATGGGGTGGATGAGGATGGGGGAGGTCGGCAACCGTGCCGTTGAGGGTGGATTTGTGTCCGCATAGATACTAGCGCCACCTCGCACTGCGCCGGAATGGATGGTGGAGTGCCGCTAGCTGGGAGTGGCATGGTGGCAGATAGGGCTCATGGCAGCGGAGAGGCCACCGCATGGCGGCTTCCACGCAGCGTCGAGGGTGGCGCCGTAAGGAACCGGCGGCTAAGCGGCGACAAGGAGGCTGCTGGGTTGGCCGATGATTTCAAGGGCTTTGATAAAGATGGGGTCCTGTGAAACCTAATAATCACAAAGTCTGAGGTTAAGTGCACCGGTCAAAAAATATATGATTTTGTGCAACCATGACTATAATACATGTGGTTTTGTACAATTTACTCCTGTTCTGTTCTAGATTGTTTTAAAACTAGCTGCATAAACGCGGCGCAACGTCGCGCTAGCTACCATGTGGACCGAAGTAAAAGAGACGACAATTCGTGGGGAGTTTCCTAAAAAAATTGAGGACAAAGGCGTACTTTCGAAAAAACTAGAGGACTTTTTCGCAAAAAACCGAGGACTTGTAAGGACCTGTGCATAACTAAACAAGGACCTATGCGTAATTTTAAAAAACACGGCGTGGTATCCAACAAAGGATACGCAATTTCGGTGAAGCGTAGGGTGCTTTCCGGAAAAAAACCTGACAGGGACCTTTTCGCAAGAACGGAGGACCTTTACGTAATTTCGTAAAACACAGGAATTTTTTTGCAAAATCGCTGACATGGCATGTCTCTCTGGCCGGGGAGTCCCCCGGCTATAATATACTGATGATATGTACCTAAACCTTTTAAAACTTTGACCACTAATATGCAAAGAAATATTTGGATTTGTCATATGAAAAATAGTATCACTAGATTTGGCATCAAAAATATTTTCATATATTTATTATTTTAATAATTTTACTAACATATAATTAAAAAAAGAAATGTTCAGAACATAAGTAAAAAGAGCAAAGCTAGCATTACATATTTGTTGCTATTTTTCCACCAATGGACGTAGATCAGCATTCATAATCCTAGCCTTGCACAGCAATGGTTTTTTTATATATAAATGTAATTGCACAGCACGGCTTGTCCTAGTGTTCCTATATGCAGAGATGTAACACCCTGTTCTAAGGTTAAAACGTTTGACTTACACGTCGATTACCAAACTCTGAACTTCCATTGCTGTTTTTCGAAGAATAACTTCCATGAATGTTTATGTAGTACACTTCCGTGCACAGCAATTCTTACACCCTTGCAGGTATTCATGTGTGCAAGGTTAACCCTGTGACAAAACCACCATTGCCACCCTCAAAAGAAGTAGACGAGGAAGAAGAAAAATCTTGAGATAAACGGCATCTGGAAGTTCGATGTGCAGCACTTGTTTTTTAGAACACGATGCGCAGCAATTATTGTACATTCTTATCATGTCATGCCGCCTGAAGGCCTGAAGCCCTGAAGCCCTGAACTGACATCAAGATCGTAGTGATTGGTGAATGGTCGTAGATGAACTGTAAACCATGGGGAAGTACTAGCTCTTCATCTTCATGTTCACGAACCAAGTTAATCTTACTATATTCTATTTCTCTCTTTCGTTTCAGAAAGAAGATCACATGAAACCACACAGGATTGGGAGCTCGTACGCTGTACATTATCTACTAGTTGCATGTGCATGAAAAGCATGACAGTAGCATCTTGATCATCTCGTGGGTAAAAGGAAATCAGCAAATCAATCCAACAGAAAGGGGCGTCTGAAAATTAAACTTCACCCATCTTCTTTCAATGCGTGACACTTCCGAAACAAAAAAAAAAATCTTCTGAAAGCTGTCTCCACTAATGAATTCACTGCCACACATAGGGTCATTACAAACGGTTTTTCCAAAAGCTACTAGTGAAAACTTTGTCACGGTCAGAAACAATAGAGTTTGGCACACCATGTAGCTTTATCACCTGGTCCAGGAACAACTTGACCACTTGTTGAGTCGTGAATGGGCGTCAGAGAGGAACAAACTGAGGATATTTCGAAAACCTGTCCATGATAACCATGATTACATCGTATCCCTTAGATTTCGGAAGGCCTTCTATGAAATTCATGGTAATATTTTGCCATGCTCCAGTAGGAATGGGCAATGGTTGAAGAAGTCTAGCTTGCTTAGTGCACTCACCTTTTGCCTGTTGACAAATGCCGCATTGTTTCACAAAACTTTTGACGGCCTGCTTCATTCCTTCCCAATAAAACAGTCTCCTCAAGCGTTGGTAGGTGCGCGTGTATTCCTGAGTGACCACTAATAGCACTCGCATAGAATGCATCGATCAATTTAGTTTGTAGTGCTAAATTTCAGCCGATCCAAATATGACCTTTTTTTTCCTAATCAACCCTTGAAATAACTCATTGTCATGTGCATCTGGACTATGAACAGCTAGCTGTGCCATCTTGGTTTGGGCATCACTGTTAGTCACATATGAATTGATTACCTCTTGAATCAACATGATATGAAGAGTTAACGAAACAACGTGATTGAAGAATTGAACTTGCCTGATAAAGATGGAAAACATAGTCTAGGGGTTTAGACTGGTTCAGTAGATCCCTGGTTGCTCCGGTTTTTGAAAAGAATATGAGTAAAGTCTGATAAGGACAAGATGTCGAATAAAACACTTATGCATATACTGAAGAAGAATGACTCTCGTACGCGCATAGCATCAAACCCGAACTATGGAACTTAATTTACGAATCTTGATCACTTAAAAAAAATTTTGAAATAGAAGTTGGATTCATACTTGTCAATATTGTTCCAGAGGCCATACCAGTTTGGTTCTTGAAATGGTATGTTTCGGACCAATCCATACCGTTGTACCGTTTTAGATTTATATAAAAATACAGTATATGTATATATTTATTTAATTATATGCACACTAAATATCTTTACTATTATAAAAGAAGGAGTTGGTGGTTGGTGCGGCCTCTCTCACCCTTTTCACCTCTCTTGACAAAAAAGATACTTTGTCTAACGTGTGGGCCTATCCACCCCTCACATGCATTGATGGTTGGACATCTATTCTCCTCTAACCGCTCTATTCCTTCAACTTCTTACATCTACTTTCCAATCGATCGAGCAACTTTCTTCTATAGCACGATTATCTATATATGCAATTGAATTTCGTTTAACAGCATGCGGTACATAACTAGTCACTTGTCTAATGAATTCACTGCCACACATAGGGTCATTACAAACGGTTTCGAACCGCCCGATTTATTACGTTAGTGATAATAGGTGGTTATCACAGACAAATCCTAAACCATTTGTGATAATTCGTAACACAGATAATTTTTAAAAATAACCGTATGTAATGTCCAACATATCACAGACGGCTAATACAAAAACCATCTATGATGGTCTACGTATCACAGATAGTTTTATGTTAGAAACCGTCTGTGATAGTTCTTTGTATAGCTATTTTTTTTTGTTTTTCGGATATCACAGACGGCTAATACAAAAACCATCTATGATGGTCTACGTATCACAGATAGTTTTATGTTAGAAACCGTCTGTGATAGTTCTTTGTATAGCTATTTTTTTTGTTTTTCGGTTAGCCTCAGAAAATGTTAGTTATGCCATCTGAAAACAAGCAAGCAGATTACAGATAAATGACAGATAGGTGAATTACAGCTCAAAGTGAATTATAACTCAAAATCAATTATAAAAGAATATTCATGTATTATTGCCAGAGTTATAGTTGAATTACAACTTAAAGTGAATTACAATTGAATCAAATGTTTGAACATGTGTTAATCGATGTCGCCGGAGTGAAACTCCCCCTTCGAGTCAGTGACCTTTGTCATCAAGAAGGTGGAGAGCCACCCTCGAATGTTCGAGAGTTCGTTCAGATCAAATGTACTTGATTTGATTGTCATGCCCTGTCGCTAGGAGGAGTAAAGTAATAAGCATATATATTTAAATTGATAATTAGAAAATAATTATTGCGAGAATGACAAACCTCGGACGGCCGATCTGATGCGTAGGGGTACTTTGTACCGATTTAGGTGTCGATGCGGTATATACCATCTCATACTGGCCGGAACGAAATGGTATTAATAACTACGGTTGGATTCTATTTTCAAAACTGAAAAAGGAATTTATTTTATTTTATAATCAATTTTAATTTTAGGCCAACGAAATTCACCTAGAGCAAAAACAATACTATTAGGAGAGACCTATATTACAAAATGGGTAGACACCGCATTGCTTATTGCAAAAGATCACACATTTTTTCATTGATCAAACAAATAGGCCACACTTCAGATTGAGCGATTCAGGTGAATGTGGAAAACACAGTGATTGTGATAATTGATTTTCCAAGGCAAAATTGGTTACAACACAGCGCAATCAGGTGAAAGATATCAAGAAATCATGTTCATATGCACTTTCAATACCGAGCTAATTCATGAGTTCGTAATTTTTTTTTATGATTACAAGAAAAATACATACATACGTACAACATACGAACACACGTGTGTGTCTTCTTATCATACACCTAAAAAGATGGAAACTGGGGATAAATTTACAACTTTATAAAATTTCTACTGAAAACACTCGTATATGCATAACTATGGACAACAAATTTAAACGCTGATGTCTGATACTCTAGGCTAATGTCACGTAAATGCAGTATCTTACGGTCAATTTTGCCATTTTTAAATGGTAAGAGGTGGTACGACTGAAGTTGTTTGGTTTTCCCCTTCCAACGAACATGTTATGACTTTTAGTTTTTGCTTTATAATTTTTGAATTTTATCTGTTCGTGAACGAAAGTATGAAAAGAGAGACAATCATATGTGATTTTGGCTAGTATAACTGAAGACTACAACACCATTTTGAAAAAATATATTATTTAAAAGTTAGTTGTTATAGTAAAAGTAAAAGTTATAAACTTAAAAGCTCAAAAGAACGATCAATCACCAAGTTAGAGAAATTTTCAATGGTAGTTGATTTGCTGGGGACTGGATAACTGTAGTTGGTATGTGTTGTGTCTACTAACCAAACAGTAAAGTAGGAGAGTAGTGGAATAGTTATGATGGATAAAAAATGCTATCCCCTTTCTATGCTCAGAGCACACACATATATATCTCGATGAGGCATAATTACAACACTGCCTTTATAGTTATGTATTTTCCTGAAGGGCATACATATCATTACACATATTATATTGGGTCTTGCAATTTCCTAAATAGATCGGATGGGCTTAGATGGGAGCCGTCCCTATTACAGTATGATAATTGCATGTGATCTGGATCGTCGAATCAGACCTGGACAATCCGACTAGCTACCTTGTCGAAAAAATAGAGTTTTTATTCTTTTAGCTAAGCCTTTTAGTACATGCTTATCCTACGAGAGTGTTTGGTTTGAGGAACAAGAAGGATTGATCCATAGATGATCCAACAAGTTACAGAGGCAGAAAAGGTTAAAAGCCTAGACAAAGCCAAACTATAGGGGTGTTCTTTTTGGCTTCTAAAAATAGCTTTTGGCTTTTGCTACAGTACCTAACTTTTAAATGGAGTATTTTCTCAAGACGAGATATACAAGTTAATTGTAGTACACGTTAAAAGCCTAACATCTGTATCAACCAAAATTGCAAGCAAGTATCTCTCTCTCAATCTCTGCTAAATAGCCAAAATTCAAAATTTACCAAAAGCCATAGCATGACCAAAAGAACAGGCCCTATGATCCGAGAAACACCATGTTTTTCACCTTTGCCGACGATGAGGCTCAACTGGATATCAACGGTGGTTCACCGGCGAGTCCAGTCAGGCGATCCAACTGTCATGATTTGATGCAGATCGTGTTCTTTTAAGCTGCGACTGATGGTTTTTATCTTTATTTTTTGAGACGGTAACGAACAAAGAAGACATCGATGTGGACGACATACATGATGTTGGACCTAAGAAACTGTTTGAAGAAATGGCTTCAAAAGCCGCTTGGAGCTTGAAGCCGCTGGGAGAAGCCATCCCATTTATTTTGGCAAACAAAAAAAAGAACCGAAACCGCAGTTGGGTCCTTCAGACTGCCTGCCGATCTAATCCGCTTGACCACTTCCACCGCGACCAGGTCGGATTTTAGAGACGGAGTGAGCGCTTGCTCGGTTGGCAAGACTGCCAGTGGGCAACTTGCTCGTCCGGCTTCGAGTCGTGGTGCCACATTTTAGGGGCACTGTTCATGTTAATATTGCCCCCTCTGGTACTGTTCATGTCCTCTGAGTACATGCGCGAATAATGTTATTCAGTGGTTAAAGCGTGTGCCCGCACTCCGTGAGACTCTTCGGTCTTCGCTTCATCTAAAACGTGTGTATTGAATGTACCCACGTGTGTGTGAGTATATGATGTTGTGTGCGCATACATGCGTCCTTGTTGTACTCATAATTTAAAAAAAGGTTAGTTCAAAGGACTAACAGAGGATCTGTTCATATTAACTTCTAAAAGCTACTTTTCTACAATACCTAGTTTTTAAATGAAGTGTCTTTTTAAGACAAGGTTTACTAGATAGATTGTAATATATATTGTGATGATTTTATTTATATCGGTCCATTTGTCTTAGCACTCATGATTTCGCATATGACAAAGAAACATAGAATGTACATAGGTTTCTTTGTAGTTACTGGTGATACTACAAAAATAGAGTTACATATATAGATATAGTTAGTTTGAGAGACATTATTACGAAGTACGATATATGATTATTGTGTTGTAGCGGGTACTACAAATCACGTCCTATATTGCAGTGTGGTGCTTTGATTCTTTGTGTCTCTCTCCCCTGACAACATAGGCGCTGAATGACCTATGTGATTCTAAAAGGTTACCCTCGGTCGTTGCAAATGAAGGAAATACTACAATAGAGTTATGCATGGAGTAAATGAGCATACATGTCGAGTGTTTGTTGCACAAGGGTGAAGTTGTGATCATTCTTGAGTAGGAAATCAAGATAAGTTACTTTGTTCCACTTTGGTACAATGACTATAAGGATCCAGTGCCACCTACTCATGTATATTAAAGAGGCATAGTTGTGTGGAGATCGCGGCACTGTAGCATGTAGGGTGATGTCCCTCTTAGGCTACTGGACAAAAGTGTGCACGTCATCTCCTAGTGTTATGATGTCTTCGTTCGAGAGTTTCTCCAGCGGGACGACCATGAAATAGACATGTACTATGTCCATCTAGACCTTGGCGTAACTCTGCGCTAGCTATGCACTATGCAACACTGTCCCTTCCTGGCATGGAAACGCCATTCCCCGCTCAACCTTAATAGGAATGGACCCAACTAGCCTCACTTGGAGCTTGCAGAGCGTGGACTCCTATAAAACGATACACAATTAGCTAAGGTGTCCTACACGTTTATCTTTGGAGCATTCCCGAAATATACATTACCTATATTTCATCGATCGGAAGGTAGGCGTCGCTTTGATTAGATTGGTATGTGGACGTGCAATAACTCCGACAGTGATATAGACTGGCTTCTATTAGACGTGAACTCGTTTGCTATATTTAAAAATTTCTAGAAGCATGACACCTAAATTAATTTGCTTAATTACCGTGGCCTAATGCATCACCGCATGGTGACCGCTCGGCAATGCCTCGGTGGAACAGCGGTCATGAGGCAGCACCACGTGTTGCGTCATCAGTCCTCCCGTGCGGTAGCCGTGCGGTCCCGACGCCATTTCTACAAATTACACATGAGGGGTGCCATTTTTGTTAATGCGATGTCAAATACCGCCAATAGTGCCAAAAACTCTAGATCCTATTAGAAATAGGATGATCAAACTAGTGCAATACACGTGTCTTTTAGTGGTGCTTATTTGGGCTTAAAAGCACTGTCTTGTAGCTTATTTTGAACTATAGTGGTTGAAAATGCATTTTAGCTGCTGGTGGCCTTTTCAGCGTAATTAAATTAAAAACTTTAAAAAATAAAAAAATTATATCATCACAGATAATGAAAAGGAATAATGAGAAAAAAGAAAAGGCAAAAAGCCTAAAAAATCCATATCGCCAGAAAAAGATGAAAGTAAGAAGCTAGAAATCAAAAGCCAAAAGCCAGAAGTAGAAGTTCTAATTAGCAGGGCCTCAATTAGCTGATCTGGGGGTGGAACCACGAGATGACTTGGCAGGCCAGTAAGGTAAGCAATATCCTGCAAAGTGATGGTCATCTCCTTCCACCGAAAGTGAAACGTGTGGTTCTCCGACCTCTACCGGTCAACGAGTGCCAACAGAAACGGCAAGTCCAACGCGACCGAGCACCTAATGTGCATCGCTCTCGCTAAGGACAGCAACCTACCTCGCCGTAGAACTGGAATGTATCGATCATCTAGAGGCCAGTCTTCCTGAGCTTCCTGGAGAATAAAGGGAGGCGGTCCATCACCGCTTGACCACGACCGACAATGATGTTGTCCATCCCAAAATGGGTCCAACAACGTATCACACTCGTGACCGTCACTAGCAGCCATTCCTTGCAATACAAAAAACAATATGTCGGTGTCCGACGATGCTAAATACAACATAGCATAACCCAGAATAATCATACATACATACATACACAGGTGAGCTACCAATTATACCTATGGCCATGTGCTTAGATGCATGCATACAAGTACATACGTGTATGCATACATATGTATACACAGATACTACAACTAATAGTGTACACTTCTGTAATCCTAGCATCATTTTCTACAATTTTTTTAGTCACACAAGAGCAATAAGTATATATGTATAGACTTACATACATATTTCCTAAATTGTGAACGCACTAGAGCACTAAAAATAATAGTGTGTATTTCTTAAACTATATGCGCGGATAATGTTATTCAGTGGTTAAAGCGTGTGCCCACACTCCGTGAGACTCTTCGGTCTCCGCTTCATCTAAAGCGTGTGTATTGAACGCACCCACGTGTGTGTGAGTATACGATGTTGTGTGCGCATGCATGCGTCCTTGTTGTACTCATAATTTAAAAAAAAGGGTTAGTTCAAAGGACTAACAGAGGATCTATTCATATTAGCTTCTAAAAACTGCTTTTCTACAATACCTAGCTTTTAAATGGAGTGTCTTTTCAAGACAAGATCTACTAGTCAGATTGTAATATATATTGTGATGAATTTATTTATATCGATCAAAATTATATCCGAGTGTCTTTCTCTTTATAAATTTTTCTATAAATTATTACTATTTATAAATCAAAATAAAAAACCCAAGCCAAAAGCGTGCAAAGCAACCTCTTCCACTGGACACAGAGGCGTTGATGCCGGCTTGGTTCTAGCTTCCGGTACAAGCCATCGCTGAGCCGTCCAGCCCACACGCACACTTCGCATCCAGCGCTCGACCGCTCGCCGCGCCGCCTCCTAGCGATCACCACTGACCTCTCGCCGTCTCGCTCCCTCCGGCCTCCGCAGCCGCGGTCGCCGCTCGCCTCTCCCCGTGTTCGTTGCTTGTACTCCGCCTCTGCCTGGACCGCATTCCCGGACCGAGGGCTAGGAGGAGGCGAGGAGAAGCCGAGCAGAGGAGCGGAGGAGGCGGGTCCCTGCTATCACCAGTTGCCACCGACCTCTAGGCGAGCGAGCGAGCGAAATGGATGAGGAGGAAGAGGAGGTGGCCGAGACGGGGGTCGACTCCCAGGTGCGTATCGACCCGATCCTTCGAGTTCATCGCCTCCGATCGCGTCATATATGTGGAATAATTTTTCCTCGCTCCATCCCCCTCATATCGCTGCATCCGATCAAATCGTGTTGCGGAAACCCCAATTTTGTGCAACGCCGTGTCCTAATCTGGAATGTAGCTTGTAAATAACAACGGTTTTGTTTACGGCGCCATGCTCAGTTTTGGTTTGGATTGATCTTACGAAAGACGAATCTAACATTCGTTGATTTAATTTATGATTTGGAGCTTCCGATCAAATGATGTAGTAGCTCACCCCATGTCATGCAAGTGCGATTCTCTAATTTTCGTACATTGAGAATGGGACTTGAGTTGATGTATTAAGCTTCAGAGGGGCAGGTCACGGTTGGGGTGAAGGAGTTTTAAAATCTTATTTGTACTTCGTGTCCACTCTAAAAATTTATGCAGTTCGTGTGTTATTTCTATAAAGGGAGTGACTATTGCTAAGGACTGAAATTTTTTTGTCTCTCAGTCACTTGAAGTTGCACTCTCAATCAACTAAAATTAGTTGTTAGAGTGCAACTTTTGGAGGGGCTGTTTTTTGGAGGGGCTGCAATTTTAGTTGATTGAGAGTGCAACTTTCAAGTGATGATAGATCGCCTTGGCAATAGCAAAACCGTTCTATAAAACATGCCTATTTGGCATGATGGGTTGTGTTGCTTTACCTGAGAGATTTGGCTTGTTTCAGCTTGCATGCCTCAGTCTCTGATCAAATATGTACATTTAATGAGCCTTTCAGACATTCAGTAGATTAAGGAAGGATCGAATCCTCATTGGGCGAATCATGATGAAGTTTACCACACGACTATTTCAGCTCAAAACCTGCTTCCATTGAATGCATGTTGTAGACAATATAAAGCTATTCTAATGCAAGGTTGCCTACTGCTTTAACCCAGATGTGGAAGTAGATCATGCAAATCTTGACGGATGTATTTCGATAAGATGTAGGGCTTATGCTGCTTCCCTATGGGGATTATTTTTCTTCTTTTGATGGTGTTAAATGCTGTGTTGGTATTTGATTTGTATTGCATTTAGCACATAAGCTAAAAGGAACTTGATTTGTCAAATGGGTTTATTACTTCAGGCATGATTTTTTTGTTGTTTTAACACCACACACCGACACATCTTATTCTGACCTGATGAATGTTAGTTGGATTGTTTGGCAAAGTGTTATCTGAATCTGAAGTAACTCTATGCATACCAGCATAGGAAAAGAGTACCCAAAATGATTGGTCCACTATATCATTGTTAGTATGTCCGTATTTGCAGTTCGAATTTCTCTCAGAATGCTTGCATAGTCATTAGGAATTCTGGATGAGTATCTTGGTTTACTGGAGAGTTAAACAGTGCTACCTTTTGAATCGTATTTCTTAAATCTAAAGTATTCCAGAGGAGTGTGGTGCATATACCTCTGAAGTTCTTATCTGTGCCACCTTTAGGTTTCCTTTTGCATTTTCTAGAAAAAAAAATGATTCTATTGTAAGTAATATTGCCATCTTAACACCAATTTGCTGAAGTGCAGTGCCATAATTTCAGACTGTCTTTGGTTTTTTGTTCATGCATTGCAAAGCATGAAAGGCACTGGATGGCTTACTTTGGAGTGCGTCGATTTTGTCTTTCCTTTAGTAGATTGTTTCATCTGTAACCAAAAACTTAGTTTGTGTTAGGCACTCATGTTAGGCACTCACTTTATGTTCTGGCAGATGGTATGATGCTTTCTGTACTAACTGATTGTCATCTTATTATATTTCAGGTTCATATGGCGTGTGTAATGCAAGGGCGTAGGTAAGCTTTAGATGCATACTTAATCAATTGAACATTAGCTATAATTTTTTCATGCTTTTATGTGACATGCTTCTTTACTTAATCTACATCATGTGTTGATTGAATTTTTTGTTTGTTATTCTTAATTACATTATAGGATCCAGCATAATTGACATTCTCAAGAATGTGAATGCCAGTCTTCAATAAATACAATATCCCCTCCTGATTTGCAGC
Organism: Bonia amplexicaulis; assembly: GCA_036346245.1. NCBI lineage: Eukaryota > Viridiplantae > Streptophyta > Magnoliopsida > Poales > Poaceae > Bonia > Bonia amplexicaulis. Next base: position 12,166,677 of record CM070749.1, read on the forward strand.
ATTATTTGTGTGTCAAGCAAACTTCATCTTGTCTATCACTGCACCAAGATTTCCATTGCTAAAATTTTCTTTTGTTGATTACTGACACAGCACTATATATGTTGGATCAGTTGATGGAAGGTACAAAATGAGTCACTTATAACCCCCATCACTTTAATGTGTCTCAGAGTTGGAGTAGCATACTATGATTCAAATACGCACCAGCTTTTTGTATTGGAAATCTGGGAAGACAGCACTGGGGGATTTCCTCTGATTGATCTTGGTATGCTGTTCACATCAATACTATATTAATTTTTCTATCTATTTGAAATCAATATTTATTTGGAATATATGCATATGAATTGTTTTGGTAACACAATACTCTTACATATTTTCCAATGTTACGTAATTTCAACATTTAGAGTAGGAAAAATAATAAAATTACATAGCTGACTCTAATTTTCTTGAATATATGTTTGGTGTTGGATCAGTGAAATATCAGTCAAAACCAAGCACAATATATGCAAGTACGAAAACGGAAGAAGCACTTTTGTCGGCTTTACAACGAAATGGTTTGGACTGCAACTACTTCTTCAACCATTACCTTCTGTTCTCTTTTGATGGTTTTGCATGGATTCACTCAGACAGTAATGATGAGGCCCCTGTGGTGAAGCTCATGAAAAGCTCAATATTCAGCTATGAGCAAGCCTGGCACAGGTTAGTAGCTCTGTCCGCCGTTTACCAGACCAGGCACTTAAATGCGTCATGAACTATGGTTTCTGCACCTTACAATATGCTTTACATTGGTCAGATTTGGATAATACTGTTAAGGGTATTTTTAGTATTGTACTTGTAGTCTATGGTTTAGTATATCTTGAGTCCTTGTATTATATAATATAGCCTCTTTGGGCTGTGCAATACAACTCACATTCATCCATCTCTTCTCCAAAGATAACATTGTATCAGAGCATAGGTTTTGAACCTAACTTCCTAGCCACAGCTGGCCACCGTAGCCTTGGTGTAAGATCGAGGAGGCCGACTAGAGGGAGGTGTGAATAGGCGGTCTAAAAATTCTGTACAAATTATTGCTAACAATTCAAGATCTTTTCTATTTGCCTAAACCAAGTAAATAATGCGGAAGTTAAATTCAAGTTGGTTTAGCTCAAATAGCGTCTACAACAAATAAATTCACCTAAGTGCACCAACAATCTAGCCTAGGTCAAGATTTGCAATTCTAGGTTGACATGCAATCAAATTAATTCTAAGTAAATTGCTTGAAGGTAAACTGAGCACAAGAAAGCAAAACACAATTTACATGTTCTCTTTTTACCGTGGTGTTCGGAGACTTGCCGGTCTCCCCTAGTCCATGTTGATGTTAGCCCAAATGAATTGGACCGGCTCCACGAATTAAGCCGAAACACCTCAATCCATTAGTGGTAGCTCTTTTCCGCTCCGGGTAGGTGAGCTCCAACCTTCACAACTTCGCTGGGTCTTCTCACAGCCTTCTTGAGAAGATCACCTCGCACGACGCCTCCAACGCCGTCTAGGAGTCGGCAAACTCCAAGAGTAACAAGTCAAATCCCTCACTTACTCTCACCACGTGCAACGAATGCACTAGCTCACTTGGACACAAAGTCTACCTCTAGAGGCAACACATGCACTCTAGAACCTCTCACCCTTCTCATAAAGTGCAACACATGCACAATTGAGTGGAGAGCCTCACTCTAGCTCAAGAACACAGAATAGGTTTATCAATAACAGCAATAACATCTCCAACCGGCCATAAGAGGGTATTTATACCCCACACCAAAAAACTATCCGTTGGAGCCAACATCCTGAAAAATTAGGGACGGGTGAGTACCGTCTACCAAAGGCGGTTCTTCGCGCTCGACTCTGGCGCCACAAAGCGGCTATGTCGAGCTTCGAACTAGCCAGTTTACGGTCGGGCGGAACTACCGACGGCCAAACTCCGGTATTTCCGATCTTCGGTAGTACCGCAAAGTCAGCGTGGTACTTCCGCTCAAGCCGAGCCCAGCGTGGAAAAAAGGTTCCGCGGGAGGGTCCGGAGCTTCCGACGTCCGGTAGTACCGCACAACACATGTCGGTGATTTCCGCCCGAGAGTACCGCCACACGTAGTCGATACTTCCATTGGCCGGACCGGTCGCTCACACAGAGCCACCGGACTTCTCACATCCGGTAGTACCACAACACATGCTTGGATTCGATGTCCAAGAGTACTACTCACACAAAGCCGGTGATTCGACTTCAGAGTCCCGCCACGCACACAATGATTCGATTTTTCTAAGAAGTACAAATATCTCAACAGATTTTGCAAAACACATTTGCAAACTACGATATCATGCGCACAAGGCTCAAATATGATTTCCAACAAGTTGCAAAACACATTCGCACACTTTTGAAATCATGACACAAGGAATTGATATATGTACTTCTCACATTTGCAAACCTAAGTCACATGTCACAAGGATTATATATAAGCTTCAACCATTTGCAAAACACATTTGCAAATATAAGCCTCATATTACAAAGAATGGAAACATAGACTTCAAGCACTTGCAAAACACATTTGCAATGCATAGTACCATGTTACGAGAATTCAACACGTGAGCTTTAGCCATTTGCAAAACACATTCACAAATGCAAGCCTCATGCTAAGATGAGCTAGACGAGGTGAGGTTGAGCCATCAACACATGATGAGACTCAAACTACTAGACATGACCCCTCTTAATAATACGACAACCTATACTAGCAATCCGGTCTTCCAACCAAACACCAAGACCGGTAAAAGACTAGGAACACATTCTTAGCCCTAGCTAGTTCATACATTTGCCTTATGCCATCATCTTGATATGCATCAACTCATGATGCATCATTTTCATCAACTCCATCAACACATGATCATCTTGGACATGCATCAACTCATGATGCATTTTCTTCTTGATGGCCTTCAACACATGAAGTCATATTCTTAATAGCCTTTAACACATGAAGTTATTTTCTGTTCGCATCTTAACTTGATGATCTTCAACACATGAAGTCATCCTAAGTCATCCTCATTTGTGGAACCTAACCTATTCATCCAACTCATGAAAAATGTTAGTCCACAAAACAATTGACATCAATTACCAAACTTCACCATTAACACATAATGGAGGGACTAGATTCAACAATATTTCCTTTTTGATAATTCATGACAATCTCAACAAATAATGAGATATAAAAATTGATTTGCGAGTATACAACTTGCACACAACAATTTTTATACTCTAAGATAAGCTTTAAACAAAGCTTACTTATCCGGTTGTCATTAATCGTCCAACCATTAACACATAATGGAGAAGTTAGACGACAACCCGATTGCACATGAGTATATATGAACTACACAAGCTATATATACTCAAGAATGTATTTCAATGTAAAGATCCCAAATATGCATATTAAGAGAAGCATGGATCAATACTTATGAAACTCCAAAACATAAAGAGAGCTCCCCTAAATGTGTGCATGCAAGTGTATATAATGAATACATATGCATATATTCATTTTGAACAATTAGTGGTGTTTAATCTATATTTTGGATCTAAGGAATGCATTAATATGTAAAAAAGTGATTTCGAATGCATACCTTTTTTATTTCACCTTTCCATCCAAATGAGACTAAACATAAATAAACTTAGACAAACATATTAGTCTCATATATGCATTTGTCATTATCACCAACATAATATAAAATTATTTGTCATTAACAACAATACATTGTAAAAGCATTTGTCATTAACACCAAAACCAACTTAATCGGTGCTTGATCTTTCACCCGGGAGGAGTGTGCTCCAATCCTGGGGGCGGCCACCTCCTACCGCACCGCCCGCGATCCCCGATCCTGCAGCTACCGACTCCACACCTCCCGCCGCAGCTCCATTAGCTCGACCGCCTCTTCTTGCGCCGTCCCGAGCCGCCGTCGCGCCACGCCGCCGCCTTGGATCCCAGCTGCTGCCTCGGATCGGCGACCGCCATCACGGATCCAGCCGCCGGATCCGGCCATCTCCTCGCGTGGATCCGAGCCTCTGCTCAGGCCACCGACCCGCCCCACGCCGCGCCCGCCTCGGCCACCGTCGCCCGGCTGACGACGTCTTCGGTCATCTCCACCGCCCACACCGCGAGTTCGTCGCTCCGGATCCGCCCTGCGTCCGTCGCCAAGCCGCCACGATCACGCGCCGCCGTCTCCCCACGTGGATCTAGCCCCTCGCTGAGCCGCCGACGCTCCACATCGCGTGAGGGAGGAGGAAAAGGTGATGGGTGTGCCGCGCGTGGAGCTCCTGAAGGAGACGAGTGGAGGACGGAGCCATCTCTTCATCTCATGGACCCATGCCTTCTCTGTTGAAGGAAATGGGAAAGGGAGGACAGAGAGAGGCATAGGAGGTAGACTGGTTCTTTGCATTTGGTGTGGTTGCTGCTATAATCAGCTAGATCCGCTGTCTTTGCATCTTTTTTTGAGTCTTTCATTACATCCATTTAAGTCCGTAGCTTCTTTCTTTCAGTTCGTCAAAGCCGTGTGAGTCTATAAAATCCTTGTTAGTTAGCCAATTGTTTGCTAGCCACGTTCCATCTTTTTGGATGAGTGTGGTCCTCTTCTTCCTTTCGTATAGCCGCAGCCACCACTCTTCTCTTTGAGCCACTGTAGATCGTAGAAGTCTTTATGATGCCACCACTTCTCTTTGAGCCGTCGTCCTGAGCTTCTAAGGCTGCCGCACTTCTTCTGCACCGCACCTTCCCCGCGCTTCTTGTGCACTGCGCCGTCGTCGTCTTGGACTTCGATCTGCGTTGTTATGCTTTTATCTCTCTCTTCGGCTTGATTTGATAGCTTTCTATTTGTGTCATTTTCCACATCCTTTTCATCATATTGCCACGGTCGACTTTACTCTCGCTTACCTCTACTTTCCCAGCCTCTGCACTTTGTGCTTTCTGGGCTGTTTCACGATTCCGAATGGTTGATACTCGACACAATTTTCCAAGAGCCGCACGTTGTGACGACAACTTCAAGACTTAGACTTTATGTTTTCCTATTTTAGTGTCAACCATTTTCAAATGTAATGCTATTGCATACGCTTTACATTTGAGGGGGGTGTTAAGGGTATTTCTGATATTGTACTTGCAGTTTAGGGTTTACTATCTCTTTGGTCCTTGTACTATATAATATAGCCTCTTTGGGCTGTGCAATACAACTCAAATTCATCCATTTCTTCTCCAAAGATAACAAATACAAATATGCAAAATTATTGGATATGTTATTTTGCATTGATGTTTTATTCCTTCTTGAACACGTGTATAAAATCAACCAACTTTACAAGCGTCAGTCCAAAATTGATTGTGATTTTGGCGTTATGTATATGATGATGGACATCATTAATTTGTCATTGAAAAATCCTATTAAATGAGCAACTACAATTGAATGCGTTTGATTTTGTTTTCGAGAACACAAATAAGTTTGATTTTGAAAAGGCTAAGAAACTCATTAAGGGATGTGTTTGATAACCTATGCTGTGAATGGCAATCTTTGCTGTATATGCGTTGATCCTGGGTTGTGAGCAAATAAAGCAGCTATCAGTTCTTGGAATGTTCATTGTAACTAATAACCACCTAGGCTCATAGTATCGACATATTGCGCATTTCTTCATTCTTCAACCTGATGACTTGATGATGAAATACATGTGAGTTGCATGTCTAAATTGCAGATTAATCTACTTGAAAGTTGCATCTATGGATGATGGATTAAGTGTAAAAGAAAGGGTCTGCTTTGTAAGTGATCTTAAACGAGAATCTTGCAGCTACTGTTTTCTACTTATATGATTCGATTCATCTCCATAGGTTTCAAAAGTACTAGCTCAAGCATCGATAAACTCTCTTGCTGTTTTTTTTCTTCCTTTATTTTATCTTGTTTGATAACTGTAGAACTGCTTTTTTCTACATAATATCCTCAAATCTAGGATATCCTATATTTGTCTCACACCAGTTGCTGATAAACTTTAGCTAATTATGTTTTGATCATTCATCTTGGTATCTCAAATCATGTTAACCATTTGTTATTATGCAGTGAAAGCATTCTTTTTGGGTTTGCTTGCAGCTTAATTCCATGATGGATCTTGGAAGTGATATTCAAGTTCGTGCTGCTGGAGGTCTTCTTGCTATATTAGACAATGAGAGGCTTCTTGATAACCTCGAGCAGATGGAAGGTGGAGCATCCATCGTTATTGATTCGGTGGCACAGATCTCATTTTATCCTTTGATCTGTGATGATATTAGATGAACTAAACATACTGATTTGATGAAATTTAAATTACATCTTCCACTTTGATACTTTATTTTAGAACCAACATATTTTTGTGGTCATACTTTGGAAGCAACTTAAGTAGAAGACTAGTTATGTGGCTGAGCTGCAGGGTAACATTATATTACATGCGGAACTTCATATCTTAGCAAAGTTTCGCTGAATGCTTACAATTCGTTATATGGCACTGGACACATTCTTAACATTGTGATTTCTCATAAATTTTATATTCGGCACTGTATACCTTGACGTCCACTCACAGAGACAAGTTCCTGAAACTTGATGCAGCTGCTCATGAGGCACTACAGATTTTTCAAGTAGATAAACACCCCAGTTACATGGGAATTGGAAGAGCTAAAGAAGGGTAAGAATCTTGCATTTAGGTCTTGGTACTTTTTTTAGCCTGGTTCAATTTTTAATTGTAATGCAGGTTCTCAGTTTTTGGCATGCTCAACAAGGTAAATAAGCTCTTTCTTTCCTTTACTTCATTTCTGAAAGTCCACTGATTGTGTTTTGAATATAGTGTGTCACACCAATGGGAAGACGTCTCTTGAGGTCAGTTTGTTACCTTCCATAATTATCATTGCATAATAATAAATGGCATTTTTCTTAACTATTTTTATGCTTCATGTTAGAACATGGTTCTTACGTCCTATAATTGATATTGAGGTCATAAATAATCGCCTCAACACAGTATCCTTAATCTGTCCAATACACAAGGTTCACCCTTTTGAATGTTCGATGCCCAAAAGATACCATTAGTTTTCTGAACTGTTTTTCCTAGAAATGCTAGATATCATTCTTTCTTTGCTGTGAAGAAGTAATGTCTGCATTACGCGAGACTTTGAAGTCTGTCAGAGATGTTCCCCACATGCTCAAGGTGTTATTTAGTTTACTCTGTTCACGAACAGTTTTTATTTCGCTTTTATCTGTACCTCCCTTCATGGTAATATGATAAAAAATCCCTTTACTATGTGTCTATGTCATAGCAAGATAGGTGTTCTGAAATTGAGTGAAAAATGATAGTGTCTCTTTGATAATGCTCTCTTTGTGGAAAGATGGAGGTTAGGCCTGCGGCCTGCCTGAAGTGATCAGTGGGTGGGCTGGGTTTGAGCAGGTGTTACCCTTCACCTACCTCCTATAATTTTTGGGGTCATAGGTATCTTTTGCCCACCCTGCTCCATCTTCCTACACACAATGTGATTTTTGTAAAACATAGTATATATGTTATTTGTGTATATATAAACAAGGACCAAGAGTTGTGTTATGTAACTTAATAATGAAATTGAGACATTATATATTGGTCTGAGGTAAAAAAAGAAACTCAAAAGTAGTATAAAGTAGTTGAATCTTAATAATCATATGCTGCTCATAAGTCATAACAATATCATGGTTTTTCTTAGTCTCTTCAAGTATGCTTTATTCAACTTCAGAGTTTTCAAATATGCACAGCTGACATTTGCCTTTTTCTGAAGAAATTTAACTCTCCAAGTTCCTTATGTACAAGCAGTGATTGGCAGGCATTTCTGAAGGTACTCCTCAAAAAGCTTTGTTTCCAATTTCCAATACATGTTATCCTGGAACAAGAATCTTCTAGGAGTTCTGCCTTTCTGGACAATCAGGTCCTTTAAGCCTTGCATACTGGTGCAGTACTTGTAGAAAACTTAAATTTGGAAATATGCCTCCATACTGTTTTAATTTTGTAACAGCATATTAAAACATGAGGGGGAGGTGTTAAGAGTATTAGAGATAAGGTATTAGAGATAGAATATAATCAGCATATTCCCCTGTAATATCTCTTTGTACTCCCTATACATATTGCCCATTGGGCCTTTTCAATATACACACAATATTCATAACACGTACAAGTAGGTTCTGATGAAACTTAACAGCAAAGCCATGTTTGTCGCATTGCTTATTTGAACTAAGTAAATATTAAGGCCACTTAAGATTTCTGGCAGGAAATTGTTAATATGAGATGAGGAATGGATGACTGTGCAGTTAGATGTATTTGGGCTGTATAAAGAGTACATGGGACACACACAAGATTAAACCCTAGAACAATAGGGAAATACTAGAAATACCCTTAACAGAAATCACTGAAAAAATTTCTCAGGTGCATGTTTTGATTATTGCTTCAGAACATTTGTAATGCTGCACAATTTGATATTCAGTGTTGGGGACTGAAAATTATTGATCATAGGTGGTGCATGAACTTCAGCAGAGCCAATATTTCTGTTTACTTTTCATTTCAAAATTTCAAGTATGTTAAGCTACTCAAGACCTTTATAAAGAAACATAACATAACTACATAAGTAACGGATGTCATAGGAATACTAACTGTGAAACAAAATTTTTTTCGAGAACTCGCAAGAAAATTGCGTGTCATTCCATTAAGAAGAAACACAGGATAACTAGGGCCTCGACCAAACAGACTAACTAAACTAAAAAGGTTACAAAATTAATCGCCTAGGGAAAAAGAAAACGACCTAAACAAAGAACACTGCTAAACTACTCTTGCAGCAGCATCCTCAAACGACCAGCTCCAGCAAGACACAATTGCCCACACTCTTCCCTGATGACTTGAACTAGGCGAATGAGCGAAGACTGGGTGTTGTTGAAGACTCAGTTAAGCGACCAAACAGAAGAAACAAAATTTAGATTTAAGATATCAAGTATCTGCATCCTGTAAACCACTCTCATTTTATTTTCTGAGCCACAAACTGCACACAGTCTGATTTACATTTTTTGAACTGACGGCTCACTGCCTGGCTCAGAAAGCCTAATTGAACCTTACTAACTTACTGTATATGATCTTAGAGGTGTTGAGAATGTACTTTACATGATTCTATTTTTGGTAAATTCACAATCACTTTTGAATAAGTTCTCTGTTTGCCCCTTCTCCCACTTGGCGGGCTTGGTGTATTACATTTGAAGCTATGGCTGATGTACTAGATGTCCAGTATCCCCATCTGAGTGCTGGTTATTTTTCCTTTTTTCCTTTCTCATGTTGGTAATTTTCTTATTTCACTTCTCTTGTTTTTCAGTGCATTTGCGCTCTTCTGCATGTAAACAAGATTTTTGAAGTAGGAATATCAGAGCATCTGGCAAACAAATTGCAACTTATGAACATCGACTTGGTTGGAAAGGTACCAGTCTCAGTCCCACCACTTAAGTAATGGAAATTCGAACAAGTTTCATGCTGTTACAATAATATTTTTCCTCATTCATGGACCTTTTATGTTTTCAGGCAAATTCTTCCATTACAGCAGAGCTGGATTATGTAATGGATCTGGTCAGTTCCCATACAGTTGTATCTCTCTTAAAATGCACAAGGAAATTTGAACATGTGTTTTACCTAGGGATAGAAAAACCGGCGGTTACAACCGGTAGCAAAAAAACCAGCCAAAAAATTTCAAATGTAAATTTACATTTATGACTGCATAATACACTTCCTAAATTGATTTATGCCTTTTTGTGCTAGATTACCTATTGTATGAACTAAATATGCATCAATTATTTTACTCAAGATTTTTTATCTGTTTTCCGGTTTTTTTAGCGGTATTTCTGTTTTTAGCGGTTTTTCCTGTAACCGTCAGCCGGGCGGGAACTTCTCCGGTACCGAGATTCTATCCCTGATTCCCTAGTTTTACCTTTTTCTTAGAATTTATATTGATATGTCACATCTTTTGTTGGCTAATTCCATGGATCATTAGATACAGCAATATGACCATTTGAACTTTTGGTTAAGAAATATTTAGAAGAATAAAACCTTGGGACTCACATTTGGTTCATCTAGGGGTCTGTGAAGCTTTGCATAGGCCTGTTTTTGCTGTCTCATATATCATAAATTGGTGATTTTATTCATCTCTGGTTGATAGGTAATTGGTGTGATTGACGTGCAACGGGGTAAGGAGAAAGGCTATGAAACAGTGGTGAAAGAAGGGTTATGTGATGAGGTCAGATCTTGCTGTGCTTTCTCCATCCTGGAGTTGAGTTCTGTTGTTGGAAATTATATTTTAAGTGATCCCATACAGGGTTCCAAATACCGGTGGTAATCGGCGGTTACCGCCGGTAACCGGTTTTACCGGTGCCGACCGGGAGAAAAAAACCGTCGGTTTTTATTTAATTCAAATCTAAATTGTTGAATGTAAAAATAGTTTCTCTAATGATATTTGCATTGTTTAACAATAATAAATTGTATTAGGAAGATGCATGCACTTTCCGTGCTTGACTTCATACTTTTTTCTATGAATGTATTAGGAATTTTCAAATTTTGAATGTAAAAGTTAGTTTCCCTAATGATGTTTATATTGTTTAACACTAATAGAATGTATTAGGAAGATCCATGCATCTCCCGTGCTTGACTTCATACTTTTTGCCATGAATGTGTTAGGAATTTCAAATTTGAAAACCCGGTTTTAGCGGTTTTCCGGTTTCTCCGGTTTTTGGGCAGTAGGGCGTAACCGGTTTTTCCGGTTACCGATTTCAAATTCAAATTTTGACGCGTGAAATTCGACCGGTTTTGTCCGGTTACCGGCCGGTAACCGGTACTAGCCCTTCGGCGGGATTTACCCCGGTAGCGGTTTTTGGAACATTGATCCCATAACTCATTTTTTAATGGCTAAACATTTAGTTTAATGTAATTCATCACTATAATACAATTGTCAGATCTAGCTCTCTTTGTGCAATAGTTGAAGCATAACAAGTATGTCTGTGGTATCCAGCTCAGTTGTTGCAGTTGTGATTGCCATTATAACACTATTTAGACTGAATTTGTTCCCCATTTTCTCAAATGTAGTTATCTGCCACTGAGTGTAAGGATGACATTTCCAAACCTGACTTCCGCCTTGAAAACAAGGTTATTGTTCAGTGGCTTACAGGGGTCTGGTCAAATTGGTGAGACTAGACAGAGATCATGGTGTAGACCTTGTGTGCACATGTTGGTGGGTGGGTGTGTTTGAAGGTTGAACACCATTTTTCAATATAACAATATTCATCTGTATAATTGCAACATGAAATTTTCCTGGCTGTTCATCTATAACTAATCCTCGGTGCTTAGTAGTAAACCTGAACTGTTGCAGGAAATAGATATCTGCCAGATTATGTTTATTTTGTTGCTATTCATTTGTTTTCTCCATATTTATCTGCCATATAACCTAACTTTGCTTTTGTTATGTATTGAACTTGTCTGGTTCTTCTAAATACCTTCTGTTGCTGTTTTTCAAAGTTACGATGGGCTTCTCTAATTCAATATAATTTCTTTGTGAAAAACAGCTGGATGAACTGAGGATGGTGTATGAAGGATTACCTGACTTTTTGGAGCAGGTGATGAATCTTCCAAACCCAATTATACTCTGAAGCATCAAATTTTTATGCCTTTCTTCAATAATTTCTAACAGTTCAGTTGCTTCTAGGTGTCAGCTAATGAAAATGCTTCCTTCCCTTTCTCGCTTGAATGCAGAAAAGCTCCACTAATTGTCTATGTACACCAAATAGGTGCCTTTTTCCTCATCTTTACATACAACTTTGTTCTTAGTGTGTTATTTAATTTGATATTACCTAGCCTCCTATATGATATATGTTAAGGGTATTTAGGTCTTTCCTGTTTTCTAAGGTTTGTGTCTATTGTACTATATAAGCCCATGGACTATTGCAATAGATTTGTGCTTCAAAGTTTCTTCAAAGTTTTAAGCTGTGATCTGTATTAGAATCAAATATTTCATGTAACTCCTTGTTTGATTACTGCCAGTTAAAAGTTTGAGGCAAAATTTGTAAGAAAATAAGGGCCTGAGTTTGGTCTGCGTAGGAATTTAAAGTATTGACAATATGTGAGCAAACTCTTTTTCCAAATTATTAGTTTCTTGCTGCATAGTTACTTGTAGTAGCTACTGGAGTTTTTAAAACCTGCTAGACGATAATGCTGGTAAAATTCAATATACATTTTTTTATATAAAAATGTTTCTAGTATGAGAACATTTATGTGTTTGCCATTTTTATGTCTTGTCACATTGCTGCTTACAGGATACTTAATGTGCTTTTTTGATGAGAGGATAAGTGATGCCTTGTTAATAGAACTTCAAGATTTCGAATTTGCGGTATGTATTGTCTTAATTTTTTTATTTAATTTGTTACCGTGTAATAGATTTTGTGTTCATCAGTTTTCAGAGGAAGGGGAGGAGAGAAGGTTCTACTATCATACTCAAAAGACAAGAGAACTGGACAACCTTTTGGGAGATATTTATCATAAAATTCTCGGTAGCTTTAACAATTTATTTATTTCTTTGATTCTGTCCTGCTGTTGTAATTTCTTCTCAAATTGGTAGAATAATCATATTTTCTGTGATGATGAAGATATAGCTATCCTAGTATTACAAACTTTTCCTTCAAATAAATTCGTTTTGAATTTTCTTTAGTGTTTGATGCTGCTACTTTACCCTTAATGTTATGGTCCATGAATAAGCAAGCAGTGAGCACTTCACTTTATAAACAGATCCTGCCGTACTCTCCAGATATACCCAAATCTTAATTACATTCAGATTTTGAAATAAACCTTTATTTATCTAGTCAATTTCTAGGTATACAATCATATGTTCCAGAATTTGCTATAATTCAAGTTTACATGTAATGGATACCATTTTTTCTTGTCGAAGTTAAATTTATTTTCTATTTTTGCTGTGGACTGTTTATTCAGTTTTGGGTATAAGCCTGTGGAGATTCCACAAATCTGAAAAGACCTTCTGTGATGCAGTACATGAATGTCATACAATTAAATATAAGTTGGTTATCCTAAATTCATAATGTAGCATTTCTATGGAAGTACACCCAAGTATTTGTTAGGCAGACTCATCTTAGATGCAATGAATTTTCACTGAAACCTGGTCAAATTGACACAGACATGGAGAGAGCAATCATAAGGGATTTAGTATGTCATGTTCTTCAGTTTCTACCTCAACTGACAAAAGCAGTGAACTTTGCAGCAGAACTTGATTGGTATGCATGCACTCGTTGTGCATATTCAACTTACTGGCAATACTTCCATCTAATGTGCTCTCCTTGTTACTCTTACATCAGTATTTTATCATTGGCAAATGTTGCTCGCCAAAACAATTATGTGAGGCCCATCTTAACTGAGGATTCCATACTCGAGATACAAAATGGCAGGTTAGTATTTGTTCGCTGTCTGTTCTCATGTTACATGTTACCTGGGTATGATAAACAGTCTATGGTTTAAGATATTTTATCCGGAAGTTCCTAAATTTACTCCAGCAGCAATTTAGACATGCTTTGCAGGAAATGACCGTTGATACCTTTGTTCCAAATGATACAAAAATCCGTAGTGCAGGTGATTACTTCTCGAGAAATGTAAACTGCCAAGCTTACATGATGCTACTAGTATTATTTCAAAACTTTCTGACTTGACTTTGTATCCCAGGAAGAATAAACATAATAACTGGACCTAACTACTCAGGGAAAAGCATTTACATTAAGCAGGTAATGTTACCTGACTTTGATAAACACAAACTAGTGAACTACAACAAAGCTCAAGTTGCATTGGATATTTGCTTTCAGGTGGCTTTGGTGGTTTTTCTTGCTCATATTGGAAGCTTTGTTCCTGCTGATTCTGCCATTGTTGGATTGACAGATAGGTTTGTCCATATTTTAAAGCACTTTGTTGTTTGTAAATTGCATGTTTTCTATGTTAGGAATTAAGGAAAACTGTTGATGTATTACTGCTGTAGGCCAAAGGCCAATATGTATAGAATATAATGTACACGAGTCTGAATGAAACACAATATGGTATTAACAGTAGTCTCACACAATTATATCCCTGACATTCTGAATAATGCTTTGTAGGATATTCTGTGCAATGGGGAGCAAGTCCATGACAACTGAACAATCAACTTTTATGATCGATTTACATCAAGTTGGAACAATGCTCAGGTATCATACTATCATAGTAGTATCCAGTATCCACCCTTAAGTTTATTGTCTCATGATTTTTAACATGCAACTGAATAAAATTTTGCAGGCATGCAACATCAAGATCTCTGTGCTTATTGGATGAATTCGGTAAGGGCACTCTAACAGAAGGTGAGACCACACAAAAATTTCTTTCCCATCCCCATCCTCAACATGCTCAAGATTAGATGCCTAATTTTCTTTTCTTATTCGTGGTAGATGGTATTGGTCTGCTTGGAGGGACTATCAGTCATTTTGCAAACTACGGTTATCCTCCAAAGGTTAGGTAGCTAGTTTGGGACTATCACAAATAGCTTACTAAAACATGGGCATGCAATTAATCCACTTCTATTTGATAATGGTCGAAATTTTGACAAAATTGCAGTATTAGCATTTTGGCCAGTGTAATATGTTGGGATATGATTTTACTGTTGCAGGTTCTTTTGTCAACACATCTGACAGAAATCTTCACCGAAAACTACTTACCACAGGTTAATAGTCAATATCTAGCCGTTGATGTATAGAAGCGAATTTCTTTTTCAGCAGATCTTTCCTACCCCCTGTTTGTAATAATTTTAATAAATGTGAGAAATTGTGCAGTCTGAACATATCAAATGTTACACTATGAGTGTTCTGAATCCTGATGAACGGACAAGCAATGAAGATATCATATTTCTTTATCGGTAAGTAGACATGAAAGCTGTCATATTTTATTCTTGTTCCCATGCTACTCCTTTTTGTACTAACTTCCCACTTAACTTTTAATACCCATGGTGAAGACTTGTACCTGGGCAAGCGCTCTTAAGCTTTGGTAAGCTTATGTACTACATTTAAACAACAATAGGTATGGATCATTTTGAGTCAGATACAAGTAACAAACCTTTCTCTTGCAGGACTGCATTGTGCACAGCTTGCTGGTATGTACATAGAACGAACTTCTAGTCAGCTTGCAACTTATGCTAACACGATAAATTACTCTACTTCTTTTTGAGGGAAACGCTGAATTACCATATTGTTTAGCTCACATTGTTAGCTGTCATTGTAATTCAGTAATTGGCATGCTAATGTAGGAGTGACATATTAAGTTTACTTACATTTTACATTTTGACATGGATGGTTCCAGGAGATGTACAAGCTAAGAAACCTGGCAGCATACTATCGCAGACTGTCCATGCAAAGATGGTCCTCATGTTTGGCTCTTTGCAGGTGTTCCGAATGAAGTTGTTCAGAGAGCTGCTAGTGTTTTGGAGGACATTCATTCCAAGAAACCTATAAGGCGCATGATCTGCGAGAAATTAGTAGCAAAGGACCAGCAATACCAGGTTATGATGACTTACTGGCAGAATGACATGTTTTAAGAGGGAAAAAAACGTTTACGCTGCTGTTACATGCAAAATGGGCACGGAAATTTAAAGGGGAAATGGTGTGTTTTTTGTGAAACTTTCAGGATGCAGTGGCTAAACTGTTGGCCTTCGACCCACACAAAGGTGATCTGAACAACATCTTCCAGGAAATTTGCCCCTCCAAGCCGTAGATTGGGCTGATTTTGGAGTTAGAAAGAGTTGCTGAAAATTTGGAACCAGCGGAGCCTATACATGACACGGATGCTCTAGAAATCAGCTCACTACTCCTGGTACCTATAGGACAAATCGAGAATGTTTGAACACCTTTGCGACCTGATAATCATTTATGCGTACATCTGGACTGCTCGACTTGTTGATGTCATGATGTGTGATGCCAAGGTTACGCACAAAGTGGCAGAACACTTTTTTGTCGGCACATGCAATGTTACGCACAAACATAGAGACATCTATCACGACGACTCAGTCATGTACTCATGTGTACATACAACATGACGCATGCAATCAATGTGCCGCTGCCGGACTGCCTTAGTTGAACTTCACTTACCATTTTGAGGTTTTTAACAAGAACCAACGGCTGTGGATGCGTTTGAGATTGGTTGCCTTAGTTTGGAATCTACTGTATTATGTATGTACCCTGAAGGAGACACGAGTCACGAATGGGCTTTGGTGGGCTGAACGGAAGGGATAAGGTCTCCTCCCCGGGCATCTCGTTCGGGGCGGCGGTTTTGGTGGATGGCGTTGGCTCTTGTGACGGCAGTGTCCCCATCAGATCCGGTCTCCCAAGAGGGGCGGTGGTAGTTTCGGTAGAAGGAGAGGGGAGCTAGCGACTCTTGTGACCTGGGAGCCTCGGCTCCGGCAGTTGAACGCCACCGCGTCGTCTCCCCTTTTCCCTTCAGCACTCGGCTATTTAAGTAGGCCGTCTCCTTCCGTGAGAGGCATCAGAAAAGTGTGAGCCCTTTTATCTTCCATTCTTCCTCCCAATTTGGTCCCGGTTTTGGTCTCGGTAACCTCCTCTTGGTTGGTATTTGCTGGCCTTGTGGTGGTTTGAGGTCCCTGGTGTTCGGCAGAGAGACGCATTTGGCGGTGCTTCTCTTGTTCTTGTGTGGCATCCCCTTCACCTCGGCTTTGTTGTCTTAGTGATTTCCGAACGGCAAAGGTGGGCATTATATCTCTGTCAACCACGCACCTCTCTCGTGGCGGCATAGAGGGGCGCTAGGTTTTCTGGGACAGCACATACGGGTGTGCCTTGCCCTATTCTTGCTGGTGATTTTGCTTCCACCGGTTTGATACCCTTCTTGACGGCTTTGAGTGTTGTCTGCACTATGAGTATTTCGGTTTCTTTGATTGCAGACTTTGTGGGCTGTGCTTGTTCTATAATCTCTAGTTTAAGTTCAAGTACTGTGAGACATAGTTTGCTGCTGGCTCGGTTCTAAGTTCTGTGATGAAAATTGTCGATTACTGAAATTCATTAGAGTAACTAGAGTAGGTTTGAGCTCTACTTGGGTGTCTAGTGTTGTCAGTTCGTCACCTTTTGAATTACTTATTTAGTTAGTTGTTTCAGTTCGTCACTTGTGACTTTACATGAGAGAAGAGTAAGAAACTGATATAAATGAAGTCGAGAAAGTATGTACTACAATTAACTAGTAGACCCTATTTTGTTTACCAGCATTATGATTAATTGATATGCAGTAGTGTTATTCTGGTTCAGTTCGGTTCAGTGGATAGTGTATATCAATCTGAACATTGTTTGCTCATACATTGCTGGTAAACACTTATTATTCCGAAAGATGAGATTGCTATTCATTTTGTCCTATGTTTCTAACAGTATGAGCACAGACAAGAGCTCAAATCCTAGTTGCTAGTTGTCTGATCATTAAAGAAGAGTAACAGCAAAGTAGCGGGATGGTCAAGATTAAATCTTGTGTTATCCTACATCTTAGAGCACTAATCAATAATTAAAACTTGTGCTTTATGCTAGTTTTAATTGATTCCCTGTTCATGAAAATGCTTTACATGATTAGTTCAGCAGTAATTTTGATTCATATATTGAGTATATGTTCTTGTATAAATGGTATGGTAGAATTACATGTTTATATGCGATTTATATCATTTATATTTGTTGGAAATGCGTTTTAAGAATACTTAATTATTTTGAAATTAAATACAAATATATGCTTATATCGCATTTTCTACGACACTAACTAGTACATGTGGGTGTGTTAACCTTGTTTGAGAGTTTTGAACAGTATTTATATTTTGAGTGAACAAAACATACTATCTCTTTTGCTAATTTCATATAATGTTATTTAAATAGTCAACTTAATAAAATGTACATCTTTGCATTTTTGTCAGCAAAGATGATTTTTTTTCCTTCAAATTTTTAGTCGTCAATCAACTCACGTGCATCGATAGTGCTTTTAAAAAGTACTACAAAAAAATTACCCCCTACATCAATCGACGAAGATACAGGCTGTATTGCCTATTCGGTGTGTATTCCATCGAAAGAAAAACGAAATGAAAAAAAACCCCTCCGTCTCGATAGGTCGGCAGGAATCCACCAAAACGCCAGAGCCGTGTAGAGATGTACAATTAGCGCCTCTCTGGATGGCGGTTTTGGCTAATTATACGTTTTCTCCTCCCTATAAGTAACCAGCCGGTGGGGAGAAGGCTCGCTAGACAGCTCGTGAATCGTGATCAAGCCCTGTCCTCCGCTCTCCTCGGCCCTCGCCTCCATCAGAAAACAGAAAAGGTGACTATTCCCTTTCCCCTTCCCGGTTAAATCCATTTCTTACCCCTGAAATTTGGGGATTATTAGGCGTTTGATCCCATCTCGTCACGAATTTTCGATTGCTCTGTGGTTTGACGGTTAATGATCTTGGGATCTAACGGATCTCGGGTTGTTAGGGGAGGTGGATATTTTGGGGGGCGTGGATTTGATGATTTGATTTTGATTGGGTGTTCTTGCCGTCTGAGGAGGGGTGGATGGGGTTGGTCACTTGGTCGGGCTCGTTTTAGCTGTTGGATGGTGATAATTTGGGGAAAATTTAGGACCTTATGATTAGGCTCGGGATTTTGGGGGGCGTTGATTTGATGCGATTTGTTTTGGATTGGGTGTTCTTTGTGTCCGCGGAGGGGTGGATGGGTTGATCGGGCTCGTTTCAGCTGTTGGATGGTCAGAATTTGGGGCAAATTTAGGACCTTACGATTAGGCTTGGGATTTTGGGGGTAGAGCGTTGTATAGCCTAATCTGATTCGATTCGTTAGTTTTCGGTGTCGCGGATGCGAGAAATAGATGGATTCTCCGTCTCGTAGTGGTTGGGAAATGGTTCGATTGGTTGATTGTGCAGTTTTAGCGTCTTGAATACTTCGAATTTGGGAGAGCTAATCTCTATTCATCTGTTTCCGGAGGTATAGCACTGTAGATCATGTTATTTCGCTGCCTCTACGTGGATATGATTTAGGAATTCATGGGCCTCGGAATCTGTTGGTCTGTTTTGGCCATGAAATTTGAGTTGTACAGATTGTGGTCGATTTATTAACGGAAGTGCATGAAGGATATCAATTGATGTCATGCACCATTGTAGAACCTGCTTTGCCTCAGTCTTGCACTTTCCTGCTGCATTTAAATTAGTAAATTTTATATTGGAGTGTTGTATGTATGCCCGTATTGATCTGTCCTAGTTGCTATTTCCTTTTGAACGCTTGTTCCCTGAATAGCATGTGATTGTTGTGATGATTTGTGCAGTGTGCACATAAAGACCAACAAGTGAAAGCTTGATCTGTTAGGTGCCAATCAAACCTCAACAACCAAGTTTCATGTCTGATCTCAACGTCCAGCTTCCATCTGCCTTCGGTATGCTTCCAGTACATGAACGTTCTGTTACTTTCGAACGAACCAAGTTCATATTAATTTTCATCATTTTTGGGTCAACATAACATGTTATTCTTAGCTTCTTAATTTGATTACTGAATAAATTGGGAAAATGGGAGTAGTCCCATAACCAAGGGGTTCACTTTTAATCTGTATCCCTTTCAAGATTCTACGGTACACAGGTGTGTTCATCGCACTCTGTGTGCACATGAGTTCTACTGGAACTCACATATGTTTTTTGATAATATGGCGCCTTTTTTATAGATCCGTTTGCTGAGGCAAATGCTGAGGACTCTAGTGCTGGTCCTGGAGCAAAGGATTATGTGCATGTGCGCATTCAGCAGCGCAACGGTAGAAAGAGTCTGACAACTGTTCAGGGCTTGAAGAAAGAGTTCAGTTACAACAAGATCCTCAAGGATCTCAAAAAGGACTTCTGCTGCAATGGTACTGTAGTCCAGGATCCAGAGCTTGGCCAGGTATGGTGCACTTGGAGATGCTTAACAAGTTCTCGATTCTATGCTATGTTGATATACTGCTAAATAGTTCACTTTCTGCAGGTCATTCAGCTTCAGGGTGATCAGCGTAAGAATGTGGCTACTTTCCTAGTTCAGGTATTAATACTTCTCACGAGATGAACATGTGTCATTTGTTAATATATTTCAGCATCTGATGGCTTCTTCTTTTTTGCTAGGCTGGGATTGCGAAGAAGGAGCACATCAAGATACATGGTTTCTAAGCTGTGATAGTACTAGTTACTGTTACTCTATCGAAGACAAGACTATTATCGCTATCAAGTGTGTTTTTTACTTGATGCAAGTTGTATTGTCACCTCATTATGCGGTATCAGCATATGAGTATGGTTTTGAGATATTGCCGACCAAATAAAAGTACTTATTGTTTGACTATAGCTTTGAGTTCGGTTCTAAATTGCTTCTATTATCATCGTGGTTATGCGTGGTTTTGTTCTAGCTTGTTGCGTAGCTGATGCTCCTAGGATACTGCAATCCGGTTGCTGTTTATGTTATATTCAGGTTTTTTCTGGTTCCATTGAATTCCCTGTGCTGTTCATATGTAGCCGTGCCAATAGAATTAGATACGAAGCCTAGAACTGCGTCTCTCACGGTCTGTTACTAGCTGATAAAGAGAGCCCCGGCAATACTTTTGAACACGATTTGCTGACCTCCTTTAATTTGATGCTGGTCATGTTCCTCTCACACTCTCATAATGAGATTCATACGTGCACTTGAGGCATTTAGCCCACAGCTCTTTAACCTCAATGCCGTCTGGTCCTTTCTTCCTAACCTCATACTTATGGTAGTGATCCTAAACATTAGAGCTGTACTTCTTTGCTCTCTTCACAACAGGAGCGGGAGGGTCTGTCTCGGACCCAGTTTCACTGGTCACAAACACACTAACATCGGTAGGTGGTTGTGGCACCGGTACTATTGGCAAAGTTAGAGATGCATTGCTCACACTTGCGCTACTGTTTTCAGTTGTAGATTCCATCACAAATCTAGTAGCTGCAATCAACAAATTGAACATAAATTAATTGTGAAATTGTCGGTGGAATATCAATCATGTATTCATGTGTCAGCGAGATCATAACATTGATAAGTTAAAGCTGGAAGAGTTGGGGAAGGGACGGGGACACGCCGGACGGCTAAGGCTCACGAGCGCCGGCCACCATGGCATCGTCAGCGCGAGCCTTGTCGCGGCGTCGAAACACAAGTACACGTGCAAGAAGAAACAAGAAAAAAGAGGAGGTGCTAAGGACCGGTCGAGGAAGGAAGCTTCGGCGCAGCGGTGGAGGGCAAGGCGCAGAAGGCGGCACCGGCGATCTGGAGACGAATGGAGGGGTGGCGGTGGAGAGTAGTGCGCCAGTCACCAGTGGGTGCGCCGTAGGCCCGCAACTTCCGCTCAGATCTGGATCGAAAGAAATTAGAGGGAGGCGGAGCTGCTAAGAACGGGAGAGAGCTAGCATCGCAGAGAGGCTCACTCATCGGACCGGTCGAGGAAGGAAGTTCCGGTGCAGCGGTGGAGGGCAAGGCGCCGAGGGCGCACCGGCGATCTGGAGACGAACGGAGGGGCGACGGTGGTGAGCAGCTTCCGCTTAGATTCGGATCGGAAGAAAATGGGCGATGACGCTGCTAACTGCTGGGCTAGTCGATGAAGTCATGGTCTCATGGAGCTGCCCTGATGCCTGATGGTAATGTGATAATGCTATTGCCTGATGTGGTGAATCGGTGATGGGTTGGTCGATGGATCATGGACTTGAGTGGCCGAGGGACGGCTTGGCCGCTTGGGCCGAAGCCTTGGCTTAGGATAATAGTACAGATGAATATGATATGGGTCTAGGCCATATAGCCAGTGGCCGGATATCCGGTTTTATCATCTTCGGATAGTTCGAGTCCATATTCGTATTCGACGGATAGTGCATTACCGTATTTGTATTTGTTTCGAAAAAATCTATATTCGTTTTTGATCCGAGACTATCCGACAAAAATCCAAACTGATCTATTTCATATTCAAAAATTATCTAGATCGATCGAAAACCATCCGATCTGTTTTTAGCCTAGACAACGCATGAATACCCGAAGAAACTGAAACGAAGGCCACCCAAAAACGCAAAAGATGGCTGCCGAGAAATGACTGAGCGAGGGGATCCTGTCCCCAAAAGGACAAGACAACACGCGACGGACCATCTCATTGCAGGAGTGTCAACGTCTTGCTTTGGGCCCGCCAAGTTGCTCAGGGCTAATCACCATTCCTTCCATTGGAGCTTTTTGACACGAGTAGCTTTACATGGAGTGTCCCCCACGTTTACTGCTTGAAACGTAAACATTTCTATCAATTTTTGTCGGGCTGTTACAGTGACTCCTCATTTACAGTAACTCAAAACGCCCTCCCAATTTATCAATTTGGGTAGCCGTTTTCATCACGGACTTCACTTTCTGATTCTCACCTTTGGAGGGGCAGCAGTAGAACGGCAGCGCATTCTCTACCTTGCAGTACATGGCATTTAATGGTTGCGATGCAGGTTCAGCTAAGGACTAAGGTACTCAAAAATGCCAAGGACTAAGGTACTCAAAATGTGGCCGGTAAAACCGTAAGACCTACTGTTACTTGTTTAACCCAGCATCCGTGACACGGATCAATACGTGTTAGTATATGTTAGAGTTTGTAATTTTATTTTCAGTTTAGAAGTTATAGTCGTGTACGACTTGATGATCATATACGAGTTTGATCATGATCGTATAAGAGTCTGCTTCATAGTTAGAGTCATAGTCATAGTCGAGTATAACTATGTGTCTAAGTCGCATGGAGTCTGCCCTATGGTCGAAGAGCGGGTTATAAAAGGGCAGGCCATTGTGCCGAGAGGAGCAAGTGAGAGTACCAAATCGACGAGATGTAGTCGCAGAGGGGTGCCGAGAAGAGGGCGACCTATGTGGTCGTAGGAGCACTGAGTGGAGGCGATACAGTCGCAGAGGAGGTGCAGAGTATGGAGCGACCGGCGTGGTCGTAGGCGGTCTGCATGAACGCATAGCTTGGAGTGACATGAGATGGTCGTAGCGACTAGATGGTGGTCGTAAGATTGTGGGAGCAGTCGGTTGGACTGTAACAATATATATCCAATCAGCATTACAACTAAAATAAATAGTAGGTTTCTTGCTTCTGACATAGCATAATTGATCCATGGGGTAGATGCATACACGCGGATTTCAGTAAATGCTTGCACCCCTACAATGAGAAGACCATGGAAAGGATCGGTGGCGGATCTAGAATAAAAATAATAAAGTGTCTCATACTCTCTCTGTATATTTATCAATACATCTATCAATAATGTAGTAGATACCGACTATCTTCTTTTCAGCTTCTAAAGCTGTTTTTTGGCTTTTCCATAGTAATTTGTTTCAAGCAGAGTGCCTTTTCAAAGCGTCCACATTATAGCGACTTCATTTATATGGGCCAAAATCGCACACGAGTTACTGTTACCCCATTCTATCTCTCACGAACAGCTCAAAAGGCATAAGCCGCAGCCATAAACCATAAGCCAAATCTCAAAAGAACATGCTCAGTAATCCATTCTAAATTTTGTAACATCAACTAACTTTATGACAAAGTTCAATGATAAATAACTATTTTTCAGACAACATATCAAAACCAAAAACCTACTATTAGTGAATGATCTAGGATAGATTTAAGAACATACTATTACACGTATATTTTTGGAGTGCCTTGCTTTGTCAATATACTACGTGTTTTTTCTTTCATGTTTGTCAACGTGTTTAAGACTTCTTTCTTTTAGATAGATGTAGTTCTTAACATGTGAGGCACTAATTTTTGGTATGTAAGGGCACGCACTATATAAGTTTAGACTCTAAGCAACAAAAATTAGGCACATGCATCTACCTTTGCTAGGGACATCCAGGCGTTGGCTCCAAACGCTTGGCTGCAACATTTTTCGTCTATGTATGCAACATTTTTCGTCCATGTTTGCAACAAAAAAAAAACCAAAAACCATGTGAGTATTCCTATCCGCAATATTTCTCGTCCATATCTGCGATATTTGTCGGTTATGTATGCAACAAAAAAAACAAAGAACGATGTGAGTGTTCACATTGTACGCTCTGGTACAACACTTTTAGATAATATGTGCAACAATTTTAATCACCATATACAACAAAAATATATGATACATAAGTTGATGTTGCATACACGAAATAAAAAATGTTGCAACAAAAACATGGACAAAAAATATTGTAAACATGAGCAAAAAATATTACAAACACCATCAAATAATGTTACAACCGAGCGTATAGCATCCGGATTACCCTTATTCGAATAGGTGACCATGTGCATTATTCGAATCAGTTTGGTTCGCCACCACCAATTCCGCCTCAAATTTTTGGTCCAGCTAAAGATATGAATACATGGTCACCAGGACAAGTTATAACGTTATAGCATGTATATCTGATTTCAAGAACAAAATAAGACGTACAGAATCACAGAAGCAGCCACTAAGAAGCTAATAGACATGATTAAATGATGCATTGATTAAAAATACTACTATATATATTTGATTACATGGAGCTCGTGATTTTTCCAAGCTGATGGGCTATCGAACATCAATCAAGTAAGTACAGCCAATGATAGCACCCGTTCAAGGGCCAATGCTGCAACAGTTCCTCTACCAGAGTGGTAGGTGCCTGCTCCAGACGAGTCACCCCCACCTAACGATGTTCTTCTATTCAGCCATGGAACGCGTGTGATAGGGCCATGCTATATCTTCTGCTTCAATGCTTGACGCAGCTGGACCTTACGGCCATCGATGCAGGCCTCCAGAAGTTTGGACTTCAGGTTGTTGTTCTGTGCACCTCGGGGCCATTCTATGCGTCCTTTCATGGCGCGGACTACGTGAGGGTTTAGCAAGTCCGGACTCCACTCTCCTATGCTTGGTGAAACCGTGCACACTTCGCTGTTCTTCAAATTAGGAGAAAGAGCCGCATTTGACATCCTGCCACTTGAGAGCCTACCGTTCAGTAACTCGGATCCTGTTCTCTTATGACCTTCGCCATTTGATGTTCTCCAGAGTCTGACGAAAGAAGAGCCCTTCTTCCGGTACTTCTCTGTTGTTGTAGAACAAACTTCACTGATCTCACAATTTGACCTGCAGTTTTCACAATTATCATCCCAATCCGTTCCGCTCACTGATGCGTCGTTTCCTCCACAGAAGCCATTTACTGATGGTTCACTTCCATCTGGTGAATTGATAGAGCCCTGCCCCTCAACATGGCTGACAGTCTCCCATCCGCTATCATCTTCCTCCTCATTTCTGGCACAAGGTTGATTGGAATATTTGTTTGCTGGTTTTTCCAAGATGTCAGTTTCAGGACTTACTGTATTGATCTTTGTTGCATTACTCATGGGGGAATCTCCATCCCACTGCCCAATCTCCTTTTCATTAGTATCTTCCCTCTGTCTGAGTTCCTCAAACACAGCGAAAATGTCCTCTGGAGGCTGTGGTTTGTAAGAGAACTCCTTAACATCATGAAACTTCATCGAGCAAATTGCTTCCCTGAGCCTTTCTGCATCTCTTACTGTTTCTTTATCTACACTATTGCCTCAGTGGAAACTGAGGAAAGCCTCAAGGTCAGACTGAAGCTCGCTCAGCTGTGAATACTT
Source organism: Bonia amplexicaulis (assembly GCA_036346245.1). Taxonomy (NCBI): domain Eukaryota; kingdom Viridiplantae; phylum Streptophyta; class Magnoliopsida; order Poales; family Poaceae; genus Bonia; species Bonia amplexicaulis. The sequence continues at coordinate 12,192,384 of CM070749.1, forward strand.
GCTATCTAGTGTCAGCTTTGCATCAACAAGCTTCATCTGTACTCTCTCTTCACGCCAAACCTCTGCCATCTGCAACATTTTCCTTTCTTCCTCCACCTCATCTCTCATATTCATCGATTCACACTTCAGAGCCTCAACCTCAGCTTTGTCTTCCGCAACCTCCTTTGCTAATTCGTCACACACCTCCTCCATGAGCTCCCTAGCCTTTCTTTCCTTTTCATAATCTTGCAAATATCGCTTTGCTGCCAACTTTAACTCGGATAGCTCACTGACCAACTTGGAATTCATAATTTCTGCCCTTTGTCAATTCCTTCCCTCTCTGTTCAGATCCTCTTTAACAGCATCTGAGATGTTTCGAACCTTATCGTGCTCCCTGCTCCTCCAGGAAGCCTTTTCTTCAGCAAGGTTCCTCACCAAGTGATCAAGCTTCTTCTTAGCTGACCGACTCTCGGCTTCAAGCTCATGAATCCGGTTGTGGGCCTGCATAAGGTCTGCTTTTAGTGCAGATATTTCTGCATCAGCAGCCACTGTATAACGGTCACAGAAACCGTAGTCAGCACCCCTCAAATTGTTCAAGCACCGACGGTCCCACTTTGTTGCCACCTCCATTTCACTTCGGGGTGATGGAGAGTAAGCTCCCACCTAATTATGGTTCACAAGCATTTCATTGATCAAACAGGATCAGAAAGGAAGGTGGCAAATCATACCCAAAATATTAATTCATGATACCTCATGAATGACGTCATTGCCAAGAGCCTTACTTCCTGTCCTGCCTTCAAGTACTGCTTTATAGTAATTGCAACGATCAGGCGTATGCAGGTGCTTTGGGCTAGGCTGCAAATTAGTTCTCTGTTAGTTCATCGCCGAAACTTAAAAAGTAGTATATCACAAAATTTACATGCCAAATGGAGTAAAACTTTTTCCAAAACCGTCCATTTTACTGTCTCCGTTACACAATAACACCAAAAAAAGCTATACCAGGGGACCAAAATGGGGTTACATCCTAACAAAAGCCCTGTAGATAACACATGGAAATATGGGGATGTCACATCTTCAGGCCCAATTGATAGAGATACATGGAATCGGAAGCAATCTGGAATGATAAGGATCACCAATTGGACCAAACTCAGAAGATGGAACTTACAAAACTCCAGCAGTAACGCCATAACTGTTCAACACTGATCCATATAGACGGACACTGCTGTTTCACCCAAAAACAAATTTTACTTGGTCAAGTCCACGCATGATTTGCCAAACACTGTAATCCAAGAAGCAAAAATGGCCGACTTATGCGATCATAAAGTCTAACTCAAGATAAGCTGTGAGTTCAAGACGCCGCATTTATGCAAGATGTTAAAATTCCACCTCCAGCTCAAGCTCAATTGCTCAGCCTCAACATGGTCCCTTGAAGATTTCCAGACTTATGCAAGATAACAGCATTTTGACGGAATTTACACCGAAAACTCTCGATCCCTTCACCCGTGGATACGCAAACAGCGTAGCTTTCAGAACAATCAGCTCAAAACTTTTTATAAAAATTCAAAGTTTCTCACATCATATGACACTTGGACTTCCCAAAGAACGACTAAAACAAAAGATCACAAAAGCACCGAACCAACTTCCGACTACTCCAAACAGTGACTCTGCAAAATTACGAATTGAGCAGCAAAAAACGCACACCAAAACGAGACCAAGGCGCCAGCTTTATCGCAGATTCCACCAAAGCACGGCCACATAAAACCCTAGAACGCCACGACGGTTACACAACCACCGAAAGATCTCGAGACAGGCCTACCTCGAACCGCCGCCGCGCTTCCACGGACTCTGGCGGCGGATGCACCCGCCACAGCGCCGCGGCGATCTTCCTCACGGACGCGGCCGCGCCGGCACCGCAGGGTGCGACGGTGTACCCGGCCGCCGCGGGCCACCGGAGCGGCGGCGTGGCCGGCGGCGGCTGCTGCGCGGCCACCCGGCGGGCGCAGGCGAGGAGGGCTCTGGACGCGCAGCCGGCGGCCGCGGCAGGGGCGGGAGGCGGACGCTGGGCGCGGGGTGGCGGCTGTCTCCTGGGACCTCGCCTGCGGCGGGCGGCGTGGGCGCGCCATCGCCGAGGCCAGTGGCATTCACGTGAATAGCGCGGGTAGTGGAGATAGGCGTGCGAGATCCAGTACCAGTTCTAGTACCCAGTGCTGGTTTTTGATACGACTGGTACTCTAGAGTAGCTGTAGGCCCGCGAATTACGTAATGCCCTCGTATTAGAGATGCCTGGGTGGCAGGCTTGCCGCCGCGTGCTTCGTGGGCGATAGCCTGCCGTCCGGTGGTAGACGCCTGTTGTTTCACGTTCGGTTGTTGGATGGTAAAAATGATAGAAATAACTATTTTACATATGCATAGGTAGTTTGAGAATCATCTGCTTACTCCAATGCGGGCTTACTATGAACTTGCTTAGACATCTACTTTCTTCGATCACAAAATAATATGTTTTGAATATCCATGTAGTCTTTAAAACATAATTTTAACATTAATCTCTATTATAATAGATTTATAAAACCTAACAAAGTTATATTTTTATAGAAGTTCTTTATATAATATATATATATATATATACCATTTTCACATGTTCAATCTAAATATTAAAAAATATATCAATAGATAAAACTTAAGAATTTTAACTACACATATTTCAAAAAGGCATTCTTCGGTGGTCATTGGAGGGAGTACTTTGCCAACACGCTTCTTGTCCTGGAGCATTTTTCGGTACGTGCGACATGCTCCTAACCAGGGGCGGAAGAGCTCAAGTCCAAACCTCGGGTTGAGCTGCTGTTTTTAAGTTAACTCTTAGATTAACTCTATTTTTTATAATTTTTTATAAATTTTACATGATTTTTAGTTGCCGGACCTCAGGCTACAGCCCAAATAGCTCGATGCCTGATTCCGCCACTGCTCGTCTCCTCGTCAAGCTGCAATTCTTGAGCAACCGCTAGCCGTGACCGTGATATCCACCTGGCAAAGTAAAGTAGTTAACTTGCCCTAAGCGCCTAATTAAGCCCTGCGTTGAACATGGCCTAAAAAGGCTTAGAATGTGGGAAAGTGAAAGTGAAAAAGGACATGGAATTATTTGGTTTTTTGTTGTTCTTTTGGTTTTATTTGTGTGAACTTGTGGTTTGTGAGAGAGAATTTTTTGGGCAGGATGGGATGGTTTGAGCTGGTTATATATGGCTTTGTTCAATAATTATATATAAGGAGGTGGTTAGAGTATAAGAGGGGACGATGTTGATTGGATTTTTTTAATTGTGATGAATGAGTTAGGATTTTGATTGTAGATAATATCAAGAGTTTGGTATCACATGTGATGGCTATTGGGTACTGTGCAATTTCATATTTGTAATATATAGTTGGTTGCAAGCAAGAAAACAACATGCGCAAAATAGTCTGTACCAGTAACCAAAAGCCTAAGGCCTCATTTAAAAGTGTTGTGACTTTTAGTTTTTTTACTGAAATAACATCGTGGCGGTTGTTAATTTTTTCTGATGTATTTAATTAAATAAAAATAAAGTAAAATTAAAAATATAAAAAAGCATAATTATATCTTTATAGATAATATAAAGAAAAAAGAACAGAAGGAGGGGGGAAAAGCAGTCTTAGGAAGCTAACGTGTTTCTTCACATGGTTTTTAACTTCTGAAGCCGGAAGTCAGACATTGTTTAGAACGGCCCAAGTCTGTGCATTGAACTAGGTTAAATCAGTAAGGCTTTGCCAGGGATTATAATGGATTGGGCCTAATCCACATCGTTCCAAACAAGCTCTAAGAGCGATCCTATTAACTTATTTGACTGTAAATTTATAATTTTTTTCACTTTCGTTTTTAGCACGATAATAAGCTGCGTCATCGCCAAAACTCCTAAATGAATCATACCAGAATTTTACTTGTTCTGTCATTCTAGCTAATTGCATAGCATAGACACCGGCAATGCAGAGTCGGCCGGCCTCTTCATTTGCTAGCTTGGCAGACAAACGAGCGTTGGTGTAGGACGTTCTCTTTGGCACATCGTGTCTGGTCAAGTTTATGGCCAGAGGAGTCGATACATGAATGACACGGTAATGGCACACGTGCTACGCTGTATGGTAATGGTCCTCGCGACAGAGGCACGGAGCATGGGTACCTTAGTTAAGCTCTCTCTGGTGCATCAGATGCGTCTCCATTGTTGTCAAAGAAAAAAAGAAAAAGAAAGACGCGTCTCCATCACAATGTGGCAAAGATTATAAGCAAATACTTGGAGTATATAAGAGATTATATGCATTGTCTTAAATATCAGTATAAATTATACCAAGCAATTAAAATACCGGTACATATAAATATTAAATGTTTTCGCCGCACTGCATGACTCTCCAAATTTAAAGAGAAGCCATATAGATATTATAAGGATTTTGTCATATATCGTGCAACTCTAAGGATGACATATGAATCCTTCGCTAAGAACGCCATAGGAACTAGATTCAAGAAAATGATATGCCAACCAGTTGGTCGTTTAACTAGTTTGACAGCCTTGAAAAAACTAGTATAACAGCCCATTAATCATTCACTTGTTTGTGAGGCTGGAATGTTACTGGTTTTGAACCCACAAAATCTTCCATCGTTGATGCCAAAAAAAAAAACAAATGAAGTACATGCCAAAAAAGCAAATGGAGTACTCCCTCTATTTCTCGATAGACGTTATTATATGAATTTTCTACATGTATATAAAACACCATATTATCCTTATTGATTAGCTCACTTATTGATCTTGGATGGTATGTGTTAATCTAGTTCATAGTAGTAAATGACCATAAGAATAATGAATGAGAGGGGTATGCACAGGAAAAATAGTAAAAAGTTGCATCGAAATTGTACAATGACATGTATTTGGAAACAAATTTTAAAGAGCTAGAATGACAAGAACTCCCTCTAGTCACAAAAGAATGTTTTGGATTACGTGTAATCAAATTTTCTAAATCTTATATATTGATATCTTTTTCAATATTTAAATTGGACACATGAAAATGCTATGTATAGATTTGTCAAAAAAAACTTTCATAAAATATAATTTTATTAGATTTTATAAATTTATTACAATAGAAATTAGTTATCAAATTTATGATTTGCGGACCGTGTCACTGTTTAAAATGATATTTTTTTTAATGCCTGGAGAGGGTATTTGAGAACGGAGGGAGTATGTGTATGTGCTCTAGCCAATTCATGTACTAGGAAATCCCTAGTACTTCCTACTTTAGGAGAAACGAAGCTCCAGTGCTCTATGCATGCAAAGTTGCATACCATTAATCTCTCTTGGTGCGGCGGGGTCCCGTGGACTGGCTGCGCACAGGGCGGGGAACATGGCACGGCGGATCCGCGGAACGGGGGAGTTTTTAAAAACATAATCTATTTTTTATTAAAAATACAAAAATATACCTCCGTTTTAATTTTTTAAAGAAATAGACTCGGTCGCCCAACCACCGAGCAATAAGAAGATAGTGGCTCTACCACTGAGCGACAAGTATGCAGTTGCCCACAGGTACGTGGTCGAAACAGCATGATCGACACAACGTGGTCGAAGATTAGTGAGTGGTTGAAGAGAACAACGTAGTTGAAGAGAACAGCGTGGTCGAAACATCATAGTCTAAACATCGTGGTAGAAAATTAGTGAGTAGTCGAAGTGAGCAACGTGATCGAAGATTAGGGGGTCGTCGAAGTGAATAACGTGATCGAAGATTAGTGATTGATAAGATGTTATCGTCGAACAGTTGGACGACATCGCTTATCATCCAACCGTTAGACGATTGGCCTGTGTGTCGCACAATGGTTGGGCGGCTGGAAGCTATTTCTGTAAAAAAAATATAGATATATTTCTAGATTTTTAAATAAAAAAGGATTGTTTTTTTTAAAAAAATTCCGGAATGGGGCGGCATAGCGGCATTTTCTTGACGGTTCCATGGGCCGTGTTTGGGCCGCCGCTTGGCTGCTTGTGCGTGCCTTATCTGTAAGCCTCCGGTTGGAGGCTGGAGCCAGCGACCCATAATTATCGGGTCAAGAAATCTGCCAATCTGCCGGCCCTCAGATTTTTTTCGAATCGCAGTTCGCAATTAACTCGTGGAAACGTATCAACCAAGTTTTATATACGGAGGGTCTGTTTGAAACACGAGAATTCGATAAAGAACTTACCAGGATATAAGACCAGTTCCCCGTTCTATTTTAAAAAAGGTTTTTGTTTCTCCTCTGATGCAAATAGGGCAATAATGTGAGTGCACGATGGGAGGTAGCTAGAGATGGCAATAGGTATATATCCGCTGGGTGTTGCCACCCCATACCCGCACCTGACAGATATAACTCTACCCGTTACGATATCCGTATCCGAACACAGGTATGGAAGACGGCCAGATGGGAGACCAAATGGAATGGGAGACCGAATGGGTTTAGATGGTTTCGTCGGTCGGCAGTCGGCACTCGGCAAGATAAAATCGCAGTCGCGGTCTCGCGCGACTGCAGATATGGGTCGTGAGCCCATGAGGAGGTGAACCATGCGGGTATATTTTACCACGGTATGCAGTGCGGGTAATATACATCCGTACCGCACCCGCTCTACCCGATGGATAGAGATTTTTGCCCATCAATATACCCGCGGGTGAAGATATCTATCCATACCCATCTCCTTATCGGGTAAAATCCATCGAGTACTCGGGTTTCGGGTACCCATTGCCATCTCTAAAGGTAGCAACTGGTCTAAGGAAAAGAAGCTACTACTTGCCAGAAGCTTTTGGGGAGTACTAGTAGCACACTGGATGAGCCGCAAGTTGGGAGATGAAAAACGTAAAGAAAACCACGCAATCATATCTGTCCGCTAGCAATGCATATTTCACAAGTGTTCTAGACTATTTCCACTAATGCATGAGGTAGATAGTTTGCAGAAATGATGTAGATAAAAATAATTTAACTATGCTTTATGGTAAGTATATAAGTATCTAGTGTCACTCGGTTGGGCTGAAATAAGCTAGCTTATAGCTAAAATTGCACTGTAACTGGATGAAATTACAATGTAACTGATGGTAACTTATTTAACGTAACTAAATTTAAAAATTAAAATGGAAAAACATGTTAATCCATCACGAACAATGCAAACGAACACGGGAAAAAGAACCAGCAAAAGTTTTAAAAAGCCAAAAAGCTAGAAAAAGATAAAATTTATTAATAGTAAAAAATAAGTCAGAATCTAGAAGTTCAAGTTGAAATGAGCAGGAAAGGCTTAGATATTTGATAATAGAGATATTTATTGTGTGTATACTTAGCTGGTTGCCATTCGATACAAATCCAACGGTTATATACAAGGTTAAATAGGGCTATCTTCGACCCCAATGGTACGAGCCACCATAGGAGTTACCATGAGTCATTAGGATTACATGGCTTAAGTAGTGTCATAAATAGAGGAGAGGTATGATAGTCATAAAAGAATTGTCAGTATTTTGTTGTATCAAGTTTTGTAGTAGTGAATAAAGAGTTGGGTTATCTTGTCTCTTATGTAAGTGTGTTAGGTGAGCCATGTACTTCATAGTACTTAGTGCTTGTTAATTGTGATTTGACATGAGCAGTTTGGTTGCCCGAAATCACAACTCTTCATTTTAACATGAGCGGCTAAGTAAAGCACTAAGTAGTAAGAGAGAAAGGTTAACAAACTTAGGGTATTTGGTGTAGCGTATGTAGGTCCTTATCATAGTGGATATTAGGGTGACCCCGATTCCCAATAATTGGTATTAGAGCAGACAGTTCAGGACCGTCAGGAGTGGGAGGAGGTTGTGGTAAGTGTTGGGCACTTACATTGGTCAGTGCAGTCTTCGGTAAGCGTCGGGCGTTTACATTGCTCTATATGGCACCGAGAGGCACAGACATGTAGGGGAGATTATGCTGGACATCACGGTCTGAGACTGTGAAGATCGCTAGTCTGAGACCAAGCGAAGTTGACGCTGGGTGTCAGTAGAGATGGCAGATCTTATGAGCGAAATTAGTCTTGACCCTGTATCCTACCTGCAGCGTCAAGACTTATGAGGGTCATTGTAGGCACCGAGAAAGCTCCCCCACTAATAGAGAATACAGAAGCCTTGCGGAAGTGCTACATTAAAGTAGGCAATAGAAGACAAAGATCAAGGAGGACGTGAGACATCGATGACATCTGACATCTAGTTATCAGAAAGCCAAGCCATAAGCCCAAAAGAACACACCCTTCAGCTGTGGCTTATGACTTGTGAGTTTTGAATTCTAGCTGTTCGCGATAGAGAGTACGGAGAGAGACAGTTACGTGTGATTTTGGTCGGTAGTATCTACTACAATTGACTTGTGGACCCTGTCCTTAAAAGATAATTCGTTTGAAAGCTATTTATTGTAGCATAAGTCAAAAGCCTAAAAGAATGGGGCCTGAAAAAGAGTAAATTTCACAAAACCCTAGATTTTAGGGCATTGGTAACCCAAATTTCATATTTTGGCAATCTTTTCACAAAACCACAATCTTTAAGGCAAACTACTACACATTACCCCAATTTGAATGTTCTCTCGTTCCAAACCATGTTGCTTACCTCGTTGGCCCACCTACAGGGTGTTACATGGAGGAGTACCGAGCCCTGGTACCACGGCTATAGGGACGTGTCGAGGGCTTGAGGTGCGGGTGTGCAAACTCTTTAGGCACGAACTTTTTTGAGGCCATTCCACATTGACCCAATAGATAAAGTTAAATTCAACCTTGTCCTGCCATCGCTTTAGCACCACATCAAAAGCAAAAAAAATTAAGTCAACATGAAAAATAAAAGTGTCATTTTACCTCATAAAGACACCTGAGGAATCTTCTTCCAGTGTCATCCCCTTCCCTAGTCAACCTTCTCACTGGGATCAATCCTTGGCCACATCTCATCTTGGTACCGGTCTCCTGACCACAATACTCCAAATCTTCAAAGTAGACAAGAACTTTGCCACAGAGGCCACAATCCACTCGCTGCATTTTCAAAAAAAAACATATCCCCAAATTAAACAGGAGTTGCATCTCCCAATCCCCCAAATTGAGCTCGAAAATCGACAAAGCAGTTCAAAATCTCAAAATTAGGCAACAAATCGATCACACACCATTCAAATTAGAGCCTAGTACTACCAATTTTATGGCAAATCACTCAATCGACCAATCAAATTTCCCAATTTGCAGCTAACCTTAACCCTAGCTTGTGGACATACCTTCTCGGTGGGGGTGCTTGCCATGTTAGCTTCCTCGGTGGCACAGCGAGCACTAGCCCTAGTCTTCAGCGCCATGGGTTCCTTCCTCTGAGTGCCTTCTCCTCTCAGCTTTCTCTGGAAGAGCGGTGCATGAAGAAAAGTGGCACGAGAAATGCGAGCAACGCATGAGACAATGGTCTCTTCCCACCTTATACCTTCCACGATCCCTGTTGTGTGCTCCCGTATGCGCGATCCACTGTGAGAATGCGATAAGAGGACAGGCTTTGTTATTATCATATGCCTGAGAACACGTGGTTTTGTGGAAAGATTGCCAATATGAAGTTTTGTGTACCGTTGTTAAATCTACCTGAACAGATGTGTTCAGGTTTTGACTTATCCCGGTTGTTCGACCGTCTACGATTGCATTTGGTGAGCTTTGTGCTCTGACATGATACTCACTAATGAGTTCAGCATTCAACATGTTGAGACAGTCCCAACCATAAAACAGGTGCTACTACTTGTCTAGTTTGTCACACAAGAAGGTTTGGCAGTTGGTATACCTACAACAACCTTGATATAACGTTTTAAAAACCAGTGCAGGTCATAAATTTTTAAACTTTCAGTTGAGTACATCAGCTGGTCATTTTTAGCGCCTACAACATCAAAACTAAATTATGCCATGCAAGACCAAAAATACCAAGGTGTATCGAAGGCAGCAACATCAGGAGACATGCCAAATTGCCCAGCAATAGGTTTAGAGTCATACCTAGCATGACATGTACATACCCACAACACTGGCACTACAAAAGCAGCATTAAGGCAAATGCAAGGTTTTAAGGTACAACACAAAAACATTCGAACATTAATTGCCCTTACTTTGGGGCATCATGATGCATTACAGTATCCCCCCATCTTTCAGGGTTCCCCTCTGGGTATACTCTACTACAATATATAAATAGCAAAACATACACATCTCCACGATAATGGACGGCACAACACAGACATGCTTTCATCTTAGAGGCCTTCCAAGTACCAGGTCCTTCCAGGGAAAATGCAACCAACAACAGCTTGCGCTTAACGAATGAGAGAACATTGCGAACCACCTTCCACAACATACAAGGATGATATTTACTAAAACCTCGAAGCAACCACCTCTGCAACAACTCACATGCCTTCCTTCTCGCACAGATCTAGCAGTGACAAGGTCTGCAAATTTAAGATGAGAATGTTCAGTTCACATGACCACTTTGTTAAACTACATTTCCCCATTTCTTATGTAAATTACCAAGCATTTTATTATGACAGATAACCTCATTTGGAGATGGATGCATTGCAAAAAAGAAGAAAAAAAGAAAGATGGGCTCAAATCTAAAACAAATTTGTCATGTCTACAAGTGCATCTAACATGTACGGGAAAAAAGGAATAGCATGCTTTTCCCAAGAAACATCAGCACAAAATGTCCACCGTTTTATGTGTAACCCCTGAGACAGGCAATGGATACAGGAAGGCATGCAGTGGAGACACCAAGAAAGCCACAATTATGCTTGTAAACAAGAGATAGAACTATGCTGAGACCAGGTCAAAATGAACCTTATAACCACTAAAACTTGATCGAGCATGTTAGACTTGAAAGGTCAACAACAAATTCAATTATCATGGCCGACAGCATAAACTGCTAAGTGCTAATACAGTTTCTTTGCAGATGGGAGCTGTCATTGCATGATTCAATACTATATCACATAACAGCATGGAGAAGCTATTTACCTCTGCTATGGATAGCTCGAGACGGAACTTTGGACCATCGTAATGGTGCAACACTGGCCTAAATGCATCCTCTTCCAAAGGCTTGCAAAGCTTTCTAATGCGGATCCTCACCTGATAGGATGAAGATATCAGAGCATGAAACCAAAAGCAAATGATAAATAGACATGTGCCAACTGTAGTCATTACCTGTGCTGGGAATCTAGATTCACCTTTACACTTCTTATCTTCCCATGCAGTGGGATCGATATTAGATCCTCCAAAACTAGCAGCCTGACACAAAGCAAATTTAGTTAGAACACCAAAAGACAATAAGCACAAAAACCTGCTAGATTTCGATTGAGCCGCAGTGTGTGTTCCTAATAGAACTTCAAGAGCAAAATACAAATTATGGTAATTAAAATAAGATAGTTGTTTGTTATTTCCTATTAAGATCTGGATTCAAAGAGATAATAAAAAGGGCCAACAACAAAGATTTTAAGTGAGGTACTGTCAAGTCGATGAAGCCTAGCTACTTACAACTATAACATAAGACTATAATTTTCAAATGGGCTAGAAAAACACTATGGAAACGAAAAAAGGCAGGAGAACACTGGTTAAAAGCCCCATAACAAAACAATGGTGCATGCATACCAACAAAATAAATTAATTAATTGACATGTAAAGTGTAAAATGTTCATCAGATGCCAAGCTAAATATGATTGTCAGCCAATACAGAAAGGACCACAAAAGCATCACAGGGGTATAAACATGAGGAAAATGTTGTCTAAGAATAGCCCCAGAACAAAAGAATAAAAGTGCCAACCATCTTCTATTATAGCTTGCAATCTGAACCCCTGGATTGCAAGTTCCAACAATGTAAAAACAGTGGAATAGCAACTAATAGAAGCATTGCAACTTAACAGGAAAATCCAACAAATACAAAAAAAACATACAGTAGCACATGCTAATAAGTTAGCCCATGTAAAGAAACATGCATGAATGTTTCATGTATGTGTATTGATCACAGATACTTCCATCACAAGGGTCACAACGATTATTAGGCTGCATACAAACTCTAATTTTTTTTCTTAAAAGGCAAACCACTTCATGATCATTGGGAAAAACAATTTCAAGCAGGGACATGTGCTAGAGCAGCATAAAAATAAGAACCTGGCTAGTTGCTAAAAATAGCTTAGTACAGAACAATGATGCATATATGCCTCGTCAACATTGCACAAAAGCATACAAGATGAATAGGAGAATGATAAAATTAACTCCAGACTGGAACAGGTACAATAATCATACAGAACTAGTAAGGTGGGAACAAAAATACCAACTACAGTGGCCCATTTAAAGAGTGATGCATGGACGCAGAGTGGCCCATCTATAAAAGTGAGATGTGAGAATGTTATATTCATGCTTCTTGGTTGCATAAGCAGGAGTATCTGAACCATCAGAATGGTATTTCCTATTTCAGCATTTTGCAGAACAACAAATCATAAAATACTGGGAAAGAAAAATGGTTCCAACAAAGTACACATGTAGGCACAAGAAAAAATGAAGGGAGAAACCAGCTAAAATAGTACATCTAAAAAGGAACAATGCATTGTCTAAAAGGAAGTGCACAAAAGCCCCTTTTTTTTCTTTGTTGCATAAGGATATCTAAGTTGCATAAATTTATATCTAGTGATACAAGCATTTACGTATGAAAAGCAAACAACTGTTTTAGGAAATTCATAGAGAGGCTTTGCGGTTATCAGAAAATCGGATAATCACACACCTCAAACACCCCATGAAGCTGATGGGTCGTGTAGTTATAAAGGAAAAGAGGTAGACCAGGAGTAATTGCTCGGACTGAATCACGATACCTTGCTGGCAACCCTGTAGAACACCAACAAATCTAGAAATGTTACATCAAAAGGCAAATAATAAAACATTTTTCAAAATGATATGTCAAGTGATTTCTCAGGAATATGGTACCACATACCAAAAAGCTGCCTCTTGAGATCCTCCTGCATCGTATCATTGTTGCAGACAAAAATGTATCCACCAAGAACCTCATTCCTTGGTAGCATCTCACTAGTTGGCAATGTCTTGAAGCGCTTGTCAACAGCAGAATTGTTGTTACTGTTTCCATTGCTGTTGCTTCCACTGTTGTTACCACCATTGTTTTTGACATTTGCCTCTTTCCCATTTGGACTATTCGAATATTTGTTGACCCCAACATTCATCTTGAATGGATTGACATTCCCATTGCTTCCCTTGGGGTACATCGGATTCATGTTATAGGCCATGTTGCAGAAGGAGTTCTTCATGGCAGCCTCATTCATCTTACGATCAAAGTTCATGAGGCCATGATTGAGATGGTCCATCTTGTTCTCATCTTGGTGGTAGGATAACTTGTCCCATTGCTTCACATCAGGGACAGTGTTCATCCGTGCATAGTCAAGGTCATTCATCCTCTCAGCCTTTGACTTGGTGATCTCAGCCAGTTTCGATGTCATGAGAGACCATTGACGGTCCTCCACTACCTTCGATTGCCCACGGAATTCATCTCCAAGATGCCACAGGTTGTTCATAGCTCAGTCCAATCTCTCCACCTTTTTGCAAGAAAGGATTAACATACATCAAGTCACCAACAGATATCACTACAAGATCCTACTTTTTAAGACCAGATGAATCATAGGACACAACACTATTGTGGTATCAAGTGAACAGATCTCCCATCCAAAGAGGCATTCCAAATATTTCCGTTGAACAATTATTGCTAAATACACACAGCAATTAAAAACCCAACTTTTACTATCTAACTTTAGAACATACACTCGTTGAATCCCCAAACATTTTCTAAAAAAAACAGCTATCAGTAGTATTAGTTCAGGGTAGTAGACACCAAAATACATGGGCGGATGCACCCGCAACTTGGATAGTCCATTCCTATCAATGGGATGGGGTCAAACCAAGATCGATCTTGAAGAAGGAAAGAACTGATTGGATTCGATTGTTCACAGAAAAGAAAAGACCAGAGCAACCGACGAACAACAATCCAAGCAAGCGAGGGCTTCCTTACCAACAAAAGGAATCAATCCGCGTCCGGATGGATCTCCACTCCACGCCGGCCAGTCCAGCAGAGGGGCTTCGCGGGCGGCAGGCGTGCGTCGGTGGCGGTGGGAGGAGTAGGACTAGCGGCGGATTCGGGACGAGAAGTCAGGAGAAATCCTAGATTTGGAGGCGAATGCTGCGGCGACGAAGAGGACAGGAGGAATGGGAGGAGACTTGGCTGGCTCCCACTTTGCTCCGTCCACCTGTCAGTGAGAGAGGAGGAGCGAGGTGAGGTGTCTTCCTTTATTTATAGACGGCGGCAAGGAGAAGGGGCTCCGGAGTGTGGGTGATTTGCTCGCCGTGCCACTGGTGGTGGGGCTGGGGAATCATTTGTCTGCTTTGGTTGGTGGTCGGCCTGTTAGATCTCGTTTAATTTAGTTTGAGCTTCTGATTTTTATTTTTTTTAATATTTTTAAATTTTATTTTTTTAGTTTTTTATTAGTTCTTTTTTTTATTTGTTGTAATATCTATAATGGCTAATTTATTTTTTTATTTTTAAAATTTTTTAAATTTAGTTATGTTAAATAAGTCATCATCAGTTATGGTATAATTTTAGTTAGCTATATTATAATTTTAACTATAAATTAATTTAATTTAGTCCAATCCAACATCACCTTAGTTGTGTGTTCGGGTTAAGCAGATGCCATTCTGTAACTACCAGTGGAACTTGCAAGAAATATAATAGAAATTTGAGCGTTGTACAGGGTTGGTTGTTACATCATGTTTGATTTTTCAACTTGCAAAGGAATGCCTCTACATCGAAGGGCTATGTTATTGGTATTAGTTATCCGATTTTGTTTATTGCAGTGGATTCAATTACTACGGTTGTATAGTACTCGTGTAATTATATTGTAGAATGGAGGGAGTAAGAATTTTTTAAATAATTATTTTTAATTCTGAATTATAGTATTATATCTTTTTTTAATTTTGACCCGTTAGACGAATAGTCTTTGTCGCTCAACCGTTGAGCGACAAGCCCCTAGTAGCCCAACCGTTAGGCGATTAGGAGGTATACCCCCACGCGCGCGTCGCTCCAATCACTCATTCGATCGAGAGCAGATAGAAGAAGGGGAGAAGAGAAAGAGAGGAGAGGAGAGAGAGAGAGAGAGGGGCTTTCAAGCCACTCTTAAGAATAGGAGGACATGTGGGGTCACCGAAAGGTGGGAAGGGATCCTTTGCCACTCTACTCATAAGAGTGGAGGATTGAGAGGAGGAAGAGAGGAAAGAAAGAGAGAAGGAGAGAGGAAAGATGGAGGGGAAGAGAGCATCGACAATGGTGAGTTTCTAATATTTCTTTGTACATTTATTTTGAAATATGGTAGGATAACAACTAAAATTATTAGATGTATAGTTTAAAACTAACGCCAATTTAATTGTTAATAGTTATATTATCGTTTAGATCGCTCTGTTGTGCATTTGAAGGCCTAGTTAATTTTGTTAGTCGCTTATAAATTGTAGAAACCCCCCTAATATGTATTGTTAATTTTAAGAATAATTAATAGCCATCAAAAGATTTAAAATTGTTCCTGACGATTAGAATAGCACGTCGATTTAAAATACTATGTGGCAATTAAAATTGTACGCGACAATTTAAATAGCATTTGAATCGTAAAAATCCATATATGACTAACATAAAATTCAGGGATCCTACAGAGATGCCTTAGTATAATTTATTTAATTATTATTTAAGATTTACTTTCTGTTATATCTGTAAGTAAATCCTCAAGTGTGTACTAATTATGGGAAAATACTAAGAGGGAAGAATTTAGTCGAGTGACCCTGAGACCTAAAATTATTTAGAGAGATAGATAAATGTGTATGCACCAATGAGAAATTAAATAGGCATAACAGCATACGTGAAATCGATTAGGAATGATTTGAAGAAATTTCGGAGCTATGCTATTAATAATTAAACCAGTAATTGTGTCGTAATTGCTAAATTCAAATTGATTTACATATATGGCTCACGACCTTGGTGGTTTGGATGGCCTTCGGCATCTTGAACCAAGACATCGACGTGTAGCACCACGCGAACCGTCGTGTACCACATCCTGAGGGCGAGGAGACCGGTTGGGGTCGACGAGGAGACTAAACATACGTTGGAGAGTTGGATTTGTTTCGCATCTCTTTTATATTTTTGTGCTATGCGGACACTTCCGTGCTTTGCGTGAATGATGTCGAGAACGGGGAGAGACTAGACCTACGTTGGAGAGAGGAAATTTGTTTACAGGCGTGGCATTTATTTTTATATTTTTGCGTTATGTACTTACTTCTTCCCGGGGAGGAGGAGGCGGGTGTGGTGCGGGGTCGAGGGAACGGGGGGTGGGGAGGAGGAGTAGGCGGCAGCGGGGTGGGGAGAAGGGGAGGAGGCGGGAGAGTACACCCGAGGGAGCGAGGAGGAGGAGGCGGGGGAGGCGGAGGGGAGGAGGAGGCGGGTGTGGTGGGGTGGGAGGGAGGGGGAGCAGGCAGGGAGGAGGAGAGGCGGCAGCGGCAGGGTGGGGGAGGCGGGGCGGAGGAGGAGGGAGGAGGCGAGGAGGCAGCAGGAGGAGGAGGGGGTGGAGGAGTAGGAGGTGACGGTGGCGGGGAGGGAGGAGGAGGCGGAGGAGGAAGGGAGGAGCGCGGATAAATCGTGAGGAGGTTGGGCGGGGCGGAGAAATCGTGAGGCGACGTATGGGATTTGTCGGGAGGGTGGGTGGGCCCACACATCGCCCAACGAGGGTGGTAGAGAATGGACCAACCACCATCTCAAACTTTAGAATAGTAAAGATTATACAGCCTAACCAGCAATTACACGGTAACACATATACATCGAGTAGATCCGTTTTTAGAACATTGATTTATCCTAATGACTTAATGGCATCATATCGCTGGTACTCTTCCCGTTCGTACTAGTAAATCCTTAGCTGGAGTGCCAAGCAAAAGCAAACAACGCTTTGATAGACCAATGGAACATTAATCAAGGAAACTTGATCATATACCCTCCAGGATTTACCTCCACATCTCAATGACACGTCATCATAAGTCACCGATAGGGTAAACCAATTTGGAATCGTTAATCAAACATGTTTGTCAATTGTCATACGGTCTTGTCTATAATAACCGTTTATTTCTCTTTAAGCAGAGTGTTGTCAAGTGCTCCAAGTAAAGGAGTATACCCCTCTTGTATCCTAATCCTAATCCTACATCAATCCTGTAGTAGCATTTTTTGCTCGTTGACAAATGAACTAGGAGACCTAATTAAGAACGCAGGGCAGGTAGCTCTGTGTAGTCAGAAACGCCAACGGAGCCCATTCCCTTGGTTAGATGGCTGCAGGAAGCAGATTAAGTTGGTGAGAAAATCACAAGCCAGAACTCAGAACTAGTGGATTAGGAAAGAAACATATCGAGGCAAGTCCATTCATGTATATCCACCATCTACCTCCAGCTACTAATTTGCCCTTGCTTTCCGATGACGTCGCTGTTGCTTAGTATGTGCTTTTGTTGCGTTGCGTTCACTATGGGCACTATGCTGTGTGATGTCGCACTAAACGAGACGATGCATGCATGCGTAACTAAACTACTCCTAAGTATAGTGAAGATTTGAACGAAAAGAATACAGTTGAAGATGTACATTAGGGCGGAGCTCAGAGGCGAATCCACCGGGTAGGCTTTATCAGGCTGAAGCCTACCCTCCATCGGTAGACCGAACACCCCCCCTGAGTTCCTTGGCTCCTGGTTCCCTCGGCACTGTCAGATCCCGGTGAGAATCCGAGTGAAAGATGGAATTGCGTAGAAGAAAACGAAGAACAAGGGGAAAGGTTTGTCTAGGTTTAGAGGGTAAAGCTACGCTACAGACTAGGGCAAAAGTATTCGCATTATCAAATTGGTTTTTACATCCAAGCCCTCAGGCGATATAAGACATACAATAATTAACATCCTTAATTAATCTCAGTATTACATACTAATTAACTCCACTTCCGGGTTTAAGTAAGTAGCTTATTACTCTATTAGTTAACCCTTGTCCGGAGTGATCTGGGCCGTGTAATTCCTCCACAAGCTATGCCATAATCACAGGCGTCCGATTTTTATATGGGGGTGATCGCAACGATCAGATCCTCTTCAACCTTTAGTAAATCCTCCCTTTGTAAGTCTGCATACTTCCCGAACACGACAGCACTGCAAGCCGTGCAACCCGCAATAAAGAGCAAGCTTGAAGGAGCAAGGCCGAAGAAGCGTGGAAGCCGGCCAGCCCAATCCGCCCATGACCCACCGCCCACATCCCCACGGTCCACATAGTACCTGTTGGCCTTAGAAAATTCCCCAAATCTGAAATCTCAATCCATTCCTTCCCGTTCCCCAAATCCCCAATCTATTGACCTAGGCACGGAGGCGGGTGAGGAGTGGGATGTTGCTCACCCGTGCTCAAGCCGAGGCGGGAGGTGCCGACGACAGCGAGATCCGGAGGCGGGAGGTGCCACCGCCGACGACAACGAGATCTAGAGGCGGAGCCGGGAGGTGCCGATGACGACGAGATCTGGAGGTGCCGAGGCGGGAGGCCGGGCCGGGCCGAGGCGAGGGAGGCCTGAGTGGGGGAAATGGGAGGCGAGGCCACGCCGTTTGAAGCCGCGACGTCGCGGATGAGAGGGAGGCCGGAGGCGGGTCATGTGGCGGGGCCCGGAAGGCTGAAGCGGGGAGGTCCGGTCGCCGGGAGGGGTGCGACGGCGAGGCGGACGCTCGGGAGTGTCAGTGTGGCTGCGTCATGCGTCTGTGCTACTGGGGCCGGGTTAACGGTTAAGTGGCCGCGTGGCGTGATTGTGTCGCGTGAACTGTGAAGGCATGAAGTCTTGTTATTTGGTTTGGCGGTAGTATCATGTCGAATTTCTCCGTCTGATAGGAGTGTCGAATCGATTGTAAGTATACAACTCAAGCTCATTATCTCATTTCTCAATTAGCTGATTACTTGATTAGTAAAAATATTAGAAATAGTGTTATATTGTTGTATATACTCAATTAGCAATTAATTTGTAGATTTGCAATAATGGAGAAACGAACTTTGCATAATTATTTTGCAAGCAATTTAATTAGCACTCCCCCAACGGATGAGTGGCTGAATAATTTAATAGTGTGCTACACCGAGCGAGACATATTTAGATCTATTGATGATGATGCAATCATAAAATCCTTCCAAGGCATGAAAAATCGCAAAATGAATTTGCCTCGTGAAAGTCATGATTCAAGCTAGTAGTATGGTTCTTTTATTTTAAATGTTCATGATCATTTAAGTAATTAAATACAATTTGCTATTGTATCACTATTTTTTTTTAAATTTTGATGTACAGATTGTTACCTACCGGAATCATATTTACATGTTTTAGGGATTCACTTGCCATTAGCGAGGTACATCCATTATATCTCTTTTTTTCTTTGCTTTTATAGTTTTATTCATATATGAAACTATGAATTTGATTGCACAAGAATACAAAACTATGTTTCTTACAAATTAGTTTAGTCATTCGAGGTGTAAAACCAACAGTTCTAGAACAAGCTTATGATCTGATAGAAGAATACATATTTTTTTAGCCCACCCTCAATTTTCATTCTAGATTCGCCACTGGCGGAGCTTATGGAGATCATCGAAGAAGTCGGTTTCTCTAGTCGTGTATAATTAGGGTATTCCTAATGGTAAATATCTTAAGCTAATGAGCTATGTCCATATACCTTCACGTCACTAAAAAACTATTATAGACACCACTACTTTAGTAAATAATATCTACATATATATACCCAAACAATAAATCTCACAATTTCTTATTCTCCTCTCTCCCCTCTCACACTTTTTCAAAAGTTGGCATAGACACTAGGGTTTCTTTCTAATACAGGTTTTCGATGGTTTCTTACTGTTTGAATTTTGTGCATATACAATATTTAGCACAAGACATTGTTTCCCTTCCTTTTTTTATATTAATTCCTCCGATATATCACTCTAGGCACTTCATGGATATTAGGTAGATCAGTCAATTGAGAATGCCCTCATGCGTTGCATGTGGCTTGTCTCGCATGCGTCGTGTTTGGGAGGCAGAGATGCAGCAGCTGGGCAAGCTGCATGGAACAACGGGAAGTGTCGAGGGGGCGGCAAAAGGCCGCACGGACGCGCACATATTCGATTTGTTAGGAAGTAGTGACAAATAAGCACATGAAACTGTTCTCTTGTATCATGGAAAAGTACTAGCTAATATCTGTATTTTGTATTTTGAACTTTGAATCAAGCCATCATGTCGCTACCCTTGGAAGATTCTTCCTGACTAGGCTCCGCTCAACTAATAAAATCCATGGAATATATGCGGGCATCCGGAGTATATGAATATAGGCTGTCATAAATCGCTTTAAGGTCGACCTTATACATTACATGGTTGATCTTAAGTAGGTTATAAGCAAAAAAGGCTTAAGGTCGGTCCTTAAGTTAAAGACCTGACCACAAGCATTAAAATATAATTTTCTTTTAATCCCGTTGTTCTCTCTCCCCACTAGCCAACTACCAACAACCACAAGCATTAAAATACAATTTTTTTATTATCGAGTGAGACCCTTGTTACACCGAGCGGTGGCCTCAAACATAACGAATCGATCTTAACAATTAGATGAGATCTACCTTAATACCTATTGCGATTTATATAATACAAAGATCTGTGAGCCCATGCATGCATGATGATAAAGCTTGCACAGGTCTCATCGTTGCAAGTTGCAACGCATCTCACCAAAACGGAAACCTTCTCTTGTTCCTCCTCCAACTTTCTATGTTCTTTTTTCTCTGTAAATTAGACGGAAACAGCACTGGTTGTATTAGCAGAGACCATTAATCAAATAGGGTTCACATGGAGTGCCCATGTGCCCGGCTTCAATGGATGGCCTATGAGCAAACCGTCCCCAATTAAGTGCACCACTGACCATCACTGGTTCCAAAGGGGTTTATGGCTGGTGGCATGAACATGTGAAAAAGTACAATTATAGTTGCATAAAGAGGGTTACGAATCACTATTCAATGGGCATTGCGAGGCCACGAGGAAACAAGGAGAATCCGATGCAGCCTCCTGGAGTTAGGATGTGATTTCCATCATTGTACTATTGTCTACTCTTATGAAGAGAGGATTTTTTTTTTCATTTGGTTTTCTGATCAGATCTTGGCGTTTGAATTGAAACTTTGAAAGGTACAGAAGATGGCCATATTATTTTAGACTACAACGGATGGTTTTAGTTATGACTAATGGTTTTTATCTGTATTTTTTGAGATGGTAGTGAACGGTGGAGACGTCGATATGAACAGGCTCATACGATTTTGTACTTAGAAGCTATTTGGAGAAATCACTTTGAAAAATGATCACATTTATTTCGACTTTAAAAATCAAAAACAAAAGGCTAGAAGTGTAAAAGAAGGGTCATTTAGGTGCCGCTCGATTGAGCTAAAATGAGATGACTTATGACTAAAATTAAATTGCGGTGACCGAGATTATATCAGAATGCGATAGTGGTTTATTATGCGTAACTAAATTTAAAAAATTTAAAAATGAAAAAATAGATTAATCTATCACGAACAATACAAACGAATACAGAAAAAGGACTAACAAAAAAGTTAAAAAAATAAAAAGCTAGAAAAAAATAAAATTTATGAATAATAAAAAATAAATCAAAAACCAGCTAAGCCGAAAGAATGAAACCTGAATCCGAGCGGGTCCATCTATCTACGAAGCATCTTGCACGCACGCGCGCACAAAGAAAAAAAAGAATCAACATCTTAAGCTAAATGCCAAGTCTGAGAATGCGCAGCATACAGGCTACAGGAGCGAATGGAAAAACAGTTGTTCACATCGCTAAGGCAACAAAATCTTGAGGAAAAAAATCCGAAATCGAGCCGCCATAATGCCCACCACAAGGCAGCGATGACAGCTATGGTGAGATGCCGTTCTCTGCACAGCTGCTACATAGTTTTCTATCTGTCTCTTTCGTTGACAGTGGAAGACAAAAATAAAAACAACGGAAAACACAATGGCAAGAACAAAAATAAATAAATAAATGAAGTAAAACTGTCGCTCATGGCCTCATGGCCCGTTTAACCTCTCACCATACGGACCTGAGCAACCGGCTCGGGAGGCGAATTTTTTAAAATAATTATTTTTTAATTCTGAATTACAATACTATTTTTTTTTGCAGTTTTAGTCATATATCGTTCCTCGGTTGAACGACTTGAGCTAGTCGCATAACCGTTGTGCGACACGTGGCCAAATCGCCCGTGGTCGAAGAAGGGGCAACAAGCACAGTCGGAACAGACTGTGCTGCTAACCCAAGACAAATCTCTTTAGCCCGAAGCGTCGAAAGGGCCTCTGTAGCGGTCGGCCGTGGAGAGCAGTTCAGCAGCTGAGCTCTGATAGGCTTAAACTCTGGGCGAAGGCGACAGACGAAGTCATAAAGGCGAAGGCGATCATGATCCGCCTTCTGCACTTTGTGACACGTCTGACAAAGTGCGAAGCCAGCTCATCTAGTTGGCGCCGAGACTTGCCAAGGCCAAAAGAAGTCATGAACGGAATAATCTCCCTAGCGAAGAGTCTCCAACTCACGTTGAAGTGAAAAGAACCGAGCATCGTTGTTCTGCTGGTATCGTTCACGCAAGTACTCCCAGATCTGTCGAGTAGACCGTAGACCAACAATGTCTAGTTAGATGGAGTCGTCGACGCTGACCACCAGGATGGCACGAACACGGGTCTCGTTAGCACACCAGCGCTCGAAAGCGTCAATGGCATACTGGAAAGCCTCATCGGACGAAAGCAGACCTTTGCCTCCTTCTTGCGCGGTCTTATCTATCGAAGGAGGTGCGTATAGACCCTTGCGGTGGAGAGATGCGTCCTTGACATGTCCCCAAAGGCGAGACAATCAAACGTGATCTCCATGAGAGAAGACCATAGCTTGTTGTTCATTCCATAGAGTTTTGTTCCCAAGAATGGGATCGCAGCAGATGGAATGGAAGCCATTGGTAGGCGGCGCCGGATGGCGAGGCGACCAAGGCAATGAAGTCTAACATGCGGCGTTGGACGACGCGACGGTTAGATTAATCTTATATTTTCTCTCTCTTTTTCCTTTTTTCTTTTTTCTTTTTACAATACTACAAAAAGCCGGACCGGCGCTTCGCTTCTTCACTTCGGCCAAATCCAACGGCCGACCTTTCAACAGTAGCGGGTGGCGGTGGTGGCGGTGGCGAGCATCGATCGACGACTTAGGGGCCGTTGGCAACGAGGATGGGCGAATCGAGTGAAGACGACGACGACGACGACGACGACGACCCGGACGGTGGCCAGCGGCGGCGGCTCGGCGGCGGTGGCGGCGGTGATGGTGGCTCGGCGGAGGCAACGGCTGGCGAGCGGTGCTTTCGGACGAGACGGCCCAGCGGCAACGGCGGCTCGGACGGCGACAGAGGCAGCGGAAGAAGAGCTCTTATACCATGTTACGAATATTGTGTGTATATTCATGAGGCCTAAAAGGGAAATATATATAGAGAGTACAACGGGATATACAAAGGAATATACCATATACAGATAAGGAAACCAAGGCATATAATGAAACGAATAACAAACATATTCTATCCTTAACAATGGTAGTGGTTGGTCTATGCAGATAGATCGTTTTAATATTTTATCTCATTTCATCAAATGCAATTATTTTGATATCAGGCCTGATTTTGATCATCTCCATGCAACTGAAAATATTAGTAACCATTAAATGCCCATAACTGTCATTTACCATCAACCACTGGCTCAAATTTCGCACCATGATCTCTCTTTGCTACTGGAAAATTTGATTATGCCTAATCAAAGCACACAAGTCAAGTCTCATTCAATAACATGATCTGTTGTTACCTCCTTCCTATATGTGCTGTACATTACAACCGAGAGAGCATAAAAGTTTCTGCGGCTCATCCGTCTGGTACATCCACACGTTTCTCTGGCTTAATTCATTGTCTGGTTATTTCAGAAGCCATTTCAGCTACCTTCTCTTTTTTGCTGCAATTGATCTTTACCTCCTTCAGTTTCGTTTTGGCTAGTTTCTCTGTCTAAATTGGGAGTTGATATGGGTAGAGGGTCTATGATGTCTTCTGGAGGATCATAGTTTGGATCAGCAAGAAATGTAAGGGCCGTCACCACATCACTGATCAGCGGGCGACTGCTTGCTTCTTCTTGTAAACACATTGAAGAGATTGCGAGTGCCTGGTACAGGCCTTTCGGGGTGAACTTATTGTCAAGCAACGGGTCAGCCATCTTCACAAACTTCTTACCCTTGAAGAGTGGTGCTGCCTGCAGATACATAGACGATCAGCATCTTAATTCCAAACTGTATTGGCAATTGTTGTATCTTGAAGTCTGAACTATTTACTTGGTACGTTACAACCAGAATATGATTCTTAAGTGAAAATCTCAAGGCTACATATTTGCTTGAAGCTTGATCAACTAGATGTAAAGCTCACCCAATCAACAAGAATCTGCTCGTGGGTCGGCTTTGTTGTGTCGATTGCTCGCCTCCCAGTGATGAGCTCCAACAGAACGACGCCGAAGCTATAGATGTCTGACATCTTTGTTAGCTTGCCAGTCATGGCATACTCCGGAGCACAGTAGCCATATGTGCCCATCACCCTTGTGCTGACATGACTTTTGTCGCCAACCGGGCCAAGCTTCGCAAGGCCGAAATCAGACAGCTTCGCGTTGAAGCTCCCGTCCAGGAGAATGTTTGATGCCTTGAGATCACGGTATATTACCGGGGGATTGGCTATCTCGTGCAGGTAATCAATGCCTCTGGCAGCACCAGCTGCAATCTTCATCCGTGTATGCCAGGACAACGGCTGAGAGCTCGGAGTTAGATCTGCACAATCCAATGAACAAACAGGTGCAGACCTCCATTAATCTCTTCTATCTAATCCTTTATTTGCTAAATACGATTGAAGACTGAACATTATGAGTCTGTATTACCTAGGAGATGATCCTGCAACGAACCAAGTGGCATGTACTCATACACTAGAATCCTCTGGTCGCAGTCGGTGCAGTACCCGAGCAAGGTGATGAGGTTCGGATGACGCAGGAGGCTAAGCATAAGCACCTCAACGAGGAACTCACGGTTTCCCTGCAACCCGTCCCTGTCGAGCTGCTTAACCGCGATGACCTAGACATGGACACCATTTACGTCAGAAATATGTTATGCATCATTGTATCTTCTGGTGTCAGCTTGATGAGACAGAGAACGGGAGGCTCGGGGAAGGAATGCTTATTACTTCCATGGTATCTGGAATGTATCCTCTGTACACCCTTCCAAAGCCACCTTCTCCCAGCAGGTTATCTGGGCTGAAAGAATTGGTTGCGTCGGCCAATTGACGGAATGTAAACACCCTGCTAGGTATGTTATAGTTGCCGATCCTCAGTATCTCCCCTGCTGCAGCCCTGTGCTTGGGACTATCTGCATGAAACAATTTTGCTCAGTCAGAATGCTGCTGCTTGTGCAGTACTAGCATGCTGGTCTCGCTTAATCCGTTTTCATTGTACAAACTAAATGACTAGTTCAGCAACAACAAATTTCAGGGTGAAAGTAGGTCCGAGAAAAGGGTAATAGGTAAACAAGCTTTCCTGAACATTTCTAATTTGTTGTTGATGTGTTTGAACAAAAAAAAAACAAATTGTCATCGGCAAAATTTACCAATCCAATACTTGAATTCTCTTGATATATATGGATTTTGTGCCAATATTAATGTTGAAACGCATAGTTGAATTTTGCTGAAAAGATGGTACGCAGTTTCTTACACACTCCAGTAGTCCACTCGTGCATGCAGATAGAAATCAGAAAAAGGAAGGCATGATATTACTTGAGAGCGAAATGTCTTTGACGAGGCTTGCCAACCCGCTCTGTTCGTTCTTTCCGTTCTTCCTCCTCCAAATCTTCTTCTTTGACCACTTGTTCTTGTACGGTTCAGGGCTCGTCGCCGCGTTCTTCCTCTTCTTCTTCGTCTCCGACGTCAATGGCTCCTCCGCTTCCCGCACCGTTCCGTTGCCACAAACGCCGCGCACCCACTTCCTCTTCTTCTTCGTCTCCGACGTCAATGGCTCCTCCGCTTCCCGCACCGTTCCGTTGCCACAAACGCCGCGCACCCACTTCCTCTTGTTCTTCGTCTCCGACGACGTCGATGTCTCTTGCACCGCCTCCCTTGTCGTCCTGCCGCAAACACCGCGGATCCACGAGCAGCAGCAAGCGCCGCTCAGGAGGTTCTTGCAGCTGCATTTCCTGGCACAAACATCACGCACCCACGAGCAGCAGCATGTGCAGATCAGGAGCCTCTTACAGCTGCATCTATTGGCCGAGCTCAGCAACCCCATCGAATCGCCGGATCGACGCGAGACGGCGAGAGTGGGTGAGCACCCTCGTGCGGACCCGGGCGCACGATCGCGGCGTAACGATTTTCGCTCGCAACGCGAGAAGAACAGCATGCAAGAGGCTGGAAAGGAATTGTTGCCTGTTTCCTTTTTGCACTGCAATTGGTTTCTTCCCACGCCTCTCTCTGTGGATAGGAATGAGGCAGCTTCTCTTTTCCTTGGACGAAAGGTCTCGAGCCAAGAAGCCATTTTTGGTCTGTTCGTTTCTCCTTCTAATTTCTGTTAGTTTTTAGCTGTACTGGTCTTACCATACCCTAATTTTTCCCAATGGGAAATAGGAGTCTGTTTGCACTCACTGTCTGACGATGAGCCCAGGATGTTACGTCATGCATGGTCGACATGGTCTATGCGTCAATAACAAAGAATTAAGTACCGCGTGAGCAAACTGTAGAGAAAATCATTCAGAACATGCAGCAGTCACAATAGCTAGTCAACCTATTCACACCCATTCAGCCTAAATTAGCACCGGCCCATTCCCTCTCAGTCTCCGGCTCTCCCAGGCCCAAATCGGCGCTCACTCCTCTTGGCCCATTTCCCTCCAGTGTCTCACTCAAGTCTGTCTCTCCTCTCCGTCCGTCTGGCGGCGCTGGAGGCGGGCCAGGAGGCAGGAGCGCTCGGTCGTCTCGTCTCGGCGTCTCGCGGCGGACTCTAGGACTCCAGGTACACTCGCGGCAGACTCCTTCAGTCCTGCTCCTCTGACCTCTCAGCTTTTGAGCTTGCCGAGACTTGGACTAGATCTGTTCTTGTTGGATCCGGCCATTCGGGGATTTGTTCGCAAGCGCAGCACACATGAGTTGCTTGGAAGTGCAGATGGCATGAGCCAGCAAAGGAAGAAGGCTTTTGTAGTGATCGGGATTAATACCACCTTCAGTAGCAGGAAGCGTCGAGATTCTGTCAGGCAGACCTAGATCTGGAATCTGGATGTCTCAAGGTTCATACTTTGCAATGCAGCCTAATTGTTTTCCTTGTATTGGCTCGCTGTTGCTTGCTAAATCCTAGTTAGAAGCAATAGACAAAGAATGTGCATTTAATCAAGTAGAACGATTATCTGTTGTGCAGGAAATTACACAGGAACATACAACTAGTCCAATACGATCATTTTTTCAATCATAGCTTTAGTAGCCTTTTAGAATAATCTGCACCATCCAACCAAACTTTAGCACTCAGCTAGCAGGCAAAGTTTAGTATGCATGCTACTTTTTTATCCTTTTAGTACAAAGTTTTAGTTGCGTGGCATTTCACGAAACAAACACAGGACGGCGCTCGTCCTGGAGTAACTGGAGTAGGTCGTGCGCTTTTTACTCTCTAGATACCATTTGGCAGGACATGTTCATAGGCTGCCCGGCCAGGCCCAATTTTAATATTAAAACAGTGAATATTAATGTTATATTCATAAAAAACAATAAAAATTATGTTTTATTCGTAAATTAAATAAAATGATTAATATTTTCAGGCTTTGGTCTGGGCTTAGGCTGGGCTTTGGTCTGGGCGTTAGATTTGAGGCCTGTACAGGCCCCTTTACAATGTGGAAAGTTTCGGAGTTCCTACCAGTCATACGGAATTCTACTTTCCTTACAAGCTGGGGCAGCTCGGGCAGCTAGGACAGGTGGCCCTAGCCCGGCCTCTATATTTTGAGGCCCTTAGCAACAGAGAGGCCTGGTTTGAAGCCTGGATAGCCGAAGAAACGAGCTAGGTCAGCCCAATTTGAGCCTGGGTTTTAGCTGACGGCCGTCTTGCGACGCACCGTCTGAAAGCACGGGACAACCAAGCGCTTCGACTCTTGCCGTGTGATCACGATCTTGTACTGCTGCTAGCTCCGCCCGTTGCTGCAGTACAAGTCGCGCATCCTCGGCGATCCCATCGGCCGTTTCCACCCTCCCCGCCTCCCAATTCCCGTCTCTGCTCTGTATTCCGTCGAACTCTTTTTATTTGGTTCTATTGTGTCAACTTATTTTCAAAAGTAATCGTATGTGTCACAAATTTATAAATCTAGCCATCTAACCAATCATGAAAAAAATCAGCGTGTGACATAGGTATCCTATCGCAGCTCTATACCGCGGCAACACCCTAGCGCGGCACAGTTTAGCTAGGCGCGGCAGGTGGTAGGACCTACGAAGGTGTTGCGCCTCCCGACCGTAGCAGGGACCAGGAAAGGTTCCATGCTAGAGAGGCGCAGCAACATGGCCCCATAGTATTTTTGCAAATAAAACATTTAGAAAAGACAATTGAAAGAAAAAATGAGGAAAACAAAAATTTGTAAAACTCACGGTAGAGATGATTCGAAACGTCATTACTATATTTTGTTGGTTGTGATGTTGTCGTAGCAACTACCAAGTCTAATTTTGCTGCGGGACTTGGAGATTATAAATGGACTCGAATGTAGCAAAGTGATAAAATCTTCCGACTGAAGCTAAATTGCAAGGCACGGAACCTAAAATATATTAGAGTCCTCAAACAAACTCATATTAGACATGGCTACATGGCATGACGGTTCGGCTAATTGCTTCTGTTAACTTCGCTACTATTACGGTATACAGCGACACAAGCTTCGGACCATGTAAGTATACATGCCTTTAGGAGAAAGAAAAACATGACGGATAGGACAGGGATTACTACGGAATGATCCGATGTACTGCATGGACCGAGGCCATTTGTCCTTCTTTGCGAGCTTGGTGTTGTACTCCTCGCCAGCCGCCATGGCCATGGCCACCGTTTTGAGCTTTCTCTCGCGCTCCTTCTCGCGAGCCTCGCATTTCCTACGTCCGTACATCTTGAGATGAGCTTGTATCTCATGTCGGATACACTCACTGTGCTCTTTGTTGTGACACCGATCCTCCCTCCTCTTGCGGTCTCTATTGGCACTCTACTTCTCGCAGTCAAGATGCCACTGATTGTGTGGGTGGATCTCTTGGTCGATCCAGTTGTGGTAGCCACATAGTGAATCCGAAGATTACGGGTAGACAGGAGAGGATGTTAGTGCATACTTTCAAAGAGAAATGTTAGATGAATATACTATAAATGGTCTTTACCACTGTCGGTAGCACCCTATGTCCCAACGGCGGTCGGGATAGTCCCAGGCGGAGTTAGCACAACCCCATTAATTCATGCCCTAGGCTCAGCCGCTCCTTGGACTTGAAGAATTTGCATGTATCCTTGCACCAATAGAGGGGCGACGTCTCCTCCTCGGGTGGGTCTTATGACGAATCCTCAATGGGAATGTTAAAATAGAGGTTGCTGCTATCAGGCGGGTCTTACAAAGGACAGAGAATTCGTCAACCATGCACTGTTCATATGTGCTAGAATTATTTCTTGCTTTTTTTGCTCTTGGTAGCAGGGACGAATTTGAAATTAAAATTTTGCAGGTTTATATAATTTATGTGTATTATATCCATGATATTTTTTTGTATTTGTTTTTGCAACATTGCATCATACTTGAATTTGCTAGTGAGATGCCGGTTCCCGTGGGCACCAAGCAATATCCGCAAGCGATAATTATCCTACCTCCACGGCTCCGCAGGCCCAGTAGCCCACAGTCTCCCTCCCGCCCAATGGAAATCTCCAGAAAAAGAATAAAAGGGCGGGAATCACACCGCATAAGCATGGCCAGCCAACTCCAAACGGAATCACTCCTCCCGTCCTCTGCTTTCCGCAAAGGCTAACTCCACCACCACCGCCCCTATATACAAAACCCTCCTCTAGGCCTCCCCGGCTCGCCCCGCCAACCTCCCCCTCAGCTAGCAATGCCGGCGCGGCGGGCGATCGAGGTCCGGCAGGCCGACGGCGCGGCTCCGAAGTGGCGCATGTCGCTGCTGCAGAACACCTTCAGCTCGTTCCTGCAGTCCCACGGCGGCGGCGGCGGCGCAGATGCCGCCAGCGCTGCGAGGGCCGTCTTCGCGGAGGGCTCCCTGTTCAGCCCCTTCTTGTTCGGCAACTTCTTCGACCCGGCCGACGCCTTCCCTCTGTGGGAGTTCGAGCCGGACGTGCTGCTCGCCGCGCTCCGCCGCGGCTCGAGGACCACCGTCGACTGGGCCGAGACGGAGTCCGAGTACTACTTGAGAGCTGACATACCAGGTACGAACATACGCACCTCGGTGCCACCTTGGCTAGATTTTGCCACTTAATTTCTCCGTGCTTTTCCCCTAGTTTTGGAGCGCTATTAATTCAGTAACAAACGTACGTATGAGATGCCTGCGCAAACTTCAATTGGAACCTGAGTTAAGATGATACTAACAGCAGCGAAATTCTTTACAACCAATAGATTCGCTGTAATAGAAATGCGTGGCCTGACCTCTGCCACCAAGTGCGTTCATTCCTTCTTTAGCTGCGTTTTCGTGGAATATCAGCAGGTGTTTGATGGAGCAAATTGCCATGCTACTCTGCTGTCTATCAACACCTCAGATGCCACACGACTTCTTGTAGGAATCCGACACCGGCAGAACTTGCAATTTGCCAGAGAAAAAGCTGTTGCAACTCAGCTAGCTAGAGGCGATGAAAGTAACTAGAGGTCATGTGTAGCCTTCTTTTCCCGCGTTGCTTTTCTTCCCTTGTCACTATAGTAACATTGAAACAGTGTTGTTTCTAGTAATATTCGTTACGTTTGCGTGTGGCTCACCACATCCACCGTAGTGCAGTACAGAAAGCGAGCCAAAGAGTAGTGTACAAGACGATTTCCAAAACCAATAAAGATTAAAGAAGTAAAGCAGTCGCATTATTGTATAGTTCAAGTACTAGTAGTAAGGTAAGCAAGCACTAAGTTTCGGTCTCTTCAGGTGGAAGAAAATGTGAGGTTGAGGTGAGCGGGGACGGCATGAGGGTGGTTGACATCAGCGGGCTCTGGCGGGCGCCTCCGTCGGACGGGCGGGACTGGTGCGCCGGCCGGTGGTGGGAGCACGGCTTCGTCCGGCGGGTGGAGCTGCCGGGGACGCGGACTGGAGGAAAGTGGAGGCCTACTTTGACGACGGCGAGGGGTCGCTGGAGATAAAAGTTCCCAAGGTTAATAGCGACGCCCACCAAGCCACCGCCTGAGAATCAGAACCTCGCGGCGTTAATCTGATTGGAGGGGAGCATTTGCCGGGGAGGCTTTATTCTTCTTCTAACACTCGACAGAGATTGAAAAGATGGCATAAACTTGATAAGAATTCGCAAGATATGGAGAACAAAAAGGAGCAAAGATTATCTATCACATGTTACAGAAAGGAGCAAGGATTACACTCGATGTATGTAATATGTTTGCTGTTAAATGTCTAATTTAGCCGAGTCACTGTCATTATGGTTGTCGATCAATTGAGGCATCGAGATCATAAATATGATTCCAGAATACATGAGATATATATATACACACAGTCGCGACTTTTGAAAGGCAGATTCTTCCATTTCTTTAGGCATGATGTATCTCTATCATCCCCGTCCCTTTATCTCCAGTGGGCACATGGCATCAGAGTTGTGACGAAAGCTGGGCTCTTTCAGATCTTCAGGCAATTGTTCTTCAGAGAAGGCATTGGCCAGACGACACTCCATCATTTCAAGCACTGAGTTGCTATAAATTTATTGTAAAACAAACATTTTTTCGGTGCGCACCAGGCAGTTGTAGGGAGTTGGTACCATAGTGTGGTTATCTTACAGCTGAATTTGCGTGGCAATCCATTATGAGTTTATAATTCAGTTCAGGTGATCCATCTGTCGACAAGTGTTCTTCAGAGTGCCTTCCATATTCCAACCTTTCTCAGTAGTTCGTTGGTGCATGGTATCTTTGACTAATCTTGACTGGCAAGTGACAAGAAGGGTGTGAGCAGAGTACACATGGCTCCTATCAACCAGAGCTAAAGAAATTTCATGTCTTTTTTCTCTCTCCAACCTAACGTTCGTCAAAATCAATGAGAAGAAGACAATGTTACGACAAAGTAGGGAAACAAACATACCCCAATTGTGTTTCAGTCAAGCTCAGAGTGACAATTAAGGAGGAGGCTAGCTTCTGGGTGCTAGTGGGTGTCAACAAATTTGCAGGCCTCTCAGTCACCTCTGTAACAAACTAAGCTTTTTCTGTTTCTTTTAGGCCAATTCCTGGCCAACTACCTCTCCTTCCCACTCAGGGCTCTCCTTCCTTCTTGTTTGTTGTTTAACTCTCCTTGTGAATTATTAGAAGGCAAATCTCTTGCTCACCTTAAAAAGAAAAAAGCTAAGAGTGGCAAATAATAGCTTCTTAAGGGCTCGGAGATGCTCGTTACGTGTGGATTTTACACCCTGAGAATTGGCCTACTTGCTTTTGGTGAATTTTTAATAATTAAAATTTTATTCTGAATTATAATATTATATTTGTGTTTTTAAACAGATTTGACCATTAGTCGCCGCACGGATGGAGGACTTGAGCTAATCGTCCAACCGTTGGGCGATACATTGACGGCTAGCCCAAGTCATCCAACCGTTGGACGACAAGACCCTAGTAGCATAATCTGGTTGAACGACTAGTCCAAGTCATCTAACCTGAAGAGACGAAATGTACCTTCCACGTGGCTATGACCTGCAGCCAATTGTCGTACCTACCGTACCCGCCTAGGCCAAACAACGTGTGCTACCCTGTCGATGCCAGGTAGGGGTCCACGGATGACGACGACGTTGGTGTGTAGGCACGTGCTCACACTGACCCTCCGAGCCTAGCTCGGCGGCGGCGGTGCCCGGGGGTAGGCATGTAGCTACACCGACCCTCCGGCCTAGTCAAGCTGGCGAGGCCGTGCACGTGGCTCTCCGGAGCTCCTACCTAAGCTACAGGACATGGCGGCCTCGGCGTACGTGTCAATGTGACCACCTTCGGGAGTGTCCTGCATGACGAGAGGGCGAGGGCACGCCTCGCCCTCTCGTAGACCCGATGGACAATGTGCAGTAGCTCGTCGTGTATCACCTCCAAACCGTGGGCAACTCTGTCCATGATCGACCTGGTGTACCTCACAATCTCGTAATGATGTCCATCTACAAGAAGTACATGCAAGCGTCAAACTAGTAATTATGGTAATTGTACTCAGAACTTCGAAACACAAGAGTACCTACCGCGAGGGCAAAGTTCCGTGCTAAGTGCACGGGGTATGTGTCGGTCGGTGTTGGTACATGAGCAGGGGGATGGTCAATGACACGCACCAGTCTGGTGCATGTCTGCAGAGCGTACCAACGTAGGTACTCGTCGTACGCGTTGGGGTCATACACGGTGGCCTCCTACACGAAGTCCTCGAGTGCCACCGCCCACTCTACCACCCAAGAGCCATCTTCGCGGCTCAGCTCATCTCACTACCACCCCTCCTATTGTGCCTGTGAAACGTACAACAACAATTAGAAGGTATTGTAACAGAACTATGAAAAAATATAGAGACATGTGTTGTGTGTAACTCACGCGTGGACCGAGTCAAGCACCCGACACCCGACGGGGAGAGGAACAACCTTGCAAAGGCCGAACTGGCGCATCACCTTGTGCACCACATAGTCCTCGATGAACACACCGAAGACGAGCTTCTTCCATGTGGGCCAGTATGCCTGGTCACGCAAGCATGACACAAGAGCCCAATGGGGGTGCGGTCCACCATCTCTTGACTAGAGTATAGCTGCCAATGCACATCATCGGTGAGGCAGTCAAGGTGTTCAATGAAATTATTTTACACACGGGTGACCTGCAAGTGTGCAAACTGTGCATGCGAGCTAGAACAGTGGTTACAAAGGATGACTCGTGATACCGTATAGTAAATATTCAGGAGAGTACATACTGTCTACGACACCAAAGGGACCCTACGGTAAGCCGATCCACAGCGCCCCCGTGCTACATGTCCTCAGTTGTTCATCGGCCAAAGAGGTGAAGGACTCTCCACTTTTAATTTAGGTCTCTTAACGGTCAGAGAGGTGAAGGACTCTCGTACTTTTGAGTTAGGTCTATTGCCCTTGTAGGATGGTAAAAGCATTTTCATTCCAAAATCTAGCCAATGCGATAAAGGGCTCATCCACTTTTAAATTAGATCTCTTACTCTTGCATAACTAATGTGAGATTATTCTAACATTGGCATTAGTGACTAAAAACTGTTTTAGGATGCATGCCACCGCGCCAACATTGCCAAGAAAGTAGTGTTTGGTTATTAGCCCAGAAATGATCACGAAGGGACATGACATAGAAGCAGTCAGGAGATAAATGGAGACTATTTTGAATCGTGAATTTTGAAGACGGATTAAGCCGCTCATTTCACACTTTTACTTCTACAAAAGAATCTTTCAGTCGTGTCCTCGATGTTATGGATTATCAACATTAGCAGATTACTGGATTATCAACAAAGGTAGCAGACTTCAGGTTGCAGTACTAGCTAGACTTCCATTCTTAAACACTTCAGAAGTTAGTGCTCATTGCTGTATCACTTGCAGCAGCCAAACCAAATCTCCGATCCAGCAAAAAGTAGCACGTATATCCCAGAAGCTGAAATGGCCGCAGGAAAGTAAAAGTCAGTGGTCAGAGACGACGAGCTTGAAGGCAAGGCGTGGCTGTGCTTGTGATAAGATCCGATAAATAAATACTATCCAGCAAGCAAACTAACTGAAAACAGCAAGAAACCAAGTCACTACTAAATTAAACCAATATTTGACTCAGCTACCACAAGAAGTCAAGATCAAAAGACTTAATAGAGAATATTAGTATTATGTAGTATAGCTACAGATGTGGAGTCAGATTTGTATAGCACATTAGTATTGTTGACACCGACACTAACTTCCACATAACTACTTTTGCACAGGATATAAGGCAGTTAAGACTCACATGATGCCAAATTTTTATTATGTTCCCGGCCGGAATTGGGCTTCCCAAACAAGCACTGACTTGGGCCGAAAAGTCCTTTCCATCCACAGCTAAGAACACTATCGGCTCGTAACGTTGCTCGTCCAAGATTCGCAAAACCCAATCAGCCCATGATGAGCAAAGAATTCACGATCCAATCTGCTGCTGCCCACGACTCTAGTCTAGGACCCACGGCCGCCTCCATTAGGCATGTGACCGTGTCGGACTGGTATGGCACGGATTCAAGGCACGATCCATTTAGCCATGGTCGCTTATGCACAACAAAGAAATATGTCGTGCTGTGTCGACTCACGGGCCGAGGTGTGAGCCCAGACATGACTCACGACTATGTCGTGCTAGCACGTGCATGATTAGAGGTTAACGGGCCGTGTCGGCATAGTTGGACCGTTAAACCGAGAAAAGGACAAAAAAATAGAAAATTAAGGAAAAATTATAGAAAATTGTAGACTTTGTTAATCATCAAGATAATTATTTTCAATGACATAATAAGCTTTATTAACTCGTTAAATTACATGAATGGCTGTCTCGTTAAAAACTTTACCAAGTAAAAACTCAACTTGAGAAAACATTGGTAAAGAAAAAAGAGTATATCCTATAAAGCTCACTAGTGACTACATCTGAAGAAAAATATTGAAAATCCTATTAATTGCTATCTAGATACAAATTCTCAAAAGATTATTCTAAGTCTCTATTCTCTGTAGTATGTTGGAATCTTGATTCAGCTTACTCCCAGTATTTGATGGTCAGAAGAATTTCGACCATCTCGTTCGAGAGACTTATTCGCCGCTCCTCGATTATTCTTCTAAATAGACTGAAAGCTGACTCCGAGGAGATCGTAGAGACAGAAATAGTCAACATATTCCATGCTAATATGGATATCACTAGATATGTTACTTTCTAGGTTTGCCACCACGAGAGGATGTTCAACTCTTTCTCGAAGCTAAAGGTATCACTGTTGAGATAACTTGATAGGTTTCTAGTGCTTTGCCGCCTTCCTCCTCCTAACTTATGTGTATCTACACGAGAATATCTAGAGAAAGAACCAAAAATCTTGCCCCATTGCATAGTCCCCATAGAGGTGCTAGGGGCTATCGGGGGTCTTTCAAAACGCACGGACCCAAACTTATTTTTGTATTTCTCGTATACCTCATATAATTTATCCTTAACTACTCTATAGTATGTACAATAATCTAAACCGAGTAGCATCACTTAAAAGTTGTTATACGTTTATAAATCCTTGGAGTTCGGCCCTAGGATCCAAAATAAAGGCGAATGCATTATGTAACTTTAATAATGCATTCTGCAATATTTTCAACAGTATGCGAAATATTAATTAATTTAAATCATATAATTCTTTTTTCCATTACCCAGTCATCACTAACATAATGAGCAACAACATTAATATAATCCTCCCTAGCCCTACCACTCCATTTATCTGATGTCATTGCAATAGAAAATGTATATGTATGAAACATTTCTCTCAATTTTTCACAATAGTTGTTATAATATTTAATTAAATCTCTAGCAATGGTTTGCCTAGATACAATACTAAATCGAGGGTTATGAGCGGTCATAATATTTTTTTGAAAAGCATCAGACTCACTAAAATTTAAAGGTAAATCTTGAGAAGCACTTAATCTACAAAGGGATTCTTGGGCCACCTCTGGGTTGTACTCCCAAGAACGTATCAAGCCGTCGGGGTTATATTACAGCTGTGTTTGGCGCATTTGTATTCCTTGTCTCCTTTTGCAGGTTGTAGCATGCCGTTGCAGGTGACCCATCCCACTTGAAGATTTTGCAGACAATTCATTACCACATATTTTATAAACAACATATCTCATCGAATTCCCATCATCATCGGTCTTGAACTTCTTGTCGAAATCATTCCGACTCCTGATGTAGTAGTTCTTGTTCTTTTTGTACCTGTTCTATGGGTTGTAGATGTATTCGTTGAGCCAGCAGAAGATGGATCGATTGGACCCTGCACCGCCGAGATCGTCGCTTCTTCTGGCTCTATAGTTTGTTCTGGATGTGGACCTTCTGCAGATGGATATTCTTCTTGAAAGGATTGCATATCCTCCGCTGTGAGGCCGAATTCGGAGAGTTAAAAATTGTAGTTATCCATTGAATCAACTACAAATTGAAATAGTAAAGTACAATTAACGTACTATTGAATCAACAAATAATAGCAAAAAAATTAAAATAAGGCAGCACTATTACCTCTTCTGCAGCTCTCAGAATTTTTTTTGAAGTTTTTTGAATTTTCTAAATTTCTCACTATTTTTGCCAAATTTGCGTAAACACTATCGGATTTTTCATAACTAAAAAAGATGAGAGTTAGGTTTGAGCTGTGGATAATGGAGGCTGGATGGCTCCGTATTTATAGGAAAAAATTCCAATTTTTTTGAATTGTTTTCTATTTTCAAATTTTTTTACATCTTATGATTAAATAACGGCTATTTTCACCGGACCAGACTGCCGTGCCGGCGAGGCCCATTTACGCTCATTGGAGCCCGGCTGGGCCGGACCGTGCCGTGCAGCCCGCCGTGGCGCCGCCGCTCCGCCGCCTTGGCGGCCGCTGCGTTCCCCCTGCTCCGCGGCCTCCGCCTCCTCGCTGTCTCCTGCCGCCTCCTCTGCCTCGCCGCCGGCTCCGGCAACGCCGTAGACGCACTCCACGCCGCGGGAGTCAGCGAGGTCACCGGATCGACCTGGTCGACTTCCCGCCGCTCGTCCGCCGCGCCGACCCCACAGCCTCCCTTCTCCGATGGCTCCTTCGACCTCGTCTTCTCCGACGACCCCGCGGGGATCTCCACCACGCTATTCCCGTCCCGCCTCGCCGCCGAGGCCGAGCGCGCGGTCCGCCGTGGCGGCGCCATCGCGCTCGCCGTCGACCGGCACCTCGACCCCGCCGCCGTCACCGCGCTCTTCGAGAGGTCCCGCGTCGTGGTTACGAGGGCTGTCACCTTGGATGGTTCCCATGTTAGGATGCTAATCTTGCAGAGTAATGGCACCACCTCGAAACCGCTTTGATTCATTTATCATTCATTTCGTGTACTGTCGAGTAATGTTCATGTTCATATGTTGTGTTAAATCAAATAGATTTTAGGGAGATAAAGATTTGTGCATAGAATTAATCTATAATTATGAGTAGATAATTGCCAAGAAAAATGTAAGATTGTCTAATGCTGGCCGCTTTGCTCGATTGCGGCCAACATGTCTCTTCAGTCTTCACCTTTCAATTGTGCTGGTGCTAAGTGCTAACTATCAGCTGCCAACTTTTTCATCAACCTCGTGCTGAAAGTTCTACAGAGGACAATAGAATGCCCTCAATCACGGCACAGCCTGAAAGTTTCAATCTCCTCCTGCGCTGCTGTTCTCCCTCCGTTTGCGTTTCCTTGTTAGTTTTGACTTTGACTCTTTCAGCTTTGACTAATATTATTTTTAAAAAAATATCTAAGTATGCAACATAAAAGTGGTATTGTTAGATTTGTAACCAAAAGTATTTTACTAATATTTTAAATTTGGAGATATTTGTTTTTTCTTAAAAATAATGGTCCGAGTTCGATCAATCAAAAACTACAAGTAAATGTGAACGGGAGTACTATATTTCTAGCTATGCACCCGTAGGAATTAGGATCAACATCTATCATCTGCACTCCAGTCTCCAAGAATGAAGCTTCTTGGAGTTTGAACTATGCATATGATTCATAAGTGCTACTGATCGCTTGTTAAGTGATTTCCTGCCT
Organism: Bonia amplexicaulis; assembly: GCA_036346245.1. Taxonomy (NCBI): domain Eukaryota; kingdom Viridiplantae; phylum Streptophyta; class Magnoliopsida; order Poales; family Poaceae; genus Bonia; species Bonia amplexicaulis. The sequence goes on from CM070749.1 coordinate 12,231,445, forward strand.
ATAATGGTTGCTTGAGAGATGTTAGCAGATTAGTTCTATAATAGTGACAATCGAAGTTGGTTAAACATATCTAAATTAGCTGTTCAAATTCAGATGCCACACTTTGTAGAAGGAGAAAAAGCATATACTATCATACTGAAAAGGGTAGAAAATGCATCACATATAATATATCCTAAGATCTCGTGCTAGCCTATAAGCATTTTCATGGGACAGACTGGGTGTTGACTTCATAATTGTATGGAATGATTGCTCAAGGAAAACTAAACTAAATAGAAAGCAGTGGGTTTCCTTGCATGAAATAAGCGTATAACTACTCTTTTTTCAGTGACTCATTGTTAGCTAACTAACTGACCCTGGCATCCTGATAAGAGTTCAGATAGACAACTAAGTATATATAGACGTCTGCAATAGTGAATTTGTTTCAAAATAGAATGTAGGCAGAGTGACAAGCGTTTGCAATCTCGTATTTTCCGTCATTTCATGAAATCTTCATTTTGGATATTGGAATGGAATTGTTGTGATGATGAGGATGATGAAGAAAGTTTTGCCGATGATTGTCTGTCTACCCCTTTATTTCCCATCCACCATACGTTTACAGTACAACATTTTGTTCTCTTCGTCTGGTGGTCTTGCTGCATCATGCATGCTCTTTCTATGAAGTCTTTCATAAGGTTTCGCAGTACATCAGCACCTCAACGGATAAATTCTGTATTGTTCCACTGTTCCGGATGCATGAATCCCGGGCTAGAAAATGTGTGGAATGGTATGCTGATTGGCATTCTCTGAGTGACATCTAGCAAACTTCCTTTGAAGTCATTTCAGTTAAACTATTCACCATTGACAAACTGGGGTAAATGTTTATTCTTGCCGGCCTATGTTGATGGGCGACATCTCGAGGCCCAACGACTTGGGTCTATAGCCTACAGTTGTACAATCCGGTCATCCGGCAGACAGATAAAAAAGGGGCCCATTTCATATTGAAAATCTACATGAGGGAGGGAGCGAAAACAAAGAGGGATTGTTGGCGAGTGCGGTTTTGCCACATATACATGCGACTGCTTCAACCGTTGAAGTGCTCCAATATTCGTGCCTCCAACTAGCCCATTTTGGAAAAAAAAACCCTCCCTCTCTTCCTCCCCCTCCCTTCCTCTCCCATTTCCTCCTAGCTCTGGCCGTTCTCTTTCCCTCAGCTCTCTCGACCGCCACCGCCGCCTTGAAGTCACGCCACCGTTGTCCTCTACCGGTTGCCGAGTCGTCCTCGCTTCTCAAACCACCCTTCTCAAAACCTTCACAAAGCCACGTCACTTGACGGTCTCTCTTGGCTCGGAGACTGTGTCGTGGCCCATACATGGGCTTGCTCTCGATCAAAGCTATGGCGCAACTGCGAAGGTGCGACGTAGTAATTCGCCTTCACAGTCGGCGAGGTGGTGGTGGGGCGGCCTCACCGAAAATCGAGATGAGAGAGGGTGAGAAGGAGAGAGAGGGAGAGAGATGGGAAGAGGGAGGGTGAGGAAGAAGGAAGGTCTTTTTGTAAAAATGGAGCATGAATCTTGAAACACTTTAATGGTGCGGATAGTGCATGCGGTCATATGTACAGGCGGTTTTGATTTTGTTGGAGAACTGTCGCTGGTGAGTCTAGTCTGAGCGATTCCTTCTAGACAGAAGATGGATCAAATACAAAATAATACAAGAACAAATGTAAATTGAACATAGAGAGATAGGGAAACTCCTTTCTTTCTTTATTACTTTTCTCCTTCAAAAGGTACAAGTTACAATCATTGGGACCCCTATTTATAGACAAAAAGGTGAGGTGCCCACCATGGACCAAGCTTGCAGGCCTAGGCCTAAGTTTCTTAACACCCCCTTGGGCACTCTCTGATATGCTCATGCCTCATCAAAACTCTATAAAACCCACAGAGAAAATTTAGAAAAAAAGTACATGATACATGTTATGTTGTGTTATATGAATTGCCTCATTAAAAACTTTGTCCGAGAAACTTCCAGAAAACTCATTAAGGGAAAATTTTAATTTACGCTAATGTAGGCTATCCGAATTCCAACATACCACTCTCTTCCAAAGCGACAGGATTTTGGTGAGACCACTCACACCTTTGCAACATGCCCCCTCTTTCCTCCACGGTGGATGGGCGTCGACGTGTGGCGGACTGAAGCCACCGGCCACCTTGGAGCGTTGGAGATGGCCTACGACCTGGTTCAGAGAAGGCATGGTTGTAGGGGTGAGAAACGGTAACGGATAATCTGTTTTATTAGATATTTGTATTTGAGAAAACGCGAATGTGGTAAGTAAAATTCGTTTTAAAAAATATTCGTATTCGTATTGAGAATATTCATATCCGTATTGAGAATATTCATATTCGCATTCGTATTCAAGAATATTCATATTCGTATTCGTATTTGAGACTATTTGATCCGTATTCGATCCGTTTCCTATGCGATTCGGAATTTTGTGATTCAGAATTTGAATTTGGGCAGTTTGAAACCGATAACCGTTCTAGCAACCGGTCAAAAATCGGTGAAAAACCGGCAAAACCGCTAGGAATTTGTTATACCGAGATTTGTAACAAAAGTTGTAGGAGGATATTCGTATTCGACCGAATTAAATACATATTCATATTCGTTACAATATTCGATTCGTATTTGTATTTAAAAATATTCGAATTCATATTTATTTTAAAAATATAGATTCATATTCGTATTTAAGACTATTCAATCATATTCGAACCCTTTATTGTGCCTTTTTCTTAGCAACGCAGAGGTCCCGAATCCCACGAAGTGGTAGCTAGGAGATGCATGAACAAGAAACTCCCTTTGCAATGCTCATATGCTAAGCATGTGCTATAATCCTATGGCAAGATGACAAGACGGCCACTGTTGGCCTCCGACCGTGCACCTGTCGGCTTCAGGAAACCACTTCCTGATCCGGGCAGTCGCATCGGACGTCGGAGCATGCAGCAGGGCGTGCAAGACCTTGAGCTGTTCACTGTCGTTTGGTAGCGTCCGAGACCCTGTCGCGTGACGGCGACCGAGATCCCTGGCGAGATCGGAATGTTCCCCGGTGTCACCGTCGCACGAGCGTCCGTTCATCCCATCAGGGTACGCGTCGTACCACGTAGCCGCACCACCGCACTGCAGTGCAGCGTGCCTGCCGATCCAGACTTGACTCCGAGCGACCTGTCGCTAGGTGTTGGTGATAGACTGATAGCTTATAGGCATAAGTCATGCATCCATCTTGACATACATGGTGCAACACGGCGACTGGTTCTTTTCGGTTTAAAAGTTAATTTATGCAACAATGCCATCCGTCATTAGGCATTGTAGTGAGCGATAGGATGCGCCATAAATTTAGTATAGCTGAGATATTTTGGGCTTATATTTAGGTTTTGACTTTCATTTTTACAGTAACTCACTGTAATGAGCGATAGGATGCACCATAAATTTAGTATAGCTGAGTTATTTTGGGCTTATATTTAGGTTTTGGCTTTTATTTTTACAGTAACTCACTGCTAAACAATGCATTTTTTTAAAACAGGGTATATAGGTAAATTATAGTATAGATTATACCGAGTTCACCTATATATATGTCACCCTGTGTAGCTAGTCATGTGAAACGTCTATATTAGCACTACATCAACTGTTGCACGATGGGCCTTGGCGTGTCGCCGATGGGTGCAGGGGGAGAGCTAGCTTGATTCTTGGGAGAGTGGAAATTCGGTCTCAGGTATGATGAGGAGGGAGACAATCAGCAAGGGACATGCACCAACTGACACACTTCCCCCTACCGTCCATGCACCAACGCCGAAGATATGGGGGAGGCCACCCCCACATGTCCCCGGCAGTTAGCTCCCTGGACCCTGGACCCTGGACCCTGCCATGAACGAACGAACGGATCGATCGGCCATCACGCATCCATCCAACCTACTACGGTTTCTTCTGCAGTTCTTCTCGGTCGTCCGATCTAAGTAGCCCTTGCATCCCTTATATCACCAGTCTCTGCTCAACCATGCACCAAACCCAACCACCCAAGTCGAGACGGCTAAGCCATGCGTGCAAAAACGAAGCCGCTTCATGATGAGCTAGCACATATCACTACGTACGTACGTAGACCTGTCCCGAGTACGCACGTCATGTGAGACGTCGCATCTAGAGGCCACATCGCTCTACGAAAATTCAGGGGGTCCAGATCGAACGCGGGGACCGCACGTGCCATGCACGCTGGGGCACGCACGTACATGTCCCTTGCTGCGGTGAAGACACGGTCGCCGTCCACGCACACGACAAGCAAGCCAGCGCAAGGTAATGCCGTACTGGCAGACAGATGCATGCATGCCTTCATCCTGTTGGTTCCAAGCAGGCCCGCCGGGAGACGATAAGATTCTCAACGCTCCAAGCTAGCTCGCTAGCTGCACTTCGGTCTTCCGCCTGTGTTAGATCCTGTTCTTTTCGGTTTTTAAAAACTATTTTTAAATTTTTTTACAGTAATTAGTTTTTAAATAGAGTATCTTTTTAAAATAAGGTTTATTACTTAATTGTAGTACATACTGTACCGACTTCATTTATATCGGTAAAAACCACACGTGAGTTTCTATTACTCTGTAATCTCTCGCACGAATAGCCCAAAAACTACAAGCCACAGCTAAAAACCACGTGTCTTTTTTCTTGAAGAGGATTTAATCTCGCATGCTATGTAGACATGCATTTTCTTGACCTCTGCAGTGATGCTAATGTTGTCTGTTAATTTGTAGATGCATCATTTATGTAGTACTAATACACATACTCTCATGAGAATGCATATATGCATGATGCATATGTAACCATACATTGCTAGGCAGGAATCAAACAAAACGAAATATATTATATTATTAAAGCAATGGAAAAAGAATCTATCATGTTCGCTCTTATAGAGTATAAATTACCACATTAGCAGAGAAAAAAATCTACATTACTGATTTTTTTAGTTCCAGATTATAATGGTGGTGATTTGTTCTCATGATGGGATAGAGACCGAGTCAAATTCAGACTCCAACGTAGATACTAATTTATAGATAATTTGGAAACAGCTACGCCTCAGTTACTAAAAAACACTACAGGTACCCATGGATTGGCGCGCAAGGCGCACTTCCGATCGCAAAAAACAAACGGTAGGGGGGCAATCGCGTCGTATAAGCCAGAGAAGCTTTGTGAACAAGAGATTTTAGGCTTTTTTTTACTGCTGCTCGAGCTTAACTTATTGTAGGTTTGATTTAAGCTTGGTTCAAAATCTAAATGAACTAATCTCGAGTTTGATCCCAACCTCGCAAGCAACGAGTCGAGCTTTTATGGTTCGTTAGGGCTTGATTTGAGTTTGAATATTGATGCATGTTAATTCTTACGAAGTTTACTCGAGTCGAACTTGAGCTTTTCTTATTGCTGAAAATTAATACATGTTGAATTATTTTAACTGTTATCAAGTTTACTTGAGTTGAGCTCAATCTTGTTCTTATCGTTGAAAATTAGTACATGTTAAATTATTTTGATTGTTATCGAGCTTACTTGAACCGAGCTCAACCTTAGGCCAAGATAAGCTCAAGCCTAGGTCCAGGCACGGACCCAACTCAGGCTCGCTTGAGCTCGGCTCGAGTTTCTATCGAGCTCGAGCTTGAGAGGCCAGACTCGCTCGAGCTCGGATCATTTACAGCTCTAACTATGGCTGATGGCTTTGGGCTACGGTTGATGATTTTGTGTATGCTTTTTGAGACGGTGACAGATGGGAGAGCCATCGACACGAACGACGTTCACGATTTTGGGTTCGAGAAGATATTTGGAAAAACGTTTTTGAGAAGCCACTTAAAAAATCGCCTTATTTATTTTAGCTTATGAAGAAACCAAAGCCCTTATTTCTTAATAATAGTAAAAACTCTTCTAGTTTTGTGCGGCTTTCCCTCCCCTATTTAAGAAGGCCACACCCTTCTAGTTTCCTGGGATTTCATTTACTTAGTTTTTTCATTGTGAAAACTCTTGTTCTTCGCTTGTGTTGACTAGACCAACCGTAAAGTACCTCTGCGGAATCCCACCCTTTTGAACTAAATTTATATATTTGCAATTCAGATTGCTTGTTATTCGTGGTCAGGTCAACCGCATTCTTGGCACGGTTGATAATGACTTGGAGTGTGGTTTAGCGATTGCTTGGTGTTCTAGTCGTGGCCGGTTAGAAGTCTGCATCGTCAAAGTCGTTCTCTTCCAAATCGAAGTTATCATCCTATCGGAAGATCGGGACCCCATTGCTTCATCATCCCCGGCAGGGATCGACGATGATTGCACATGCGTGTTGATGTCACAACAGTCAGTATTAAGCAATAATTAGAGAAAAGTAGAACATAACTATGTTGTATAGTATTGCATTGGAAGTTGAAGCAAAAAAGTGGTATTAGCGAGAAGAGATAAAAGACATACGGTTCGGTGGGGTAACCGGTGTGTGAGGGAAGATAAGTTCAAGGTAGGCCACCCATAGTACATCGGCGTATGAGTGAGCAAGGTACTCTAATCCCATATAAACTAATAAGATAATTTGTCACACACATAATCAATGTATTGCTTGAGATTAAATAGATGTATATGTGAATGCATATATTTTGGAAAAGAGTAGTTAACGGAGGAAGAATAGCAGCATGCAGCTACATGAAATATATGTATGATGGAGAGTGGCTACATTTTTATGAACCCTAATAATTTATTATGCTTAATGATTTTCTTCCATCAAAGCTCATTCTTCAATTATGTTAATGATTTTATGCTCTCTAAGATCAGATTGATCTGTTGTAGATTTTTCTTGCCGTCAGAATCAATTGTCTTTATCAGCTCTTACTAGGTTTATCTTCTTGGATGATTAGGTTCTCTTCTACTGATTTCTTTGGATTGATTTCGTTTAGTGTTTGAGGTGTTCGGTGGTGTTGTTTTTTAGTATATTGAATTATTTTTTGGTCACCGATTCATCCCCCAAGCTGATTCTTAATATACAATTCAATAATTGATATCAGAGCCTGCTAGTTGGATTAATCCATGGCAACAGAGAAGGATTTAACTAAACATCCAGTTTGCAATGGCGATGACTTCTCTAATTGGAAGAGCCGGATGGAAAGATATTTGTAAAGTCTTAGTTTTAATTTTTGGGATGTCGTGCAAAGGCCTTTTGTTTGTCCTATTGATACTACCTCCCAAGAAAACAAATCTTTAATTGAAAATAATTCGAGAGCTCATTATGCTATTCTAAGTTTTCTTTTCTCGAATTGTGTATGCTCGAGTTGATGGTTTAAGTTCTGCATATGAAGTTTGGAAAACTCTAAAAATACCATGAGGGAACTGTTAAGGATAAGAATATGAAATAGATAAGAACTCTTATATATTTCCTTACATGACTTGTATTCTATTCCATATATGCCTTATCTCTATATGGCATATCCTCATGTACTCTTCTATATATATGACTCTTTGGGTCTCATATCAATATACACAATATTCATAACATGGTATCAGAGCAAAGGTTCAAACTCTAACATTTGTTCTTCCCGCCGCTGCCCCCGGGAGGATCAATCTCATGCTCCCGGGGGTGGCCACCTCCAGGCCGCCGCCTGACCACCACCCGAGGACGCCGCCGCCTCCCTGCGCAGATCGCCGCTCGAGGTCACCGTTGCCGACGCATATTTTCTTACATTACTTGTATTCTATTCTTAACAGGAACTTCTTAGATTAAAAGTGCAAAAACTAAACTTTTGACATTTGAATATGAGCTTTTTTAAGATGAACCCCAAAGAGTCAATTGATGCTTTCTTTTCTTAGTTTAATTCGCTTGTTAATATTCTTTCTGGTTTAGGCAAGACCTACATGGACGCTTATGATTGACTATCTCTACTCATCACTAAAGACCTATGAGATAACTCTATCCATCATGCTTCCATCAGAGATTAAGCCAATGGCTTTAACTACTGCTCCTAAGAGTTCATCAAGGTGTAATGATGCGATGATTGGTTTTTCTCTTGCTACCCTTCCTACTCTAACGGATGAAGTTCTTGATATTTTTTATGTTGAAGTTATGGTGCATTGAAAGTTGAAGCCCAATCTTTGCGAGCATCACTTGCTAATTATGTACGTGAGATTAATGATTTGAAAACAAAGCAGTGTCCTTCTTGTCTTGATACTCAAGTCTTACATGAGAATCATGCACATTGTTGCTCCTTGCACCACATATAAACAACTTGAACAGGAAGTAGATACACTTAATTCAACATTCATGGTAAGGCTTGAGGAGGTAGTGAAAAAACGACTTGCCTCATCCGTGGATTGCTCGACATGTCCTGCTCTTACTAAAAAGATTACTTATCTAGAGATAAACATACTGTCCATATTGTTCATATTGCCTCAAATTGGCAGGGATGTAGGGGGGAAAGATCAGACCTCTAAAAATGTAGTAAAAAAAGGATAAGCATACTGTTCATATTGCCTCACCTACTAAAGTATCAGAGATGTGTGGATTCCAAATCTCTTTTGATTGCAATGATAGAAGCCAAATCTTTAATGCCAACTTTAATTGCAAAATCTCAGTAGGTGATAGGGGAGTTGTTGTTATATTCTTTTATTTATTTTTTTTGTTTTTTATGTGCTTTTTTTTGGTGTTTTTCTTTTGTGTTCTCGCTTTTGCATTTGCTTTTAGCTTAAAAACATTGTCAAATAGCTTTGATGTTCTTCTTTACATAAGATCTTACCCTACTGTGCTTAGATTGATATCTTGATACTGCTCGCCTGTGTAGAGATGTGTTGAAACTGATTTTTAGGAAGCACTAAACCTTAGCCTTGCTAGAATCTATTGATGAGTTCCATGTTCATTATGGTTTTAACATTGTGGCTCTATGCTCAACGGATTGCAATTCTTCAAAGTCATGCTTTCAAAATATAATAGCTGATCGTGAATATTGTTATTACTCCGCTAGTCGTGAATGAGATGTGTTCCAAAATCTCGAAGTGATCACATCCAGACCATGAGTAGATCGACTAGCTGATCATAGCAATTACTCTCCATCAGGCAAAAGTTTGTGATATGTCTAAGTGACAACAATAATAAAAAATAAATGAATAAAAATATACCCAACATACTACTCTAATTGATAGAAGGATGAACCATCTGGAAATCCATTTCTGATTATGAGTACATGCTTCTTGCTTGTGAAAGACAGTGATTATGATACTCCTTCGGCGGTGTGAGGATTTTTTTCTAGCACAATCTTGTTCAATGCTTGAGCCTATGTGTTGATGTCTAGAATTACTTGTTGACCTCATTCTTATATTCTCATTGGCTTTGATATAGGTGCATACCTAAGTCTATTTTAGCATATTCTTGCTAGCTTGTATGTGGTTGAGGATCTCTTTGTATGGCTCAATTTTGCATATTCTTCAAGTTGGGTTGCTAATTTACTCATCAAGCAGGGGCGGACCCACAGGGTATGCCGGGTGGGCCACGGCATACCCTGTGGCAGGGGCGGAGCTACCGTATACCCACGAAGAAATCGTCCCCAAAATCCGCGACCCAGCCGCCTCCCCAAAATTCCGATCGAGCCGCCCCGCCTGCGTCCTCATGGCCTCCGCGACCGGCGCTGCTCTCGCATCCTCGGCCCGTCCTCGCCTCCTCGCGGCCTCCGCCGCCGCCTCGCCTCCTCGGCTCCTGCATGGCTGCGCCGCCCTCCCTGCTGCCTGACAGTGCATCAGACCCCTCCCGGTCCGCCGACGCCCCTCGGCCCTCCTTCACCGCCCACTCCGGCACTCCGGGCTCCCGCCCAGTCCCCATCCCACCTTGAATCCATATATTTCTTTGGCTTATGTCTCGTAACAAATTGATGACTAAAGATAATTTGCTTAAAAGAAACATTGTGAAACCTGTGGAGTGTGCTTTCTGTAATGAGCATGAAAACATAAATCGCTTATTCTTTGACTGTGTAGTTGGCAAGAATTCGTGGAATGTGTTCTCCGAATTTTTTTTTTCAGAAAGATTTGGGGAAGGATTATGAGTCAATAGCAAAATATTGGATCTGTCATAAAATTTTTTTGAAGGTGATGGACCCTCTTTAGCTGCTGTGGTATGGTGCTGATGGAATCGTCGTAATGATATTATTTTTCAGCGCACAGATTGGCTCAGTATGAAGCAGGTATGGTGGAGGCTATTGACAACACTGAGAAATTGGAGGCCTTAATTCCTGGGTTCAGAGTTACAAGAGATGGATCGATGCTGTATGAAGGTGGAATGCCTGATGAAGCAACCTATGAAGTTAACACAAATGAAGCTGCTGGATTTGGGCGGCAACCTGATGCAATGCGAAGCAGCAGAATGAAGAGATGCAGGCGGCCGGCTCCGGAGGAGACGAGTGAATAATCTTTGAGAAGATAAAAATGCAGCCTGCTACAGAGGAAGAAGGATAAGACAAGCATAAGAATAACGAGTCTGTTGATTGATGTATCTTTGTTTACCTTGTCATGTTTTTAGTGTAGGCCAAAAAAATTAGACAAATAGTATTGTAAGTCTTTTTTATATATATTTGAGACTATTAGTATGGTGTTTGAACTATTTATATTGTAATTTGAGCAAATTTTTAACTTAATCCTTGAATTTAAGACTTATCATATTATTTAGTGTCTGTATACCGAATTACGGTGTAAATTTTATAATTATTTATCGAATTGCATATGAAAATTTTGGTGCGGCATACCCTTTGATAAAATTCTGGGTCCGCCACTGTCATCAAGGGGGAGATTGTTAGAACCTAGGTGTAGATTCATGTTGTGATGAGGAAATAGACAAGTGTTTTATGTCTATGTGCATTGGTATGCGATGGGTTACTTTGTCTATGTGTGCACAGGTTAATTTAGCTGACAGGAACGTCATGGCGACAAGAGATGGACAGAGAAATGGGATGTGTCGTGGAATCCAGTGGAGGTTGAGGACATGAGGAGAAGCCAAAGAGACTTGCCGGATTAGACAGAGACCAGATGTGGTCAACCAGTGACCAACTAAGGGGCTGCGTGATCAGCAAGACCAGCCTAGATGGGAGCTAGCGACCAGCATGAGAGCATGTGCTGTGTAGCGATCAGGGTTTTGGAGTTCAATGGTGTTTGTACGAATGTAAATAGGAGTCTAATTTGAATTGGAAAATGTTTCTTGCATATGTGACTCATGTGCAGATGGAGTCTGACTCAAATTGGAAATGCTTCGTGCATATATGCATAGGGTTTGTTTGCAGATAGACTTTGTAACGGAAAGTGTTTTGTGTGCTAGATGAATAGGTATGTATATAAGCACATGTGTTAGTTCTTAGGGAGGCAATTAGAAGAACAGATGATGGCCGACAGCATCTAGAGGCAACTCAAGGCGAGGCAATAACATTGTGCTTATTCCGTAGAACACTAGAAATTCATCTAGAGCTAGGTTTGAGAGATTGTACTATGATGAAGATTTTTTTAAGAGATTCAATGAAAAGTGAGAGACCATGTGGGTAGATCTAGGTCAATTTGTGATGAACAATTAGCAGTTGGGTTAAGTTGTATATATGGTTTTACAAAGAGTTTGCAATTCCCTGAAAATTCAGGTTGTGTCAGGTTCAAGTGGTAGTATCGGTCGGGCAATAGCGGTAGTACCAGCCTGGTGACAGCAATAGTATCGAGCATGGGCATTGGTACTACCACAAGTGTGGTATGACCGGTCTCTAGATGACGGTAGCTATTTTTCAAAGAGAGTCATTTTCTGGTTTGGCCAGGTCCAGCAGTATATGTGCAAAATAGTGGTACTACCGAAGGTCGATATGACCATGCTTTGCTTGGCGGTACTACCGGGATGGTAGTAGGCATTGGCATGCGATTATACCACTCCCCTGTTATCGAGAAAATGTTAAGGGCCGGTCATATCAGCCATTGGTTGGCGCCTTGGCGGTACGACCGGAATAGTACGACCGGCACGGGAAGTGCGGTCCTATCAGGTGAGGGTAGTTGGTTCTAAAATGGGAATTGTAGAAGATTTGATTATGAGATAATCTTGGAACTCTTGTGTTGATTGCATTGTGTTGCATGTTACATGTTTATGTTAATGTGGGTCAAATTGTGAAGAACTTATTCCTCGAAAATGATTTTTTGGTCTTTGGATGTGCAGGAAAGTTTTGAGGCAACCATGTCAATGTCGGGTAATCAGGACTAGATTAGGGTGCATCAAGGTCCGAAACGGTCAAGAAGGTCATGTGGGATGGTTAGACTTAAGCATGACACATGGTGGAGTCAAGGAATGAGTTCGAGAGAAAGTTTAAGCAACGGGTTGGATCAATTGGCTTCGTCGGTTCAAGTGAGGCATGGTCCAGTGGGAGCCAAAAATGGGAGAAACTTGCCGATGGGAGGGAAGCCATTGATTAACCTACATGTGAAATGCATGGTGGATTACATGATAAGATAAAGACGGAGATAAGAGAAGGCGCCCAAAAGCTTTGTCAGGGGCAATGCGGGAATTTGCTCAAAACCAGACTTGAGGCCTCCACCGAAACCACGACGCAGGAAACACAAGGTAAGTGATTTAGGGTTAGGCTAGGGTCGTGTGTGTGGAGTGGATCAAATACTCATATGTGAGTTGGTTGATTCTTATAAGTGCTTTGAAAAGCATACGTGTGAGTGATGATCTAGAAGTTCTCATGACTTAGACCATCACGAGAAAGAAGTAATTTGAGTTTTTGTGACCAAGAACATAATTTCTTCAATTGGATGGAATCAAATCCAAGAACCTTGTGTTTCTTAATTTGACCTGGATATTGACATCATTGCAAATGTTCATACCAAGTTTGGTTGCATTTGGATAAGTGTTGATCAAGATCCTTATATTTGATTTTTGTCCTGAGAGGTTTGTGCCTGAGATCAGGGCCAGCAGTAGTACTAGCCTCTCTATAGCGGTAGTACCATAGGTGTGGTCATACCGGCCCTTGTGTGGCGGTAGAACCACAGAACGGTCATACCGGCCTCAATTGGTGGTAGTACTGCACCAGTGGTCATATCGGCTCTACTTTGGTGGTACTACCAGTCAGAGAGTCAAAGTTAGGGTGTTGCATCTTTTTATCCCAGATCTCTGTGATTCTCTTATAGAAGATGTAATATAAACTTGATGACTCTCAGCCATTTGAGTAAATATTTTGAATACTTAGGGGAATAAAAAGCTTTCTCAATCATTCACCCCTTCTGATTGTTAGCACCGGTCCAATAAAAAGCCTACGCTTGAGGCGTGAAAATAGCTCCATGTGTTTATGTTGTTCAACATGATCAGATTGATCTGTTGCAAATTTTTGTTGCCATCAGAATCAATTGTTTTTGTCAACTCTTACTAGGTTCATCTTCTTAGAAGATTAGGTTCTCTTCTGCTGATTTCTCTGGATTGATTTTGTTTAGTGTTTGAAGTGTTCGGTGGTGTTTTGTAGTAGATCGAATTAATTTTTGTTTAGGCCCTGGTTTGAGTGCTAATTAAGATTTTGCCTCTTTTATGGCCCTTTGCAAATTTCAGGGCGTTACATAGTAGTAGTAGTAGTAGTACAACCGCTGAACTGGCACAAGAATGCTAGATCGATCTACTTGTAGCTTTGGTCATATATGGTAATATGACACATCTCCACAGCTGGCCAAGGTTGATATATATGCAGCTGCCAATTAGTGCAGGAAGCTTCTGGAGGAGCCCCATGCTGCTGGCAGAGGTGGGCCTGAAGTGTGTCATGGATGTTTAACTAAACACTTCAATTTTATTACAAAATATTATACACATAATAGGTATATTATGTGTATATATAGCTAGTTGGACCAAAATTGTTATTAATCTCTATAATTTACTGCTTAATTCATACCATTATACTCGTTTTATGTTGCCCATTTTCTATATTTTTATATTATTATTATTATATTTATGTACACATATATCGGTATCGATGTATCGGTATCGTATCCAAGTAACCTAGTTTTAAAGTTCGAACACCCATTCTAAAATTCTGAGTCCGCCATTGGCTGCTGCCATAACTACTTTGACGCTCCAAGCTGGGAACAACACTAGTGCCAAGCACTGCACCATATTACTCTTGCCAGCAAAACATGACCTAATTCCCCAGTCAATTTCATCACAAATTAATCATTTCAAATATATAAATCGAAGGGATTTGCATACGGTATTGAACCCTGGCTCTTTATTTAGGGAGAGAAGATGAGAGGTTAGGGGAATATATGATCTATGGGCTGAAAATTCCACTGGTAGTCGAAATGATCGCATCAATAATGCTCTGCAACTACGATTTGTTTACAGGCGAAAGCGTTTTAGTCATAACTCATAATGAGCTCTGGATCGATATGCTTAGCAACCAAACGTCTAATACATGCCCAAAGATGACAAAATAACAAAAAGGGAAAGATTACTAGTACTTTATTACAAAAAGCAGAAGAGAAAGAAACAAAAGCCCATAGGTACGTACCCTAAACTGACACTTGATGATTAATCAACCATTGATTAACGAGGCTTAGCTGACCATTCATAAGCCACGTCTCTCTCTCTCTCTCTCTCTCTCTCTCTCAACTAGCCGCTCGATCGGCGTAGCTGCTAGCTACCTTGGCTTAGGCGACTCCATCAATTGATGCTCATCTTCTTGGCGTTCCTGTTGTTCCACTGCTTGTTCCCGGGGCTCCACTTGGGGCACTTGGGGCTGAAGTACCTGGCATGCACCCTGCCGTCGAGCAGCTCGACGACCGGTCCGGGGCGCACGCACCGCGGCGCCTTGTACTGGTTGATGGATGCGCCGCGGCTGAGCGCGTAGTCCATGAGCTTGTCGAAGGTGCCGTCCGCCACCACGCGTATCTCTAGGGGCCCGATGGACCGGTCGGCGGCACGGCCCTGCCGGTACACGCTGTTCAGGGACTCCTCCAAGGCGAGGCAGCAGTTCTCGAACACCGACGCCGGCACCGCCGTCCCGCCCGCGAGGAGCTCCCAGAAGAGCACGTAGTGGCCCGGGATGGTGCCCGCGTCCGCGTAGCTCGTGTACTCGACGAGCGACGCGCCGAACGGCTCCAGGTGCTGCACCGCGTCGGTCACCGCCGCATGCAGCTCCGCTTCGTCCGTCTTGTCAGAGTCGATGCTCAGCGCCACGTTCTTGCGCCGCACGAAGTTGAACATCGGCGCCTCGTTCTTGAACCCCGCCACCCTCAGCACGTCGCCCACGCGATAACGGTAAAGCCCTGACACAATCACACACACATGTTAGTCTCACTGTCTTATAAGTAGACATTGATCACAGTGCACAGAAGCACCAGGGCATTCGTACCGGAGTAGGTGGTGACGACAAGCTCGTACTCGTGGCCGAGTTTGACGTCGACGAGGTCGACGAGGTCGCGGTGATCAGGCTCGGCGGCGGTGGCGCTGTTGCCTGAGTGGACGGGGAGGAACTCAAAGTAGCACATTGTGGGGATGAGGGTGTAGGCGACGTCGCTGGGCTTGCACATGGGGTTCAGGTTGAGGCCGAAGTAGCACTCGGAGGAGGCGTACATGGTGCAGGTGAGCGGCAGGCCACCGCCGTAGAACTCCAGCGTCGGGATGTACTGCGCCATGGCGCCGGTGACGATGACGTCGATGTACTTAGTGTTGGGCCACACCCTCCGGATGATGCCCTGCAACGACGGCCTCGCGCACTCGGCCTCGATCGCGTCGGCGAGCGCCGGGTCGGCGCGGAGCACCCGATCGACCGCGCCGCGCACGGCGCGGTCGGTGATCTCGGCGTCGAGCGTGCCGGTGCGGATGTCGCGGCACAGGTGCTGCCAGTGCTTCTCGAGGAAGCTGATGGCGCGGAGGAAGCCGGACGCGAACACCGCCCCGACGCGGAGCACGTCGGCGCGGTGCACGAGGCCGCAGAGCAGCTGTGCGTACATGCTCTGGTACGCGTCCACGCACAGGATGGCCTCGTCGGGGCTCGTGTACACGGTGTATGGGTCGTGACCACGCTCGAGGAAATGCCGGCTCTTGTAGAAGCTCGTCAGCACGGGCCGCGCCGGCAGCCCGCCCGGCGTGCGCGACTCCGCCTTGACGAAGTACAGGTACATGGCCTTGCCCTTGTCCAGTCCCGGCACCGCCTGGCACATCACCGGCATGAGCAGGCTGTACAGCAGCGACCGCCGGTCCATCTCCTCCTCGATCGTCGGCATCAGCTTCCTCTCCCCTCCCGACGTGCCCGAGCTGCGCGCATGCATTACCACACAAACAAACGCCACCAATGAACTTTCATGGGTACGTGCAATGAACATACAAGGATCGATCGATACGTACCTAGTGAGGAACTCGCGGATGGGCTTGCCGGAGAGGATGGGCGACGTGTCGCCGTTGGCGATGCGGATGACGTCGGGGAGGATGTCCTCGTAGGTGACGAGCGGCGCGAGGCGGCGGAAGGTCTCGGCGGCGTCGGGCGCGGCGCCCGAGACGCCGATGCGGCGCAGGTACTCGGCCGGCGCGTTCTGCACCAGGATCTCGTCCAGGGCTTGGCGCTGCATCTTGCCCGCGCACGCCGTGACGCGCTCGATGTAGTCGAGCCACTCGCCGTGCGCCTCCTTGCAGGAGCCCGCCGCCCGCGCCGCCGGGGCAGGCACGGCGGTTATTGCTGGCGCTTCCGGCATGGCACTGATATGTACCGTGTGTGTCGTGTAGTGCGTAAGCGTGTAGGCTTATCAACGAGAGCCTTGGCCTTCTCGAGTGATGTGTGTGCGCGCGTGTGAGAGAGAGAGGCTTAAGCGCGTCCTCTTTTATAGGCGATCAGAGGGCAGCGCCGTCTTTTCACGCTCTGCTACTGTTTGTGTCCTCACTCCACGCTGTTTGTCCAATACGTACGGAAGGGAATACCACTTTAGAAATTGTAACTAGGATAATTGATGAAACGACGAGCAATTGATCATGTTTATGAGAGAATACCTGCATCTTTGCTATTCATTTTTTTTTCTTGGGTTTGTGTTTTTGCAGAGTTTTTTCTTCGTGGTTTCATACGATTTGTATGATCCACTTTAATTTGTTCTCACAGCTATATAGGCTATCGGGCATACGATTTGTATGATCCCCTTTAATTTGTTGTTTTCGAGAAACATTATTTGGGCAGTACATAGGCGATTAAACTAATCTTGGTAAAAAATAAATCGGTAAATGTAACGCACCAGCATCAATCATTGCTGCCACTGGCTTATCCGTCTTGTGTGCCTAGAGTATTGGAGACGATGGCCCAAATCCAAAAATGTCTTGTTTATATGATGCTACTGTGGATGCTACAGAATATAGAGCTCTTGCCCTGCTTCCCCTGGACTTGACAACGGAGCAATTTTGTATTGCGTTCAACGCCTCTTCACCAACTTTAATTTGGGGATAATGATAACTTTTCTAAGTAGCAGGTAGGTGGCTTCACAACAAAGTCCATTTAATTAAGTAAAAGTTTTAGCTGTTGAGCAATATGACAAGGCAATGGGAAAGCACAGTGCATCTGTAGTCAACACGGCTCCGTCCTATCTAGCTTTCGACTGTGACTTTTAACTTCTAACTGAAATTATACTATAATAGTTGTTAGCTTTTTATTAAAAAAATAAAAATCATTATATCGTCACGAACAATACAAAAGAATAAATAAAAAATAAAAAAGCCTAAAGAATAAAATTAGAAATCATCGTGTTCGAAATAACTTCTGCTAAATACGCTAAAAACTAAATAAGCCAAAAATCGAAACTGTTTAGAGCAGGACCACGAGATTTAGGCCGGGTTGTAGCAACTGATGAAGTTTTCTACTATTTACCACATGCTCATTGGTTTAGATCATGTTAATTTTCGACCGGACAGTGAGGAGAAGACCGAGGGAGTATTTTCGCTGTGCTCCAGTGTGAAGGTTGGATGAACTGGACGCAAGCAAACGTACATCAGTAAGCAGAGCGATCGGTAAGCAGGCAGAGCAAATCACCTGGAAATGCACAGGCCGGCAGCGCCCCGCAGACACGGCGGGGGCCGGCCTTTGCGTGCGTGAGCCGCGGCCGCGATGGCGCGTACGTGCCGGCCGATGGGTCGGCAACGGTACCGGTTCCCGGTGAAAACAGCCTGCCCCGCCTCGGACGCCCTTGCCCTACGGCGCGCAGTTCAATTCCTCAAATTAACCTCCTCGCTCCTCTATGCAGCAGTATGACGTTCGTGTTTGTGTGTTTGTCTTATGCGTGAAAGGTTAAGAGAACTGGTAGTGCAATTTGCGAGACAATTAGCGATGAACTGATCTGGGATCGAGATGGTCATGAAGACGCTAATTTGGAGGGGGGAGAAAATGCCGGCCTTCTTGCTCACGAAAGCATTGGTCTTTTCGGAAGATTAAGAGAACTGGTATATAAGAGATAGTGGGAGAGATGTAAGAGAGAGGGAGATAGAGTCAAGAGAGAATTTTTAGGGTGCTACAGGCCTCTCCCCTTAGAAAAGATTCGGCCTCGAATCAACTCATTCAAGAAGGTAAGACAAATGAAATTGAGTAGATTATTTTGATGGAGTGAAACCTAAGAAGCATGCCTGAGTTAAAGAGGTCGGGGTAATTTTTGTGCATCTGTGACTAGGGGTGCAAACGGAGCGGATACGGACGGATGTTGTTCATTCCGTATCATTTTCTATATTTTTTGTCGGAGTCGGAGTCGGATACGGATAGTGCCGGATACGAATACGAATGCAGATGTTCTCGGTCACGAATACAAAGCGAATACATGCCGCTCTGAATACGGTTAGTTTCGGTCACGAATAGTTGATCGGATAATACGCGAAAGCAAATTTCACATGGTGACAGGGACAAGTTAAGTAACTCGTAAATTCTAGCTAGCAAAGTAGTAAGTAAATGATAGAGACTAGTTAAACAAGTAGTAGCTACCTAACTACATGTCACATGCACGACTGCACGAACGCTCTCTCAACAGCTGCGTGAGATCTTACACGATGGAATGGAAAGCAATCGATCATGCACATATGAGTTCGACAAGAGATAAACTTAATTGAAGAGGAAACGGATTTGCTAGCCTCCACGCCGGGCCGGCCGCCCGCCGCCGCCATGGCTGCGTGCGCGCGTCGCCTCGCGCCACATGCAGCGTCGCGCGTCAGCTCCGCCGTCGGTGGCCGTGCGTTTGAGGAGAGAGAGAGAGTACGGGAGAGAGGGAGGATAGTAGATGAGTTTTGAGGAAGAGAGATAAAGAGATAAAAGAGAGATGGAGGAAGAGATATGAGAGAGGGAGATTGAGTTAAGAATTTTCAAGGTGCTACAACAAGACTACCTGACATGCACAGGACGCAAGAACAAACTTGCCGTGGATCCAACTGTGTTAGCGTGTCCCGCGCGCGCACTGCAGGCACAGTAACCCAGCTGTATCAAGTATCAACCCCCAATGGCCCATGGGAACAGTTGATCATGCTGCACGATGCCACTTTGGTACACTCTGTATACACAAAGGAAAAACATCACCAATTCACCATATATTGTTTCTAGCAAATAGAAAGTACTTTTATGCTTTCTTTTCTAATAAGTGTAGCACTAATTTCAAAGTAAATAAAAATGTAAATAACATTTATCCATCATTCATAATGTTTTAAAATTATACAAATCATTATTGAAAAAAACATCGAAGCATCTCCCGCTCTACAATCTTTTTTGGAAGATCGTGTAATCACTCCTAATTCTTCTTAAGAAAACGATGCCTCTCTAGTCTCTATCACAGTCATCAAATTGTCCAGCCTTTAGATGTGTGATTACTAATGATTTTTGAATTAAGTTGCTAAACAAGTTACTCCTACAAATACAAAGCCTATGGGCAAGAGGCAGGCCGTGCCCTTTTTCCATAGGGAAGCAAAGGGAGACAGAGAGATAATATCAAAAGCGACACTGCTTTCGCTTGCTACTTTGGCGCAGCCAGCCCATGTGCCATCCCTAATCTCTTCTACTCGCAAAGCAAAAGCAATATTGGTATCTTTATTTTGGTCTTTTGTTTTTTGACTTCTTAAAAAGTCGAAACAAATGCAGCAATTTTTTAAGGGCCTGTTCTTTTTGGCTGCGGCTTGTGGCTTTTGGCTGCGGCTTGTGGTTTTTGAGCTGTTTGTATGAGAGATTACAAAGTAATAGAAACTCGCATGCGGTTTTTGCCAATATAAATGAAGTCAACAAAGTATGTACTACAATTAATCAGTAGACTCTATCTTAAAAAATACTTCGTTTAAAAGCTAGTTACTGTAGAAAAGCCGAAAAGCAGCTTTTAGAAGCTGAAAAGAACAATGCCTAAATAGATTCTTCAAACAGCTTTTTAAAATTTAAAATCGTGTGCGTCGTTCGTATCGATATTTCTGCCATCTCAAAAATACAAATAAAAAACCACCAACTATAGTCTAAAAGTACAAGACCATTGTCGTTGGATTATACCATGCACTCGTATACAAACAAATTGTGCACATCAATCTTTATCGTCCTGCTCTGCCCAAACAGAGAAGAAAGCGAATTAAGCCAAAACAGAAAGGCAAAACAGATACGTATACCTCCATTCTAAGCTGGAGTGTTGGAGCGTCCATTTGCATAGTCCTGGCTGCACACGGATCGGTCCGATGGAACAGATAGCTGCTTGCTTAATTAATTTCTCACAGCGCAATAATGGCATGAATATATAGGAGTTGATCTTTCAGTTCTTCACTATTCCAAATGCAGTGCTGAGAGACAAAGCCAGATTTAATACTGTTATACAGGATATTTTTAAAATTAGTCGTATGTGTATCGTATTTGTAAAAATGGTACTTCTGTCGTCCGGTGGACAGGCGGCAGCGCCGGTGAGGCGACACGTGACGAGCCCGTCGCCTGCCGCCCCGCCAGCAGACGGCAGACAGCCTGCCGCCTGGTGGGAGACAGCATGTGACTTGCCATAATTTTTTTATGTTTAGTATTTGTTTGAATTTTTAAATATATCAAATGAGCTCAAAAAATTACGATAATTTATGTGCTGTCTCCCGACACAATGTGCCTCAAAATACAATTTTTGGATAAATTTATCCATTGTGAATGTTGCTAAAAAATTTATACAATTTTGATATTTGTATGAGTTTTTACATATAGCAAACAAGCTCCAAAAATTACGACATTTTATGTGAAGCCTTCTGACATAGTCATAGTTACTGTATAATTTTGTGGAAATTTTATGTGGTCCAAATTACATTTATTCGGGTTAATTTAATCATGAATTTAACGATGCTCAGGCATCTTTTGAAGTGGCTGACATCTGTGCTTCGCGCATGTGTCAACCCGATCATACTATATTTTCTTTACTGCTATGTCGTTCGCACAATTGTCACTCTGTGTGTGTCGTGCCCGCTCGCGCGCTCCCTCATTCACACTTATGTGGTTGTGTCTGTGCCGTCAACCCTCGTCCGCTCCCTCGTTTGCACATTTGTTAGCCTTAGCATGTCGTCCCCCCTCACCCAAAGTGATGCTCGTGACAATGGGTCCTCAATGTATGGGGTGAGCGCACCGGATTCACTTTTCGCTCAGCCATAAATACGAACCTCCCGCAGTTCGTTGTTATTTATCTCAGTCGCTCATCGTACACCCTCCAATTCAACGTGGGGGTGACGACGAGTCCACCGATGACGATACAGGCCTCCCAGATGCTTCCAGAGAGCACTACACGGCGCTAGGGTTTGCAGCGTACGCAGGGCAGTGCTTAGCTTTCACAACGTACTCAGGGTTTGGAGACTTTGGTAGGCAGAGCTCCTCCGGTTTCGCTGCCACATTGTATGGTCCAGGCGAGAGCTCCTTCGCACCACGGGGGGGATTTCTAGAGTCCTTTGTTCACGATATTATTGCGGACGGCTCGCAGTTCGGCATATCTCAACTGGAGGACATCGACCCTTACCGGACCCAGCCTACTGTACTTGAGCCTACTGGACCGCCGCCAGTCATTGAGCAAACAGAACGGCCTCCATACCTCCTCCGACCCAAGACGCAACCTCCGGACCAACTTACATACCCCACGTGACATGCTCGTGCTCAACGGAAGACAAGGCCACGTACGGAGAGGTAGACGCGGCGAGGAAGTAGCAGTGGCCCAGATGGGTGTGCCACATCGTATCCAGTGTGATGTATTTTTTTACTAGTACAATTACTTTTGTTTGTACAAGTATTCCTAATGTATAAAATTGTAAAAAAATCATGACATATTCGTAAATTCATGATTAAATTAACCCGAATAAACGTGGCAAATTTGGACCACATAAAATTTCTAAAAAATTACACAATAACCATGACTATGTCGGAAGACTTTACATAAAATCTTATAATTTTTGAAGCTCGTTTACTATATGTAAAAACTCGTACAATTATCAAAATTTTATGAACTTTTGAGAAACATTCACAATGGATAAAAGTACGCAAAAATTACACTATGAGGTAAGTTATGTTGGAAGGTTGTACATAAATTTTTGTAATTTTTTGAGCTCATTTGATATATTTAAAAATTCAAATAAATAATAAACACAAAAAAATAAGGTAGATAATTAAACCGGCTAATCAGCCAGCTTAATCATCTGTCGCCCCCTCACCGGACGGCCGGCCGTCCCCCCACCAATCGGCAGGCTGCCTGCTGTCTGCTGACGGGTCAACAGGCTACCTGCCGTCTGCTGGTCTCATCACGTGTCGTCTTACCGGTGCTGCCGCCCGTCCACCAGATTATAGAAATACTATTTTTTAAATACGATACGTATACAACTAATTTTATAAATACCGTACGTAATAGTACCAAATTCGTCTTTTTATCCGGTGCTGGTAGTATTACATATTTACATCACATGCTCAGCTGAAAAGAAAAAAAAAATATCAAGAGGCTGCAGATGTGTACGTAGCCAGCTCTAGGAACTGCGAAGGGGCAGCCAGGCAAGCACGAGAAGCAATGCTTCTTCTTTTGGTGCAGTTTACTCAATACTAGTCAATATTGTTGTTTACGACTAACACCACTGATCCAACCCATAGCTGCGGCTCCTGTCCCCCATAACCCCGCACCAAACCTTGCATTAGGCAAGATCCATGCGAGTTATTGTAGTCATTGTCTCGCTCAGTTCGAAGATAGTTTACAGCTTTTTTTTATTGTAGCTAACTTATTTTTTATTATAACTGATAGTGACTTATTTAATATAATTAAATTTTAAAATAGAAAAAAACAGATTAGCTCTTCATAGATAATACGAAGAAATACGAAAAAAGATAAAAAGCCCAAAAACTAAAAGACAAAAAAAGATAAAATTAAAGAATTATGAATTAAAAAATTAGCCAGAACTTAGAAGATGAAACGGACGGGGCAGTATTCTAGTACTTTATGAGTACACTGCGACTGGATGTTCACATTAAATTTCGTGTGATCACACGATATGCAAAAAACATGCAAATACGGCTCGATCAAGCGAGCATACACTCCCACATTGCTTGAGAAATATACTACGGAGTATCGTTGCGCTAGGTAATGCAATTTGCACACTCACTAGGGGTTAGAACTTCACCAAGTTGGTACTGATACAAGTACTACTAAATGGACAGTAGTGGTTAATCAATCTCATTTTATTCCTCCGGCAATCCCGAGGTTTGTGTGTGTGTGTGTGTAATTCCAAGTATGTTGAGCATGTGCATGCCGCCATAACAGGGATTCAGCCAGTTCCTACAGTGTTACATTTTGATATTCCGTCTTTTGCACGGTATCTCTCGGATCAGAGTTTATAAAATACAATATAAGTATATATAGTATAAAAAATAAAGAAGATAAATCTCGTAGAGAAAACTAAAATAATAATGTTGAAGCAACCACGACGAGAGAGAAAAGATTTGGTGAAACCGACCGTAAATTCCTTAAGCATAACCTCAAAAAGTATAAGGGATTACCGCTCTCTCACAACCCTCTTGAATCTACAAGAATCTAATGCTAAAGAATAACCTAGCATCTAATCCTCTCATACAACTCTAACTTTGGATAAGTGACTTCTTTGTTTGGTTGCTTAAGTTCTCTTTGACCACCCCTAATTTGAGTAGCCAATCTTAGGAATAAAATGAGATAAGTGGTTAGATTCCTTGGAATAGAAATAAGATGATCTTTACTGCTTATGAACTGTTACAAAGAGGCATATAAAGGAGAATTAACTAGCCCTAATCTATCATCTTCCCATTGATCGGAAGGTTCTAATTGCCTTGACTTGTTCTCTAGATCGAATTGTCCTTTTGTCTTCAATCGTCAAGCTTTAAATACCTTCGAAGGGGCGCTAGACATCCATCTGAAAAGGCATCTTCTTGAATCAACGCGTTCGATCGGAGAGGAGGATGTTGTTAGAGAGAGATACCTGAAGGTAACCGCTCTTCCGTTGTTGTCAGTGGAAGATATGCATGCAGCACAACCGCAGGACAGGTGTTGTTAGAGATATAGAGCCGAAACGTTGTATTGTTTGAGTCGGATAGATTATGTGTCTTATCCGTGGCTCAAGAGGAGTCCCCTGGAAACGAGCCCTCAAGCTAGTTCATGAATGGTCCGAGTGGTTTGCTGGTTGGGCAAAATGTATAGTAAACCTCCGACTAGGGTACTCGGGGAATAGCGATAGGAAGCTTACGACCATAGGGTCTTAGGGCTTTAATTAAATATTAAATATTAAAGCCGTATTTAAGGGATTATTTAATACTCATCAGGTAGCCCTCGACCTTTAAGTGAATTTATAATCTGATTTATTGAATTGCAATTCAGAAACTATTCTTTTAATGGTAAGAGTAAAGAAACAGTTTTCATTCACTTAACATTGAGAAACTAACTAGAAAATTGAAAGGTTTTTGCATCTGTTGGGCTTCTGATTGGATAACTACTATTTGCAGTTGGAAAAACCCGGTATGGTACCTGTTGGGTTCCCGCTTTCTTAAAAAACCTTTCATCTTCAAGTTTTTTTTTGCCTTTTTTGCATTTGTGCCTATTCGACTGTAGCCTTGAATACATCCAATCTTCGATTCTCAACCCTTATAGCCAAATGTTGGATCTAATTACTAACTGGCCAATGTCTGAGCTTAGACCGAAGAGCTGAAGGCCATAGAAGAGGAGGGGTTACTCCCTGACAAGGTTTTGGTTCTATGGAGGTCGGTAATCGGGGAGAATTTCCCGAGTGGAAGTGATGGAAAAATCCCAATTTTTAAGGCGTACGTAAAGTATGGATTCAGGTTACCGACGCATCCGTTCTTATCGAAAATCCTAGAATTCTATGAGATCGAATTGGTTAATCTGGCTCCCAATTTGATTGCCTGCTTAAGCATATTTATCCATCTTTGTGAAGCGTATTTGGGGATTCCAGCAAAATTAAAGCTCCTCACATACTTCTACAAGATGACGGGAAGATCGGGAAAAGTAGCGATGTCACCCGGGGGTCGCTCTCTGCTGCTCCACGATGGGAGGGCAAGGGAGTACATTCTAATGTACTCCAAGTCCTCATGGTCATCATGGAAGAAGTTGTGGTTCTATATGACACTCAGCAAAGAGGACAGCCTCTCCTTCGCTAATCGGATTGCAGTCGAGAATGCAAGGTGGAGATCTTCCTTGAGGAAAGAAGGCAAGATAGAGCGATGGGTTGATACCATCATCTATCTCAAGGACAAAGTACTGACCTCATGGCACATGGTAAGAGATTTCTCCATGCGTCGAATTAGTTCATCGAAGTCGCGCGACAACGTTATGCTTTGGCAATAGGGCGCGAAAGACTCGACAAGGGACTCCTCATAAGATAAGTATCGAGAAATCTGATTAGTCAAATTCTATTTTTATTTGGTTTGCAATTTCTGACCTTAAGATTTTCCTTCTTTTTATTTTGTTAGCTCTATCTCCCGTCGAAATGAGGGAGAGAATAAAGATGATCTGTGAGGGGAGCCCAAGCAAAAAGGAGTACCCATGATCCTAGTCTCACCTGTTCATCACTTCCCAAACAACAACTATCTATATATAAACAACAACTCTCACCCATTCGTCACCTCCCAAACCAGCAAGCATACACCTGCATAGCATTGCAATTTAATTTTTATGCTACTATTGCCTATTAAAATCGATAGAGCAATGCCTTAATTACTATTTAGGTCAAGCAAGATTTGCCTTCCCGAGTGCCTGTTGCAAGTGGAGCTAGCTACCTGTCGGCCGCCAGCTAGCCTCAACTCTCCGTATCTTGATTACCTTTTGACTGCTAATTAATTAGTTAGTCTTGCCTGGTCAAAGGCCGCTTTAGCAAACAAACTTCTCATTACATTTTTGCTGGGACAATATGATGGCCAGCTTTTCTAACGATCCTGTCTTGTTAAGCGACGCAACGCAGGGGCAGGCAGGACCTGCTGCAGGGGTCGTCTGGACCTTAATTAGTGCCGCACGCATTAGTCATGACAGTACAGAATTAATCGCGACTCATCCGTTTTGCGTCGATCGCTTTCTTCCTAGCTTTCTCGATCGGTGCATGTCTAGCTAGCCTACCAGATGCGAAGGCAGCACATATATACGTACAAGATGGAACATCGATCGATCGATTTGGCGTGTACGTTCGTGCGCATCATCGCCAACGCTGTTCATGCTTCGCGCCGTACGTTCGTACGTGTGAGAGGTCGCTAGCTCCATGCCTCTCTCAAGTACGTACGCACCAGGGCCGCGAAAATATTAGCACGGACGCGCGCGCGTCAAGTCCGTGCATGTCGCCCTTGACTCCGGCGCATGGCCGCGGAAAGCAACCGGGAGGTCCAGTCGTCGGCAGAGAGGGACGTCGCGCACGGGAATGGTACCGCCCGCGGATCCACCCGTTGCCGGCGGTCGCCGTCGCCGCATGCAAACTCCTGACTTATTGCAGGCAAGTATAGCAAATCAAGGGCCCCGTTACGAGCTAGCTGGTTAGCCTTTTCTGCGGCCGGCCACTGACCCGGGGGCGCATGCGGTGGGTGGCGACGCAACAAGGGGGAGCACTGTTGCGTTTAACGACAGCATTAAGAATATCCGTCGCCGTACGTGCCGACGGATCGCAAGATCTAAGTGGCGTGGTCAAAAGGGCCTCGCTGCCTGCTTTGAATAATGCACTGTTGTATATCAGTTCATATCTGGCTGTGCGCCACGATTTTTCAGATCACCTGCTTTCGGCCGAAACGATGGCTAGCTAGCTTTCGTCGCGTCGCGTCATCTAAAAATCTGACAGAATAATCAAACCCTAGCTGCTACGATGTTCCTAGCAAGTTTTTCGGAGGATAATACAGCACCTCCCTCTGCATTTCCTACTCGGATAAGATTCTCGATCGATTTTAACGAGTTGTACTATATATCTGAGTCCATGTGTACGTACGTAGATGCCATCGTGACACGTCAGGGGAGTCAGTCTGTGGATACAATACATACATGCATGATGCATTGATGCATACACGGCAGCACGTACATTGCACTGAGACGCTGTGCAGTGCTGCTGCCTGAAACTAGGGAATACAATAGGGTAGCACGCCAATAATGGTTGGCAAGAGTGACAGGTGCCCACACGGACGGGCGGGCCGCGCACGCTAAAGTACAAGGCGACGACCGATCACGTCGCTTGTCCGCGCCCGGCGACATGTCGGGACATTCCTTTTGGCCGCGGCCACGCCTGCCCTCCCCTGCCGCGGCCGTCACATGGCTGCCACGCTCGCCGGTAGCCCCAGCCATTTATTTCCACTCCCCTCGATCGATCGACCGGCCCCAACGCGCGCGACACAGATCCGATCTCCCCGACCCGGCCGGCCTGAGAGCCTGCCAGGCCTAGCATTCAAGCTGGCTCCAAACGCTACAACTGAGACGGGAATGCGCCACGGTCGAGTCGGCCGGCCGGAGTTATTGCTCCGCATGTGTGTGCGCCGACAAATTAAGCAGTTACATACAGGTGCATGCGATCGATCGTCGCAACATCGCAAGGCGACGCACGCATGTACCGAACCGACCGATGCACGCGTGGAGGAATGGGCATGTAGCGGTAACTGGTAACCGACCGGAGGCAGAGAAAAGTGAGCTCAACCAGGCAGGCAAACGGGACAGATGGACAACACGTACGGTATGTCATCACGCTCCAAAACTTCTTTTGCGTGCGCACAAAATCGCGACAAGCATATACGTGCAAATGTCCCCGGCCTCAGCGTGTACCGATAAAGATGATTGGCCCCGCCGGCCGCCACGTAGACATTGCACCCACGTACGTGTTGACTCCGGTGCTGGCACGCGACGTGAACTTGCCTTTTACTCCAATCTCGTGAGAAACGTACGTATAGTCTGCATGTCCGTGGCCTTGCTCAGAGAGACAAATACACGGCACGATCTGCGGATAAATTTTCTGTTCATCCACACTCGACTCCACAAAAAGTGTGGGCGCCCGCCTATTTAGCGTGATGTAGTCTGTAGATATATCGTCCGCTTAAACCAGGGATAAGGTGGATCATGACTCGTGAGCGCAACATCATGCTCGAATGCTCCACGAATGATAATACGGGGTGTTCATTTTAGCTGCTGCTGATAGCTTTTAACTAAACATAAATACTAGTGGTCGAAAGAAGTGATTTTTAGAAAAAGATGATAAGCGATAGAAAAAGAGGATAAGTGGCAAAAAAAAGTGACGAAGATATGTATGTGCGAGACGAGAGCGAAATAAGCGGAGTACGTGATGCGTCCGTGACCCCCATCTTATCATTGAGCAAGATGAGAGAGATGGGTGAAGAAACCACTTCGAGAAACTACATGTTTATATTGTTTTTTTTAAAACAGAAACTAATCCAAATACTCTCTACATGTATGGTCACACATGTCATGTGTATATGTACCCGGCTTTGCCGGGCAGTGGCATCAGGCAATGCACTATGGACTACGACTAGCAGAATGCGTTTATTGACTAAAGGTGTTGCCTCAGCAGGCTGGTTCTAGCTGATAGTAAACCCTACTTATCTTCGTCCGCTCGTACTAATTTGCCAAACAAATTGGAATCTGAACGCCGAGTTTATCCTTCAACTGGTGACCGCCGGCGTCCGGCCGGAGGTTTGGGCTTTAAACTGTACCGTGCGCACACGCGTTCAGCCCGTGAGTCGTGCCGTTCTAACACGTGTTTGGGCGCGGAGAGGTGGGCGAGCGCGCGTGATCTGCGCGTCCTGGGCTGTGGCCCGCACGACTTGCAGGCTTGGTTTCGCTGGTACTTGGGCAATCTGCCGTGCTGCCCTAGTCCTGACGAGCGCGTGCCGCACGAGCTGGGCCTAGGCCTCCCCAGGGTGGGGTGGGCGGTGCACCGTGCAGGCGTCTTCCCGCTTCGGCGGCCGCGCCCGTTTCCTTTTGGGCTTGGTATGCGGCCCGGTGGGATGATGGCTCTTGTGCGGTGGGCCTGCATACTTCTATTGGGCTGCAAGGATAACGCGTGCGTTTGTGTCGTCTCCTCGAGGTTTCCAAAACCACTCAGTGCGGTGCAAGTTATCAATATCATTTCGTTCTGATCGATATAGACAGGTATGTATCGGCCCTTAAACCAGTACAAAGCACTTCTGCATTCTGTATCGGTCTACATAATGGCTAATTCCGATCAATACTGGTCATATTGACCTTAATATCGGTCAATATCAACCGATACCGGTGGAATTGATAATATCATCTATTAAACTATATGTTATATTTGACAGTACAACTATGTAGAATAATATTATAAATGATATTTGGTATGCATATAATTAAACAAATATGCACTTATCTTTACTATTATAAAAGAAGAAGTTGGTGGTTGGTGCGGCCTCTTCCACCCTTCCCACCTCTCTTGACAAAAAAAGATATTTTGTCTGACGTATGGACCACCCACCCCTCTCACGCCCGTGCGCCCTGCATCCCCCACCCCCACGAACCCGTGCGCTCCTCCCCCCTGATTTCTCCCTCGCCTCCTCCCCTCACTCCGACTGCATGTTCTAAAAAATTTTACCATCCGTTAT
Source organism: Bonia amplexicaulis (assembly GCA_036346245.1). Classification (NCBI taxonomy): domain Eukaryota; kingdom Viridiplantae; phylum Streptophyta; class Magnoliopsida; order Poales; family Poaceae; genus Bonia; species Bonia amplexicaulis. The sequence goes on from CM070749.1 coordinate 12,261,492, forward strand.
CAGAACATATAGTATGATCAAATTTTAAAATACGTAGTAACGTACGGGCATTCAGCTAGTAAATATATATATACGTGATCGGTACGTACGTGCTCTTTCCACTCGGTGCCCACATCGACGATGTTTTTTTTTGTCGTTACACGCATTGATAGATACGTGATCGGTACGTACGTGCTCACGAAAAAAGATCATGTTCATCGCGAAAGGAAGAAGGATAGAAAGGATTTATCGATGCAGCAAATGCAGAGTAACTAGTTTTCCGAATTTCCATAGCACATGAATGAGATCTCGTCCGTATCGAGCGTGTTCGTTTAAAGCGAAGACGCCTAGCATTAGTCAACACCTTCAACTCCCGGTGTTGACTAACTGACGAAGCAGGTCCATTCGCTTGCATATCCATGGAATCAGATCTCGGTCAGAAAGGACTAGGGGATAATTAGGTCAAATCTCTTTCTGAGTGCCAGTCGTGCTCAAGGAGCTTTGAGGGTCCTCGAAAGGACAACGAGCTTTGGTCGCTTGGCCTCGTTGACCTAGCAAAGTTTCTGTACCACTTCGCTACGGAGACAAACAACTTTTTTGTTGTTTCCTGCTACTGGCTTAGGAAATATCTTGTACGTACTACAGAGTTGAGATGAATGGTTCACCGGAACCAAAATGAAGTTCATGAGTCAACGGCTTAGATCGATTAATCTAGTGATAGGCTTGTCATGTCCGATCCCATCGAATAAAGCTCCGGTAAGATACACTGAACTAATGGTGAGATTTGATAAGCATCACCTAAGTGTTTTCTTAAAAAAAACTATTTAAATTTCTAACCTTTGACGCACCTCATGATTTGTGTTTCGGTGTCCGCATCCTCTTTGACGAGTTTATTTTCTTCTCCGGCGGGGTTAAGACTTGGATTGATCGGAATTATGGTTCAAGGTTCACCGCGATCCAGACCTTAGATTTCAGGTAGAAGATGGCAGACTGACGATGGGTGGCAGAGGTGGCTGTGCAACGAGGTGGCAATGACGCCGCTAACCGTGGGAAGGAAGCCGGCCATGGGCAGAGTAGACGGCAGGGGATTTCGGCGTGACTAGGGAATTAGGTGTTGGGGAGGGTGGTGGGAGGCGGTCGCCGACGGGGTGTCCAGTTGCGGCAAGCCACCGAAAATAGAGAAGAAAAGGTGGTAGGGCAACGGGAAAGGTCCACAGCGAACCTGGAGGGACGGAAAAGAAGGAACCGGAGACGGCGGCAGCAATAATGTACTGCTCCTGGACCGTAAGGTCCTCGTAGGCTACTCACTAACGAACATTCCAGAACAAAATTTTCTTGTACGTTTCCTTATGTCATCTAATCCCTTATTATTTTTTTTGAGACATGTAATCCCTTTTTATGTTTTACTAATAGCAAGAAGGCCGGTGCTATCGCCGGGATCGCGCACGTATCCACACAGCTGGAGACATGCATGTTTAATTACTAGCTTCGTACGTGAAGACATGCGTCTCTGCGTTAATTAAAAGTATAAACCAACCGAGCTTTCCTCGCAGCAGTTGCGTCCTACTCTTAACTAACACTGTCCGTTTCGTTCTGTAACGGAATACTACTACCTTAATAAATTCCTTAATCAAGGTTAGTCTTCTTCGACAACAGTCTTCTAAGCGGCGCGTCATGACGCCAAAAGGAGATTAGGTGACACGCTTGTGAACCGGTTGAGGTGCCGCTCCAATAGGCTAAAATAAGCCGATTTATGGTTGAAATTGTACTGTATCTGATGCTGGCTTATTTGGTGTAACTAAATTTAAAAATAAAGTAAAATAAAAAAACAGATTAGCCCATCACAAACAATACAAACAAATACGAAAAAAAGAACCATAAAAAAAACTCAAAAAATAGCCTAACAAATCAGAAAAAAATAAAATTTAGAAAAAGTAAAAAAATAAACCAGGAGCTAGCTGAAATGAACGGAGCTCCTTGTGCAGTTGCGAGCTTCTGAAATGAACGGAGGTCCTTGTGCAGTTGCCTCATTGCCCACCTCCTCCCACAGACATGAAGAATTGCAGATATGCCAGCTCTAGTTTATTTTCTCTCTCTCCGCGACCAAATGAGTCCGTTAGATCTGTCCCAATTCGAACAAAGCCTCGACCGACTGACCTCCTCATTCTCACTCTACGAAACTCTAGGTTACTGGACTGAACCAGTGGCTTAATTTTGTCTCTGTCTGCTTGATCAACGAGCTAGCTGCTGCCTCGTTATTTCACCTCATCAGTCATCATAACCACTTCTCCCCATCTTTCAGTGCCCTGCTCTTGGACTATACACGGATCGGTAGGTGTGACCACAACCTTTTGCTCAGACTTCAGACTTGTTCAAACCGGTGATGATACGTGCACATTCCACAGCAGCTAAAGGTGAGGCTTTCTAGGGTCAGATGTGTAGGCAGGACTAATGGACTAGCTAAGAGTACTGGAGCCGCAGAGGTCGCGAGCGAGATGGACGGGTGGCGCACGCGGCGGCGACGGTCGCTTTCGGGGCTTTGACTGCAGCCGGGAAATTGGCCGGCTGGCCGGGCCGAAGGTAGGCCCGGGGGTAGGCACGCGTGCGAGGCTCCGGGCCCACCCGCCGGCCCATCTGTGCTAGAGTGACGTCATCTAACAACGTGGACGGCCGTAGGTTATCCTGCGAGCGACCGATCGGTGGCTCGGCAAATCGGCAGATTTCTGTTCCATACATTCCATTCTGCTGACGAGAGCTGAACCAACCATGAACTCATCAAACTGACATCTTTCGCTTCAGATTCCTTCAGGCTCTCAAGTTAAACAAATCATTGCTGTTACTACCAGGCACAGGGTGGTTGCGGATCAAGACCTCAATTTGCTTTAAAAATTGTGTGCCTCATCAAGTTCATAACATCTAGTGAATTAAACTAGTTCGGTTTTAAACCTTCAAGTTTTACCTTTATTTGAGTGCGTGAAGCGGAACGTCGCATGCATTAAGAGTAGAAGGTAACGGCACGTTTATCTGCAGAGATTGACCGAATCATAAGGCTACTGCTGCCTGGCCATGACTAATCGCCGTTGCTTTACACTTAAAAAAAACCAGCACATCCTACTTTACTTGTTCGCAAACAATACAATAATGTCTCACCCGAAGGCAAATTGTTGTATAACCGGCGCCCTTTTGAGACGGTGCGCGCCGGCTCTGTGGGCCTGCGGTTCCGACTGCTACTCTGAGAAGAGACGTAGACGTAGACGTGTACCAAAAAAAAGGCTAGTTGACTATAAATTTAGGAGAGGTGGTATCTATTTTGTACATCAAATTATATTAATAAATAAGATCACCTAATTACTCTATCTCACATCTTTATTCATTGTTCATCTGCTTTTGCTATTACGAATTGCTTGTATTATTCTCCATTGCTAGTTATGTGGATTAGCTATTAGATCGCTTGGCGACACTAGTTATTCAACAAGTCATCAGCATTGACTGATCTACAGGCCATGTATGCCATTGAATTCGACCGTCATCTATCTAGTAGTGAGTTTAATTTTGTAGATCATTCGTATCTAGATTGCTTTACTCTCATTTGCACAAATGGATGTCACAATCATGATCGGTCCCGTCCTAGGGTATAACCCTGGTTGATGCAACCGATGAGTTAGAGGCTCACTTCTCCATGCATGACATGCACATGGAGATGGTTTGTATTGCGAGTTTGATCATCGGCCGTGCGAGCCCTAGATGCGTTTGCAGTGTACTGTTTTCCAATTTACTCGGCACTAGAAGTCGATCCTAGCAGAGACTTCGCATGGTGCATGTTGGCCCGTACACATGCACTCACCGTCGTCAGCCAGCATGCTGTCGCACACAGTAGCGCCTGCACATGCACCTCTGCACCCATCACCGCTAGCATGCCACCATGCTCCGCTCCCGTCGCACTTGCCCGCCTACGCGTGCTGAGATCTAGATTACGTCGGCCCACCGCTAGAGCTCCCCACCATGCATCGGCCTGAACACCGAATGCCACTATCACCGCTTTGGCTTCACTACCTCTAGGAGCTTGAACGCGGCGTGCCAATTTCCGCTGACTTTGGCTTCGCACCTGCACCCGATCATGTGCCGCCACAGCTGTCCGCACTGTCCACCGACTTTGCAACGCCACGTGGATCACCTATTATCACAGACACATAAATTCAGATGGTTTAGAAACCGTCTGTGATGATGATTCCGAACCGTCTGTGATGATTCTTTCTGTAGTAGTGAATCTCATGAAGCATATTGCTCCTAAATTATTCTTTGCTCATAAACTCCAAAAAAAATAAAGTGAAGATATTGTACACTAAGTCTTGTGAAAATTTTGTAGATTTATTTACTATGTCCCTGCCAATACCTAGCTTTGAAAGATATGTTCATGGCATTAGAATGGGATGGCTTAGAGATGTTCAAAATTCAGGGGAGCACTTTCTTGAATATGAAGCCCATACGTATTAGGTCCTGAAGATCGATACCTATCCCTTAGTGAGTTTTTACTAAAAATTTTCTTATGAATGTTTTTAATGAAGCAACTAATACAACACATCTTGCATGTGCAGTGTACACTTTTTTCCATTAGGTTTTTGGAAGGAGTGACATATGCATGTCGTGGTATCCGTCCAAGAGAGAGTGTTGTATGCACCGGTCCTATGGGCCCCGTGGTTCCAACTTTGTTTCCAAGAGATGTGAACATATACCAAAAGGACTCTTTAAGCTAGTTGACTATAAATATAGGGGAGATACTATTTATTTTATACATCAAGTCATATCAATAAAGAAGATCATTGAATTGCACTCCCACATCTTTGTCCATTAATTGTTCATCTGCTTTTGCTATTGCTAATTACTTATGTTATTCTCGCTTGTTAGTTATGTTAATTGGCTATTGAATCGCTTGACGGCACTAGTTATTCAACACAAAGTACACACTCCAATGATCAACGCCTTGATAGTTGCTTGAAAAAAAATGAACCCAGCAATGGTCCACAAGAAAAGGAAAGGAATATTGTTCGTAAACTAGAAGAAACTTTGAGGCAGCTAACTAGGGTAGTACATATCCTTTTTTTTTTGTATTATCGCGTTTTATTATATGATGCTACGATGCTGAAAGAAAATGCAGGGGGCAATGGAACCCATTCGTGGCCCAAATCTCTCACTTTATGGTGTACCAGTACTACCCTAAAGACAAGGGCCTAAAATTGTGGGTTTTAGTATAGTTTTTGCAACTTGCAAGGATCAATTCTGATTTTCAACAAATCGAGATTATTTTACAATGAATTTTATTCCTGCCTAAATTCTCGTAAGACTGTCGATTCAAATGGAACATGATTGTAACACCCTAGTGCACAAATTAAATTCGCTAAAGCTCAAGCCATACACGTGAGATTGGTCGACCACATACGCGTAGCAACTTGTTTGTGCTTTCAGCTCTCAACTCATCAATGGCGGGCCAAAGATTTCTCTAGCGGCACTGTTCAAGGACGCGGTGCTTGTGCTTGTGCTTGACTAAATGAGTACTACTAGAGCCGCGTGATTGTATGTGTACAGGACTAGCTAGATATTCTTATCTAATCAACAAAAAGCGAGGCCCTGACGACCATAAACTAGCTAGCTAGCCACCCCATCCAAAGGTCAGAACTCACAAGTCAGAACCCCCCTGTGCCCTTCAGAAGCCCACAAGTCCACCCTCCGGCCAATACCGGTCGAATTCCTCACTACTTGGCACATATATATCTCAGATTATTCCACTACACCAAGGCCTTGGCATCGAGTCGATCTAGTTAGCCAACTCCCCATGGCAGACGAGTGGTGGAATTCTGCACGCACCGGCGGCGACGCGTCGACGTGCTTGACGGCGCCGGCCACCGAGTCAGAAGCTAGTAGTACTTCGATGAATTTCCAGCCTGGTTTATCTGACGCTGCCGCCTCCTCGTCCTCCTTCCTTGCTGATCCACACATGGATTGGACGCAAGCCTTCATGTAAGTAGAAATGAAGATTAGCTATAATCTATTACACCAAGCTAGCCTCTTCATATGATATATATCTTGGTTCTTCCATGCATGGCTAGTAGGGGCGAGAAAGCAGCAGCAGCCGAGTCCACCACTAGCTCAAACGCGCTGCTCCAGCTTCAAGGCGACGCGAGCCACTTCCTGCTCGACGGACAGGCTCCTCTCGTGCCGGCGCCGTACGCCGACGGCACGGCAGTGGCAGCGTCGTCACAGGGCGTGTCCTTGTACGCGGACAACCAGTACTCCGGCTCGGCCAGTAGCTATGCGTTCTCACAGCTGCTCAAGTCCTCGGCGGCGTCTGCGCAGCATCAGCACCAGCAGTTCCCCGGCTTTTTTAGGTCGTCAGGGCTTTTTAGTCCGGCTCCGGAGCCGCCGCAGCTTCTCCTGCAGGCCCTAGAGCCCAAACCCGTCAAGGACCTCAAGGTATGATATGGACTAGCTTGACGACTAGATGCTATTGCTACCTACTAGCTATCTAGGGTTTCTTCTAACTCGGTTTCTGCAGGTGCAGTCCAACACGGAACCTGTTCAGGACGCTTGCTCGTCGGTGACGAGAACAAGTGTTTCTGACTCGCCTGCGGCAGTGAAGAAACCCCGGATTGCGACGCCATCTCCGTTGCCGACTTTCAAGGTGCGCGCCGGCCGGCCGGTGATCCAATTAGCCGATCGATCAGATATTTCCCCCCTTTCAATTTGTTCTTCCATCTGTTCCGGCCAGCTCAGTTAGATATTCTTTTCGAAACAAGGCAGCTAGAAATTCTTGTAAGCTAGCATCGATTGAATTATGATGGCTTTTGGATTTGCTTTCGATCTCCTCCGCAGGTGAGGAAAGAGAAGCTCGGGGACAGAATCACTGCGCTCCAGCAACTGGTCTCGCCTTTTGGAAAGGTATCCATCCATCCGGCCCTCCTTTTCTTTTCTGCATTAGTCGTTTCAGCTCTCTTTTATTTCTCTTCCTTTTCGCCTGTGCTGTTGCTCTATAATTCACTCACTCGCCTGTAAGTTGATGAATATTGTATCCTTTTCATCGCAACCGCGCTTTAGACGGATACCGCATCGGTTCTTCACGAGGCCATCGAATACATCAAGTTCCTTCACGATCAAGTTGCCGTAAGTATCCCCTAAATAAATAACTGAAGAAATCCTGGGCTATTTATTCCCAAATAGCAAACGCTGTCTGACTCGTACGTAAGCTGCTAATTAAACTGATATCTGCAGTCTCTAAGCTCTCCGTACTTGAGGTGTGGGCGCCCCGTGCAGCTACAGCACCAGCAGGTATGCATATGCATGTAAATTAATGTGCTAAACCCATCATTTTAGTTTTGTAGTGTGCAGTATTTGTTTAGCTTGCACATATCAATTGCATTTTTCTCATGAACTAGGGTTCCGGCAAGGCGAAGGACGGTGGCGAGGCGAAGCAGGACCTGCGCAGCCGAGGCCTGTGCCTCGTCCCCGTCGCGAGCACTTACTCGGTGGCGAGCGAGACGGCGCCGGAGTTCTGGCACCCTACCTTTGGAGGCACATTTCGGTAGAGACAGACATGTAGCATTTAGCTGGCTAGGTATAGGTATATATGTGTGCAAGTTAAGCAATGTGCACTCATGCGTCATGTCAGAAACACAGTGCTGTAGCAAAAGCAAAAGCTAAGCAATCAGCAATGTGTTGTCTCAGAGTGAAATGTATGTGTAGATTGCATCGAAGAAAAGCAAGGGCAATCAAAAAAAGGGGGGAATAAAAGAGAACTGTACTAGCAGGCGAGTCTTCAGAGACAGGTTAACATGGTTATATTTGTTGGGACAGGTAGAAAAGAGAATCATATGCTACATATATAATTAAGCAGCATTTTTTAAAGGAATAATGTCGTTGTTAGTATTGTATTGACAGGTTGGGGGTACGGTGGGAAGGGAATGTTGGGATAGGTGCCAAACTTTGGAAGCAAAAGGAGGGTTAGTTTTTAATACAAATAATTAATCAAGTACACTATTATTGTCTGGCATGTTGTTGCTTGTTTGGGTGGTTTATTTTCAATGGTATTTACTTCTTTCTTGAGGAAATTTTGCATATAACACACAGGCCTAACCTCTATCAGGAGGTATGCGGCCCATATAGTATTTTGGAGGAGTAGTTGAAGAACCCATTCGTATATTAAATTGGTAAGAATCAAACCGGGTCTTTTATTGTTCATCTTTCCATTTTAAGCTATGAATGAACCAAATGTCCCGCTCCGAAGAGCTTAAGTTTCTGATTTATTTACCTTGCTATGACGTAGTTGCTTTTCACACTTCGGCATACCAGGGTAAACAACTAAACATTGATAGGTAGATATGACATGTCCCATTCCAAATGGCTTTAGTTTCTATTTTTTTAGCATTTTTATTTAAACAAGAATTTATTTGCAATACATCGACTTCTATTTTCAGTTTTTTTGGTTTTTTCATTTATTTCTTTGCATTTTCTAAGTTGATATGATGTTTTTTCTCATTTTTTTCTTGTTTTTTTTCATAAAAAGCTAACACTCGCTACATTGTAATTGGCGCTCAAAACAGCTTACAGTTTCGACTTTCAGCTTTGGCTTTGACTGACATTGTACTGTAATGGCTATTATTTTTTTCTAAAAAATTAAGAAAAATTAAAAAGTTATATTGGACATTGCACAGGAATAAAAAATTAAAAAATAAAAACAAATATATTTTAAATAATTTTTAATTTAAATAAGCTAAAAAAGAAATCGTTTGGAGCGGGCCAAAAGAGAGCGGGCAGGCCTGACAGCCGGCCAAGACGAGGGTTCCTCCTCACAGACGTATGTGCCGAAAATCAGGGGTGGATCTAGGGCCTGAGCTAGGGGGGCTCTAGCTCGGGTCCTGGCCCAGTTATCCCACATTAGCCCAGCTGCCCAGGCCCACATGACTTAGCGTGCAAGCACGTAAAGTCGGCCACCCACTGACTGAGCCCCCCATCCCCAATTCCCCATTCGCCTCCCCGACTCTCACGCTTTATAGGGTTTACACGCCCGTTGTGAGCCTACGGCGGCGGCTAGCGGCCTCAGTGGCGGAGCTCGGGCGATCCTCACTCTCCTAGTCCACAGAGGAGTGAGGAGCCGAGGACCCTCGCGACCTTGCCTGCATCTGTCGCATCGGGCGGCCTTCTTCCCTCTAGGCTCCGGCTCCACCTGAGCTCTGAGGCCCCTGACCGCCTCCATCCGATGCGACCTGTGAGGCGCCGTCGGGGCCATCGCCGGCAAGATTAAGATCAGAATCAATAGTGAGTTCTTTAGTTCTTACCCAAATGAATCTACCAGGTCGGCAGGTCATGCTTTTTTGGTGTGGTTTGGTTTGGATTTATGGTGATTTCAGTGGGTCTTCGTGTCTCCATGCATGATTTTGTGGGCAGGTTTCGGAAGGATCGGGAGGCTTGTGGCCAGGATCGCTCTCCAGGGTGAGGATGTTGAGCTCGTCACCGTCAATGGCCCCTTCATCACCACCGACTACATGGTATGCGCCTCGATCTGTGGTTTTCACTCGCTTTGTGATGTTTAGATCTGGTGACTTGTAGGGTTTTAGGGTGGTTTTAGCTCTGATTTGTATTAGCTTGCATGCTTACGGTGGTCTGTCGGTGTAGAGTGGATTACTGAAAATATCAGAGAATACTTCACACACACAGTTTATGACATTGACACTGACAAGTTCTTTTTTTGCTTGTCTGTTATGATTGACGTGTGCTTTGTTGGGGCTTAGGATGATTACGCCGCTGAGGGTGAGTATGAGGATTGAGGAGAAGCTTAAGAAGGAGACATCACAGTGTTCATCCTGGCAAGGTAAGGATAGATCGGCAGCGCCATCTTCACTTTTACTGATTCTATTCTACTAGTGGATTGCTTATTACTTCGATTAAGTAAGGAGAAAGCATGAATTTTGGTTCGAGTTAATTGCTAATGTCTTGTTAGGTATGAGGATGGGTAGCCAACCGACTAATTCATTGATTGTAGCTTAGTTCAGCTAGATATCAAAATTTTGATTGTGTGCATAGTCTGTATGTGTGTGCCGTCAAAAGAATTATATGTCACTCCTCAAGTGACATGCAGAAATTCTAATTTAGAATGTAGATAAGGGCTAAAGCTTATCTAATCTATATATGTACAAAATATTGTATCCATGTACCCATATTGCGTATTGGAGTATCAAAGGTTAGTCCTCTCTTGCTTTGTTTCTGGGTCCGCTACTGCCGAAAATCCTTGCGCAGGATCTGCAAACAAATGGGCGAAAGATCAAAATCAATAAACAAGGAAACAACATCCACACAGCGTCGAAATAAAACAATAAATAGAGGCTACGAAGAGCAATCACCCTATCTGAAGAACCAAACGCCGATGACACGCACAAACAACAAAGAGAACAGAATGGAAGCGACCGCGCGATGGCAACAAGCAACCTACCAAGAACAAGAGCATGGATCCGCGCGCGAAAGCCACCCACCGGCAGCACACCGGCGAGACGGCACAGTAGGTACGGCCACGTGAAGAGAGAATAAAAATCAAAGAGACACAACATCAGTGACCGTACCACGCAACCGGAGATACAAGAGACAAGGGAGAAGATCTGAAGAAACACGCACCTAGCAAAATCCGAGGGGGAGCGACCGGGAGGGACGGATCGAGCAGCGCCGGCGCAGGAAGGAAGATGACCGAGCAGCCCGAGGGCGACCAAATGTGGCGTACCGGAAACCCCTCGCACCCTCCGCCCTGGCAAAAAGCACAGGGATGCATACTGCCGAAGCCAATCGGCGCCCCGACGTACGGCACCATCGGACTCCAAAACGAGTGCGCGCCGCCAGCACAACTGGGGAAGCCAAGGCAAATGCTGTGCAAAGCAGGCCACACCACACCGACAGCCCAAGCCAAACAAATGGACCGGACCAGGCGTACCCAGAGCAGGCCTAAACGCAGCCCACGCACCGGCAGAGCAAAGAAAACATGGAGGCTAGAGGCCATTCGTCCACTAAACCGTACGGCGGCGCTCCGGAAGCGCCATACTTTCCCGGCTTTAGGGAGGCCCTTCCGTATTGGATTCTAAAACCTAAGTTTTTTATAGCAAATAATTTTTTTATGATATGTAATTTTTAAACAGAGTATCTTTTTAAGACAAAATCTATTAATCAATTATAATACACACTACAACGACTTTTAATTGACTAGGTTCTTTTAGACTTTATGTTTATAACTTTTAGTTTATACTGCAGTAACTAACTTTCAAACGGTATATCCTTTTAAGGCGGGGTCTACAAGTCGATTATAATATATATTATACCGAATATATATTATATCGAATTTATTTATATTGATTAAAATCATATATAAGCAATTAATTAGATACCCCTACCACATTATTCACGTGAAAAACATTCATCCTACTATATTAACCATTCTGTTAAGAACAAACCTTGCAATTATTGGACAATTAACCTCGTGCGTTTTGTTAACGTGCTCACTGCACCACGAGCTTAACTTGATCTTGTCAGTTGTCACTGGCTTGGGCTGCAATGCACGAACAGACAAGCAGTGGCTATCAGACAGGGCCGACGAAAGGAAACCTTCTACCACTTTCGGCCTGCTTGGCACGGCCCGGCCCGGCCCGAAGGAGCACAACAACAGCACGTGAAATGGTGTCGATGATTTGGGCCAATAATTAGCTAAGCTGCAGTTTGGGCACAGGTGGGCCTCACATCTGCGGCGCCGAAACGATCCCCAAATGGATTTGGGCCCGGAAGTAGCTACACTGGATTCAGCTCAGTATCCAACATGATGGTATAGGAATCACTGGTTACATTATATGACAGTATTGAACGCAAACCACTTTCAAATTTACGGTCAGTTCAATCAATTCAAAACCATAACATGCATCGATCATATGATCGTATCACGCATAGTGTAAAATAAGCTCCACGAGAACACGGATCAGACCTAGTACGAGCAGGCAACCAAATGGCGAAGAAGATGTAGTAGATGGGTAGCGCGCTACCACAAGAGCGATACCGCTATCATGCTACCCCCGCAGCGCCTCCATCATCTCCGGCTCCTAATCTTCTCCGTGACTCCACCTTCGGCTCCGACTTGCAGCCCGCACCAAACAAGTTAAGCTTCTGACTTTGACTTTTGATTAAAATTATACTGTAATAGCTATTAGCTTTTCTTAATCATTCAATTAAAAAATTAAAAATGAAAAAACCGTTATATTGTCACGGACAATGCAAAGAAATAAAAAATAAAAAAAGCTAAAATAAACCAAAATTAGAAGCCGACACATTCCAAGTGGCTTCCGGCTTAAATAAGTCGAAAGTTAAAAAAAGTTAGAAGCTGAAACCGTTTAGAGTAGAACCCGACCGCCACCCTCGCCCCGTCATATTCTCTACTTCCGGTTCCCTTTCGGACACTGCCCTCCGCCGCTGCGCTCTCACCCCCGTTGAGCCCATCTTCTCCCTCTCCAACATCCCCTTCCACTACCACCCTCGCCCACTAGTTTGCCTCCCTAGTGGCTCCGCCTTCGCCGCCCACCGCACCTTCCCCACCACCATTCGCCACCACCTCCCCTCCTGCGATCGGCAACGCCTCACCGCCCACACTTCCCACCCGCCACCACCACAAGCCCCGCCCACTCTAACTCGTCGCTATCTTCACCAGCCCACCAGTCGCCACCGCACACCTCTGACCGCCGCCTCGCCAACCTGCCTCCTCCATCCCTCTATACTCTAGTTCAGTGAACCCATCTTTAACCCGATGAACCTGACTCTAACACCTGCCGACCACGCCATTATCACCTGAGATGAGTGTGGGGAGGAGGTGGACTTGCAAAGAAGAGAATAGAAGAGAGAAGGTGCAGGAGCACGCCGATTGAACCGCCGCGGGACTAGGCACATTGTAGGACAAAAGCGCACCTAGTCGCACTTTAGATTTTTGCCATGGTAGATACACGCTTAATTGTACGGGCATGCATACGTGCGTTTCATGGATGGCATGGCGATATATCTTTTGGCGAAAAGGCAGGGAGCCGCTTTTCATTAAGTAAAATAAGGAGAATTTACGGTGAATAGTACCGACGACAACAGAAGAAAAACAAACAGAAAAAGAGCAAACTAAACTAAACTTAACTGAACAAAGAGAAAAAAAACACAACAAAAACAACAGCAGCAGAGCTAGACGGCAACATGCTCTGAACAACCCACCGAAGCTTCAGATTACACAGCTGGGGCCTTTCCTCTCAAGTCAGTAGTCGTTCGACATCCCTGAATCAGGCGGAGGAGGATGAGCCCTTGAGCTTCTTGGCGATGCTGGCGAAGTGCTTGCCCTGGTGGAAGGCGTGCTCCACCTCCACCTCCGTCGGCCACCTCGACCCGTCCCCGGCGAACGTGCCCTTGCCGTACGGGCTGCCGCCCTGCACCTTCTCCATGCCGAACATCTTGGCGTCGAACGTGTACCCCACCGGTACGAACACCATCCCGTGGTGCGTCAGCTGCGTCACCGCCGTCAACCTGATCATCGATCGAGCCAGCCGTCACATCAAGGTGAATTTCTTTTTTACCTTTCTGGCACTGAATTCGTGCAAGAACACAATGTGGCAAAGATCCACTGCGCTGTGGTCTCCTGCCCGCCGCCCTGGGTGCCGGTGCTGAAGAAGATGCCGGCGGGCTTGCCGGCCAGGCTCTGCTGCCGCCACAGGCCGCCAGTCGCGTCGAAGAACGCCTTCATCTGCGCGGCCATCATGCCGAACCTTGTGGGGAACCCAAAGAGGACGCCATCGGCCTCGGCGAGATCTTGCGGCGTGATGGTCGGCGCGTCGGTCTTTGGAGGTGCGCCCATCTTGCCCAGCACTTCTTCATTGCGGGTTTCAGGAACCTTCCGGATGGTAAGTAAAGATGCGTAAATTTTGCAAATTCTAGGAGAAACAGAACGAAAAACATGTGTCGATGGCACAATTTATCTGTAGTAGATTTTGCAAATTAGTGATAATTTCAGATAGGCGTTCAAAAAAATTAGTTCTCGGACTAAGTTGCAAGGTTGATGAGACTGACCTGCCATAGTTTAACCTCCATGCCTTCGACAGACGAGGCGCCTTTCTTGATCTCCTCAGGTCACAGCTAGTTTAGCAACATGACCGTACATGGAGTAATACCTATTGAAAATTTGGTAGCGGTTTTACCTTCTTCTTTTTTTATCAATGTGCAAAAGCAAAACAAAATGATCTTTTCTGATACATCATCAATCATTAATTCTTTCTGCTTCCATTAGTATCTTGAGAGTACATGGGCATTTCAGGAAACTTTAGGAATAGCATTTCAGGAAACACTAGGACATCATGAACTAAATTCTACGTTATGCAGAAATGAACAAAAATAAACTTTTTCCACAACTTCAAACCAATACATACTTTAAAATGTGCAGCAAAAACTACAAGTTCCAACATGATGTTAAAACGTTACTAGTAATTTGCTGTAAATAGGTGTAAAGTTGTCTTAAAAAAGCCCACGTGTTTTCCATCTTTTGTTCAAAGGCTTCTAGATGCTCACTGTCCGGTAGTTGGGCGATCCCATTCAGCCAGCAAAACTAAGAACATGGCCCAATTATATTAGATAAATTCATGGCACCCATGATTTTCCTTGAGCCAAATGCCCAAATGTACATGTGTGCACAGTTCTAAACTTGTAACACAAATGCGCCCATGATTTTCCTTGAGCTGATCCGTGTCAGGGCTATATGCATCACGCTGCATTGGCAAATTCTTCAGCTGGACAGCGGAAAAAGCGTAATTCCCATAAAACTTGCGTAGCCAAAGCCCAGCCGAGACTTCCAATGCCAAACAACCGGGCCAACCAGGCCGTGTAACACCTCAGAAACCACACTACCTTGAGATGCTGCTAACTACACATACAACTAGCTGGATTAGAATAAAATCTAGCAGCATCTTTCTAGAAAAACGTTAAACTACGCGGAAGCATGATCACAACATAAAATGGGAGATAGCAAAAAGATAAATGGCAAGAACCAAAAACAATGTTTATCAATCTAATTCAGAATTTACTCAACCACACTAAAGTCTACCACGAAAGGCATTATTAAGTTACAGTGGTCCACGACTGGATGGAAACATGATTTTAAGAATTAAAGCCTCCAATTTAAATAGCAAAAATCATGAAGACTTGACAAATGGTGCCTATTGCTCTACCCTTCCCACATATGCTCAAGATTCACCTGGAAGAGGGAAAACAAGGGTGAAATAAAATCTCAGCAAGCAAACTATTTAACAATTTAATTAAACTACGGATGATTAATTATTCATTTAACAACACGTAGCACAATGATAGAATATTATCACATAGTTCTTCTGAACCACACTGTAAATTCCTTCATAACTCAAAACCACAATCCAAAAAACAATACCACAACTACAAGTGATTTCACCATAAGATAAACCACGTACCACTTGTCAATGCCACATACCTCAAATGATTTTCACCGTAAACAATAACACAAGTGACCATAATGAGCCAAAACATCCTAAGACCTTAAAATTAAGATTCATCCTCATGAAATGCATATATATGCAAATGATCCACTGTACCCTTACCTAGAAATGTAAGAGTGTGCATCATATTACGGCAATGTACGAAATTGTACCAGTATGATCGCGGCTAAGTGCGGCGACATCCACAATACAAAAGACATGCTATGACATGCATGATATGACCAAAATTGACTCCTTAGGAATATAGCCATATGAACAACAATCATATATAACAAGGCATAAAATGTGACATGTCATCTTTATTTAAATATAAATTATTTATCGAACCTCAGCAATTATGGGAAGACAACAAAATTAATATGTCAAACAGTAGCAACAACCGCTACGTTTACTTGCCTCTACCGAAGGGGCGAAGGGATCAAGCACGGTCAGGAGCGAAGCCACCTGTATACAAGGCACCACTTATCACAAAACCATAATACAACATTCATGACTGAGAAGAAAACGCATCTACGCCCAAAACCCACAACTTCCTCTCAAGCTGTTGTTCCCACACTATGTTCCCTGCAGTAGTGTTACTTGTCTTTTTCGTATCTTTTAATATACTAATCAAACCACATCAAAACTAACATATTTAAAATCTACATAACAAAATCTATAAATTTCATGAAGACACCATAATTTTATTATATAGTTTTAAGGGCGTAATTCCCAATGGAAAACAGAGAACATACTCTGCCTCCGAGTTCTGTCCAGCAACTTCCATAGACCACCACCAACAACCCACTATTCCAAAAATTATAAAATTGTACCAGAAGCTAGTTCTAGATGCCACTTTTGTTATTATGAGTTAATTCATAAAATTCATTAGGACCTCTGAATCAGTCCACAATCCGAAACTGGATTCTGAATCCAGCTCTACTGCACAGTTGACTTCAATCCTCTGTTACGCCTAAACCCCGCATCCACAAATTCTGAAAAAAAATACAGAACCTAGATCTCTCCATCCTCTACAACTTTCATGTTCACGGGCTCCTCGGAAAAAATCATTTTGACCACCTAAACCACCCGAACAGACACGCTGCCCGATCTGACTGCGCGCAGAACGCTGATTAATCGCTAATCGACAGTTTCGCCTAGATCATCCACCTCTAACGATGAACCAAAAGCCTACGATCACCCTAAAATAGAGGGAAAAAGACGGGAATTTCTTGTCTAGCTTGCCCACGCAGGTTTTCTTCTCCTCCTTCCTTCTTCTTCTCCTCCCTTCTCCTTCTTCTTCCTTCCCTCCTTTTCTCTTTTTCAGCAGGGCAGCAAGGGGCGTATGGAAGAGGAGGAGGCACCAAGGGAAGGTGGTGGCCAAGGGGCGAAAAAGAGGGAGGGGATGAGGTGCGGCTAGGGTTGGGGGGGGAGTGGGCGGCTAGGCCTAATGGGCAGGCAGGCCTGGCCCAAGTGGCCATCCTCCCTCTCTAGATAGCCCAAAAGAAAATTTCTATCAATTATTTATTTGTTTTAATAGTTCCACGATCTACACCCACCTTCCGCGATTCAACGAAAGAGAAGAAAAAATTCCGCGACCCCGCTAAAACTTCCATAAACCCGGAATGATGTCTAGGGCATTACAGGTCGTGACCAGAAATGTTGCGTATTTTTTTAGTATTTTTCGGATAAATAAGAAAAAGATGTACGATCTCAACGAATTACTTCTGAATAAATTCAAAAATCATATAAAAGAACTATAGCATTTAATCGTAAATCAACTTCGATTCTCTATCGACATTGTTGGGATCACAACGATGCTCTCGTGCCGCCCGCGAGCTCACCAGTTGTACGACTTGTATCTGCAGCAGTGTTATTAAGTCGTCGACTAATCGGCGACTAATCCACGACTAGTCATCCAGTCGGTACATGACGGACGACTAGGGAGGCCGACTCGACTGGAGCGACTAGTCGAGCGGCCAGACGACTAGTCAGCAACTAGTCACGACTAGCTGGCCATGTCCATCCGCACGATTAGGAGCCGACCCACTAGATCAGTAAGTTTGAGGCCCACTAGAGAGGCTTGGCCCGACCGAGACTTAATACCAGTGACTCAATAACTCTATATCCTCATTATACACCACACACGCTATTTAGTTGTAGTATTAGTATAATAATTCCAACTTGCTTTTTTATTATGACTGTGACAATTGTAGACCTGACTCTAGGGACTAGTCGAGACTAGTCGGTCGGCTAGTCGACTCACCCAAGTCGTCTTATTAGCGACTCGACTCGACTTTACAACTTAATAACCTCGATTTGCAGTACAACACTGCACTCAGAGTACCATAGCCATGGCCAAAAGCCACCAGCTCTGCCCCATCCTCCTGCTGCTGCTGATGCTCTCCTCGGATTCCCATGCCCGGGACACCATCTCGCCGGGCCAGCCACTCAGGGGCAACGACACGCTGGTCTCGGCCGGCGCCGGCAGCTTCGCGCTCGGCTTCTTCACCCCGCCAGGCTCCAACAACACCTACGTCGGGGTGTGGTACGCCCGGGTCTCCCTACGCACCGTCGTCTGGGTCGCCAACCGCGCCGACCCCGTCCCGGGCAAGGTGGAGGACAACGCTGGAGCCACCCTCTCCGTCTCCCCCAACGGCACGCTCGCCGTCGCCGACGCCAACTCCACCGTCGTCTGGTCGGTGTCACCGGCGCCGGGCACGACGGCACCGTGCACGGCGCGGATACTGGACAACGGCAACTTGGTCGTCTCCGACGCGCTCGGCCGCGTGGCGTGGCAGGGTTTCGACCACCTCACCGACACGCTGCTCCCGGGGATGAGGGTCGGGGTGGACTTCGCCGCCGGCAAGAACATGTCGCTGACGGCGTGGACGAGCCCCTCCGACCCGTCGCCGAGCCCGATCTTCCTGGCCATGGACACCTCCGGTGACCCAGAGGTGTTCATCTGGAACGGGCCCACGAAGGTGTGGCGCTCCGGCCCGTGGGACGGCGTGCAGTTCACCGGCGTCCCCGACACCGCCACCTACAAGGGATTCACCTTCAGCTTCGTGAACAGCGCCCGGGAGGTCACCTACAGCTTCCAGGTGAGCAACGCGAGCATCGTGTCGCGGCTGGTGCTCAACAGCACGGGCGTCGGCGGCGGGCTGCTGCAGCGGTGGAGGTGGATGGAAGCGGCGGGGGCATGGAACCTGTACTGGTACGCGCCCAAGGACCAGTGCGACGCGGTGTCGCCGTGCGGGCCCAACGGGGTGTGCGACACCAACAACCTGCCCGTGTGCTCGTGCCTCCAGGGGTTTGCGCCGCGGTCGCCGGCGGCGTGGGCGCTGCGGTACGGCGGGGACGGGTGCGCACGGGAGACGCCGCTCGACTGCGCCAACGGCACCGACGGGTTCGTGGTGGTGCGGCACGCCAAGGTGCCCGACACGACCAGCGCCGTGGTGGACTTCAGCGCCAACCTCGAGCTGTGCCGGCAGAGGTGCCTGAGGAACTGCTCGTGCACCGCGTACGCCAGAGCCAACCTCAGCGGCGCGCCCGGCCACCGCGGCTGCGTCATGTGGACGGGCGGGCTCGCCGACCTCCGCGTGTACCCGAACTTCGGCCAGGACCTCTACGTCCGCCTCGCCGCCGCCGACCTCGGTACGTTGCTCTTCGCTACGTCTACATACGTACGTACGTACGTACGTGCTTGCGTGTCGCATTATTTTTCTTGTTCTGCCATGTGATTACTCGTGATGCATCATGCATGCTGGTACTATCTAGAACCTTTGGAGCTTGTCCTTTTTCCTTTTTATTATTTTTTTATATTTTTTTTCACTTGGCATCTGTAGTTTGTCCCGATCAAACAGTAGTGACGGAATCATTTTTGGGTACATGGTGTGTGCAGCACGGAACCACGCACACCCCATACGCATACACACATACATGTCTCTTGTGTACATTAGAAAATTAATCAGATACTTAAACGGACACTAGAGCGAATACACGTAGTCCTACTTAACACGCATATACATGTAAGGTATGGTCCAACACTCCCAAGCTAGTGGAGTCCAATCCTCGAACCATATAAGCATGAATACACCGTAACTAAAAAAAAATATTTAGTTAAATGGTTATTTTGATTCTGAGACGTCAGCTTTACAGCAACAAAAAAACTAATTTTGATATGCCCCCAAAACCTTTTCTTGTTCTCTCCTTGGTTCTAGCCTATGTATCTTTCTTTGATTGGGCCTGAACGAACCATGCAACTGGCTGAACCACGACAATTACACTTGTTCTGTCCGGAAGCAAGAGACCACTTTTCTTGAAAAGGTTTGCACAAACTAGCAGTAACAGGTGGTAGTAGTTATTCTTTTGAAAACAAAGAAGCCAAAACAGTGACGGATCTAGAATTTTTAGGATAAATATTTAAAGTTAATATAAAATATTACTTAATAAAATAAATAGAGGTCAATTGTAGTAAAAATCAAAGTATAAATTATTTGTAGCATAGACAACATATCAAATAATTATATATATATATAACAATTAAGAAAAATCATTGAATTAGGAATATAGGATTTGGAACATAGAAATGGGGATGTACTTATGTTGTTGTCGACATGCATGGTCATGGCCCAACTGCTCGTAGACGCGAGAGCTATAGGCGATCTGGCTCAGCCACGCTTGGCACTCATTGTCGCCCGCTTGCTATCTTAAATTTAAATTTTACATAAAATTCAGTTTTGACCAAAAGAATTTTAAACTTTCTATTCCCCCAATCCTCTCTATTTAGCCTTTTTGAACCTTCAGCTATGTTATAATTTTTTAGATGAATTAGAGAGGGGGAGGTGTGGGAGTGGGCTGAAATATATTAGGGGTTATTAGGAGTATAGATATGAAGTATTTAGACCAAATATTCATACATATGTCAAATATACCTACTAAACATAGTGTATGTCACTAAAAAAATTAGGTGTTTAGCTGAACCCCATTAACTTCATTGGGTCCTCCCCTGAGCAGACATAACAAAAAAAAATGGTTCTGGGGTTTCAAAATGCTCTGATGGTGCTGTTGAAAAATGCTCTGATGGTGCTGTGTACCCTGCTGGATCGACAACCCATTTGCGTCCAGTTGGACGCATGGTAGGGTCAAGACTCGAAAAACAATTATAGGCTCTCTTTTGTTGACATCAGAAGCAAGTATAAATTGTACTGTCCATCTATGATGTAGATGGGGAAAATGAGAAGGATCTACGAACAAATTCGACATTCGCTAGAAACTGGACAAAAATTAAACTGCGCAACCTGAACGAGATAAGACTCCAAATGCTTACCTTGCCTGTTCTTGTCCTACGTCCGGTCCCCAGGTATCATCTCCACGTAGAAAGTATCCTCGTATTGTGTCTTTCAGACGATCTGCCCAAGTCTTCTGCTCCTATCCCTGATGCCACCTGATCTGATGGTGTGATCCAATGAAAGCAGGATTAGGAATAGATGATTTGACAGTTCTGGGATAATTCGGTTCCAAGCAACTCCAGACCTCTTGAGAAGACTTTAGTGCCTGTCCAATCATGCACTCACAGTAAATACCTGATGCAGCTGCACATGGGAAAACAGAAGACTGACCTGACAAATTAGCATGTCCGTTTCACATTACCATCTGCCCTGCTACTGCATAATTCCAGTCCCAATCTGATCTCTCCGCCCTGCTAAGCAAAATTAATGAGCTCGACATTCTAAAGTTTCAGCAGTCCAAGTAGCTGATAGGTGAGGATCATCTGGTCCAAATTTTAGAGTGAGGCCAGATGTTTCTATTGCATGGTTCCATATCTGGTGAGTTGGGTGGTGATCTGATGCCTACATGCCGTGAGGAATCACGGAACATTGTGATCAAAGACTCAGCCTGTCAGCCATGTCTAAATCCACGTGTTTCTTGGTGACGTTTATGAAGCATGAGCCATGAGGTACTCAGGCATCCACCATGATTGATGCGAGCCTGAATCTTAAGTCTTTTTTTTTCTTTGCGTGGATCAGTCAAACAAAGGAACACCGAAAGGAAGGGGAAAAGGAGGCCGGGCCGGGGCCCCCTCTCGTGAGGCGATGTGCATTAGATTCAGTTGGAAGGGACCAAACAATTTGCATGTTTTGCATGTTGCGTGATCAAAATGAGTATGCATTTCCTTGATTAAAAAAAAGAAGAGAAGAATACGCTTTAGATCGGTAAACGAAAAACCTTGGCAGTTTACTTGTTCAATGGAGCTCAACAGAAGACGTTAGGTTGTCCGCATCAACATCAGGTGTCAAAATTAAGAAACAGTAGTACTATAGATGTTCATCAAGACACACAAGGTAAGCAAGAATCAAATACCCGGACCAGTCGTTGCCATCACAGAGCCTGTTTCTACCTCGAAAGCTACTAGCAAGCCGTGACTGAACTGTCTGAAGACTTCTCCAGATCCAAACATTCAATTAGGCTCTGCAGTAATGTATAAGGGCACTGCTGCTGGGGTCAAGGTGGTACTCCCTATCCAGCACTACCACATGATTTAATAAAGGCATGACACAGAGTAAAATCCCATGGTTTTTTTTCCTGCTGATTCTCAAAAAAAAAAAAATGGCTCCTTCTTGTTGAATTGTCGGCACCGTTTAGGGGAGGCAAAGATTAGTTTGGAACTGCAGATGATCTCCTCTGCTGCATGGGCATCGCAGCATCCATTTTCCAGGTCTGAACCCTACCGTACGAGTGCTGTCATGTGTATGAACTATGAACCAATCCTTCTTGCAACTTTGATAAAGTTCACTGACATGTCACTCAATGTACCACATGGAAATGGATCTATGCCAGCAAAAACTTTGTACCTACTACATCATCGTCCAGATATTTCAGCTGGGCAAGGACACATGTCGGACCAAGGCATGCAAAACAGTGATACCCGCAGGGATGGAAAACCCGCCGGTAACCGGGAGGGAGTATACCGGTGATTTTTGCTTAAATTCAAATTTAAAAATTTGAATGTAAAATTAGTTTTCTAATAATGTTTACATTGTTTAACACTAATAGAATATATTAGGAAGATGCATGTACCTTCTGTGCTTGACTTGATGATTTTTGCTATGAATATATTAGGAATTTTTAATTATTAATTACTACAACTGGTTTTTCTCCGGTTTTTTTGACGGTAACCATTCGGTTTTTCTAGTTACCGGTTTCAAAACAGTCTAAATTCAAAATTTGATATTCAAATTTTTACCTTTTTTGGGTTTTCTGGTAACCGGCCGGTTACCGTTACCGGCCCCGGCAGGATTTCCCCTGGTTCTGGGTGTTTGATCCCTGGATAGCAATTTACTTTTTGCACTGCAACATTATGAAGAGCTCATTTTCCATATGATCGTAGCTTGTGTAGTGTGAACAAGGCATCTAGATCCATGGTGCCGCAGTCCAGGTTCGGCATGGACCCCCTTGCTGTACGTTGTGTTCAGAATTCCACAGAAAAGGACCTTGAATTTAAGAGGTTGGTACTTCGTAGGGCACGATCAACCACCCACGGGTAGTTGCTCAAAGATTACATAATGCATTTGATGCATTAACATTGTTCCATCCATGGTTGAATGTTTGGTATGAACTAGTGAGCACCCATCTCTGCAAGATATTATACAATATGTTTTAGATCCAGAACCTCTGCACTAAATAATACAAGAGATACCCAAAATTGGACCAACGCCAGAGTTTTAGCGATTCATTCAACCAATGTTTGTATGTAGATATTCCCGAGTTAATATTTCAATATAAAGCTCTGATTATAAGGCTAATGATTTCAACCTTTGTAATATGCAATTTTGTTCTGTTGGCAGTGCTCCTTGTTCAGCAGCCCTCTGAATGCTTACATTTCATCAGCAAAAGGAATGCTCACAATTCAGTAGTAGTGTAACACTACCGTGTATATTACTTCTAAGTAATACCCAGATATGAACGTTGTATCTAGAACCATGTCCATGATCGAACTAATAGTCGTGATTTCTTGCACAGATTCAACTAGCAAGTCTAAGAAGGTGCACATTATAGCTGCAATTGTTGTCAGCATCTGTGCACTAGCAATTCTTCTAGCACTTATAGGGTTATTCATTTGGAGAAGAAAGAGGACAAAAGCAAGACGATCAGGTAACATGCAATCTCCTCTGAGGTTCTGACTTCCAAAATGGGAGAAATTTACCTCCCTTTAGTCGAAAAGTAAAAAAAAAAAAGAAGAAGAAGGGCAGAACAAAAAAAAATGACCTCTTTTTTTTGCCGATGTCATTTAACTTTGATGTTTCAATAGGACCAAGTAAATGGAGTGGTGATTTACAAAGTAGAGGGCTCCAAAGTGAAGGGCATAGTCATGGGGATGACCTGGAGCTGCCACTATTTGATTTGGAGACAATAGCAGCAGCCACAACTGGCTTCTCAACCGACAACAAGCTTGGTGAAGGTGGCTTTGGGCCAGTATACAAGGTACGAATCTCTACATATATTACAGTCATACTGAAGGTTCATTTTAAGATCTTAAAGACAATTCATTAGCTCGAAGTTGCATCAGCAATGCTAGCTAATCTTAACATCAGAAGCATCGATAAATCAAAAGTTTAGGTCTTACAAAGAGGTGTTACAAGACATCATTAGCAGTTGACAACCAAGATGCATTCTAATTTTTCATACTACAGAACATTGTCACTGCACGTCTGATTGATATCACTTGACTTCAAAACTACAGGGTAAGCTTGAGGATGGACAAGAAATAGCTGTGAAAACACTTTCAAAGACATCATTACAGGGTCTCGATGAGTTCAAGAATGAGGTTATGTTGATAGCTAAACTCCAGCATCGGAATCTGGTTCGACTCATTGGCTGCAGCATTTGTGGACAAGAAAAGATACTTATATACGAATACATGGCAAACAAAAGCCTGGACTTCTTTCTCTTTGGTATGCACTTAACCTTTGTGAGCATGAAAATTCCAAATCTTTCAAGGAATAAAATAGCAATCTACCTATGTTATCAGACAAATCCAAGAGCATGCTTCTTGACTGGCAAACGCGATACCGCATAATCGAGGGGATCACCCGAGGTTTACTGTATCTTCACCAGGACTCAAGATATAGAATCATCCACAGAGACCTGAAGACAAGCAATATTCTTCTGGATAAGGAGATGACTCCAAAAATTTCAGACTTCGGCATGGCAAGGATGTTTAGCAGTGACGACACAGAAATAAATACTCTTAGAGTGGTTGGCACATAGTAAGTAACTAATATCTCTAACAGACAATTTAATCTCCTGTTAATCCTGCAATTCAATCTCCTAATGTTGATTATCATTTCTTGGTTTTCTACAGCGGCTATATGGCTCCAGAGTACGCAATGGACGGAGTATTCTCAGTGAAATCAGATGTATTTAGCTTTGGTGTTATAGTTCTGGAAATCATTACTGGTAAAAGGAACAGAGGTGTCTACAGCTACTCCAACCACCTAAACCTTCTAGCACATGTAAGCATGAAGCTAACTCATCAACTCTACACGATTAATGCCCATCAATTTAACTTAAGAGTAGCTTTACCCAATATCTCTGACTGGACTTTTACCAGGCCTGGAGCTTGTGGAACGAGGGGAGCAGCCTCTCTCTCGTCGACGAAACCCTGAACGGCTCTTTCAACTCAGACGAGGTGCTAAAATGCCTCAAAGTGGGGCTCTTGTGCGTGCAAGAGAACCCGGACGACCGCCCTCTCATGTCCCAGGTGCTCCTGATGCTGTCTGCCACCGACATCGCCTCGTTGCCAGCCCCCAGGCAGCCCGGCTTCGCTGCGAGAAGAGGTGCGGCAGAGGACACGTCGTCCAGCAAGCCGGACTGCAGCGTCGTGGACAGCGTGACCATCACCATGCTCGAGGGTCGGTAGAAGGCTAAGCCTCCTGTCGATCGGAGTGCGACTGCAGAATACTAGAATTAATTAATTAATGGCTTTTGAGATTGGTTCGTTACCTTGTTGTGTTCGCAGGCTGTAGAATCGCACATAGTTTTGTGATTGATTGGTCCTGGCACTGAATAGCGAATGAAATTAACCCAAATACTCGACGAAATCCAGAGAGTTGGAGATGTATTGTAAAGCAAAATCAAGGGCTGGGTGGGGTAAGGCTTCTTCACCTTGCAGGCGCCGCCGAGAGCCGCCGCCGCCGATTAGTTTGAAATTCAAATTCTGTTTTAGAATTGCAGCCCAAAATTCTTTAAAATTTTTCGATTATCGCTAATTTCACTTGTATCAGCCACCTTCGGTAAAAAAAAAAAGTTAAACCGGTATTGAAAACCCTTAGCATCTCAAGCAGTTGCAACCTTTTTAAGACGAAAACAAAAAACTTTATCAGTCGCCCAAGAACAGGTTTACAATCTTGCGAAATTATTCTCTGCCTGATCCCAGACTCTGTCAGGGAATATCATTCTAAAAGCGATCCAGCGTAGCCTGCGAGAGCATCTTCCTAAGTCAAGTCATCTCTTGAACAAAGTTTATGACGATTTGGTTACAACGGACGAGCTCAAATCACCTTATCCTCGGAGCCTACACATGACTTATTCTGAGGTATATATACTTATTCTTAGGGTACCACCACTGTTCTTGCGCAGAACACACGCGCGCGCACTCCCTTGCCCAGTCTTCCCCTGTAGTCTGTGACATTTGCACCAACCCAAAACCCTCCTCGTCTCTCCCCTCTCCCCCCTTTCCCTGATCAGATATTCAGATCGATCGAGTGCTTGATCGATTCGAATCGCCGCGACGAGCAAAGGAACCGGAAAACCCTAGGCGATGGCGACCCACCCGGCCTCCCCGACCGCCGGCGGCGACATGTCCCCCTCCACGCCGCCGCCGGTGCGTCTGGCCGGGGCGCAAGCGGTGGCGGCCATCCAGCCCAACTCCCCGCGCTTCTTCTTCTCCTCGCTCGCCTCCGCCTCCGTCGCGGCCTCCTCCCCGCACCGCCGCATCGCCATCGCCGTGGACCTCTCCGACGAGTCCGCCTTCGCCGTCAAGTGGGCCGTCCAGAACTACCTCCGCCCCGGCGACGCCGTCGTCCTCCTCCATGTCCGCCCCACCTCCGTCCTCTACGGCGCCGACTGGGGCTCCATCCCCGTCTCCGTCGACGACGACCCCGACGCCGGGGGCGCGCCGTCCAGCAACGCTGCCGAGGAGCCGGAGGACAAGCAGAAGAAGCGGGAGGAGGACTTCGACGCCTTCACCTCCACCAAGGCGCAGGACCTGGCGCAGCCACTCGTCGCCGCGCAGATCCCCTTCAAGATCCACATCGTCAAGGACCACGACATGAAGGAGCGCCTTTGCCTCGAGGCCGAGCGCCTCGGCTTGTCCGCCATGATCATGGGCAGCCGCGGCTTCGGCGCCTCGCGCAGGGCCGGCAAAGGGGCTTGGGAGTGTCAGTGACTACTGTGTGCACCACTGCGTCTGCCCCGTGGTGGTCGTGCGCTACCCTGATGACGTCGGGGCAGCGGGTGGTGGGGAGGCCGTGGGGGATGAACTGCGCACGGTGCCTGAGGATCAGCCTGTGTACCATGAGGCGCCTGATGGGCATAAAGGTCTGTCTTTTTGCTTGATCTTGTACTTCCTAACTCCTATTGCATTTATCGATTAATTAGTTTGCCATGAAGTAGGTAATGAAATGATTAGAATGTGTTGGGTAGTGATGGAAAGGAGACATGAGAGGAAGAATATTGCTAGTAAACTGCTGCACTGCACTAGAACTAATTCAGTACGAAAGTCTGTTCAATAAAGGTTTATTGTTGTCGTGATCTTGCAATCCATGTTACCAGCCGGAAGATTAAGCATTGTCCGATAGCTGCCCTGTAACAGTTTGACTTTCTCATTTTGACTGGACAATATAATTCATGCAAATTAATGAATTGATAGCTGTCCTATCTCCTATGAACGTCAGAATGTGTATAATGCGGCAAATACATACCCCGATTGAAATGCCGGAGCTTGAAAGAGGTTGTGTCTAGAACTGTGAACCAGCATAACAGTTGCACTAAGCCACTAAGTAGTAAGTACTAACAACGGTATGTGAAACTACATTTGAAATTGTTGTGCCATTCCATATTGAGTCAATTTTTTATGCATACATTATTTGTTTACTTGCATTTGAAATTTGTATGCGAGTGGGACGGATGAGCAGGTCCATTTATGTTCTAGGAGAGAGTAGTGTGATTGTTGCATTAAGGTGTTTGCACCCTTTTTTGTATGTCCAGAGGCACAATAGTTGTGTTTACATAAATGGTGCAAAGAGGGGATTGCTACAAGAACAAGTGAATTTTACTCATCATTTGCAGACATAATAGTTGCAAAGCCATCAAAAGGTCAATTGAATAAAAGTATTTTACTAAGCACCATTCTGTAGTTCTGTTCATTCATCCCCCTAGGAAATCATGACAAAACCAATTTTGCAAGAACATGTGGAGGGGGTATGAAATTGGGTCTTGTTTCAGCTGTCCTTCATTTGGACTTATCAGGGCTGTATGGCCAGCTTATTTGAGGTATAGGTTTTAACCTCAAAGTTCAAGCCACCCTTCTATGAAGAAGCTAAGTTTGCGATGGATGACGAATTGTGCTTATAAGTATGCGAGAGTTTATAAGCCACTGGAAGAAGTTTGTGGTCTTATGTAATTGGTTAGCTTATTTGGCTTGTATGCTATAAACCTTTAGGTTGGCTTATGAGGTAAGTCTAAATCTATGCTAAGTATGAAATACCTGACACACATAATGGAAAACCATGCAGGAATATTGATCTAGTGGGCTTTGCTATGTGCCCAAATCCACAACCACTGTGTTCATGCTAAAACATGACGGATTGTAAATGATATGTTTGTGTACTCTTTTAGCTGACCAGATGAATATGTCTACAACTCTTGGCTTCAATTTCTACTAGCTGTTTACTCAAAAGGCTTGTTTCCAACTATTTAAAACATTGGCTGCACTATGCCACACAAATAGCTTCATTTGGCACTTACAGCATGTAGTTCAGCTCATATTTTGGTCTTTCATATTGGCCATTATGCATTTTTGTGGCTCTATCACCACCATTTTTTTTTGTGATCATATCACCACCATTTCTGCAACCAACGAATATCTGCAATATCATATGGTTTCCGGATGTATATATAAACGTGTCGTATGGTAGTAGCTTCATCATCCTAGGGGCTAGGAGTGTGAGGTCTTGTACTATTTGTAGTTTTGCTCTTTCATGGTTAGAGATGGAAACGGATTGGATACGAATAGTCTTAAATACGAATACGAATCCACATTTTTAAACGAATACGAATTCAAATCAAATATGTACTTAATTTGATCGAATACGAATATCCTCCTACAAATCTCGGTAGAACAAATTCCTAGTGGTTTTGTCGGTTTTTCACCAGTTTTTGACCGGTTACCGACGATAGGCATAGGAAACGGATCGAATACGAATATTCAAAAATACGGATACGAATATTTTTTAATACAGATTTTCTTACCACATTCATGTTTTCTCGAATACGAATATCGGATAAAACGGATTATCTGTTATCGTTTCCCACCCCTATCCGTGGTTACCAAACGGATATTGATCAATCAACGCAAGATGCATGGACATAGGGCCTGTTCGGCTATGCATAAGCCGGACGGCTTTTCGCAGCCGCTACAGTACCTAACTTTTAAACGGAGTATTTTCTTAAGATGGGGTCTACAAGTTAAACGTAGTACATGTTAAAAGCTTAACATCTGTACCAGCCAAAATTGCAAATAAGTATCTGTTTTTTCGTAATCTGTACCGTAAACAGCTAAAATTCAAAAATTTCAGCCAAAAGCCATAAGCCACAGCCAAAAAGAACAGGCCCATATACAGTCTGAACCTCTAATTCCATTACAAAAGTGAAAGTATTGACTTTCCAGAGTGTTGTCTTTTCGCAAGTTTATGTAAGGTGCTCAAATACCATTGACACGTATCTATTTTCTGTCTCTTTCAGGTCAAATATTTCAGCACTTCTTCTTTTACTTTACCTCTGTTAATTTTGCACCTTGGTTGATGGTTCTCTCGCTTATTCAGCACTTTGGTTGATGAGTTCTTTTACTTAACTCTGCACCTTGGCTGGCGAGTTGTTTTACTTGCTTATATTTTGTACTATATGAATTGAGTTTTTTTTCCTCTGTTGCAGAAAAGCAAGGCAATAACAAGCATCCAGATCACAAGGAGAAAACAAGACCTGCTTGATGCCAATCCCTGTGTAACTGGGTGGTCGTTCTCTGTTCCACCCTGTTTTGCATTTTGGGTTTGTATCAGACCTGTAGAACATGCATTTTGCGTCCCGAGATGTCGAAAGGAGAATAATCTATTCCTGCAGATGGTAGCTATTATGTGAATGTTTCTGCTTGGCTTCGTGGGACATGATTCCCCAGTTGTTTTCATTGTCAGGCTTAGGCAATATGATGCCTGTTGTGTTCTTCCCTAGTTGTCTTTTGACTATTGACACCGCTTGTTTCAGTCTGCTGCTGTATCTTAGATTTTTCGTACTTGGGCAACAGAGAAGGCTCGTAGTCCAGCTTACTTCTCCTCAGTTAAACTGTTAGTAGTCTATTGCCGCTTTGATTGACGAGTTGTTCACTTGCTTATACCTTGAACACGATCAGAATTCCCCCCTCTGATACAGAAAAGTGAGGCAACATCAAAGCAGCTAGACTACGAGGAGAAAGCGGGTCTCTTCCTCTATGGGCAAGAACTTGTTAGCTTCTTGCAGGCATGCCCTTCGATCAAGAACGCCAAGTTCAGCATGTCCATGCCGCGGTTCTCCCCGGAAAAAGGGTCTTGTGCGCCCACCGCACCATCCTGCAAGAACATCAAACTCTGGATGTCCACGTCGCCGTCCTCGCCGGCCAAGAACGCAACACATCATGCCGGCTTCGTCAGCCAAGAACGCGGGCACAGCCCTCCGCTACCCGGCCGAACTCGGCCTCCTCTGTCAGCGACTTCTGGTGGGCGCGGCGCGCCTGTACGGCGACGAGGGCACTCTGCAGAGGCTCGCGGCTAGCCAGCCGGTGGCCGTGGTCGTCGAGGCCTCCTCCGACCCGGACTTCTGGCACTATAGGAGCGACGCGTACACCGGGGGCGCCGCATGCATGTGGGCGGAGGCTGAACCATGCCGTGACGGTGGTTGTCTACGGCGCGGCGGCGGTGGACAACGAGCCACCGCTCGGCTCGTCGGCGGCGAGGTGCGGCGCGTATTTAATTACTAGTTAAGTTGGGTGTGCCGTTCGCAGGAAGAGGTAGTGCGTCCCACATAGGTGACTTGGCCTTACAGGAACGCAAAGTGAAAGAGATATCCAAATGATATGTGGGACATCATATGTAATGGGGATCATTAGTCAGTGATAGTGCGTAGAATTGTACAAGTGAAAGGAATCGGAAGGGTTGGGACGGAGCGGACGAGTGTCGTGTATTTACGGGGTTTAAATTTTCGATTGCCGCGCCACGAGCCCAGGAGGCGAGTATTTCGAAGTCCTTGCTCTGGTTGGTGTTCCCCTCCCCCTCTCGCCCTCGCTCTCTCCATTGTCGCGTAGAGTTTTTCTAGGGTTCCAACTTGTGTTCCAGATGAGACCGAGTGCGGAAGGAAATGTAATGACTTTGTCTTTAGAAATAGAATCGTCGTACGTCCTCTAACAGTCAGGAGTTTAGTTACGGACAGAACGAGTATCGTGTCTGCTCATACATATTTAAGAAAAGTTAATTTAATTAAAACAAAACCTAACGATCAATTTTAAATGTGTCCAAACCTAAAATTTAACTTACAATTAGAACAACAAAAAACTCTATAGAAACGCTTAATTGCTTGAGATCGGTTGATTGATCGATGCATGCATGCCATGCTACGAATACGGACTAGGGTGAATGTGATCAATTCAGGAGGATACATATACATGGTTTGTTTGTTCACTCATTTCAACCAAGTGCAAAATCTTCTGAGAGTACTGTGCTTGCATAAGCCAGCTTTGAATGTATCGACCATCGATCCTCCAGGCCATGGTTATCGAGGAGGCCACGTATCACGCATGTGCATGAGTGTACAGTGTACCGAAACTTGGGCATAACTGGCTTCTATCTGACAGAGTAATTCTAGATTTAGCTTTCTCCCATGCAGAAGTCCCAAAATAGCCCTCTATCGTGGATCTAATTACACATACTTCTAATATACTACCTAAACAAATTTGAAATACTCTTTTATCACTTTAGCTATACTTATATACTAATTATAAGATACTCCAATTTAAACCATATGAAAAAATTACAAGAGAGTCCATAGCTTTTAGTGTATTTCGTAACATATTCTCTACGTTATGAGATAAGACATATGTTATAATTATACCCGATAGTAGAAAAGAGTCTTCATATATATGTGTGTGCATGCGGCAAAAAACCCAGCTTAGCTCTATTTCAAAGTGTTATGTCTTTGATTAAAATAATAGATATTTAATTACAAAATAGCAAAAAAATTATCATTATATCTCCACGAATAATATATATATAAAAAGACACGTTACGTTTTGTAAATAACTAATCCGAAACAATCACTCTTCGAAGCGGGGCCTTAATCCTTTAGCTAATGTGGCGCATCATGTCCCATATCGATCGCGATGTGGCTTCCAGCATGGAGCAGAAGGCACGCATCTATGTCTGCAATGCCGTATGGCATTTTTTGTTGGCCCAAAAGTCGTACATGCTTTCGATGAGGAGACGGACGTGAGTAAATGTGTCCGAGCTCACGGAAGGCTACGCATGAACGCCAAGAAGGTGCAGGAAATAGGAAGTTGCCTGGAAATTTCGTCTTTAATTCCCTCCTACGGCAATATTATCATCAACACATACACCAGTAACAGGGCATGTTTCTTTTGGCTGTGACTTATAACTTTTGATTACGGCTTATGATTTTTAGCCTGTTCGTACGAGAAATTACAGAATAACAGAAACTCACATGCGATTTTTGCTGATATAAATAAAGTCGGTACAGTATGTACTATAATTAAATAGTAGACCCTATCTTAAAAAAATACTCAGTTTAAAAACTAGTTACTGTAGAAAAGCCGAAAAGCAACTTTTAGAAGCTGAAAAACAGACCTACAGTCACTAGATGTATCAATCCATTGCTTCATTAACTCTTAACCTGAATTATTACAGAAGGCATTGTGTAATAACTAATAAAGAATCAAACTAGTAAATGAAAATGACATAATTACTCTCTTCATCCAAGTTTATAAGATGTTTTACCTTGACACATAGACTAAAAAGATATTGAAAACGACTAGGTTACCCCTAATTGTTATGTTTAAACACTATATTCAATATATATACGTAGAAAATATTAAGTAAAATTGGATATTTATTAGAGCTATATATAGAACATCACATTAATTTTGTTTTAGAATATAAAATATACCATATATTCATAGAGAAGACTATAAAAAAGTACACTCTATAAACTTGAACAGAAGAAGTATGCATTAAGCTAATGGTCCCATTTGCTTTTACTAACCTTTTTGGTATAAATTTAATATTGTTTCTAGTAGTATCCTTGTGAGTTAGGCGCCATTTATATAGGTTGACAAATCTCTTGGTGCCACCTAAATCCAATTTTCTTCTCCCAAAAGTGATAAAGAACGAGATAGAGACCGTTTTTATAGACCCTTTTTTTTATAGACCTAAATCTTTTTATATAGGTTGACAATTTTATAGACCGTTTTTTTAATACTACCATAACTATAAGTACTAGGGCTTGTCCATATTAGGTTCTGTTTATAGCTTCTGCTTCAATATGAATGTCTTAACTTTTATAAACCGCTTCTATCCGCAATTATTATTCATTAACTATTACTTTTTAGTTTTACATAATATAACATACTTTATATTTTATTATACTATAATTCTGTAAATCACATACGGTCCGAATATCATAGTACTTTTTGTTACTCCGTCTTCCAATACAAACAGGCCCGTACTGCTATCTAGCTACTCCTGTGTGCATCACTGCTACATTCACGACTCAATAACTGGCTAATCCCAAATGTTTAATGTATCGCTGCTGATTTAGCCACAAGTTCCGATCGTTCTTAAGAAAAGAAAAAAACTCCGATCCACGGCATCAAAAACCGCCACGTGGTTCAAGCCGCCGCCTCAAAAATGCAATCAATTTATGCATGACTCTGCTTGGCTTCATCGATCTTTCATTAATTCCTGCAGCCAAGATCATTTTCACGAAGGGATAGCTAAGTTCGTACAAGATTTTCAATTATCATTACATTACTTCATAGACTTTCAATTTATGCATGACTCTGCTTGGCTTCATCAATCTTTCATTAATTCCTGCAGACAATATCATTTTCACGAAAGGGGTAGCTAAGTTTGTACAAGATCTTCAGTTATCATATTACTGTATTTCATAGACTTTTCTTTCTTTTTTCGATAAGATATAAAGCAGACGTACACACAATCCACACACCTGCGCGTCTTTTATACCTAAGAAATTGAACGGAGGTTCAAAGACTTCCAAAATGCGAGAACACGTTGTCTGTCTCATTTAACAATTTAACACCCATACATATGAACCGAATAATGGGTCTGTTCTTTTTAGCTGCGGCTTGTGATTTTTGCCTATGACTTGTGGCTTTTGGACTATTCGTACGAGAGATTACAGAGTAACAGAAACTCACGTGTGGTTTTTGCCGATATAAATGAAGTCGATATAGTATGTACTATAATTAACTAGTAGACCATATTTTAGAAAGATATTTCGTTTAAAAGTTAGTTACTGTAGAAAAACTAAAAAATAGCTTTTAAAAACCGAGAAGTACAGAACCAATATTAAGATAAGCGTGCACGCCAAACAGACTCGATCACGGGGAGCAACGCCGTGCTCCATCCAACTAAGCTAGGCTCAGTTCTCACTTCATGGACTTCTCTGAGGTGTGTGTGCCGAGAGGGTTCAGTTAAAGAATCCCCTGAAGAGGAAACAAATCCTGTGCCATTATGGATGTGGCAGTTGGATCAGAAATGGACGCGTGAGATTCGGACACGTACTGCTAGTACTGTGGCGGTAGAAAAACACTGTAGCTATTCCTTGCAGCATTTTACTGTATCGTTTGATCCTAGCCGTGGTCCTTCGATACAAGGGGTGAGGGTGGGAGAATGGCAGGGTACTGTACACACCTGTGTGCTTCCCATGAAGAGAGGAGTGTGTATATTATGGTCATATTGCAAATAGCTTCTCACTTTTGTCTTTCGAGGTCAGTTTTTGAACGAACTGACTTCTCAATATGATTTTTATAAGCCGTTTGTAAAAACTATAAAGAGTCGTTTTAAATGGAATAGCTTCTCAACACAAGTTCCTTTACCCCTAATCTATCTCACAATTAACCAAAAATAAAAATTATAACACTTTTAAACATAACCTATATCAAGCTAGTTCAGACATAGAGATAGATGATCAGTGCTGATAACCAAAACACCGTCTATACCGACGTGACAAGTTCTGTCGAGGAGCGCATATTCAGGGTGAGAAATAGACGTGGCGCCGGGCCCAAGCCCTGCACGTACACTTCGCATGTACGCTGTTGTCGATCGACCCCGTTTTTTTCATCCAAATGCCATCGACACAACACAATCATGCAAGGCCTGGATCGAATAATGCATGCAAACAATTTAGGTGTCATTCGGTTGAACTAAAATAAGTTGGTTATATTGTAATTGGTTAAAATTACACTGTAACTGATGGTGACTTATTTAACATAACTAAATTAAAAACATTTAAAAATAGAAAAACTATGTCAGCCCATCATGGACAATGTAAACGAATACGGAAAAAAGAACCGGCAAAAAAGTTAAAAAAAGTTAAAAAACTAGAAAAAGATGAAATTTAGAAATAGTGAAAAGTAAGTCAAACTCAAACCGAAATGAACAGACCTTATCGCCTCTGGTTTTCCTATGAGACGGACAATACTTCAGAATAAGACCTTTCGGGTTTTGAAAAGCTACTTCAGGATATTCAAACTTGATACTCAGATATGTACTAACCCTGGATCATGCAAACAATTTATTAAGCTCTTTGGTTTTCTCATGAGATGGACAATATTCCATCCCTATAAGTTTGTAGGATGTATTTTTTTAAATAGCCTTGTTTATTAATATAGGATATATTTTATGTTCTAATGCAAAATTAGTGTGATATTTCTTTTACACCTCTAATAAATATACAGCTTTATTTACTATTTTCTACATATATGCATTGAATATAGTACTTAGAGATAATAATTACTGATAATCTAACTGTTTTGACTATCTTCTTAATTTATATGCTAAGAGGAAATACAATTTATAAACTTGGATGGATGGAGTATTTCAGAATAAAGTATGTATTAACCCTTGTCACTAAATCATTAGTTTTCCAGAATTTAAAACGGCCGTTCAGACGTTCACTAACTTATACTTCCTTTAATTCAAATATAAGCTTTTTTGACCATGACACGGTTGCTAAGGTATCATTTTGACGAACCATTCGTGCTCAAAGTGAAGCAGCATACTTGGAACAGAGAGGGCAATGTGGTCATTTCAGTACAGTACACTGTGATATGTGAACACGCCACTCTCAGATGTGTTTGGATACACGAGCTAGCTGTCCATCCACTCCACGCGAGCCCTTCGTTTCCACAGGCTCATTTCCTCTGCTGCGCGATCCACGGCATCGCCGGCGCAGCTGCGCCGCCATGTCAAGTGAGCTCTCCACGCGCTCGTCGCCTTC
Source organism: Bonia amplexicaulis (assembly GCA_036346245.1). Classification (NCBI taxonomy): domain Eukaryota; kingdom Viridiplantae; phylum Streptophyta; class Magnoliopsida; order Poales; family Poaceae; genus Bonia; species Bonia amplexicaulis. Next base: position 12,297,848 of record CM070749.1, read on the forward strand.
CTCCTCCACCTCCCCTTCCGGCGAGGCGCGGAGGGACCAAGAAGAGACGCCGCCGCGGGGCGATGCCGATCAAAGCAAGGCCCACGGCGCCAAGCGCCGGCGGCTGGGGGCGTGGTGCCTCGGCCCCACGTGGACGCTGGACCCGCGCGCGAGGTGGGTCAGGGGGTGGAACCGTGCCTACCTCCTCGCCTGCGCGGCGGGGCTCATGGTGGACCCGCTCTTCCTGTACGCCGTGTCGTTGAGCGGCCCGCTCATGTGCGTCTTCCTCGACGGCTGGCTTGCGGCCGCGGTTACCGCGCTGCGCTGCATGGTGGACGCCATGCATGCCTGGAACGTCGTGACGCAGCTCCGCGTCGCGCGCGCGGCGCGGAAGCGGGGCGGCGCAGACGAGGAGCAGGCCGCGGCGGAGATGGAGGCCACGCGCAAGCTCGGGAAGTACGCGAGGTCCAGGAAAGGGATGATGCTGGATTTTTTCGTCATCCTCCCCGTGATGCAGGTGCGCAGTTAATCTACATGCACCGGTTTTACATTTTTTTTGGGTCTAATCATGGATAATATTGAACTGAAATTGTGCCCATTCTATTTGCGTTACCATGGCATCGATCTCATGACTTCCTATATATTGCATCGTGTTTTTTTTGTGAAAATAAGAGTTTTTGCTAGGTGATCAAAGAAATATGATGCCGTCGACTTAGTTCTTGTTTCCAAGAATCTTAATCTTAGTTCCTTACGTCTGTTCTTTGCGGTTTTTAAATGTGTTAACTTTCTTTCAGAAAAAACGCATACATCACAAATAAATTGAAAGAACATAGAAAAATTTCTGGGTTTCTCTGTTCTCTTACTTGCTCCCCTTTTTTCTTACTTCTGTTCTTACAAAACTGGCTACAAACATTCTCAATATATAGGCTAATACTCTCCTACTAGCATACGTATTCGGATTTCAAGTTTGACATAACTCCAACTTAAGTTACACACAGAGACGGACTCTTCTACGTCTTGAACTCTAAGCTAAGGTTATTTCTAATAATGTCTCCCTTAATCTTGACTTGATATACTCTAATTTTAGTCTCAATACATTATGAACTACCAGCCACGCCTCCACATGAAGCGTTCTACATGCAAACTACATGTAGGAACTCAACTCAACCGGTACGGGTCAACCAGATACAAAGATTCTAAAACATTAAGGCAGTCGGTCTCAACTACGATTTACTAAACGCATACTTGATATAGAACGGTGACGCATCTCCTTAACGTTCTGATTTCTTTTCATCTTACTTGAGTTTGGACGGCGACACTTCTTCGCAACGTCCCTGACTCAACTCTTCATCGGAGTAGTGTTAGTTCATCATCGCTGAGCGCTTCAGCAAGAAACGATTTCTTTTCCGTGCGCACTTCGTCCCCTGTCAGAAGGCAACGAATCTTTTCTCTATGCTGGAGCAAGAAAAGATCTTCTCTCTCCTAATGCACTCATGTATTTCTGGATATCGCTGAAGGGGTCCATATAAGACTTCACTCATGTAGTATACTGGTCACTGGATATTGTCACACTCAACGACTAGAACTGCACTAACTGCTTGTGACATAGCAGCCAGATATAAAGTAAAGATTTCCTCGATCTCAGATAAACTAAGACCGGATCACTCGTCAAGTATTTGTTGATCTCTTCAAAGGTATCATTAGCTTCTTTAGTCCACTCAACAACTCATGATATATTTCTAAAGAAGTTTAAAAAAAGATATTTCTTTTTCTCCTAACCTTACTATGAAATGGCTTAACATTGCCATATAGTCAGTTAGTTTTTACACATATTTTTTCGTGGTCGAAGGGCTCATTCATTCGATGGCCGCTATTTTCTTCGGGTTAGTTTCAATTCCTCTAGTTGAGACTAGGAAACCAAGAAGCTTTTCAGATAAAACTCTGAATACATATTTCTCTGGGTTTAACTTAAGATTATGTCTTCTTAAGTTAGCGAAAGTTCCTGTAAGTCGGAGATATGGTCTTTGATGTTGACACTTTTCACTACTAAGTTATCAACATAGGCCTCTAAATTTTGGCCAATTTGTAGACTAAAGGTTTTTTTTGCATTAACTTTTGAAAAGTAGCACCGGTATTTTTGAGCCAAAATATCATTTTTCACATAATAGAAAGTTTCATATGGTGTGATGAAGGAAGTTTTCTCTTCATCTTGTTTACTCATACTAATCTAATGGTACCTAGAATATGTATCTAGAAAGCTTAATATCTTATTATCAGAAGTAAAATCAACAAGCTGGTCGATGCAAGGAAGAGAAAATCATCTTTTTAAGTGATGCTACCGGTTTAGACTATTGTACATACTATAGAGTAGTTAAGGATAAATTATATGAGATATATGAGAAATATGAAAATAAATTTGGGTCCGTACATTTGGAAAGACCCCCGGTAGCCCCTAGCAGCTCTAGGGGGACTATGCAATGTGGCAAGATTTTTGGTTCTTCCTCTAGAGATTCTCGTGTAGATGCAGGTACACATCAGTCAGAAGGATGAAGGTGACAAAGCACTGGAGACCTATCAAGCTATCTCAACAGTGATAGCGTCAGGTTCGAGCAAGAGTTGAACATCCTCTCATGGTGGCAAATCTAGAAAGTAACATATCCAGTACTATCCATATTAGCGCGGGATATGTTGACTGTTCCTGTCTCTACAGTCTCATCGGAGTCAGCCTTCAGTCTATCTGGAAGAATAATCGAGGAGCGACGAACAAGTCTCTTGAACGAGATTGTCAAAGTCCTTCTGACCGTCAAAGACTGGGAACAAGCTGAATCAAGACTCTAACATACTGCAGATAATAGAGATTTAGAAGAATCTTTTGAAAATGTATATCTAGATAGCAATGAATAGGATTTTCAATATTTTTCTTCACATGTAGTCACTAATGAGCTTTATAGGTTGTATTCTTTTTTCTTTACCAAGTTTTTCTCAAGTTGAGTTTTTACTTAGTAAAGTTTTTTATGAGGCAGCCATTCCATGTAATTTAACATGTTAATAAAGCTCATTATATCGTTGAAAATAATTATTTTCATGATTAACAATGTCTACAATTTTTTACAATTTTTTGAATTTTTTCTCTTTTTTCCCGGCTTAACGGGTCTACCGAGCCGTGCCTGGGCTTGCGGACTGGCATGGCACGACTCATTTATTAAGCGGGCCATAACGGACCATGCCATCGTCTGGCCCGGGCCATGCCGGCCCGGCATGGCCTATTGGCCACCTCTAGGTGGCGGTCAATGTATAGGAGGGCACAACGGTGGATTGAGAGGACACAACGGAGGCTGGAGTGCCTCACCGGCGCCTGGTTTGTGGTTTAAGCGGGGCATCATGCTACGATCTCATTCTGTCAGAATACAAACATACTGCCATTTTTTTTTCACGCTGGTACGTGTAGCTAGGGTGATCGAGCTCTGTGCACAGCAACGTGCTCGATCGTGTCATGTGTGGCAGCTAATTTGGTTGCTGTAGCGACGGACGATGTATCATGCATATATGTATGCGTCCATGCAGGTGGTCGTTTGGGTGGCTGCACCGGCGATGATACGGGCGGGGTCGACGACGGCGGTGATGACGGTGCTGCTGGTGGCGTTCCTGTTCGAGTACCTGCCCAAGATCTACCACTCGGTCGTGTTCCTCCGGCGGATGCAGAACCAGTCCGGCAACATCTTCGGCACCATCTGGTGGGGCATTGCACTCAACCTCATGGCCTACTTCGTCGCCGCTCATGTGAGTCGTCCTACTACTGCTCCATGATTATATCCTAGGTACCTAGCTAGCTCTTTCGGCAGTACATCTGTAGATGCATGCAGCTAGCATTGGATGCCATTGATGATGCTAAGTAGGAAGATGACAAAGAGTCCTCTACTTCTATAGCTGATCGAGCAGAGCTGATGAACGCATGAATGATGGTATATGTATATGTACGACTTGCTGTTGCCTAATGGGACGTGCTGATTTGCTATTAGCATTGTGTTATCAGGCAGTGGGAGCGTGCTGGTACTTGCTCGGGGTCCAGAGGGCCACCAAGTGCCTGAAGGAGAAGTGCTTCCAGGTCGGGCCGCCGGGGTGCGCGTCCAGGGCGGTGGCCTGCGCCGAGCCGCTGTTTTACGGCTCCGCCGTGGCATCCATCGGCGGCGACAGGCTCTCCTGGGCCAGGAACGCTCAGGCCAGGAGCATGTGCCTCAGCAGCGGCGACAACTACCAGTATGGGGCGTACAAGTGGACCGTCATGCTCGTGGCCAACCCGAGCAGGCTGGAGAAGATGCTGCTCCCCATCTTCTGGGGCCTCATGACACTCAGGTAAGGAAAACAATTTCTTGGACACTGTTAGTAGGACACCGATCAGTGTGTCCATTGTAGTTAATCTTTTCATTTCTTGACGTGAATTAACTTTTGCATGCAGCACGTTTGGGAATCTGGAGAGCACGACGGAGTGGCTGGAGATTGTGTTCAACATCATCACCATCACCGGGGGCTGGTGCTTGTCACCATGCTCATAGGAAACATCAAGGTGTTCCTGAACGCGACGACGTCCAAGAAGCAGGGATGCACACGCGGCTGCGGAGCGTGGAGTGGTGGATGAAGCGCAAGAACCTGCCGCAGAGCTTCCGGCACCGGGTGCGGCAGTTCGAGCGGCAGCGGTGGGCGGCCACGCGCGGCGTCGACGAGAGCCAGATCATCCGCGACCTCCCCGAGGGGCTTCGCCGGGACATCAAGCACCACCTCTGCCTCGACCTCGTCCGCCAGGTGCCGCTGTTCCAGCACATGGACGACCTCGTCCTCGAGAACATCTGCGACAGGGTCAAGTCGCTCATCTTCCCCAAAGGAGAAACCGTAAGTTAATTTCATACAGTAACGAAATTAATTGCAATTTGCAAACGCATTGGTGTCAACCAAGAGTACTCCAATATCGATCTGAAGCTGTTGTGGTGTGGTGTTTGTTGGTTTCTGCAGATCGTGACAGAAGGGAACCCGGTGCAGAGGATACTTTTCATCGTGCGTGGGCACCTGCAGTGCAGACAGGTGCTGCGGAACGGCGCGACGAGCTGCTGCATGCTGGGTCCGGGCAACTTCAGCGGCGACGAGCTCCTGTCGTGGTGCCTGCGGCGGCCGTTCCTGGAGCGGCTGCCGGCGTCGTCGACGACGCTGGTGACGCTGGAGAGCACGGAGGCGTTCGGGCTGGAGGCGGCGGACGTCAAGTACGTGACGCAGCACTTCCGGTACACGTTCACCAACGAGAAGGTGCGGCGCAGCGCGCGCTACTACTCGCCCGGGTGGCGCACGTGGGCGGCCGTGGCCGTGCAGCTCGCGTGGCGGCGGTACAAACACCGAAAGACGCTTGCGTCGCTCTCCTTCATCCGCCCGCGCCGGCCGCTGTCGCGGTGCTCGTCGCTCGGCGAGGAGAAGCTCCGGTTGTACACCGCCATCCTCACCTCGCCCAAGCCCAACCAGGACGACGACTTCTAGCCGTAAACTGTACGTAAGGAGACCTCGATCGGGCCTTGAGGATGTTCGTGCAAAGGACATGGATGTCCTGCTCCTGGCTCCTGCCTGCACCAGAAGTTTACACTTTACGAATCAATGCAGTACTGTTTTGTTTATGGCGAAGTGAGTTGCAGCCAGGAATGGAGAAGTGGTCTGTGGTCTACTTGAAGCACGAAAATTTGCAAATGCCGAACACTGGATAGTCTTGCTTCACAGGGGGGGTTTAGAAACGAACTGTTTGGTGGTTGGTGTAGCCTCAGCTGCTTTGTTCCGGTCGACTAGTTTTTTTAAAGAAAACAATAGAAGAACGAAAAGCACGAGTCGTTGTAGTATAGTGGTGAGTATTCCCGCCTGTCACGCGGGTGACCCGGGTTCGATCCCCGGCAACGGCGAGCTTTTTTTTTTTTGACTTTTTGCGTGCACTCCACGGCGCGTCCGTTCATGCGCTACACTACGTGATCGGTGGGCGGACAAAATGTTGAACCTCGGCGAGCGTCCATCCGTGTGTGCGACGAAGTTACTCCGCCGTGCCCCCTTAAGGGTGTAGAATCAGCTACCAGCGAGCGATACAAATACAATGGATGGGAAAGTTGGGTCCAATATGACATGTTTCAAATATTTTTTTGGCTTTTAAAACCCACAGTTTGAATGAAGTAGGTTCTCAAGGCAGTTTCTATAAGCTGTTTTTGTAGAAGTTACTATAAGAGTCTTTTTGAACGGAATGTCTTCCCAACCCAAATACCCCTTACTTAATCTTTCGCAATCAGCCAAAAATCACGACTAAAATAAAAAAATCATAGCACTTTTGAATAGGGTCTATAATACGAATTGGAGAGATATACGGACAACTAAGTGAATCCTCTATGAGTTAACCGTAAGTTATTTTCCATATAGTCACACTCTAAGGATGACATGTGGTGGACTGGAAGCTGGTGGTGGGAGGCACCCCCCTATGTTGGTCCTATCCTTTTAGCTACTACATATTATTTTTACCTATGACTGATATGTCTGATAAATAGTACTACTTGATAAAAGCTAAAGTTAAAAACCGGTTAAAAAGCTAAAAAAGCCGGAGCCGTTGGGTCTCTTCTTTAACGGTTTCTAAAAGCGACTTTTGGTTTTTTGTTACAGTACCTAACTTTTAAATAGAGTATTTTCTCAAGATAGAGTCTACAAGTTAATTGTAGTATACGTTAAAAGCCTAACATATGTATCAATCAAAATCTCAAGTGAATATATTTCTCTCCGTAATCTCTATCACAAACAACTAAAATTCAAAAATTTCAGTTAAAAACTATAAGCTATAGCTATACCAAACAGGCTCGCTATCTGTTCAGTAAAATTCATGCATGCATTACTTTCTGTCCGGAGTAGGGTAAGGTGATTTGTATGTGGGATTACAATTTTCTCCTAAAAAAACGGGATTACATTATGCATCCGATGATCCGAACTGCATGGGCGGTGCCGAGCGAGTGTCGCAGTACGCGTTGGGGGACAGGCCACGTTCCCGTCCACCTCATTCGAATCGCGTGCTCCCTCCCCTAGGCCCATCCACCCACGCCCCCAGCCACTATAAACCCTCCACTCCACCCCAATCCTCTCGCGCTTTCCTCTCCCCCAGAAGCCAAAACCCCCCTCGAATCCCGTGTGAATCGCCGGCGACTCGACCCGACCGCGACGGCCGGCCCCGCACTCTGCCGCAGCCGCCGGCTCCCTTCCCCGGTACTCCCTCCTCTCCGCCTCAGTGCCCGCCCTCTCCGATTCCTCGCAGATCCGCGCGGATCTTTGCGTGCAAACCTAGTGCTAACAAGTAGAACAGCTTCCTTCCTTCCTGTGCGGTGATAAGCAGCATTGGCCATCGAATTAGCTAGCGTCACTATTAGATTGTTGAGATGTTCGTGTGCGTTTGGGGAAGATCGAACCATTCTTCGGTTCGAATGATTTGTGGGGGGTGAATGTTGTGGGAATTTGCTCTTTAGGTGCTACGAGTAGTTGAGGTTTGGTTAGAGTTGCGCTTGCCCCGCGAATGATATATGACGCGGATGTGCGGCATGCCGTGTTCTGAAATGGTGTACTAGCTAGGTGTCAGTCAGATGCATGGTGTTGCTGTGTTGGGCTAGTATAAACCTGTTGGGTTAGGTGTTTAAGTATCATGAATGGCACTTTCCAGATTTCCTTACTGCCTTAGTTGAAGGGCATTTGTGGATGCTTTCGCATAACAACTGACAGCACTACTAGACTAATGTCAAGCCTGTCACTTAAGTGTGTAAGTCTCATGAATGTCACTTTCCATATTTGCTTATTGTTGTCGCTGAAGGGTATTGGTAGATGGATCCTTAGCCATTACAAATATCTGCATACATGATACAAACAGACATTGTTGATTTTTTTGGGGGGGCACATATTGGCGTTGGCAGATGTTCATAAAAAGGCAAAATGGGTGGACAAGTGCTAATCTATCGTATTATAGTTTCTGCTAGGTGAAGGTACCTTCGTGTCAATGCTGTCTTGGATTGAGGGTTTAGCATGCTTACGTCTGATCTCTATTAAATCTGCAGCTCTCATTTCTTCCATCACAGGTGGAGTTTAGATGGTCTCATTGGTGCTGGGGATGTGAATTTAAGAAAGGGACAAGGCCACAAGGGTTCACATTTTAGTCGTACATGATGAATGGTTCAACTGCTTCCCAAGGGCATCAAGCAAATGGAAAGCAAGTGCGAAGTGTTGACCCTCCTGGTCCTTCCATTCTTAACAGTGGACCAAGACACCGCCCATTGACTCCAATGAGACGATGCCGTGGTGTATTATGTTTGGTGATTATGCTGTTGACAGCATTTATGATGATGGTTTACCTATCCCCTGTAACTACTTTTCTTATACGGTTGTTCAGTGTGCATTACAGCAGAAAGTCGACGTGCTTTCTGTTTGGGATGTGGTTAGCCATGTGGCCTTTTTTGTTTGAAAAGATTAACAAGACCAGGTTTGTTTTCTCTGGTGAAAATGTGCCCCCAAAAGAGCGTGTCTTGTTATTTGCTAACCACAGAACTGAGGTCGACTGGATGTACTTGTGGGATCTTGCATTGAGGAAAGGCCGTTTGCAATGTATCAAGTATATCCTCAAGAAAAGCTTGATGAAGTTGCCTGTTTTTAGCTGGGCATTTCACATTATTGAGTTTATCCCAGTAGAGCGGAAGTGGGAGATTGATGAACCATTAATCCAAAGCAGGCTTTCTGAATTGAAAAACCCCAAGGATCCCCTTTGGCTGGCAGTTTTTCCTGAAGGCACTGATTATACGTAAGGTCTCTTCCCATTCAGTTTATTGCTACATGTTCGTATAGCCCACCTGCATGATCTGGATATGCATTCCAGTCTTCCGAAAGCATCGTTGAACATTCACCTTCCATAAGTTAGATTTTTTCTGGCAACAAATGGTCCAGACTCCAGAATTTGTACTTTTCAATAGAGAAAATTGGGTATTCCGTGGTATACATCAAAACTGGGTATGTGGTGGTATATAACCAATTCTCTTTTGAAAAATGACTAGGCATAGTGTACATACTTACCAATTGTATTGCTTGTACAAAAACTTTTTGCATCTGGAAATATTTACTGTGCTTTACTTCTTCCTTTTTTTCTTTATCTGGATGCTAATTGGTGCCAATATCTCAGCGAGAAGAAATGTATCAAAAGTCAAGAGTATGCGGCAGAGCATGGTTTGCCTATTCTAAAAAATGTCCTCCTTCCCAAGACAAAGGGTTTGAATTGCTGCCTGCAAGAGCTGAGGAGCTCCCTGGATGCTGGTAAGTCCCCCCTCCTATCATACTGTACTGCACTTTGCTATTGTGGGCTGTGGCATTTGTGGATAAGTATCTGCTTACGGTAGCATTTGCCAGAAAAAAAGTGACCACCATGCAGCCATGTTATGAATGTTAGGATTTATGCATTCATCAGAAGTTAACACCTTACACCGAACTCTGTTGGTCGGTTCACTGCTTTGCCCAAAAATTCTGTTAGTACTAAATGTCAAACAACATTCCAAGTATGTTTAAGTAACACCATTGCAGTATCCTGGAAACTTTATTGTAGTAGATGAATCTAAAGTCACATGTGCAGTTGACTTTTCCTGAACTCCTCAAACATAGGCCTGATAACTTTTGGACCATTGAAAGATGTGACTTACCTGAAATAGATACTTTGTAACATTACACATTGATGCGGTTGACTATGTATAATCTGCAATATTGTGCTGTCAGGATTTGTTTTTTTGGTTGCATGACCTGTAGCTTTCTGATTAATGCAGTTTATGATATCACAATCGCATATAAACATCGGCTACCAAGTTTTCTGGACAATGTTTATGGTATTGATCCTTCCGAAGTCCACATCCATACTGAAATCATTCAAGTCTCTGACATACCCACATCAGAAGATGAAGTAGCTGATTGGCTGATAGAGAGGTTTAGACTGAAGGACAAACTTCTGTCTGATTTCTCGACTCTAGGTCACTTCCCTGATGAAGGAACCGAAAGGGATCTGTCCACCCCTAAATGCCTCGCAAATTTTGTAGCGGTAATTGGCACAACGAGCATCCTCATATACCTAACCCTGTTTTCGTCTGTATGGTTCAAGGTTTTCGTAGCATTTAGCTGTGCTTTTCTTACATTTGCTACCTACTACTCTATACATCTGCCCCAGCTAATATGTTCCCCGGAGGCTGGTACCCATGCCAAGAAATCTTGAACGGATCGGTGTAACTTGTAACTGAGCTGTATATCAGCAGAAAGATATTTACTGCCTGTACCCAACTTGTGCCATCATTGTTGCGTATGTATATATATTCGATGGAATTTATCATTGGAAACTTCATGTGGTTTGCAGTTCAGGACACTTCTATCCTGATTCTTGACTCGAGACTGCATGGCATTGCCGCGTTGCAATTGCTACTGCTATGGGCTAGAGATTGTAATGCATTTGGTTGGTCTGGTGCTTAGGAAGCTAAGTACTGCTCTGCTGCTGATCTAGTATGCATAGTGCACAAGGGAAAAAAAAATCCAATTTACAATTTCAAACTCTGGACTCATGCGATTTTTAATCTTGAACTTTAAAATCGTTCAAATTAGGACATTGAACTTATGAAACCGTCTATTTCACCCTCTCGACCCGATCTCGGTTGGTTTTTCGCCTACGTGTTGTTCATTGGATCCCAGCTCCCAAAGAAACGAAGGTAGACTGTTTTTTTGTCCCACCTGTCATACACATTTCCTTCTCCTTTTTCTTCCCCTCTCCCCTCTCTCAATCCTCCATTGGCACTTCCCGTCGCCTCCAAGAAATGTACACCTTCGAGGCCATGGTGCGTGCAAGATGGAGCTCGAGTTTGAGTGCCCCAACATCGTCTCCTGCACTAACCTCCTCGCCATTGCCGCACGCGACCTCATCATCACCGTGGCGGGGGGAGGGGGGCATTCTACCCACTCTGCCTCGGCCGCAGGGACGGGCTCTCCTCCTCCCCGACCGCGCTAACGCCGAGCTCCTGCATGGCAGCCTCATCGTCTCCCGCCTCACCTTGGCCGCCCGCAAGGATGGGCTATCCTCCTTCAGGTGTACAGGTAAGAATACTTGGTGCTGGTTGATGAATGCTTGCGCCCGTTCAATGCTATACTTGTATGTTAGTCGTTTAGAAATGTTAATACGAAAGATGTAACACGAGCATCAAAGTCGTTGTAGTATAGTGGTGAGTATTCCCGCCTGTCACGCGGGTGACCCGGGTTCGATCCCCGGCAACGGCGAATTTTTGCGACGACTTGGATTCCCGGCGGAAATAGCGCCGCGCGCGCGTCCGCGTCAACCAGGGGCATTGCAAAACTTGGCCGCGAACGCGCGTGGTAACGTCGGTCGTGGCCACCTAAGTCCGCCGCGGCGAGCCACGGACCACCGCCCACCGATGGAGGGCCGAGGCGAGCAGCACGGTGCGCTCCCCGTCGGCGGGACAGAGCGTCGCGGTTTAGGCGGTTGCTGGTAATCTTGGTAGGAACGAGCTAACGGTTGGGGTATCGGACGCCGTCGGCGACTCGGAGCGGCGGCGTGCCTAGCCGGGGGACGGTCTGCGTACGAGTCTCCTACTTCATCTTTGCCGGTGCGGATTGCGTATGTACCACCGTGCCAGGCGTTTCTGCAGTTTTGGTCCGTCGATTAGTCCACGGTACAACCGATGCAGCCTAGAAGAAGCAGCATCATCACATCGCGTTCACGGTTGTCAATGCCAGTCCCGTCTGCCATATACATACACACGATACACAACACGAGCCTGTTCAGGTCGGTTGCAACGTCAACACTCAATCTACGAAGAAATCAAATCCAATTATTCACAACTTATATTTTTCCTGCTTCCGTCTCCAGTTTGTCATTTTACACACAAGCAGATACAGACAGCAACTCAAGCAGACACACTACCCTGTCATATGATTCGATCTGTATCTGCTAGTACTTGCTTGAAACTAGGCTGCATTCCGATGTCCTAGAGTAGGTGCAGTGAAGCGAATTAAACATAGACCGTGAGAGTGCTACCAGTTTTTAAAGCCTTCGGAAAACTGGCCTTGAAGAGCAGCAAAACTGAAACTGATGAGACGAGAGAGACTTCTAAGTACAGCCCTGAAGAAATATCACTCGACGTCCTTGACTTCAGCCTCAACGTCTACAATTGTTCCAGAGCCAGAAGGCGCCTTTCCTGCATGCAGCAGGGAACGGTGCGATTATACTGATTAGTTAACTAGATCCCATACAAAAACTAAATGACAGGTGGTTATGAAAAAGTTGCTTCGCAGTCTAGTTTTACATTCAAATTACAAGTTAGCTCCAAATCACGTACCACTATATTAGATGTTTTACATCAAAAGCACCATGAGAAACTGTGTCTATGCATACAGCTGACAGAATAACAGATTGATACTATTTGAATTCATTCTCTGATGATATGTGGTCCAAATCAGTTTTATCAGTTATTGTCAGCATGTGACATGCTGTAAAAATTGTTTACATGACCAGTACCTCATTTAGCAGTTATTCAAATTTGATTGTGACTGTACCATTTATACCTGATTTTTCCAGATTCAACCCAACTTCGCCTAGACATTCTTGTGTATGGCATATGGGATCTTGTTGTTAAGTTTAATTCATATGGTCTCATAAATTAAATGGGCAAAATCTATAAAGTAGAACAAAATACTCTTGCTTGCCAATTAAGCTAACCATGGTATTTTCCCATGATTAGCCAGGGAGGGAGTCTCTCAACAATTTTCCACTCCCATTAAGAATTCCATTACTGTTTGCTTTTACTAATGTATGTATAAATGTTTACTAAGCACATGAAATCACCTCACTTTAAATGACGAAAATGCAAGTAAAGAAATATAAGCAAGGAAATAGCATGATATGAGGACCTTTTGAACCACGGTTGAATAATTCATTGAAGACTTCTGCATTTGTACCGGCCCTTCCAGATGAAAAAAAGCAGATTCTCTAACAAATTTGTTTCCCTTAACTGCATCACGTACAAGGATGCTTTAGCTCCAACAAAAGTTTCCATTTAGACAAGCACAAGGAAGATGCCAAACTTACTAAGGAGAGTGAAAAGCAAAAATGTTTGGATAAGTATGCACTATAGAAAAACATTCAAGGCAAAGAGAAATTCCATGACTCTCCAGTCTCATTGATGGTAGTGTAAATCCGTAGAGAACAAATAATTCATGCCATCACCAAAGATTGTGATTCTCTTTTAATTGGAAATTTGCAATACATAGATAAGTAATGCTTAAGAAGGTTTCTGTTATAAATATTGTGTGTGTATTGATATGAGACCCAAAGGGCCATATATATAGGAGAGTACAAGAGATATGCCATATAGAGATAAGACATATATGGAATAGAATCCAAACTCTATCTCCTAATACAACTCTATCTCTATCTCCTTAACACCCCCCCTCAAATGCAAGGCGTATGCAATAACATTGCATTTGAAAAAGGAGTTAACATTAAAACAAGAAAATCCAAGTCCGAGTCTTGATGATGTCATCGCTATGCGCACCTTAGAATAAATCACAAATCAAGTCAAGAGGAATAGATAGAAGCATGACGACGCAGATCAAGCCCGAGACGGGGCGGCGGCGGCAAGAAGGCACAAGAAGCGCAACGGAGGCGCGGTGCGTAAGAAGCGCGGCGTAAAAGCTCGTCAAAGAATAGAGCGGCGGCCGCCATGCAAAATAAAATCCCTACACTTCTATGACTGACAATAAATTTGTGAACTCGCACGGCTTGGACGAACTAGAGATTAGAGACTATGGATTTTGGATGGACGCAACGGAAGACTCACGAGAAAATAACACGAAGACGGCGCCGGAGCTCCGGCTTGGGAGGAGGAGGCGGCGTCGGCAAGGCAAGAAGCGGGAGGCCGGATCGGCGACGAAGAGGCCGACGCGCCTCGGCGACGGCATGAGGGCGGCAAGCACTGCGGAGCCATGCGGGAAGCGCTGCCGCAGTCTGCGGCAGAGACGATGGGAGGCCGAGGCGGCCGGATTTGGCGAGCTCGGGCCGAGGCGGCGACGCGGACGACGTGTGGCGCAGAAGGCGAGGAGCTCCGGGTGGGAGGAGGGCGGCCACGTGAGCGACCGCGACGGCGGACGGATCCCAAGTGAGCCGAGCGGCGGTGAGCACAGTGATGGTCCATGAGGAGTCGAGCGGGGTCGGCAACGGCCGACCTCGACGACGCCTGCCTGGCAGAGCCAAGAAGAATGGCAGAGACGCCGGGCGGCCCCGGAGTGGTAGACGAGGCCGAGGAAGACGACCACGAGCTCAACGAGCGTAGTAAAGAGATGCGGCGACGGCGAGACGAGTCGCCGACGGCGGCATGAAGCCGGCGACGGTCAATCCAACGTGGAACACTCGGCACGGACGAAGCAAGGAGTTCTGGGTCCCACGGAGGATGCCTGCCGACACTCGCATGGACGGACGGCCGGCCACCCATGCATGAGGTATCCCTACTCGATGTCGGCGATGAGTGCTCCCAGATGGAGCGGAGGAAGTCGATTTTCTTTTGGGGCCGACTGCTACTTAAACAATTGACGGGCCATCGCTTCCTAACCCAGCAGCCTGCATGGATTAGGATTCCCACTGAAGCGACTCGATGGCGGCAAAGAAGATCGGCGCTGAGGCAATGGCACCGACAAGACGTGGGAGAGCGGCGGCAGAGCGGGAGAAGTCGCCACTGAGGCGACGAGCGCACAGAGAGTCCGGAAGGAGACCATGGCGGCAGGAGAAGGCCGAGAGAGAGGAGGCATGAGCGAGGAGCATGGTCCTCATGAGCCGGGCCAAGCCTCGGGCGCCGGTCCCACGTGATTTGAGACTGAGAGCGGCCGTGAGGAGTCCGGCAATGGCCAGACATGGCGGCCGACGACGACGGCGATGGAGACGGCGGTCATGAGGAAACCCATGAGACCAAGAGGAGGCAGCGGTGAGCCGGGACCGGAAGGCGTGAGTCGCCTGAGCGACGGCGGCAGGCCGAAGGAGGAGGCGAAGGCTGGCAAGGCGATGATCCACAGGCGGGCGGGGAGACCACGGCCAGAGGCGGCGGAGGCTCGAGCCTCGAGCGGCCCGCGCCAACGACGAGGACAAAGGCGCGGGCCTCGAGAGGCTTACGGAGAGGCCGAGCCGAGCGCGCCGACGACGAGGATGAGGAGGCGGGTCCTCGGGCACGCTGGGAGATCCTTGATGCCGAGCGACGCGACAATGTAGTCGGTGATGGGCTTGCCGTCTGTGAATCGGCCAGTGTCGCGCCCGGGAGGATTGATCCTCCCAGGGGCAGCAGATGCGGAAGTAGATTGAGGTTAGGGTTTCAACCTAAGCTCTGATACCATATTATGAATATTGTGTGTGTATTGATATAAGACCCAAAGAGCTATATATATAGGAGAGTACAAGAGATATGCCATATAGAGATAAGGCATATATGGAATAGAATCCAAACTCTATCTCCTAATACAACTCTATCTCTATCTCCTTAACAGTTTCAACAATAAATTCAAGATAACTCTGTTGTGAACTTGTGATACCAGATGTATTAACAGATGTGCAAGCTCTGAACCATAGCACTCAACATAAGCTCAGCTTTATAGTTATTACCAACACAAAGAAATCAGAAGCACGGAAGTACTTAAGGCAGTACGGAATTAAGTGAACATATGTTGTAACATTAATAAAAAAAAAATAGTTGGACAACTTTCTAGCAAAACAGCAGTGTATGCATATCGTAACTGAAAGCACTGGTCTCATGCAAACATTACATAGCTACCAGCTAAATTTCCCATATATGATTTTCTGGTGCAGCATTTCTAATATGGTAAGACCAAAACCCGTGCAGCTAGGAAGTAGTTCTTCCTAATTCATGAAAAGCATGCAGAAAAACAGGAAAACCACAATGTAAAGTTGTAAACTGGAAATAGAAAACGGCAATGTTCCTTACCAGAGAAAGGTTGAGTGCAGTAAGGACATAGTTGTGGACCATCCTTCAAAGATGACCTATAAGGCAATCAAACAGATCAAAGTTCACCTTAATTACTACATATCTATGCAATAGTAAAAAATTCAGATAATTTTGCTTATGCTTACTTCACTATCTGGAAGCTTTTTCCACAGTTGGGACACCGCCAACAAAAGAAACATCGTTGAGAATAGAACAAGAATGTAAGAGTATTCAAAAAGTTGTGCACACAAACAACAAAGTTTTCCTTTTAATGTTCGTAGGAATAAGATAGTGTAGTAGCACCAACAGACATCTACCCTCATCATCTATCCTACAGTGACTTTAAGAAACAAATTTTCTGAAGTAGAAAGTGACTGAATACTACGTTTATGGTGGGGGACTTACATTGCTCTGAAGTATATCTTGCCCTGCAAAGAAGAAAAATGCACCCAGACCCAAAATAGGCAGCAGTATTGTGAGGAGCTGTGGTCAAGTCATAAGAAATGTAGAAAGCTATAGTTAGATTCTCAATTGAATTAATGCAAAACTATGAATATGAGAAAAGACATGAAGATTGAATATCATTGTTTCGTGATATGTAAAATCCAAATCCCTAATCACATAAGCTTATCAATGTTATTAGCACCACAGAGTGAACTAAACCAAGGTTGTTATTTCCTGTTTCTAGTTATGGTGGAATCCAAATGCTCAACTTTTATAAAGAATTCAAATGCTCATGTTGAAAAAGCATACACAAATATTTCCAGTTTTTAGGTTATCGTGGAATCCGAATTCTCAAATTTTTAAATGAACGCAAATGCTCATGTTGCAGAAGAAAGTCAATTAAACAGTATGAATGGACTGGCAAGCAAATAGTAATGCAGCCTTAGTCCTACTAAGTAGCAATATTTGGTGAAAAATGCAAACTGTCTGGCAAATTGAGGTCAGCTAAGAAGTTAGTACAACACGAATTGCAAAATCATACTGAAATACATGGAGAGTAGATGATAGATAACATCGATCAAACAACTAATACAGTTTAATCCCACTAATTCCAAATGCTTTCCATCCAAACAAACTACTCAGAAATTACCCACTGCAACAAATTTTAGCATCAAGAAGCCTCGTACCCAGAGGGAGACGATGGCGTCAAGAACCCACCGGAGCTGGCCGGTCACCGCGAGGTACGTCAATAGGGCGGCGAAGGCAAGGTTCCCCACAACCCGGCTGGTTGTGCCCTGCCGCCCGCCGCCGCCAAAGAAGGGGCCTCTCCCGGCTCCGGCCACTCCAAGGAGCCGCCTTTCCGCCATTCTCCAAGCCAAGGCCCCGCCATTCCCCAAGAACTCGCCCTGGACCAACGGTTTCCCCGTGGGAAAGGTCCCATTCGAGAATCTTGGAGATATCTTCCTGGTTCTTGGGTCAAGAAGAGCGTACGAACAGCAGCACAGTGGGGAAGGAGTTAGGAGAGTAGGTTGGAGTGAGGCCATGAGGCATGGGGGGGATTGGAGAAGATTCTTCAAGAAATCTTTGGGTTTCTTACTTTGTTGTTGTTCTTGTAAATTCGGTACTTTTTTGGTTTTCCCCCCGTTGGATTTGATCTTTCCACATTTTTTGTGGTGAAACCGCGGTGGTTTGGAGGGGCATGGATTAGTTCGGAACCAAGAAGCAACCAGAACGAGAAGTCTCTGCAGCCTGCGGTAATTTTCCAGAGTCCAGACACGGCAATCTTTTTTTTCTTTTCTTTTCGAGAGGACCACATACGACAGTCTGAAAGATACAACTTGAATGAACAGTTTTTGTAAATGTGCAGCTAGCAGTTAGCATTATAATTTGGATAAGTAAACTATGAGTACAATTCTTAAAAAAACAACTATGGGTGTAGATCCGCTAGATTTATTTTATAAATCCACCTATTCGATTTAATGAAATCTGAGCTCTCTTATTTTCTATAGATAAGTTCGAGCCACATCACCCTCCCCTACCTTCGTCCACCCCATAAAGATTCAATTCAGTTAGTTCTTTCAAGAACTATGCTTTCAGTTGCTGAAAATGCTAGACACATTTGGCCACGGAATAGAACAGTAACAGAGAGAAGGGTTTGGAACTTCCGATTGAGTGTTCATATCATGTCGGACAAGGAATTGAGAGTTTTCAGAATAATGTAGGCTAACATCCAGCAACATTTGCGGAAATTGAGACGACCAGATTGGATACTAGTTGATTTTGTAGGTGATGCTCGCTCATTCGTCAGATCACCGGATATGGGTATCATTTGGCAACGAAAGTCGATGTTAACTTCGTCGGTGGCGACGGAGTCGTTGGATACGATGTCCGTGGTGATTCTCATCGTCAGCAACAAGGGAAGTAATTGCTGCTCCACTATTTCACCGTTTCTAATTGACACCTTTATTTTTTGATAGAATAAACCAACTAGCTTTTGGCCTAAGTTTACCACAGTAACTTTTGATTTTTGACTAAGATTACACTGTAGCGGTTAGCTTTTTCTAAAAAATAATACAAAATAAAAAAATTATGAAAAATGTTATATTGTTACAGACAATGCAAAGGAATAAGAAGAAGAAAAGGACAAAAAGCCAAAATCTCTACAACTTAAAAAATGAGTTGGTGATAGTGGTTCATCTGTCTTCCAAAACTATCAAGCCGTCCGCCACCAATCCAACACACCCTGCTCCTCCAAATAACACCCACACCGAAATCAACCCCCGCCGTGTCGCTCACCCACACTAACCCTACCCCGCACCCCATCCTCTCTTCCGTCGCTGCTTCCGTTATCCTCTCTCTCGTGTCTCCCTCCCCCTCTCTCTCTTGCATCTCCTCCCGTTATTCTGCTCTACTCCACGCGTCTCCACTAACGCTATCTCTACCATCGTGGATGGGAACATTTTAAAGGGAAAAATAGCCTTGATTTAAAATTTGGTGATGTCCAGAAAACACACTACATGTTATTTCCCCGTAAAAAGCACTCAAAAGTTAAGCGTTTGGTAAAGATGTAGTAGAGCTCATAACTCATAGCCTCCTATATAATCCTTTTCTTTTTCTCTACCTCCCCAAAGCCTAACCACCGCTACCCAGCCAGTGATCCATGTGTCTTCCACCGTCTCCACCTCCGGTATTCTCCCCGCGCAAGCCACCTGCTCACCCTTCGCGCACCACGCTCCTTGTCGTCCTCAGCTACCGCTGTAAACCTTTGTCGCCCAAACCTAACTCATCCCTCTGCCGTCTCGCCGCCATTCTGCCTAGCGGTCGCTGCCCATCGCCCATCGGGGGCTGGTGAACCTCGAGACTGATCGCCAGAGCCAGAGCTGATCACCGAAGGCACCTGTAAATCCCAAGGCAAACTGTAGGGGTTACAGCCACTCAAGGAGGAAACATAACCGTAGCGCAAGCCTCTTGTCGAATGGAAAGTGGATAGAAGACATAAGGGACAATCTCACTGTAGAGCTGCTCACCGAATATCTCAGCGTTTGGGAGAAGTTACTGCAAGCAGACATCAAAGCTAAGGGAGGACGTCGAAGACACAGTTAGATGGAGATGGACGGCGCAAGGCGAATACATGGCCAGGTCAGCCTATCGAGCCCAATTTAACGGCACCATACATGGCCAGGAAAGCTTGGGCCCTTCCAAATCACCTGGTTGCTGCTACAAAATTGCCTATGGACTAGGGATGGCAATCCCCCCTCCTGAAAAGTGGGGAACCGTGGGTAAAAGTGAAAGCGGATCAAATACGAATAGATAATAGCTCTGTCATATTTGTTTTTATATTTTTCCTTGGATATGGATACGAATATGGATATCCGAATGCGGATACATGTATTGATATAACATGCGGATACAAATTTTTCATATAGGCTAATGTTCCTTCTCTAATTCCATGTATTGATATATGTTAATGTATGATGAGCTACTAAAGTATCATGTAAATGGATCGGGCTGAAATAGAGGGTGTAGGGTGCGGATATCCGGATCCGTATTTGACGGATAGTGAGCTATCGAATCCGTATTTATATCTGACAAAGAAAATCCGTATTTCGTCATCGTCTGCCCGGTGATGAGTTCGATCTGGGACGCAATGCCGCACAACTGGGCAACGACCTCCGAGCTGTTAAGACTAGTGGAGCTCCCTTATACAGGCATCATCTCCAAGCAAACCGAACGGAACCAAATCGCAAGTGAATATCCTAATCTGCTGTGCTGGCAAGTGTGGCTTGAACGGTGAACAAAACGCTGCAAGACATATTAAATTCCGCTGTGCTCTACTGGAATCCGGGTATACCCCGCTACGAAAAAAAAAGTGTCGACTGAACGCAACCGGCACATCTTCAGAAATCAATCCACGACAGCTCCCCGGGTGGAGGACGAAGCTCGGTCGTGGAAGTTAGCCGGCGCGAAGGGCGAGGGATCCACCCTGCCGTAGCTCTCCCCGGTTTTTCCTGCTCAGTCATTCTCTGTTAGCTGTTTGTAACCTCCCTCTATTTTTATTTATTTTTCCTGTGCCTCAGCGCATTGTAAATTTCGTTATGCCTCCCTCCTCTTTTAATGTAAGCCAGCTCAAGCTGGATCTTTCAAAAAAAAAAAATCCAAATCCATGGCTTGAGCTGAGAAAACATCCAGTTGCTAGTTAACAATCCCCTTCAAATTTAAGCCTAAACGTATGTGATTGATCTATTGCACGATCCTATACATTTAGGCCCAAAAATGCCTAGGAGAGCAGTTGGGTTGAACAAGTCTATGGAATCATTTTTGTTCAGCTCAAGTCCACCCCACATCGCACCGCCCTGCACCCCAGGCTGGCCTAAGCCCAAGTCGACCTGTCCCGATTCCGTTCGGCAGGTAATAAGCCGAGCGGTTTTTAATTTTTGTTATAGTACTTAACTTTTAAATGAAATATTTTCTCAAGACGGAGTCTACAAGTTAAATGTAGTACACGTTAAAAGCCTAAGATCTGTACCAGCTAAAATCGTAAGTGAGCATCGATCTCTCCGTAATCTATACCGTAAACAGTCAAAATTCAAAAATTTTAGCCAAAAGTCATAAACCGCAGCTAAAAAAACAGACCCTGACCATTGGTTTCTTCAAACATCTTGCTGCTAATCGGTGGGCAGCCAACATTTCTCCATGCATCGCTACCGAAACGAGCCACCAACCATGCGTCTCACAGGTCCTGCCGACCAGCCGCAACCGAGTGCAGCAACGCCGCCAAAATGGAAAAGGAGGCGGCGCGTGCAAGGATGAGTTTGGAGAAATGGCGTCGCCGTCGATCGATCGTAAAGTAGTGATGTAAGTGGCCTGTGAATAACCATATGAGGCGATCAGTAGATGCTAATCATTGCGTATACGCGTCCACGCTATAAGTTTGCTAAGATACTTTCTGAGAGAGTATATAATGTGCCACTAGATCTGTTGTCTTTTTGGAACACCTTTAATAAGCCGATTTTAGCAGAGCAGCGGGTGGGTCTAAATTCAACGGCGGCGGCTCATTTGGGCTTAGTAGTTCTATGTTCGTGCGTTGTAACAGAAACTCAAACTATAGAAGCAAGTGCTGGAAAATATATTGATTGAAGACTGGCTGGTAGAGTACTTCTTGCATATGAGTCTGTCAGATCCTGACACAACTGACTTTTCAAACATCATGAATGGATTTCTATGGTTAATTTACTTTTCTTATTGAGATGCAGTTAGTTACTGATGTAAAAGCTAAGCTAAGTTAGTTCTTTGTGAATTGTTTAGACATCTACAGCGGTATAATTTCGAAAGGTACCTCAACAACAGCCTTGCAAAACAATACCATGAACCCGCATCGATCCATGAGCTAGAGACCTCTTAATTGATATCTTTGAAGCTTGTTAAGAGATGGATCAACGTCCTGAAGGCATATGGAAAGTCGAATGCCTGTGCAATGTGACAGGATGTAAAAAAAACTATACGAAATGTTCTTGTAAGAGGAGAACCATACCACCGCCACTACTAGCCAATGCCATGGCCACCAAGGTGTTGCACGTCGCCGTGTTGCGCAGGCAACCGCTCGCCGTGGCTTTCATTGTCAGTATATTCTTTTCACTTATTGCATATCCTTATAAAATGGCAAATATTCAATAGAAATTCAAGCAATAATTGCATAAACTCTTCTAACTACTTAGTGGCGATCATATAGGCCAGTAACCGCACTTAGAATACTATAAATATATAGGATAGTGGAATATGTTTGGCCTCAGCTGCTCATTAAATAGTTTAAGGAAAAAACATAGAGAATCGAAGTAAGAGGTACCTAGGAGTCCCTTCTTACGATGCTAATCAAGATCAAAAGCTGCAAACACAATAGTGATGGTGCAAAGGAAGCTGATGCAGAGGCAGTAAAATTGAAACCAAGGTTAGAAATACCTGAATCGGACCAAATCCCGCTAGGGAACCGGTACCGATAACTGGCGCCGGTTACCGGAAAAATCGGTAAAAAATCGGCTAAATTTTGTCAAACTATAATTTGAACTAGGGCGGTTTGGGACTAGTAACCGGAAAAAATAGAAAACCGGTGAAAAAAACAGAAAAACCAGTGGAAAACCGTTATTGGTACATTTTTACTTTGTTGTTAACTACCCTTGCTAGCAATGTCATCTGCGATTCATGCATTTTTACATTTTACTACTCCATGCATTTTTATGCCTCCAATTCCATCTAGAGTTACAATAATTCATGCCATAAAGTTTGAGGATAAGAAAGAGTGTCTACCACACATGGACTAGTTACAAACTACATATTTATACACATGGAGTTCCAATGCCATCTAGCTAACAAGGAGTAGTTAATTTACCACACACATGGACTAGATTAACATAGGACAAGTTAATCTACATTTTTATGCCTCCAATGCCATCTAGAGTTATAATAACTCATGCAGTTTTACTTCACACAATACTTAATCTACCACAAACAATGCCTAAACCAATCTACGAAGTGCATTAAGCAGTCACAAAATTCAAATTTACATTTTATATATTCCGGCCGGT
This sequence comes from Bonia amplexicaulis, assembly GCA_036346245.1. NCBI lineage: Eukaryota > Viridiplantae > Streptophyta > Magnoliopsida > Poales > Poaceae > Bonia > Bonia amplexicaulis. The sequence goes on from CM070749.1 coordinate 12,320,898, forward strand.
ATACTCCCTACTGAAGCTGACCTGGAAATTAGGTAACCGACCGTTACCGACGGGATTTGGAACCCTGATTGAAACTATATAATCTGATGGTGCAGAGCCACCAAAATTGAAACTATAGTGATGGTGCAAAGCCAGAGTCACCAAAATTGACATCATGGAACAGTACAATCACAATAAATTTAAAATAATCTCTGACATTCCAAGGAATCCAAGTTAATCACTGGTTTACCAAAATTAAATATAGGTTATACAGCCATGCTTTTGGCTTCTATTGAGTAGCCTCAAAGTGCATCACTTTTACCATATGAAATAGCTATGTGTAGGAGGGCTAGAGAGAATGAGTGCCTTTAAAATTCACTACATCTCTACAGGTTAAAACATTGACTTTCATTTCTCAAATAAGGCACCAAATAATTGTGCCTAACACATTTCTTTCGATCTACAGGCTACAACATTGACAAAAAAAAAACAATTGTGGCTAACACAGGAATTTCATAAATAGAGGACACTTGCATTGGGAACTTTAGTTCGAGACAACCTGCATTGCACAGAACTATCACAGTTCAAATGCTTACCTAAGTCACACTCTCGTGCTTCATTTCATGATGCTGCCTTAGGGACTTGAACAGGAGGGGAGCTAGCTCGAGCTACAAATTCCAACTGGAGCAAAGTAGTTCAGCTACAAATAAGAGAGCAGATCTTCTAGATGATAGCAGGTACTCAAACAGGTACACATTATTATTCTGAAGTTACAACTACTAATATTTACCCTTTGTCGATTCTTCCTTTAGTTGGTAGTATAAAAAAATTGCACATCCTTCTTATTAATGAAGGAAAATATATGGGAATATCTGCTTCAATTGTTAAAACAGGAACTTGGAAATGTCACCAGTGTGAACTATAAATAAATATAGCCATTTGGAGGACATGTTTCTAATATGAGAAATTTGCTGATCAAAAGTAGAGAAAGTTGTCAGCTAGTGAAGTAGCTTTGTAATTAGTGTTAAGGGTATTAGAGATAAGGTATTAGAGATAGAGTAGGATTGTTATTCTATCTCCTTCCTTATCTCTATATGGTATATCCTCTCTTGTATCCTCCTATATATATGGTCATTTGGGTCTCATATCAATATACACACAATATTCATAACATGGTATCAGAGCTTAGGTTGAAAACCCAACCTCATCAATCTTCATTGCTTTCGCCGCCCCGGAGGATCGTTCTTCTCCCGGGCGGCTAACTTGTTGGCTGCGCCGCCGTTGTTGCCACCGCTGGTCACGCCCTTCCGCCGAGCCATCGCTACCGCTTCGGCATGGCTAACCTCGTGGCGCGCCCATGGGCGGCCTCCTCTCCGACTCTCGGCCGCTACTTGCACGGACGCTGGGCTGCAGCAGCGATGCTACCAAGGCCAAGTAAAGGCCGCCCGCCGCCGCCTCCGCGACCACCCCGATCGCCACGCACACTCGACGACGCGGCGCCCGCGCCGACGCCCGCTGCCTCCTCCGCGCCGAGGCGCCGCCCCGCCCGACCTCCGGGCGGTCTCCGCGGCCGCCTCCGCACCACTCTCCGTATGCCGCCGCCGGCCTCCTAGCCTTCCTCCGCGCCCGCCCGCGCCCGCCACTTTCTTTTCGGAGACAAACACCGCGCCTCCTCTCTCTCCTCGTCGGCGATGGAGGCGCGGAAGTTTCGCTGGCGGCCTCCCACCGACGTGCGGGAGGATGAGGTGAGGAGCACTTCGCCGCCACGCCATCGAGATGCACGCGCGTCCATACGCCGTGTCCGATCCAGCCTTTTGATTTGGGCTTGGGTTGATGGTTTGGTTTGGGTTCTAATTATTTGTGCGCTTCTCACGTACGTCGTTCCCTGTTCTGTTCTAAGAGATATTTTGTTTTTAAGTCAGCCTTTAATTTTTTTTAGAGTCTTCCGTTGCGTCCACTCAAAACCGTAGTCTCTAATTTTTAGTTCGTCTCACTGCGAGTCCATAAATTTATTGTCATCATAGAAGTGTAGGAATTTTTCTTTTGCATGACAAGAACGCCTTTAAGGCCGTCAAGGCTTTTTCGCAGACCGCGCCTGCGCTGGCTTCTTGTGCATCACCGACTCGCTGTCTCGGTTTTGATCTCGCCGTCATGCTTCTATCTATTCCTCTTCGGCTGGATTTGACAGTTTATTCGAAAACTGCACGCAACGACGACATCATCAAGACTCGGACTTCGGATTTATCTTGTCTTAGTATTTACCCTTTTTTCAAATGCAATGCTATTGCATACGCTTTGCATTTGAGGGGGTGTTAAGGGTATTAGAGATAAGGTATTAGAGATAGAGTAGGATTGTTATTCTATCTCCTTCCTTATCTCTATATGGTATATCCTCTCTTGTATCCTCCTATATATATGGCCCTTTGGGCCTCATATCAATATACACACAATATTCATAACAATTAGCAGTTGCAGGCGATCTAATTCATGTAAACAACCACAATAAGCTCTCTCAATCCTTATTAAGCTCATTAGTTGTGTCATTCTATCAAGCAATTGGCAGGTGATCTAATAACCCAGATATGAGATAATAAATTAATTAGCAATCACAGGTCTCAAACTTGTCTATCGCTATGATCTAGTTATGGAGTAAAATAGCATTTATCTATGCATTGATAAGGAGGAGAAGAAGCTGACCATTATAGGAGCTCGTCATAGCCGTAGTTGTAGATGTTGTGGCCGTCTTGGGGCGGCCATCGTGCTTCAAAGTGCTCGATGTCACATTGGAGGCGGCGTCGGCATAGCCATGGGGCCACCCTCATCAGCGTCACATTAAGTTGGCGTCGGTGTCTAGTCGAGCTGAGGCGGTCGACGGAGCGGTGGAGCGTGTGTAGGAGCTTGGTGAAGACCAAGGAGGCGTGTCGGCACCGGTCGTCAAAGATGATGGCGAAATCCACTGGAACCGAGGAAGATGACCGCGTCGGGTAGGTTTTCATGACGCCGAAGTTGTCAGAGGAGCTAGCACAATTAGATGGTCAGAGGAGGAAGAGGGAGGTGAGAGGAGGTAGCCGGCGGTGATGGAGGCAACCCAAATTTGACAGATTGAGACGGCGGGGCTAGGGCTTGGTGCCAACGCAATTCTAGGCGACGACGGTGCTACCAAACGCTGGGAGGGGATAGAGGTGGTTGGTGGCGATTGAGACTGCCAGAGGTGGCAGATCGACGCGGAAGCATTGTTCGGGTGAGAAAGAAGGAAAGAGACGAGCGAGGCATGGAAGGGGTAGGCAACGGAGAAGGCGGTGGCATGGGAGAAGCGGAGGGGCGCCGCGGGGTTGGAGGTGGTGGCGGGGGAAGTGGAGGGCCGCAAGGAAGGTGGAGGCAGAGGTGGCGGCGCACAGAGTCGAGAGGGGGGTGGAGGTGGCGACCGGCAGAGCGGAGGAGTGGGGGGAGGAGGAAGAGGCGGCGTGTGGTGGGGAGGTAGTACTTGGTGTGACTTTGAGTGCGGGTGTGGCGCCTACGGGTTTTGTACCATGGATTGGCGATGAACAGCGTGGATTAGATGTTTTTGAAAATAGATAAACTACCACTAGGAGTGGTAGTGCCACCATCACCAACTCTTTTTTTAAGTAGTAAAGACATTTTTAGTTTTTAATTTCTTAATTTTGTCTTTTCTATCTTTTTAGGCTTTTTTTATTCCTTTGCATTGTCGGAGACCAGAAAAACTTGTTTTTCTATTTTTCCTTTTCTAAAAATTTACAATAGCTATAGTATAAAAACCTCAAATAATATCAAATAAGCCTAAAAGTCAGAAGCATACATCCAAATGAGCACCCGGTTCATGGTCCAATCGATTAATTGCTCCTCTAAATAATCCGCCATAGTGCCGTTCAGATGTAGGTCGTGATCAATCATGCCTGGTTCCCAAACAAATCATGCCCCAATAATTGTGCGCGGTTAGGTGAGCATGTGCGCGTGCGCCGCTCTCTGCACTTGCATGGATCACCTTTCTCTTCACGGACACTACTTGCACTGGAATCTTTCTCGATCTCATCTCATCATCGGTTACATCGAGCTCTGGATCGCGCGGTGCATGCACAATGTGCCGTCAGTTCGGCTCATTGGTCAATGTTTTCGCACGTCGGCGTTGCTCCGGCCAAATTGCCAACAGCAAGAGAGCAGAAGTGTAGGGTTTACCACCAGAGAAGAAATGGCGCCTTTTTTTTTTATTCTCCATGAGACTTTTGTGGACAGTGGATGGATCGACGACAAATTACAAGAGGAAGAGAACAAATGATGAACTGGAGTCTGGAGCTACACGCATAAAGAGGAGAAAAGAAAAGAAAAGGCTTGTTGCTGCAGTAAATGTGAGCTCAGAGAGAGAGAGAGAGAGAGAGAGAACGCGCACCAGCGTTAGCTCCCGCCCTTCCTCTTCTCTTCTTCTCCCTTCCATTACGGTGGATACAGAGCGAGAGTTGCCGGATTAGCAGCATTACCTCGGCGGCTGGGCCGCGTTCCGGCTTCTCCAGATCCATCGATTTTTTATCGTTTTTAGGCGATCTGGAAAGCCCTCATCCGATCCGATTCTTGCGGAAAGGAGCCGGCTTTGGGCTGCGCCTGCCTCGGCATCGCGCACATCACACCATTGTTGTAGAAAGGCGCCGCCCTAGCCTGCTTCTCTTCTTGTATTGTGCCCGGAGACCGCTCTTGCCACGACTCCGTGACGAACCCAAACTCCTCCAGGTTTTCCCCCGGAAAGGCGCCGTCTTTGTTCATCTTTTGTCTCGTCTACTTATTTTTTTTTTGCTTGCTTGTGCTTATCCTCTGTCGGATCAATCTCTAGCCTCTTGTCCCGTCGTCAGTTTGTTCTTGATTACGTTGGACTTGGGAGAGAGATGGCCGCGGAAAACGGAGCCGCGGCCGCGTCGCTGTTCAGCGAGGAGGAGATGCGGGCCGTGAGCGGGTGCGCTTGGGCGACAACTTCGTGGAGGTGACCTGCGGCTGCACCAGCGCCCGCTACGGCGACGCCGTCGGCCGTCTCCGCATCTTCGCGTCCGGCGAGCTCGAGGTCTGCTGCGAGTGCACGCCTGGATGCCGCGAAGGTACACAGCATTCTCGATCTCCCTTGTTTTCTCAATGATTCCATGCCGCGTGATTGCGTGGTGTTCATCAAAGAGTATGCTGCGATATATTTCCTTTAATAAAAATAACGCTAATTTCAAAACACATAAAAATAAGTAATCACTATTCACTATTCAATTCTACTTTAAAAATTATACAAATCATTTTAAAATAAGTATTGAAGCACCTCCTTTCATCCATCATCATGGCCTCTGACGGCAAAGCCTACTTGCATGCAATGCCGGCCCGACAGTCCATTTGCCTGCTAGGGCTTCGAGAATCAGATTTTCTCTCGACATGAATCTTTCAAGTACAAACCATTACCACTAGCATGTACTTTTCACGATTTCTTTGCAGACCATGTTTCTGTGTACTGCTCATTCTGCTCCATGTCTGTACTATTCATCCTGTTTTAGATGTATACCAGTCGTAATCATCCCCTGTACTTGCATACACTTTTTATGACACTTTGTTTGTGATTGCATGGAAACATATCAACCTACTGAGAATCTTTCAGAAACAATCGAGTCCATTCCATTGTTTTAACCTTTGTCTCTGGCATCTAGTAATCGAGTGTTGAAATTTTCAGATAAGCTGAGCCCTGCTGCGTTTGAGAAGCACTCTGGCCGGGAGACGGCCGGAAAATGGCAGAACACGGTGTGGGTTATAGTTAAAGGAGACAAGGTCGCGCTGTCAAAGACCGATCTGCTCAAGTACTACAAGGCGCTCAAATCGACCAACGGCTCCGGCAAAGGCCGTAATGGACGTCCTTGCCACCGTGACGAGTTCATCCGGTGCACCGGCTGCAAAAGGAGAGGAGGTTTCGCCTCAGGACCAAGGAAGAGTGCCGTGTTTACCATGACGCCGCCGCGAAACACAACTGGACATGTGCAGATTTAGCTCTTGAGAGGTAAGTAACAGCCACGCGTCGTCTGCTTCTGCTACTGTCGATTGCTAGTTTACGATGCATAGTGCACTGATCTTTGAACTTAATGCTGATAATTTGGAGTTTGGACAATATAACAGTCAGGTTGTTAGTCTAAATTCACATCAAATTTCAGAACAGCAGATCGGTAGTATAAAACTAGGGATAGTTGACTAAATGACACTATAATCATCTCAACTTTGAAAAATGCCACTATAATCGTGTTCCTTTAAAAAATGTCACTCCAATTCACAAATACTCTTAGAAATGCCTCTATGATCAAAACTAGCTGATTATTATTGAAATAAAATAGGTTTTTATTAATTATAATGGTATTTATACGAGTATGAAATGATTGGAGTGGCATTTATCTACACAAAAAAATACAAAAGCGAAATACGAAAAGTGTATTAATGTAAAATCGGTTTGTATTGATCATAATGGCATCAATAAAAGCCTATTTTATATGACTACACCTCTCTTATGTCGATATGTATTTCGACCATACAAAAACAATCAAAATATGTAAAGTGTATTCATGTAAAATCGGCTAGTATCGATCATAATTGTATTTTTAGGAGTATTTTCACGATTACAGTGGTATTTTTCAAAGGATGCAATTACAGCGGTATTTTCCAAAGCTAAGACCATTACAGTGACATTTAGTCGATTATCCCTTAAAAACCTAAATCTGACTGTGCCGTGTCGTTTTGACGCTGCAGAGTCACCTGCTACGACGACGAGGAGCGGGCGAGTCGAAAGGCGCTGAGGGGTGCTCGCGCGCCACATCGTGCAAGGGCTGCGAGAAATGCGTCTGCTTTGGGTGCGAGACCTGCCGTTTCGCCGGCTGCGGCTGCCAGACTTGCGTCGATTTCTACCAGAATTCGAAGGAGTAGGGGATCACCCTCATCTCAACACCATTCTTATTCCATTCATGTAGGCAACGTCGACATTAGCTTCTATCATTAACCGACCAAAAGCTTCCCATCATTATCAAACCTGTATGCCGAAAAGTTGTCTGTATTTCTGAAGGATGGTTACGCCCGAAATCACAGGTGTAGCCAGCCGAATTTTGATAGGCACTCTATGCGGTCCTCTGGTGAAGCATTGAATTGGATGTCTTTTGAATACAGGTTTTAAGAAACAAATAAGGCAAATCATCAAATTCCATGTTTATTATGCTCCAATCTCCCCAGGTTTTAAGAGTAGAGAGGAAAGTATAGAAACACTTCTCGTTAGTAAAATAGTCAGTAGCATGCATGGCTAAGTGGAATTTAGAATGCGTCCGTGGCAGCTGTTGATCGACCGGACATGTCAGGTTGTCACACGCACTGCAGATGGAACCTGGAAAGTGGAACGTGCCTCTCGTCGTATAGCACAGTGCATTGCCCGTCCCCAGTGAAGCGTCGTCACGTACAGTGCTGAAGGGTCTCGTTTTTTTTTGAAACTTTTGGCTTTTGACTGTAGCTTGTAATTTTTGGATTGTTCGTGCGAGATATTACAGAGTAACAGAAACTCACATGCAGACTCTATCTTAACTAGTAGACCAATGACTGCCGATATAAATAAAGTCGGTATAGTATATACTTCAATTAACTAGTAGACTATCTTAAAAAGATAATTCGTTTAAAAATTAGTTACGATAGAAAAACCGAAAAATAATTTTTAGAAACCGAAAAGAACAGGAACAAAATATTCGGCACGGTGGGCCGATGGCGAAGTGCAGACCAATGGAATCGGGGAGGTTGCCAGACTAGGCAGCAAGAGCATGATACCTCAAGAACAAGGGATGGAGGAAGCGTTACAGGAAACATCTTGCATATCACAAGAAACTGATCAGATCTCTCGTTTGGGAAATACATGGGAGCACGCATGCTGGATATAAGCAGGTTCATTCAGCACTAGTGTCAAGATTACACTGGGGGCAGAAGCACCGCCATTACCTAATTGCGATGTCGGCCACCACCTCTCCCAGGTGAATGCCGGCCACCACCTCTCCCGGATGAATGCCGGCCTCCCCATCGCTGCGGCCTTCTGCCACGGAAGGACGAGTTCCCTTGATTAAACTGCCCAGAATTGAATTGCATTGGCGGCTGTTCTTCATCTCCAGGTGGTGTTGGGAGGCGCCCAAATCCTTGCGCGTTGGGAAATCCAGGAGGCGGCAGCCTTTGCTCGCCGGCCGTGTTCGGAGGCTGGCCAAAGTTGCCTTGCCCGTTAGGCAATGGAGGCGCTGAACCAAATGGAGGATTTACCGGAGGTCCACAGAACGGCATTGGATTTGCAGGCATTCCGCTCTGAGGCATAAACTGCGGTGGAGGCATAGGCATTTGGTTCGGGAAGCCACCAAAATTCTGGTTCTGGAACTGTTGCTGGTATTGGTTGGCGCCGATAAGTATGCTCTGCATAATATTAGCTGCGAGAGCAGCTCCTTCAACCCCCATGTTTGGGTGCGGCGGAGGTGGAAACGCGCCAAGCCAAGCAACATTTGGCTGCTGCGGTAGGAACTGCTGTGACGGATTGATGAAGCAACCGCCCATCTGATTTGCAAGTTGAACAGCTGATGGCATAGCATGATTCATTGGGACTGGAGGCAGCATTGTCGGTGCACTCATAGGAAAGTTCTGAGGCCCCAACGGACGTGTCCCACTGTCAGCAGCCACAGGAGACATATCAGAAGGGTGAAAACGAGGTTGTGATTGGTGACCTGGTGTTGGTGCATCACGGATCCTAGGTGGCATATCCTTTCGAAATCCAGCACCCCTGAGCTGTGCCCTTTTCTTATCACCAGAAGGTTTCTTAGGCTCATGCTGCCTATCAGTCTGCCTTTTTGCCAGCCGCAATGATCTTTTGTACTCAGCCTCCTCCTCGTCGTCAGAGAATTCAGGTTCATCACATTGGCCCTCGGCATTGTCTCCTGATGCATCATAGCCTTTGGAGTATAGCTCCTTCATATTTAGGATGTGATCCGCAAACTCCGTAATAAAAGAGACAGCAGTGCCTGCACTGATCCCAGCAGGCACTTCTTCCGCAGAGTTGTACCGCACAAGATAATACGGGTTTTTTACAGGTCCAAATAATTCATCGACAATACCAAGTGGTGTCTTGCTTTCGGTTATCCAGAGTATAGAACCCTCATTCAGGGGATTGTGTTGCACTGACCCTTCAACAATCACTCTCTCACCCATGATCTGGATGGACGGCAAACAGGCAAACAGTCAGGATATGGGCAGGGAAAACTCTACCGGTTTGAAAATTTTACCAGCCGCTTACCGGCATGGCCGGTAACCGGCGGTTACTAGAAATTTCGGAAAATTTCAACAGAAAAAAATTGAAATTGAAATTTGACTTTTGTGAAAAAATGAATTTTTGAGGAAAAAAACTATAGATACTTGTCGAGATAAATTAGATATTTATATATACACGAAATAGAGATGAAAATGAAGTTGAAATCTGATGTATTATCATATTTAAATGAATTGTATTTGAAATGTGGACCACACAACCGACATCCTCCGAAACATTTTGCTTACTGGCCCTCACCGATACGGCCGGTTATCGCCGATAACTGCCGAAATTTCGGCGAAATTGTTTTCACTTCATGTGGGTCTCATAGGAAATATACTGTGTCATCAGTCTAGGATTAAATGAGAAGCATCATTTATTTACAAAAATCTCGAACACCACACTCAAGAGTACAGAAAATGACAGCTGCAGTAAAAGAAACATATAACCACTACCATCCAGAGACACTTAAAAATTTCAGAATGCTCTTGGTTTTTAAAAAATAAATTTCAGAATGCTCTACTAATACAGTACAAACATATCTCAGTGGATACAAGTTCAATAGATTTCTAGTTCTTCTATACAAATTATCTACTGCTTTTAACACCAACACATATAACACGAAAGCGGGAACTGATTGAATCTATCAGATAAAAAAGAACTGGCACTTATAAAGTGCTGGAAACATCAATGAAAACAAAAGTTTAGAGGAAAAGTCCAAGTTAAATATAAGACTTACAGCTGAAATCGTTCCCACTGGGAGTGTCTTATGATGTGGTTCCAACTGTACCTCAATCTTTGGCACTGGAGGAAGGACCTGCAAGGTATATCTACTTTAGAATAGACATACTAAGAACAGAAGAACTTCTAAAAATTGAAAAATATCAGGCTACACCCTTTGTATATTATTGTAGGAACTAGCAATTCTATATGTGGTTTTTAGCAATTGACCACAGAAGTTGTAGCAACTACATAGCAACACAAGAACAGTCTGTCGCTGTACAGCTACAGATAGTGCAGGATTTTCACAAGAACAAATGGACAATTGAGCATAAACTTCTATTTTGTATCAAGTATGGGCTACTATTCACAAATTAACCATGACACAAATATTTATTACAAAGTCAATTGCACTAATTAGAAACCGAATTGTGACTCAGTAGCAAATGATTAACACTCCACAACATGCAAGAAAAAACACCTAATAAGCAATGAGTAAACATACGCAGCACAAGATACAACTGTGACACCCCGGCCCATGATGGCCCATAGGTGTGTGTGCACATGAGGGTGTGGGTTAGTCCCACCTTGTTAGCTTATCTTAAGAAGCACTTACATATAAGTCTAGAAGTTCTAATGGTAGAATCTCCGGTTAACCGTTTTGTGTGAAGCGAGGACGAAAGTGCAAGCGGGTTGATACGTGTGCATGGCCTATCCAGAATGGGGTTAGGCCTAAGCCAGTTTGGACCCTAGGGTGTTACAAATGGTATCAGAGCCGACTCTCGCGGTTACATGGGCGCGTACGAGTCAGAGGCACGGGCATATGGCGCATGTGCTGGTATTGAACGTACAGACATGTGCCAAGAAAGGAGATCCTTATCATTTGCCCCAGTGTGGGTATGTTGGTCCGACGAGGACGTCGGGTCCTTTGAGGGGGTGTATGTGACACCCCGCCCATGATGACCCATAGGTGTGTGTGCACATGAAGGTGTGGGTTAGTCCCACCTTGCTAGCTTATCTTAAGAAGTACTTACATATAAGCCTAGGAGTTCCAATGGTTAAACCCCCGGTTAACCATTTTGCGCGAAACAAGGATGAAAGTACAAACGAGTTGCTACGTGTGCGTGACCTATCTAGAATAGAGTTATGCCTAAACCAGTTTAGACTCTAGTGCGTTACAACAACTCAATACCTGTACTTCATGTCTGGACTTGATACAACCCTTCGGTGCTTCCTCCTCCTCATCGCTCCCAATCATCAATTCACCCTCTTCAAGGAGGGCCTCCATGTCAACACCACCGCCATGTTTCTTGGCCCTGGCCTCTTCCTCATCACTGCTCGACGAGGCTTCACTTGACTCCTCATCTTTCTTGGCCCTCTGCTCGTCGCCCTCTTCCTCACTGCTCGATGAAGCCTCACTCGATTTTTCATCTTCCTCCTCGTCCTCGTTATTCTCTGACTCTTCCTCGCTGCTCTCCTCTTTGCTGCCTCCACCTACCAATTCCTCTTTCACCGAGACCGCAGGATTCATCTCAGCATCATCAGCTACAGTACTCATCTCGGCATCCACCACTCCCTCCGAAATATCCTCTTCGTGTTGGAAATAATCAAGCCGTTGCCTTTGGCGGAAGCCGAGTCGGTATTGGATCAAGACTCGGAGCTACATTTCGGGAGTTTCAGTTTCACCGGTCAAGTCAAATAGAATTAGTCTAGATCTCGCATTGCCGAGTTGAGTGGATCAAGCTATCGGGGTGTAAAGTTAGGAATTAGTTAGCACCACGTAAGTCTTTAAATTTCCATGTAATCCATCGGTTTGGTCAATCGAAAAGTTCGATTCAGAACTATTGTTTTGCTGCGTCCGGTCTCTGTATTGTTCAGTAGTGCTCGCATTTCATCTTAGTTTTACATTTGCTCTCAGAGACACTTCTCGCGTGTGTAAATTTTAGTGCCTCATCTGAATCAGTTGAAGGGAGTCTTCAACCACCTGAGGGGTGTTTTCATCATTTGGTATCAGAGCCGAGGTTGAGTTCTTGAGTGTATGCCCAAGTACTGCGGCTTGAGAAGATGTCGATCGTTGAGGCGTCGACGGCAAGCAAGGAAGGAGGGATGTCTCCATGCCGGTCTTGAACAAGACGAACTACACAAACTTGGGCAACGAGGATGAAATTCCTCATGAAGGCGCAAGGCGTGTGGGAAGCAATTGAGCCCACGAGGAATGTTGCCGTCGATGAGAAGAAAGAAGAGAAGGCCATGGCTATCATCTCCCAGGCATTGAGCGATGTAACGCTCATGCAAGTTGCGGCCAAGAACACTGCCTTGGAGGTGTGGACAGCTCTCCGCACCATGCATATGGGGGCTGATCGAGTCAAGGAAGCAAAGATCCAGACGCTGCGCTGGGAGTTTGAAAATCTCAGCATGGGCGATGCAGAATCGGTGGACGATTTTGCGACAAAGGTAACCTTGCTTGTTGGCCAGATGCGAGGCACTTGGAGAGAAGATAGAAGAGAAGAATGTCGTCAAGAGGTTTTCGCGAGCCGTCTCCGACAAGTTCATCCATATTGCGACGACGATCGAGTACTTTGGCGGCGTCAACAACATAGCTCTTGAGGAGGTCGTTGGCTCCTCAAGGCGTATGAGGAGCGCACCCAACACCGTCATCGCAAAGAACGGGCATGAAGAGCGTCTCCTTCTCACGAAAGCCCGGTGGGAAGCTCGATCATCAAGACAAAGGCGGTGGTCGCGATTCCAAGACGAAGCGACAAGAGCCACATCAAGTGTTTCAAGCGCAATGATTATGGGCACTATGCATCCGAGTGCCGCAAGCCAAAGCGTGACCGTGGGGATCGTGTGAACCTCATGTGTGCACGGGAAGATGAACCGCTTTACTTTAGTTGAGTCTAGAGTAGAAGGAATGTTAGCAAATAATTGAGTCTAGACTTAGTTTTTATTTGCATGTGTGTATGGTGCAACGGTGGTGTGCCCGAGATTGTACCAAGTAGTATCGCACGAAGTTATTCTAGGTGCGGAGAACCGGAGAGTCCGGAGTAGCGGGAGCCACTTGAACCTCATGGATTGATCCTAGATAACAGTGCAGAAAATAATTACCGATGGCGAGTAACCGGATGGTGGGTCATCGGTCATGAGTCACATGTAATTGGAGTAAAAAAAGGGAGAGCTAGCATAAGCAAAGTCTTGATTAGGGGAGTATGTTGGAAATAATCAAGCCGTTGCCTTTGGCGGAAGCCGAGTCGGTATTGGATCAAGACTCGGAGCTACATTTCGGGAGTTTCAGTTTCACCGGTCAAGTCAAATAGAATTAGTCTAGATCTGCATTGCCGAGTTGAGTGGATCAAGCTATCAGGGGTGTAAAGTTAGGAATTAGTTAGCACCTACGTAAGTCTTTAAATTTCCATGTAATCCATCGTTTGGTCAACTGAAAAGTTCGATTCGAACTATTGTTTTGCTGCGTCCGGTCTCGTGTATTGTTCTCGTAGTGCTCGCATTTCATCTTAGTTTTACATTTGCTCTCGAGACACTTCTCGTGTGTAAATTTTAGTGCCTCATCTGAATCGGTTGAAGGAGTCTTCAACCACCGAGGTGTTTTCATCATTTCGGAGCCAAATCATCAATCCCCGACACCGGAAGCTGATCCGGGCCAAGTTGCCCGCCCAATCCACCGCTCACCATCTCTGACTCCTTCTTGACATCAAATTCCCCGCCGCAAGAAGTGCCAAACTGGCCAAGCAACCCGTCCTTCTCCTTCACGGCATCCTCCTCCACACCAAATCCGCGGCTTTCGGACGCCGAGCCATCCTCCGAGACCTTCCCACCCTTGCAGCTTGTCGGCTCCAGTAGCAGGGGACCGCCGCCTCGCCAAGACCGGAGCTCTTGGCCAGCTGTTCGCCATGGCTCGGTCAAAGTCGACGAGCCACTCCTCGATGGGATCGGCCCGTCGGTGGGGAGGGGCCTAGGATGCCGCGCCATGGGTGGGGGAGGGTGGGCTAGGTTTTTGTGGAGGGAGGTGGCGCGGCGCCACCATGCTTGCTTGCTTTATGTCTCGCTCGGGGGTTTAGGGTTTTAGGTTGCTTGGCGGCGGCGGCGGGTATGAAGAGGGAGCGGGAGAGGGATAATGTTAAAGAGCTCGGCACGGTTGGGGTGCACCGTGCACGAATCTCGGCGCACGGTATTTTCCGACTGTCCGTTGGGAGCTTGGGAGAAGCATCTCCCGACCAGCCGCAGACGGGGCACGGAGGCAGCGTGTGGCAGCCGACGAGCTCGACGGTCGCCGTCGAAGGCCTGGAGATGCTAAAAATGGACTGCGGGTGTCAGGAAGAGGCGATTGGTGGTCGGCGACGGTGAGATCATGTGAGGACGCGGCGAGATTGGGCGTGGGGGCGGCCTCGTCCGGCGAGGAAAGTGGCGGGGACAAATGGATAAAAGCAGGGTTTTTTTAAAATAAATCTAAACTAAAAGCAGAGTCTACACCGTACGAATGCATGCGATGGATGTACTAACATCTTTTTCAGTAGAATCAATTCGCTGAGGTTGACAGATAAAGAGTCTCCTGGGGTCTGGGGTCACTTGATACTGGGTGTGGGGGCTAGGCAACCCTTGCTCGCCGGATTTTACCGCTGAATTGCAAAAGGGAGGGTTAAGAAATGAAAGGGTGGTTTTTGCCGTCAGACCCATCGGCTTTTAGAATGCCGAATAAGTAACGCCGCAGAGGTTCCCAGACCATCCGTGGACGGTCGGCACCGCTCAGAAAGCGACTAAAGTAGCGCTCGGCGGTTCCCAGACCGTCCAGGCAGTCGGCCAAGACTCGCCTCGTTGTGGGTTTTCTTCATTCGTGGATTCTATTCTTACATTACCGATTAACCCGCCACGGAGAAGAGCACCAAATAGTGTAGGGCTCTTGTTGGACCAAAAGCCCTCGGGGCCATAGTCGACCAAGGCAAAAGGGAGGGTAGAAGCGACATTTTGCATAGAGTGTGATAGCCATGAGTAGATAAGACAACACACGACCCTTTTGCCACTCCACTTTCACTGTAACATCCTGGAAAACTTAAATATAAAATACAAAGCTTTTGAATTATTTTACAATATATTTTGGTATTTGGATTTTTAATTGTGTTTTCCTTGAATTTTGGTTGAGGTTTAAAAGACCATAAAGAAAATATGAAAGTAAAATAAACCTATAACTTTAAATTCGAATCCGAAAAGATGAACCATAAAGGAAATAAAGGTATGGAAATAAGAACAACAAGTAAAACAAAAATATATATATATATATATTATATTTTGGAAATAGAACAAAGACTTAATTTAAAATTTCCAAATTAGGATCCATAATCTTAAATATAGAAGTGTAAAATCAAAATTTAAAATCCAAATTCTATGTCCTTCTCTTTCTTTTTCTCTTCTCTCTATGGCGGTGGGGCCCCTCTCTTTCTCTCCCCTTTTCTTTTCACTCACCGCGGACCCCGCCTCCCGTTTTCTTTCATTTGGCCGTGGACCTCCTCCTTCCTTCTTCTCTCTCCCATGCGGCATGCCTCCTCCTTTCTTTCTTCCTCCTCCTCCTTCTTTTTCGCGGCCGAGCGACCTCCGTCGTCTCCTTTCTCTCGCTCTGCCGAATCACGCCTGAATCCCTCGCAGCACTGCCGCCGCCCGCCTCTGCTGTGCGCCGCTCGTCGGTCTCCCGCGCCTCGAGCCCCACACGTGGGCAAAGCCCATGTCCTTTTTCCGCCGCCGGTCCGTCCCGCCGCCTGGGTCCTCCGCCACGACACCCCCTCGTCCATCGCTATAAGGCGCCAGTCCCCAATGCTATCCACGCCTCCTCTTCCCCGCCGCACCGCATTTTCCCAATCTTCGCCGCCGCCATTTTTGCTCCCACTCCTCTCCGCGACCCGCCTCGATTCCCCACTCGAGGAGCCTCCTCTCGGCACCTTGAGGCTACCCCAGCGCCGGCGACTCTCCTTTCCCCGGCTCGCCAACGGCGTGAGCCCTCCGCCATCGCCGTGCTCGCCGCCGGCTCGGCTGTGGTCACCTTCGGCTCGGCCACCACGCGTAGGCGCCCCGTGATCCCCTCGCTCCGCGTGCCAACTCCTTCCTTCCCCACGCCGGGGCCGCCGCACCATACCACCTCCGCCCGCCGCCAAGCCTCGCCACCGCCCACCTCGCCGCCGCCCGACCCCGCGCCACCTCCCGGACTCCTTTTCTCCCCACAACCTGCTTTTGGTCTCCGACACCTCCACAGCCACCGTCCGCCACCGCAACGCCAAGACCGCTGTCGGCTCCTCCTCTTTTGGCATCGTCCACCTCACTTCTTCTTACTCCTTGTTTCTTTTCTATCAGCCAGGCGTCACGCCCACTTGGCTACCGGTATGGTTAACACAACCGATGCACTGTGTCTTGAGTTCGATCTTTCTTGTACCGCATTTTCCATTTTGTTTTGTTTTATCTTCCCAGAATGCTTTTAAATCCGAAAATTATGGGTAAAATTAAAGGATGATCTAGTAAAGCTAATAAATTTAATTGGTATATAAAACAAGATTATTTAATACTTAAATGAGGATTAGTTATCATAAATGAATAATTGTGCTCTCCTTCTTTATTTAAAGCCTGCATGATAAATCTTGGGGGTAATTCTGTTAAGCGACAAATAGTAAAAATACGGGCCTAATCCGTGAATAATACTAGAGTTCATCAAGATAGAGATGAGTTTAGTAAATGTTTAATCCTAAATCAAACGATATATGTTAGTAACTAATATGTTTCGAATATTTGTTTTAAAGTTTAACTATTAATCGACGGCATACTAGGAAAGTGGGTAACATACTGTTTAGGTTATGCTCTCATGGAATGTTGATTTAGCAAAAAGAAACCTTTTAAAGAACCAATCATACACTCATGTATTTTAGTAAAATAGATATAACTAGCCACCACATCGCCAAGACCTAAATGTTAACCCTATAACCTAGCAATAGCGAAATATTACCTTGTACCCAAATCTCCGTTTAGGTAAATAAATCTAAATTATATAGAGCCAAGCCTAATAATCGCTAAAGTATAGACAAAATATCAACGGTACTATTAATTAAATTTTAATGTAGATTTGGTAATAATGATAGGCATAACTGCATATAGCAAGTTAGGACTCGATCAAACGGATTCTATCCAAAATAAATTACGTCTGGTGATAACTAAGTGCACATAAAATATCACACCTTAAAATGCTAAAAACATAACCTATGGGATTAACTCGATAAGCTAAAATTTGCAAACGTTACTTATGTATATATATGTGTATATATAAATATATATATATGTATATATATATGTATATGTCACATGCCCTGAACATTAGCCCCCGACAAAATACACCAACTCATGGGTCTAACCTACCTCATGGAACTTCCTAAATAAATGTAAAATAATAAAAAGAGATTATTAATAAAAAGGCTGAGTCGTCGTATTCTATTACCGACCTTGCCTCAAGACACCCATTAACTCATAATAAAACTAAGTCGAGTTTATTCAGATTTATTTGGATCCGTGAGTTATTTGCTTTTATTTGGATTCAGTCATTTATCGCGTAATTAGAAACGGGGGCTCCGAAGACTCAATGGATCGAGCGAGATCAAGATCGAGGTGAAGAAAAAGGCCGAGAGCTCAAGACCATCAAACGAGAAAAGCATTGTGTGAGCTCAAGACCGCGGTAAACCGCGCCAGGCGAGTCAATACTTTGATCATGTTGAACCTACATTTTCTGCAAATTATTTTTGTTTAAATTATCAAATTGCATGCTATTATTTTATGTGCAACTACATGTTTAATTCAAAATTCTAGTATATGCCTATTGTTGCCTTGATTAATATTATACCCCCTTTTGAATATTGATTATGCGAACCTTGTCGCCTAGCAAAAATTATAATAGTACCCTTTCGAAAATAAGTCCGTAATTATATGCCATGCTTAGTACTGCATAGACACTCGGGGCGTTGAAATGCCCCAAGCCTCAGCATCATTTTTTTTAATCATGAGAAACTGGTTTGGGCAGTCATGGTGGGAATGACTGGAGAAATGTTTGGAACTATTATTTTATGCTCCCAAAAACCTCAACTTGCTTGAATATCTGGGCGGATGATTTGGGGGCTGGTATGTGGTGCGGTGGGAGCACAAATTCTGGAGTGTGGTAGAACCGCCCAGGTAATACTAAGGACTGAATCTTGTCATGATCTCCCACGTAAAACAGTGCAACCACATGTCTGTAAATTACAACTTGGCTAAGTAGCGGTATCGACACTCCCCGACTCATCTCACCGGTAGTGGATAGACGTGGTTATGCAAGGGCAAGGAGGCCTAAAGGGACACCGAGTGGAGGTGGCGTTCACCGGTCGTACTAGCATTGAGGGAGAGGGCAGAATAATGCTAGTAGCCGTGGTGAACATCCCGCAACGTATGGGACCCATCGCAAGTGGGCGCTTCCCATAGGGTGAGATGACTAGAGGAACTAGATATCCCGAGCAGTCATGTGATAATCTATTTGACCATCGACCAAGGAATCGGTGTGGGCAACGGGTAGATTATCGCTTGTGGTGAAAGTGTACAAACTCTGCAGAGTCAAAACTATTCGAATAGCCGTGCCCACGGTCATGGGCGGACATGGGAAACTTAACCAGATATAGTTCTGTTTCAAAATGATTTGTGGGTGGGAATGGAAAAGTGAAGGCAGTGCAAGGCCCTGATTTGTGTTGTCTGGGTGTCGTCCCGGTGATAAGTTAAGCGGCTATAACGTCAAGGATTAAGCATATGGTGCGAGATGCCATGTAACGGTGGATGGAATCAATCGCCATCGTTATTGCATTCTCATATATATTACGTTTTGTTCAAACGCTAAGTCTCGTGGAGGTTTTCTATGTATTATATTTCAAAAGCTAAACGATGATAAAGCTTCTGCTTTTACAAAGTAAAGTGATAGGAAGATAAATAGAGTCGTAGGAAGAGTGGATGACTGTTGTGGTAAATACATAACGATGATTGGTGGATTCATGCCGATTATAAACAGAGAATATTAGAAAGGGGTTTAGGAGAAATAAGTCGGTGGAGTCTATATGAATGGATGGGTTAGAAGGATGATTTAAATGATTTTTGGAAGATTAGAGTGTGCAAAAGAAATTGCTGGATTACGACACTAATATAAATTCTTGAGAGGCGTTAGTAATAATGTGTGATAGGATTTGATCAAAATACTAGAAGGATGAATTGAATTTTGGGTATATCGGAGGAATAATAGTAATTACCGGAGTATAACTGGATCAATGATTTTGGAGAATTAGAAGAGTGTAAAGGCAATTGTTGGATTTAATGGGATTAACAGGAATTGATCTAGATAGATGATTTGAATTTGAGGAAATTTGGAGATATGATAATTGATGCATAAACTAGATTAATGATATTCTTGGTGCAGAGGTATTGATGAATTAGTTAGAGATAAATAATGAAAATAAGGGTGAGTATGAAAAGAGCAATTTATGGTTTTGGATCATTAGCAGAAATGATTGATTTGTTAGAAAGTTCTGATATGAATGATGTCGGTGGATTAAAAAGTAATCCTATTAAGGGATCATTGGAATTCGTAGTAGGAGTTGGAGAATATTGATTACAAGATTGGGTTAGTATGAATTGAATACGTGAAGGCATTGGTGGAATCAAAATGAATGTATATATATAAAGGGTTTGATCGGTGGATTAGCTAATTGATGCCACTCATTGTTTGGAGTCTTGGGTGACATTTAGTAAGAAAATTGTGTCTTTGGGGAAATAAGTCAATTATGGCATTTGGGGAAGTGAGTCAATTTGGCAATCACCGTGTGTAGTTTAGGTAGCAGTAATAACACGCTGGTCTAATAATAACAATGCTACCAAAAGCGTTTTCTGGCAAATAAAACAACCCGAGCCTTTCCTTTGATAAGCCATGCATACTATATATTTGCATTCTGTGTATTGGCTCATGAGCACGGTGGTCGATGTGCTCACACTCGCTCTCATAACTAATCCGAATCAAGGCTTGATTGCTACGCATCAGCAATGCTTACAAGTCCGAAAGGTAAAGAAGATGAAGATGTCAAGGGCTAGGTCGCGAACCTCCAGTTGGCTGCCTGTGGGCATGTCTGAAGGTCCCACACGTGTGCTTCGTTCTTCCGCTGCAATTTATTGATTTCGCCTAATCGGCTCATGAGTAAGTTTACTATTTTATTTATGCTTCCGCATGGTATGTATTTGATATTCATTTTACGTAGCGTGAGCACTATCTATCGATCCGGGGAATAGTGCATTAAATCACAGAGGATTTGGATTGAAAAATCCGGTCCGGCGAGGATGGTATCGAGCATATCGACTGCAGGTCGTGACCTAGTTAGACTGGCCGTTAGTTCCATAACTAGACATATTTCTTTAAAAACAATATCTCCGAAAATACAAGTCATCGCTCATTCTTATCTCTCTTAGATGATTCCTCTCATCTATATGTCGCTTTAGCCATTTCTACTTCACATGCTCTCTTATCCTGAACTCAAAAGGATAAAAATCCAGTACTCCTCTGATAACTCTCCTTGAAAACCTATTTTGGGCCAATAGTCATGATGCTTGAATTTAAAGCTTTAATTCAAAAAAAAAATGTGTTTATCCTTGGAGGACTGATTGTCAAATTGTTTACAAAATTCATTTTCAAACTCATTTTCACAAACCTGGATCTTCCGAGGAAAATTTCATAAGTTAAACTACTTACCAAAAACTTATTCAAAACTTTACCCTGGTTTCTCAAATAGTTCGAAACAAAGTTATTTCTTGAGAGCTTTCCCAACAAGGACTTTGTTTTCAAAAAAATAGATCCTAAGGGTTAACCTTGGGTGTTACCTTCGAAAGAGTTATGTGGGTAAAAACCTATTTCCCCTGTTTGGTTTTATCAACCCTAGTTAAAAAAAAATCTTCATTTTGCCACAAAGATTCATTAAAATAATAATATTAATAATGATAATACTGGAATAAGAAATGATATCAAGCCAATCACCTCCAAATACTTTCCTCTTCTTTCTAGTGATTTGGGAAGAAAAATTTTGATCCTCATCTCGTACCCTTACTCCAAAAATTTAAGGTTAGGAACGTTGAAGATCGACATGACGATAAAGTGGTTTCGTTTTAAACAAACTACGCCGATGAACCATGTGCCCTTATGGGTGCTCCCCCGAATAGACGTTGTATTGTCGCAAGATTTCACTTTGGCCTGCACCGCCTCCTTGCCCTCGGGCGTCTTATTTCGCGATCACGGAAAAGCTTGCTTTCAAAATTTGTGTGGTTCCGTATCACCTCGACACGGGTATACTATCTTAAAATTTTAATGGGTTAGCATATCTTACCTCTACGATGTGACACTCGTCTCATCTTGTTCCTCTCACCTTTCTCGGAAAATCCTATCGGGCCCAATGGATAGAAGCAAGACCACCGCCACGGTCGGGAGTAAGGAGGAAGAATAATAGTTGATGCTCGCATAGCCCCAACCATGTGTACCGGTAGTCACAAGAATTCACTCTGCGAGAAAAGTCAAGAGAGGCCATCATCATGAAAATAACGGTAGCCTGCATTAGCGAGGTGCCCGAAGAAGAAAGACAAGTGTTTGAGATGTGGCGACCGGGACATTATGCGAAGGTGCGCCCCATGAAGAGGAAAGACAAGCGAATAATAGATGCCATCACCATCGACCTCAACTCGGACGAAGAAGAACAAGTTGCAAAAGTTTTGTCACTAGACCAGAAGCTACAATGAATAATATATGCAATGAGTGTGGCAAAGAAGGACATATCGCACAACACCGCCTCCACTACGACAAGTTGGACAAGGAGCTGTTTCACTTATGCAAACCGGACATATTTGCTACAATTGCCCGTCTCCTACGCTTATCTTGCAAGAAACATCATTACCCCAACGACGCCTCATCAACCTAGTAGCATGTAGGCGTTGTGGAGAAAAGGACATGAGAAAAGTCAATGTACGCCTAGCGCCCCAAGCTGCTGAAGGAGACCACCCGCCAGGAACATGCCCAACAAGCAAGATCACATGTTTTCTATGCGAAGGACAAGACCATCGCCCAAGGATCGCTCCATGAGCTCATTCTTGACCAAGACAAGCGAGATACAACGGACAAGTCTCCAAGTCGCCAAAGGACTTATCGGGCCGAGTTAGGAAGAATAACTAATATCTGTAACTATTTATTTTAAGGGGGGTAGCAAGAGTAGACCAGATGTTGGAAGGCCACTATGACGTGTAATCACTTTTGGGAGTATCGATATGATGTATGCCTACCCTGGAGATGCAACAGTTTGTGTTTGGCCAAATCAAACCGAGCACGAGATCCATAAAGCTAAAAATCTTCTGTAGGTAAGGGTTATGAGATGTACCCTTAGTTAAAATCATCAGCTTGTCAAAACCCTAGAGTAAGGGCAAGACCCTAGCAAAAGTGAAAGACCACCCTATAAAAAAAATACCCATCGTCACCTCTGCATTCCTAAGGCCCTCTACCCCCTAAGACACAGACCATTGCTACCTACCTATCAGTGTAAAACTCTACAACCGTATGTCCACCAAACAATGCGACTACTTCATTCGACGACGAAGTGAAGACAACAATGTCGAAGAACATGTATTCGAAAGTCTACGACCTACCCAAGAGGACAAGGTTTTTCTCTTCCCCTTTTTGACTTCTCCAAGTGCTAACCTCTGTTATGCAGATTTCCACCTCTCTGTGAAGCTAAAGGATTGTACGTCGAGCAACACCCAGAGACCCCTTGCTAGCCAACATAACCCACCTCCTTTCTTTCTATTCTACCGGAATCTCGGGGTCGAGATTCATTTTAAGGGGGGTAGGTTTGTAACATCCTGGAAAACTTAAATATAAAAATACAAAGCTTTTGAATTATTTTACAATATATTTTGGTATTTGGATTTTTAATTGTGTTTTCCTTGAATTTTAGTTGAGGTTTAAAGACCATAAAGAAAATATGAAAGTAAAATAAACCTATAACTTTAAATTGAATCGAAAAGATGAACCATAAAGGAAATAAAGGTATGGAAATAAGAACAACAAGTAAAACAAAATATATATATATATATATTATATTTTGGAAATAGAACAAAGACTTAATTTAAAATTTCGAAATTAGGATCCATAATCTTAAATATAGAAGTGTAAAATCAAAATTTAAAATCCAAATTCTATGTCCTTCTCTTTCTTTTCTCTCTTCTCTCTATGGCGGTGGGGCCCTCTCTTTCTCTCCCCTTTTCTTTTCACTCTGCGCGGACCCCGCCCCTCCCGCTTTTCTTTCATTGGCCGTGGACCTCCTCCTTCCTTCTTCTCTCTCCCATGCGGCATGCCTCCTCCTTTCTTTTCTTCCTCCCTCCTCCCTTCTTTTTGCGGCCGAGCGACCTCCGTCGTCTCCTTTCTCTCTCTCTGCTGCCGAATCACTTGAATCCTCGCAGCACTGCCGCCGCCTCTGCTCTGCGCTGCTGGCGCCTCTCCGCGCCTCGAGCCCCACACGTGGGCAAAGCCCATGGTCCTTTTCCCCGCCCGGGCCCGTCCCCGCCGCCCGGTCCTCCGCCAGCGACACCCCCCCTCTGTCCATCGCTATAAGGCGCTGCCAGGTCCCCAATGCTATCCACGCCTCCTCCCTCTTCCCCGCTCGCTGCACCGCATTTTCCCCAATCTTCTGCCGCCGCCGCCATTTTTGCTCCCCACTCCTCTCCGTGACCCGCCTCGATTCCCACTCGAGGAGCCTCCTCTCGGCACCTTGAGGCTACCCCAAGCGCCGGCGCGACTCTCCTTTCCCCAGCTCGCCAACGGCGTGAGCCCCTCCGCCACCGCCCGTGCTGCGCCACGGCCATTGTGGTCACCCTTCGGCTCGGCCGACCACGCGGTGGCGTCCCGTGATCCCCGCTCCCGCGTGCCAACTCCTTCCTTCCCCCACGCTGGCGCCGCCGCACCATACCACCTCCGCCCCGGCCGCCAAGCCTCGCCACCGGCCCACCTCGTCGCCGCCCCGACCCCCGCGCCACCTCCCAGGACTCCCTTTTCTCCCCCACAACCCGTTTCGCTGGTCTCCGACACCTCCCTGGCCACCGTCCGCCGCCGGCAACGCCAGCACCGCGCGTCGGCTTCTCCTCTGTTTTTGGCATCAGTCCACCTCACTTCTTCTTACTCCTTGTTTCTTTTCTATCAGCCCAGGCGTCACGCCCACTTGGCTACCAGCGCGCGGTTAACACACCGACAGACCAGGTCTTGAGTTCGATCTTTGCCGGCCGCATTTTCCATTTTGTTTTTGTTTTATCTTCCTGTAACTGTTTTAAATCCAGAAAATTATGGGTAAAATTAAAGGATGATCTAGTAAAGCTAATAAATTTAATTGGTATATAAAACAAGATTATTTAATACTTAAATGAGGATTAGTTATCATAAATGAATAATTGTGCTCTCCTTCTTTATTTAAAGCGCATGATAAATCTTGGGGTAATTACATTAGCGACAAATAGTAAAAATACGGGCCTAATCCGTGAATAATACTAGAGTTCATCAAGATAGAGATGAGTTTAGTAAATGTTTAATCCTAAATCAAACGATATATGTTAGTAACTAATATGTTTCGAATATTTGTTTTAAAGTTTAACTATTAATCGACGGCATACTAGGAAAGTGGGTAACATACTGTTTAGGTTATGCTCTCATGGAATGTTGATTTAGCAAAAAGAAACCTTTTAAAGAACCAATCATACACTCATGTATTTTAGTAAAATAGATATAACTAGCCACCACATCGCCAAGACCTAAATGTTAACCCTATAACCTAGCAATAGCGAAATATTACCTTGTACCCAAATCTCCGTTTAGGTAAATAAATCTAAATTATATAGAGCCAAGCCTAATAATCGCTAAAGTATAGACAAAATATCAACGGTACTATTAATTAAATTTTAATGTAGATTTGGTAATAATGATAGGCATAACTGCATATAGCAAGTTAGGACTCGATCAAACGGATTCTATCCAAAATAAATTACGTCGGTGATAACTAAGTGCACATAAAATATCACACCTTAAAATGCTAAAACATAACCTATGGGATTAACTCGATAAGCTAAAATTTGCAAACGTTACTTATGTATATATATGTATATATAAATATATATATGTATATATATATGTATATATCACATGCCCTGAACATTAGCCCCCGACAAAATACACCAACTCATGGGTCTAACCTACCTCATGGAACTTCCTAAATAAATGTAAAATAATAAAAAGAGATTATTAATAAAAAGGCTGAGTCGTCGTATTCTATTACCGACCTTGCCTCAAGACACCCATTAACTCATAATAAAACTAAGTCGAGTTTATTCGGATTCATTTGGATCTTGTGAGTTATTTGCTTTTATTTGGATTCGGTCATTTATCGCGTAATTAGAAACGGGGCTCAAGACTCAATGGATCGGCGAGATCAAGATCGAGGTGAAGAAAAAGGCCGAGAGCTCAAGACCATCAAACGAGAAAAGCATTGTGTGAGCTCAAGACCATGTAAACCGCGCCAAAGCGAGTCAATACTTTGATCATGTTGAACCTACATTTTCTGCAAATTATTTTTGTTTAAATTATCAAATTGCATGCTATTATTTTATGTGCAACTACATGTTTAATTCAAAATTCTAGTATATGCCTATTGTTGCCTTGATTAATATTATACCCCCTTTTGAATATTGATTATGCGAACCTTGTCGCCTAGCAAAAATTATAATAGTACCCTTTCGAAAATAAGTCCGTAATTATATGCCATGCTTAGTCTTGCATAGACACTGGGCGTTGAAATGCCCCAAGCCTCAACATCATTTTTTTAATCATGAGAAGCGGTTTGGGGTCATGGTGGGAATGACTGGAGAAATGTTTGGAACTATTATTTTATGCTCCCAAAAACCTCAACTTGCTTGAATATCTGGGCGGATGATTTGGGGGCTGGTATGTGGTGCGGTGGGAGCACAAATTCTGGAGTGTGGTAGAACCGCCCAGGTAATACTAAGGACTGAATCTTGTCATGATCTCCCACGTAAAACAGTGCAACCACATGTCTGTAAATTACAACTTGGCTAAGTAGCGGATCGACACTCCCGACTCATCTCACCAGAGTGGATAGACGTGGTTATGCAAGGGCAAGGAGGCCTAAAGGGACACCGAGTGGAGGTGACGTTCACCGGTCGTACTAGCATTGAGGGAGAGGAGCCCGAATAATGCTAGTAGCCGTGGTGAACATCCCGTGCAACGTATGGGACCCATCGCAAGTGGGCAGTTTCCCATAGGGTGAGATGACTAGAGGAACTAGATATCCTGAACAGTCATGTGATAATCTATTTGACCATCTGACCAAGGAATCAGGTGGGGCAACGGGTAGATTATCGCTTGTGGTGAAAGTGTACAAACTCTGCAGAGTCAAAACTATTCGAATAGCCGTGCCCACGGTCATGGGCGGACATGGGAAACTTAACCAGATATAGTTCTGTTTCAAAATGATTTGTGGGTGGGAATGGAAAAGTGAAGGGCAGTGCAAGGCCCTGATTTGTGTTGTCCTGGGTGTCGTCCCAGTGATAAGTTAAGCGGCTATAACGCTGAAGGATTAAGCATATGGTGCAGATGCCATGTAACGGTGGATGGAATCTGAATCGCTACTGTTATTGCATTCTCATATATATTACGTTTTGTTCAAACTGCTAAGTCTCAGGAGGTTTTCTATGTATTATATTTCAAAAGCTAAACGATGATAAAGCTTCTGCTTTTACAAAGTAAAGTGATAGGAAGATAAATAGAGTCGTAGGAAGAGTGGATGGTGTTGTGGTAAATACATAACGATGATTGGTGGATTCATGCCGATTATAAGCAGAGAATATTAGAAAGGGTTTAGGAGAAATAAGTCGGTGGAGTCTATATGAATGGATGGGTTAGAAGGATGATTTAAATGATTTTGGAAGATTAGAGTGTGCAAAAGAAATTCTTTGGATTACGACACTAATATAAATTCTTGAGAGACGTTAGTAATAATGTGATTGATAGGATTTGATCAAAATACTAGAAGGATGAATTGAATTTTTGGGTATATCGGAGGAATAATAGTAATTACCGGAGTATAATCTGGATCAATGATTTTGGAGAATTAGAAGAGTGTAAAGGCAATTGTTGGATTTAATGGGATTAACAGGAATTGATCTAGATAGATGATTTGAATTTGAGGAAATTTGGAGATATGATAATTGATGCATAAACTAGATTAATGATATTCTTGGTGCGAGGTATTGATGAATTAGTTAGAGATAAATAATGAAAATAAGGGTGAGTATGAAAAGAGCAATTTATGGTTTTGGATCATTAGCAGAAATGATTGATTTGTTAGAAAGTTCTGATATGAATGATGTCGGTGGATTAAAAAGTAATCCTATTAAGGGATCATTGGAATTCAGAAGTAGGGAGTTGGAGAATATTGATTACAAGATTGGGTTAGTATGAATTCGGAATACGTGAAGGCATTGGTGGAATCAAAATGAATGTATATATATAAAGGGTTTGATCGGTGGATTAGCTAATTGATGCCACTCATTGTTTGGAGTCTTGGGTGACATTTAGTAAGAAAATTGTGTCTTTGGGGAAATAAGTCAATTATGGCATTTGGGGAAGTGAGTCAATTTGGCAATCACTGTGTGTAGTTTAGGTAGCGTAATAACACATTGGTCTAATAATAACAATGCTACCAAAAGCGTTTCGGCAAATAAAACAACCCGAGCCTTTCCTTTGATAAGCCATGCATACTATATATTTGCATTACTGTATTGGCTCATGAGCACGGTGGTCGATGTGCTCACACTCGCTCTCATAACTAATCCAGAATCAAGGCTTGGATTGCTACGCATCAGCAATGCTTACAGGTCCGAAAGGTAAAGAAGATGAAGATGTCAAGGGCTAGGTCGCGAACCTCCAGTTGGCTGCCTGTGGGCATGTCCTGAAGGTCCCACCTGTGTGCTTCGTTCTTCCGCTGCTGCAATTTATTGATTTCGGCCTAATCGGCTCATGAGTAAGTTTACTATTTTATTTATGCTTCCGCATGGTATGTATTTGATATTCATTTTACAGAATCGTGAGCACTATCTCTCGATCCGGGAATAGTGCATTAAATCACAGAGGATTTGGATTGAAAAATCCGGTCCGACATCGCCACACCGAAAGCCTCATCATTTCACCCCAAGCCGAGAGCACAACCAGAACGTGAGCCTCATCCCTATCCAAGCGGTGGGAAGAGAGAACCAGGAGGAGAGGAGCCAGCCACCGGAAGGCAAGGAGGAGGCAAGTTAGGCGCCCAGGGGAGCTCGGAAGGTCGGCGTGAGGGCGGCACCGACGCCATCCGGGACGGCGTCAACCACGACCACCGAACCCACGCGAGGCCACCCATTGAGTATGTTCACCATTCCTCCCTCAATCCCATAGCTCAAAGCAATAGCATGCAAAAGGTAGAGCAAATCAAAGCTAGGTAGTAGAGAGGGGAGGCGCTACGATAGGGTGGCGGCCGGTACGTGAAGCCGTGGCCGTGACTCAGCCGGGCCGGGAGCCGTGGGTGGCGTGGCGCAGGTCGGAGCCGAGGCGGCGGCCGGTGGCCGTCGACCGGCCGGCGGCCTGCCCCACCGTCGTCTTGTGAGGCGCGGATCCGTCTGGGCCGGCGGATCCGAGGCGAGGAAGTAGGGGCAGCGGGGAGGCCGGCGGTGAGCCCGAGGGCGGCGAAAGGGGCTCACCCTGCGCCGTCGCGCCACCCGGAGAAGCGCCTGGATGCGGTCGAGAGAGAGAGAGGATGGGGAGAGGAGAAAGGTGGGGGTGGCAGAGGAGCTGCCGGCGACGCCGAGCCGGCCGTGCGCCGCCCCAGGCGAACTCGGCAAGGAGGAGAGGCCGTTCGGCCGAATAGAATGGAGGGGAGAGAGAAATGAGAGGGAAAAAAGGAAGGGGCGGCCGGGTAAGAGAAAAGAAGGAAAAAAAAAGAAGAGAAAGAAAAGAAAAGAGGAGAAAAAAAAAGAAAAGAAAATTAGAGTTGGTTCCTACGCATCGGGTCTTTAATCCCGGGTATTTTGCCCGAGCCGGGTCAGGCGCATAGAATCGTCGTTGTTTGCGTAAGTCCTGGTTTTGAAATGATGTGTTGAGTCGGGTTGATATTTGTACAGGTGGAGGTCCCGGGGCGGAGCCGTCCACGCGTTATCCCCGAGAACTAACCAGGCAAGTGCATGGTAGAGCGGTAGACCATAGAGTTCATGAATATGCGATGTTTACATGATGTGATAATGTTTATGCGGAAATGCGATGATTACATGATATTTATGTGGAAATATGATGTTTACATGACGTAAAGTTGCATGGTAAGTGATGGTAATGATGATGGAGTAAGGTGGGCAATGATGCTTACCTGCTAATGATGTTAATGAAGAGCATGATTATGATAATGAGCATATGCATTTGCATTATGTGCACTCAAGAGTGAGGGCGGTGAGAAAGTCCCTAGCTACAAGTAAAGCTAGCGGACTAATCCGAGTGCTCTTGAGTAAGACCTACTTGTGAGGCCTCCACGGGAGTGGAGAGACCCCCGTGCCGAAATGGGCGGGCCCAAGATTATGGGTGAACATCGACGGGTGTTCACTCGGCAATCTCCAGTATTCGCAATGTGATGAGCAAATGTGCATGTAGAGCAGGGATGAATTGCATTGCATTGATGTTTTGGCAATGTGGAACCTTGAAAATGATGATACGAGCATGGCTATGTATGCAGAGTATGCTATGGCTGGATTAAATTGTGTTCATGTTTGGATAGCATTTATTGCCCTATTATGTATTTGCTGAGTCTTTCGACTCATCCTTGCTTTCTTCGTTGTTTTTAGGTGACCGTTGAGAACGACATGCATGGGCGGAGTAGCACATGAATGTTCTTCACGAACCAACATCACTTTTTGCACCACCTTTTGTCAGTCTATACTAGTCTCCACTAGGCTGCTAGAGTATGGGCTAAAAGAAGAACTTTGTTGTATCTATTCGCTGCTACCTAAATATTTTGTGTGGACTTTCTGGTAATTGAAGGTAAAAATTTACAATGGTGGTAGCATTCTGGCCCAGAGGATGGGCGGGGTGTTACAACTAACATCTTTTTCAGCAGAATCAATTCACTGAGGTTGACAGATAAAGAGTCTCATGGGGTCTGGGGTCACTTGATACTGGGTGTGGGGGGGCTAGGCAACCCTTGCTCCACTCCTCCCATCTTAGATACTTCTTCCTTGAATTTTTTTTATAAGACACAGTTTTTATTTTCTTAAAGGCGCGATTTAACTTTGCGATCTTCAAAGTTCTTTTTACACTACTTTTTTTTCTAATAGGTACAAAATCATAAAGCATAAAGCATAAAAAAGTACTTTCAAATATGAATCGACCTTTAATTTATTTTTACACTACTTTGTTAATTTATTTTTATACTACTTTGTTCATAACTACAAAATCATAAACATAAAGCATAAGCAAGTGCTTTCGAATATGAATGGAATACAACAAAATCATAATCATGAAGCATAAGCACGCGCTTTCAAATTTGAACCCAACAGATTTCGAATACAACAAAACCATAAATCATAAGAAAGCTATCACTTGTGTCACGAGACATATATTATTGCACTAACTGTTCATCAAAGTTCATGAACTTTTTGAATCTCGAAATACTTAGGCGACGTAAAATATTTATGAACTTTGAATCTTGAAACAAGTAGGCCCAGAACAGAACAGCAGAACCCAATTGTCCAAATCACCGCGAAAGAACCGCAGAGGCCAAATCCCCAGCGTAGCCAGAATAAGGGCAAAAAAACACCACTGCCTTTTTACAAACTTGATCTCAGGTACATCTTTTTTCAAGGGATTTATTCTCGAGTTAAACAGCAGAAGTTCTCCTTCAAAGTACACACAAAAATTTTATTACTCGTCTCAAGAGACAGAAGCAACAAGTCCAAACCCGAGCCTTCGTCCTCTGCTTGTCAACGAAATTGACAAATCTCCTCCTGCTTTTCTTGTTTATATCTGGAGAGCCCTTGAACACGCCCAGATCGTCCCTTAGCCAAAATTGTGCTGGGACTTGTCCAACAAAAGCAATCCTTCATGCGGCTGATGCAGGCTCTCCCCACTTGTTCACCACCTCTTTCAATTTGTCAAATCCCTGAGCACGAAATAGATAAGATACTTAAGCAAAATGCAATTTTGAAATAAAAAAAAGCACTACAGCAAGCGACAAAAGAAGACCATCTTAGAAATAAAATTGTAATACGTAGGTACTTGTTGGATTCTCTAAAGGAAACCATGTCTATTGCCCCAGTTTACCGAAAGAAGCTTGCAACATGCAAAGCAACATCTGTACTATTCAGCTACGGCAATCAAGGTTATCACGGCGCTCCAGCAAGTTGCGGCAAGCCTAGGACGCCAGGACGCCTAGGCGCCCACCATGACGAGTTAGACAATGTGCTTTATCCAATGAAAAACATGTACTGGTATTATACAATACATATTGGTATAACAATGTCCACATGACAATGGCCACAGAAGATTGAAGCTCCCTGCTGGTAAAGACATGAGACATCCACTCACAAGTCACAACCATATATTATAACATACTACCCATTACCCTTGCCTCCTCAAAAGAAGAAAGAGAAAAAAAGTAATAAACAACATAGTGCAAATGTAACTTCTGCTTCTCCCCTTCCTTCTCCCGATGGAGCAGCCATGGAGGCGGTTTTTTCATCTCTTTGCCAGATCTGCTGCATCGCATTCTCTTCTCCTTCCTCCCCCTCTACTTCCTTGAATCTTTCATGCACAAAACAGGAGAGGGGTGCCGAGAAGAGCAAGAAGGCGCGAGGAAGAATGATGACAGCAGAGCAAGTGAGCAATGAGATGAGCGGAGTGAAGTGGCGGATTGAGCTGCACCTGGGCTGATTGGAGCTATGGTGGCGGTGGCTAGTGTTTGCTTGCAGCTCCCCTCCCTCCCCACCCCACCCCCCTTGATTTGACCTGGGTCTAGAGTTATGGAGTTTCCGGTCTAGGTGAATGACCATCGCATCCACTGCCAGCCAACTCGACGCCTTGTCGTCAACTAGGCGACGCCATGATAACTATGACTGCAATCCACTTTTTTTGTGAAAAAGCTCATCTCTAGACTTCATGTACCCTTACCCCCAGTAAATCAATTAACTATTTAATATAAAAACAATTAGGATGTAGTAGTCCAGTTTGGTGATAAAAATGTGCCAAGTAAGCCATACTGGCTATTGATGCAGTTGCTAACAACACATAATATGTTGCTTGGCATGACTCCACTAGCACCTAGGGGCTATGTAAATGCATCAACAAATCTGTTACTGACTCAGCATTTTCTGTATCAAATTGTCATGTGGAAAGTGGGGAAAAATGCACAGAAGGGGATAACCAGGAGTGCACATGCGGGTGCAATCAGGCAGTAAATTCTAAATTAGTATCCACGTTCATGTAGCCCTCTTGATGAGAAATACATTAAAGGAAAGTTGCAGTTCAACAATAGTGTCGGTTTTCTACTAACTAGTAAGTAGCGTCAGAGGAAGAGTGAACAGCAGGCAAGAACAGAATATTTGGAAACTTGTGAGTGGCCATTCTGTGTGTGGAAGTTCCAAATGATATATCTCCCAAATCACTACTGCAATTTTATTTGCTAAAAGAATAGAATCCACTCACCGTTCGGCGTGTGAAGCTTCCAAAAGATTCACCTTCCTGACGTGAGCTATTCCAATAGGAAAACAGTGGTTCCAAAACCTTCTCAAAGTCTTGAAGCTTCACTTTATTCATGAATGATTCCGCCAGGGTACTCTGGTTCGGTGTTCCTCCAAGCCAGATCTATGGTCACAGTAAATAAAAGCTCAAAGAAGATAAAAAAAAATCCAAGCCCAACGAGATAAAAGGAAAAAAAACCAGAAGCCAAAATGAATGTTAGCCCAAATGTGTACAAGATATTTCAATCTTTCTTATACCTGGTAACTGTTTGGGCCATCACCAACAAAACCAACCTCCGCCATATATGGTCTAGCGCATCCGTTAGGGCAGCCAGTTATCCTCACTACTACAGATTCGTGATCCTTGATGCCAACCTTTCAAGCAGACAATATTATCTCAAATGAGAAGACTCCAATTAGCACAATATCCGTCTGTTGAACTGATTTTTAACAAAGACAACAGATGAATACCTTATCAAAGACTGCTCTAATTCGTTTAAGAACTGGAAGAATCCCTCGTTCAGCTTCTGTTTGTGCCAGAGGGCACAGTGGTAAGGCAGGGCATGCCATGGCAGTTAAGTTCAGGGCATCAACATCCTTTGGTTCCTACATACATGAATATCCAACTTCAGTCAAATATTCAACCAGTATAGCAAAATGTTAAGAAATCAAACTTTTATTAGAGGGGAAAAAGAGCTCGCTGTCTACTCGTAATTTTCAATGTGAGAGAAACCTCGGTACACAGGAAAGTACAAATAAAAAGAACGACAAAATCAATAGGTGAAGGCATGCAGCAGAAGCAGCAAGGAAAATTTCAAAAGAAAACAATCTACAAGGATGCAATGTCAACCAAAATAGTATATATTACAGGCAAAGGATATTAAATGAACAAAACAAATCTTACCAACAGGCCAGTTTGAGCAAGAGCTGCAGTGATGGAATCTCTCCATGCCTGATCAATCCCACATAAGATAAGATTTTGGTTTGGAGTTATACTAACATCCAAATTATACTTCTCAATTATCTCTCGTAGAGTTTTCTTTGCCTGCCCTCCAAGACGACCATTATCAACATGCACCCCATAGAATAATTTCCCATCACCCTGTAATAGGCAAACCACAGAAAAATGCAATTTAGAGCTCAGGAAATAACTAATAAGTATAGATGTTGTGAACGAACAAGCATGTAAGTAGTGTTGCAGATTTATCAAATGCTCTTTTATAGACTACAGTGTGAGAGCCAATTGTATAGAGGGGAGTAAACAAAACCTTAGATGCTGATCAAATTACAAACAAAGAAAAACATATAATAAAATATTGGGGCATCCTTCCTAACAAGATGCAGTTACCTTTTTTAAGAATATAAATTACCATTACTATATTAAGATAAACTAACGATCGAACTATACCTGTTCCTGCCAACCAAGGTAGCTGTTGAACTGCCATTCTGGCAATGAACGGAAATTTTCAAACTTCTTTCCATAATATTTTTCAACTTCAGCCCGGAACTTGTCAATTCCCCAGCGGTCAATCAGATACTTCATCCTGCTGTACCTGCGGTCATCCCTTCTTCCATTTTCCCTCTGTGTGACAACTATTGCCTTAATAGCATATAATATATCTTCCTTCGGAACATAACCCAGTGGATCAGCCAGTCTAGGGAATGTGGTTTCCACTCGGTGTGTCTTTCCCATGCCACCACCAACCTAAAAAACCGGGACAGAAAAATTGAAGTGTAATTTAACAAGTAAGAAAAGCTTTTGCTAAATGCAGAGATAAGATGCAGCAAGTTCTTTGTCCCTTACATAAATGTTAAAGCCAACAGGTTCTCCTGCACTATCTGAAACAACAACGACACCAATGTCATTGGTCAGAATATCAACAGAGTTATCACCAGCCACAGTGACTGCAATCTTGAACTTCCTGGGAAGAAACTGGGTGCCGTAGATTGGTTCAGGGGAATCAGGGAAATTTGTTCCATGTGAGTTGTCATTGCGGGCTTTTGTGACCTCAGGAGGTTCTTCTGCTGACATTATCTTCTCTCCATCCACCCAGAGGTCATAATAAGACCCAGATTGTGGTGTAAGAAGTGCCGCAATATTCTCTGCTGTTTCTTGAGCAAAGAGAATATCTTTTCTGACATATGGCGCTGCAGGTGCAAGCACATTCCTATTGAGATCTCCACAAGCACCCAATGTTGAGCCCATGTTCTTTATCACAGTGCCGATGACAGTCTTCAAGTTCTTCTTAAGAACGCCATGCAGCTGAAACGTTTGTCTGGTTGTCAAACGGAGTGTTCCAATGCCAAACTCATCTGCTAGTGTATCCATAGCCAAGTAAAGCTGGTTCGGAACTTTTCCACAAGGGTTCTTTGTTCGGAGCATAAACGAGTAATTCTTCTGCCCGCGAACATCTCGGTCGCTCTGCTGATAGCTTCCATGAAACTTGATCAGCTGGACAGCACTCTCGTTGATATTTGGAGCCTCTGAGACGAGTTCCTCATTCAAAGGGTACCGAAGAAAATTGCTCTTTTCCTTGATTATCTCAACCTTGCTTCGCTTAACTTCAGATGCATCCTTCTTCAGAGGCTGCAGGCACGATACACAGGCTCAGAACTTCAGATATCGTAAGTGGTCTATCATTGCACGGTATTTTCTGCTAAATGAAAATCGCTATATACTAAAGCCAAGTTCTAACCAACATTCCAGGGTTAGAGACTACGATGAACCATTTTTGTAACAACAAAGTCTATTAGGGTCTAAAAATGGAATCTACGATGGGCCTTATTTGGATTTCTTCGCATGAACAATCCAAAATTTTAAAATCAAAACTAAAAAGGGGGAACTGATTTGAACAAAAGCAGTCCCTTCTATAGTGTTTAACTGATTAACATATTACAGTTCCAGGACAACAGAATCAATTGTTCAGAGTTGATCCAAATTCACCAGCATGTAAACAAGGGGTAAATTTTCCACAATTTTCCACAGGTTAAACGATCTACACGTTTGCCCAACATCTGTCCCAAATCGTAAAAACACGCCCTTAATAAAAGCCAAAATTCAAAAAATAAGCCGCAGCCGAAAAGAACAGGCCACACCGGCATTTCACCACATCATTTTCAAGTTTCAACAAACCATTCCGGACGCTCGGACCCGAAAATCTCTCCCACAAAAGACGAAGCCCTAGAAATCACCACCACAGAACTCACCGCGGACACGGCGCGTACGCTGGCCGCGGACGGCCCCCCGCCGCCGCCACCCGGGGACGCCGCGGGCGGCGCCACCCTGAGCGGCCTACCGAGCATCCGCGACCTCGGGAGCTGCGCCGCGCCCCGGAACCCGTGGAACTCGGCCCCTCCCACCGCCGCCGACATCGCCGGAGCTGGAACCGGTTGGAGCCTAGGTAGAGACGGAGATGCGAGCGAGCGAGCGATATTTGTCGTGAGGGCGCTGCCGCTTCGCACGGTCGAGGGGCCGAGACGGCGGGTCGGGGGCTTTATGGTGGAGGGGACGAGGGCCGCCTGGCCCACCGGGATAAGTGAGGAGAGTTTCTTCGCATGCGCGCTGTCTACGGTACACCTCCCGAATTCGTTCTTGTAGTCCGAAGCGCAGAGAGACGAGCACGAGTGGCGGTCTATGCACGCGGCGCAGGCATGTCGCGATGGATGGATAGAGAGGGGAAGACAGGAACCTGACGACCGTGGCGTCCACACGTTACGCGCCACCGATTGACAAGTGGGTCTGGGGTAGATTGGCCCCACCTGGCAGTGAAATTGGGGGACGCACCCGTGGCCGCCAAGCGTTCGCATTTGAGTATTTTCGCAGTAGCCGTGACCACCCCACGAGGCGGCCAAGATGCGCCGGTTCGTGTGGGTACATTGGACCTGGACGTCTTTTTCGGGGCAGTTTAGTGCAAAAAGCTTTATTCCCCTTTCCACCCGCAGGCTCGCACCAACCCTTTGTCTGTCGCCCGGAATCTTATGCTGGTTATGTTTTTAGCGCGTGAGTGGCTCCTGGTTGCCTATTCAGTTATTCTGTGTCTTGGTAATGGACGAAGCTGAAATTTTTATCTATAGTTAATATATGTTGTTTGAATTTTTATATGAAATAGATATATATATCGGTTAAAGATCATACGATTTTTATTTGAAGAATCCGTTTTAAAATATTGCTCCATTTTAACATTTGATTTTTGATTTTCGAGGAAAACAAAAGTCGAAAAGAATGGCTAAAGCCGCACCGGGCGTTGAGGTATCTAGCGGGTGTAGGCAAGAAAAATCATGCTAGTAGCAGTAGCAAAATATCGTAGTCGCACCTGAATACGTGCATACACATACCGCTGATTCGATGGGCAAAAGCTCCGTATATATATCCTGTTGTTTTTTTTTCTGGGATGCTCCAGTTCTGTCAAGTGTCGACGTCACGATCTAGGCAGAAATTTGTACAAGCAGAGCAGGCGAAAGCTCAATTTGCCGGCGCGTCAAATTCACACGGACTCCCGTGCGGCCGGAATTCGTAGGGACGCGGACGTCGGCGAGAGAGTGCCGTCGAATACGAGCCCAACCCCATGGCCACTGTCACATCCGCCGACTAGGCCGCACAATTTCGGGTTCCGCAGCACGGGCGCGGGCATGCTCGCCAGTGGATGGGCCGACGGCTCGCCTCTCCGAGGCTTGGTCGCTTAGAACATGTGGCGCAAGTCGGTCTAATGAAGGTCCAACCTGACTTGCATTTTAGTCGGGCCCAGCCCACCTCAGTCGTGTCAGGTACATAGTTCGAACTAACACGTTAAATCCAACTGATGCGGTATCGAACTAACACGTTAAATCCAACTGATGCGGTATCCGCTCAGGCAGAGATTGGTATTGGTCCGTGCTGTTAGATCCACCGTGCTTTGGGTCATGTTGTATTGTGTTTGCTCGGCTTGATTACCCTGTAGTGTCGACTCGTCTCGTCTCGATCAGATCCAAGCACGATCCAAAACCCGCCGTGCTAACGTTCGTGCTGTGCTAACTCAAATCTAGCCAGAAGTAACTATACATGACGAAAACGGCGGCGACCATGGTGGCGGCGATCGTCATCATTATTTCTCTCATACCCATCTCGTTAAAAACTAGTTGAAATCGAATTGGTTGTGTAAAAACATAGGCACGTAAATATCTCGGAGGAAAAGTAATATTATGAGTACAATATGCTAGTCTTGTGGTATACATGTGTGCTTGCCAAATGTAGGCACATACTGAATAGAACCATATTGTATGTTGTATATTTGTATAGATACTAAGTCTACCGGAGAGTGTGAAAATAGCAAGTGTCTTTCCTTGATGTTAGGAAGGTCTAAAGTTTGGAACGGCTATTATATCTGTTAAACCTCAAACCAACAGAGTGGAAGAATAATACAATTAGCAATAGCTCAGGACTCATCTTGTATGTAGTCACTGAGAGTCTGAGACGATGATACCAATCTACTATGGCCAGATGTTGGAGACAAGATGAATGTGACAAGACAGCATACATCATACATCCACTTCCAAGAGACAATCATATATCCACCTCTAAAACCTAGAGCTCTTACTGTTTAAAAATGTAGTATATCCTAACCTTCTTATAAAGGTTGGCACCTTATTCTATAATTCTATGGTTCTCTTTTTGTGCCTTGTCATCTATCGTGCCGACTTTTTAGGCCCAATATGGCCCACCATTCGTACATGCTGGCACGGCCCGCCATGTATTGGGTCGAGCCGTGGTTAGGCCGTGTTTTAGGCTGATTTGGAAAATCACGGCCTATCTCGGTATCTCCTATCTCTGGTTCTAGATTAGACGCATGCTAATGATACACTCACATGTATGTGTAGGTGTATATGTAAGGTGTGTGTATGTGCGTTCTTCCTTGTACTCTCGGCCAATACGACACGCCTGATACATATGGACAGTTCTAACTATATAAATCAGAGGATTTTTCTCTCAAAAAAAAAACAAAGAGAGAAACTAACGAGCTGTCAGCAGGCAGGTTGGCTGGCATTTCGTCATGGCTGCCCAATGAGAACACAACCAGCTAATTACTACACAACAGATGCAACGCATCCGGCAGCTAGGCAGCGGCCAGCCAAGCTCTCTCCCTATTTTAAGCCGATGAAAACGAAGAGCCAGCAAAGCACCCAGCCAAACCAGCCAATCACCCAAGCAAGGCCAGAAGGGTTCCAGCCAGAAACCTTTGTTTCCAAGTTCAGAGCCTCCTTCCAACTACTACACACTATATATGACCCCCCAAGTGATCTCTCTTCCATCCAAAGCCACAAGCTTCAAGGCATCTTTAGTTAGTTTTCTTGCTCCACCTGCAAATTTATCAGGCATCAGCGTCCATCGAGGAGCGAGCAAATGGCGGCGACTCTGAAGCTCAGGTTCCTCACCGTGGCCGCAGCTGCCGTCGTCGTGGCATCGTCCCTAGTCGGCACGGCCTCTGCTGCCGACGGGCCTGCTCCTGCCCCCACGTCCGACGCGTCGGTGGCTGCCCCGGCCGTTGCCGCCGCGTCCTTGACCGCACTCGTCTTTGCCTATTTCTTCTAAGGCCATGGGCGTGCACTGCGCCGTTTGCTATATCTTGTTCAGTTCCTCTCATGTCCGTTTCTTATTTATAAATCTTGTAATGAGTTCTTTGTCCGATCATAAATACATGTTATTTTAGAATACATGCAATTAAAGTTTTAAAACTTTATTATCGATATTTTTTTAAATATATAGATTAGATACATCAAAATATATAAATTGCAATTTATTGGTTGTTTTACATTGTCTCAAATATTGGATTCATCAGTCTTTCAAACTCCTGCTGATCATTGGTGCCTTGATTTCTTCAGCAACTGCATGTGCATCCCCCTGGTAACTTCAGATCGAGAAAGAACAAACCTGGTTTTACGATCGTGCGAGAATTATACATATAAAAAACCTGTCCCAAATTAAGCGTCTGAGCTAACAGCTCACCTGGGATTAGCTGTCAAGAAATGCATAACATCTCTACCAAGAAATGCATAACATCTGTACCTGATTTTTTAAATATATAGATTGGATACATCAAAATATATGTATAGATTTATCTTGAATTTTATTGGGTGTTATAACTAGATTACAGTATAAATTAAGCGTCTGAGCTAACAGCTCATCTGGGATTAGCTGTCAAGAAATGCATAGCATCTCTACCAGGAATGGAAACAATTTCTCGAGTCATGACTCTCGACAGCCTGCCCTGCCGACAGTCAAGAAATCAAGTTTTTGTGATCCTTGCTTGACAGTACTGGCATTGGAGCCATGACTACATTCTTACTAGTTTGGAAGCATTGGTTGGCTTTTACTGCCATATTCCCGTGGTTGACATGCCGTGTTTAATTAGGTTCAAGATTATTGAAAACTTTAAAATACGATCCCGAATTTACCATCTAAATTATGTCAAAGTTTGCAGGATATATGAATCTTCATTGTTTTTACGATCCATATGCTATTGTCTATTTGTCTCCATCTTATTCAGTTAACTGTACTGAAGAACAGGCGCATTTTGTCAGCAATGATCGTAAGTATCAATGTATGTACTTTACCTATTCATCCACGAGTCATGAGAAAGGATCATGCGGAGTAGTAGGTTAGTATTTCTTATAAAAATATTGCACCCAACTCTCTGGATTTGTTATCTTTGGTGTTTTGAATTTTGTTCAAAATAATTTATAAATTTTGTTAATCCCGTGGGTTACAGCACGTTTCGCCAGCTGGTTGACTGGTTCCACAAAAGATTAGATTAGGGACGTAATTAATTAGTTCTAATCAGGGCTGCAGACTGTACGGTCGTCAACATGACAAAGATTGAAGTCTCATAATACTGTCACAATAATATATAAATTACGTATACTTGTACAAGTACACCCCAAATAACATCGACACTACTAGTATTATAATCTCGAGATGGATAAGATGGTAAGGAAACACGCAGCGCAACAGTAAATTCCACAGCTTTTTATGAGCTAAGTTGCTTAATTCTGTTTGGACCACATAGAGAGACATAAGGCTAGACTTATAAGCCCTTTAGAGCACCATCTGATCAGTGAGCCTGTTCTTTTTTTGCTTCAACTTATGGCTACGTTTTATGATTTTGGGTTGTTCGTGAAAGAGTACGGAGTAACAGAAACTCACGTATGGTTTTGACTGGTATAAATGAAATCGCTACAGTGCGTACTCGGATCAATTTACAGACTCTATATTGAAAAGACACTTTGTTTAAAAGTAAGTCACTATAGAAAAATTGAAAATAAATTTTTAAAAACTGAAAAGAAGAGATCCAATAATTCTATACTTCACTTATTGTCACCATAAGCCAAACTTTGGACGTTTCAGCATGTTTGTTTTCTTTACTTCCTACTCCTCGACTGCTTCAAAAAATATACAGCTGCAACAAAAGAAGTAAAAGGGAAAGCGCCACTCACAAGCACAAGCCGTACCTATCCACGCTAGCTTAGGTCTCTCTCATCACCTCTCTCTTTGGCTTTCCCGAATCTGTTAAGAAGATTCTTTTTGTAGAGAACGTACGGAAGACTTGCACGTCTTTGCATTAATGAGAAAAACAAATATTACAATACAGTAGTAACACAAGAATTCAAAGCTTACAGAAAAAAGACAGCAACTGAAAGAAAAAAGATTATAAGAGAGACAACGAAAACAAAGAGGGACATCAAGGAGCAGGGGCTGCAGGATGTCCTAAAGCAACACAGTGCATAAGATCCTGCTAGA
Organism: Bonia amplexicaulis; assembly: GCA_036346245.1. Lineage (NCBI taxonomy): Eukaryota > Viridiplantae > Streptophyta > Magnoliopsida > Poales > Poaceae > Bonia > Bonia amplexicaulis. Next base: position 12,362,573 of record CM070749.1, read on the forward strand.
AAAAACTACGGTGCTATTCTCAAAGTAGTTTGTAACGTCCTAGGGTTCAAACCGGTTTAGTTTTAACTTTATTTTGGATAGACTACATACACGTAGCAACTCACTTACACTTTCGTTCTTGTTTTGCACAAAACGGTTAATCGGGGGTGCTACCATTGTATAGATGTTTTGTAAATTTTTGATGCACATCTATTGCAATTTCGCAAACCATAACGCATGATTTACACATAGTGAGTTGCATATACATCATCAACTTGTCAGAGCACTCTGATCTACTGATAACTTAACAGAGCAAGCTGCACACAGGAGAAACGATTACAAGAGGGGAAAAGCTCTGGGCAAGGCAAAGACGGCCAATTCGGCATCTTTGGTTTGATACACTGATAGACACACACACAAAGGTTGAACAAAAAAAAATCACCACAGATTCAAATCGAATCTTGGAAGAATATGCGAAAGGTACGTAGGTCGATCAACCTCAGTCACCATCTTGGTCAAAAAAAATGACAGATTTCTTGTGAGGGAAGATTGCAACTTTGTACATTACCCCACTACCAAAACTCCCATTGAAGGAGAGCTAGCTTGCTACCTCTTTGCACAAAGCCAAGGATCTCATCTTCTGCATGGCTAGCTACCTAAGCTAGCTACTGCACATGATCATATAACCCCCTCCTTCCCATCCAAAACGCTCGCTGGAAGAAACCAAGAAGGGCACCGGTGCATGCATGCTTCAGCCGTCGCCGGCGGGCTCCAGCTAGTCTCTCCGCCGCGGCGTGATCGTCGTCTTAATTCCCGGCACGCCTGAAAGCACATTTCTGTCAGACATGGAGCTACCTTCTAGGTGAGTGCTAAGTGTTCGTGTGAAGCTAATGAGATTTATATATCTGATTATTTAGTGGACTACTTAGTATTGTTTAGAACTATGGCCCTCTTATGTAGTGATCCGTGAGACCCACTGACATATGCAGTTCTTTTCTTATGAGGTGACAGTTATACGTATTACCTTGCCAATCATTTGGCTGTGATACTAATCTTAGTTGGCCTAGCTAAATCAACAAAAGCAGGGAGGGTAAGGTTCCAGTAATGGAAGCTTAGGTGTCCTTGATGAGCATTAGGTTAAACTGTGCTGCTTTTCTTGTCAGTAAAGCGGCTTCTGAAATGATTTGCTTAGCTCAGAAGTACACTTGCTTTGTTCTTGTGAAATGCTTTGCTTAGCTCAGAAGTACACTTGCTTTGCTCCTTTTTTCTTTCAAAATGACAAAATGTACCTAAGAATCAAGAACTATTGAATGCAACAAACTAGGAATTTATCAGGTGTCATGTGGGCTAGGCATTTCTCCGCTTCCACAGAGAAAACAAGGAAAGGAAAAAAATACATTTACTAAGGATTATGTGCAAATAAATTGTTATTTACTTTGAAATATATGCGGCCTTTTGCCGGGCGAAAGCATAGGATCACTTCTCATTTTGTTCATCGCATGACTTACTCAACTGACAATTAGCAGTGTTCTTGTGCGTTAAAATGAACAGGACAGCAGAGTAACAATGAGCAGAGTATTTTACGTTGTGCCATTTCTTCATTTCAGTCCATTCGCTCCATGTTACCACTATATGCACTGGATGGAATATTTATCGATGCTTTAATTTGTTGACGTAAATGTTTTTTTGCTGCGAAATGGCCCAGCAAATGCTATAAACTTTGCCAGAAAACAACAGTATAGGTAGAGAGAGGCGAAATGCATGCTAAGTAAAACGGCAAATGCATGCAGGCATTAAGGTACCTGTTGTGAATAGGGTCAGGCCCCTTGGGGATCCCCCTCTTGCTGCTTCGGAACGCGTCTGCGCCATCCGGTCTGCCGCCTGAATGTCGCGCCGGGGAGCTCGTCGTCAAGTCGGCCCGCCTCCCGGTGACTCCACCGCCGGCTGGACCTGCCCCACTCGGCACTAAGTTCGCAACATCTGTCGCCACTATCAGCACCAGAAGGCAAACGCAGACGAGGAAGACAACCGCTAGCCTGCAACACACCAATGCCCCTAGCGACCTATCCGGTCGTCTTCCCATATAGAGATCTTCCTTTGCCTTAGCTTTCTTCCTCTTCTCTCTGCGCTAAGACCCGAACGTTTTTTTTTTGTTTGTTCACAGGGGAGAGAATGAAGCTAGCAATGATGTTCTTGAGCTATAGGAGAAGCAGAGGCACGAGGCCTACCGCCAGCCGCTATATGAAGCCGATCTGCCGATAGTACAGAAAAGCAAAGGGAGGGAGCCAAGGATGTGTAGAAGAAGAGAAGAGAAGAGAAGAGGAGGGCAGAGCTGTATGATGACAATGATCTTAGAGAAAGACAGCAGTTAGCAGTACAGCACAAGTGCGTGTACGGCTAATGCGCATTTAGATCGCGCAAATGCGCCCTTTTTACGCGATGGGAATCTGTGATCCTGCCTGCTGGGTTTATACTCGCCAAACATTCATTCTTATCACCTTCTCTTCTCTTCTTTTCTTTGCTTCTTCTTTGATGCTCTTGGCGCTTTGCTTTGCTTTGCTTTGCTTGCTTGCTTTCTTTCTCACTCTCTTTCTTGCTGCCTCGTCCTAGTAGCTAGCTTTGCTCTTTGTTCTTCGTCTTTGCGAGTTCAAAGCAAATCTGCCGCGCTTTTGTAGGACCATGCATGGGGAGCAGAGCAGAGCTGGTTCGGAACGTGAGTTGTTTGATTTCGAGCTCCTTTCTTTGGAAGTTGATGGGGCCCCTACGCAGCTACGCTCCCTTGCCTCCTGCTTCCTCTCTCCCTCTCTCTGCTAGCCTTCCCGTTCGAGATGTCTCTGTGTGCCCACGTATACATGGCGTAATGCATGGTGGCATCTGTCAGATGTGCCTTGAGAATCGTACTAGAGTTTCAGATGAGATCCAGAGCACTTGATTTACCTTGGATGGTTGCTTGCTTCTTTCGTTATTGAATTACATGTATCAACTACCCAAAAGTTTAATCCTCACATATAGACTCAGATCTAAGACGTAGAATAGAAATAGACTATAATTAATTTTTTAATTGCGTCAGTCGAGTCTTAAACTCAGAACTTTTTGACTCTAATATCATATTGAGTTATATACACTAATCAATTTACCTAAAATTTAACTTGGTGAGAAAAGACAAATAATTTATTTATATTTAACTATTCACGACGTTATGAAGTAGGAATAGGAACTAGGCATGCTTGGTTTAATGTCAAATTTACTTCACCAATCCTTCCTAAAATACCAAATTTTGTTCATAGGATTGGCAGCCAATGTTTTGGCCATAGTGTAGCGAGAAAATGAACAAAGCCAAGAAATCAACATGGATCATACATTCCACGGTGCCATGGTTAGGGGTGAAAAGTAGATACGAATTATCCATATTATCTAATTACCATATTCGATAGAATGCGAATATAGCATAGATTTTTTCATCCGATTAGCAATTTCTATCATATTCGTATTCACATAAAAAAATATGGATGTGAATATGGTTTAGGCTTTTACCACCCGAAATGTTATTTTATCCAGACTATCCATATTTGTATTCATATGTAACAAAGCAATATGCATATTTTATTACAATACAACTAACTAGTAGGGTGGCCCGCAAAAACGCGCCTAGATTGGTTCCATATTTTGAAAAATAACAATTATTTAAATATGAAATGTTTCAGAGAAATACACTTTTAGGACAAAGCAAGCCGATGCTTTTTTCTACTGCATCGCGCCCTTTCGTTCCAGCCTTATCCAATAAGTAGCTTGTTTCCTATTTACTTTCTTCTATCTTGCCACCACTTTGAAACTATGATTGGGTTCGTCTGGAACAGGGAGCAATAAAATTACTCTGCTTCTCGTTGCATTGCCTCTGCTCGCATGCTCTGGTGTTACGCCTTTCTTCGTCCTGCCCATGGACGCCAAGTAGGCATACGGCAATAACCCGGTGACGGGCCACCTACAAGTCTACGGCAGTTACCTCGCCACCTACAAGTCTTCAGCTTACGTTTTCTTTTTTGGATATTCACCTCTTTAGCTTACTGACAAGGAAATTAGGAGAGAGGTTATGCCAAATACAGAAGAAAGAACTTTTATTCCGAACCCAGGTAGAAAAGAGCAAGATTTGCCGCTTCATTTGCATGTCTCCTGGAATGGATCAAGTCAACTCTTATAGATACAGCACAAGAGTTAACAATGCATGGGCAGATTTTGCAAGGTTGCTTGAACTTATCTCATCTTAATTTATCCATTTTGTTACAATGCCATTTTCAAATCGATGGAAAGGATTCAATATGACTGGTGTTGAAATATTAGTACATCACCTATCTTTCCTTAATAGCTTAACCTTTTAGATGAATTTGTTGTGCATAAAACTCTTCCTTAACAATTTAAGCTTTTCGATAAATTAGTTGGTACATAAAACTTAATGTTTCAATAACTAGACCAGACCAATGACATAGACTTGTATGGACAAGGGCCGTAACTACCATGATTATTATTTGCGTAAATGAATTAGCCAGGTCTTAAACTCAAGATTTTTCTTGTCTCTATAAACATACACCTAGTATCATGCATGACCAACTCAATATAGCTACTGAATAAACATGATCAATTGTAAGACCATTGGTGGCAGCTCCATGTTGATGATGAGTATTTGACCTTACTCTTGCATTATTGTCATTTGGTTGAGTTTGATTTTGTGTCTTCGGACCCTTTGGTGTTGTTGTCACGGTAGCACAGGGTAGACCACCTTAGACGGTCTAATTGCTATGTGGTTGTGATCGGACCGGCCTGAGGTGATGGTCTAACCGATGTTTGTAGGGTGGTCTGATCGGCTTAGTGGCCACGATCAGACCGACCCCTGTTGAGGCGTGCTGAGTTGAGTTGTTTTGGGCTAGTAATCACAATGGGAGTCTGTGCAAGTGTTGCTCATGTCATTTCTATGTAAGTGTGAGTTATGTGTATGTTCATGCATATATTTTGTTAACAGATGGTCAAGTGAATGTTATTTGTGCTCTAATTGATTTTTTTGTTCTTTGTTGTGTAGGTGCTTTGATAGTGGATTGCGACCAGTGGTAAGACCGAGGTATGGTGGCCATAAAGTGTCATGTAAATTCAGGTGAAGCATCATCTCAAGCCGAGATCACGAGAGAAAGACAATGGTTGTGAAGAGGTGGTGCGTGCATATGATGTGCCAATTGATTTTGTGCATTTTAAGTGGTGACATTCATCAGAGCATGTGTACGATCTTGGTGGAAAGGCATTGAGCATCACGGATTGTGGTATAATGCGGTGTACCACAGGACTCAGGTGCTTCAAGTGGAGCAGCCTCGGCTCAAGTGTACAATCTTGACAACAAGACGTTGGGCATCACATATTTGTGAAGACCAGTGGGTGGAAATTTGAAAATTGTGTAATATCGGGTGGAGTGGTGAAGCCTAAGTGGTTTAGATTATGTCTTTGTAGATGAAATGTATTGTCGGGCTTGTGGAAGTTGTGTTTTGAAAAGTGTGCCGGTGTATGTAATGTAAAATCCATTTGTGTATAGATTACTGGGTTCCCCTAATTGTAAGTGGTGTGATCTACTAAAAAATAGATGGTTGGTGTGAGGTGGTAGCCTCCACTATATAAGCTTTGTGTGTTGAGGAGGGGGTGAACATTTATAAATTGAGAGATTAGTGTTAGAGTTTACTTGTGTTGGAGCCTTTTGTGTGTGCGCTCTAGGTTTAGAGCTCTGTCCTCCTAAGAGAGTGGTTGTAAAATTTTTCTCTCCAAGTGAAACATTCCAAATTTGTTCAAGTGAGTTGTGCCATAGATTCTCCCTTGTTCTTTTGATTTGATTGGCTTTCTTATTTGAATTTCTCTCATCTTGATCTTTTCTGGTGTCAAGGACATGTAAGCAAATGAGAGCAAATCTCATACATCCAGAAACTTTTCTTGAGTTTGCTCGGTTTTCTTTCAAGAGAGGTGATTCGGGATTTTGCTCTGTGAGGGTTTGGCTCAAATTCGTGCTATGATTAGCTTGTATAATATGTGAGAACCCATACAAGATCATCTAAGACTCACGAGAAAGAGTAGATCAAGATTTCTCTTTTTGGTGTTGGTGCAACTCTTCTTGTTTTAGATATAGCTCGGAATTTTGACATCGATATTCCCGATCCATGGTTGGAATAGGTTTCTGACGTCCTAGAGAGTGTTTATGCCAAGTTTTACCGTATTTGGATTAGTGATTTGAGAGTTGTATCTTTTCTTTTGGATTGTGTGCAGTGCTGATTGCATTGTTCTTCAGCAAGTGGTCAGATCACGAGGACCTGAGCGGTCAGACCGAGGTGATCATACCGGTGCGCCAGCGGTCCAATTGCCGAGCGGTCAGACCACGAGAACCCAAGCAGGCAGACCAGGGTGGTCATACCAATGCAACAGTGGTCCAATCGCCAAGTGGTCAGACCGGCTTAGGATAGGAATTCTCAATAAATTTTGGCTCTTGATTTTATGACCTTGTGAATTGGTTTTTAGCTACGTATTATTATCAATACTTAGAGAAAGATTTTAAAAGAATTATTCACCTCTCTAACTCTCTGTACTCGTCCTACGTCAGTCTATTCGTGCTTTAACATTGAATACACCAATCTGCCTAAATCGCATGCGCTCTTTGCCATCGGTTGATTGCTTCTTTACAAGGCCCAGTCACAGGAGCTGAAACCGCACAACGCAACCACGAGAGAAGGGTTGGATTCGCTTTAGCCACGGATGGATCATGCATCCATGGATGGCGTTTAAACGTGTAAGGTAGCAGAGGCTTTTTTTTCGAGAGATTTTTAGAAAGAGCCCCTATACTTTCCTTCTTTCCCATACGCAAAGCCCCAGTCAAATACGGCCTTCTTTGATTCGTTCGTGTAGTCTACTCATTGCTCGTGCATTTAGATCCTTTAAAAAGCGTGTATATCCTGGCAGATGCATGTGATCGATCTACGAATCAGGTTTCTTTTTTTTTCCTCTCTTCCCTCTACGCACTTTGAGATGATGATGAAGGTTATTCCATTCTTTTGTTAAAAGAGAGGGTAGCCATATATACCCTCTGCGGTACATGTCCCACGGGGGAGTAGATGCCGTGGAATTATCATCTTTTCTTGATGCAAAGTTTAGAAAAGATTATAGGGTATGTTCTTTTCAGCTTCTAAAAGTTGTTTTTCGGTTTTTCTACAGTAACTAGCTTTTAAAAGGAGTATCTTTTCAAGATAGGGTCTACTAGTTAATTGTAGAATATATTGTACCGACTTCATTTATATCGACAAAAACGAACAGCCTAAAAGTTACAAGCCGCAACCAAAAGCCATAAGTTTCAGAAAAAAAACAGGATCTATAGAGTGGAAATTGTTTTCCGATCGACTAACAGTGTATCTTTGATCTCCAAGGTACCGATTTGACAATCTGTTCGTGTTTGGACAAAGAGCATCAGCATACCGACTCAGCACTTAGGTCTCGTATGGAATGCATGATTCTTGTAGAACTCCATGTCTAGCATGAGTGTAATGCTTTTTTACCTCAGAATTCACACGAAATTTTCACGTTCCTTATGGAGGCCTTACGGAGCATAGGGTTGAGCAGTGGACAGCTTAGATGGTACAAACAAAACTTGGTAATGTCTAGTATGTCCCGTACCTTGGTTTTTGATATTGAGCATGGATTTTCTTTTTGTGTTGAACTCATGTGCCGTTGAAACAACGAGGTAACGACGACAAATCACCGTGATTTGACACAATTTCTTTTAGCAAAGCATTGAGCTATGCGTATGATTGGTTGCATATGAATTTTGTATATTGTCTCAACGTGAAAAAGTATATCACCTTGGTGCAGGAGCGGTCCCACCATAGTTCAAATGTGTTCAGCTAAACACCCAAATTTTATCGTAAAATACCTAGTATTTACTAGGTATATTGAATATATTACTAATAATTAGACCAAATACTTTATATTCATACCTCCCAATTAATTTCAGCCTACTCTCACACCCCCTCCCCAATTCGTCTCAAGTAGCGCGGGCAAACAATCCATCTACTCTCTCCTCGATCTGACTCATTGGCTCATCCAAAGCCTCCATCTCACGCTCCATCACTCCATTCCAAATTCAGGCAGTAAGGGGAAGGCCACGACATACCCGCAATGGCGTATCTTGGCTAAAGTTCTAAATTTTTATCAAGACAAGTAAGGTTACACCAAAATCAGGTAAAACTCAAAAACTAGGGATATGACTTACTCGTGGATTGAAGATAGTCAAGATGGCTCTAAATAGGTTTTCACATATCACAGTACGCAAGAGCACCAAAAAATTTGAGGCCAAAACCTTAGAAACAAAATATCACTAGAAGGATTTCAAATTGAACCAAATCGGACAACATTCAAGATCTTGCTTAGCTGGTCTCTAGATGGATAGAATATAATCCTTATGAGACATGTCTATTTCTTACACTTCCTTGGAACCCAACAAAATCAAGAGGGAAGGAGAAAGCAAAACACCAACCAAAATAAGTATAAAATCAACCAGAGCAAGAACGAACTATGTAGGATGAACAAGATTGATCTATTGTAACTTGTAGATGAATATTTTACAGCCACTCATAGAGGACAGAGCTCTCACAAGAGTACTCACCCAAGCTTCCACCATAAGAAAACCCTAATGAATGTATGATTGGTTGGTTTCCTTCACCTTGGCCACATGCCCCCAACCCCTCCTACTCATATATAAATACCAATTCACATCTAACCCTAATGGTTACTATCCATTAGCATAACCGGATAATCTTGTTAACCTCGCATACATCGGGTTTTAACTCATACATGACTTATGCATGCTTCTCAAAGCGTATAAGCTTAAACCTGCTAAGGAATAAGCTTCACATCCACTTGGCCTCCTCAGCATCTCCTTGATCTAAACGGCTCTCCCAACACCCTCCAAGCACCACTATTTTGGTCCCATCGTCATTTTCGGTATCTTGGCTCCTCCACCAAAATACCCTTGCTTTGACCGTGGACCTCACCTCTTCTCCAAGCCTAGTCTATGGTCATCTCCTTCTTTGTAAGCAATCCTCATATCTGTAATATGTAGATTCACCAATGGCTCACATATTGAAAATTCTCTCCATGTCGGTTCCCCTTGACCACGTCTTACTTGCACTGATTGCATTATTCGATGAACCATTGCTCAAACCTCCCTTTCAACGTCCCTAGTCTTCCATGTGCCTTGCTTAAGCTCAACCATCCTATTCGACTTCCTTAACCGTATCTCAGTTCATTCCCAAGCCTAGTCCCGGTCAAAGCCATCGACCATGGTTGCCTCCAAGCATCTTACACATTAAAGACCAAAAAATTATTTTCAGACATAAGTTATTCATAACTTGACACATGTTAATCCAACATATTTTATGCACCATGAATGCAATGACCTAGGACTCCAAAACTCATTCCATGACTATTTCCCACAAATATCCAAAAACTCTCGAATACCTTCACACAAAATCGATCTGACCACCATTGAGCAGTCGGTCAGACCGCTGGCCCCAGTCGGACTGCCCCATGGCTGGTCTAATCACTCGGGTTGAGTACCTAGGAAATATCTCTGTAGAAAAAATCAGCCGCCAACTAAAAACCGGTTGCAAACCACCATAGTTTGACATCAACTTTAAAATCTTGTAAGCTTTCATAAATTCAATTTTTAACTCGTCACGATTGTTAATTAGTCAACACAAATGAACCATGTACATTCTAAATATGGTTCTATAGATCTGGTATCAAAACAAAAAGTGATTGCATGAGTGCACCACAAAGAATGATTACATGGCATGATTACATAGCATAGTTGCCTTCACCGAGTGTGTACCTTACCTTGATCACGTAAACGACTTGCTTTGATTTGCTAATTTCGATAATCTTGTATGACATCCTTTAATGGGGTGTTTGGTTTGAGGGATCACTTTATCCTAGAACGAAATGGTTCATCATGGATCATTCCGTAAATTTGATAGGATGACACCATCCTTCATTTTATACTAAGCTTGTGCTTAGGAGGTATGGGTAGTAATTGACCAATTCATTCTATTCCTCAAACCAATCGAATTTAGATTCTGAGTTAAGATCGGATGATCCATTCACCGTCCGGTCCTTTGATCCAAACACCCTATAAATTTGGTGGATGACCTAATCCTTGATTTTGTATGCTTACAAGGGTTAATCCATTTCATTTTTCAAATCAAATAAGTATGTTAGGTTTGGAGCTAGTGTTGGATCGGATGGTACATTCACTGTGCCATGCGTTTCTAGAAGCTGTCAGATGCGCTAAAAAAAGTCACCTTCAAAAAGAAAAAGAAAAATACTAGTCTTTGTTCTCTATTCCCCCACCACTTGATCTAGAGCGTTGATTTTTTCCATCCGACGATGCGCGCAAGTCATACACAGTGACTCGCGTTTCAACACGCCCTAGTTTTTTTACAGTGAGAAAACAGGGTAAGTTATTTTACTCTACTGTGTAAGGAAGGCGGTTAATAAAAGGCATTCATGTAGGGCCTGTTCTTTTTGGCTGTGGCTTGTGGTTTTTGGCTGCGACTTGTGATTTTTAGGCTGTTTACATGAAAGATTACAAAGTAATAGAAATTCACGTGCGGTTTTTGCTGATATAAATGAAGTCAGTAAAGTATATAATATAATTAACTAGTAGACTCTATCTTAAAAAAATACTCTATTTAGAAACTAATTACTGTAGAAAAGCTGAAAAGCAGCTTTTAAAAGCTAAAAAGAACAGCGCCGTAGAGACGCGGCCAATCCAAGCTCAACTTGACCTGTCCAACCGTTCAACGCCCACAAGGCGCCGCGGGCACGTCATTGCGCAAGATCCTGACACGTGCCGCGCTTCGGCTCGCTGGATCAGAGCCCGAGGCCCCATCCATCCTCGCTCTGGAACCCGGACGCCTTCCCGTCCGGATTCACGCCACCCCCCTCGTCATCTTCCTCCGCCCCCTTCCTTCCCACCCCCAGATCCCGCAATCCGTGCGCAGATCGTTGTTCCCGTCCATCGCTCTGTCTCGCCCGCTCACTCTCAGTCTCTTGTTGAGGATTCAGCCATTCAGGTTCTGTTCAACCATGTCTTCTTCTAAGAGGAGACGGGGTGGTGGTGGAGGAGGAGGAGGAGGGGAGAAGAAAGATCCGTTCCATGTCGTCCACAAGGTGCCCGCCGGCGACAGCCCGTACGTCAGAGCCAAGCACCTCCAGGTTGCAGTTCTTTTCTGTTCTTGCAAATTCGCTCTCTCTCTCTACCTTTTCTTGAGTACGTAGATTGCAGCAACATTGAATTGTCATCAGCTAGGTTAGTTATGTAGGAGTGTTGTTACAATACTAGCATCAAAGCAAGCACCTTTCGTATGTTTCCGGGTGCCTCTTGGGATGTTCTCCATGTCAATTCGCCTTTGCCCTAGACAGTACTGAAAGAAACTCCCTCGTGTATAGTGTATTACTAGATCTTTTTCTTGATTCTAGAAAAGTAAATATCTTCATGTCCATGAAATTACAGCGAATTTTTGGTGCTAGCGGTTTATATCTTTGTCGATGACAACTAACTATTGTATCCTTGTTGGAAAGATTGAATTTACCTTGATTCTGAAAGACTGTTCTTATTATTGTTATTGGTTATGTACTCTGAGCAATACTGCTCACTACTGAATCATTCACTGTACTTTAAAGTTGCCCATACTGGGGCACATGGTTACCAGAAATGGATAGTGATCTAACGGGGAATGAGTGAATCAATGATGCGATCAATAACGTGCTTCACGATTGAATAATTTTTAAATACTTAAAATTAAGCGCTCAATTACACACTAAAATTCAGGATTAACAGTTAAACAAGATTGTGCTGAAGTTCCCTCTGCAACCTTAATTGCTGACTTGGGTCAAACGACTTCATTGGATGAATCAGCTTGTCGAGAAGGATGCGGAGATGGCGATTGTGTGGTTCTGGAAGGCGATCAACTCCGCGGACAGGGTGGACAGTGCACTGAAGGACATGGCCGTGGTGATGAAGCAGCAGGACCGCGCCGAGGAGGCGATAGAAGCCATCAGATCATTCAGGCATCTGTGCTCCAGGCAGGCTCAGGAGTCCCTCGACAATCTCCTCATCGACCTGTACAAGGTGCATTATTTGTTGTATCATATCTTGCAAAACTACTAGAAAAGATTCCTGGATTGTAACATGATTTGATTTTTCATATTCAGAAATGCGGAAGAGTCGAGGAGCAGATAGAGCTACTGAAACAGAAGCTGAGGATGATATACCTCGGCGAGGCCTTCAATGGGAAGGCGACCAAGACAGCGCGCTCCCATGGCAAGAAATTCCAGGTCTCGATCCACCAGGAGACGTCTCGCATTCTGGTACAGATTACCGCTCCCGTGTTACTCCTTCCGATTGGTAATTCTGCATGTCAATGCAGTATTCAGTTACACTCAAGTTACTGAAACTTTCAGGTGTACATTACAGGGCAATCTTGGCTGGGCTTACATGCAGCAGAGCAACTATGAAGCCGCTGAATTGGTGTATCGCAAGGCACAAACTATTGAGCCTGATGCCAACAGGGCGTGCAACCTTGGGCTCTGCCTAATTAAGCAGGGCAGGCATGAGGAGGCAAGGCAAGTACTTGAGGGTGTCCTACTACGCAGAATCTCCAGATCGGATGATGACAAGGTGGTTGGCCGAGCTGAGCAGCTGCTCCATGAGCTCGGCCCGATGATGCATGATTCATCACCGTTAGATGTTGGCTCGAGTGTCAGCGAAGAGATCATGGAGAGACTAGACCTTGTGATGAATGAGTGGACCCCATTCAGCTCGAGGAGGCTGCCTGTGTTTGAGGAGATAGACACCTTCAGGGACCAAATAGCCTGTTGATTCCTTTCATCGTGCGGTTTTTTATATTTTAGCTTTGCATATGTGTGTGTTACCTTAGAAGTTTATGTGCATATATATATAGGAGGTGTTGTGGATGTTACAGTGTGAATGAGAGATCTGATTGGCCATAGACATCATATAGCTGGGGTTGATGTAAAGCGCTCCCTAAGGGAATAGTGTGGCTTTTCTTCATGTTCTATGATGCAGATGTTCTTGTCTTGAAGTATGTTGTGAACTTGTGCAGGATATACAATTTCCAAGTGGACTGTTCACTTCCTGGCTTGTTGGAATCAAAATTTAAATGATTTACTTCAAATTAAGTTCCAACACATAGTAATATACCTAACAACTGAAATTTAATCTAAGGCAAAGCAAGTCAAGATCAGCATCAAACAAGCACAGCCAAAGTAGGAGCTTGAAGCAACTAGCAGAAACAAATGATACCGATAAGAAAAGGAGACCAGTGTAGAACAAACATCACCTGTACCAGGAGTTGGATGACTGAAAGAGTTGGATGACTGAAAGAAACTCCAATATAAATCATAAACACAATTCAACATCAATCTTCCCCAAAATTGCGTATACCTTTCTGAACTTTCTGTCTATATCTACCATTTTTTCCCAACCTAGCTACGTGTCTATTGTCCAGGACCAGAGAACAAAGCAAAAGTAAGCTCCATCCTAGGTACGTGAAATTTTACAGCAGACACAAGAATGTTCAGTACTACGTACAATTCTAAAGATTAGACACTACAAAGCGCATATCGCAGCACTGAATATACTCCACTAATTCTTCCTAAATTGACGCTAGGCCACGTCCGTATGGCCATTGAAGACCATTTGCCGCTGCAAACGCAGAAGTAGAACTACATTAGTAAACTGTTCCACAAATGCCAAGAATACGAATTAACAAGGAAATTATCAGCAGCCGCATGAACAGAAAAGTTCAGAAGCTAAACAAGAACAGAAAATTAGAAGCCTGGGAAGCAGAGAGACCCATTGTCACCTTTAGAGGACACCAAGACCAGGACGAACTCCATGTCACTGTTGCCGGGTGGCAGGTCCAGAACGACGGGGAACAGCCTCGGCACGGCGCCGCTCCGGCGGCAGATGATGAAGTCCTCGCGCTGGGTCTCATCTTCCAGCCTGCGGCGCAGCGTGGCAAGGTTCTGCTCGTTGAACGTGAAGTACTTCCAGGTCCCATCGTCGAAGTCGTCCACGCTGCCGTCCTCCCTGGCGGTGTTGTAGAAGATTGTGCGTGGCACCGGCATGTACAGGAGCTCCTCGGTAATTGGTGGTTCCTCAAGCTTCTTTTCCGGTTCATAGTAAGCATTATGAATCACATAGTATTGGATCACAAAACAATTAACAAGTACTAATCGGGCCCTGTAGTTTGATGCAATCAAAAGAAATGGACGAATCCAAGAAAATTCCTTCCTTCACAAGAACACCAGCTCATCAGACTGCAACTCATTCAGGATCAAACGGACACGAACAGATTTTTTCCCATGGAAAATTGACAATTCATAATCAACCAAATTAGCGTTTTTTTTTACCACAAGAAACTAACGAGCAGAACCAGCTTGCAGTCACGCAAGAATCAGCAGTATCAACTCAAAAAGATGCATTCTTTTTTGCTTCAGGAAATTAACAAATCGGGACACGCTTGGGATTACGCAAGAACGGGACGCTTCACCTAGATGAAGAACAAACCAAGTAATCAGGATCAGGGTTCCGTTCGAGTACCTTGGCGGAATAGAACCTGACGAAAGCGCTGGATGCCGTGTCCGACGTTGTCGTCGCCTCCAGCCGGGCGTCGCAGGACTGGGCACGGCAGGGTGGCCCCCGCGCCGCCTCCTTGGGGACGACCTCGACCACCCAGGAGCTCTCCTCTGGAGCGGTCTCGAACTCGACGGTGACCGCGTTGTCCTGCAGCGTCTGCCCGAACCTGGCGCGGAGGAGGCGGCCGTAGGGTCCGGAGAGCGTGAGGTGCTCCCCCTCGCGCCGCGGCGTCCAGAGGAAGGCGTTGTCGTTGGGGGTGGACGGCGCGCCCTGGATGACACTGCAGCAGGCCCCGGTGCCGCGGCCGCCGTCGAGGGCGGCGGGGAGATCGGTGGCGCCGAGGTAGAGCCCCCGCTGGCCCTGGAGGCGGACGTAGTCTTCGCCGGATATCTCCACTGCCCAGACGGTGCCACCGTAGTTGCGGCGGTAGCCGTGGGAGACGGCCTCCCCGCCGTCGTCGTCCACGGCGCAGAGGTACGTGCCCAAGTGGCTCTTGAGCCGCACGGAACGCGCGTTCTCGAAGTGCTCCATTGCTACGCACGGAAAGGGATCGGGGAGAGGGATCAAGAATCAAGAACCGGCCGGCGTTTCTTGATTTGGAGGGCGAATGGAAGGGGAATTGGAGAGGTTTGTTTGGGCGGGAGGACGAAAGGAGCTTGCGGCTTTTGTAGTTTCAAGCGCAACGGCCGTTGCTTACGTTGCTCTCGTAGGTGTGGCCGTGTGGGAACTGGATCAGCCGACTGCATGCGCTTCCGTTTGGCGTTGGATCAAAGGATCAACGGTTCAGATTCTCGTGAGAAGATACGCTTCCCCCCTTCATCCAACAGGCATGCTTAAGCGCATGTCTCTACATCATCAGTCACTATTTTCTGAGACTGTTTCTCCGGGCAGTGTATCCTATGCACACAACCCTTTCGTGCACCCATGCACTCAATGAATCTCATCAACCCGATCGCGATCTAACCATTCAGATCTAGACACGCATGCAAAAGCCCGCCCGCCACTCCATGCCAATTGTTTTTTAAAAAAAAACCCTACCGTCTTCTCCTATCTCACCTCCAACCTTAATCTTGCTCCATCCCAAACCCGAACCCTAGCAGCGATGGCTAGTACCAAAAGGCGACGACGACCTCCAACCGGCAGCGCTACCCCATCCTGTGTCGCATCGTGCAACCATATTTCCACGCTCAAGCAACGCTGGCCTCGACGCCGCATTGTGCCTCCTCCCGTGGGGCGCTGTAACATCCAGCACCATGTCACCCCTCCACCTGCGGCGGTGCTGCCCCCATCCTTCGCAGCTTCTTTTGGCTTCCATCGCGATGATCACTTCTCCGTGCGGCAGCGGTGGCTTGAGCTCCATGTGACACTGGTGTTTCTCTCACCTCCTCCCCACGCCACACCACACTGCCTCTACCTCCTCAACGACACATCATGCCGACTTCATCCATAGTACTGTCGCACTCTTCCAAGTCGCCTCCATCCATAGCACCACCTACCAAGCCGCCGCCGCCTGTAGCCCCATCAAAGATGTGTTCTTCTGATAATATAATGCATTTTGTGAGTTTTATGTTTATAATTTTGGTAGCAGGAAAGCGAACTGCTTCCCAAGTTGTTTTGAATTTTGCGAGCAAGGAAGTAAAATGCATTGTTTGAGGTGAGTTTGGATTGCTGGATTGGAGAAATGGAATGAAGTAGTCTAATGCACAGGAGGCCAAAGAAATAGAATGCCATGATTCCTGATAGTTGGAATCATGAATCTTGCTTGTTTTAGAACTAGAATTTGCAAATGCATGTATGTGTGTGCACAATTGAAATGAATTTTTGGTGTAAATTTGCTTTTCGCTACTGGTCAGATGAGTGAATTTGTTTCTGTAATGAACGCAAGTGCAAACTTTAGTGTCATATTTGACAAAACAAATACAAATTTCAGTGATTGTTGTATGCTACTACCTAACAAGCACAAGGATTTGTTGTGCAATAGAACCATTCAGACAATGCAAAAGCTTACAAACTGGCTGAAAACCTGATTAATTTTATGCACTGTCCAGCTTTCATTTTGTCATTGTTGTTGCTGCTCGCATGTTGCTTCTGATTGCCAATCAAATAGGGTGTGCATTTACTTGAAAATTAGAGCATGGTAGCAACATTGTGGTAAATAGAGCCACCTACTATTACTTGTCGCTGACATGCAAAGCATATAAATTGGGTAGAAATATTTTTTCAAAACCTAACACTATACAGCCTGACGCGTATCACAATGTTAGCATTCGGTAGCCATGTATGTTAGCCTGACACTGTACAACATATAGATTAGGGGCTGTTGAACTCCAACTAGTTGTTGCCTCGTAATGTTGTCTCCTGCTGCTATCTTCCCTTTGCTGCCGAGGCTATCTCGTGTTGCTACCTGCCATCTGTTGCATATAGAAGACATGTGGGTAAAGTAATTAGTAACAACAATGCCAATCTGACTAAAAATGCAAATGTCAAACTTAAATTTGCCAAACAACGTAGAGATTTTGACATCATGGTTTCTTGCCGATTTATTTACACAATTGCGGGCATCATGAAGCATCATTTGCTTATAAATCTTGCACAAGTGTGGCACTTTTTTCTTGCCTCCGTGTTTCTTACTTGCTTGGCTTTCCTCCTTATTGTCCTTGCTTCCTCTTATTCTCTTGCTTCCCCCCTCGAACGAATATCAGTCGATGAGTGTATGTCAACTTCAATAGAAAATGTTGCAACCAATGAAGGTCTCATATTCTTTCTGCCTTATGTGCTTGACAGCGGGGACCATTTGGTCAAGAGGTGCCTCTAGGTTGAAGACACTTGATATGAAATATTCAATGCTTTCATTTGAGTGCTTACCCTTCTGAATGAGATCTTCCAACTTGTTACGTACAATTGAAATTTTCTTTCATTGTCACCTCCAAAGTGTCAATGGGCTTCTCTTCTTGTAGGTTCCCTTATCCATCATTGACACTTTTCCTAAAAAGTTGCAGCTAGTTAACTAATTTCTAGAAGAGTAAGAACATTAAATATTAAGCATATATTTACCTTTTGAATATTTTCTCCCATCTTTTCATGATGTAGCTATTTGGTAACTTATTTTGTTTTTTACCTCTCAACACTTCAATAATATGATGACATAGAATTCCTTTTAACTCAAATAATTTGCATGAACAATTAGCTATCATGGTTGTTGTGTTGCGAACCCCCTTATCTTTATTTTTTATTAGACTCATCGCTAATGGTCACAATTTTTATCCCCTCAGCTTGCGCAATGCCCCGAACACAACAACCGTCTCTAGCAGCAATCACCTCTTCTTGAAATTTCTCAAACACCTCGTGTGTTAATACTACACCGCCTTCTTTCTCCATGGCTCATGGTGTCATCAATTGGGGTTTCATATGAATGCTGGTGTTGTTATGGTAGTAATTTTGCAAGTCTCTATTCATGCATCCGATATTCTCAAAACAAACCTCACTGATATGAAGTAGCTTTTAAGCCTAAGAGGTGCCTATGCTTGCTTTGTGGCATGTGTACAATGTACTATTTTATTTCTCAGTAACTCCACAATTCGATCTAATCAAATGAAACTTATTAGGTGACACAAGTCCATAATTATGGTGCTCAACCATTGAAGTTATCTTATATTTGTTATCACTACACAGCTTCACGAAAATATACACATCACATCCATATCTAGTTTCCTTCATATTACGTGTGTCTTCTTGGAGGGATTAGCAAGCTCTTTAACTTTCTTAGACCTATAATCTTGCCTTGAGCACATGAAGCGCTTGCACTAAGCCACCTTATTCAACAATTTCTGCTGCCCACTACGAACTGAAAAAACTCATGTTATGTGCATACAACTTGTAGAACTCCACGACCTCGATATCTTCAAATTCCATCTCCACCGTAGGCTTCAATTTGTCCTCGCAATCAGATATAAATGGGTGATTTCTTTTAGGCTGTAGCTTACGACTAAACTTTTGAATTTAGTGCTATTTACAAGAGGTAGTATGCAAAGAAAAATAGTCGCATGCGATTTTGGATGGTACAATTGAACTCGGTATAGTTTGTACTGTAATATACCTGTAGACACCGTCTTGAAAAAACACATCGTTTAAAGCGTGTGACTATAGCAAATGGCATAAGCCAAAAGCCGAAGTGTTGCCAAACGCGTCCAATGACAAACGTGCAATATCACAAAATAATTGTTGTGAAATAATGAGCATTGCGTTGAATATAACTTAGTCAATCGAGAAAGCTACTCATACTCACAGAGAAAGGTAGGCTAGCTTTCCTTTTGGATATCCTGAATCCATCATTAGTCCTTAGCGCGGAGGTTATCTTACCAAACGATTGGGAATCGGTGTAGTCTTGCATTGATAAGATGATGGTTGTAGAGCCGTTGAACTATTCAGGTAGTGCTCATTTGGGCTTAAATTTATGCTTTTGGACTTTTGGCATTGTTTGAGGCTCTCTTTTTACTATAGCTACTGTAAACTTTTTCGATGTAATTAAATTTTAAAAAATGTAAAAAGAAAAAACAAGTTATCTCATCACAAATAATGCAAAAAAATAGAAAAAAGACAAAAAAACTAAAAATTCAAAAAGCTAGAAAAAAAATGAAATTAAGAAATGAGAAGCTAAAAACTTAAGCCCAGTGAGCAGGCCCCATTCGTGTTTACACTGCACTTTTGGCCCATTGCATTTTTTAGCTCCGGGTATGGGCTCTGTGGGAAGACGGTCTGTCCGACGGATTCAGCCCAAGTCACTCGCCCTGACGTCACTGACAGAATCTCGCTCAGGCCACTGCGGCCGACACCGCTCACCGGCTGCAGGCTGCAGCACCCACAAGCGTCCCCGCAGCACAATTACAGACCATTCAAGGGGGCATCTGAAAATGACCACGCCTCGGAAACGAACGGAAGGTGGCCTGGCCTGGGCTAAAAGCCCTTCTCCTCGAGCGGGTCGCAGCACTTCCCTTTCCTCCTCCCCGTTCACCACTCTCCTCCCTACTCGCTCGCCCGCTCCCTTCGTCCCCATGGCGATGAAGGGGAAGGGCAAGCAGGTGGCCTCCGACCCCCCACGCGCCTCCGACGTCTCCGGCAAGCGGCCGAGGGGCACCGGCGCCGCAGGGCCATCGTCCTCAGCCGCCGCCTCGAAGCGCCGCCGCCGCTCCGGCGTGCTCCAGTTCTTCGACGACGACGCCTGCGTCGCCGACGAGTACGAGGAGGAGCCAGAGTCCGAGGACGACCTCGACGACGGTACGGATCGCTTCGATTCCCTGTCTCCCCCGTTCGGTGTCCTCGCGGTCGGATCGGTTGGTTGGTGTGGTTGGGGTTTGGGCTCTGAGCAATGCGACCCGTTTGGATCTCTTATTTGAGGATATTTTTTTACGTTGTTGTCTTGGTTGGATTCGTGTTGCTTTGGGGTTTTTGCCCCCCCCCCTACTGTAGGAACCCTTAGATAGCAGTCTCGAAATTTCGCCTATCCCCCAAAAGTTGGACCTGGAAGTTGTAGAATCCATTATCCTAATGAATAGAAGTCCGAAAGTTTTCATTTTTGTGTTGTTACGATGCAGATAGAAGTGTTTGGATGAGGAACTAACTGACCAGTAGCAGGAATAGCTACATTTTTAGGCTTTCTTTGAATGGAAAATAGAGTTTACATGTTTCTAGTAAGTGATTCGTGATTTGTCCTTTTGAAATGGAAGCAGGAGAACTGCTGCCATTCTATTAAGAGGAAGAAGGTCCATAGCTTACAATGGCAAAATACCGATCTCGCCTGCACCACAGCTGATGATTGATTTGACAGGATCGTTTACAGCCATGTGCTTTGTTTGTGCATGCGTATAAACGGTTATGATGGCCCTCTCCTCTTTGCTTCTAAAAGCAGCTTTTCTAGTGTAACTTGTAACTAGCTTTCAAAAGGAACGTCTTTTCAAGGCGGAGTCTACAAGTCGATTATAATAGATACTGCAGCGACTTCATTTATATCAGCCAAAATCGCACACGAGTCTCTCTCTCCGTACACTCTCGCGAACCGTCAAAAGCCATAAACCGTAAGCGCAAAAGAACAGGCTTATGTTAGTGGCAAATGAGAGGGTTGTGCTTTGTTACTGTCCCTTTTGTTTAAACCACTTGTTAGGACAGCAACTTGTGAATTGTAATATGGTTCCGTCCAAGTATATACATAAGTTTGCTTGCTTCTATGTGGCATTGAGTCAGTGATCATTGCATTAGGGATAAAGCCTGTCTTGTGTTCTGGGGAACTGATGATTTGCATATTAGTTTGAATTTGACATGAACTGGTAGGCTGCAGTGGGAATGTTGGGCCTTGCGTTTTTCTAGATATTATTAGTTTATTACACTGGTTGTAAATTTAGATATAATCATTTAGCTTGCAGCACTTCAGCCATAGTGGGTCCTAATCGACTTGTTCTATGAACTTTTATGGGAGTCACCAAGTAAAACATGGTTAGTCAATCATTGGAACCTTTTTTACAGTGATTAAATGCATTTAGGGGTACACATCAACATTCAGAGCATTTGGTAACTTTTTACCAGGACACGTATTGGGCAAAAATAATTTATTCCTGTATGTGATCTTGTCATTATTTTACTGTAACAGAAAAGTTTTTTTTAATAATTAGGATTAAATAAACAAGGAATATATAATGTCCAGAATTAGTTTCATCTGCTGGCTTTTGTGGTGTATACTGTATAGTGAGGACTTAAGTTGACACTTCCTTTTGCCAACTCCTTTCTTTGTTGGTTTGCTGTTTCATTTTTCTAGGTATGATTCCAATTTACACAATCTCTACCTTTGGATCTTCTGTCTTCACTGTTGACTGATTATACTTGCTATCAAATTGTTGTTGTATTTTAACAATTATCAGTACATTGTAGGTTCTTTTGCTTTCTAGGCACTAATGATCAGTTTATCTTGCACCATTTGGAAATAAGCTTATTGTACCTGATGATTCTTTGAATCTTCTGATAACATAATCTTGCTGATGAACACTGCAGGTTTCTTTACTGAGGAAAAGGCAGAAACTGCCAATATCAAAAGAACTGAAAGGTCACACCCTCTTCCATTTCTTGGAAAGGTAAAGGAAGAGGAGCTGAGTGGTGACGAACTTGAGGAATTCGTCAAGGACCGTTATGCTAATCGTGTTAGATATGCCGCTTATGGTGGCTCTACCAAAGAATATGATGATGAGTTTACCATGGATGGTGCATTGAAAGAGCCTACCGTTTGGAGGATCAAATGCATGGTTTGTGATTGACAAACGTTTGACTCTATAATGTTGATATAGCATTTGATAGCTACAATATGATGCTGATTTGTTTAACTGCATTTCAGGTTGGGCGTGAGCGCCAAATGGCTTTCTGCTTCATGCAAAAGTTTGTTGATCTGCAAAAATTCGGTACCAAATTGCCAATTATCTCAGCATTTGCACTTGATCATGTAAGAGGATTTGTTTTTGTTGAAGCTGAGAAGGCCTGTGATGTTACAGAGGTATATGATTTGATCCTTTCATTGTAAAAAAAAAAACATATGCATGCTGGGAAGAACAAGTCGAATAACATGAGATGCAGCGTGTCCATTTATCCATTATATTATGTAGTTTTGGATAATATCGGACAATGCTTTAACATCATGCTCTGATAAAGGATGAAAACCTGTTCTTTTATCTGTGGCATAAATTAGCAATGATTTTTGCCATTTCTCACACACTCAATGCAATTCACTCTTCTGTGTAACTCAATAACTTGGAAGTTTGGAAAGAAGAGGAGCCTTTCGATGGATATTTAAAAAAATCAGAATTTGTCTAGTCGACAGATTTTCTTCCCTTTCAACATTTCTCCACAGATATGCTGTACTTTGTATCTGGGTTGTAAAATGACCCACTGACCATATGGGCATCTCCTGCTGCAGGCATGCAAAGGATTTTGCAGTGTTTATACAAGCAGGATTAGTTCTGTTCCTGCATCTGAAGTTCCTAGCTTGCTATCCAGTCGTGCAAAATCATTTGAAATCTCTCCAGGTACATGGGTGCGCATGAAGAGTGGAAATTATAAAGGAGATCTAGCACAGGTATGGTAAATTGGCTTTATTACTTCTCTTTTTTTTTTTGGGGGGTTGGCATCTTCATGTTTTCTTAATTTCTTTGTTCTTACATCACAATGCCCCTGTGAGTTTGTAGGTTGTTAGTGCAGATGATGGACGGAAAAGAGTGATGATAAAGCTTATACCAAGAGTTGATCTCCAAGCTATTTCAAGAAAATTCGTAATGCTCTTGCACCTTTTTCCCTTGTATTTTCTTTGTATTTGCCTGTTCCAAAATTCTTCCATTGCCATTTGCCAACAATGGTCAATGAATTACCAGGGTTACATCTAAGTTAGTATTGTGGGGGGATTTTGTGTCAAGTGAGGAGCTCCATCTTTGTCATAGAAACTTGATATGCTGTTATTGTTGTGTGCTACAGTGGAAAAATTATGACGTGTGTGAAACCCTGCGGTGCCCATTGCCTATTTTCATTATGTTCAAGTGTAATATCATGGACTGAGTGACTAATTATGTCACACTGTTGTTTTACCTAGACTGCACTATTGTTTGGCTCATCCATGTGCCTGTTAACAACTATTGTTTTCACTTCTCCCCCTTGCATAATTCTTGTCTGGTTAACAGTTTGAATTGCCACCACATAATTTATGTTGCGGATTGGCCTTTGCAGGGTGGTGCAATTTCACTAAAAGAAGCTGCAGTTCCTGCTCCGCGACTAATCAGCTCACAAGAACTAGAGTAAATACTTTTGTTCTATTTCCAGTGTTTCCTTTTCCTGCACCCAATAGCCTTCTGCTATCATTTGTTTCTGACCAGGCTTTGACACTGTTTCCATAATCTCATTGACCCTATTAGGTTCTTCAGACCTCATATTGAAATGAGGCGTGATCGTCAGACTGGTGATGTTTTTGAAGTGCTTGATGGTTTGATGTTCAAAGATGGTTTCCTGTATAAAAGGGTTGCTCTTAGTTCTTTGATTTACTGGGGTATACAACCAACAGAGGCTGAGCTTCTTAAGTTCTCTTCTAGTCCAAGCAATAGAAGTTCTGCTGATGACTTGGATTGGGTCTCCAGCATCTATGGTCCTAAGAAAAGGAACCTGCCCAGAGAACGGGATATGAAGGCATCATCTTGTAAAGAGAAATGCTCCAACTCCAAGGCATCAAATCTTAAAGCTTCCACTTCTACTGAAAATTATGATGATGATGATGACGAGTTCAAACTCCATGATCTCGTACTTTTTGGGTGAGTATCTGTTATATGGTCTTGAGTCACTGTCAACTAATTACCAGATGCCATCCTTATTTTTTATTTCCTAATGAGCAGGCGTAAAGATTTTGGTGTGGTCATTGCTGTTGAGAAAGATGGTTTCAAGGTAACATTCTTTCAATGCACACTTCATTTCCACATTCTTGTTTTGGTCTAATAAGAAGTGATTTTCACATAGATATTAAAGGGTGGTCCTGAAGGATCTGCTGTGACGGTCAGAAAGCAGGATATTAAAAAAGGTTGTGTAGACAAAATGTTTACAGCTGTTGATTATCAGAAGAAGATAATATCCATTAATGACACTGTTAAAGTTCTGGAAGGACCTTTTCAGGTGAAATTTTAATTTTCCATTTACCAGGAGTCTGCTATTGTAAGGTCTTTCTTGCTGCAGTGTGGGATAGTATGCTTCTTTTCTTTTAAGAAAACATTCACTTGAAATATTTTTGAATATCTGATGTGGTCATGGTACATCTGTCTGTTAGATATGTGTATAGTCTAGGGCTCTATTTGCATATTGTTCATGTATATATATTGGCCTGTTGGGCCCTTTGGTAATATAAGGCCTCATTCTTACATGGTATCAGAGCCCAGGTTGGGCTAGGGCTTCGGCCGCCGCCAGTCGTCGCCCCAACCACCTTCCCTCTTCTCCTTCGCTGGGCTCGCTCTTCCGTCGCGCCGCCGCCGCCGCCGCCTCCCAGGCGACCTCGGATTCGATTGCTGCCGCCCGATCCGGCCGGATCCGATTGCCAACGAGGTGTCCGCCCGCCCTGCGTCCGTCGTCGCCCGCCCGGCGTCCGCCGCCGGCGCGGCTTGTCTCACGCGCGCGCGCTCTCCAGTGGTCTCGGTTTTGCCGTCACCTCGATCTCGCCGGTGCCCGCCGCCTGCTTTCGTTAAATCGCTGCCGACGCGCCCACCGCCGTCTCCACGCGCTGCGCCGCCGTCTTGACGCCTTTGTCTTGGCGGCGGCGGTTGGTCGACGTCGCCTGTTCATTCCCGGCCACACATACCATTTCTGGGCATCCTGGCTCCAATTTGTTGGTCCGATCTATTCCTGATGGCTATCAGCGGTGGCTCCTTCGCCATCCCGTTCCCCGCTGTCCGTTTCGACGGGACGAACTTTCGGGAGTGGGCGGTTCACTTGAGGATTCACCTCAACAGCCAGCAGCTTTGGGGTCATCTCACTGGAGAGAACCCTTGCCCGCCTCGTCCTACACCGCTTATCCAGCCTGCTCTCCCTGCTAATGCGGATCAGGCAGCTCAGGACGAGGCCAATGCCGACCGAGACGACGGAGCTTTACCACTGAGGCCAATCTTTGACCGAGACGGCTCTGCAGCTCAGGAGGAGGCCAATGTGCAGCCCAGATGCAGACTGTATTGTCTGCCTCAGCGCTTGTTTCTTCAGCACCGGCCGAGATCCTTCCTCGCTCCTAGCGCCCTTGTAGTTGCTGCTTCTACTACGGATCTCCACTGCACCTACTGCCAGCGTGATGGTCACAGGTATCTGGACTGTTACTAGCGGAGGAGGGACCAGGGTCGCTGGGACGTTCCTCGAAGGGCTCTTATGGTTCCTCCTCCCCAGGAGCTGGTGCCTCTCGCTAGGACTCCTCCGGTGACGCCGCACAGTAGCTACTCTTGCTTCTCCAGTGCCTCGGTGTTGGCTTGTCCCTAGACTTCTTTGGTTCAACTCGTCTGGCTCTTGCTTCTCAGCAGTCCTCCACGCCTCAGCCTCCTCCCTCGTTAGGTATCTTGTCTCCGTGGGTCTTAGACTCTGGTGCTTTTCACATGACGCCATATTCCACACACCTCACTTCCATGCAACCCACAGTTTTTTCCTTCCACTGTTTAGACTGCAGATGGTACCTCTCTGCCTGTTGTAGGTCGAGGCATGCTTTCTACCTCCTTTCATGTTCCTACAATCATGTTCCTTAGCTTGCTATGCAACTTATGTCGGCTGGTCAGATCATTGATCACGATCGATCACTGATCACGACTATCGTGTTGTTCTTGAGTCTGACTATTGTTCTGTTCAGGATCGCCGCACGAGGACTCTACTTGTACTGGCCCTCGCCGCCGTGATTCGAAGCGTCTTTGGGAGCTAGACTGGCTTCATCTGCCTTCCACTGTCTCCACTAGCCAGTCAGCTGCTACCACTCCCTCTGGTCTTGGTGCGTTATCCACTACCTCCTTCGCTTAGTGGCACCATCATCTCGATCATCTTTGTAGATCACGTCTTTCGTCACTCGTCTTTCATGTTCTTGGGTCTGTTTCTGGACACCTCTTTACATTGTATGGGTTGCAAGCTTAGCAAGTAGCTGCAGCTCCCCTATCCCTCTAGTGACTATTTCTAGTCATCCTTTTGATCTTGTACTTAGATGTTTTGGGTCCGGCTCCCTTCGTTTCGAAAGGGGGTCATCGTTATTATGTGATTTTTATTGATGATTATTCTCGTTATACTTGGCTCTATTTTATGTCCTCTCGCAGTCAGGTTCTTTCTATTTATCAGAGTTTCGCCAATATGGTTCACACTCAGCTCAATTTGGCTATTCGTGTGTTTCATGCTGACTCTGCTGGCGAGTATCTCTTTGCTACCTTCCGCTGTTTTCTCACTGAACAGGGCACTCTTCCCCAGTACTGTTGTCCTGGTGCTCATGCTCAGAACAATGTCTCTGAGCGTAAGCACCGTCACTTACTTGAGACCGCTCGAGCTCTCATGCTTGCTTCTTCTGTTCCCCCTCACTTTTGGGCCAAGGTTGTCTCCACCGCTGCTTTCCTTATCATCAACATGCAGCCTTACACCGCCCTTCAGGGTTCTACTCTGTTGAGTGTCTTTTAGCTGTGTCTGCTTCATCCTTCTTTCACCTCGTGAGCGCACTAAGATGACTGCTCAGTCAGTTGAGTGTGTTTTCCTTGGCTATAGTATTGAGCATAAGGGTTATCGCTGCTACGACCCTGTTGCTCGCCGGATGAAGATTTCCCGGGATGTCACTTTAGACGAGTCCCGACCTTACTACCCTCGTTCTCCCAGTCAGGTCTGATTCTCTTGTTGAGTCGATCTCCTTTCTAACTTTTCCTCACTCTCCACCTACTTCCCTACTTCCTACTGCTTTGCCTCATCCACCTCCTCCGTCTCGCTCTCCTCCGGCTGCTCCTCTTCCACCTCCGTTGGAGGCTCCTTCCCACTCTCTTGTTGATGTTTCGACTTTTCCTCTACACTATTCTCGTTGTCCTCGGCCTCCTCCCTCTCCAGTTGGCTCTCCCTCCTTGCTGGGCCCTGTTCCCAGTTCTTCTCCGTCCTTGTCAGATCCTGCTCCGCCCTCTCCTCCTAGATATTATCTTCGTGATCGCCACACTGTTAGGTAGCCTGAGCGCTATGGCTTTGCAGCCGCTGCCTCTTCTGAGCCTCTGACTTATCGCAAGGCTGCTGCTCACCCTAAGTGGCAGCTCGCCATGTCTGAGGAGATTGCCGCTTTAGAGCGTACTGCCACTTGGGATCTTGTACCCTTACCTGCACATGTCACTCCCATCACTTGCAAGTGGATATACAAGATCAAGACCCGCTTGGATGGTTCTATTGAGCCTTGTGGCGCATGGTATTTAGCAGGAGTATGGCCGTGACTACGATGCGACTTTTGCTTCTGTCGCACACATGACCACCGTTCGCACTCTCCTTGATGTGGACTCTGTTTGACAGTGGCCCATCTCTCAGTTGGACGTCAAGAATGCCTTTCTCAATGGCGAGCTACGTGAGGTCTACATGCAGCCGCCCCCTGGGTATTCTGTCCCTGATGGTATGGTCTGTCGTCTTCGTCGCTCTCTCTATGGCTTAAAACAAGCCTTTTGTGCTTGATTTGCCTGGTTCTCTCTGTCGTCACTGCAGTCGGCTTCTCCGCCAGTGATCACGACTTTGCTCTTTTTGTTCACACCTCTCCTCGGGGTCATACGCTCCTATATGTCGATGATATGATCATCACTGGTGATGACTCTCAGTACATTGGCTTTGTGAAGGAGCGTCTCCATGAGCGGTTCTTGATGTCTGATTTGGGTCCTCCATTATTTTCTTGGGATTGAGATCACTTCTACGCCTGAGGGTTATTATCTCTCCCAGGAGTGTTACATTCAGGATATCCTTACTCGCGCTTGTCTCACTGATCAGCGTGTGGTGGATACTCCTATGGTGCTTGGTGCTCACCTTCGGACTACCGATGGCGAGCCTCTTGAGGATCCCACCTGCTACCGCCATCTTGTTGGGAGCCTTGCCTACCTTAGCATCACTCGTCCTGATATCTCTCACACAGTTCACATCCTGAGTCAGTTTGTCTCTGCTCCCCAGCTCCACTACAGTCACTTTCTTCGTGTTCTGCGATATCTTTGCGTGACCATCACTCATTGCCTTTTCTTTTCTCGCTCCAGTTCTTTGCAGCTTCAGGCGTACTCTGATGTGACCTAGGTTAGTGATCCTTTTGATCGCCGGTTTCTTTCTACCTATTGTGTTTTCCTTGGTTCCTCCTTGATTGCCTGGAAGACCAAGAAGTAGACTGTCGTTTTCCGTTCGAGCACTGAGGCTGAGTTGAGAGCCATGGTGTCGTTGACAGCTGAGATCACCTAGCTTCGGTGGCTACTTGAGGATTTCGGTGTTTCCACTACTGCACCGACTACTCTCTTATTAGATAGTACTGACACGATCAACATTGCTCGAGATCCCGTGAAGCATGAGCTCATCAGCTCACCAAGCACATTGGAGTGGATGCTTCATGCATGCGATCGCAAGTGCGAGCAAAAGTTATTGCTCTTTAGTATGTGCCCTCAGAGTTTCAGTTGGCAGATTTCTTCACCAAGGCACAAACTAGAGCTTAGCATCACAAACTTAGTGTTGTTGATCCACCATGAGTTTGAGGGGGGTGTTAGATATGTGTATAGTCCAGGGTCTCTTTGCATATTGTACATGGATATATATTGGTCTGTTGGGCCCTTTGGTAATATAAGGCCTCATTCTTACACCGTCAAATATTTTCTAACGTGGTAGTTTAATACTGTATAGGTACTATGTTGTACTTTTTATGATGTGTTGCATTGTTATTGCTGTTACATGCTTTATAGCTGTAACCTGTGTTTTTGCATTTTCTATAATTATCTGAGAATTTGGTTCGTTCCATTTGGCACCCTTGCTGATCTGTTTAATATATTTTCAGGGTAAGCAAGGAGTTGTTAAACACTTGTACATGGGAGTACTATTTATCTATAATGAAAGTGAAAGTGATAACAATGGATTTTTCTGTGCCCAATGCGGGTCATGTGAAAATATCAAGAAACGGAAGGAACTGGCAAGTTCCACTCCTGAAAATTCGGTATGTAGACACTAGATACAGTTTTTTTACTTATCAATGAATTGGAGCTGTTCTTTGTGTCACTTTTTTTTTTGTATCAGGAGAACAATCCAATTCCCATGTTTTCAGAGTCACCCATCATATCATATGAGCAAAATGAGCAACGAGACAGTAAGTGCTTCTTGATTTTTTTTTCCGCACTGTTATTTGAAAACTGACCAGGATTGACAACTTCGTCAGCAGAAAATAAGCTTTTTGTTCATTTCCTTGATCATACAGCTGAAAGGCCTTACAGGAGCACCAGAGAACAACTTTTCTCAATTGGGCAGATGCTGCGTATTCGAAAGGGTCCTTTGAAGGGCTATCTCTGTCGAGTAGTTCGAATATTTCGAAATGATGTAACTGTTAAGCTAGATTCTCTGCTGAAAATTGTTACAGGTTGGTTAGCTCGGTATCCTTGGAGCTTTTCTTTGGACAATGCCTGACTTCTCTGTGTTATGTTTGCAGTGCAAGCTGAGTTGCTCTCAGTGCCAACTAAAAGGGGGTAAGCAGCTACACATGTTTCAAGTTTCTCTTTTCTTTTGTTGGTTGTTTTAGTATTGTGCGACTGCATAAATCATCATATTGCTGAATAATGTCACTTCCATTTATGCTCATTGTGTCACATGGCATACCAGGGATAACTCATCTGGTGCTCCATCTGGTCCTTTTGGAAGTCAAGATACATCATTATTTGGTAAGTGTGTGTTTCATGTGTACAACAGTTGTTGCTACTAGCTAGATTTGTCTCTACAGTGTGTATAAGGGGGGAAAAGTTACACATCTCCCCCAAAAGTATTTGCTGCTGACCTGCTGCCTATTATGCTGCCCATTTGGTAGAGTTGTTTAGATGTGAGATACGGAATTTTACGCTGCTTATATAGCGTATAAGACTCAAATTCTTTGTTATTATCTTTTATCAGTTTGGTCTTGTAGATCATGGGATTTGTTACTTACATTGATTCTAAATTTAGGTTCAGAAGCAGACAAAACCTCATGGGACAATGGATTGCCGTTTGCCAGGTTTGTTTCATGTTTTTGATTTTCTATTTGTGATTTTGTATTACTATGCTGGTTATCTGTAAACCGGCCTAAACCCGGACTTCAGATTTTTTGAATTTATCCATCCCTACCCACCCATCAAAACGAACTTGTGTGGCTGACCTGCCACTGCACAGTTACCAACCATGAAAAACCAAAAGGACCAAATTCAATTTACCAGTTCAATGGTACCAGACGAATACTGTTGATAATTGGCTGGACAAGGTTGGCAATCATCAAGCTTTAGTTAGCCCAGTTTTAAAAAACCAAACTGTGCTTTTATGCTATTTTCCGTTTTGCTATCATTTCATTTATATACAATTAATTCTTCATGTATTTGTCACAAAGAGTTGCAAAATTTTGATA
This sequence comes from Bonia amplexicaulis, assembly GCA_036346245.1. Taxonomy (NCBI): domain Eukaryota; kingdom Viridiplantae; phylum Streptophyta; class Magnoliopsida; order Poales; family Poaceae; genus Bonia; species Bonia amplexicaulis. The sequence goes on from CM070749.1 coordinate 12,393,406, forward strand.
AATGAGGGCCCCTATAGCATCTTATATCTTCTGGAATATTTCTTTTGGATGCCCCAATTTTATATTTTACCAGTTTTGTTTTATCATTTGGACACTTGTGAAGTACAACAAGATGAGATTGGAAACCCTTGCTTCACTTTTTGAGCTGCAAAATTTCATAAGAAAGAAGAGAAGGAGGTTTAATAACCCTTAGGGCTCGTTTGGGAGGCCCAAAATCCAGGCCCATCCAACAAGGCCTTAATTTGAGACCAGTAATATGGTGAATCGGATTGCTCCCCCGCCCCCCAAATTTCTTCCTCTGTACCTATATTTAATCGTGCTTGTATTTCTTTCTTCTATACTTATTTAATCCTCCTTTGTAGTTGCAAAGGAATAGATCAAGTCTGTATCACTACAAAAGAGAGATGAGTAGGCATGCATTTCCTACTAACAATTTTTCCTGTCTGGTTTGCTCTTTAAGTATCCTTGTAAATGCCTAATTAAAAACTGTCACTTTGATTTACTTTTTTAAGGAAACTGCATAACGTGTTCCATTTTCGCATGCAACAAATTGAACATTTGAACATATGCAACTTTGAAATTTAATTTTTTTTTAATGAAAATGCCGCATTTCAAATTTCTTACTTTTCTAGACCACTCAAATTAAGTGCCCTTTTAACTATTTCTACATAATCTAGAACTTAAGATTGTCTTTACTTTGCAAGTATGTAAGAATCATGTAACATGTTCTTACGCCCTTCTGTGATGTCACTGATATATCTGCTATTTCGCTTTTACACTGCTTGCTCAGTTGCCTGTAATCTTGCTCCTTGCATTTATCTGGTTCAAATTTCTCAACTTCTAAGAGAACAACGTGATGGGTCATTAATTTTTTTTTCTGGTTGGGCTCTTTCCACTTATAGATGTGGTGTACAACATCACTTAAGAGGAATAAATTTCCTGAATTATTTATACTAGTTATTCGCTGAATTGTTTGATTTGCTGCAGTGATTCCTGGCAACCCTTTTCAAGTTCCTTGGTACCAGTCCAGAATGCAGGTAATATCTACTTTGAGGCCTTTCTATTTGGTACTGTAGTTTGGAGCCTTTCTATGTGGTAGCGTATTTTGGAGCTTCATTGATTTATTGTTTTGTTTGATCACAATGGTATTGTTATGTTATTATGTTGAGTTCCATCTTTGTGGTATAAAACAAAATCAGTATAGCAGGCATGGCTTCAAATATGATATTGTTGTTTTAACTTAGCTGTAGATGGAAGTTTAGGAATCTCAGGGTGCACACTCATGCATAGGATAATTTTTCATTTAAGTTTCTGGGAAAGTAGGAAGTGTCATCTTTCTGCAGAAATGACAAGTCTTGTATGGAAAATTTTCTCTATGCTTATGAGATTGTTTAGGTTCATTTACTAGCAGTTGATGTGTTTATAGTTTTGCTGAGTGTGCAACTTTTACATATTCAGATGGAGAATCAGAAGTTGACCCATGGTGTAAGAAAACGGCATCTTCTGTTGAGGGTGATTCTGATCCATGGGATAAGAAAACAGCATCTTCAACTGTTGAAGTATGGGACAATAGTACTACACAAAAGGAAAGCTCCAGTGATAATGCATGGGATAAACAAGCTGGAGGTTGTGGATTGGATGTTGGTGGCAGCTCTTGGGATAGAGCAGCGGTCAACAAGGAGAGTGAAAGGAGTGACAACTGGGGCGAGGCGTGCAAGGCGGCGGACATGGGAACTGGTGGTGACTCAGATCCTTGGGGCAGCAAGGTCAAAGAAGTGAATATGAAAGAAACTGATAGCTGGGAAAAGATTTCAATGCCACCGGAGAAGAAGTTGGAGGATGATAGTCAAGGATGGGGCCAACCTTTTGGCAAGTCAAACCAAGACCAAGATAAAGACGCAGTTTCGAAAGATGCAGACAAAAGTGGGGCTTGGGATACTGCTGTTGCTAATTGTATTGGATCATCCTCATCTGTTCCAGGGAGAGGGGATGATGATGCCTGGGTTAAATCTGATACTTTGCCTGTTGCTCAAGATGATGCCTGGGGCAAGTCAAAAGTCAATAATAGTGATGGAACAGTTGGGTGGAACGAAGCTGGAACCTCTAACCAAAACTGCAGCACTGGAGGTTGGGATACTGCTGCTGCCAACTGGAATAAATCATCCGCTGTGGGTGAAGGACACAAGGAAGCATGGGGCAAAGAAAAAGATTCAGCTGCTAAGTCTGAAGAAAGAAATAATGAAAGTGGGAACTGGAACAAGGCTGGAGCATCAGACCAAGTTGGTCGCAGTGATTGGGATAAACCAAAATTTTGTGGTGGTGATGGTCCGTCAAGCTGGAACAAGGGAGAGGAAGTTGGGGGTGATAATCAGAATAACAGCTGGAGCAGATCTGGTGGAAATTTTGAAGGTGGTCGTGGGTTTGGGCGAGGGCGAGGGAGAGGCAGGGGTAGAGAATCTGGGGATTTGGGTGGCAGAAATGACCAAGGAAGCTGGAAGAGCTCATGGGGCAGTGACAGTTCTGGAAGGCCCTCATGGAGGTCTGATAGGCAGGTGGACAATGAAGCTGGAGATTCTGGCGGATATAGGGGGAGGGGAAGAGGAAGGGGCCAATATGGAGGACGAGGAAGAGGAAGAGACAATGGTTGGAGAAACGGAGATCGAGGCAGTTCTGAGTTTGGAAAGGAAAGGAGCAGCGGTGATGCACCAAACTGGGGAAACAGTCAGCCAAAATTCGTAGATGGAGGTTCTTCTGATTGGGATAAAGGTGCATCCAACAAAGGTTCTAGGGGTAGTGGAGATAATTGGAATGCCCCAAATCCATCAAGCAGTCAGCCTTGGAGTGGCAGTGAAGGCACCAAGTCGTGTGATGAAAATCAGACCTCCACTTGGAACAGTTCTGAAGATCAAAAACCATCTGGAGGTGAGTAGCCTGTTTCAAATTTGTAGCTTTTTTAGATGTCCATGTTTGGTCCTACTTTTGTCTATATGTGCGCACATTTGCTGCTTTAAGTTCTGGATCTCATTTTCATTTGATAGTGCTATCAAGACCTAGATAAATATTTTAATTTCCAAAAGGAATATGCTACTCAAATTTCTTGACTTCTTGCATTGATTAATATTGTGCCTATTTGTTACCCTTGAGTGTTGGTAAAGTACAAAGTGATTCCGGGGTTTAGAAAGATGGTTTCTACTGCAGGTGCTGAGTGCTGAGAGTATTAAAACCGTGTGCTAGAAATCCTTGCTCTGCTTGATGTGCTACAAAGTTTTTATTTCTATTCTCTTGTGTAGGTGAACAAAATGATCCTTGGGCGAGCAAGATAACTTCTACTAAAGGTGATGAAGAGATAATTGGATTACTTATATTTCTTACTCTACTTGATGTTTTGTGCTATAGTTGTGTACTGACATATATATACTGCAGGTGCTGAGGATAACAGTGATGGCTGGAACACCAAGGCAAAATACTCTTCCTGTAGCACTGGGGGAAAGTGGGAGAATGCTGCATCTGGTAGTTCTGAAACCAAGTAAATTTCTTTTTCTGCTCTGTGTTGGATGTACTAAAAGCTTATCTTTTATCCTCATGTTTAGGTGAAGAACGGCAAAGTGATCCTTGGGCAAGCAAGATTGGTTCTACTAAAGGTGCTTCGGGGATGAATTAAATTGTTCACATTTGTTGCTCTGCTTGACATTTTAAGCTAAAGAAATTGATTTTGTTTTTCTGTGTGGTACCTCGAGATGCTTATATTTTATTCTCTTCTAGGCAAAGAACAAGAAACTGATCCTTGGGTAAGCAAGGTGACTTCTAGTGTGGGTGCTGATGATAACAACAATGGCTGGAACACAAAGGCGACGGACGCTCCCTCTGGCAGTGAGGGCAAGTGGGACAATGCTGCATCTATTAGTTTTGGAGCAGAGGAAAAAGCTGATGCCTGGAATAGTAAAGCTGGCAATGGGAATGGCGGGGGTTGGAACAATGCTGGCTCAGGTGGGCATCAGGGATCTTCTTGGGGTAAACCAAATTCGTCAAGTGGAGATCAGGAACCTGCTTGGGGCAAGCCAAAGTATGGTGATGATAATACTGGATATTGTAGGGGCAATTTTGGACGTGGGAACCGAGGCAGAGGGAGAGGAAGGAATTTTGGGGACAGTGGATCCTCGTGGAGTGGAGGTAACAGAAATAATGAATCAGGTGGAGAAAGGTCTGAAGATCGCTGGAACAGGAGGGATTTTGATGGTGGCAGAGGAAGTGGTAGAGGACGCTTTGGTGGAGGTGATCGCAATCAAAGTAACAACTTTGGGTCAGGAGACCGAAATGCTGGTAGTTGGGGCTCTGGCAGGGGAACAGAGACCGAGATGGTGGTTACAAAAACTGGAATGACAACAGCAATGAGAGAAGACCCTTGAGTCAAGATCGAGATGGTAGCTGGTCTCAATCTTCTGACTGGAATGCCAACAAAGGAACCACCGAAGGAGATCAAGCTTTCTCAAAAGGCAAGTCCAGCTGGGGGACTGACAAAAATGATAGCTGGGGAGCGCCAAAACCATCTGGTGGAGATGATCAGGCAGGAAAGAACGATGGAAACAACGCCTGGAGTCAAAACAGGTCATCTTTTGGCGATGGGTCCTCTATCCTGGGTGCGCCTGGCGACACCACGACTGGCGGAGGATCTGGAGGCAGAGGAGCGTCTTGGGAGAGGAGCAATGAAGATGGCTGGAATTCGTCAAGAGGAACCGGAGGCTCAGGTATGCCCACAGAGAAGCCTTCGTGGGGTGGGTCAGAAGCTGCTCCAAGGAAAGAAGGATCGTGGGATAAAGGTGAAGGGAGCCAAGGAGGTGGCGGCAGTTCTTCCTGGGAGAAGGCGGATGGGGGATGGAGCAGCGACAAGGGTGGGGGTGCCGGCAATGGTGGGTGGTAAGTTCGTTCCAGAACCAGCTGTGCCTGATTGGCGCATGTACATAAATGTTGCCATGCTGTGTGAACTCGGTGTGCATTTCTGGACCCTGGTATCCAGTAGTTGCTTTGCCATGCTACTCGAACGTTAGGACGTGGCCTAGTTCCAGCAAACATGTATGCTAATCGAGGTACCTTAGATTCATCATGGCTGAGATTTCCTAGTACTGGCTGTAATCAAGGTACTTTTGTTATTCTATCGGGCACTGACGGCGGCTGTGTGCGTGGGTTGGGTCCAGCCGCGCGTGGGTACTAGAGATAGAATAGGAATGACAGAGGCCGCGGCGGCGACCAAGGCGGCCATGCATGGTGGCCTGGCGGCACAGCGCGTCAAGGCGATCCAAGCTGCCCAGACTTGCCGCGAGTCACCGTCTGAACTGAGATTCGATTTCCTTCGATTAATTCGTTCTCAACTCTCGACTTCGTGCAAGGTACTACCGGCTGTCAGGGAAGGCAAGGGCCTGTTTGCGCGGCTGTTGCTTTTGGCTGAAATTTTAAACTTTAACTATTTACGATAAAGATTATAGATATCTAACACATTTAATATCGCTACAGCGACCAAGAAGAAACACTACTTGAACACGACACACACAGCTGGCTAGAAGCTTCATGCATGCTCCTAGTAACACTGTTGTCTCCCCATGCCGACATGGACTTGCTTCTGAAGACTAACGAAACCTGAAACTTCTGCTTGGCTTACACGACTGAAGATTGCTTAGTGTTCACATTTGACAGCCGGATGGTTTCACAAAATTCTATTGTCAATATGCAACCAGGGGCGGAACTAGGATTTAGCTATATCCCGAGCTAAGCTCTAACCATCTAGAACTAATGCTAATATATTCCGACACCACGCATAACAAAAATACATCACAAATACACTATTGATATGAAATGTGAGAGATGATTAAGACTTACAGATCATTAAAGGGGAGATTAGCTAGCACATTGATATAACCAGTAAATTGATCGTTCTGCAAATATCTGAGCAGAACAAAACATGGGTTAGATGCATGACACACTAACAAGACATGTCTAGGAGACAAAATAAATAAATCCATTTCTTATAAATTTTAAGACTTGACAATGCAGTGAAGCTTTGTGGCTAGTCACCGGTAAGAGAATTAAAGGAGAGAACCCTAAATCACATTACATAGGAAAATAGTAAGAGAATCAAAACATCATGAATATGAACAAAGATGAGGGATTTTACAACACAAGTTAAAGACCCATATGACAATGCACACAAAAAAGTACTCACGGTGTTGTCAAACTATCAAGGTTGGCAAATACGTCGGTCATATTTCCTTGTAATTGGTTATGATTAAGATTTCTGCATATAGCAAGAAAATTTTCATTTAGCCCTACCAGATGATACAAATTTCAAAGCAAAATCAACTTCTGGTTGCAAAGATACTCACAAGTACTTAAGATTAGACATCGTGGAAATCGAGTAGGGTAGATTTCCAGTGAAATGGTTTCCTACAAGATTGCTACAAAACAAGAATCGTGGTCTTAGATGCTTCGTCCGACCATCTTGCGGTCGAGGCTTCGTCCGACCACCTCGTGGTTGTAGACGCTTCATCTCCTTACGGTCGTGACTTCGTCCGACCACCTCATAGTCGCAAACGCTTCATCCGACCATCTCGCAGTCGTACACGTTTTGTCCGACCACCTCATGGTCGAGACCCCAACACATCAGCGATTTCACGAGAAGATCCTCTGCTTTCCCGAAATTACATATGAGTTCTCGATTTTCTTAGGAAGGCCCTCTTTTATGGGATAAAGCCCCGTATTTTTTTCAAAATTATATATATGTCTTCTATTTTTCTAGAAAAGTTCTTCGTTTTATCAAAAAATACGTATATATTCTTGATTTTTTAAAAAATCTCCTATAAATTATTGACTCTTATATTTTGAACTACGTGATAGCTAGTATGATAATGGCACCATTCTTCTATAATTAGTAACTTCTAAAGTTTGATGCAACGGATTATCGGGAACGCTAAGGTGGCGGCAGTTCTTCCTGGGAGAAGGCGGATGGGGATGGAGCAGCGACAAGGGTGGGGTGCCGGCAATGGTGGGTGGTAAGTTCGTTCCAGAACCAGCTGTGCCTGATTGGCGCGTGTACATAAATGTTGCCATGCTGTGTGAACTCGGTGTGCATTTCTGGACCCTGGTATCCAGTAGTTGCTTTGCCATGCTACTCGAACGTTAGAACGTGGCCTAGTTCCAGCAAAACATGTATGCTAATCGAGGTACCTTAGATTCATCATGGCTGAGATTTCCTAGTACTGGCTGTAATCAAGGTACTTTTGTTATTCTATCGGGCACTGACGGCGGCTGTGTGCGTGGGTTGGGTCCAGCCGCGCGTGGGTACTAGAGATAGAATAGGAATGACAGAGGCCGCGGCGGCGACCAAGGCGGCCATGCATGGTGGCCTGGCGGCACAGCGCGTCAAGGCGATCCAAGCTGCCCAGACTTGCCGCGAGTCACCGTCTGAACTGAGATTCGATTTCCTTCGATTAATTCGTTCTCAACTCTCGACTTCGTGCAAGGTACTACCGGCTGTCAGGGAAGGCAAGGGGCCTGTTTGGCGCGGCTGTTGCTTTTGGCTGAAATTTTTAAACTTTAACTATTTACGATAAAGATTATAGATATCTAACACATTTAATATCGCTACAGCGACCAAGAAGAAACACTACTTGAACACGACACACACAGCTGGCTAGAAGCTTCATGCATGCTCCTAGTAACACTGTTGTCTCCCCATGCCGACATGGACTTGCTTCTGAAGACTAACGAAACCTGAAACTTCTGCTTGGCTTACACGACTGAAGATTGCTTAGTGTTCACATTTGACAGCCGGATGGTTTCACAAAATTCTATTGTCAATATGCAACCAGGGGCGGAACTAGGATTTGGCTATGTCCCGAGCTAAGCTCTAACCACCTAGAACTAACGCCAATATATTCCGACACCACGCATAACAAAAATACATTACAAATACACTATTGATATGAAATGTGAGAGATGATTAAGACTTACAGATCATTAAAGGGGAGATTAGCTAGCACATTGATATAACCAGTAAATTGATCGTTCTGCAAATATCTGAGCAGAACAAAACATGATTTAGATGCATGACACACTAACAAGACATGTCTAGGAGACAAAATAAATAAATCCATTTCTTATAAATTTTTAAGACTTGACAATGCAGTGAAGCTTTGTGGCTAGTCACCGGTAAGAGAATTAAAGGAGAGAACCCTAAATCACATTACATAGGAAAATAGTAAGAGAATCAAAACATCATGAATATGAACAAAGATGAGGGATTTTACAACACAAGTTAAAGACCCATATGACAATGCACACAAAAAAGTACTCACGGTGTTGTCAAACTATCAAGGTTGGCAAATACGTCGGTCATATTTTCTTGTAATTGGTTATGATTAAGATTTCTGCATATAGCAAGAAAAATTTCATTTAGCCCTACCAGATGATACAAATTTCAAAGCAAAATCAACTTCTGGTTGCAAAGATACTCACAAATACTTAAGATTAGACATCGTGGAAATCGAGTAGGGTAGATTTCCAGTGAAATGGTTTCCTACAAGATTGCTACAAAACAAGAATCGTGGTCTTAGATGCTTCGTCCGACCATCTTGCGGTCGAGGCTTCGTCCGACCACCTCGTGGTTGTAGACGCTTCATCTCCTTACGGTCGTGACTTCGTCCGACCACCTCATAGTCGCAAACGCTTCGTCCGACCATCTCGCAGTCGTACACGTTTTGTCCGACCACCTCATGGTCGTAGACCCCGAACACATCAGCGATTTCACGAGAAGATCCTCTGCTTTCCCGAAATTACATATGAGTTCTCGATTTTCTTAGGAAGGCCCTCTTTTATGGGATAAAGCCCCGTATTTTTTTCAAAATTATATATGTCTTCTATTTTCTAGAAAAGTTCTTCGTTTTATCAAAAATACGTATATATTCTTGATTTTTAAAACCTCCTATAAATTATCGACTCTTATATTTTGAACTACGTGATAGCTAGTATGATAATGGCACCATTCTTCTATAATTAGTAACTTCTAAAGTTTGATGCAACGGATTATCGGGAACGCTATAGATTAAGTTTGATGAAATAAATAGCATAGTCTCACATAGCAACATAGAAATAAATAGTCTCACACATTTGTCTCATACATGAAGTAGGCAAATAAAGTAGCATTATTTAATACAGGAATAATAATACTACACAACACTAATTCTTCTTTCGATCTTCCCATGCCCTCCTGAGCCAACTTAACCTCCCATTTGGTGTCTTCAAAGTCTCGAACATGTCACGCATCGCTTCTTCATAAGAAGTTGTGTGGCATAGTAGTGCTCATCGTCCCTTCTTCTACCCCATCCTTAATGACTTGATCCATCATATTAGACATCTCATCTCTAACATGGTCTACAACTTGTGAGGTGGTGAATGTTTGCTACTTTGTTGCTTCATCTCATATGCATCCACTAAACGCTTCATGCATTGGTCTCTAAAAGTTTTCTTTCTTTCCCTTAGGGGAATAATTAGTCGGCCTTTTCTTTGCGCCTCGAGAAGTGGGAGTTCCATATCCTCAATATTTTCTCCATCAATATTTCCTCACATTAGGATCCCCTCACTCGAATATCTACAAAAGAAGCACCACTGTAGGAACAAACGAAGTCTCATTTGTCACACTGATTGCTTCAAACATGATACGCTCACTGGTCCTCATGCTCAAGTGGTACATCTTTGAAAGTTATACAACCTTGCATAGCCTGCAAAAAATATATGAATAAATTAGTTATATAAATTTTAGAAACACAATACAACTGTCAAATTAGTAACAAATTGTGTACTCACCGCATTTTGTTCTGCCCACCACTCGTCAGTAGCAACAATGCACCCAGTATTAGGATCTCTTCCTAATCCACTAGCTCTTATGTTCAAAGTCTTCCACTGGGTATATTTCTTTTTCATTGTATCCCACCTGTTCTTCATTTGCCCTTCATTGTAAGGCCTCTTAGTTCGTTCAAAAAACTTCCTAATAAGATTTGCATAGCCCACACTATTCAAGCAATTTTGCGGCCTATTGTGGGCAAGGACTTCTTCAACGCAAATGTCATTGAAAACCTTGGCAGCATAAGCATCCCATTTAGCCTGCATCTTTGCACCCTTTTCCGTTGGAACCTTTTCCATCTATAATGGTGTGGTTGTGTCAAGTTAAGCCTTTAATAGCTTGATTGGTAGAAAGAGACCGCTTCTTCTATTTCTTCAAGTCAAACGCAGTGTTAACCAAATGCGATGGAAATTTGGATTGACAAAGCGAATACATGCACACAACTACGGTTTAGCCTCACTCTGATGCAAAATAACCCTAACGCATGCACGAATCACAGGATAGTAATTATCTACCGACAAGAGAAGCGGAAGAACAGAGACAAGGTTTTCTGAAGCAAATTGGTCAAATATAGATGGGTATGCGATAGGTTTAATTATTCTCTGGAAGTCTCCTTACCAAAAGCCATAGGAGCCAGGACCCAGGAGCCAACAGGTCGAGGACAGGAGGACTACTGCTCTTGCGAAAGCGAAGGAGGAGCGGAAGGTGATAACGACGATGCCCTTCGTCTCCTACCTCCTGCTCCTGCCGCTGCTGCTGTCGGCATCGGCGGCGGATGCTGCTAGTGGTGGTGGTGGGAACCTGTCGGACTACGAGGCGCTGTTCGAGGCGTGGTGCGCAGAGCACGGGAAGGCGTACGCGACGCGGGGGGAGCGCGCGGCGCGGCTCGCGGCGTTCGCGGACAACGCGGCCTTCGTGGCGGCGCACAACGCCGGCGCCGGCGCGGGACAGTCTCCGTCCTACACGCTCGCCCTCAACGCCTACGCCGACCTGACGCACGACGAGTTCCGCGCCGCGCGCCTCGGCCGCCTCGCCGTCGGCACGGAGGACGCCGCGGCGGCGGCGCTCGGGAGAGTGACGTACCGGGGATTCGCCGGTGGCGTTGGAGCAGTGCCCGATGCGGTGGACTGGAGGCAGAGCGGCGCGGTCACCAAGGTCAAGGACCAGGGCAGCTGCGGTGAGCGCACGCTTCTCGATCTGTTCTACACTTGAGATCGCAGAGTTCATCTTTTTCCCGTCAGAATTTGTTGTTACGGTTGTTTGTTGGGATTTGATGTTAGAACATAGAAATCAATAGGTTAATACAGCGAATGAAGTAAACACTGTGAGTTAAGATCCGTATGACCCATGCATTATCCAGTAGTCACAAAGTATTCGAAGAATCCAATGTTACGAATTCAAGATTAAAAGGGAGCAGAAGCTGACAAATACAAAGTTAATTTCGCACTTTCAGGACTCATCAGGGAAACATGTGGTAGATTGATTGGTTAGCATTTAGCAACATGCTTGCCTGTAGTGTATTGTGTTCCACCTGTAGTGCTTATCATCATGCCCGGTTAGAAAAATCCTGGAAAATTTTCCCTGGTTAGTTTTTGATATATAGTAAATTGGTGAAACCAAGCGACTTAAGACGTTTTGTTTACAGGACCCAATTTGCAATTTTACTGACTACATTTCTCCAAGCTATACTGCCTTTTATTCATTTGAGCGCTTTCCAGCACTACATCCGAAGGTCATAAGCTTTGCTATTCTTAAAATGAAGTATCAAGGTGCTGAAGCGGCTACCCCAGTGTACTGACAGTAAAATTCCATAGATACTCCATAAATCAGAGATAAAGGGTTATGCCTCTAATTCTGTATGAGATTCTCCATTGCACACTAATGAGATGACAAATTAAACTTCTTAGGTGTTGTTGCTGTTTAGGGCGTCCTGTGCAAGAGAATTGCCTATAATTTTTGTTAGCTTCTACCATGGAAATAGCCATGTGATGTTTCAATACATAGTACAGCTGTGCCTTGTGGCTTAATTAAGGAATCTTGGAAATCCTCCTTAATCTAAAATTGCCTATGAAAGCAGCCTCCCAATTGTGCGACATCACCTTTAAAACTGTAGCCATTAGATCAAACTCAATTAAAATATTAATCATTAGATATTAAATACTTAAGAGACGCTTTGATTAGACACATTTTAGTTGAAAGGGTGGAAGTTTATAAAATCGTATTCATTGTTTCATGAAAAGACATCCTTTTATGGCACCCATTGGAGATTATAAATAGTCTAGGAATAATTTGATTAGTGTCGATAGTAAAAGTTATCATCGGTCAAAAAACCTGTAGCAAAGCGCGAGTGTTAATACTTGTATTAATGATTATGCTTCCAGCATTCCAGTGTTCTAGGTTAGGATTAGGAAAAAGTCCATTATTGATTCCTCAACTCTTCGTATGGTTTAGTTTTCGTCCGTCATCTGCAAAACCGAGTAAAAACACGAACTTCAACTCTCAAAACCGTTTAGAACCCATCTCTCCCGCTAGCAAAAGGTGGATCTGAGCTAGCCAAAACGAGGTGGGGCCAACGTGTCATCGAGTCCACGGATAACTCACGGGGTAAGCTAGACCGTGTCATTGAAATATTAAGCATTTTTGGTTTTTAATATAAAAATGAAGGTGAGCCCCACCTTGTTTGGGCCAGCTGAAATCCAATGTGGCATGCCATGTGGGTCAAAGTTGGTCAAAATCGCCTTTTGCTAGCGGGAGGGGCGGATTCTAAATGATTTTAAGAGTTAGAGGATGTGTTTTTACCTGATTTTGCAAATGAAGGACGAAAATTAAACCATGCGAAGAGTTGAGGGACCAAGAATGAACTTTTTCCTTAGGATTATCTTAAAGTGCCTCTGGTAAATTGGAAAGGCGCAAATAGTGATGAGAGCCATATCAGAACCTTCTTAGCAATCTTAGTTTGCAAGTTAGGAGTAGGAGTGATACTTGGCTCAAAGATACAAGGCTCTATTTCCACAAAGTCACGCATTTGAACTTGTATCTAGTTTTTGTTTCGTTTTGTTGAAGGGGCTTTATACAAGATTCTTGAAGTATATTTGTCACTTGTAACTGTTGGTGCCACCTCATTCCCAACCACTAAACCACACCAGTACTTCCAGTTAATGTGGTCTGGATTGTTGTTCAGGTGCTTGTTGGAGCTTCTCAGCTACAGGTGCCATGGAAGGAATAAACAAGATCAAGACGGGCTCTCTGGTCAGCCTTTCTGAACAGGAACTAATCGACTGTGACAGATCCTACAATAGTGGTTGTGGTGGTGGGCTCATGGACTATGCTTTTAAGTTTGTGATTAAAAATGGTGGAATTGACACAGAGGATGATTACCCATTTCGTGAAACAGATGGAACGTGTAACAAGAACAAAGTAAGATTGAGTTGTAGAAACCTACCTTCTAGAGCATGTTTAGACACCTACTGTGTCATATTTATACAATTCGTCTGCTTGTTTTGCAGCTGAAAAGGCGAGTAGTAACAATTGATGGCTACACTGATGTACCTGCCAACAATGAAGACTCGTTACTTCAGGCTGTTGCCCAGCAACCTGTTAGCGTAGGAATATGTGGCAGCGCTAGAGCATTTCAGCTATACTCCAAGGTTTGAAATTTTGAATACATGTTTTGGTTGCTCTCTCACTAACTTATGTTAGTGATTGTACTTTCCTTTTAATGTTTTCTTATTCAGGGTATCTTTGATGGCCCATGCCAAACATCTCTTGATCATGCTGTGTTAATTGTGGGATACAGTTCTGAAGGTGGCAAGGATTATTGGATTGTGAAAAATTCTTGGGGTGAAAGTTGGGGAATGAAGGGCTATATGCATATGCATCGAAACACTGGTAATTCCTATGGTGTCTGTGGTATAAACATGATGCCATCGTTCCCAACAAAAACAAGCCCGAATCCTCCTCCTCCACCAGGCCCTGGTCCAACCAAATGCAGCCTCCTTACGTACTGCCCTGAAGGATCCACCTGCTGTTGCTCCTGGCGTGTCTTAGGATTTTGCCTTTCTTGGAGCTGTTGTGAACTGGATAATGCAGTTTGCTGCAAGGATAACCATTATTGTTGTCCTCGTGACTATCCTATTTGTGACACGGTTAGCAAACAATGCTTCAAGGTACACACAGGATTTACGCATTCTTTGTTGGGATTGAGCTTTCGTCATGTTTGTGGTTGGAAATTGACCTGCCTCAAAGCTTGATATGGTTATGCTTGACAAATGTTCCACATTACCTTATTCTTCTATCTTCATTTTATTCATATCTGAGTTTAATTTTTAGTCTTACTGACTGTTACAGCTTTGGAAGTTACCAACGTATAACCTTTTACAGCATCGGATAAATGTTGTGTATTCTGAGGTCTGAGCATTTGATGACTTACTGTTTCAGGCTTATGGCAACTTTTCCGGTATGGAGGGAATTAAGAGGAAGCAGTCTCTCTCTAAAGTTCCCTCTTGGAATGGTTTGTTGGAACTGTTGGATTAATGGACATATAATGAGGGATTACAGGTAAGATCAGGTCGACTTGCTTTGGATTGTACTGTCATTATCGACATCCTTATCTTAATGTGACCAGTGAGGCAGTGCCCATCCTTTTTCCTAAACAGATACAGATGTATGCATGATCTTATACAAGTGGCGGGGTTCACTGCCTTCTTCCAAGTGTCCTGCCGCCTTGTTGTATGCTCTAGCTCTAGCTCTACGCTGGTTGTCTTGCACAGAGATGCCCAGATTTTATTGTGTATCGGTGAGTCTCACAGTTCGCACTGTATTGTGGAATTTTATGATCGTACATGTCAAAATAGGCTATGGGCTCTGATACTTGATTCACAGTGGTTTATTTCACTCAATTTGTATTAGAGTTGAGAACCAGTCGTAATAAAGAGAGATGCATCTAGTTCAACAGTTCTCCCAATTTGCCCAAAAGCTTTTGGTTTTTGATTTCTGACTTTTAATTCACTATTCTTTTATTTCGTCGTTTTGTTTTTTAGCTTTTTTTGTCTTTTTTTTCCTGTATTCCTTTTGCATTGTTTGTGATGGGCTAATCTTTTTTTTTCTATTTTTAATTTTTTAAATTTAATTATGTCAAATAATCTACCATCAATTACAGTGAAAAATAATTCAGCTATAGTGAAAAAAATCATAAGCTGTCGTCAAACTAAGCACCATATAGTGGTTGGTTGTACAATCATGTTTTTTTCACAGTAGCTATACAAGCATGGTAGTGATGTGTCTGGTTCTATAGAGCCCTTTCATTCCTTTTTTTTAGCAGTTTCTGACTTCTAACTGGTAGCTTTTAGCTAAAATTATATTGTAGCTATTGTTAGCTTTTTCTAAGTTATTTAATTAAAGAAAAATAAAAATATTGTTGTATCTTCATAGAAAATGGCAAAAAGCAAAGAGAAGAAGAAAAACCAACAAAAGAAAAAAAGACGAAATTAAGAAATCAACACGTTCATTCTAGCTTTTGAAAGCTAGAAGTCAGAAGCTGAAATTGGATGAATGGGCTAGGTTTCATCTCATATTTGTAACTTACTACTGACAAATAAAAACAGTGGCAAAACCCAGTATGTTGTTAAGACTGTCCGAACTATGCTTAGCAGTTTGAGGTTATGTTCTAAAGTGCTATTTCTTATTATTTTTATCTTTTAGCTGAAATAGTATTATATAGTATTATAGCGGTTGTTACTTTTTTTCTGATATATTTAATTAAAGAAACATAAAGACAAAAGATGAAAATACTTATATCTCTACAAATAATGCAAAAAAAGAGAGAAGAAAATCCGTGAAAAAACCATCGCTTTCTAAACACTTTTTAGCTTTGAAAACCTAGAAACTATGCTATTTGCAACGGAGCCAGGCTAACATGGCTTTTGGGCTAATCTTGACTCGAACCCAGCCGAACTTCTTTCCCCTGGGATAAAAGAAAGGACAAAACTCAGGCATCGGTAAAAGCCCCGCGTTCCAATTCCGAGCGGCCGACGCCGCCGGTTCGATGCTGACGGCGACGCATCCACACACAGCAAAGTTTATTCTAATAAAACGAAGGAAACAACGTTCTGCACTGCAGGGGAATAGATACAGGGCATATTTTTTTGGCTGAAGATTATGTCTTTTGATTGTGGTTTATGGTTTTTGGACCGTTCGTGTAAGAGATTACAGAGTAACAGAAACTCGCGTCCAGTTTTTGCTGATATAAATAAAGTCGGTACAATATGTACTACAATTAGCTAGTAGATTCTATCTTAAAAAGATACTCCGTTTAAAAACTAGTTAATGTAAAAAGCCGAAAACAATTTTTAGAAGCTAAAAAGAACATATCCATTGAGAAGCTGGCTTCTTTAATTCTCCACCGCGAAATTAACAATCGGAATCATGCAAAGTCGGCGAGGCATGGGAGAGGAGGAAAAGGAGAGTGAGAGGTTGGGAAAAGGTTGCGTTATGTTTCATTTGTGCGTGAATTGGCTCCAGTAGGTCAGCGAATCGAGTTCCCCTGGGTTGCTTTCAGGTCTCTTCAACCGTTAACGCGGCTGCCTGCTTGTGACGGTCGGTGGTCTCCCGTGCCCTTCTTTCTCCCGGTCATCCTATAAATTGTCAGGTTGGTGTTTCTCGTTGTCTTATAAGCATGTGTGGGATCTTCGGAAAAGCTATCTTAGGACTTCCAGAATCGGAGTTGGCCTGTTACCATGGTACCTTTTTTGGATTAATGTTTAGTCTTAGAGCCTTGAGGTGTGAGATCACAGTGTCATTCCTAACGTTCTTAGAATCCAGAACAGGACTCGCATTGCAGTTCTTTTTTTTTCTTCATGAAAAGCTTGCTAAGTGATGTCGTAACAGTACTTCGATTTGACTGGCAACAAAATGCAAAAGCATTATCCTTCTTCATATTACCATATGATTTCTAGTGTTTAAATTCAGTGATCATGCTCTCATAAAATTTTGGTGGGCGTGTCTAATAGAGCATCAAAAGCAGCCACGGGAAGAGCCCCGTAGCGGTTGGGCCTTGGGGAGGGACAAGAGGATATCCTTGGGATGATGGTGTGTACTCCACGATACGCCAGATTGTGATCACCCATGGTGCAGCTATCGATTCCATAAGGATCGAGTATGACCTGAAAGGAAGCTCAGTCTGGTCGGAGACGCATGGGAGTACTGATGGAGGCTCTGAAACAGATAAGGTCTAGTTTACTAAATCCTCACTGAAGCAGTTGCAGTTTTTCCTAACATGATTTGTACAAGCTGAACAGGGAGTCTCTGTGACTATTGGTCTTGATGCTGCAAGTGTAAACATCTATAATAATTCTGATAAAGTTAAAGGATACTTGCTAGGCCATAGTTTTTTGTGTTCTAAGGTTAGACGAACATCTTGACATATTGATTTGCTTCAATAAAGTTCAGGTGAGTTTCCACAACACAAGCCTACTTTGATCACCATTCTACTCCAAAAAAATGCTTATTTAGTTTTTCATAATTCTGAACAAAACTATACTCAGACTTTGTATGCATAATCTACAGGTGAAGCTAGATTTTCCTGATGAAATCCTTCTGTCTGTAAGTGGCTACTACGGATCAGTCTGCGGGACTCCTGTTATCATAAGATCGTTGACATTTCAGAGTAACCGTTCCAAATATGGGCCTTTTGGTACTGAAGATGGGACGCCTTTCTCACTTCCAGTGAACAGTGGCAGCATTATTGGTTTTCATGGAAGGTCCGGGTCGTATCTCAACTCAATAGGCTTTTATCTGAAGCAAGTGCATGTCCCAAATCCATCGAATTCTCCAGCCTCGAGCCAAAGTCAAAGGCTTCCAAGTGCATATAACAGAAATGGTTATAGTTTCGCTGAGGATGGTGCTGGACACGACATGGTCCTCGCAGTGCGAGATAGAGGTGACAGCTACACTGTTTATACTAGCAATCACCCTAAGCAGCAGTATACAAATCCATCTCCGGACTACAATGATGGAGCTCTCTGGAATAAGGTGCCACAAACTAGTCTATGACATTTGCATTCTGGTGTCCATGCTTTTGTGTGTCTGAAACTGTACAGTACTTACATCCTGAACTATGCTTTGCAGATGGTTTCTTTTCCTAGTTCATACGGAGAGAAGGGGTTGCACCGTTGCAGCTATGAACAGCCCTGAGACATATGGTCCCTGGGGTGGAAGTGGTGGCACCATCTTTGATGATGGTGTATACACCGGTGTGTGGCAGATCAATTTGACATGCTCAGTGGGAATTTCTTCTATGAAGGTGCTGTATGATCGAAATGGGCAGGCAGTATGGGGCAACAAGCATGGATTCAGTGGAGGCGTTTCACCCGACAAGGTAATGTGATTTGAGTACTGCAATTCTTTTGCTGGACAATTATATAGAGGATTTTTGACGACATGGTACTTTTGTTCTGCAGATAGTATTCGATTTTCCGTCAGAGTTCTTGACTCATATAACCGGGTACTATGGTTCGACAATGATCATGGGTCCAACGGTGATCAGATCGCTCACATTCCACACGAACAGGCGGAGATACGGACCATATGGGGATGAGCACGGCACATACTTCTCCACCAGTTTTACTAATGGAAGGGTAGTAGGATTCCATGGCAGGGAGGGATGGTTCGTCGATGGCATTGGAGTTCATGTTCAGGAAGGCAGGGTGGCGCCACAGCGAGTTAGTAGCAGACCAGTGGCCGCGATGAGCCCGCCTCTGCGGTACGACATGCTTGCGCAAGCACAGAGTGAGATGGACGATGAGGTATCTACTTTCTTGTCTGAATCATGTGTGTTCAGTATGGATGCTTTTGCAATGTACTGCAGCTACAGAGGTGAGTGATGCATTTGAATCATTCCGCAGGCTGCATATGGCATGGCGAAAGAACCAGTTCCAATGGGACCAGGGCCATGGGGTGGGGAAGGAGGTCGGCCATGGGACGACGGTGTCTACACCGGCGTGAAGCAGATCTATGTCATGAGAGGCGCGTTTATTGGTTCGATGCAGATCGAGTACGACAGGGGTGACCAATCCATCTGGTCAGCGAGGCATGGAAACAGCGGCCACATAACCCATAGGGTGAGTAGAATCAATCAAGTTCTTCACTCGCCAAGTTCTTTTTGCCAATGAATAACATATCAAGCAATCTACTGGCAACACTGAAGCTGTTCATCTTTCTTCGGTAGCACAAGTAACAAGCTCTGTCCAAACGCATCTGCAGATCAAGCTGGACTACCCACACGAGGTCCTGACATGCATATACGGCTACTACAACACCAACAGGGAGGGAGGGCCTCGAGTTCTGAGATCGATCACCTTCATCAGCAACCGAGGAGGCCGTTCGGCGAGGAGGCCGGGGCGTACTTCTCGTCGGCGACGACGGAAGGGAAGGTGGTCGGGTTCCATGGCCGGAGCGGGCAGCACCTGGACGCCATTGGGGTGCACATGCAGCACTGGCTGGGGGACAGGAGGCCTGCCCCCAAGTACGTCCTGTCCAAGTACCTCTTCTGATCGAGGGGCTAGCTTACATGCAGTTAGTCATACGACGATTTTGAGCTTTGGAGGCAGCATGTCTGCTCAGCCTGCAGCCGAGTTCATTCCCTATATCCAGGCATACCTACTGGATGATGAACTGGTGATTCTGAATAATTCACACTAGTTTCTTAGCTCCGATTTGCCTTCTGCTTGTCATGGAGTGTCCTTGCAGTTCTGCGTGATCCACTCGGTCCGAATTTTATCATGGCTACCGGATTCGCCGCATCTCTAGGATTTCCCAGCCTCGAGACAGTTCAGGACACGAGCTCACTGTTGCGTTTTTAGGAAGAAAAAAGTGGGATGCATCTGCCACTGTGATATCTCAGCCATTCCTCACGCATGGATGTAGGTGGCATTTGGTTCGTGGGCTATGATCGATCGGTGGGAATGGGAGATAAGGGTAGGAGAATGTCATTTACCATGTTTGGTTGGAAGGAATGGGAAACAACCATGAATTGGGAATGTGATATGATGAGGAGATGCAGAGGAGACGAAACTACCAGTCCGCTAGAGCGCCGCTCGCCGGAGTCCGCCCTCATGTGTTGAGCCCCGCCGCCGCGTGCGCATCCCCGCCATGGAGGCCAACATCAAGACCGACGTTTCGCCTTGCCTTCGTCGCCGAGCATAGCCCGTCTCTAAGGTTGCCACCGAGCTTCTCCCGTGGCGGCTCTGCCTGGCCGCTCTACATATATTGTGTTTTTGTTGGATTTTGTGTTCGTTGCTTGTTCCTTCGATCTTGGCTATCCTGTCCTATTTTGTATTCTCCGATTTCGATTTCTTTTTCATTTGCTTCCGATCGAGGGAAGGGATGGAGATGGAATAAAGTAGGGAATATTCTTGGTATATTTGGGAGACTCCAGCAATTTCTGAAACGTGTCTCAATTTCACTTGTTCTACGTAAACAAATTGTATCAGATTATCTATTTTCTTTTCTATACTGGGGTATTTTGGTCATTTAAGATTATATCCCTATCCCATACCTAATGCATAACAAAGTAATAGGGCTAAAACCTGGTAGCCCAATGCGTACCAAATAAAGTTGAGCAGTGCTTTGATGTTTTTCTTTCTAATAAAATTAGCATTAATCTTAAAGTAAACAAAGAGATAAGTAATATCTATCAACCATTTATCATGTTTTAAAAATTATATAAATCACTATTGAGAAAAGTATAGGAACACCTCCGTATGAAAATTCCGAGTCCGCGTTCGAGTTTTCCTTGACGCGCACATTCAACTGAATAAAATGGGGGATACACATATGTATGTTAAGTGGGACAGTGTGTATCCATGCTTCGGAGATTTGAGCCTCCGATTATTTTTTAGTGTGTGTACAAGATATGTATGTATGAGATAAGTGTGATGTGTATGAATTGTATTCGGGTCTGTTTTGTACCTCTAAAATAATTGATAACCCAATCCGAAACCTTCCTTTTTTTTTACATCCCACCTTATAAAAGGTCACCAGCCATTCACACTTCTAGAAGGTTGTCCCTGGTATGAGCACACCCTCCCCACCGTCCGTTCCAGATCGGACAGCGGAGACAACCTACTCCCGACCAGGGCTCCAATTGTAATTTTTCCTAGGAAGAAGGGCATATTCGTAATGTCACGCGATTGGATAAAATCCTGATTCCTCGGTCCAGGACAATATCTTTCGGAAGACGAGCGGCGGAGGAGAGAGAGGACGAGTGGGTGCGCCCTTGCCGAGGAGAGTGTGCGAGAGAGAGATGGCGGCGTCGGCGGCGGCACAGGTGGAGGCATCGGTGATCGCGATCCACAGCCTGGAGGAGTGGACCATCCAGATCGAGGAGGCCAACACGGCCAAGAAGCTGGTATCTGCTGATCTCGTCTCCCTTCCTTTCCCCCTTAGTTTTGCAAGGCAGCAAGCAAGATCAATACATCCACTACCTAGGCCTGTTTAAGATTCTGCTCGAGCGTGAATGTTTTTATCTATCCATTGCTAAGATCTAAACTGTTTTGGTGATTATGGTAATACCTGAGCTGTTTCCCTGTGTACTTTTAGCGGGCACCTAGGCGGAATTTGTGCTTACTCGAGTTGGATTTGTTGTGTTTCTTTTTGATGATTCGGAGAGCATATCAGCCCCTGTTAGGGATCTAGTATTTCTATCCGTATGACGGATTGCAGAAAAAAACAGTCATTTATTTTCGTCACCATGTGAACTTGTTTAATGGATGATGCGCACTAGCTCGTGAGAGGCAATGCACCGACTTACCCGATCTCACGGCGTAGGATCAAGAATGGTAGTTTAGGGAAAATTTGTAACCCAACGACGAGGAAGCCAACCATAGCCTGCTATCCGAGATAATCGTTAGTCCACAAACCTGAATACTAACTCACACAGCTACGCTCGATGGCGTAGAAGCACAAGCTAGGTGCAATTCACGGGAATCACAAGAACTCGGGAAGCAAGAACACTCTCATTTTTCTTAATAGATCAATATCTAAAAGTAAGTTCTTCCTATGGATAGGAGTAGAGGGGTATATATACTAGGAACAACCCTCCTAGCTGGGTATGAACATAAGTAATAACGTTGGAAGGTGGAAGGCCAAATGGTTGGAGCATTCAAGGAGTCTTCTTAAATTCTCGCCTCGCTCAATTTCTGCAGTCTTTGATAAAAAACAGCAATAACTCTCTCGCTCGGAAGTCCAAAAGACGAACTGTTTGTTGGAGGTGAAAATAGACTTGATTATCTTTCCATCCATATAGGATATGTATAGTAAAACATGACAGGTTGGTGCGCAAGCCTTTAAAAGTCTTCAGTGATAGCAGCAGATTTATGAGAAACTGTTACTAAATGACCATATCTTTCTTTCACAACTCCAAATGATGCACGGTTTGAAACGTAGGAAAATAGACTAGACAAGTCATCCATTGGTGTGGTGTATGCTGGTTGGAAACATTATAATTCATGCAGATAATGATTGCAAAACTCGGTTTTCTGGACCTCTCTGTTCCTCTCTAATGCACCTGAGTTCAATCAAAGAAGAAGAGGTGGGGGCCACGACCAAGTCACAAGAATCTGAAATGTAACTTAGGTTAGCATTCACCTGATCATGTATTTGTTTAGCACGTCTCCTTGTGATTGGTCTTTGATATTGTTGGTCATTGTTATGATCATCTTCAGTGTACTTATTAAAGATTGGGATGTCCTCATCATCCTCCCCCTCTTGAAAAGAGAACTACCTCTCTTTTCTAAGGTCTTGCCCTTTGCTTTGTTTGAAACCAGTGTAAAGTGTTGGATTTTTTTAATAAAAGAAGTGTGCACTCTTTCCTTGATCCCACGTAATGGCGCATATTTTGTAAACACGTGATCTTTAGTACAAGTTCCTTGAGATATTTTTGTGTTGCAGATGGCATAGCTCTTCTTAGAATTAGAACTGTTGCAACATTATTTGCGCCTAGTGTTGGTTCAGAAGTTTTGTGTTGTATGGAGATTGGAGAATACTTTCGTAGTTTTCTTTTAAGATTGTAAAAACTGCTACTGTGTGCAATATCCCCTATTTGGTAGTGCTGAAATTCTGCACCAACTTTTCATACAGAGATCAGAGCGTCCTTTCAAGTTTGTATGGTGAGAATGATCACGAGAACTCACTAGAACCCTAAACCATGAAATGTTTATGAAATTTATGTAGTGTTGAATCAAGAAGATAGTTTGTAATTTTGTAACAGACTTCCAATCCAGAAGTTCAGGATAATCACAATCATTTAATGAAGAGATGATTATATGCCACCGAATAGTGTCCGCTTCTACAAAATGTCATTGAAAACACTCTATTATATGCCACTGAATAGCACCAAAATTCTATTATATGTCACTACCGTTAGTTGACCGTTAGGGGAGGCCGTTATACTCTGAAAAAAAAACCAAAATGTCCATACGAAAAGACCAAAGACCCGATTTATTTAAAATAGCAAACAACCTTCAAAAGTTATGAAAATTCATAGAGGTGTTGTTCAATATGTCAGTAAGCGAGGAAAAAATTTCAATGTACTGTTCGAAGACATTTTTCAGATTTTTAATTTAAATGCTAATAAAGGCTAGTATTTACACACAGATACTAAATGAGGTCTAAAAATTCTGAAAAAATTCTCACATGCTCCTAAGATGTCACATAGCTCCCAAAAAAATATGATTTTCCATTTTTCTACAGTGAATTTGTCCCAGATTAAACCATATCTCAAATAGGCTAATTTTGGATTTGAATTTCAAAAATGGAACAAATGGAAGAGTCATTTACAAAATTTTATATTTGAGTTGTACACTGCCCCAATAATCCACAAAGAAAATTTAAGTATTTTTACGACAATTTGCCCTATATTTAATTTTTATCAAATGGGTAGATTTGAACTGAGGTAAAATCGTCTTTTTCAGAGGTAAACATACCCTAACTGATGGCAATTGCATATAATAGAGTTTCGGTGCTATTCAGTAGCATATAATAGAGAGCGTGTTTTTCAATGGTATTTTGTAGAAACAGACGCTATTCAGTAGTATATAATCAATTATCTCTTTAATGAATACCTTTTTTGATAAATTATATTCTGAATTGCAAGATCTGGTAAGCTTTTGAGCTGTTGAATTAGCAACAGTGTTATCAAGCCATGTTCGGCATATTTTTCTCAAATGCGTGTTAACCTTGTTTTCCTCTTAACAGGTGGTGATTGACTTCACTGCATCATGGTGCGCACCATGCCGTGTCATTGCTCCAGTTTTCGCTGACCTCGCCAAGAAGTTTCCAAATGCTGTTTTCCTGAAGGTTGATGTTGATGAACTGAAGGTAGTGGAATTTGTGGCACTGTTTACAGAGTATTGTAGTACAATCCTCTTCTGATTTCCTAACAAGGATTTATGTGACAAACAGCCTATTGCTGAGCAATTCAGTGTTGAGGCCATGCCAACATTCCTGTTCATGAAGGAGGGAGATGTTAAGGACAGGGTTGTCGGCGCTGTGAAGGATGAACTGACGGGCAAGCTTGCGTTACACATGGCCCAGTAATATTATAGTATACTAGTATTCGCCTAAATAAAATGATCCTTCGACTCTGAAAGGACAAGTGCCCTCCGATGGCACTTTGTATGAGTGCGCTTACTGCTGTTTAGTTCATGGATAGTGCCTTGCTTGATCCAAGCTTGTGCTTTGCATATGATGGTTTTCTTTCGGACGAGATATTAGAATGGTGAGTCAAGAGTCACTATCTTGGGAATTGTTTAACTGTCATCATATTTAGTCAATCTAGTTATTTTGCTATCACCCACTAGTGATGTCCGAGTTTTTTTGACTTGCAGAGTTGTATGGTTTCTCTGCCATGAGTACCTTGCTATGATGCAAACTCATGTCATCTCAAGTCAGTACCTTGCTCTTTTGATCTTGAACGCCCCGCACCTTCATAAAATTTTGACTGTGGTTTGAGAATCGATGACCTGCGTTTTGAACAAACCTTTAGTTAATGTCGATATGGTTAAATTTACTTTTGCATTTCTGCCTGGTCATCTCCATTCGACTTATACGTTACCCATGTGTGGGATTATCCTTTACTTCACTCGGTATCATTTCACCGGTCTTTTAGGGGGTGTTTATATTAGTTTTTGCTAATAACTTTGCTTCGCTCCTTTCGGCTTCAACTTCTGTCTTTTAGTTTCTAGTTACTATTTCTTAATTTCTTCTTTTTCGGATCTTTTAGCTTTTTTTGCTTTTCTTTTTTCATATTCCTTTGTATTGTCCGTGATATGTTAATATGTTTTTCTTTTTTAATTTTAAATTTTAATTATGTCAAAAAAACTACAGTATCTACAGTGCAAAATAAGACAAATAAAGTGAAAAAAAAAATCATAAGTCACACAAAAAGCCAAATTGAGCAGTGGAAAATACAAGTGAAAGATATATGCACGTGGCAGAAACGAGAAGAGTGGGGTGTGGGATACACCCGTGACCTAAATCTTATCCCGGAGCAAGAAAGTAGCGAGAGAAGTGGAGACGCTAATTCGAGAAGTCAAATGTTTGTCTTAGTTTTTGACTTTTTAAAATAAAATCAAAAGTAGACCCAACACAAACAGGGTCTTAGTCGGTGGTTTATGAAGTTGCTCTTGGTCGCTCTAGGGAGAGAGACGATTACCAGCTGCTAAGAAAAGCTGACTTGATTTTTAGATAATGGAAGAGAAAGAATCTCTCATGGGCTCTGCATCAAGAATGCACACAACCCAATTTATTATAAAGACAAGAATATCAAAATAACCAAATATATTAAGAGCGGCCTGGAGCCTTACAACCAAAACACTGAAGGAGATTAAGTTTAAACATTGCAAATCTTGTGACTAAACTGTCATCTGTGTATATTGAGGAGTTGCTTCATCGTCATCTCCAACCTTATACTTTCAGGTAACATGGACTTTTTTCTAAGCAGAATTTTGTAAATTTACCCAAACACTCAACCAATGCCCACTCAAAAAGATAGCTTGCAAGGGATTAGAGACACGCTTTTTTTTATCAAAAACAACGTCATTCCGACATAACTAAATAGACCAACATAAGTCACTAGCTCCCAATAGGAGTTGTGACTTTAAATTTTTTAGAATACCGACTAACCAATTTCTAAACATGTCTGATATACTCACAGGAGGAGAAAGATTAAACACACATTGAACAACCTATCATGCAAGATGTGCAAAGGGCAGTCAATAAAAAGATGTTGAATTGTTTCCTCTTTATTACAGAAACAACACTGTTTGTTTTCCTCTAATTTCTTTTAAATAGGTTATCTTTAGTTAATATTACCTCTCTTGAGATGCTAGAGGAATATCTTCACCTTTAAAGAAATTTTAATTCTAAAAAAAATCTTAATTAGGGCTTAATATTTGCTAATAAGTGCCCTATATAAAGATTGTACTGAAAAATGTTTAGACTTATTTAAATTTCACGTAAACACATCCTTCTGAGAGATTAATTGTAAGTCGGAGATTCTTAAAATTAACTCATTCCTAGCATGTAACTTAGGCCTAATACTTTATATCAGACAGGCTCGAGAGAAGAAAAGTTTCTGCCAAATGTGTTCGTGAAACTTTGCAGAGATTCTTGTCTTCCATCAGATGCCACCGCCACAACCCACAAGAGAAGTTATCTTGCAGCCCACTTCAACTCCATTTCTCTCTTTTTTTACTTTGTTTTTCACTTCAATCCCGTTTCATCCTTTGCTCCTCTTCATGCATGGATCAATCATCAAGCCATTAGGCATTAGCCTTCCATGATAAGAGAGTTTAATTTACTTCAGCTATTTCAAGATCACCGGTTACTGTATCCAGTCGGTCAAGCTCAAGCTCCACCATTATGGATGTAAACAAGGCGGCCATGGGCGGCATCTTCGAGAGCCTTGGCACGGTACAAGGCCGGCTGCTGCGCCTGGAGGTGGTGGTCCTCCTGAGCGCGCTCATCCTCGCCGCGCTGGTGCTGTACGGTTCCACCCGCCGCCGGAGCAGCGACAAGCTGCTCCGCGGCATCATGTGGATGGCGTACTCGCTGTCCTACGTGGTGGTCTCCTACGCCGTCGGCCTCATCCAGGACGGACCCTTCCGCGGCGAGAGGTTCGTCCTCTGGGCGGCCGCGCTGCTCCTGATCCAGGCGAGCGCGTACGCGGCGCCCGTGCACAGCCGCCGTGACGTGTACCAGCGCAAGAAGCTGCTGCTGCAGCACGTCCTCCAGACCGGCCTCGTGCTCTGGCTCATCGTCAACGCGACCGGCCGCAACGCCAGCTACCGCGCGGCCATCTGGGCGTTCTGGAGCCTCAACGTGCTCAAGACGGCCACCAAGATCGGCGAGATGATCAAGGCTAGCCTCCCCGACCAGTCCGTCAAGGTGGTCGCCGAGTACATGGACGTCGAGGAGTCCCTCGCCGCCGACCAGCAGCCAGCCGATCCCAAGACCATGAAAAGGTACAGGTATCTCTTCCACGGCGAGGAGACCATGGTGCCGGTGAGCCACAAAGGCGGCCTCCTAGCCCGGGACCACATGCTGAAGCAGAGCTCCGTCAGGTCGGTCGTCACGATCGATCGAGTTTACCGGTGGCTCGATGAACAGGGATACAGTGAGGTTGAGAAGGACAGGGCGAAGGACTTTTGCCTCGCATTCGCATTGTTCAAGCTGCTGAAGCGGCGGTTCTACGGGTACATTCCGGCGGAAGCCGGCTCGCAGAAGGCACAGGACCTCGTCTTGACCGGCCTTATCCACGAGGACGCCACCGGCCCCGCCGCCGCCTTCCGGGTCGTCGAGGCAGAGCTCGCCTTCCTCTACGACTTCTTCTACACCAGGAACGTTGTCCCCGTGGGAGCCAAGACCTACATCTGCATAGCCGTCGCCGTGCTAGGCCTGACCATGTGGACGGCATTCTTCGGCACGCTCGGTCCAGCCTACCGCCGTCTCCGGATCGGCGTACAGGACCTCGACCGCTCCGTCACGGTGGTGATCGTCGTGATCACCGCGGCGCTCGAGCTGTGCCAGGCGCTGGCCGGCTTCTCCAACAACTGGAGGTACATCGAGACCGTGTACCGCTGCGTGCGCGACAACCGGTCCTGGTCGAAGCGGCTGCGCGGCCACCTCTGGTTTAAAGAAAGCATCACGCCGCCGGAGACGAGGTACTGGGAGGACAAGGTCGGCCAGTACGAGCTCCTGAAGCGGTTCAATCACCGGCCGTGGAACGTGCTGTCGTGGCTGACGCTGTACTTGGTGGAGCCGAGGAGGCCAGGCCAGAAGCGAGGCCGGAGGAAGGAGCTGCCTCTGCCGGTCAGGCGAGCCGTGCTCGTCTCGCTCAAGGAGAGCCATTGCCAACTTACCAGGGGCGTCTCCACCATTCAGAAGCACGGCCTGTCGCAGCTGACATGGGCGTGCAGGTTTCCAAAGATCACCGACCAGATCCTGGTGTGGCACGTCGTGACCACTCGCTGCGACTGGGCTAGTACTCCTCACCGTGACGATGCTGTCGCTGGCAGTGACAGCGACGACCGGCTCATCGCAACGAAGCTGTCCAACTACTGCGCCTATCTAGTGGCCTTCGTGCCGGAGATGCTGCCGGACCCGAGCTACAACGCCGAGCAGATCTTCGACACGGCGGTGCAGCAGGCGCGGGACCATCTCCACGGCTGCAAGAACCAGAGCAGGATACTTGCCCAGCTAGAGATCGTGGAGAAGAGGTACCTGGAGAGCCTGGAGGTTGGCGGCGTGCACGAGAAAGCGGGCAGCACCACCATCATCGAGAGGGCCGCTCTGCTTGGTTGGCAGCTCAGGACGGCCGTGCCCAACGACGAGCGGCGGTGGAAGGTTCTGGCCAAGTTCTGGCTGGAGTTCATCCTGTTCCTCGCGCCGTCGGACAACGTGGACATCCACGCTGAGATGCTGGGCGCCGGCGGCGAGTTCATGACGCAGCTGTGGGCGCTGCTCGCCCACGCCGGCGTCCTAGAGCGGCCGGCACAGGTGGAGGGATCGGTGATCGCGATCCACAGCCTGGCGGAGTGGACCAACGAGATCAAGGAGGCCAACACAGCCAAGAAGCTGGTATCTGCTGATCTCGTCTCCCTTCCTTTCCCCCCTAGTTTTGCAAGGCAGCAAGCAAGATCAATGCATCCACTACCTAGGCCTGTTTAAGATTCTGCTCGAGCGTGAATGTTTTTGTCTATCCATTGCTAAGATCTGAACTGTTTTGGTGATTAGGGTAATACTTGGGCTGTTTCCCTGTATACTTTTAGCAGGCACCTAGGCGGAATTTGTGCTTACTCGAGTTGGATTTGTTGCGTTTCTTTTTGAAGTATTGATAAACATCATCTGAATATCAGCCCTTTATTTTGGGGTGTTAGGTATCTAGTATTTCTATCCGTACAATGAATTGCAGAAAAAAACAGTCATTTATTTTCGTCACCATGTGAACTCGTTTAATGGACTTTCTGATCAGGGCGTCGTTAAACCAGTTAATCACGGTTCTAGTAGGTCGAGAAAAAAAAAGCGATGGCAGCAGATATGAGAAACTGTAGCGAAGAGAACTACCTCTCTTTTCTAAGGTCTTGCCCTTTGCTTTGTTTGGAACCAGTGTAAAGTGTTGGATTTTTTTAATAAAAGAAGTGTGCAATCTTCCCTTGATCCCACGCAATGGCGCATATTTTGTAAACACGTGATCTTTAGTACAAGTTCCTTAAGATATTTTTGTGTTGCAGATGGCATGGCTCTTCTTAGAATTAGAACTGTTGCAACATTATATGTCACCGTCGTTAGTTAACCGTTAGGGGAGGCCATTATACTCTGAAAAAAAGACCAAAATATCCCTACGAAAAGATCAAAGACTCGATTTATTTAAAATATCAAACAACCTTCAAAAGTTATGAAATTTCATAGAGGTGTTGCTCAATATGTCAGCAAGCTAGGAAAAAATTTCAATGTACTGTTCAAAGAAAAAATTTTAAATTTTTAATTTAAATGCTAATAAAGGCTAATATTTACAAACAGAGACTAAATGAGGTCTAAAAATTCTCACATGCTCCTAAGATGTCACATAGCTCCCGAAAAATATGATTTTCCATTTTTCTACAGTGAATTTGTCCCAGATTAAAAAATATCTCAAATAGGCTGACTTTGGATTTGAATTTCAAAAATAGAACAGATGGAAGAGTCATTTAGTACAAGTACTAAATGGAATTTATCAAATATTTTTTTTGATAAATTATATTCTGAATTGCAA
Source organism: Bonia amplexicaulis (assembly GCA_036346245.1). NCBI lineage: Eukaryota > Viridiplantae > Streptophyta > Magnoliopsida > Poales > Poaceae > Bonia > Bonia amplexicaulis. The sequence continues at coordinate 12,423,603 of CM070749.1, forward strand.
GATCTGGTAAGCTTTTGAGCTGTTGAATTAGCAACAGTGTTAGCAAGCCATGTTCGGCATATTTTTCTCAAATGCGTGTTAACCTTGTTTTCCTCGTAACAGGTGGTGATTGACTTCACTGCATCATGGTGCGCACCATGCCGTGACATTGCTCCAGTTTTCACTGACCTCGCCAAGAAGTTTCCAAATGCTGTTTTCCTGAAGGTCGATGTTGATGAACTGAAGGTAGTGGAGTTTGTGGCACTGTTTACAGAGTATTGTAGTACAACTTCTGCGTTGTGAAATCCTCTTCTGATTTCCTAACAAGGATTTATGTGACAAACAGCCTGTTGCTGAGCAATTCAGTGTTGAGGCCATGCCAACATTCCTGTTCATCAAGGAGGGAGATGTTAAGGACAGGGTCGTCGGCGCTGTGAAGGATGAACTGACGGGCAAGCTTGCGTTACACATGGCCCAGTAATATTATAGTATACTAGTATTCGCCTAAATTAAATGATCCTTCGACTCTGAAAGGGCAAGTGCCCTCCGATGGCACTTTGTATGAGTGCGCTCACTGCTGTTTAGTTCATGGATAGTGCCTTGCTTGATCCAAGCTTGTGCGTTGCATATGATGGTTTTCTTTCGGACGAGATATTAGAATGGTGAGTCAAGAGTCACTATCTTGGGAATTGTTTAACTGACATCATATTTAGTCAAAATCTAGTTATTTTGCTATCACCCTCTAGTGATGTTCAGAGCCTGTTTTGCAACGTCTGCGGTTTATGTTTTTAACTGTTTACAGTACATATTACGAAAAGAGATACTCACTTGCGATTTTGAATAGTACAGATGATGGATTTTAACGTATACATCATTTAATTTGTAAACCCCGTCTTGAGAAAATACTCCGTTTGATAGTTAGATACTACAGCAAAAATAAAAAATCACCAGTTTCGAAGGAAAAGAACAGATCCGAGTCTTTTTGACTTGCAGAGTTGGATGGTTTCTCTGCCATGAGTACCTTGCTCTTTTGATCTTGAACGCCCCGCACCTTCATAAAATTTTGACTGTGGTTTGAGAATCGATGACCTGCGTTCTGAACAAACCTTTAGTTAATGTCGATATGGTTAAATTTACTTTTGCATTTCTGCCTGGTCATCTCCATTCCACTTATACGTTACCCATGTGTGGGATTATCCTTTACTTCACTCGGCATCATTTCACCAGTCATTTTAGGAGGTGTTTATATTGATTTTTGCTAATAACTTTGCTTCGCTTGTTTCATCTTCAGCTTCTATCTTTTAGTTTCTAGTTTACTATTTTTTTAATTTCTTGTTTTTCTAGTTTTTAGCTTTTTTTTGGCTTTTTTGGTTTTTCTTTTTTTGTCGTATTCCTTTGTATTGTCGGCTTATATGTTTTTTCTATTTTTAAAATTTTAATTTTAATTATGTCAAAAAAACTATCAGCATCTACAGTGCAAAACAAATTGGGTGCCAGATTCACCAATTCAATCATGTGGAATTTGAGCATCTCTAACACCGAGATTCTGAATCTGCATTCTACAAATGACCAGAACACATGTATCTTGCCATCTTTTCTATTTGGAAAGTTTTATCCCATAGCCGATTTCCATGGGACAAAAATTGGATCGGGAATCAATCCCACGCTCTCCAAAGCCTTCAATCTCTTTGGATCCTAGTTTGAACCTTGCCCATTCAGTGATGACTTCATACATTCTCGTTGCGAATGACTTAGATCTAGTGCAGATCAGGAGGATTTAGGGAAGAAAAAAATGCTAGGGCGGAGAAAAATGAAGGACAGATGAGGAATTTGAAAGGTTTTCTAGAAAGCATGAAAATCAATTGGTGCCTCTTCAGTTTATAAAAACTTTCTTTACAACCAAATTTAATGGTTACGAAATTGTGCCTAACAATATAAACTCCTTGGTTCTATTATAGTTGGTTCTTCAACTTGAAGTGAAAATTTTTTCTATCTTTATTGACTATCGTTGAAAAGATCTGTCGACTTGCATTCCAATCGAAGGATTATAAGTCATGAATTCACTTCAAGTTTGATGGCTAGATGATGATGATTGAATGATTAATACGCAATTATGACCCTCAGCTATTGTGATCATATACCACTTAAAACAATAATGCCTGAGTACCATTGGTCGGAGGATTACTGCTCAAGTACCCCTGGCCGGAGAATTATTACCTAACTAGCAACCACTCGGAGATCCTATGACCCGATAATTGGGCCTAACTCCAGACAGTTTTATGTGTGGTGAAATAGGGCATGTGTGTCTCAAACTCCAATAACCACGCGACGATTTGGCTCTATACCTCCAACAACAGCCATCTCACGATTGTTGCTACAATCTTATCCTACCGACAAATAACTAATCGATACTTATTTGCCAATTCTCTCTTGCTGACAGCAACCACCTGCTCAATCGGACGCGAGGAATCGACAAGGTGCCTGCTCTAGTAAAACAACTGACACCTTTTCAATGTTATTTAAGTCTTACGAGAGAAAATGAAAAGGCTGGATCAAGAGAGATTGATAGACGAGGTAAGACATAACAAAGGCTAATAGCACCTCTTCTGTAATCACTCTATAAGAGCACTCTGTAATCCTAATATAATAAATAAAGGTGGTCCCCTTTCTTCAGTTTTTCTTTTTTTCTTATAATTTATAAGATTAATAATTTAATCATCTATAAAATTGGTAATAAAACACAATTGATAAGTTGTAAGAATGAGTGGTATTTTTGGTCCGCCTCGTACATATGCAAGGAATACCCAACTCACCCCCATATTACACGTGTTAGCTTGAGCTAGAATCCAAAATGATGTTATCCGATACTAATCTCTCAGAGCATGTGTAATATGTGATGTTAGCTGTTTATAAGTCTTACCACATAGAACACAAGATAATGTGAAGAAGAGAGAGGGAACATAGATAATGATGTAGCAATCGATTGTAACACGAGAAATAAAACACATTATGTTATGAAGAAGTTGTCTATAAAGTTATGTAAAAAGACAACATATTGTATGAGCTATTTTTAGTACCATATATAGATGACATTAATTATCTGTACCACTATATATGTCTTAGGTGTCCGCTCGGTTGGGCTGAAATAAGCTGCCTTATGGCTGAAATTGCACTGTAGCTAATGGTGGCTTATTTGGTGTAACTATATTTAAAAAAAATTAAAAATAGAAAAAATAGGTTTGCCCATCACGGATAATGCAAATGAATACGAGAAAAAAAAACTGGCAAAAAAGCTTTAAAAAGTAAAAAAGCTAGAAAAAATGAAATTTAATAATAGTGAAAAATAAAAAGAAGTTATAAACTTAAGTCGAAATAAGCGGGACCTTAATGCGAAACATACATACTGTGTATAGATATGGTACACAATGATTTAATTAAAAAACACATATGTTAGACTTAACATGTGACATTACCGATGCAAAATCGGTGGGAGTTACTTCCGCCCCCATACAACCTATGGAGAAATGCATAGATATTTTTAAAGAATCAAATTAATCTTTAAGGACCTACGTGCGTATTTTTGTTTGCTGTCTACCCAGCCCATTACAAGGACCTACGTGGCATTTTCTCGTGGCGTATTATGTACATGTCCTTTGCTGGTAGTTTTTTCACCTGACTTTGCGGGATGCCCCATGTTGTATGGTCCTTCCAGTCCTGCTTTTTAAAAACCTTTTGTTCATCCTAAATTACGATCCGTCTCGTGTTTTTAACGCCCATCTCGCGAATTTTGGCTCTTTATTTCGATCTACATCTATAACCGCCATAGCTTTTTCTTCTAGTCCTAATCTATAACGCTTTGAATCGGAATGAAGACTCGAGCTGCCATCCTTACCGACGATGTCAAACACCATGAATCAGGCTTAGCTTTTTCTCGAATGTAAAAAAGGTGAACGGTTGCACCATAGACATTTTTTTAAAATTTAGTTTCTAAATATCCATTTTTATAACTCTAGTTCTCTCTATAGATTTACCGAGCTAGAGAAGTAGCTCGATAGACACATACCAAGCCACCCTAGTGCGGCAGAAACATAGTAGCAATAATTAATTAGGTCATAATTAGTGCTAATTAATTATGATTAGTACTAATTAAATGCGATTATCACTAATTAAGCATGCATGATAGCTGGCCGCCCTGTTGCTGTGCAGGGAGGCTTGGCAGGTTGTCTGTCGAGCTACTGTAGCTCAGTAGGTCATTTGACGAGCTCTCTTAGCTTAGTAGATTCACGGAGGGGTTAGATTTGCAAAAAAAAAAAACAATGTTTAAGTGTTAAATTTAAAGAAAAAATATGTATAGCAACGTTTGTGTGAACAGTTCGAAAAAACTTCGCGTGTCAATATAACTAGACATAGCTGGTCCAAAATATTTTCAAACCTTATTTCACTTACAGCGTCACGCCATCGAAATCTATCAATATAGACACGTCAAAACACAGATAAAAAAATGTTCGTAATTGAGAAACATTGTCCCGCAAACACACCGATTTGGAACGTGACCGGCCACCGCCGTCCCAAAGGTCGGCAGCAGGAAAAACATGGGCCAACGGGCTGGAAAGTCCAGAGGGCGAAAACGGAAGCCTCGCCTCTCCGCATCATCGGCCATCTCCACCCGAGCCGACTCCTTCCTTTTTCGGTTTTTCCCTCGCCCGTCCACCCCATTCCGCACGGCACGGGCTACGCGCGTCGCTCGCAGACGGAAGACAGGGCGATCAGACCGTGCCAAGGCCATCCACACACACACCTCAGCAAGTCATCTCACCTCCCGATTTTTTCCCATCTCGATGTTACAGATTGCAATTCCCCAATCCAAAAATATTCCCTTCTCCCCCCTCTCTCTTCCTGTTCCCCTCCGCTTCCTCTCCCGCCGCCGCCGGGCCAGCCCACTCCTCTCTCCGCCGCCGCCGCCGCCGCCGCCCAGTCCTCCCGTAGGCGGCTGCGGCAGGTAAAACCCCTTTCTCTCGGGCCGTTGCTAGATCAGGGGCCGAGCGCCCGTTCGCCGACGCGGGGCCCTCGATGTGGGCGGTGGCGCGTCTCGGGGACTAGGGTTCGAGTGGTTACATGTGTTGGCTTTGTTTGGTCGGGGAGCTGCCTGATCGGGTGATGGCCCCCCGGGAGGTGCTTTTAGCTCGGGTTGTCGCTTTTTTTTTCCAAGTCGAATTCGACGGGAATTTTCGCGGATTGGAAGGTTTTGTAATTGGTTGGATTGTGATATGCGTGTTTTTTTTGGGGGTTGGTAATGGTTTTCGGGAGATAATCGACTTGGTTTCGTTGGTTGTCTTCTCCGATGGGAGGTTTTTCTAGTACTGGTTTTGTTAGCATTGCGGTTTGTCGAATTCAGCTAAAATTTGATGCTGTTGTCGTTCATGCATGCAGCTGCAAATAAGGTTGTTTGGAGAAGTGGAGGATTTCGTGGATGGCTGGTGCCCCGGCGCCCGACGATTCTGCTGCAAGCACGGCTGGGATGAGGGAAGGGGACTGTAGCCTGTCCAGCGAGACCTTGTCGGAGTGGCGGTACTGTGAGCACGGCGACAGTGAGAGCCCTTCGACGTCCCCGCCCTTTTGGGACACCGACGGTGACGATGATGATCCTGGTGCGTGAATGCATTTGCTTGGTTTAACATACGTTAATTTGCTGCGACACAGTTTAAATTATTTCGTTTGGATTGCTGCAATGCCATTTGAACGCAACATGATTGGCAAGTTGGCAATGGTGTAACTACTTGTTTGGTTAGTTAATATACCTCCTGCCTGCACAAAAAATATCTTACTCAGCTGCAAGAGTGGAGTTTGTAACCCATGTAGCTAATTCCCAGCATTTTACAAAAGCTCTAGTTCATATATTAAAAGTCTATAATTGCAAAATAGCTCCAGATGAAAGTAGGCATGTTAGTGCATTGTATCATAAATGAAACAATTTTGTAGCCTTAAGGCGGAGTGTGCAGTTTCTTCAGTTATCGATCAGTGAATTGTCAGCTGAAGGTAGTGGCGGCTAGCCAAATTACTTCCTCCAGTTCACAATATTAGTCCAGCCAAACAGTGCGCACCGACCAAGGAAGCAGACAATTTAAGAAATAGTTAATTAATGAGATTGGACCGCACTTACCCTAATAAATGAAGTACTTCAATCACTCAACCTCTTTCAATGCTTTAGAAGTAGGGTAGAAGGTGGAAAGGTTGCAATGACTACACTTGATTTCCCCAAATAAAATGGATTTATATTGTGAAATGGAGGGACTAGAATTGAGAGTTCAGTCAAAGAGATGCATTGTTGGCATAATACTTATATTTTTTTCTTTCAAAAGTGGAAAATATTATTTTGCCAATTAAGTAAGGTCCAAGAAAGTAACTGTGCTTGAATGCATATGTTAGCATTGGGCACAAGCATGTAGACAGTACAAACTGATCCATTAGGCAGTGCCACAGCATCCAAGGTGGATTCATACTGGGACTTTGACTACCATAACTAGTTAACTACGATTAAAATAATCGCTGGTTGCTCACTTAAACGTTACGCAGGCATCTGATTCGCATTGTATAAATGTAGAAAAGATCAATTTTATCTTAATATCTGCAACTAAAGAAAAAAATATAAATAGCGATATGATTAGACCAGAATGTCAGATGATTCAAGACATTTATGATCGAACTCAGACCTCATGCATTTTAGAGCTCGATGTATATCATATAAATATAAAACTGTTTGGCCACTAATTCTCTTGTTTGTTTTTGTTGAGGGTAGCCATAGCCTACCTAGTTGATTGCACAGTAGAAGTTTTTTTTTTTCTGAAAGTAATGTTCTATTACCTTCTGCAATTATTCTGATGATTAATTAGTTCACTTTCTAAACACAACTTCAAATTTGGAAGGTACTAAACTAGTAAAGAGATATCATGCAATTAATACTTGGTTGAATCTTGTGTATACAATTTAATGATTTCTGATGCTCCGTGTTTGTCACTTCGCGCTGCCTCAACTAGCCATCTTAATTAGCTTCCACAAAATGAGTTTTGAATTATTCTTTGCCTTTCTCTACAATGAAATTATTCATTTACCTTCTATTTTATGCCACCTCACAATGTCATTAGTCATCCTGTTGATGTAGTCTATATTTTTTTTGTAAAGTAATGAATTGGAATAAGTCTTTAAATAGTTCATTTGCATCCTCGTCTTGCCCGAATTATATTTATTTTACTGTCAACATTTGCTTTTGCATCATGGACAAATCTAATTTCTTTCCCTGATTCAAGTTTTTCATGTTATTGGTTGAACTAATTTTCAAAGATAACATGCTGTGCTTTTCTTTGGAAGTTGTATTTTTTTGCCCTGTTTTGAGCTCATTTCTCTGAACTACTATATCAGGCCCCAAACCTTCAGACTTATACGGGCGGTATACTTGGAGGATTGAAGATTTTTCAAAGGAGAAGAGAGAAATGAAAAGTGAGCCATTTGAAGCTGGTGGTTACAAATGGTAAAGTTCTTGTTGATTGTTGTTTACAAAATGATGTCATGATATTTCTCTTTTCTGCTTTTTTTTTTTCAGAAAACTTAAACATTAGTCTTGATAAATGACCTAGTTTCAAATGTGACTTGTGCACTTAGGGGATGAAATCTGCCATTTACCCTACATGTTTTGATGAACTGATTGCTTTTCACTTGGACTGTGTTATATACAGCCTATGATGCATGGTTTTTAGTGCTTTATGGTTTACCATCTACGTTTTCTTTTTGCCTTGTGTGACGACATTGCATGCAAGAGTTTGTTTCCTGTATGGCAATTATCCAGTTATCCTGCATATATTGTTTAGTTTGTCATAGTTGTCATTTAATTTTGTTTTCTCATGTTGGTGTCTAGAGAATACAATTTTGCCAATTTTTTGTCTCACTATATTTTCATTTCTGTGCACCCGAGTCATGTACAATTATGTACCTAGAGCCTATCATCATATCATGTACATGTATTGCTGACATATTGACTCTTTCCCAAGAAATGCAAACTTCTATTATTTGTGGCTTTGTAAAGCATTTAGCCTATCAATATGATTACGCCGCATCATGCTTGGAAAGGAATAAGAGACAAAGTAGGGGTTCCGCTTAGCCTTTTTTTTTTGGTGAGCTCTGAATTGAAAACATTCCTCTTAAGTTAGTAAGTTGGAGATTGGAGAATGCTACATGATCTTCTTCTCCTATCTGCCATTGTCATAATATTTTGATATGTTAGATTTACTTTTTCTATTACAGTTATTTATTTCATGTGGGTGGTTGTGGGGAGCAGGGCGTGAGGGGTGAGGTCTGGCTGTTCACAACCCTGATATTTCTGTTGTAGTTATTCTGTTAGAAACTGTTAACATAGTGTATCTTGTTCTACATATATGATACATCCTGTTGTTTTGGCTTTTGTGGCCACCAAGGATTCTTCATTTTTAGCTTAAAAAAGCTTTATAGATTTGCTGAGGTCTTTAGAAACAAATCCAAAAGCTCCCTGACTCATCTTCTGCTGTGTATTTGTTATTTTCTGTATGCCCACATACTGATGCCTTTGCTGTTTCCAATTGTTTTTTCACAGGTATATTCTTGTATACCCTCAAGGATGTGATGTCTCCAATCACCTGTCATTGTTTCTTTGTGTTGCTAATCATGACAAACTTCTTCCAGGTTTGATATTGCCGTGTTTGCTGCTATCTTGGACACACCAGGGCAATTAAATTTCTGATTCTAATATGACAATTTCAGGATGGAGCCATTTTGCACAGTTCACTATTGCTGTAGGCAATATAGATCCTAAGAAAATTAAATACTCAGGTGAGCTGAACTTGGTTTGTTCTCCTCCTAGGAAACTACAATAATTAGCTTGTCACCATGTTCAGGTGTTGATTAAGTAAAATTTGTAGATACTTTGCATAGGTTCTGGAAGAAGGAGCATGATTGGGGATGGAAAAAGTTTATGGAGTTGTCAAAGATTCAGGATGGTTTTCTTGTTGACGATGTTCTTGAAATCATAGCTCAAGTTCAAGTTATCAGGTAGCTAACCTGTCCATGCTTATGATTGGTAGCTAATATGTTCATCATGGTGCTTCTAATTCATGTCCACAGAAGAAACCTATTAGGTTTATTCATTTGAGCATGTCCGTCTTTATTGCTTCATGTCCTAATCGCGGGAACAAAATATTTTAAAATTGTATAGGTAGCCCTGCAATGCATTCCTATTGATTCTACTGTGAATATTCCCATGGTGGGCATCTGTTTCATTTGTTTCAGTTTCTCATTCTTTTGGTCAATCTCCTAGCTTTCAGTAACTCATACGGGCCAGCAAACCAGCAAATCATCATTATGCTCAACTACTTCTATGTATATTAGAAAATTTGCCAACTTCTGTTTCTTCTTGATATTGATAAATCAAGCGTGGACTATCATGTAACATCAGACTTCTGTATTTTGATATTTAAGGGAGAAGGTGGACAGACCATTTCGTTGCCTTGATCGTCCATATCGAAGAGAATTGCTCCGTGTCTATACGACAAATATAGAGCAAATTTACCGACGTTTTGTTGAGGAACGAAGAAATAAACTTAGCAAGCTCATTGAGGACAAAATGAGATGGTCGAGGTTAGACCTTTTAGCTTTTCTAGTGTTATTAATGTTGCTTGCTTATTTATTACTTTTACACATTGAAATCTTTGTTGGCCTTGCAGTTTTTGTGCCTTCTGGTCAGCAATTGACCCAAGCACCAGACATCGCATGTCCAGGGAGAAGACTGATGCCATACTAAAAGTATTGGTGAAGCATTTCTTCATAGAGAAAGAGGTTACTTCAACATTAGTGATGGGCTCTCTGTATACGGGCCTGAAGGCACTCGAATACCAGAGCAAGGGCAAGAAAGGGAGAACAAAACTAGCAGAGTTGGACAAACTACCTGCACCCATGGTCCATGTTGATATGGACATGTTTGTTTTGGCTGGTGATGTTATAACTTTGCTCGAGAGTGCAGCCTTAGAACCTTTGCCTTGTCAACCTGTATCTCCAAAGGATGACAAATGTTCCCAGAGCCGCATGAAGGTAGGAATAATGTTCTTTGATATATTTCAACATGATTTTTTCAGTTTTCACATCTTAGTAAATGTAAGTTTTTTGCTCCTATATCTATTCTAATAGGATATACTTTGTTGTTAGTCTCATATCTGTGCTTACTGGTTTGGTAATACAGTTTATTTATCTACTGTATTTGCAATCTGTGGTGATGTAGCCTAGTTTCTGACAGCTCTTGAGTGGACAACATGTGGTGATATACACAACACCTAGCTGTTGTTGCCTGTCCAGATTTTCCTTCATTGAAAGAAAGGTTCCCGGTTTTGGTTATTACAGCCTAGTATGTGACATTTTCTAAATGATATGTTGGTTTGTATGAACAAATGGTTTGGGGTGGAGTTATTATGTTGTACTAACTAGGGTTAGAAAACCCGGCGGTAACCGGCCGGTTACCGCTGGTAACCGGAAATACTAGCGCCTACCGGTAGAAAAAATACCGCCCGAAAAAATTCAAATTGAAATTTGAATTTAAGACTGCATAATGCAGTTGGTAGGTTGGTTTAGGTCTTTATTTGCTAAATTGCCTATTGTTTGAGGTTAATATGCGTGAATAAAAACCTTCGGTTTTTTATTTGATTCAAATTTAAAATTTTGAATGTAAAATTAGTTTCCCTAATGATGTTTATATTGTTTAATACTAATGGAATGTATTAGAAAGATGCATGTACCTCCCGTGCAATGTTCAAGAAGGCGCTAGGCCTTGCTGCCTGCCTAGCGCCTAGGGGGCCTAGGCGGAGCCTAGGCTCCCGAATTATAAATGAGGACAACAGGTCGAAGATAAACAATCATACATATATATTTGATATTTAGATGAAAAAATTGTTACCTTAAGCAATAATAATAGCTCTTTAGTAAATTTTTGATGTAAATGCTTGATATTGATGACAGTTCGCAACACTCTTCTCTCTCTTCCTCACCAAATATCTCTTCTCACCTACTCGGCCGAATGGCTAGGCTGGGCTAACTCTTTCTTACTCATTTCTTGTCTCTGTCTTCACCACTTCCACCGAATGGCATTTAATGCTGGCCACCCACTCCCTGGTTCCCTTTTTCCTTACTACTCTCTCTCCTCCGTTTCTTCCTCTTCCTCTGTCGAACACTTTTTGCTGCTGCCTGCTCTCCGGCCTCGGTGCCGCCGCTTGTTTCCCTAGCCTAGCTCCATTTCTCCAGCCTAGCTTGGCATCGTCGCTTGTTTCCCCTCGCACTGCTCCCTTCCCTGGAGTTGGCCAGCTCGGCCAACCCGGTCGGATTCGTGGAGGGAGAGGATCCAGCGGCAGAGGCCTGGAGGGAGCAGAGCCGGCAGTGGAGGAAGCTGAGACCGAGGCCGGCGCCGGATGGAAGCGGCTCGAGGGAGTGGATCTGGATGAGGATCTGCCCGTGGAGGGAGAGAATACGACAGCGGAGGGCCGGAGGGAGAGGATGCATCGCTGAGCCCACCTCGCCGCCTAGGCGACGCCTTGGACCCGCCTGGGCGGCAAGCCGCCTACCTCGCCGATTTGGCCCATGGTGCGGCGGCGGATTGCCGCCCATTGTCTAGGCGACGCCTAGGCGGTGCCCGCCTAGGTCGTCTTCTTGAACAGTGCTTCCGTGCTTGACTTCATACTTTTTGCCATGAATGTGTTAGAATTTCCAATTTGAAGTTTGAAAATCCAGTTTTTAGCGTTTTTCGGTTTTTAGCTGTTTTTCTACGGTTTTTTGGGCGGTAACCGGTCGGGTTTTCCGGTTACCGGTTTCAAATTCAAATTTTAGCGCTTGAAATTTGGCCGGTTTTTTTCCGTTTACTGGCCGGTAACGGTTACCGGCCGTCTAGCGGTATTCCCCCCGGTTTCTGGTTTTGGAACCTTGTAACTATCTCGATGGGCTGGGTACTGGTTAGGTTGCATGTATTATATGATATTGTTATGTCTGTAGTGTTCTTATTTGAATTTTTTACGCCTTTATTATACTTTAGCAGTGAAATTGCACCTAATCATTTTATAACTATGCTCATCTTCATAGGATGGTAGTTCTGGTGAAGTTAACAACATTTCTATGGAACGCGAGGAAAGACGCCTAACTGAACTTGGTCGGAAGATGCTTGAAACATTTGTGCTATCTCATGTATTTAGGTAACAATTGTTTTGTATTTTGATCTTCTCATTACTTCAGTCTAGTTTGTTCTCTTGGCCAATAACAGAAATGGCAAGTACTTATTTGGTACTCAAGCATTGCGGGCTGGTTTATTCAAATTTTTGGACATTCGAATATATCTATTTAGCCCTTAAACTTTCAAGATTTATATATCAGATAAAAAAATTGACATAGGGAACTTGATGAAAATTAGTGCTGAAGGAAACTTGATGAAAATTAGTGCTGAAGGGTTAACTTAGTTGGCCTGATTCGAATGTTCAAGGCTGAATTGGATCTCCTACCCCGAAGTACTAGAAGGTTCTTATCCCATATTAAGCCATACCTTCTACTGAAACTTATATTATAATCATTAGCAATAAAATATTTACTCCAGTAAAAAATGTGTTGCCTAGAATGTGTGCAGTCAAACTATTTTATCTTTGATCAACAATATCTTGATGAATATTTAGGTTGACCACATGAAAATGATATGAGTAGATTTGTCTCAAAAAATACTTTTATAATATCACCTTTTAGGTTTTACAAAATATATTACAATTGAAATACTAAAATATTTTCTTTTGTTGTTTTTTACACATAAACGATTAAAGGCATCTCTTCTGTTCGAAAAATTGTTTTGGGTAGTTGAATATCTTTAATAGTGACCAACTACTTGTTGCTTCAGCATCTTACATTTTGTTTGTGTCAGTGGTATTGAAGTTGCATACCAAGAAGCTGTTGCTTTGAAGAGGCAAGAAGAGCTAATTCGTGAGGAGGAGGCAGCAGGGCTGCTTGAAAATGGGATGAAGGGGAAGCATGGCGGTGGTGCAAGTGAAAAAGACAAGCGTGCAAAGAAAAAGCAGGTCACATTCTTTATATGCCTTAGGTTATTCTCTTAGTTTATTATGTTGAATCTTGAATGTCGTATTGTTGTTAGTATTCAGCGATGCCACATTAGGGAAGCAACTCTGCAGCTAATGACTATAGTTTTCTGGAACAATAATCTCTCCCAAGAATTATGAAACTTTAATTTACTGAGTGATTGTTCTTAGGATTTATAATTCCTCTTTGTCGTAGTCGTAGTTCTTATTGATTTGATTGGGCTTGATGCATGACAAAACAATGTTTTGAATTGTGTCCTAAATTTTGCAGTTTCATCGGTGTCTTACTTTTCATATCCTTCCCTGTTACTGCCAATTGGCTGTGAGTGATTTCCGGGTAGGAACTGCTTGGAACCAGCCACTGGGATGTTAAAAAAGTCAGTCAAGTTGCATATGGTTTCTGCTTGGAACTGGTTGGAATCCTTCTAGTTTTTGGCCTATTTCCTGTCCCTGATTTTTTTAATTCTTTTTAAAAGAAATCTAATAAATTCAGCATGATGAATTGTACTGAACTTGGCCGGGAGTCCAGGCAAAACTTGCATAAAATTTCTCTAACTGGAAAGAGCTGTTTAACGTATAGCTATATAGCAGCCCATCTCAGTTAACCAAGAATGATTTTCTTTCTGGTTTCTGGTACCATGGTTTCATGCTCTGCTGGCTACCCTAGCATTATTTTTTTGTTGCAGGGATACCCTAGAGTTATTGCCTTTCGTCAATTTAAGTAACGCTGATTTTACTTTTGTTTCGCTACCCTATCATATGATTTTCCTTTGCGTAATATTCAAGATGCTAGTATTAGCGCTGAGTCCTCTGAGTTAGCACTGAGTCCTGATTTAGTAACATTATCTTCTGAAGTCTTGTACTACTGCTATTGTTGAAGAACAGCCTTCTTTCTTGTGATTGTGATGAATAAGTTGTTAGGATGAACATTGATTAGTGTCTTGCTCAATGGATACTTTAGGGCGTGTTTGGATTCTAGCTAGCTTGCCTTGCCAGGCAAGGAGAGGCGAGGCTAGCCTTACCAGCACGAGCGAGCCAAATTGGCTTTCCGTTGTGGGCAAGGGAAATCCTCGCCAGTGCGGGCTAGGTTCCCTGGTAAAGCACCACTACCGAAACGGCTATCCTTGCCTGGCAAGGTGAGGCGAGGCTTTGCTGGGGATCCAAACATGCCCTTAGTGCCTGATATAGCGGTTCTGAAGTTTTCTATGATTATTAAAACCTCAATCTATACATTTTGTAGGATCGTTGCATATATATTTGAGTTGTCAATTGTGTTCAATTTTTTTTTTACCTTTAGCTCTCGTTGATTGCTTTATGCCTTCATTGCTTTTGTATTGTCTTGTTTTCCCCCCTTATGTGATCTTCTTGAACAGTTGAACTAATCCCTTTTCAGGTCAAACAAAAGAGGAACAATCGTAAGGTTAAAGACAAGGAAAGAGATGGGAAATCTGAAGCGAAAATTCTGGAAAGACTTCATGATGAAATTGCAATTGATGATAGTGATGGCTTACCATCTAAAAAGGCAGAAGAAGTGACAACAAAGGTTGATACCTTGGAAGAAGGTGCTCCAGATGGACCAGATAATATTGATAGTTCAGTAATGGTGCGTCAACCAGACTCAGGTGACAAGAATTCTAGACCTATGAATGGAAAGAGAGTCTCTACGAAGGCTAACTCATCAGCATTTTCGGCTGATTTTGCTGCTATGAACGGTATTCACAGCAAAGGAAACAATTTGCCGGACAGCAAAAATCACTTGTCACCAAATAGGTTGGTGAACACTATGATATAAGTTTCACATTGTTCTTATTGTAAGATTGGCATCTGCCCTAACTGGACTTGTGTGCAGAGGGAAAAATCAGCGTATCAAGGGCATAAGCATTATCAGCTTTGCCGAAGAAGATGACGGTTTCCCCTCGAGTTCTACTGGTGGTTCAGATCGCAATAGTTGTGGCTGTGGCACAGCTCCAAAATTGGACCAGGATGCTGTTCTACTCACCTTGAAAGATAAACTTCGTAGGCTGGGTCAGCGTCTGCATGAGGTGAAGTTACTCTTTCAAAAAATAATTGCCGTTTATTTTTGTATGAAGCTCAAAGTTCAGCTGCTGGTATTTTTGACAAATGCATGACCTTTGAGGCTTTGAAGGATCTAAATTATGAGCGTTGGTTTTCAATGGGATACATATCGTAAATGCTTAATATCTGGAATATTCATTTTTTACTCATTACTCTTCTGTCATTCTATAGAAGTTGATGGTTCGAAATTAAATGTAAAATGGTTAATGTTATATTTTTATGCCTATGGTTGATGATTCAGATTCCTGAGTTCATATAAACTCATATGTCAAATCAAAATTGTTATGTAAGGCTCTTTCCTAAGTTTGTGTGTCGTTTTACTGGTCGATGATGTCCATGGATTTGTTATGATTATACTTGGTTTTTTTGTCAAGCTGAACTGCTCCATTGCCATTTGATTTTCACTTGCAATGGATATGCTGCCTGGGTCTTGTCTTTTTGCTTTGAAATTGGAAGCATTTGGATTGCTCATTAGTCATTAGTTACTTCGTAGTAAAATTAAACCTATTCATTTTCTGTATCCTGTTTTTATCTATGTATGTTTCAGAAGAACATTGAGGGGAGAAAACTTCTCAAAGCTCATTTTGAAGCTATGGATTCTCAAACAAACACAAGTGAGTCATCCTCATCTAGTTCTTTGGAGAAACCACCTAATGCTCTGAAGAGCCCAGAGCATTCCTCAGAAGTTACATCATCCAGTTCTTTGGAGAAGCCACCTAATGCTCTGAAGAGCCTAGAGCGTTCCTCAGAAGTTACGGCTGGTGTAAAAGCAAATGGAACAGCAAATAAGGATGTCCCTGTAACCAACTGGGTGCC
The DNA here is from genome assembly GCA_036346245.1 of Bonia amplexicaulis. Taxonomy (NCBI): domain Eukaryota; kingdom Viridiplantae; phylum Streptophyta; class Magnoliopsida; order Poales; family Poaceae; genus Bonia; species Bonia amplexicaulis. The sequence continues at coordinate 12,439,604 of CM070749.1, forward strand.
AGAGGAAGCTATATCAGGCATGCCAGCCACCACGAGTACCGAAGCTGTGCCTGGTATGGCCCCTGCCAGAACAAAAGTTAACCCAGTTTCAAACAAAGATCATGTAACAAGTTCGACATTGCAAGCCAATAGAGCGTCTCCGAATTCCTCAAAATCAACTCCAGTTGGTGTAGATAAAGATGTTCCTCGTCCTTCAAGATCGCCACGAATCAATAGAGCAGCTCCAATTCCCCCAAAATCACCAACAGTTCATAAAGCTACTCCAGTTCCTCCAAAATCTCCACCAGCTGATATAGCTTCTCCAGTTCCCTCCAAATCACCAACATGTGCTAAAGATGCTTCCCTTCCTTCAAGACCACTTCAAGTTGATAAATCCATTCCAGTCCCCCCAAGATTACCACAAGTTGATAAAGCTGCTCCACTTTCCTCAGAATTGCCACAAACTTCTTCCATCGTTAAATCTGAAGCTCAAGAAGAGACTGTTTCTATAAAGGTCACATCTGCCTCAGTTTCTGAGGTTGCTGTGACAACAACGAGGCCTTCAAGTGCCCCTGTGTTCCCTACACCAGGACCAACTGTATCTGCTACTCCACAAGTTCAAGTTGCCACGTTGCTTTCACACTCGATGAGTGAAGCCACTGGAAGGTCAGGAAACGATACCTCCCCTTCTGCCCCAGCTTATGTTCCACAGACCTACCGGAATGCCATCATTGGTAAGCCTGGTCTGGGTACAACCTCTGCAAATCTTACATATCAGTCAACTTCTCTGGGCCAAGGTACCACCCTTTCACAGCCGCTGTCAACATATGCATCAACTACATCAGTAATGATGCCTCCTGCTGGAAGGAATGATCAGTTGTCAGCCAGGCATGGATTCATGTCTGGGTTGGTCAAGTCAGAAGCATGTGATAGTTGGCAACCATGGAAAGGTGATAGTAAGCATCTCTGGAGGGATGACTCTCCTTACCAACGAACATCCAACAGTCATGCATATCAACAACATTGGAAAGATGATACTTATCAGCAAGCACGGGGTACTGAAGCAGAAAAACTCAGCTTGTTTGGAGGACTGCAACCACCTAGGCAGTTCCAATCTGAGACTCCTGCCAGTTTTGTCATGCAGCAACCACAGGGGCCAATAGCAGAAGAATTTCCGCACCTTGCCATCATTAACGATTTGCTCGAGGAGGAGCACAATGGAAGTATGCCAGAGTCTATTCATCATGACTACCATGCATTTCTGCCATTTTCACTAAGAGGCAACTTGGCAGATTCGGAAATGGCTTCTGTTAGTAGTCCAGGCCGGTTTAATTTGACGGAGCGTTACTATGATGAGGGATTCCCTAGGGCCTATGACATGAGTGCTCTTCAAGGGGCGAGGGAAAGACAATTTCCCTCATTGGATATGTATTCCAATGGCTTGTCTGACATGAATCCATCGAAGCCTTGGCTATATGGCCCTCCTAATCCATCGATGAATGTTGGAGTTAACACAAATGGATTGCCCCACCAGATGGGGGGCTACACTGATCTGGCGAATGGGGTAAACGGAGGCTCTGTGTATCGCCGCCATGCCAACGGGCGCTGGTGATGTGATGCCTGTATACAATCTTAGTCAAAATAATACTTGTTATAACAGATGTTGGTGCTGGGTCTGAGCTTTGTCATGGCCTGTAATTTGCAACTTTTTAATTTTAAAAGGTGAAAAGAAAGGGATACAGTCTGTAAAATGTTTGCCGCGTTTAGGTTGCGATAAGTTTGCTTTTCTGATTGAACGCCTTATTTCACGTTGTTCTATTGTTCTTCAAAAATATTTGGAACCGTAAAAACGGTCACCCGGTTTGACGAGTCTCGTCGAAAAGTGATGCAAACTAGTTGACTTTTGGGACAGTTGCTTGCTGTGCCAGGTGCCAGCCGCCTACTACCAGTTTCAGGAGATATTGGACCAGGTTAGTGCCTGATCCTTGTTGGGGAGGAGAAACTGGAGTAGAAGACTTGACCTGCGACTGCGCGTTCTAGGTATGCATCTGTTCACAGGCTCTGTTTTCACCAAATATCCATTTGGTATAGTTTATAAGTTCTTTTTAAAAGGTTGTGTAGGTCGTAAGTTAGATCGCTGTTAGAGCAATGCTGGTTGCATTTTTTTTCTACATTGCATTGGTGCTAGAATGAACTGTATTTTTCTTTATCTACAATCTGGGACATCGGTGCCCTACTCCCACCACTCAAAACACAAGTGACGAACTTTGACCAACTATGTTTTTATAAATGTTTTAATCAGAAAGATGGAAATGATATGCGTAGATATATCGTGAAAAATGCTTTTGTAATATCATTTTATTTTGTTCTAAATATATATTGGTGGCTAAAGTTATGTCTTGGAGACTGTCAATATCAAGAAACAACCACCTTTTGTGACCGATGCAGTATTATCAAGCGGATAATAATCCTTTGCTACTCGGACAATAAGCCTGCTAAGATCATGAGTTGACATTGTCGATGCATCAGGAGCGGAGATCACCGCACATGGCGGTGGCAATTCGGACCCTGGAATCTGGACACGTAGGGCCCGTGCGCGCGCGCGCGCCGTCACGGCGCCGCGAACTATATACTACACCCACCCCCTATCGGGGATTTGAATCGTCCGACTTTGTGCACCAAAGTCACAGTGCTACGGTATGTGACCTTGCTTCCTAGCCATCGAATCAAAAGGCAAAAGGTTAAAGTCGGTCTGGTGCTGCATCGAAGAACTGTAGCAGCTATTTTTGTACAAAAGCACTGTAGCCATGGTGTTGTAGCATCTCCTCTGTAGCATACAATCTAGGCTATCCGTTCTGTATCAGACAAGCTGAGGTTAGAGCAAAGTCATGATTACAGTGCCTCCCTACCTTTCTTCCTTGCCTAATCTTCCACACGCATTCCGTGCAAAGTCATGGTGGGAGTCAGCCATGCTAATCTTCGAGTCACCCTGGCCGCCCAACGTGTGGTTGTGGCCGGCACGACACGGATGGGAGCTGGGCCGAGCCTAGATAGCCGGCCCATCGAATGACACAGCACGACTTGGCATATTATGCCGTGCTCGGGCCGACCGGGCACGACGGGTACAGGGCACATTGGTGCCGGCAGCTGCTTTGGCCTCTTGCCTCCTCGCCTCTTGTGGCCACCTTGACCTCGCGGCCTTGGGCTCGCTGCCTCCTCGTCTCCCGCCGCGGCCTCGCCACTGCGCCTTCTGCCTCGGGCTCGTCGCTCCGCCTCCCGCCTCAGGCTCGACGCTCCACCTCCCACCTCGCCGCTCCGAGCTCCCCGCACCGCCTCTCGAGAAAGAGATGAGAGTCTGAGAGAGATGAGAGAGGTTGAGAGAGAGAGGTCTGAGAGAAGACTTAGGAGTTGAGAGAGTTGGGAGAGTCTAAGAGAGAGGAGAGAGCTCAGTCTCCGAGAGAGTCTGAGAGAGATGAGAGCTCAGTCTCCAAAAGGTGCAGACAGCGTTCAGGAGAAGAACGGTCAGGAGCAATGTTCGAGAACAATGGTCTTCTTTCTAATGCCTATAAAATCCACTTCTCTTCTTATTTCTTCACCATCCATCTACTCTCCTCATTTCTTCACCATCCACCCACTCTTCTTATTTATTCACCATTTATCCACTCTTATCATTTCTTCAACATTCCTCTACTATCCCCATTTATTCACCATTCATCCATTATGCTACCAAAGAGTCGGAGCACTAAAGAGCTCCCGAGCGATATGCTATCGAGGAGTCGTATTACGAAAAGGGCAGTAGGACGACTTAGTGTAAGCTTCTGTCGTCGCTCCCTAGTCCTCCTCTGGCTCTGACTCCTGTTGATACTCGTCAACTCTCACCAAGTACGGAAGACTACGGCATGGATGACCATCATATAGACGGTACGGAGGGCTACGAGAAGTACCAGGGTGGTCCGGAGCCAATGGGGACACCAGAGTTCTCTCCCCCATCCACGGATGGCAACATTGATGGGTATGCAGGAAGGGTGAATTGCTGGAAGCACATGATCTAGAACTACGAAATCCGAGATGAGCAAATGGTAGAGATCACAATCTATAATTATTACAAAGTTAAATTAACTGCTCGTACAACTGAAAGGACATGGCACTTGAATTAGCACTACAAAATCAAAGAACCACGGTGAGAGATTTGAGATCGGAGAGGGGAGAACTTGCTCATGCATTCGGCCAACATAGAGAGAAGAGGCGTCCTTTAAAGGGGAGCGAGGCAGAGGAGCTGCAGCCACGACTGGCACCGAAGCGCCCGCGCCGGTGGTGCCTCCATCGTCGCCGCTACCGTCGCTTGACTCAGTCGCCCGGGAGACGCGGACACCGTCGCTCGGCCCACTGGCAGGTGGGCCCCACCTCTTTCTCCTTTTTTCCTTTTCAATTGAAAAATTACCGAAATGCCCTCACAATAACAACGCTTCTTACGTTACTCTGATATACTATTATTCAAATCATATGATCTCTTGGTCAGAGTGCCATTTCTGCAAAAAAAATTGGTATCATATATTTTGGAAATCTCTCATTTATTGTTGTGTTGGACCTCGTTCCTTGGAGTGTTTGATGCTTGAATTTTAATTATGTAGTCAACCGACTTTTGTAGTTACTTCTATGTTCTATCTGACCAAATAGTTTGTATATTAGTTAACTGCAACTAGATCACCTTCAGAGCCCAAAATAGATCACCTTTACGTCCACAAAAATTCGTTGTGAACATGTCGGTAAGGTGGAACTCAGCTTATCTTATGGTACAAGATCTTTTACTCTATAAGCCTCTATTTTATGTTTTTATCCACATGCACTATCACAGCCATACCGGCAACACACTACCATCTAAGCATCATTGTTATGTTACTGAGAAGTTACTACAATTTCTAGAACTCTTTTACGAATCCACTGTTGCTTTATCCGGAATATATTATCCAACATCTCCTACAATTGTGCATTGTATTCTTGCTATTGTTGTTTACTTGAAAATAATGCAGTGTTACAAGGGTTGTGTGCGCTATAAAAACTAAATATTTATACTATTGGAATGAGATTCCATACTTATATGTATTTGCATTTGTTCTAAATCCAAGAGCTAAAATTGAAGAATTTACTTAATGTTCTTTCAATTATAAGTAAATCTATAGTGATAGATTATTCTAACTATTTTATAGTTCTTCGTTCACAATTGTCTAAAGTTTATCAAAAGTATAAGTATAAGTTTTAGCGAGTTCGCTTGCAACAACCTCTACCAGCAACCACCACAGGTAAGAAAATAAATATGTGGGACAAAATCTTTGGTGCATCAGTATCCTCCGAAAGATCAAGCTCTACATTGTCAAATGTTGCAACAATTCATACCAAGGCCCACAAAAAACTATCAGTCTTTTTGGACAGCAATCCCATGCCGCAACATACAGAGAGCTTAAACATTTTGGATTGGTGACACGAGCACAAACCAACATATTAGGTGCTATCCATATTAGCATGTGATGTGTTAACCAACATGTCTCGATGGTTTATTCCTAATCTGCTTTTTGTTTTTCTGGAAGAATAATTGAAGAGAGGAGAATAAGACTCGTGAGTAAGATGGTGGAAATACTTCTTATAATAAAAGACTGGGAACAATGCGCGAGCTCAATACTGCGTGGTGGATATGGAGTTGAAACACGCGTTCAACAATTTTTATCTAGATGGTAACGAAAGCAGTAAGACAACAACGACATCGACGCTTCTTAGAGCATCCGTATATGCATTGTAATTTTTCTAATTTTTTACCTGTAATGTTGAGTTACATGTTGTACTCTTTTTTCTTTGCTAAGATTTTTTCAAGTTGGGTTTTTACTTGACAATGTTTTTAACGAGATAGCCATTTTAACATTAATAAAACTAATTATTACATTTCTACAATTTATTATGCCTTTTTTATAATTTCTACAATTTATTATGTTTTTTTCTATAATTTCTATAATTTATTGTCTTTTTGAATTCTACATATTTTTTAAACTGTTATGTTTTTTAAAATAATTTTGACTGAACGGGTTAGCTATGCCTACTGGTCCGTCAAGCTAAATGATCACATGCTGGCTTGGCACGGTATGAATCCGAGCCATGTTTGGGCTGTCGTCTTGGCCCACGAGCCAGCATAATATGATCTATTCGAACTGTTGAACTAAATGGACCGTACCTAACGGGTCTGTGCCGGATCGGACCTATGTCAGGCCTTGCTGTACGGTCCATTTGGGCAGGACGCCCACTTCGTTTCTCTGTGCATCCTTAGTCTCGTGGTGCTCTTGTCCATGTTGTGCAACGTGCAATCCCCTGATACATATGTTCAGATTGGATCCTAATGACACGGTGGAAACTGGAAACTTCTGCTTATTCTACGATGGGAATCTATGTATCCAGGTGGCGTACATTCATTGGCTCGGAGAGGATAGAGTATGTACACATGGATAACCAGACACTTCGCGGCCACACTTAATTGCAGCAATTCTGCAAATCGCCTGAAGAATAGCACCAAGAAAATAGGCCACATAAGCTGAGAGCAAAGGCGCCACATTAATCCTGCTCACTTGCTGCGTCTCCCACAGAGAGGAGTGTTTCTATCTATCAAGAGATAAGCCATGGCAACCATCAGCGCCGCCACGGCCACCACCATCATCGCCCGCGCCGCCGTGGCCAGGCCGTCGCAGGCTCAAGGTGAGCTCATCATCTAGCAAGTAGTCACAAAAAATGTCAAGTCATCTGCAGCATGTGAAGTCTGTTGAGTGACACAAAAGAAGCTGTTAATTGCAGGGCTGCCTCAGCTGAGAGTGAGAGCCGAGAAGGTGAGGTGCAGCTACTCAAAGAATGCCAAGGACGCAGCATCTCCCGCCGTCGTCAACGGCGCGTCGCTGCTGGCCGCGGTGAGCGCGATGACGGTGTCGGCGGCCCCGGCGCTGGCGCTGGTCGACGAGCGGATGTCGACGGAGGGCACCGGGCTGAGCCTGGGGCTGAGCAACAACCTGCTGGGGTGGATCTTGCTCGGCGTGTTCGGCCTCATCTGGGCCCTTTACACCATCTACACCTCCACCCTCGACGAGGACGAGGAGTCCGGCGGCCTCTCACTCTGAATATACCATCTTTTTATTGCCTTTCTGTACCCTGCCTGAACTGTGATCCTGTGTATTATGTGCATGCCAGTGTTGGTGTAATTGCAGACATGGCTATCTGTAACTAAGTTCCCTGTATCTGCAGAGGTTAATTAGTTGGTTTCATCACAGGTTTGCGCCCATCATGATTCATGCCTATGCAAGAAGTTGTGCACATGCAGTACTGAATAAATTTCGATAAAGCTCATGGTGTCATGGATTCACTGAAGCATGTGCTGAAGATGCATGCTGTGATTCTGACTACGGTTATGAATCACGAAAGAGGAAATCTGAGAAGGCATACTTTGTACATGCTATGTGTAACGCCCTATTTCTAGAGACATTACTGAACTCCGTAACCGTATAACAATGAACAGTTACGACGTTTTAAATAAAACGATTATCACAACAGCACAAGTTTACAATAAAGATTCAACTTTATTACAATATATGGATGTCACCAATTTAGATAGCGGACGCAAACCCACAAACCACGATACATTACAAAACACACCCTAGGCGACATGAGCGAGGCTACGACCTAAAACCAATCCTCATCAGATAAGACTGGTTCCTCCAGGGCTCCTTCCTCCGCTGGTTCTTCTTGAATACATTGACCTTCTAGTAAATTGTTTAGCAAGTCATGAGTACCACCTTACCCAGCAAGTCACAAGGGTAATCCTGTCTTACTACTTGCAAGGATATTCAAGGATGAGTGTATAGGAGTTTATTATATTTAGTGGATGCAGTTTTATTTGCAAACAAACAAAGTTAAAATATTTTCTCCTTAAGATCAGGGGGTTTTCAATTATTAGATAAAGTTCACCATTATCCAATTTAACATCAAAAGCACTACTTATGCCTTATTGTTGGAATCACCCAATTAACACAGCTTCATTAACCGGAAGCATGGCGTATTCGAATACCATTATTTTCACTTTGTAGAGTTGCTCAACTTTACCCACACGATCCCTTAACTCCCGCGACAGAGTTAAGAAAGCCATGTCGTTTCACTGCTCAAATCTTTATATAGCTTCTACCCGGTAGCATCACTCATTTAGGCACACATTTAAAAGTTCTCATTTTTTTGCCGTGTGAGTGACCTCTACCGTTGTTAGGTACCCGCAGCATACCTAACCCCACATCATCAAAACACCTCAGCCTGTAGAGATTCAATCGAATTGAGCAGTTACTAAACTAGTGTTGACAAGTCAACTCATGTGGTCTGAGCGATCACTATGTTCTTTATTTGGCACAAGGTTCTTGTCCTTATATTTTCACCGAGGCACCAACCACAAACTTCTGCTGAGCTCAACAGCACCAGCCACCACCAATCAAACAACCTCCATCCTAGGGTAAAGCGGTAGGCCTAGTCCGTTACCCGGAGTCCCACCAGCCTCTCTACCCTAAGTCCAATCCTAGGGTTTGGTCATGGGCTTAGATCACTCCTGAGCACCGACTGTGGACTGCTGGCCAGACCTTCGACCATGGCTTCAACCACGACACCGACTAGGCATTCGACCACGCCTTTTTGCGTGTGGCTTCGACCATGGCACCGATGACCACGTGCAAATCATCAAGATTAATTCCAACATTCTCTCCCTTAATCTTGATGGTTTGACTCACCGATACAGATCACCCGCATCTTCTTGCCACTCACAGAAGCTTCTTGTCTTATGCTGCGGCCTCTCACCAACGTCTTCTCGTAGCGTCTACTCATCGTCGTTGTCGGTCTCACACCGACTTCTCATTACAGCGGCATCACGTCGCTTCTCCAGCGACGATTGCTTCACACCTCCGTCTTTGACCACAAGTCGAAACTTTGCTCAGGAGCTTCGCGCCGCTGCCATTGTTGGTCTCACACCGACTTTTCCTCGTGGCAGCATCACACTGCCGTTGGTGCCAAGCATCACACAGACTTCTCCCCGCAGCAATCTCACACCGCCATCGACCACTTGTCGAAACTCCACACAGCAGCTTCGCACTACTGTGGCGTTGTCGGTCTCACACTGAGCCTTCCTTATTGTGGTCTCACACCACCATCGACCACTTATCGAAACGACCACATGGTAATTTCACATCGCCATCGACCACACACAACGTGATCGTAACGACCACGCACAACAACTCGAAGCTTCGACCACAGTGCATCATTTCGATGCTTCGACCACGGCTTCTAAGACTGCTTCGACCACTCTTGAGCACCGATCGTAGACTGCTGGCCAGACCTTCAACCGTAGCTTCAACCACGACACCGACCAGGCCTTCGACCACGCCTTCTCGCGTGTGGCTTCGACCATGGCACCGATGATTACGTACAAATCATTAAGATTAATTTCAATAGATCCACGCTGAACTCTGTAATCAGCCACTTTGACTTGTCGCCTTTCTTGGGCTTGTAGGAGAAGCTCTGACGGTGCGACGAGGAGACCCTCCCTATCGATGACGCCATTTCGGGCCCGCTCGGAGTGCCAGGTGCCCTTGCCATCCTCGACCGTGCGAGACTTGTCGTTGCCGTGGCTATTCTTGCCCTCATGGAGCTGAAGAAGAACCATCTGTTGTGCTCACCCTTTCTTGCTGGCGCGACGGGTAGTCAGCGACGAGCGTCGGGGGCTCGATGGCGTAGATGTTGGCATCGTGGAAGAACCTGCCCGTGTCGCTGGGGTGCGGTTCGCGACGATCCTGTGGCGGAGGTAGACGGAGAGCATCTCGTAGTCCTAGGGGTGAAGGTGTAGTTGGTGGGCAGGTCATGCTCGGGCTAGGGAGGTGGGGACACCATGGATGCGAAGCTCATGGAAGCTAGGGCTTAGAGGAGAGAGAGAGAAGAGTGGAGAGGGTGATCGCTAGGGTTTAGAGGAGAGGACAGAGATTGAAATGCAAGAGCATATATGGTAACTACGAAGCACTTGATGCCATTGTTTTTTTTTCTTGGGGTGTACTAGCATCGAGATGTAGATAGGAAGCTTGTCATGTACACGTTGGTGAAACATGTCTTGACAATATATGCAACAAAAAGTTTTAACATATGCACAATAAGCACTTTGTTCTTGAAAATTAGGAAAGTATTGATCCAATATCTTGTCAAAATTCATTTGAAAATTATAGATCTCGTTTGTATACATAGATATACTTAAAACTAGCACGGAAGTTTAAAAAAACATTAATCAACGATACTATAACATTGCAACATTTTAAAAACATATATGTAACAATCTGAGAGGACACTTGCAACAAAAATAACTTGAAGAACACACATTGCATCTAACAAATGCAACGAAAAAACCATATACTTGTAGGTTAAAATCTCGATGTTGTAATTGTTATGTTGATTGTTGCATACGTGAAATCAAAATATTACAACAAAAAAATACAACAATCGATAAACAAATTCACAACAATCGGAACAAATCCTGTAACAAACAAAGAAAAGGACTGTAATATGGTTGACAAAAAAAATCTTGAGGTTGCAACGATTGTTGCTAGTTATTGTACACATAAAATTAAAATATTGTAACAAAAAATACATGTAACAAAATGAGTTAAAACAATTATAGAAACACCTGCAACACACCTACCAAGTGGAGGAGGTACCTAACGTGGTGAGCAGAGCCGGCCCTGGGCGTGGGCAGAGTGTGCCACCGCCCTAGGCCCCAAATTTACATAGGCCTCAAGTAAGTAATTTATTATTACATTTGTCCACTTTACGAACTTTGAGATATTCTATATAAATTATTTTAGTGCATTGAATATTATCTTCTTAATCGATGTGTATTTATAAGACTATATATACGTATATAGAAATATATATATAGATATTTTGAGAGAGTGGATTAGGCCTCCGTATTAGTACTCGACCTAGGCCCAAAAAAACTCAAGAACAGCCCTGGTGGTGAGGCGGAGAGCTTGTTGGGGTAGGTCGCGGCGACACTGACGAGGAGCCCCGCAAAGACGGAGCTGAGTTGGTGTTTGCGGAGGCCACACACTGGTGACGGTGGAGTTCGGTGAGGCTCACGAGGCGGCTTATGGTATTGAAGGTCGGGATGTTATTGGGGCTCGCGGCGGCCATGGTTAGGGTCGATGGAACTTGCCGAGCGTTAGAGGCGGAGATCATGGAGGGCGTCGATGGAACTCACATAGGCTATGTATGTGGCGTCGTATGGAACCCACGGATACCATATCTGGCGCTGGTGTAGAAGCCATGGCTACCTCAACAACCTCCTCTCAGGTCCACGGACGTGAGTTTGAAATGATGCGTGGCAGGAGACTTTGTGTCTGGGTCACGACACTGTATGATAGAAAGTGGAAGAACAACTATTGTTGCATTGATGGGTCGATTTTATCGGACGTAGAAGCCCAAGCAATGCCCTTTTTTCTTTTGTTGAATCCCCTTTACTTTGTATATACGACGGACGCATCGCTGCGTCTCCCCGCGCGCCAACGTACGCACAGGACGTGTGGTTGCGCGGTTCTGTGGCCGCTCGTCGGTGCCGTCGCGCGTCAGGCGTCGTGTTCGTCTCCGGCGCGGGCATGAATTAGCTTGTGCTGCCCCGGCCGCCGGTGCGTATGGATCGGATCGCAGATAGGCTGGTCGTTTACGGAATTACTGGCCGGCCAAGTTAGCCCAGAGTCCAACCCAATTGGGCCAGGCTGTGTTTCCATCCTAACTTCAGCAACGGAATCTCCTTAGGAAAAAGGCTGAACAACACAAGAGAGTAGCAAAACGCTCTGGGATATGGGCCTAATATCCCAAGCCCAAACCGTGATGGGCGGACTGGGCTTGTAGTGTTCATGTCGTAGCGAGCGAATCACTCGAGACAGGTCGTCGCAGGCTCACACCCTCGCAAGCGGCCACACGCAGGTACCACCACCATTCCCTCGCCTACCCCACGCCGGTCACCATGCTGCCGCCGGCCGCCCGCCTGGCGGCCCGCCGCCTCCTCGGGCTCACCTCCGCCTCAGAAGCCTCCGCCCGCCGCCTGTCTCCCTCTCCGGTTAGCGCCCCTCCTCCCCCTCCCAAATCCCCCTCCCACAAACTAATCCTCTGATCTCCTTCGCAAATACATTTCCTTCCAGATCGCTGGTGCCTCGGCCGCTGCCGCCACGGGTTACTTCTCAAGGTCCTTCTCAACGGCACTTAACTACGTGAGCACTCTCGGATCCGCATCTACGTTTGGTCTATTTGTTTTGCCGTTGAGGAAGAGTGAGTGAGATTTACGTCTTGCGTTGTTCTGCAGCACATTGATTCGCCGGAAAACAACCCGGACATGCCGTGGGAGTTCACGGAGGCGAACATGAAGAAGGTATTGATGTTCTTCCCGTTGTCTGTGATGCGCGTGGAGGGGAGGATTGGATCAGTTGGATATATTTGGAGTAACTGTGACAGACCTTGTTAAATTGCGTGCTCAGATGTTTAGATATGGTTCTTAGGATAGCATGTGAGTGGTAATGTGATGTTCTTGCATTGGTTGATACTCGTGGATGATAGTCTAAAGTTTGAGTTGGTTTTTGGTTGTTGAGAGGGATCTTTTTATATAATACAACACCGTACCAATAAGCAAATGTAAAGCGATATGGGCCATAATGTTCTATCTCTGACGGAAGAATTGGGCTTAGAGCTATGCGGCATAATGTTCTCTCTCTGATGGACCCAATTACAGTTAGTTTTCTAGACTAAATTCTCTTCCACGATGTTTAATTCAGGTCAAGGAAATACTGTCTCACTATCCAAGCAACTACAAGCAATCTGGTATTATTCCGCTGCTTGATCTTGTGCAGCAGCAGCATGGTGGATGGGTGCCAGTTGCAGCAATGAATGCTGTAAGTTCACATTTGTATGAAATTGTGATGATCACCTACTTTCCACCTTTAATATGTTATTTTATGTTCCATTTCGAAAAAATGGCGCACTTGGAAACTTGTTATAACATGCACTAACCCATAGTTGTTGTACCTTTCTTCACTGAAAAACTTACATCTTACTTGTACTTGTATAGCAGACATTTAGAACCTAATTACACCCATTATTTTGTTGTTGCATCTGCTGTCCTTTTCAGGATACTAATCTGTCTATGCACTTTGTTAGAAATTTCACTTAATTAAAGTTTGTCTAGGTGCACAGAAGAATATCATGTCCATATCGAGTAGTTGGTTTAGCTAATGACTTGCTCAATGTCAGTGGTGTTTACTCTTTAATTTTGATACTTTCCTTACCAAAAGTTCCCTTAACTGTTCTACTAAGAACAAATTTAACTAGTGACTAATTAAGTATAGTGTCACTAATCCTTCATTATTTTTGTGTGGGTTATATTGTTGAAGGTGAAAAAGAGATATGTCCATTGTTATTGACATGGTCCTAAACTTACAATGATGTATTCCCTTTCTATCAAAAATAGAGGAAAGTTAGCTGAATTTCCTTTAGTATTAAAATCTGAGTCCTACTGAAGATGGGGAAGAATCGAGTTAGATCTTGTAGGAGAGAGAGCATTTGCAAGTGACAGTAACCACTGTTGGATAATTACGATGTTTTTCTGGACTTGATTGTCAAGAAAAATGGCCTCACTAGGGGACAAGGAGTCTTACTTTTAAGTAGGGTATTGGAGAATGGGGGTTGATGGTCTAGGAAAAACATGTGTGTTTGTCAACACATTAGTTGAAATACCTTATAATTATAATTGTGTTTCTGCAGCTGAAGCTATAGAAGTTTTAAAATATTCATGCGATAGCTGATATTATTCTAAGATCATATTATTAGATAACGAATTAAAAGCTGGAGGTTTATCTTTTTCTCACCATGATTGTTAGGTTTGCATTGTTGCTGCAATTATCATAGTCTTTGACACGATGTCATGTATGTTATGAAGTAGTGCTATTCTTTGTTTACCTTTCTCTTGTTTTCCCTTTATCTTGGAAAACGCAAGGTTATATATTTATCTATATTCCTGACAATATTGTCTCTGGTTTTTCAGATTGCTAAAATCGTCGAAGTTGCGCCTATCAGGGTCTATGAAGTTGCTACATTTTACACAATGTTTAATCGGACTAAGGTATCTTGATGCATGACTGCCTACATTGTACACATTCATCTCTAGCACCTTATCCTGTTGATCTTGTCATGCCATGTAGGTGGGTAAATATCACCTTTTGGTGTGTGGAACTACACCTTGTATGATTCGTGGTTCACGTGAAATTGAAGAAACCTTGTTAGAGCACCTTGGAGTTAAACGGAATGGTTTGTATTATTCACTGTACCTATCCTGTTAACTTCACTAAGCATGCCACTTTCTAATTTGTTACCACAAACCTTATCCTCTGAGCCTGAGTTTACCTTGTTGTCCTGTGATGTCATTAATGTTAAGGGTACTAGGGCCTGTTCTTTTCCTCCAAGCTACCTTTTAGCTTTTGCTACAATACCTAACTTTTAAGCGGTATTTTCTCAAGACGGGTCTACAAGTTAATTGTAGTACCGTTAAAAGCCTAACATTGTAACCAAAATCGCAGCAGTATCTACCTCCGTAATGTCTAAAATTAAAATTTGTCAAAGCCATAAGGCCAAACATGTATTTAGTGTCTTTTCCTATTGTCTAGACTTTAGGGTTGTGTGTTTCTTGTATTCACTATATATTGCCCTTTGGGCTATGCAATACATCTAACTAATATTCATCCCATCCTCCATTCTCTATTATTAACATGGTATCAGAGCTCTAGAGCTCGATCCTTTTTCTCGCTCCGCTCTTCGCCCCGGGAGGCTCAATCTCCACTCTGGAGGCGGTGGCTCTGTCTGCTTGTTGTGCTGCTGCCTTGCTTGCGCCCGCCTTGAGCCGCGCGCTCACTGCGCCGCGTGCCGCGTGCTCAAGACGCGCCACTGCTGCCGCCAGCGCGCTCCTGCGCATGCCGCTGCCGCCTCTCGCCTCACTGGATCCGCCGCCGCCGCCGGATCCGCCCGACCATTGCTCGACCGGATCCAGCGCCTCCCGCCGCCCGGCCTCCCACCTCCTCCCTGCCTCGCCGCCTTACGGCCACCACCGTCGCCCGACCGTGCACCGCCGAATCCCACCGCGTGGCCACCGTAACCGGCTCCGGCCCCGCCGTAGTGTCTCGAGCGCGCCGGTCGCACGCCTGCACTCCACACCGTCACCCCGCCACCCGCGGCCTGGCGCGCTCCTCCTCGCTTGGGCCCGGAGTTCGCCACCACCCTCCTCTCTCTATTTGTGAGGGAGATGAGAGGGAAGAAAGCAAAAGCAAACGAGGAGATGGAGATTTTATAAGGGGGAGAAGAGGGTGGGATGGGAAGCTAGAAGGGAAGACTGCAGTCTGTGTGCAGAGTGTGCTGGTTCTTTAGTTTGTTCAACTGTTGTTGAATGTTGCTGCTAGAATCCATTGCTTTTGAGTATTTTCTTTTGAGTCTTCCGTTGCGTCCATCTAAGTCCGTAGCATCTAATTTTTCAGTTCATCAAAACCGTGCGAGTCCACAAAATCCTTGTGAGTCGGCCAATTGCTTTGCTAACCACCGTCCATCCTCTTGGATAAGTGTGTTCTTCTCCTTTCGCATAGCCACAACTGCCGCTTTTCTCTTTGAGTCGCTGCAGATTGTAAAAGTTTTTATGATGCCACCACTTCTCTTTGAGCCGCCGTCCCGAGTTTCTAAGGCTGCCACGCTTCTCTTCCGCACCGTCGTGATCTCGGGCTTCGATCTACGCCGTTATGTTTTTATCTCTCTTCGGTTTGATTTGACAGTTATCTCTATTTGTGTCACTTTCCATATCCTCTTAATCATGTTGCGCTGCCAATTTTGCTCCTGCTTACCTCTACTTTCTCTGCCCTTGCACCTTGTGCGTTCTGGGATGTTGCACGATTTCGGATGATTGGTACTCGACACAATATTTCAAAAGTTACACGCTATGACAACAACTTCAAGACTTGGGCTTTGGATTTTTCTTATTTTAGTGTCAACATTTTAATCTTTCTGAATGCAATGTTATTACATATGCCTTGTATTTGAGGGGGTGTGTTAAGAGTATTAGTGTCTTTTCCTATTGTCTAGGGTTTAGAGTTGTGTGTTTCTTGTATTCATTGTATATTGCCATTTGGGCTATGCAATACATCTAACCAGCATTCAATCTTATAATTAACATTTTTCTTTCATTTGCAGAGGTGACAAGCGATGGTTTATTTTCTGTTGGAGAAATGGAGTGCATGGTAACTCCGTGATCTACATGTTTATGAGATGCTATTTCAGATACTAGCTAGTAGTTTTTAGTCGGGTTTGAACTTTGAAGTGTTTAACTGTAGGAATGGTCTATAGTATGTTGTTGATGAATGATTTTAAATGCTTAGTTATTTTTATTTTTGCTGTATTATAAAGCAATTTGTATTCACCTTTCAGTCATGTGTTCACAGGGTTGCTGTGTGAATGCTCCCATGATTGCTGTGGCTGACTATTCTAGAGGTTCAGAGGGTTACACATACAATTATTATGTAAGTTTATTTATCTGCTTCCAGGTAGTACCAATACATATGCATTGGCACTATTCTGGCATCCTAAATTTTCTCCATTATTGTTTACACTTAGTGTATATGGCCTAGTATCTATGAATTTATTCTGGTATCATGCGGTGGAAATTTTAGCTGAAACACCATGACTCATCTTGTAAGAATTAGCAACTAGTCCATGTGTTCAGATACAAAAAGTAGGTAATATGAAGAATTGGGTATTTACTGTATAGTGTATATTGTTAGCAGAGAAATGATGTGATAAAAGAGTACTTGTGTTCAGAGCAATTGTTTTGTTTGAAGGTCATGTATATGCACAGAACAAAACGTTGTCAGCTGAAGAAACTAAACTTGTAGGTCATTGGCTGTTGGGCTCCTGTACTGTACCTTCTTTGTTGTGGGGGGCATTGGATAAGTAGAATGTTACTTTGGCTATTTTTTTTAAAAAAAAATTCTATGCAATAGAAGTACGCTAGTACTAAAGACAAATGCTGACAGAAGATGACAAAACTTGCCTTCATTTTGCTAATAGAAGAGGACTTCACAAAACTTATCTGTTTTCTGTAACTCTGAGCTTCCTTTTGTACATTCCCTTTTTTCAGGAGGACCTCACTCCAAAACGAGTTGTTGAGATTGTTGAGATGCTGAGAAGAGGAGGAACCCCCCCTGTAAGCTTTAGACAACTTGATTGTATATTTTTACTGTGTTTAACCATATGTTTACTTGGTTTGATTGTTCAATATGTCGAGCCTCGGCATTGTGGTTTAGATTAATGCACCGGTTTTGATGATTGGATGACTTTTGCAGCGCGGCACACAACATCCAGAGCGGAAAAACTGTGGCCCAGCTGGAGGGAATACCACCTTGCAGAGTGAGCCGAAACCTCCTCCATGCAGGGATCTAGATGCCTGCTAGGTTTGCTTTGAATTACAAGCACACAAATAAGTTGGCTCGCCTGTATGGTGTGCAAACTGCAAACAACAGAAGGCGATGTGCTCTTTGTGTTCTGAAGCTCTATTTTGTCCAACGATGAACACCTCTGCCACCATCTGTACTCTTTTTTTTTTGCACCATCGGAGAAACTATCCATTGATAAGGACAGTGCCATTTCGGAGCTGGTATCTGGCTGCAGTGGTGAAAGCTTTATTTGGCGAAGGAGCTGGACCCCTGGGCACTCTGGGAGAATCGATCACCTATTCACCTTACAATTCTGCTACTCTTACAGTGTTAAACTCGTGCTGATTGTCCATTTGAAGTTTGAACACGATATCCGAACCCTTCGTACGTTTGGTGGAGTAACATTTGATGCTTGGACATTTGCTGCATTCCTTTTTCAGCCGTACTTTGTGTCATTCGGTCAGGAATAGGATTCCCCAGCCTACTCTGAAGAACTTTACGAACCAAGTACTCTTATAAATACATATTATTTTAGACATCGACGTGGTCTCTAAAATACAGTTGATCACTAATTTCTACTGCAATATGTTTTTAAAACGTATATGATTTTTATGTATCTAATCTAAATATTTTTAAAAAATATTGACAGCTAAAATTTTGAAAATTTAACTGTATGTATCTTAAAATGACAGATTTGTTACTAGAGGGAGTGTTTAAGAGTTTTTTTTACTTCATAGTGTTCATGTGGATGGACTCTTAGCTTGGCACGTATGCCAATGAGATATTATTTAAATAATATTTAATAGAATTAGATTATATTTGTCCCTATTAAATAAGATATAATAATACTATATCTATCTAATAGGAGTAAGTATGGTTAAATTTTATTAAACATTACTTCAATTTTGTATCTTCTAGTAATACACGCTGGACTACTATTGTGAAAAGAATGAAACTATTGGTAAGTGGAACAAATTGTTGTACTAATTACTCAAAAGTAGAGATGTCCAAATAGATCGTACCTACTGGGCCATCCTATAGCCCGGTATTATAGGCACAACCTAAAGCACAGCATGAGGAGCTAAGCTGTGCCTAGGCCATCACCTCGGCCCAAAGTGCTAGCACGACATGACACGCATAGTGTTAGGCCAGGTATGATATGGCATGGGCACGGTCCAGGACGGCACGGCCCTGTTCATTTTTAATACTTATATAATTTTTTATATAATTTTGAATTTTATATAGTTAATTTATAAGTATAAATAACTTTATTTGTGTATTTTTTTAAAAAATTATATATTGCTAAGATTTTCTTATATTTTTTATTTTTCATGGCAAATATGGTAAATAGGCCTCTTTGACCTGTTAAGCTAAACAGGTCTGAGCAGGTATGATAGCCTGTCAACTTGCTGGGCTGTGCTTGGACACCCCTCGGCCCGCAGGCTGACACGGCACAACCTGTTCAGGTTGACAGGCTATCGAGCTGTTTCGTGCTGCTGTCTATTTGAACAGGTCTGTGGGAGACTCGAGAGAATATATCGGTCAAGACATGGAAAGATAAAGTCTTTTTTTAGACGGAAGGATAAAATTTAATGACTAATGAAGTGAGCTTTACTCTCCAAGTTCCAAGAGGAACGGGCATAAATCCGATCGCGTCTCCAGTCTTTCACTCGACACCCGTTTGATCAACGCTGTGCGGCTCAGATCGAGGAGGGAAACGTAACAGGGGCACTTTTTCACAGGAGACCCCTTCAAATATTATACATTATCAATTGGACCTACATGCAAATTTGTCTTCGCCTTTCCTTTCCCTAAAGCTGCCGCCTCCCTTTCCCTCCCAAAACCCTAACCCCCAACCTAGCCACATCCCATGGGCGCGCTCGAGCTCCGTCTCCGAGCCCGAGGCGGGCATCTCCTGCTTCGCCTCCTCCCTCCCCGGTTTCCGCGGCGTCCTCAAGCACCGCTACTCCGATTTCATTGTCCACGAGGTCGCCCGCGACGGCTCCCTCGTCCGACTCACCTCCTTCGATCTCCCCGACGAGGTATGCGTATTTCCTGACCCGCCGTGGCGACGTTTGGTTCACAAATTCAAAACGTCCGATCCCAATTTCACTGCTGCTCGTGGATTGCAGTGCGTCGATGTGAAGGAGGAGGAGAAGGCGGCGCCGTCGGCCGACGCGGACCACTCGCAGGCTCTCGAGTCGTTCCGTGCGCTCTGCGGTGACACGGACTGCGATGCGTTGAGGGGGCTTCTCGAGAGGGTTTCGGCCGGGGGTGGGAGTGATGTCTCGCCGGTTATTCTCTCGCCTGATGCTGATAAGGCACACCGATCGGTGGGTTGGGTTCTCGTTTGCTGATTGTTTATGTGTGGTTGAGTTGTGTGGAAGCGGTGTGATTTTGGTGCTTATTTGGTTGTAGGATGTGCATTACTTCTTCAAGAAGAACTTCAAATTCTTGGTCACGGACACGGTGGAACACAGCGATGGGGTTCAGAAATGCATTAGGGTGCGGTTGGGATCGGGAGCAGGGGAGGGCGGGGTGGTGGTGGGAGGGGTGGTGGTGGGCGAGGAAGGAAGAGGAAGAACATGAGTGGCTCTGATTGGAGAGATGACAGACCATTTGATAGTAGAGGGTCGACTAATTGGCCAGATCATATTGGGAAGTTCCTGAGGTGATGACATTCTGTTTAACTTGATCGTTTGATGTCCTGAGATTTTTAACTGTTGTTTGTACTTTTCATTCCACATGTATGAATTACTTGATAGGCTTGTTTAAATTGGTAACACAACTTATGTAGCTGCCGAGCCTCTTGTATATTTGTGTAGTAAGGAATATAATGTTTTGTGATGCTTCTAATTTCCCTGGTAACTTGTGTTGTAACTGGAGCTACCGTTCTGGGACATTGATCAGGTTTCACCTTTACAAAGAGAACAAGGATACCCAAGAAGCATTAGGAGTAATAGGAAAAATGTTACGACTTCAGGTATGTCTTGGTTGCTATTTCATAAGATTGTGTTTGTATTCATTTACCTTTCTTTGCTAATTGATTAATGACTGACTTTGCTTTTCACAGTCACGCTCATTTGGGTTTGCAGGGACAAAGGATAAACGTGCCGTTACCACGCAACAGGTATTTATTTCTCATATGTTTACCAGCTCACTAAATTTTCTTTACGGAATCATGGATTGTGTTTTTGGATTGAACTGGCTAAAATATCACACTTAAGTGTGGAAGGAAATACTTCAATGATTTTAGCTAAAGCTATAAGCTGACTATATATATATGCTATTATGGTGTTACAACTAGATAGGTAAATGATAGCTGTTCTGGTCTGGAATATTGTGTGTTAAATTATTAATTTACATGTACTCTAGATAATATCATTAGTTTAATCTATTAAATATATTTGATTATGTTGATGATTTTCAGGCTATTTGATAGATTTGGTTATGTACTTTTCCTATATATAAATAGTTTCTCGTTCCTGTTTCATGGTTATGACCCTTCGCATACATTTTCTTGCAATGGCTAACTTTTCTGATTCTTTTTATTATTATTAGGTGACTGTTTTCAAGGTGCCAGCCAACAGATTGGCTGCACTTAATAACCGGCTATTTGGAATTAAAGTTGGAAACTTCTGGTAGGTGATGAAATATATTGTTGAATTACCCTCTTTGTAGATATCACTACAATATAATTGCCCTAATGCTGATACTTTAGGAACTAACTAATCCTTTCTAGTTATGTGAAGGAGGGACTTGTTCTTGGTCAACTTATGGGAAATCGATTTACAATTACTCTGAGGTACCGTTTCTTCTCTTTCTCCTTATAATTTAGATTAGAGAAGTGCTCCAATACCCTCCCCAAAAAGAGAATAACACAAATTTTAAAGTACATGGAGGGCCTGATTTGCAACTACACACTACTAACAGTACCTCTACAGTTGCAGCCTTTGCTTTGTGCTATGCTACTTTAGTCCACATGCACTTGTAGTTTTTTCAAAGAAAACAGATCAAATGGAGAACTTATGTTTTCCTGCATTTCTTCAGAGGTGTTGTTGCAGAATCAGAAGACATAATAAAGGCTGCTGTGGATGGTTTAGGAAAGAATGGATTTATCAATTATTATGGTTTGCAGGTACAAAAGCCAGGAGCTTCTGTTTATGCTTCAAAAGCTATTTCCCTGTTATTTATGAATCTCATCAAGTTTATCTATTTTGTCTGGTTAGCGTTTTGGAAGTGGTTCAGTACCAACCCACCTTGTTGGAGCTGCTTTGCTTAGAGGAGAGTGGAAAAATGCTGTAAACTTGATTCTTGATCCAAGGGAAGGAGATATCCTGGAAATATTTTGTTTTGTGTCCAATTAGGAGTTGCTTGTTGAGTTGTGTCAACTTTTGTTCAACATAACTTAATACTCCGAACAGCGTGATGACATAAAGGAGGTGCGTGAACATTACAAGGAACATGGTGATATTGATATTGCACTGAAGAACTTCCCTCAACATCTTGTAGCTGAGAGGGCTATTGTAAGTGTAGTTCTTTACTTCTTTTTTCATTACATATCCTGGTATTAATTGAACAAGGGTGCCTTTTTATTCTAAGTATCTGTTGTAAGGCACATTTTTTTGGGAATTTAAACTGATATATTCTTGCACGCATTGTTTCCAGCTTCAATGTTTGAAGAAATGCCCTGGTAACTATCTACAAGCATTAAAGGGTATACCAAGAACATTAAGAATGATGTATGCTACATATCTTTATCTAAATTTTGATTCTGTGTTTCTGTTAATTGATTACTGCAAATTCAGTTGCATGACTGTTGTGTTTTTTTCCCACTCTAAGGATATGGTAGTTATAGAATATAGAAAGTTATAATAGAATCAATTTAGATGTAATCTGCCATCAACAGTAGTACATCCATTTTACCTATTAGTCAATAGAATTGTGCATTTGCCTTGCTACCTTACAGCTCAAGTTACATACCACTTGCTGTATTGAAGCATTTCTATTGCCTTTTCGCTGGGTTTTGTTGAATAATCCTCATGTTTTATTTCTACTTTTTTTACTTGATGTTGACTATTCATGTAGGTATGTACATAGTTACCAAAGTTACCTGTGGAATCATGCTGCTAGCATGAGAGTTGAGAAGTATGGTCAGTCTACTTCATCCTTCTATAGCTACTCAGTTTTAATTGAATCATTATACAGTTTGATGTTTTGGGCTAACCTTGATTTGTTTCTTGAGGTGGGTCATCTTGTGTAGTTTTTTATGGCTAACCTTTTCCTATCTTTTTCATATGCTAACTGGCGACTTGACAGGCATTTCACAGGTTGTAGAAGGTGACTTAGTTTATAGCAAAGAAAGCCCTCCTGGAGAAGCAACTTCAGTGGATACTTCAGAAGCTGATGATGACCATACAAATTCATCTGAAATTGATATGTGTTCTGAAACACTTCCAGAAGAAATGATCCAGTCCGTGAAGGTTTGCTGTAAACAATGTAACATACATGTTCATGCACAAAAACTGCTCCTAAAATTCCTAATCACGCAACTTTGTTTCGCTTGTAGATAATTGATTCTGAAGATTTATTGAAAGGGATCTACTCATTTGAAGATGTTGCCCTTCCTTTGCCTGGGTAATGACCAATTCCCATTTGCATACATTCAACTTTTATAGTGCACCTTTGAAAAAAAAGATATATATTGTTCTTATATATGTTAATATGCAGTGCACAAGCATTGTTCCCAGGGAATGAAGTCGCTGAGATTTACCATGAAATGGCTAAAAAGGTAATACTATCCTACAACATGTATTTCATATTTTATTTAGAGGTTCTTGCTTGCTATAGCTAAAACTTGTGCATTGTTGAATTTCCTGTACAAGCATTTTAGGTTGCCTATTTTACAAAAAGAGATACTGTAGTGTTGTACTGTTGTTGCCTGTTAGAATATGTTGAATATGAAGTACGTGGTTGAGTTCCCTCTTTTCTTTGTGGATAACCGCTGTGCTACTGTAATATTACAGGTTTTATTCTCAAATATGTTATGAATTACACAATACGATTTTTAGTGAAAGATACCATAATATTATTTTGGCTTTCGTGACTCAGGATGGCATTAGCTTATCAGAGAATGCTCATGGTGTCAAGTAAGTTTCTTTATGTACCCACCGCAAAATCCTCCTTTAGTTATCCGTAGTCATTGAAATCGCAGGCACCTCTTAACAGACCAGCCTAGTGCGTTGTACAATCACAAATTCTGTAATTTTTTTCCAATGTAGTATTCTTCTCATGCACATTACACATGCTTGTTTTAATCTGCTACTTCACATCCTAATTATTGTGCTGTATGATGCAAACACCATTTGTAAGGGAATTTTCAATTACAAGCATGAAAGGAGGTTACCGCCGGGTGTTCCAGCAACCTATTGATTTTGAGTGGTATGTGTAATTCCATCAACTTTTTACCATGTTAATCGACCAGAATCATTATCTTACCTCTTGGTTCCTTGAGCTTGCTTGAAGTTTCAGTTTGTTCCTTGCATCATGAATTTAAGAGGAATAAAACTGCCATGTAGTCCTTCACTTTTTTTTTTGTAGAAATTCCAGCATTGTTCAACTAAAATTCTTCAATATGACTGCTGCGTCCCGCTAAAATGCTTCAATATGACTGCAGGGAACTCATGACTTACACGGATGATAGTGCATCTTTAGCAGAAACTGATTTCGAAATTCTGTCCGGAGACAAGCCTACTGGAGCAAAAGAAACAAATGAGCCTGTATCTAGTGGGATTTCCGGTTCCCAGTCACCTGATTGCAAGTTGGTAGGGCCATTGGATAACTCCATGCCAACTAATGGAACTAGCTTAGTAGAAAACAAGTCTATTGGCAGCTCAGATATATTACCAAGCAAGTTGGCCATAAAATTAGCATTTACTTTACCAGCATCATCCTATGCTACAATGGCAATTAGGGAGTTGCTGAAGACTTCAACCTCGGTATGCTTATCAATTATTGATATTATTATGCTTTTACTAATTTTGATTTTGAAGACTAGCAAATTGACTATTTATACAGTGCCCAATCATTTAGTTCTTCAGCTAAGCTCGTGGGGCTTTAGGCAGCATGATTTCCTTTTGGTTTATTGTTGCGCTGTTGGTGTAATTGGGTTGAAGCTGCATATAAGTGTGGCTGTAAATGCTTGCTTGATACTATGATGTTCAGAGTAAAGTAAACAAGAACGTTTTCTTTAGTTTGTTCAGGATGTCATACGACTATGGTGTATGATTAAAAAAACAAGAACATAAAAACACAAGAGGAAAATTCAATAGTATATCAGGACTAAAGAGAATATATATTATATATATATATATATATATATATATATATATATATATATATATATATATTCAACTGTCCGTTGTTTCTAACACACCTTGTTACATTTATCTCATAGTCTCCTTTCGGCTGCCTGCAGGTTGCATATCAGAAAACACTCAGTTGCTAAAACTTCTTATTGACAATACTCAATGGAAATTTATCCGTGATGTCATCATTGAAGTGAAGTAGTTAAGCTACATTAGTCGGTATGGTGTCCGAAAGATTTCCTTTCATGTAGTTCTTAATCACATGGCACTGTTTTGTGGACTCCTGATTCCTGCTTCATGTTTGCAGCAAGAGCTTCAGTTAGCTCCATGAATCGGCAAATGAGAGATGCCATGCTGCCCCCATTTGGTGCATGCAAGTGATATGCGTGTTCAAAACTGTTTACTGGGGGCAAAACTTGTGTTGCATATTTTGTACTAGAATGCGGCATGCCATAATAAAACTTGTATAACTCTACTTTTTTGCAATGAAATCGGGCTATAAAATTATGAAGTCCCATGTCTGGGTTTTTTAGCAAACGGGCTGAAGTTTTTATCATTTTATTTCTGCAGTTTCCTGGTCGTTTGGGTTTGAAGTTTGACTGTCGTATCCGTGGACATTGTCAACAAATGGTTATCGACTTACCATAGAATTATATACAAGATATTATCACACCATGATCAGAAATTCAGAACTCGAAGTGATGATAATAACGAGATTACAAAAAAAAGGAATTTTTATTTCTTGCTATCTGCCTCTCTGGAGATTCTGCAAGCGGGTTGACGGGCGCTGGGCTGTCCCTATGGGTGGAAAACGATAACGGATAATTCGTATTATCCGATATTTGTATTCGAGAAAACACGAATATAGTAAACAAAAATTCGTATTCGAAAATATTCGTATTCGAGAATATTCGTATCCGTATATGAGAGTATTCGATTCGCATTCGATCGAGAATATTCGTATCCGTATTCGAGACTATTCGATTCAGATTCGATCCGTTTTAGAACCCATGAAAATTGTATAAATTTTGTGATTCAAAATTTGAATTTAAGTGGTTTAAAACCGTAACGGTCAAAACCGTGAAAATCGGCAAAATCGTTAGGAACCGTTTTATCCGATATTCGTATCCGAGAAAATCCGTAATAGAAAATATCCGTATTCGTATTCGAGAATATTCGTATTCGTATTTGAGAATATTCGAATTCGTATTCGTATTTGTTTTAAAAATATGAATTCGTATTCGTATTCGATATTATTTGATCGTATCCGATCCGTTTCCACCCCTAGCTGTCCCTCGTCCGTCTCGCGGCTCAACGGCAGCAGGTTTGCAGCCTGTGGCACGGGACGCGAGGGAGTCGGGCCGGCTTGGCTGCGGTGCGAACGGTGGAAAGAAATTCTACGGGACGGTACGTGCGCGGCGCGAGACGTGAGGTATGCCGGCTGGGCTGTCCGCTGTAGCCGCAGCACGGCGGTGTCACTCGACGCCTAAAACTTTACACAACAGCCAAACATACCATTACACTAGCTCTAGGTGCATAAACCATTTATTATTAACCGGTTACCAAGTGCGCAGCCGCTAGCTCTCTACAACGGCAGATGATGGAAATCTGGGGTACATCTCAGTATACAAGAAAAGCCTAAGATCCTGCACATTTCAACCGACCAGCAGGACATGCATAATAAGAATCATGATTTCATCACCCCCAATCTCCGTTCCAAAACAACACTAGAAAACATGTTCTAAGCCAGGTGGTGGATCTTGCGCTTGAGCCACAGGGCCCGGACGTCACCACTGAGCGAGACAAATATTTCCCGGTTGCCCGGCTGTAGGAACACATCGGGGGCTACCGATTTCTCCACCTGCGATAGCTCGACCATGCTGTTCAGGATCTGAATGCATCTTGATATGCTGTAGTTGTCATCGTGCTTCGATAATTGCCAGTCGTTGTTTGAATTTTTGTACTCCCCAGAGTCATCAATCACCCGATCATTGCTCTGCCTCTTCGAACAACGCCATGAGTGGGGCTGCCACTGTGACAGCGCCTGTCGGAACATGTGTGCATCTCTACTTGAGACTCTGTTGTGAGGTGAAGTGTGTTGCAAAGAAGATTCCTTTGAGATTGGTGATTGTAGACGAGGTGAACGCTCCACAACAAAGTCATGTTCATCCTCGCTATGATCCAGATCTGCCCCAGTGTATATAAAACGCTTACTTTCTTCTGTGATTATACCTTCTGCAGTAGGAAACAGTCATTAGCCAGTGCATGATATTGCACGAGATATTTACACAGGTACACACATTTCATTGAGGAAAAAATAGATTATTAGAAGCATTACAATAGCCTGTGAAAGTATATAGTTTGCGAAAGTACCATTTTTCCCAAAAGGATTCCTGCAATCCTCACATCGGCAAAATAAGGAGCATCCAGTCCCATCCTGTTCATCAGAATGAATTTGAGAACAATGCTGTACTCAAGGCTTTGGCGAAGTACTTGAGTTAAGATGAAACCTGGTAGCAATCACAGTATTTCTTTAGGCAACTTGATTTCTTGCAATTGCAGCCTCGCCTTGGCGGAGTTGAAGAAGAAGAATGGTGCGCGTCTTCCTGTAGTTGACAAAGTATCGAAATTATGATTATAAACCAAAAGAAAGCTCAAACAATATGGCATCAACTAATTGAGTTAAAAAACAACCACAGCTTCAGCATTAGCGTCAGATCTTCGATTAATTTTCAGTGACATCCGTTTCTGCCGTGAAAGTAGCACTTGCGAGTGGTCTGAACTGTTTCTGCATAAGCAGCCTTGTTGAAACATGGCTTGCATCCACACTTTTCAGAACAATAACCTCCACCAGTGAAACATGGGCAATAACTGCATATGCAAACGATGATGATTTATTCTATTAGATCAACAAAGCATTCTTACAGTTCTTAGTTCACAAGCAAATTAACAGCACAGACAGTTAAAGTGTTATGGTGGGGATAGATGGCCGAGCTGGCTCAAAGTCGCCCTCCGAGGAGGCTCTGACTCATAACCAGCTGGTTGAGAACTTTTAATTTCTTACTGCCTCTCCTCTGAATACAATGCTAGCCTTTATATAACAGGTGTCTCAGTTTAGGAAAGTAAATGACATCCTATTTGGTACAGGAAAGAGCAATGCTATCCGGATACTACTATCTTAAGAAAGGAAACTCAATCCGTGCGACTGACACTTGCCAATCTGGACTCCATGCCGCCTGCTTCCGTATGCTAACTGCATCGCTGCTGCCCAGCGCTGTATTGTCGTTTTCCCCTGTTACCAGTCCATTGCCGCCTGACGATGAACCTTCAGCATCAACTGCCGCAGGCCGTAAGCTCCCAGTCTTCAGACGCTGCCTATATGTCGTCCCCACAAAAGCGTCCACAACACAGAGATTCAAAGTAATGTAAACTAATCATCGTATACTCAATCTGATGATGTTTTTATCTACATAATATGTTGCAGTAGATTAAAAAAGTATGCCTCCAGTTTCTCAGAAGGACAAACAAAAGTATGGCTTCCATAGTAGCTGCTGTAGGTTGGTCACATAGGGCATGTTTGGTTACCTGCATGCTCCTAGCCTGACTCAAGAGCAACCAGGCTAGGCTAAGCCAGGCTCTTGGGATGCAAGTGTGGGTTGTTTGGTTGCCTGGTTGTGATCGGCCTGCATCTATGGAGATGTTTGGTTGGTTGCATTGGAGATGCAGGATGCATGGTGTGAAGGTGGAAAAGGTTGTTAGCAAAGCTTCTAAGTCTTAAAATACTCTAGTAGCCATTACTTATAAGCCTTCATCCACTTTAATATACACCAATACCACTAAATGTGCACCAATCACTTCCAAATCACCCAATAAGTTGGGCCTGGCTCCGGAGGAAAGCTCAATTTCTTCATATCCAACGAGCCTGGCTCTAGAGGAAATCTTGCATCCCACAAGCCTGGCTGCTTTTTGCATGCAGGCAACCAAACAGGCATTGCAAAAAAGATTCTGCATCCCCTGAGGCTCTCCCGAGGGCATCCAGACAACCAAACACACCCATAGTTATAAGCTGTGCCATGAGCTACATGGATCAAAGGAGTACTAGAGGTAACCTATGGAGGGGGAATTGAAATGATCAAATAGCACAAACAGATGCTAAAATACACTTTCCAGTATGAATTTTTTATTTTTTGAGTTTAATAACACCACAGGGAGCAATTAAATTTGATTTTTTTCCCTGCCATTTGCATTGCCTACTGAGAGAAGTAAGCTGCAACCTGTTCAAACAACTGCACTAGAGAACCCAGCAACACAGGGATTTTTTAGCTATAATCAAATTCTGACCGCAATATCGAATCAGAGGGAATCAAACCAGCAAAACCTCGCATCAATCCCACATCTATATTCTATATTACCTAAATGGATGCAAATCGCTGCAGCAAATCGCATAGTACCCAACATTTCCATCTCCACTATACACCTAACTAAATGTCTAAAAACCTGAACCATGGTAGGCAAAACAGACTCCATCCTAAAAAAAAATTCGCCACTTAACCGAAGAAAGAGGAGCTCCTTACAGCTTCAAGCATCTGGATTTCTTGCAGGCGCAATGCTTGCACCCGTTCCCGTCCGCGGCCTCCTCCACCTTCTGCCTGCTCGAACACAAAATCCCTCAAATCAGATGACCCAAAAGCTCCAGGAAACGGCCAAACCAAGAAACTGAGGCGTCCCTGGTCCGGGCTCGAACCCTCACCGCTTGGGGTTGGGAGTGAGCGCGAGCTGGTTCATCCCACACGGCCCCCCCTCGGCCGCGCCGGCCGCAGGAGGCGAGGACGGGGGCTCCACCGTGGCTGGGGCGCCGCCGGCGACGGCGGCTTCACGGAGATCGGGGTGGCCTCCATGGGAGGAGCGCGAGGGGCGGGGGGGTGGGGGTGCGGCGCACGGGTCCGGGGTGGGAAGGCGGCTCTTTTAGACTGGGGGGTGGGCCCCGCTTACTGGATCCTCCTGTGGGGTTTTGTTTTCTTGGCTTTTTGGTGTTTTCTTGGAAAGGCTCTTTGGTTTTTTGTTTGCCTTTTGTTGTTGGGGTTGGTTTTATAGGAGATTTGATTTTGGGCGTTTTTAAATTTGAATCTTGTACGTTTTGGTCTTTTTTTGGAGGATTTTGAGGGGCATTTTCGGATTTTGGAATGGAAAAGGTGAGGTTTTTGTAGTTTGTAAGGTCTTGCTTCAAACGGTTTTGGGTTCTAGTTTTTTTTGCTTCTGACTTATTTAAGATAGAAACCACTTGTTTTAACTTTTTTTAGCCTTTTCTCCATTTTTTTCATTTTTGTATTGTCCGTAGAGATATAACATTGTTTTCATTTTTCTCATTTTTCTTTAATTGAATGATTCAGAAAAAACTAATAGCACTACCGTATAATTTCAGTCAAAATCCAACAGCCATAACAAAAACCATAAGTTTAAGCTCTTTGGAGTGGCCCCTAAGGTTCTATTCGGAGATTGGTGGATTTGTTAGGTTGAGAGAAAGGCAATCAAGCTAGTGGTATGAATGAAATATTTTGCTACTATTTTCGTAAAATTGGTCCATTTGACTTGCCACGTGGTTTTATCTCATTTAGTGAAATTTGTACATATTGCAGGACTCCTAATTTAAATTGAGATAGTTTATTTTGATTTTTTATATGTTTGAGAACTTTTCTTTTTGCATAGATCTTGATATGAGTAGCATTTTCAATTTGAATTTGTTGGATTATTTATCTACAGTGTAAGTGTTTGACGATTTTTGTACAAACATTTTTAAGATAAAGCATACATCTCATATGACTACGAGATCGGAAGCACCTGAGTATGAACTTTCAAGTTCTGATACGACCATGTTAAAGACGAGCACGTATTACGATCACACATGCTCGAGCACCTGCTATGACCACGTTGAGACGAGCACATACTACGACCACGCATGCTCGAGCACATGCTAAGACCACGTACTACGACCACGCCTGCTCGAGCACCTGCTACAACCACGTTTTGCGACCACGTCTTCGACCATATAGGGTGTCGGGTACGTTCTTCGATTACGTTTAGGCCGACTGGCCGATACAACCACGTTGTGTCAACTGTGATGCTTTGACCACAGCACCTCATTACGACCACGAGTATCATGGCATCGTGCCTCATACAACCACGTTTTCGATCGGTTGCAAGGCACGTGGCTAATTTATGAAAACTTATGCCTAGGGATGGAAAGAAAAAGATTGATTCGGGGTGTATCATCTTCACAATGGAAAGATGATTGCAAGTATCCCTATCCGATGAAAGTAATCCTTAACAAATCTTTTGATATGGAAAGCAAAGTTCGGAAGGTAACTAATCCGTAGTCGATCAGGAATCTTATCTCAAGTTTAAATGGCAAGATCGGCACCGCATGGGAGCCGCGTATGAGGCCCACGACCCTTGCCCACACCTATAAAAGGGGACAGAGGAGGAAGCGGAGACGGGAGTATAGGAGGAGAAGAACGAAGATAAGATATACCAACACCGTTAACGTGTACGCGAAGAAGAGATCCACGGAGAAGATCCAAAGAAGAAGGAAGGAGAAGCCAGAGAAAGGCCCGAGAAAACGATATATACAAGCCCAGGCCATGGCATCCCGTGTTCAAAATGGTAAAAAAATCCTCTCCTCTCTTCCTTTTGCATCTAGCTTGTCTGCTAGACGATGAACAACGACTACGATAGCAATGTCGCCACCAATCAAGTGCCCTGGGGCTCACCAAGTTGTAGCCCGTAACCCAGGTGCCGAAAACGTCGAGATTGTTGTTCGTTTTCTGAATCACCGAGTTTGAAGTCCCTCCATCCCAATGCGTGGCGAGTGCCCCAGCCAAGCTGAGCGACCGTGGCAATCCGCTAGGCGAGGGGCATGGGCGCTTTCGATCACCCATTGTGATCAAGCGTTTTCGACCACCTGTGATGTTCAGGCGCTTATGATCGCCTACGACATTCAGCCATCTCCGATTAATTGTCATAATCGAATGCCTTCGACCGCTTCTCGTGGGTAGGCATCTCTGACCGCTCGCAAAGTCGAGCGCCTCCAATTGTTTACTATGAGCATGCCCTCCAACCGCCCGCAACGCCGAACGCCTCTGATCGTTCCTATGGGTAGGTGTCTCGGTCACTCGTAAAGTCAAGCGCCTCCGATCTCTTCATGAAGACAAACATCTTAGACCGCTCGCCAAAGCCGAACGTCTTCGATCACTCGCCGAAGCCGAGTGCCTCCGATCGCTCCTCGAAGACGGATGCTTATGACCGCTCTTTGAAACCGAACGCTCGACCGCTCGACGAAGCCGAATGCTTCTGGCCGTTCCTCGAAGACGGACTCATACGACCACTTGCCGGAGTCAAGCCTCTCCAATTGCTTTGCGAAGGCGGGCCTCTCCGCACGCTGGTCAAAGTCGAGTGCCTTCAACCACTCATCGTACTCGAGCAGCATCGACCGCGCTTAGGGGCTCAAGTGATGCCGAACCGCCCATTGTACGTATACTTCTTCGACTGCAGATTCCCGATCGCGGTGCTTCAGTAATCCAACGAGTACTCCCCTACGATCAGGCTTCATAAGTGCCTCGTTCAACTCAGTGTGCTACATTACTTTTACGAGTACACCCCACGACCATGGTGATACTATGATGTTTGACCATGGTGCTACAACACTTTTACGACCACGATGATATGGTGATGATTGACCTATGTGCTATAATACTTTTACGAGTACGCCCCACGACCATGGCGATACCGTGATGTTCGACCATGGTGCTACAACACTTTTTCGACTACGGACATCTTCCGCTGGGTTTTGACCACAGTGAATCTCGACCACGGACATCCTCCAATGAGTTCGACCACAGTGACTTCCGACCCTGAACATCTGCTGATGGGTTTCGACCACGGGTATTTTTCGATGAGTTCGACCACAGTGACTTTCGACCACAAAGAGCTCCTAGTTGAGTTTGACCACAATGACTTTCAACCACGGGCATCTTTCGTTGGGTTTCTACCATTGTGGACTTTCGAAGATTTACATTTCTCAATGGGTTCCGACTATGATGACATTTGACCACGTGCGACATCGGATGGATTTCGACCATGTGATCCTTACTACTGATATGTCCTTAACACCGATTCTTGCTACCATTATTGTCAGATTGGTCATGCTAGACGTTAATCATGCATACTTCAAATCACTTCCATTGTGTCCGTTCGATACCGACGAGGTCAAATAGCACGAGCGGACACGATAATGTAATGGCCACGCTATCAACGATCTCATAAACCGACGAGGCTATGGATAATGTCAACGTCCACACCTTTGTTAACCATTCATCACATGCATAGAGAACATAAAGCGAAGTCTGAAGAAGACGACTAATGCAGCTTAATTGAAGGTATTTTGTGGGTTTACCTAGCGGATGTAATTAATCGGGAGCCTTCCGAGGCCCCGGAAACCAAGATACCACATCGTCTATGTCAGATCTACTATGCAAAGCAGGCTACGGAGCACATATATATAAAGAAAACTTGTAATTTTGTTCTTCTCAAATGAATGAATAAATACATATTTTCCCTAATGTTGTTGTGTTTATTTATTTTTGTGTACTTTAGTACACTGGCACACCCGCATCTTATAACCCTAGGGCAAGATATCCGTGAGCGATTTCTCGCGTCAAACAGTAAGATATAGCTTTCGTTGAGTCTTATATTTCAAAGTTCTTTTAAAAAATAAACTAGAGATAAGTAGTTAACTGCCAAATTCATGTTCATCAGACAAGTGTTTTTTGTGGAGCAGTAAGAAAGTAACGTCCCATGTATGAGCTTTATGTTCTTTTTTAGCACAGTTATTGAGTGTCATGGCATGGCATGGCATGTGACTTTCTTTTTAGATGAAAAGGGCATTATAAAGCATGGCGCGTCACTCCTTTGCTTGGAACTTTTTAATCGAGCATGAAACGTTGCTTACAATGCACGACGATCTCAAATTTATGACATTACAAACTCCAGTTCTAAAACCTTAACACATCAAATCTTATTAGTTCCAATATTTTGCAATAACTAATTCAGAAGCTAAGCTTCTTCTTTGTTATTTCCCTTAGTCGTCGAAAATAGGAGCTAAGGGCACACCACTTTCACGCGAAAAGCAAAATGCGAGTAATAAACAGGCAACATTTTTCGTAAGTCCGTATTCCAGAAGATCGGAGGTATACGGATCAGTACCAAGGGTATGCAATGTTTAAACAATTTCAGAACGCTATACCTCTATTCTGATGACCTATATGTCAGTTCCGGATAAACATTGTGTAGAACAAAATGGGAAGTTGGAAACTATTCTTGAGAGACTGTAAGCATTTTGCCCATGCCCTTCGAGCCCATTTGTTTCATGAGATACTGTAACCCACCCATCTGCTTCAGCACGTTTGCATGGAGGGCCTTGGTCAAATGCTGAAGATTCAGGTTGCCGGCCAGCGCATCCATATCTCCATTCTTAGGAATCTTTAGCCCCTTCATCTTGCTCCACATCTTGGCAAGTTTCTTGTACTCTTCCAGCATGTCCATCACATCCTTCACGAGCCTGCCAGATCCACGAGCAATCCGAGTAATTCTTGACTCATCAGCTTTGGGTTTGTACTGTCAAGCTCTGCGAAGTAGGTGAGGACCGAATAAGTTTCAGAACACCAGTTTAGTTGCACAAGAGAAAGCCTTAGACAGTTAGACTAAACTCACCTGCATCTGTCATGGAATCCATAAATAATCGTCATGTGCCGCTTAATCTTTGCTGGGCCTTCCTTCTCATGTCCTTTTGGTATCAGTTCAGAACTAAATCCAGGCAACATAGAGAAGACCTGCAAGATAGAATTAGACAATGAATGATTAAAGATGTTATAACAGAAGTATAAATAGTTAGAATCTTGCTGTGTTATTGGAGCATTTCATCTGAAACTAAACGTAAACTATAATCTACCATACGAAATTTAATCAGATGTTAACATATTAAAATACTAAAAAGAACATCTAACCTGGCCAATAGGACCCATTTTCAGAAGATTCTGGAACTGCTCATACAGAAGTCTGACAGTAAAGGTTCCTTCAGCCAGCTTCTGCAGAAGCTCAGGTTGTTGACCAGCACGCATAACATCCTGGATCTTGTCCGTCAAGCCAGACAAGTCTCCCATGCCTGCCAGTTACACAAAGTTAGGTAACCTAGAAAGAAGAATCACCAAGTTGCAAAGAATATTGAATATAGTTTGCTAACCTAACAGGCGACTAACAAATGGCCTCACATCAAAAACCTCAAATTCATCAGTGTATTCTCCAGTTCCAATAAATATCACAGGGTTTTTTGTAGCTGCAACCCTGAAAATAAAAGACAAGGATGTCCAAACAAAGGGTCCTCAGAATCTTACATCCATGAGATCCTAACACTAAAATGGTTTATGAAAAATAGAATCGAGCAAATGTAACACCTTTAACTGCTTCAAACATACTAAAATATATGTGCAGTTATCTAGAAATTTTAATTAACCTCAAAAAGAGTTTCATTTTCCTGTGAACTATGGCATGGATGATATGTAACTTGCTAAAATGAAATACAACTCCGGACAGAATTATATGTTAACTAGTGGTGGAAAACCCCACGAGGATGGTAATGAAGGGAAGATACCAAAAGAACGCACTTAAGTGGTAAGCTCAGGCTCTTTGGAAACAATGTCTTTTGCAAACAACAGGACACAGGACACAGGACGAAATAGCACCAGGAGGATTATGCAAGAAAATAATGAGTAACACTAACGCATTAAGTGCACCGCCTCCTTTTGCATGACCATCCATTGCTGTTTAAATGCTTGTGCCTGATCAAATGCAGCCTGACCAATACTACCATCCATCACAAATATCACCAGGTCTGGTTTCTGCACACAACCACACGAAGGTGGGTGAAATTCTCGATAACAGTAGAAGACCCCAGTGAATATGTTGGGAGACTATGGGCCTGTTCTTTTTGGCTGCGGCTTATGGCTTTTGGCTGCGGCTTGTGACTTTTGGGCTGTTTGCATGAGAGATTACAGAGTAACAGAAATTCACGTGCGGTTTTTGCTGATATAAATGAAGTCAGTAAAGTATGTACTACAATTAACTAGTAGACCCTATCTTGAAAAAAATACTCTATTTAGAAGCTAGTTACTGTAGAAAAGCTGAAAAGAACAGGGCCTATGACAGTGTAAATACCATTGCTTCTGCAACTTGACGCATTTCTTCAAAGAGTGCATCCTCTTGCTTGTGGCCAGTGGCGGAGAGAGAGGGGGCCAGGGGGCCTGGCACCCCCCAAGATCCAACGGTGCATGCGAAGCCCCCCACTGCTGCAAGCAACCATTCATGCATTGATGCATAACAGAAAAACATGCGGCATGCAGCCACTGCCCATTGCATGCGGCATGCGGCCACTGCCCACTGCTGCATGCAGCCCCCCACTGCCCACTGCATGCGGCATGCAGCCATGCAGTCAGCCGGCAGCCTAGGAGGAGTCAAGCCGTCAAGGAGTCAAGGAGCCGGCAGCTGCAGCCCACTGCCCCATTGCACGCATGACGCTTCGTTTCAGATTTTCAGTCGACAAGGAGTCAAGGAGGCGAAGCCATCAAGCGAGTAAGCGACTGCGGTCCATCCGCGCATGCTTTGCTCGCCATTTCGCCAAGTCTGGCATCTACCGTCTGGGCCACTGGGGAATCCGCGTCCCGGCATCCGCCCGCGCCGGCGCGCCCGGCAAACCATACAACGCGCTTCCGCGGCTCCGTCGACGCCGTCCGTCCGTCGCGCGTCGCGGTCCCTGTCAGGCGTCAGGTAATCTCTAGTCTCTGGACTCTAGTGTGGACTGAGGCATTCGGCTTCCATACTTCGAGTTCCAGTACCAAAATACCAAATGAATTTTCTTATACACTGTGACAGCCTGTAGGACGCTTGGAGGCAAAAATTTCATCCAGTGACCAGTTTGGTAATTTCTACGAGATTGTTTGGTAATTTATATTGAAAAGGAATTGGCCGCAAAGATTAGTAATGATGATATTATTAAGGCATATGATCTTGCTGGTAGTTGTAGAGCTAAGTTTAAGTTAATAGAGATGTAATTTTCTTTGCATTGTAATTTGTGAAATATATTACTTTGATAGTCTGATATATGACTATTGGATCGGTAAATCCGGCATGTTTCATTGGTTTTACTCTACTTGTTTTTCATATTGCCCCCCCTATATCTAATTCCTGGCTCCGCCCCTGCTTGTGGCGTCCACTTATGCAATGCTAGTAGAAATGCCCACGAATAGTGTGAAATTCACCTTAAGGACCACCAGTCCAAGAGCAAATAGTGAACCAAGAGGGCCAGGAGGATAAGGTGAGGGCATTCTCAGTATAAACATGACAGGAGAGAGAGAGGCCAGCCGAAGCCCCTCATTTTTCAACACGCCCAGCATAAGCCTCTCCTGTTATCACTTCATTTTCTTTCCCAAACCGAGGGAACGTCTGAGGCAAAGCGAAGAGCAGTGCATAGCTCGGCCAAAGGCAAAGCACAAGCCAAGCACAAAAGCTTCACCACACCCAAAGTCCCATGGCAGCCACACCACAACAGTGAGGGAGGGAGAGAGTCTAGAGGAGAGGAGCAAGGACTGTGGCTGACCGAACTGCAACACGGCCATTGCACTCATCACCCACACTTCTTGCCATCCTCAGCTGACCTAAGTAGGCCCTCGTTTTTCCAAGATTCTCTTCCCTTTGTGACAGTGGCGAAGTCAGAATTTGGTTACGCCCCAGACTCAATGGTGAAATGATCTAGGCTATCTGGGCTGGACCATGAAAATGTTACCAAAGCTGAACTGAATTTACTCGGGCTGTACACTAGATATTTTTTCACACCCTGGGCTGAAGCCTACCCTGCCCGGGTGTGGCTCCGCCCCTGCCCTCGTCCATAGCACGATGCCATCAACGACGAGCCCGTAAAAGCCACCGTGCGCCTTTAGAAGGGAGAACATGCTCCCCAGTGCATGTCCCCCCACTAAGTCCCGTCACAGCAATGCCCATAGGCGTTCCCAAAACTGAGCGTAAACACAAATAGAGCAAGATGAAAAAAGAAGCTAAAATGAAAATGCTCGTAATAAAAGAGAGAAGAGAGGACCGTCCTGGATAGGAAGAAGGGTGGGTATGAGCCAAGTCGTAGTCGTAGGGGGAGCAAGGTGAGGCGACCGGAGTCGTAGGGTAGTCGGCGTCGGAGCTATGGCCAGGAAGTCGTGGCATGGCTTACCGGCAACCGAAGGCACTAGAGTCTGGGGAGTAGTCACGCGTAGGCGACGGGGAGCCATCGGCGGGCAGCCGATGCCCAGCGAGGCCGCATCACCGGATCCCTAGTCATGGGAGAGGCGTGAGGGAGCCAGGACCTATGGGGGACGACCGGGGGACAGGGGACCTGACATCGGGAGGCGGGGCATCAATTCTCCGGCGCAGCAACCGAATCGCCCAAGGAGAAGGGGGAATTACATGGAGGGGTTAACGGCAGAGAGGCCTGGCGGACGATGGACGGAGGTAAGCCCAGTGCCGGCGCACCCAAGCGCCCAAGCTCAGGGGGACGGCGGTGTCTGGATCTGAGGGAGCTGGGAAAGGGACCATGAAAGGAGAAGCTAGGGCGGTGCAGGCACACGAGAGGTAGCTTGGCCGACAGTGATCTTGGAGCCAGCGTGCCCGAGCTCGGCCGTGAGAAGTTGTTCCGCCTGGAGGAGCGCTAGTGAGGAGTGGAGAAGAGATAATTGTTCTTTTCGGCTTCTAAAATAACTAGTTTTTAAATAAAGTGATAGTGTCTACTAGTTAATTGTAGTACATACTTTACTGACTTTATTTATATCGGCAGAAACCATACGTGTATTTCTGTTACTCTATAATCTCTCGTACAAATAGTCCAAAAGTCACAGGCCGTAACAAAAAAAATACCCAGACTGGTGGTGGAAAATGACGTCAAAGAGAAAAGAAAAAAAAAAGAGGCCGACAGTTGACTGCCACCGCACCCTCCGCCGTGTGAAAAGCCTCCAGCGCCCACCTACACAAGTAGCACACCACGAGACAAGTGATCATTGTAAATCTTTGATTCCGTGCTGTTCTTGGCTGCTAGTCCGCGGCTCCGCGGTCGTGTCTGGTGGGAATCGAAGAAGATTTCATTTACTTTGTAAACTCACAAGAGTAGTTGTTACCGAACGAGTTCTAAGACGCTGTCGCATTCTGGGCCGGTGTAGTTCTGCTGGGTCGGGCCAGTCCCACCATCTGTTCATGTCTTGCTCTTTTCTTTTCTTTTTCTTTATTTTTTCTGTGTGAACTCATGTTCATGGCTTGCTTTTGCTTCTTGTGACCGCCCTAACAAGAGATGCCTTTGCTACTGACCGGCCGTGATCTCAAATGAAAGAACAACCAACTCACTGATCAGTCTTGTGGCTCAATTTCGGCTCCTTGGTTAGTGTTCGATACCAAACACGGCACAAACCAGGACTCTCTTTCTCAGTGCCTAGGGTAGGATGTTTGGTGTAGAGGGCTTGTTTAAGTAGTCAACAAGAACAACTACGCGAGAAAATGTAAAATGTGCACTAAGTTTGTCAGAATCGTTGTCCTAAATCAGATCAGAGGTTTTTAAGTAGAATCGCAAATCGTAGAATCGATGTAGAATTTAAGATCCCACCTAATTCTATCAAAGAAATATTTTAAAAAATTTACAGTATATTACAGCACTCTATATTTTAAAAATTATACCTTTTAAACTTTTCTTTATAAAATTGTAGAGTAATGATTAGATCATGTGTCTTTTTATGATAACTACAGTGAATGCCTGCGCTGCATCTCTCTTGGATAAAAAGGACAGTTTTTGAAGACTCTCCTAGCTAGCCTAGTCATGCCCTATCATCAGGGTCACATTGGTAAACTCGATCAGAATGTAACATCCACATGAAGGGGTGCGGCTCAGGTCTTTGGGGCTGACACTTAGCGGCGTGAGTGGGTGCCCCCAAGACCGCCACGTGTTCCACAAGATCCAAAAAAATACTTTTTATACTTAAAAAGTACTTTTTACAAATTTTCGGATTTTGTAAGTATTTTTTCGAATTTTTCGGAATTTTTTTGGGTCTTGTGGGACACGTGGCGGGTCTTGGGCACCTCAAGACGCTGCTAAGTGTCAGGCCCCCAAAGACCGAGCCACACCCCACATGAAGCTAGCCAAAAGCTCGTGCTTCCGAAATACCGGCATGGATTGCTCCGAATGGCTTTGGCTTCAGCTTTTTCTGACTTTTAGCTTTTTTAAGCCAGAAACTACTTAGAAACATTGGCTTCTAATTTTAGTTTTTTTGTTTTTTTTCTTTCCATTGTCCATAGAGATATAACGATGCTTTATTTTTCTTTAATTGAATGACTTAGAAAAATCTAATAACTACTACAGTGCAATTTCAGCTTTAAGCCAGAAATCATAGCTAACAGCCAGTTGGAGCGACCCCATAACATCTCACATTCTCGCTGGTTTGCAATATTTTATTTATAGCATACGGTTTCCGACTAGCTACATGGCGGCCGAACGCCTTTGGGTTTGCTTGTCGATGATACGACTAGATAACATTATGGAGATGATTATATCGCTTCTATATTTATGATTTTTAATAATGTGTTATTTTGTCTCTTAAATAAATATTTTTGTATTGATCAACAAGTATATGATTTGTTCGTGAAACTCTTTATTCATATTTTGATGTTATTCTAAATTATTTCTAATATTATATCATTGTGTAGAACAATTATGATTTATAGATTAGCATATATATTGATTACTGACCGTGTTTTATGGATCATGGATATAGAGATATCAAATCAATAGTGTGGACACATGTTAGAGAATATGGTGTTGGATTGACCTACCTTAAGACACCGTTGAGATTGTTATGCTTTTATATATCATCAGTTGGTCTCAACCAATGATGATATATAATCCTTGTATCTGAGATCATCATAGCTTTCTACATGTGTAATGGTGCTCTTAGGGGTTACCAAACGCTACTCCGTAACTGGGTAGTTATAAATGTAGCTTTAGGGAATATGAATGATCGAATATGGAATTTGCTCCTCTTACATAACAGGAGAGATATCTCGGGCTCTTTGATTTGGTCAGATAAAGAAAGTGCATGGCCATGCACGAGTGGTCGAAGAGTCGACCACGTAAAGTTATCAACCATTGGATCGAAAAAATTGAACAATTTATAGATATACGTTTCTCACATGAAGTTCGATCAAATATCATGAGACAAAAGGAGAATACGCAAACAGTTCATTTAGATTGATCAGATATGAACTGGTCGTATGGGTATATTGATTAATCGTGAGCTGGTCGAATATATATCACGAACTAGTCATATGGAGATCCGTAATCTTCTACTCGCATGGCTTCAGATAGTCGACCCATAATCCTAACAGTGCTAACGTACGGCAGCGTCGACTGCCATCCGATCGACCAACGGCGTACGGGCCCTGCTGGGAGCAGACTGCAGTGTCCGTGGCCTTACGGGGATGGATCTTCCTGCAGCCAAAACAGTGTGGCGCGGCAGGGGAGCCTTCACGTGGAGGAGCAGTGAGCAGTGCCCCTACGGGCGCCAGGCGCTGTCGAGTTGCCACCGAGTTGTCGGAGTCGCGGCGCGAAACTCCACGGCGCGGCCACGTGCCTACCCCCGCCCCGTGACCCCGGCCACCGCGCGCCTCACATCGCCCTGCATCATGCATGCATGCCCCGAGCGGCACGGCACGCGCTACGGCCGTGGCAGGGAGTGGAATCGCGCGTCGTCGCCTCGTACGCACGTCCTCACCCACGCCGCGCGCGCGCGCGCTGGGACGAGCGGCTCGCTGTCTCAGGTGCGGGGTGCCCGTGCACGTACGCGCCCGATGAAGCGCGGGTTTGGGCGTCGCCGTCTCTGCCGAGACGGCCGGCCATTCGCGCACGCCGGCGCCGCGTTACGCCGAGGCATTCGTGCCTAGCTAGCTGAGGCAAAGGAGGCGGCGAGCGGCGAGGAGTCGCTAGTG
This sequence comes from Bonia amplexicaulis, assembly GCA_036346245.1. Taxonomy (NCBI): domain Eukaryota; kingdom Viridiplantae; phylum Streptophyta; class Magnoliopsida; order Poales; family Poaceae; genus Bonia; species Bonia amplexicaulis. The sequence continues at coordinate 12,481,614 of CM070749.1, forward strand.
CTAGACTGCACGCACGCGCATACACAGGAACGCTAGCTGCTCGATCTAGTCATCTGTACGCGCGCTGAATGCACAGGCTACGCACGCTTAGGCACGCGTGAGGATCGGATCGGAGTTGTTAATATTCGCAGCGTACGCGATGATAATTACATGCGGTAAACTGTTGAGCATCTAGGCTAGGCACCGTGAGATTCAGGCTGTCCCGTCGTGCCGTGCCTCTGTAGAAAGTACTACACATCAGGACAATTGTCCTCTCGCACCAGGCATGTAAAAACGAACGCAACAGCTATTCCTGCGCATCAAACTCCCTTGTACCTTCTCAAACATCAAGCAACACCTTCTCACCGGCTATATTCACTAGATTTACTTCCGATCTTTTTTCGGCGGTGTTTGGATATAATAAGATAATAATCATTAACTTTGGAGTCAACCAAGTCAATGATCAATCTGATCTCGTCACAGGGATAAATCCCGGGCAAGAAGTTAACAGGAGACTACAGTGTATAAGTCTCTTTCATATCGACTTGATTTTTTGACTTGTAACTTAATTTTATTATTTCTAAATTTTTTCAGCTTTTTCTTTTAGTTCTTTTTTTTTGACGTTTGCATTTTTTAACATGTTTTTATTAGTTGATTCTTTTGACCGAGATAAAAAATTTTGTTTGACAATAATTGCTTATATATTCATGAACCTAATACACCGCTGGTTATGACTTATGACCCGCTCAGCAAAGTATATGCTCACCATGTAGGTGAGCTGAGTAAAATCAGTAGTGAAAATTCTCAACAATCAACCCTAGCAAGACTATCGAGGTTAACATATCATATATGAAACAACACTGGCATTTCAGATCAAGGACTTACAGGAAGAAAACAGTAGAATTACAACTGGACCAAGTTTACTGTATTAGCTAACCAAGACTACGGACATCTGCTCCTACCTGTACCTTCGACCCAGTTGCAGCCATGTGAACTAGGTTTCCCTACGTCGTCACCTAGTAATCTGACAGCCATCAAAGCAAATCATATCTTCTCACCAGCTAGCGCACTGCTGAAGATACTATGGGCCAGGGCAAGTCCCAAATTTTCAATCATCAATCAAGCTAAGCGAGACAGGCCAAAGGGAAGAAAAAAAACAAGCTCTTCAGATTTTCCATACAGGTAGCAACCTAGTCCTGAGGTCCCTATTAATTGTTCCCTTTCTATTTGCTTTGCCCCTTCCCCTCTTTCCCCTCCTCTATTTTCCATACATCTTGCTTCCATCAGCGTTGAAGATGGACATTGAATCAGTGAGGTGTGCATGCTGTGGCCTGAAAGAGGACTGCACCCAGGAGTACATAAAGAATGTCAAGGCCAACTTTGGAGGGAGATGGCTCTGTGGCCTGTGTTCAGAGGCCGTAGGGGACGAACTCGGTAGAGACAGAAGAGGCCAGGATGGTATCGAAGACGCTATCAAAGCGCATATGTCATTCTGCAGGATGGCACTGTCAAGCCCGGCGGTCCGGGTGGCCGACGGCATGAGGGAGATGCTCAGGAGGAGGTCAAGGGATGAGGTGAGGCCTGCGACACCATCGAAAGCACACCCACTCTAACTAGGTGGCAGGCTTTCGAGGTGAGGAACATCAACCATGGCCACCTTGGTGTGCTCTGATGTGAGAGTTTCTCAATCTACTAAATAGTTGATTTCCTAGATATTTACTTTTCATATTCCTCAGCAACATGTCAAGAGTAAATACGATTCGATCTTATACATCAATGCACGCAAGCTTCGTTCACAAAAGATAGATCTAACTACTTTTCTGTTTTTGTGAGATCATGTGGAGGTCACCTCATGGTTATGATGAGTAATTGACCTTTGCTTTAGAGTTTGTGTAGATGTTGAGTTTGATTTTTGAGGTTTATGCAGAAGTTTGCCCTCTACGACTTACTCTGTTCGACCGCTGCTATGTGTTTATGTGATCGACAGTCGTCCTTACGACTTTGTGGTCGGCAATAACATTTACGACCTTGTGGTCGGCAGCAGCATTTACGACCTTGTGGTTGGCAGTGGCTTTTACAACCATACGATCGACAACTATTTTTACGACTTGGTGGTCAACAGTAAGTTTTACGACTTTGAAATTGGCAGTCGTTCTTACGATTTGGTTGTCGACAGTCGATTTTATGACTTTGAAGTCGGCAACCAGTTTTACAACTTAGTGGTCGGCAGTCGATTTTACGACTTTGTGGTCGATAGTCATAACTCTGACTGGCTGTTGTCAATAGTCATAGCTTTGACTGACTGTGGTCGATAGTCGTAGCTCTAACTGGTTGTGGTCGATAGTCGTAGCTCTGACTAGCTGTGGTCGATAGTCGTAGCTCTGTCTGGTCGTGGTCATAAGTCGTAGCTTCTGCTGGTTGTGTGCAGTAATAGTAGCGCCCTGCCTGTGTGGTCGTAAGTCATAGCGACCAGTCTGTTAAAGTCATAGCTCCTGCTGTGAGCGATGGTCGTAGCATCTGCTACGTGGTCATAGCACCTGTTTCATGGTCACAGCAGTCTGTGCGATGGTCGTGATGACTTGCTGAGTGGTTGTAAATAGCTGGGAAGTCTTCTATGGCTATGAGTACCTCATATCCAGTGCATCCGAGTAGTCGTAAGTGATATAAGACCGGCTGGGTTGTTCTCTAAATGCATTATTTCTATGAAGATTGGTGATTCCCATATTTTGTGTGATGCTATGTGATGCTTTGCTTGTCAGTGGTGTTTGCAGGACTTTGGAGCTAAGTCATGATGAGGCATAGAAGGATCGGGACTAGACACAGAGAGGTGTTGATGTTCAGAACGATCAGGAGAAGCCGAAAATGACTGAGGCAGCAAGGTGGTTGCAAGCGTGGAAGACAAGAAAACAAGAAGCTTCCAGGAAGATGCAGAGGGGCATTTTTGGTGAATTGCTCAAGACCTGCAAAAGAAGCTGTTCTGTTAAAGCATCTTTGTACTGGTTGTGTTAACGGGTGGGTGAGAAAACCCGGTGGTAGGTAGGGGGTTAACGGGTTATCCCCGCTATCAAAGGTTATAAAAAGGGATGGAGAGCTACCCATATGAGTGTCTCTCTCCAGTCTTTGGCGTTCTAGTGTGCGTTCTGTTATGATTTTTGTGTGGAGCAGTGGTGCTCCTGGTCCTCCTGAATAGAGTGGTTGTAGACTCAATCTTCAGAGCAATATATTTTTTCTTAATCAATCTTTTGAGTATTGTTGTCTGTATCAAATTGAGTTGGCTTGATCTTGTTCTTTGCTGTTTCGGTTTTCCTCTGTTCTTTGATCGTTTCCTTTCTTTCTGGTTTGAGAGACCCGTCCTGCCTATGATCTGACCTGCCGGGTGTTGCGAAATCATACTCGAAGCCAGCTAGGCGATTCTATTCCCACTTGCATGGTCTAATTGTCTTTTCATTCTCTCAATCTTGGTTTTGAGCGCTTTTGATAAAACCCTAGAAAGATCTCTATTTTATTGCTTAGCTTTCAATTAAAAATCAGAGCAACCTCTTGAGATCTTGTTCTTGATGTGTTCAAATGTTCATGACTAGTTGATCCTTGAATCAAAAGTTATTCGGAATTTGGATCATGTGGTCGTGCGTCTCTCTGTTCTTCCTCTATTTCTTCTGTGAAACTTACGAAATGAGCTAAAAATCAGAAAAAAAGAATGAAAGTTAAGAATAGTGAAAAATAAGCCAGTAGCTCAATCCAAAATGAGCGGCCCCTAAACTCTATACATGTCAAATCTTCATCGTGATTCTCATGAGGTACGACGTTTTAAAAGGATTCCCATGATGTACATTTATCCTGAAACTCACACCCTTTCATGTGGTTTCTCAGAATTTATTTTTCCTGTAATCAATATGTATCATTTCCTTACAAACAATGCCTCTTAAAATGCAAACAAATGTATCAGACGCATCTGATGTTTCGGCAAGAGTAATCAATAGAGAACCCATCGTTCCGCACATCAGGCCAACAGGTTCTCAGTATATCAGTTTAGTCTGGTAGAACAGCAGTACAATGAACTAGCATCTTCAAGAAGCATCAGTGTCCTCTGTCGATTTCTTGTACTCAGGCTTGAGCTCATGCGTCCCCTGGTTCGGTCCCCGTTTGTTGTACACACACAGATCGTTCAGTATCTCCTTCAGGAATTGCTGCATAAAGCCAAGCACAAACAATCCCTAAGTGAGCACTGGGAGCAACAAATAGAATATCTGTAGTTGAAACTAAATTATCTTAGCAGGTGCTTTTTCCTACTAACAATATTAGGAATAAGTCCAGAAAATACCTCCGGCTGGTCGGTTTCTTGCACTAGCGCCTTTAGTGCCCAATTGGGCTGCCTTTCAAAAAGCTTGAATATAATGTTTTCCAATTCCCTGCGATCCCTACGTGTTCTTTTGACATCAGATGGTTTGGTTGGTGTTTGCTTCTTCTTCTCCTGACAAGCGCAAAATTGAACATATCACAAGTTACCATTGATAGTTTAGACTTCAGAGACTGATAGCATGATTGACAACATGACGAAGATCTAGAAAGGAGAGAAACTTCAGCACTGCAAATTGCTATATAAGAAATAAGCATATAGGTAACGCAAAAACGGATATATGTTCTATATAATTTCAACATTGCGATCCCTGAGTTAGAACCATGTAAATTCGAAATACCCTGCATCACATGTTAAACCACCTAGACATATGAACAAATGCTGATCTCTATCATTAAGTACAACAGCACAATGAATAATCCTAAATTGTCATACTGGAAGGGGAAACTACCTTTGAACCAGAAGGTACCAGACCAACCATGCCAGGCATTGGTCTCATGCTCATTCCGTGGTCATTGTCAAGTACCTACAAGCAGTGAACACAAGGGTAAATTATAGTACTTTAAAAGTCACAATAAGGTAAAATAGCCATTGAAGAACTCCACCTGCACTTTTCTTGTTTTAACCATGGACTTCTGTGTTCTTTCACGGCATAACTTTCCGTAGTTCACCAAATTATCACTGTGAGGCTCCATGTCGAATTTATGCTCAACTTTTCCTTCACATGAAAGTTTCCCTGCAACAAACAAAGGTTATCGTTCAGTGATACTCAAAACTAATTGGGTGCTATTGGAAGAAACCCAAAACTCTCTAGGAACCAAAAACAGCAGAGTTGCTGGTAAGTGGGAACTTTTCCAAGTGGTTACAGGCAATAACCTGCCAGTGACATGTTACCGGTGGTAGCCAAAGTTGTCAGGATCGCGACACAGATTGTATGATCCTAAGATCCTACCAGAGGTAGACGACATGGATCGCAATATGGGTCAGAATTGAGTAGTATCGCAGTGGGATCGCAATTCAACTCGTAGAATAGTTAGGACCACAATACAAATCCGATTCTATGTGATCCCAGGCTCGGGACAAAAATAAACCATTCTATTAGGATCCAATGGATCAGATCGGTACATCATGGCATAGAGGCTCGTTAGAAACCTTGGAGAGAGAAAGAGGAGGATGTGGGAGGCGGCAAATATGGCAGAGAGGGGAGGGAGCGATTCCTTTCATGGCGGCGCCATCTCCAGGACGGCCGTGCACCCACGCCCTCTGCATCTTGCTGGGCTCTGAGATCCAATGCTGTCTCACCGGATCCTATTCCCTGCGGGCACGAATTCACGGCCTCACTGGAGCTGCTCAAGGGCCTTCATCCCTGCATCTTCAGGCTCTCCACGACTGGACATCCTAAGCATGGCTCATCTCCAGATTCTTCACACCCTTCAGTACTACATTCTACACTCTTGTCTGTAGCGATTATATGTGTTTCTAGTCATGTCTTTACATTAAACAAGGTTCATCTGCCCTAGTAATTTGGATTAAGAACTCGGATAGTTGTCATAGTCTCACAGGAAACTCTCTCTGAATCATATGTGTTTCTATTCATTTAGGAATTGGGGGTAAAGGAAAATTTAGTGCAAGGCAACACTAATACATAATCGGGCATTGTTGTGACCTTTCAAATTTATATGCTTCCTTGCTGCTAGTTCAGCTCTTCAATGTAAGAACCCTAAACTTGTGTATGCGTTTCAGACTCTCAGTGTCTGTACCTTAAGAGTCCATCTTTAATTACACTATTAGTGTGTACTTCTATTTGTTAGCTGTGAGCCTGTGACAAATATCATCTTTATTTCGGAGTAATGGTTTTAGTATATACTGTATAAGTGTATATCACTCTCTTTTCATATACAATTGTGATCAGCAATCTATATAAGTCATTTTTTGTGCAATGCATAATTTTATTATACTTAAAAATAAAAAATCTCATAGGATCGTGATTCTACGATCCGATTCCGCTCAGCAAAACAAGATCCTATTTGGGATTGCGATCCTAACAACCTTGGTGGTAGCCCACCACCTGAAGTCAGCTGGTTAGGGTTTTAAGAAGATTAATAATTAAATCAATCTGGAAACCGTTGGCTTAGACAGAGCAATTTAGGACAGTACTTTTCCTATTTCATTAAAGTAACTTTGTCAAAGGACGTGTCTATATGCACAGAAGGAAGGATGGTGTCTATATGCACAGATTATGCGAACGTTGCATAGGATCAACGTTAATCCCCTATAACCCAAAATAAATGCAAACCATGAATCAAATGGTTTAGGAAATACTAGTCTAGACAGTAAATACAATAACCACCTAGCCACCAACTATTTTCCAAATCCTACTTCCAAGTATGATGCATGCACTCAAAACCTCTGGGCAAGCCTAGGAGCAGTAAAATGTCTAACAGTTAAACATATTCAGGTCAGACACAATAGACCAAGATTGTTAGATATATCAAGAAAAGGATAGCATTTTTTATGCTCGCACAAGAGCTCCTTAGGCAAACAGGGTGACAAAATTATGAAGATGGCACAAGTAATATCATTAAAATTCAACAGATAGCCCACACTGTGCAATCAAAACCCAGACAATAACAAATTAAATCATTTAGGTCAGACAATTGATAATGGCATAAGTAACTGCATGAATTAATTTCTCACGACTATGGTGCCAAAAGTTTGGGAATGGAACATTCGTAGATATTAATAAATTCCTATCCCACAACTACAGTACAAGTATAGATAAAATGTTTGAAGAGGTCTAGCTCAAGCTCTCTTGTAGAAAAAAAATGTGCAACATGTGTGCAATATTAGAGATGTGCAGCATACATAGTTCGGTATACTTGACTGTTTCCACAAGTTTATTATTGCACCAAAATCAGATCATTGTGTTAAACTAAGAAGTATATAGGTAGAACCCCAGTGCTATCTATGTTAGGGGACTGGTGGAATGAAACCATATCTCATTGGTTGTGTTAATGGATTTATGACACAAGAATGAATCCAAATAATGTCCGTCAGGACAGTAAAATACAGAGATAGGAGAGATGTGCATGCGAGTACTAAAAAACTAACAGGATGGAAATTTGGTTCCTACCTTGGTTAGCCTCAGAGAATACACACATGGGTACAAAATCCTTGAACATATTCAAGGAGTAACTCTTTGGTGTATTGCCAGTGTTTGTTTGAGCCATCTCCATCTTGAACTGTCATTCCAATAACATTATGTAAGAATGATAGGTACCACAAGCACGAAATAATGAGTACCAAACAAACATAGAAGGAGCAACAGTTAACACTTAAAACAGAGCGGTATGGCATCCAGCTCTTCAAATTAAACACAGCCTTTTCAGTCTGCATAAGGCTTGTATGCTCTTCATAGTTTGTGCGGAGTATAGCATTACGCAATGAACTCGAAATGAAAAGTACTTTCTCTTGCTTGAAAATCACCCGTCCATTCAATCAAATCTACCATCACAGAAAACATCCATTTAAACAATGCTGCAGTTCAACCAGTCTCTCCCAAGCTTGTTTGTGCACATTTCTCACCGGGCCTAGTGCATCCGAGCAAACACCTAATGCACTAATGCAGGCACCTAATTCAAACACGCGCCCAATTTGTTCGAGCATACTGCATTACGCTCATCAGCTAACTACAGCGCTATCCGTACCAGACCGTTGGGTCATCAGTTTGTTCGAAGCGACTCTACAGGCCAAATCCGATGCATTGGGGAGGAGGAAGCAGCGGGGCCGGGCGAGAGGGAGAGCGGGGGGCTTGCCTGGAGAGAGGGCTCGTCGGAGCTAAGGGGGTCGAGGGAGAGGACGACCTTGGCGACGACGGGATTGGGGTTGACGTCGGTGGAGGAGGACGAGGACGCGGACTGCCAGGCGCGGGAGACGACGGGGGGGCACTTCATGAGCCACACGGAGCGGTCCGCCAGCACCGTGTCCAGGTAGTTGGCCTCGTCGCCCATCCCACCCCCGCGGGTGATTTAGCGATTTGGGTTGGGATCGGTGGCGGCGCTCGCTAGGACTCCGGGAGCGGCGAGCGATCTGACGCTGCGGCGGCGGCGGCCGAGAAGAGAGGGAGACAACCACGCGGATGGCGTGGACGCGAAACGTGCCCGAAACAGAGGCCTCTATGTGGGCCCACCGGTCGGGTTTAAAAAAGCATGTGCCGTGGGATCCACTTGTCAGTCATTAAAATCCACCGTGGTGGATGCGCTGCGCGCGTTTGGGCGAATGCCGAATGGTGCGCGTCTGTACCGTGACAGGCGGACACCGGCTGGCTTCCAAGTTCCAACACGACGCGCGGCCACGTACGTGAGTGCTTTCCAACCGTGCGGTGCAGGCGATGGCAACGCACGCTCAACCGGGGACGTAGCTACCACACAGTACAGTAGACGTTAGAATCTCATCTAACGGGATAGGTAGAGGCCCACCTCCTTCTCTGGCGTTGTTTGCTCCCCTCCTACCCCGCCACTTCTCTCCCCTCTCTCTACCTTCTTCATACCGCTATCCTCCACACCTTCCTCTCTGACGCCGGCACAACTTCACGCTTCTCCTCCGTTTTCCCTGTCGCTCCTCTCACACCGACGATCGATGGTAACCTCGCCGTTTTGCGTGCACCATAGTCTTCCTCTCCGCCATCTCTATCCAACACAACCCAACATAATCTTTACAACACTGCCATGCCATTGTGCCACCCTCCGGCGGGCGGCGTGGGGGCTTGGTAAGGCTCGAGCCTCACCTCCGGCGGTGGCGCCCCCCCCCGGCGACGAGCGCCTCGGCGGTCGGCAAGATCTCCATCATAGGCCCAAACGACAAGCAACAAAACCAAGCAACACCCCCCGCGGCCGAGAGCCCGCGGCAGAGAGCAGCAATGTCGACAATCACAGCGGCCCAACAAACATATAAAAAGCATAGTCAACCCACTGCCAAGAGGTCCAACAAATTCATCTCATTGGCCCACTAAAATACCCACTCCAACTCACAAAACTAGCAATTGGACGACAGAACCGGAGGGTCATACTGGGGTGACCGGTGAGGCCGCCACGGAGCAAGAGCCGAAACCAGATCTGGCTGGAAGCCGAGCCGCCGCTCGGCCGCCAGATCCGACCATCCGGTCGAGGCTACGGGTCGGGGCGGGCCGACGAGGAGTCGAGCGGGCGACGAGGGTCAAGCCGAGACAGGGAGCGACCAGGGGTGGCGCGGCGCCACGGAGGAGCACCGGAGGCGGGCGGCATGAGCACCGAGCGGCGGGCGGTGGAGGAGCACCGAGCGAGGAGCAACGGACCGGAGTGGTGGAGTCGCGGAGAGGCGGAGATGGCAGAGTGACCGGAGTCCGAGTGAGGAGCGACGGGGCGGAGTGACCGGAGTCCGAGCGAGGTGCGACGGGGCGGAGCGGGCGAAGCGAGTGAAGTGAGTGTCTGAGCGAATGAGTTGAGTCTGAGAGAGACAGTGAGAATGTGAGATGAGTAATTGACTGAGGAGTGGTGAGAGCCGAGAGGCGGAGGACATAAGTAGAAATCGGAATCATCAGATCAACAAAGGAAATATGATCGGTCTAATCTGTAGAGTAATTAATTTTTTTTCAGTTTTTTCTTATCAATTGAATATTTTAGAGTTTAGATTTTAGACTTTCACATTCAGTGTATATAGATAGTTTAGTTCGTATAATTAATTTATATATTTATAGCTTTGTATTGACAGAAATTAATATTTGCGTAGGATATATTTGCTCCGTGATTCAAATTTATCTCATGATTCAAATTAGTTTATTTATGGTATGTTTCATATAATCTAAATTTTCATTGTTATTCACAATTTTCTATTATATCACTAATTTTCATATGTTTCATACACATGTGATTTATCGCTACTCCGTACTCATAGCAGAATAATTATATATTTTTGGATATGTATTTTCTATTGTCGAGGTATCTACTTTGTATTTCTCTATTTTTTGTTGTTTGTCTCTAAAACTCTAATTGTATAATTGTATATGAATTTGAAATTTTATAAGAGTAAAAGATTATATTTGTGTCAACTTAGTTTAGCCCGATAAATGATTCAACCCACCCTCAATTTTATTCCTACACTGCCACCCTCCAACGCTGCCCACCGTTCTCCTTCGTCGTCCATCGTCCTCTGCCGCCACCTACCGCTGGACCATCGTTTCTTGCCTCTTGACATTTAGGGGCACAGCGAATTCATCAGTGGCGAGTCGTCATCTGAGCCGAGAAGTAGGAGGTGCTGGCCATAGCGATGCTTCTAAGAGAGAGAAACCACTGAGAGTCTGACAACCGGACGGTTGTATACCATTTTGTAGCATTTCTCCTCAATCGGGCGCGTGTGGGTGTCGTCGCTTACAGTACGGCGGAGCAGGAGCGCACGGTGCCAACGCGGAGCCGCACGCCCATAATAACGGGAGCTTGAGCACACGTTGGCCACTGGGCCTGGAACCGTCGCCATCCCAGAAAACTCTTCCTCGTCCCACACATCTACTTTCTGCTGCCGAAATCTACAGACCTGCCATCCCGATGCTACTTACTACAAGCTAACATCATGAATTTTTTTCCCCTCTCTTCAACGTCATGAATCTAAGACACAAGTAAAATTTGCAAAGACGTGCTCTTGAATTGGGAGATACTACGTACTATCTGAACTGCATGTATTCCGAAAGATAAGCAGCTTCATCGCAGTATCCAATTTTCTGTTTTTCTCCTGAGGACGAGGAGCGGATCGCCCATGCTGCTTGGGAGATCCAATCTGACCATAGCCGAGCTGTTGTTTAGTTAAACCATTATTTGCATGGTGGAGTGCAGTTATTTAACCAGAAAAGCACAGTTTGACGCTGCGATCATCGCGGCCCTACCTTCTTTTAAAAAACAGGCCGCAGATAACTCATCCTGAATCCTGCACCCCGGAGGAAGGACAAAGTCGGTGCCAAATCTAGAAATTCGGAGCCCGACACCGGGGACCAGACCCCGAGGCTTCCGCGTCGAGCTCGTGGCGAGACTATTCACACAAATATTATTGAAGTTTTCGAAGTTGGTTTCATAAATCTGGTCTCTTTCATGGATTTATCGAGCTTAGCAGTTCACCAGCAGTCATAGGTCATTTTATTACACACTTTAATTAATACCAATCATATTTAATTAGTACAAAATGTATTTAATTAGTGCTAATCAATGAGTCGTAAAATGCTATCATGGTGTAGGAGCTCGGCAACTTCTGCTGCCAGTCCCGGTAGTACAGCAGGTGATATATGTTGTCTGTTGTAGCTGTTAAGTTTGGGAAAATGCTAGATTTGTAAAAACAGATAACAAGAAAAATGTGGAAAAAAGCTACAGTATGATTTTTATGAACAATTCCGTGGCAAGATCTGTACCACGTGGACGCCGGCAGCTGATCCGTCGGGCTCAGGCGCGTGTGTAGAAGATCTCTCCTTTTCGCCTCCGTCCATGCGTTGCGTTGCGGTGTTGTTTTGGTGTGCATTGCTTAGCACCTGCACTCGAGGAGATAAAGCGATAAGACTTCCGTCCATGCATTGCGGTGTTGTTTTGGCGTGCTCAGATGCATATTAAATGCTCCAGTGAACTTGTGTTTATAGTTTCTAATTATTTAATTTAATTCATTTTTTTAGTTTTGTGGATTTTTTCTTTTTTATATTATTTGTGACGATATATATTTTTTATTTTTTCAAATTTAATTACGTTAAAAAAACTAACAGCAGGTACAATGTATTTTCGGCCACTACAGACTACAGTACAAAAAAAGCCAAAAGACTAGACTTCTAAGTCCAAATGAGTACCACCTTTATCATCCATGGTATAACTTTTTTATGCTCCCACTATAATTGATGATATCGGTGCTCTGCTGCTCCAAAGTGCAGAACTGCACGGCGGGCAAAAGGTATCAAATCAGGTCAACCGACGTCAAGAGTTCCAAGCAACCCTGGTGGTGCTCCAAAGGGCTTTTGCAAGGTCATGCTTCGGTTTTTTTGTACCGTAACGGCTGAAAATACATTGTAAATGATGTTAGCTTTTTCTGCGTATTTAAATTAAAAAAAATAAAAAAGTTATATCATCACAAACAAAGCAAATGAATAAGAGAAAAAAGAAAAACCCAAAAACTAAAAAACAAAAAGACGAAATTAAGAAACCAGAAGCAAAAGCTCGTTGGAGCGGGGCCTCTAGTTGATCGACTATCTCCTATACTAACTACTATACAACCTCATCTGAAATGTTTTGCTATGATTGCGTGCTAAATAGTAAAAATAGGGTTTTGGGGGACCCAAGAGGGGACCTAAAGCCTAGAATTTAAAAGAGGGAAAAGTGTAGAATAGGTATCCTATGCTAAATCCAACAAGCGTGAATCATTCTAATGTTGTCCTCCTCTCCTCACGATGCCCTATGGACTATATTTATAGCTGTGGAAAAGGATGTTTATAAAAAGGGAGCAGCTGGCTAACGGTATGCCATTGGAAGCACTTTCAACGGTATATCAAAGTTTCATGGCGTTTCAATAAATTGCAGTAAGTTTCAATAAATTTCGTCAAATTTCAGAAAGTTTCATGAAAAAATTTAAAAAGTTTCAAGTTCCAGCGAGTTTTACATATTTCTAGAAGTTTCTAGAAAAAATGCAAGATCAAGTTCCAATAAGTTTTAAATTTTCAAACACAAGTTTCAAATTTCAATAGTTTCATCAAGTTTCAACCGAAGATTTTCATGAGGTTTCATCAAGTTTCAATCGGTTCAACAACTTTCAACCGAAGAGTTTCATGATGTTTCATCAAGTTTCAATAAGTTCATCAAGTTTTAACCGAAGAGTTTCATGAGGTTTCATGTTTCAGCGCATTTAATGAAAAGTTTGAAATAATTTTCATTTTTTTTGAACTTGATGTTTTAAACAAGTCTCAACATGTTTCATGAGAAGTTCCATGCAAGTTTTAACATGCTTCAAAAAGTTTCAGAAAAATATTTGAAGCAAGTTTCAAGTTTTTAACATGTTTCAAAAAGTTTGAAGCAAGTTCTAACACATTTTAAAGAAGTTTTAATAAGTTTTAGAAATATTTATTCAACAAAAGTTTCATTGAAAGGTTTCAACAATGGAACAAAATTTCAAACACAATTTCATGTTTTCGAGTAGGTTCAACACATATTCTAACAAAATACATCGGATTTAAACAAAAAATCACGCAAACTTCTAAGATGCACTTGAGCTCAACAGTGACTCCTTATTGCTCTCCACCTATGCTAGTCCGCCCTAGCTCACTTGGGTGGAACACCATGAGCCGCCACCATCTCTTCTCTACATGCTCACCTGCCTACCGCTACTCGCAGCCGTCGCACTCGCCCGTGGTGACTACGCGCGTCACAACCATCCTAGATCATTACTCGCAATGCCCACCGTACCCACCATGGCTGAGACATCTCACTGCTCAGAAGCGGCTTGTCGTGCTCGCTCACCATCGCTCGGCCGACATGCTCACTTACAGCTTGCTGGATGGCTTTGCGTATTGATCCGCGGCGCTTGCATATTGCTCTTCCCAGTGCGAGCCCGCCGCGTTTGCTTGTCGTGGCGGTTGGAAAGAGAGATTTGAGGGAGGAGAGAGATGTGTGAGAGGAATGACGAAACGTCTAGAGATTAAGAAATCGTTGTGGGCTAGACATGATCTCCTAAGAAGATGATCGGGTGGAAATGGACTGTTGTGAGCTATCCCCTTAGAAATAGGTTTGGCCCTATAACGTTGGGTATGTTTTTTTTTTTACAAAAATACTATAAAGGACCTGTACTAACAAATGTATATATGTTTTTTTCTTCTTGATGTGCCTTGTATGGGCCTTTTGGCCGCATACATATTTGAGCCTGCGTACGGTGACCCTTTCGGCCGCATACATATTTGATATTTGAGCCTGCGTACGGTCCCCGCCAGTTTCCATGGTACTACTTCCGTATGATGATGCGGTACAAGGAAAGGTTCCAAGGTAGAGGCGAACTCGTTTACAATTTCACCAGCTCTTAAGTACGTTATCCTCGCTGCCGACGGCATCCAATCACTATTCGTCGCGGTTCGTCGAGCTACCTTGGCCACTGACCGCGGGCGGACGGCGAATCCTATCGTCCACTTCCATCATTTGGCCCCACAAAACCGCCATGGACGAAGCGTTGGCCAACGTGTGCGTAGCGCAGCATCTCCCACCGAGAAAACGCAACGCGGAGATCGCCACGACACTGCTGCCCCTTTACCTCCTTCAAAGCCAGCGCCCACCGTCTCCACTCACACAACCCAACACAGCCATATCACTGCGGAGTTGCACAGCACGTACAGAGGCAAGCAAGAAGCACGGAGCAAGCTAGAGAGGAGTGAGATGGCGCAGGGGACGGTTATAGTGGGGGAGGAGCACTGCGACGGCGAGGACAGGGAGCTCACGGTGCGGAAGACGACGCTCTTCTCGCCCGGCGACGGGCTGGAGGCGTACGACCACCGCACCGGCGCGCTCGCCTTCCGCGTCGAGACCTACGGCCGCCGCGGGGTGTGCGGCGGCGGCACGGCGCCCGGGGACCTCGCTCTGCTCGGCCCCACCGGGGAGCCCGTCCTCACCGTCCGCCGCCGCCGCCCCAGTCTGCACCACCGCTGGGACGGCTTTTTAGGAGACGGCGCCGCGCAGGGACAGACGCCGCTCTTCTCCGCTCGCCGCTCCTCCATCCTCGGCGCGGGCTCCGGCGCCACCGCCGTCCTCGTCGACCTCCTCGCCCCCGCCGCCGCCGAGTTCCGCATCGACGGGTCTTTCCCGAGGCGCTGCTGCCGCGTGGTGGCCGTCAACGGTGAGGAGGAGGCGGAGGTGGCGGAGGTGCGGAGGAAGGTGGACGAGGGCGCGCACGTGGTACTGGGGCGGGACGTGTTCGTGCTGTGGGTCCGGGCCGGCTTCGACGCCGCGTTCGCCATGGGGATCGTGCTCGTGCTCGACCGGATCACCGGCGACGAGGTCGACGGCGACTTCGGCGAGGATCTCCTCGAGGCCACCTCGGCTGTGTAAACTTTCAGTGGATCGCGTGATTCTTGGATGGATTGTTTCCCGGTTTG
This sequence comes from Bonia amplexicaulis, assembly GCA_036346245.1. Taxonomy (NCBI): domain Eukaryota; kingdom Viridiplantae; phylum Streptophyta; class Magnoliopsida; order Poales; family Poaceae; genus Bonia; species Bonia amplexicaulis. Next base: position 12,497,078 of record CM070749.1, read on the forward strand.
GGCTCGCGGGATCGCTGGATACTTGGTGATGTCTGGTGTAGCATCTTGCAAGCTTAATTTTGGCATATTTTCTTGTCAAGTTTGATCTGGTGAATTGAGCTTGTAGCTTTGAGCGTGATGCAAAGCTAATCATGTCGGCATTTTGGTGATTCTTTTCTCCTGTCATTAGCCTCTACTTTCTTCAATTTGCATTTTTTTTCCATATATCAAAAGGTTCATTTTGGGGCCGGTCAACAAGGTGGAAACTTGAAACTACATGTGGCAGTGAAGTGAAGCTGGCTCTCTCATGCCGAGAAAATAGGTAATTTTTTCTGTGGGTAGTAATGGACTCCACAAAATCGAGTGGCGTTCGAATATCTCTTCCCCTTTCGGTGTGAAGTGTGCACACCGGCGCAACGCTACAGAGACATGGCTGGATTGGTGAAGTAGCAACATCAACAAATCCCAACCAAAAGACAAGTGAAATTAGTGGTGGTTGAGCTGCTGGATAGGTCTTTAGTGGCAGATTCGTAAAAAGAGTAGTAGATGAATTGAGCTGAACAATGAAACAATCTATCTATGTACAGACTAGCGTACAACTTCAGCGAACATGCCGGCACGTTTGCCAATTTGTTTCCGATGAGCCCAGAGCCCCAGATTAACTTTTGCACAGTTCATGAAAAAGGACGGTCACATTTTCACCTGAGTGTGGCACATCTTCGGTGGATGAGGCATTTTGTAGCAAAGGATAAGATGCTAGGGTATCTCCATTCTCCAATGCTCCACAGACCACAGTGTTTGCTGTTTGTACATGTCATCTCATGGCCTGTCCGTTCAACATCTAACAGAAAATAACAAAGGGCAGGGCATACATCTCAACTGTACAGCTTCCGAATGACGGCATATACGTACAAAGTGACTTCGGTGGCATGTCCGGATGAGTTCACCGGGAGTCTCGCACAAGCCACAAGAAGTTAATAGCATCGGATTATGTCAAGACTTGTTGAAATGGGAAAAAATGTCACGAATCAATTTGGATGGCAACTCTATGCTATGTGAGATCTGTTTTTTATAATCTATGAGCCAGCACCACTGTTGATACCAAAGTAGATGGTCTTGCGACCGAAGGCGTTCATAGCGTAGTCGACTCGTATCTGACCTATGTCTGTGTTGAAGTGGATTCCATATCCAAATCCAACACCAAATCCCGGTTTCCCCTGCCGAAAAGCTGGATTACCTGCCATTATTTGATGAATGATCATTTATGAACAAAAAATTACAGCAGAAAAGAAGGATGTGTGTATAATCACAGAAACCATCATATCTGATGTCAAGAAAAACACTAAGAGCGACTCAGCATCAGGATATTGCACTGTTTGTTTCATAACTAGGGGCAAGCATGCGTTCGTATTGTTGTTTGAGAAATCTGATATAACTCTATAAGTCTATTTCTTATGTGTGCTGTACAGTACAGTACAGTATGCTGATGTCGATCACGTCGTTCCTCTGTTGATAAGCTTAACTGCTTAAGTCGAAACAGGTAATGTATGATGTATCGATTTTCTTAGTACAACCTTCAATGGGCACTGCACCTCATCTATGAACTACTACATGATTTAACATTGCAGAGAAATCTTGGTTATCCCACACAGTATGGCGGGATTAATTATTTTAGCTTCTAGTAAATTACTGAATTTGTAATCCCTAATCCCAATTTAATAGTCAATTTAAAATATTTGAGGAATGCTTCCAAGCTTTCAAAAATCAAAATTGCACAAATCATAAAATAATGCAATTAGTGGTGGAGTAACAGGTGGCTGCAAAATGCAAACCAAGCCCCTCGTTTTACTTTTAAGAATTATACTGTTCATTTTTCTTGAAAAAGCATTAAAGTTTTTTTAAGTATATCTACCTCATTTTCTCCTAAAAGCAAACAGACATTAGTACACCAAGTATACACAGAGGAAAGCCCTTACCAGGGACATGACGAGCCGACCCTAAGTCACTGCCACAGTCGATGAAAATAGAACCTTCGAGATGCTTTGCCTTCACAGAAACAGATGTTTCAGTGTTTTATGGTTAATCTGAATGGACAAGATTACATAGCACATGGCTATTATGAACACTATATACTTATTGGACCACAATAAGATGAATACAATATGAACCAGTACGAATTTCCGTTGGTTGTGGAAGCTTCAATACACCTTCAGAAAAAACTTTTGAGTGACAACACTAATTCACTGAATCACCAACAATGATTCCCATTTCTACTGGAATCATCCAGTGATCATTGTTTCTCTCTAGCTAGAGTTTGATCGCTACCTTACCAAAGCAAATGAACATTCAATGGAAATTGAGTTGATAATAAATGCTACACCACTCAACTTCAACAGTTCAAACTTCTAGTACAGTAGTTCCAACCATCAACATGAGCTAATTATATATAATTTTGGGCTAAAATAGTTAAATTATTACAAAATAATGTTACAAGAATTCAAATGGAAACTGCAAACTGTCACCTGTTAAGCCTCAACCTTTAGTAATCAAGGGATATTCATAGTTTCATACAAACCTATCATTTGCTAACAGGTAAACAGCTTAGTTAAAATACCTTGCTACTTTATTCAACAAGCCAAAATAAAGTGAATTACTTTCATGTGTTGATGTCAACTCTTCACACCACCACTTCTAGCAATATAGTGATATATTGTAACTCCGCAGCAGGTCTACCCACTATGCAAATCCTAATATTGATGAGCCAATCAGGTGTAACTCTATCCAGCAAAACTTATGCCTAGCACAACTTTAGCAACCACTAGAAATGACCCCATTGCCCTAGTTGCATTTAAAGAGCTGAAACTGATATTGCCACATGATATCTTCAGAATTCTAGTTCTGTTTGATGCAGAGCTGATGCATCTTGCACAGCCAATAACAATAGAATGGATAAAATTATAGAAAAACAGTACTTGCTAATTCTGAAATGAGAACCAATTGCAGAACTTCATTTTATCTTTCCCTAATATGGTTTCAATTTCTCTTTCTCTTTCTCTTTCTTCTAGTATCAAACTTGGTAAGTTCATTGAGAGCAAGAGCAATTCAAATATATCCCAACTTCTCAACCCCAACTCTTACAACATATACTTAAATTTTGATTCCCCATCATAATATTTTGCAGTATCTGATTTATTTATCTTGCATGCAGCCACCACCTATTACCCCACATCTTGATCCGTACATGCACCAAGAGAAAAAGGAAACAAGGTGAACACTGCATAAAGGACAGGACTTAACGATGAGAGAGAGGAGAGAGGTCCAAGTAAATCTGTACACATCTATTTGATTGCATTTTGTCATCAATTATAAGTTTGGGACTTTGGGTCCAATTTCTAATTCCTTTGGGGATTACCAAGTTTGACTTAAAAAAACTACATAAGTTGTTTCTAGGATTATATATGGATTATTTTTTACATACCAAAGGAACCGTATATTCGCAGTTAGCAACTAGGCACAATCTTCCCGAACCAACTGCACCCTCAGCATAACCCCGCACGCTACCAAGTCCGCCTATTGCAAATGCTTGATATGGTGCCATGTCCCCCACAATGGAACCGCCCGTCAAGCTGCGAGATGGGAAGAGATTAACTAACTTTCACAGAAGAATTTGTTGCAGAATAGTGGACGGATGAAGTACCTAGTAACCAAAAGTGTTGGCCCCAATTTAATGCCTTTCGAAACTGCACATTTAACTCTGTTGAAGGTAAGTGATTTTGGTACAAGTGGCAATCCTTGTTCCATTTGGAAATTAACCTGTCAATGGGAATTTTACGATAAGGTGGACATTACAACAAGTTAATGGTAAAATAAAGTAAACATGAACTTACTCTTAAGAAGCTATTATCATTAACATCTGCATAACTGGACTCTTGCTTCAACAGAATCATGTTGTCATGGAGGTTACCACTGCATGATAAGAGAATATTAGTCAACGATAAACACTTTTAACTATATTAAATTGCTCATCTAAAAAATTACTGTTATCACCTGCATGTTAGAGGAAAGCCATCATGGTCCCTGGCTATGGAGCGTCCCTCATTATTAACAGGCTGGATATGCTGGGGGGAAGGACAACCGATAGAGGAAAGTTGTACAAAATGGAAATAATACAAACAACCGGATTTGACTAGATGCCCACCTCAAACTTAACACTGGTTCCAGAAGTCCAGTTTGATGTTGCTGGTTCATTAAGCTCCACACCTAGCGACAACCGGCTTAGATTTATCCCTCTGCTCCCTGATTGTGTGAAGTTGTCAGCCGGAAAACCATGCACCGCAATTTCCGGTGTCATTGAGTGCTGATTGCTCAAACCATCGGGCAAGTGAGAAAAGGTGTGAACAGAAAAGTCAACTCACAAATTATATCCATCTTTCACAAGTACATGAACAACAGAACAATACATACTTACCTAGGTTTCCTATAACAGAAATAACATAGAATATGAAACAGCAACCAGCAGTCTGTTTTAAGATAAAACTAGGTCCTTGTACCTCCTATGTTAGGTTCTTCCAAATGTTAAATCAAAACAATTCGAATCATAGTCCAATCAAATTTCACAATACAGAAGCAACGTGACAAAACTCAAGCTTGAGTGTATAGTGTGAGGACAGAGATAATAGTTTTGTTAATTGCTCCAATTATTATGGCAAATACTGCCTTATGTGCAATACTTCCATTGTAGGTTCAAAGGATCAACTATGATTCTATCAAATTCTCTTTTACCTTTTTTCTGGTTCAGAAAACACCACAATGTTAGAATATAAATAAAAAAAGAAATGAGTACTGTTACAAGATCACTAAAAGCATGCAATGCAACGAAACAATATGAAATATTATGACATACTTCAGCTATAGCATTGCGGCATCTATTCAATTTCTGACAAGAAACTTCAAAAAAAGATACATCGAACAGAATGCCAACCTGAATGACAAACGATTGTTGTGATAACCACTCAGGCCTCGGGCGTCTAAAGGCAACAACAATATTGGAGTCATTGATACCCTTATCCAATATCACGTCCAACTTCTCACTCCTCCCAAAGAGGCTTGGATGTTTGAGGGAGATCCTGTAACCAAACTTCAAAATTCACAACAAAATGGTACAAAGTTCAAACAATAATCAGACACAAACACAGATGCACAGTCATGGAACGTGCGTGCACACACCCGGCCAAATGATCGCACAAGAATCTGGGCACGCGTGTGAGTACTGAATGGCCACAGAAACACATGTGCGCAAGAGCGAGCATGCACAAACATCTGCGACACACCAAGGCACGCGCACAGACACAGAAAGAGACACACGAATGGACCGCGTATGCATGCACGAAGTATGGAACGCATATGAAATGAAATTTTACGAACGAAATGCAACCACAAGCACCTACCTTCCAACGATCTGCGAGAAGGTGGCGCCAGAGCTCCTGAAACAACCCAAGAGAGCAACACGTCAAGATCCAGGGGTCAGAAAACCATGGTACACACGCGTTCCAACTCCCTAAGAGGCAAAAGACCGAGCACCTCAGGGGCGGCAGCAGGAGCGCCTCGCACAGCATGTGGGTGAGGTCGACGTGCACATCAACCTTGGCTGCGGCATTTCCACAAACACGTAAGCCACACCAGCAACTAACCGCGTACACGGAACACCCTCCACAAACCAAGAGTGGGAGGGAGAGGGGGGGAGAGAGCTAGGCCGCGAGGGCCGGGCGGGCACCGACCTTTCCCCGCATTGACGCTCTGCTGAGCACCCATGGCTGCGGACGCTGCGGGGAGGTGCCCCTCATGCGAGCTCGGGCACGGCGGGGCTCGCGCCGGGGATGGAGTGGCGTGGGGTGGGGGTAGGGGATTTTTGAGCGGGAGGTGTCCGGCGGCTTGGATGCTTTGCGTGGGGCAGTGGGAGAGGTGGCGACGGGATCGCTTTGGTCGCCTTTTTTTTTCTCTCCCTCCTCGATCGCTTGCCGGTTGGGATATTTAGTTTTTCCCTACATTTATGGTATTTTCATATTTTTGTTGTGTCTATAATCTATGAATTTTGTAAGATATGATAGGAAACAATGTAATCTTATCAAAAAGCGTATAGAATTTCTGTATTCTAAGTAGTGTGTTACCGACGACTCAACTAGTCACTCCTAACTTTTTTAAAGGAAAACCAGGGGCTCTGCTGTTAAGTTAAAAGGGAAGAGAGACTTTGTACTGCAACCAACTACTGATGAGGTTCGGAAAGAAAAAAGAAACATTATTTCCAACTAAACTATTTCAATTTCTCTCTCTTCTTAATTTGATTTTGGTAAGCTTTCTTAGTTTTGGATAGTCTATTTTTAGTAAATAGTACTACAATATTAGATTCGGCTTCCTTGCCGGCTACCGGCTATTTTACATCCACTTAAAAAATAAAAGGTGTTTTTACCTCCTCCCATCGGGCATCGAACTAAGTCAATAACAACATATTTTGGGTCTGTTTGATATGGCTGTGGCTTATAACTTTTGACTGAATTTTTTTAATTTTAACTATTTGTGATAGAGATTACAGAGAGATACTTGCTTGATATTTTGGTTGATACAAATATTAGATTCTTAACGTGTACTACGATTAATTTGTAGATCCCGTCTTGAGAAAATACTCTGTTTAAAAGTTATGTACTATAGCAAAAGCCACTTTTAAAACCGTTAAAGAACACGCCCTTTAGCGCTTCCCTCACTTTGAATTCCCATCTTAGTACTAGGTAGTTGAAGCTATTATTTATACTTCTTACTCGTATCGTCCATACATGAACCACACACATGACAACACATCCCTTCGTGCTATTACTTCCTATGGGAAAGAGACCGCTAATTTTTCAAAGTGACACCTCTTATAGTGCCGCATCATCTATATGAATTTAGCATGAATTTTATCAAGATTTCTGATCTAGATCATCTGAACATCCGTCAGTTTATTACCCCGTCAGTTTATTATCGATAGAGAATGACATAAATATAAGATAATTGATGACAAAGCACAAAATTAAGCGTAAGAATGCTGAGGAGGAAAAAGAAAAGAAAAACAAGCCTAGCTACACACCAAAAAAAAAAAAGAACTCTTGATAAACTGGACTGGTTACTGGTCTACCGCCTCGCTTGCCAAACTCAACCGCGCCAGCCCACCAGCATGCACAAAACTGAAAACTCTTCGCTCGCCTCACCGAGGAGGATTCTTTCGAGCCCGAGCAAAAAAAATCCACCCCAAGTCCCCGCCTCCCTCCTCTCGCCTCCCTCCTCCTCCTCCTCCTCCTCGATTCGAGGGGTCCTGCCCTTGCTACCGCGCCGGCCTCCCCTCGCAGTCCGCGCCAACCCTAGAGCTCGCGTCGGGAGCGCAAATACCACCACGGTGGCCAGTCATCCGCTGCGCGCGCTGGTGGGCGATGCGATTGGATGAGGTGTGGGCGGCGGCGCTACGTGGAGAGGAGGAGGAGGACCTTGAGCTGCCCCTCTGCGGCGCTGCCCCCGCCGGCCCCACCCCTCGGAGCCGGTAATGGCCCCTACGGCGGAGCCGCCGTCCCCGCCGCCGCCGCGGCGCCCCCGCTCGGGTCCTCCCCCCGGGCTGAGGAACCTCGGCAACACCTGCTACCTCAACAGCGTGCTCCAGTGCCTCGCCTCCACCCCACCCCTCGCCACCTTCTGCCTCTCCTCACGCCACTCCAATCTGTGTACGAAACCCTAGAACTCACTTTCCCCTAGTCTACTTGTATTCGTGCAATTCGTCAGGCAGCTGATGTTTCTGTCGGTCCGTTTGCTTGTAGGCAAGAAGGTGTTCCCGAACAGGGACAAGGAGTGCGCGTTCTGCGTGCTCGAACGGCAGATCGCGCGGCTGCTTCGAGCGGAAGCAGGGGCGCTGGATTCACCGGGGAAGATCATCCGCTGCATGCCGCTCTTCGCCGAGCACTTCCGGTGGGGGAGTCAGGAGGACGCGCACGAGTTCCTCCGCTACGTCATAGATGCTTGTCACACTGCTGGTCTCCGTATACGCAAGTGCCTCCATGTGGCAAGTGCCAATGGAGACTGTGGCCAGGAGCAGGGCCGGGGGCAGGGGCCCTGTATGGTGATGAAGGAGACATTTGGCGGGGCGTTGCTCAGCCAGGTGAAGTGCCTCATGTGCAAGGGAGAGTCGAACAAGACCGACGATATCATGGACATCAGCCTCGACCTGCTCGGGAGCAGTTCTGTTGGTGACGCCCTTGCCTGCTTCTTTCAGCCTGAGATCTTGGAGGGTGCAAACAAGTACAGTTGCGAAAGGTGTGTTTTTTGGCTAGTCAATTGCTGATAAATTCTCGAGTTTTTCTTAGTAAGGGCTTGTTTGGAATGAATGAACACCAGTGGAAAAATATAGGATTCAGGACACGGTAGGAATTTTCACCATTTACTTGCTTGGAATTCAAGAATGTTTCAGTGAGAGCGTTGATTCCCTAGATTTTCAGATGAAATATGCAGGATTCCAAATCCAGTAGGAATTTACGCTATTCACGCGATTGGAATGCAAGAATACCTGTTGGAAAAACGTACGGTCAGTTTCCTTTTTCGTGATTTCACAGGAACCTAAACATTAGTTCAAACCTCTTGGAAGTTTTCTTACGTGGGAATGGGTGATCTGATCACTTGCCCGCCTAACCTTGCTAGGCAAGCTTATTTTGTTTGGTAGATTTCCGCAAACCTTGTGTTGCCAAGTAAACTCTCTCACATAGGCAAGGAAAAGCTTGCCCTATGCAGAGAGCCAAATGACTCTCCCATGTGGGCAACGTTTGTTTAAACATGATTTTGTCGCATTGTGGTCCATCAAATAATTTCTAGTAAATATAAAAAAAATCAAGCAATCATTATGCATTTCTAAAGTGTACACTCATTTTACACCCCCAAAAAAAAACTAAACAGCCAGCCTTGCTAATCTTGCCTCTATGAGGTATTGCCCGGATGGGCCAGTTCATCCTTGCATAGGAATGTAAGGCATGCAAAAGATCCAAGCATTGACTGGGAAATAGGCTCATTGTTTCTGTGTGCTGCCGCACTGCACACCACTACCATTGCCTCCACTGTGTGCTGACGCCACTGTGTTAAGCCCTTCTTGGGTACGCACGAATGCTGCTACGTGGCCTCTTCCATGCGCCAGCATCACCTAGTGGCTGGGAGGGTGGGGTTAAATTGGGGGAGACAAAGAGGGAGGAAAGCGAGCTCGATTTTTTTGATAGGGAGGATAGCGAGCTCGATTTTTTCGATTGCAAAGAAGCGCTAAGTGTGACATGATAAATATGTGGAGCATTTAATATTAACTGTTGTTGTGGCTTCCAGTATACTCAAAGCGTTTTTTTAATTGTTTTTTCATGAAGCGATTACACTTTCCTGTGTTTTTTCTATTACTCATCTGAACACCTATTCCCATTTTTTTCCTCCTGTATTTGCAATTCTAGTTTTGCACTTGGATTCCTATATTTTTCCTGTGTTCCAAACATGCCGTAGTGAAACGTGAATTTTGGTATTGCAGATGCAAGAAGCTCACCTCAGCGCGGAAGCAAATGTTCATACTCAGGGCACCTAAGGTGCTTGTCATACAACTCAAGGTTAATAATCTTCATTCCTGATATTTTTTTTATTTTGCAAAGAACTTATTGTTGTTTATTTGAGTTGGTTAAGAAGTGTTGCTGATGATCCCTGTTTGTTTTCATTTCCGGGGGCTGTTATTAGAGGTTTGAGGGAATAAATGGCGGGAAGATCAATAGGAACATAGAATTCAAGGAGGCTCTTGTTCTTTCTGACTTCATGTATAATAAAAACCAGGTACAATACAACATGACCTTTGATTGTCACGTTGTTTAGAGTATTTGTTGGGATGTTTCCCATGCAGGCAATATTATGAATGTATAACTAGTCATAAAGGCAATATACTTTGCTTGTAATAGGTTTCTATTTGAGCGGTGGCCACATGTTGGTTGTTTGATTGAGGTAGTTTTGCTATGCTACTCTGTTGTGGTTATACACTTATACTACAACAGGGTGCCATCAATATCTACTTAGTTCAGGAACATTGTTTGCAAGCATGTGTTAGATCAACTCTCTGAGGTTCACTGCACAAACTTCAAAATCATGAACATTGAATAAGGCACATGATCTCGAAATAACCAATGAACTCAAAAAAGGATGAAAATAATCTATTTTACAATCAAGCTCGTCTTTAAAGATGTATTGCTGAGTTCTGAAGGTTCTGTGTGAGCTCGTGGTTAATTGGTTGAGCAACAACTGCTCAGGCCAGGGCCCTTGTTTGTATTGTTATTTAATCCTTAATGTGTAAAGGGGCTAGATATATATCAGTATGTCACAATGCCTAGCAATTTTGGTGGTAATTATAATCCAACTTTGCTTTAGGCTCTTAGCTCAGATAGCAGGTTGTACAGCTTAGGGTTTTAGCATTACGGGTTTTATTTTAAGGCTCATATCTCTTTGATCTTGAGGTTTCATTCCTAGTCTACCTTATCTTGTTTGGGACAAAAGGTTTTGTTGTTGTTGTATAATCCAACTTTGGAGATTGTTTCTCTGGGTGAATGTCAGGGAGGGTGGTGTCAGTTAAAAACCATTTGATATGCCACAGTGAGTGACTGAAGAGTAGAATCACCTAATGAATAGGTCCTTGAACAATTTCCCCTGTTGATCTTTACGGAAGCTTTGAGATTACCAATGAAACATCTAATGCCAAATAAAATAGGACTTTTTAGCTAGTGCTTGGCATGCCTCTTACATTGTTATGAATACTTGAATGGAACTGCTTTCCATTGTGCTGGAGTAATAGCTTTCCTGCTGGTCTTGAGACTAATGCATGACCAATTTTGACTCCATGAAACTATAAATGCAGCCAAATAAGTGCCGGTCTAAGCCAGAATCGATTGGTTGTGAATAACATCTATTTTAAGAATGTCATTTAGTTTCAAGAAATCCTGGATTCTGTAGGTCTTATGGTCATCTTTTGGGACTTGGTGTGGTATGCCCTAACAAAAGTATCACAAAGTTGCAAAGGCAAGTACCGTAGACGTTCCAAATAATGATGGCTTTTGGAAGGCTTCCAGAAGCCACATGCTGTTTGGAACATGTTGGCTTCTTAACGCTGTATTTTTTCTTTTTTCTTTATCCGTGTAGATATAATAACAGTGTTTTTCATTTTTTCAATTTTTTCTTCATTTTCCTTTAATTGAATACATCAGAAAAAATAAATAGCCGCTACTATATCATTTTAACCAAAAGCTACAACACTTTGGAACATGGCCTATGGCTTATGGCTTATTTTTGGCTTATTTTTGGTGGCTTATGGCTGAAAAGCATCAGGTGATTGAAAAAACATCAGAATGGTGACAGAGGCTTATTTAACATAATTAAATTTAAAAAAAATTAAAAATATAAAAAATATGTTAGCCCATCACAAACAACGCAAACGAATACGGCAAAAAAAAGAACCGGCAAAAAAGCTAAAAAAAAGACAAAAGTTCAGAAAAAGACGAAATTATGAATAGTAAAAAATAAGCCAGAAGCTAGAAGCTGAAGCCGAAACGAGCGGAACCTTAGACTATAGCTGTACTATGAGTCTATGATATCCCTTTGCAGGATTTTTCTTCACTTGGGAACTCACTGTCTGTATTTGATCATAGATCACTCAAGCTCTTTTGCAATATCATTTCCTTTTGTAGTCTGTCTCAACTTTGCTCATCATATAAATCAGTGCTTCTATTTGGAACAATAAAAATTTGATCCTGCCTAGTGCCGAGTAACACCGGATTCCTTTCCATATTTTCTGAATAATATTTTGGATTTTCTAGCGCATTCTTCTTTTAACATTCATTAGCAATATTTCATATCAAGTATCCCATCAGTTCATTTTAATTGTATTGCTTTGCGTGGATCTGCAGGGTTCACAGCCAGTATATAATCTTTCTGGCACTATTGTCCATTCAGGGTTCTCCCCAGAGTCTGGTCACTACTATGCATATGTTAAGGTAATAGGCTATTCCTCAGTATTTAAATTTCTTCAGTTTTATTGCCCTAACATCTAGCTAAATGTTTGGAACTTGCATTACATGCAGGATGCTATTGGTCACTGGTATTGTTGTAATGATACTCATGTCTCCATCTCAAGCTCCCAGGATGTTCTGTCTGAGAAGGTCTATATCTTATTCTATATATTGAGTACCAAAACTCAAAAGCCTGGTACAAATGGTTACTCTTCTAGTGCAGTTAAATCTTCCAACATCAATGGAAATGCCATATCAAATGCCACATCTAGTGAGCCCCTGAAGATACCATTAGTAAAACAGAATGGGTCATGTTCTACTAAAGGTATTGTACGACCACCCCTGAAGAATGGCAAGATTGCACCAGGTCCACATATCAAGCCAATCCACTTAAAGAATACTGGAACAGAAAAGGTTACATCAAATGGCAAAGCAAACCACATTTCGAGAAATAAGCCAGAAGTTAATGAGGGTGTAACACTGTCAGATCCGGTTGGGTGTGAGTCTGGAAAATCTGCAGAACCAAGGGGTGATAACAGTAGTATTTCTTGCAATACGATTGATGTTAATTCACAAAGAATGTTGCAGGATGCAAATGGAAATGGACATCCAATTCGTTTCACTGATTTCCAAGAGACCAGTGATGGTAAGGCCACATGTGCTGAACAGTATTCTGAACAGTCATCTAGTACCGTTATCTCAACATTGGATAAGAAAATTTGTAGTTCGGAAAACTCTAAAAGTTCAGTTTTACACCATGAAGTGTCTGCTTACTTGGTAAAGGATGTGGTGGCTTCAGCCAAGGACAGTGCATGCTTGAAACACCATCTTGAAGAAAAGGAGTTTAAGGAAATGTAAGTCTCTAATGACAGTATGTTGCTATTTGTATTTCTTTCCATGAAACAATGATGCCCATTCAGTTGCTTTCTTTTTCTCTTGCAGTTTTGAGACATTACACACCTTCCATGTTCAATCACTTACTGATTTTGATTTCACTATTTTAAACTGAACCCACTTCATCTAAATACTATTCAGATATGTTAAACGCAGCAAATTTCGTTCTACCTTGGTTAGCTCATTGTTAAAATTGCATTGCAAACTGGTAATATCTATGGTAAGTTTCATTAAGTTGCTTTACAAATGGATAATTGGTTAATGTTGCATACTAAGCCAGAATGGAATACGGTTCCCAATAGAAAGTATCAACTTACAAGAGTGACATGGATGGATAGTTTGCGAATAACACCCTCAGAGATTGAGAAATAATGCATGAAGGTTCTCAACCCTTTCAAATCCCTCTAAATCTGATCCATCCAAACCTCATTCAGTGACCCATATGCTAGTTATTATCATGTTTGCACTGGATGCTTCCCCATTTTACAAACTTTATCTTTTACTTTGAGTTTTTCCCAAATTTTTTTTGATGCAGAATGGCTTTTTTCATGTGTTGGCATTAATTCATTTTGTGAGCTGTAGTAATTTCATAATGCTTACTGCATGTTTTGTTAATTAAACTATTCAGGCTTGCTGAATTAGCATCTTCTGAGCTTCGGTCGTCTGGTTGGGTGGATCTTGTCTGTAATTTCATGCGTTCCGAAAAGAGGCGGCGTGTACAAAATACAGGCATGCCTCAAGATAGTGATGCATTGAGGTGAAACTGCTTTGCTTTGCTCTGATGTTTTTGTGCTTCAAGTTTATTTTTCTTTTGATTATGATATATTTATATATGGGGATGGTTCTTATGCTTTTGTTCTATTTTTCTTTTGCTCATGAGATCTTTATAGATGGAAAATTTTCCGTAATGTTCTGCATTGCGCAATGTAACATTTATCCATGGTTATTATTGTATTATTAGGATTTTTTTATTACTCCACTAAGCCAGATGATTTACTTGTGCCATTGTCGTACTGCGTGGTTGCAGTACAAGTGTTATCATTCTTTAATTGTTTCCATTTTAACTCTATCACTGTCATTAAGGTTGCTGTACACAGAACATAGCTAGACTTGATTGCATGACATTTGCCTCTTAATATTTCTATAGTTGCCTTTAGTTCATTTCTTATATGTAAGGTCTTAATAAGCTTAAATATTTTTGAGATGTTTTTGGACTAGTCCATGTTCTTCATGCCTGCCAGTGGGAGAAGTTTATTAGTACGGCCACAGTGGGTTAAGTTATGTTCAGAAGCCCCACCACAAAGCATATGCCAAATATGAGTTGCATTTCCATTTGGAAAATGCCCATCCATGGTCCTTAACTCTTTCGGCCGGATCCGACTAGGCAAGCCAAGTGGGTTAAAATTGCTCAAAACCGCCTTGTGCCAGCCAGAGGGGGTTATGTGCTCTGGTTTTGACAGTTGACACATAGGTTCTAAACGGTATTGCACCCGAGGGACGAAAATTAGACGACCAAAAGAGTTGAGGGACCATGGATGGGCTTTTAAATTTCCATTATTTGCGATTACTTACATGATTATCATTACATTTCTGGGTGGCTTGTTTACATCATTCAATGAGTAATGTTGTATATTTTTCTTCTGTAATGCAGAAAGCAGCTAATAAGTGATTCTGGAAGAATATTTAGGCCAAAAATTCCAGAGTTACTGAGGGAACAACTCATTCAATCCCTGAGATCGTACTACGATGACAAATATTCACTGGATGCTTAAGTTTTTATGCGGAAGTCTTCAGAAGCTGTTTAACAATGTATCCATATTTTGCCAATTGGTACAAAGATATTGTTATGGGGGATTCTATGTTTCATGTGGAAATACATGTTTGCTCCGGTAATTATGCTGTTGATCTTCTTGATTTATTTACTTTAATGCTCTTCATCTCTAACGTATCTTGTGCTTGCCAATTTAGGTACCAGTGGAACCCTGTTGGTCAACTACCAGCTCCTTGTGCGGCTAATTTTTTAGGCAATTTTGTTTTCCTAGATGAGATTGGGACGCAGCGTGGCCAAATTACATGTAAAAGATTGCCTTCTTTTACCTGTTGTTCCCCATGGTATAGGCTTAAAAGTTAAAACACCACCATCACAACCCTCATTCCTTCCGTTCTATGGCTAGAATGTAGAAGATTAATCCCCCCCTGTACAATAATAGTTGGCATATTAGCACGAGTTTTTGGTTTTTGACCTGTTATTAAAAAAAAAACTCGTTGGTTCAATTGGATTTGGGTATGCTCAGCTATGGGGACAACTACTAAACTTCGGATATACTAATATCCAAAAGCAACCTTTCGCCCGATAATAGATTTGATTATTTAGATGGCACATTGATGTTTGTTAGCCCGTCCGCACAAACAGACATATATGTCCTAGAGAAATAGGACGTGCGCATCGTTTGCTAAAATAGGGCCCATGCTTAATGCTACATTTGCTTTGTGTACTTTGGTATGTGATGTATGGTGCCTGTGTACGTCGTAAAGGTAGTACACAAGAATTTTTGTTGGCAGTGTGGAACGGAACAATACAAACCCGGTCTATTAATAGTGATATTCAAAGGTTTTGTGTGCTTTAAGCATGTTTTCGGACGATTTAACGACACAGTAGTACCAGAGCAAACTTATTGTGTTGGAATTTGTTTTAGAATAGTTATCCTATCCCGGCAGCGCCTTTTCTCATTTGATTCTGCACTAGATTGATGTTGCAGCACCAGCACAGTAGCATGGCCATTTGACATTGGTCGATGCGTAGTGTGGATAAGAGGATCGCAAATGAAAAAGGAAGAGGAACGTAAAAGGATGGCCCTTATCTGCTTGGTGCTGGCCTTGAATCATTGCTCGTTGCTGCATCATATTTTCGAATCAAGCTCAGCATTAGCAGTTCCACCTATAACTGTAAGCTACCGAGGTGGAACTGAGACAGCGCCCCTGAAGCTCACACAATCCATTATTTCATAAAAATCATGCCTGCGTTGCACTAGTATCAATTGTTCGTCACCAAAACAGTTACCTTAATTGCTCGTCTTCAAACCGTGACAGGCGATTGACGTCAACCGCTATTTAACAAGTCGATGACTCGATGTTCGACACAACCAATGAATTGAAAGAGGGGAAAAAATGGTAGAAAGTGTGTTACGTAGAAGCCCGAATGATTTCAACCAATTCGTAATGGATGCCGCACGAGAGGATCCTGCTAACTAACCAGCTTTGCCGGCACCGCGCGGTTGCCGTCCCATCAGTTATCTCGTTGCGAGCATAGCATCTGCAGGCTGCAGCAGCTGTGCAGCAACTGGCCGGTGACCACCAGACCACCACCCTTTTCAACAGAATCCCACCAGAAAAAAGACCAAAAATCCTGTCGTTCTGCCACACCCCGCACCTGTGCCGCAGTAGTGTCGTGTCCCCACTCCCCCTAGACTAGAGATGCCAAAGCGCATTGGTCCTAATCGGCTCCACCCATTTCGATTTTAGCTTCTAACTTATTTTTTACTATTTATAAATTTTATCTTTTTCTAAATTTTTAGTTTTTTAAACTTTTTG
Organism: Bonia amplexicaulis; assembly: GCA_036346245.1. Taxonomy (NCBI): domain Eukaryota; kingdom Viridiplantae; phylum Streptophyta; class Magnoliopsida; order Poales; family Poaceae; genus Bonia; species Bonia amplexicaulis. Next base: position 12,513,622 of record CM070749.1, read on the forward strand.
TCGGTTCTTTTCTTCCGTATTTGTTTGCGTTGTCCATGATGAACTAATATATTTTTTATATTTTTAATTTTTTTAAAATTTAATTACGCCAAATAAGCCACCTTCAGGTACAGTAAAATTTCAACCGCTATAGTACAATTTCAGCCATAAGCCACAGCTTTTCAATCCAACCAAGCGAGACCATGAGAAAAGAAAGAAAACACATGGAAAGAACCTAGAAAAAGGCCATGGCCACTGTGCATGCACTGCAGCACCACCGTTCCATCAACTGTCATCGGCAACCTTTAGCTTCGGTGAACGACCTATTTGGAAAGTAGAAGTTTTATGTATATTTTGTATGCATGTTACGAGATGCTGTTTAAATTTCGAACGAATCTATTCCAAACCGAGATCTTACGCCCACTTAGGGCCTGTTTGTTTTTAAATCTTCGATTTTCATCCGAATCTATACGAATCAGGAAAATGAACTAACCGAGATCTAGATACTCACCGCCCACTTGAAACAAACAGACCTTAGACCAAGAGGAAAGGAAAGGGAAAGGAAAGAGAACAGGATTAGTCTTAATAAAGGCTAATAATTGTTGACACTTTTTGTCCTGTTCAACAGAAGAATATTTACACTATGTCATGCCAAGTAATAGGATTCGCACCGACAAAACCTAGAGAATTTATATCTGAAACCGACAAATTGGCTTTTTAAAGGGAGAACTCCATGTATCACCGTGATTTCAGGAAGGTTCAGGGCCTACATTGCATTTTTCCCAAACAAAAAACAAGAGAGGGCAAGCCGTCCACCCCTCTCTCTCTACCCCTCCTCGTCGCCTCCCACGCGGCCACGCTCCCCTCCAGATCCGGTCTCCGACGCCGGAGATGGCCGAAGATCCCACGGGATCCCGCCGCTGGCGCTGCGACACCGGCGATGACCACTTTGACCGCCTCCCCGACCCGCTCCTCATCGTCATCTTCAACCGCATCGGCGACGTCAAGGCGCTCGGCCGCTGCTCCCTCGTCTCACGCCGCTTCCACACCCTCGTCCCGCTCGTCGACTCCGTCCTCGTCCGCGTCGACTGCGTCATCCCCGACGACCCCGCCTCCTCCTCCTCGTCGGCCTCCTCCCCGTCCGCGCCCTCCTCCCCAACGGCCTCCGCGCGCGCGCGCACCGTCTTCTCCCAGATCGCGCGCATCGTGATTGGTGGCATCATCAAGCCCATCCAGGCGCTCGGCCAGATCCTCTCCCCCGCCAACTCCGCCTCCGTCTTCCAAGCATCCGCGTCGTCGTTGTCGTCGTCCTCCCGCCACCCCTCCTCTTCGCCGCCTCCTGGCGATGTGTCACACCACTCGCCCTCGGAGGTGCTCCGCTCCTTCAAGGAGCTACGCCGCCTGCGCATCGAGCTCCCAACCGGCGAGCTCGGCATGGACGATGGCGTGCTTCTCAAGTGGAAGGCCGACTTCGGGTCCACGCTCGGCAGCTGCGTCATCCTCGGTGCGGCCTCGGCCTCGCCGTCCTCCGCTGGCAAGGACGGTACGGGCACAGCTCCCACTGCTGACTGTGGCGAGTCTGACGAGTCAGGGAGTATCCCGGAGTCGTTCTACACAAACGGGGGGCTGAAGCTGCGGGTGGTGTGGACCATCAGCTCGCTGATTGCGGCGTCGGCACGGCATTACTTGCTGCAGCCGATTATTGCCGACCACACAACGCTGGAGAGCTTGGACCTGACGGACGCCGATGGGCAGGGAGTGCTCACCATGGACAAGTGGCAACTGCAGGAGCTGCGTGTCAGGCCAGTATCGGCATCTGGGGGCTCACACCGGACGCTCATGCCTGCGCTTAGCATGCGGCTGTGGTACGCACCGCACATTGAACTGCCCGGGGGCTTGGTGCTGAATGGAGCGACACTGGTGGCCATCAAACCGAGTGAGGAGGCAACGAGGGACACAGTTGGGAGTGGGGCTGCTGGGTCGGCAGGTGGATGCTGGGTTTCAGATGCCTTTGAGGAGCCTTATCGGACTGCAGTGAGGACGCTTCTCAAGCGGAGGACTTATAGCCTTGAGATGAACTCATTCTAAGCTATGAAGGGAGTGGCATTCGAAAGTTCCATCTGTGAGGGGTAAATTTCACATTACACTAACTCCAATGTTTGTCTAGTTATTTTCTGCAATTGCTGTTCACTATGCCAAGGTTTGGCCACTTCTAGCTAGTGCTCCAACCTTATTCTCGCATAATTGTGACACTGTCATCAAAAGCTCACCACTATCAACACACATTGTAGTAAACAACATGACTTAAATATTTTGAGAGAGTTGATGTGGACCGATTTAGGTTTAGCTTATGTTAATATTTCAGTTATGTTATTGAATTGAATGTGAACTTGTGTGGAGGTATTGTGAAGCTGTTTGTTTTGGCTCACTGCTAATTATATTCCTGGCTTTTGCTGTTCTACCTAGTGGTATATACCAAGCTTCCTGACTCAGTTTACAATTTACATGATCTTGAGTACATTGCTTGACTGACGGTACAGTGGAACTCAATTCTGAATCCTATCTTCCACAAACATTATAAGCTAAGGCAATACATTGTTGCTCATCTTATCCTGAAGGAGTGTTGGACAGGCTCCCGGATTCCCAATCCAGCAGTGACTAATGAACAGGGCATCACCCATATTTCTTGATAAATGTGTTTCGTAATTGAAAGTATTCTTTTTTGCAATAAATGCAATAACCTTTGTCTAAAATGCACTGAAAAGAATATTTGAATAGTGCATACTAAATAGCTCATGTTTATTGTAATCAACTAATAGTCTGTCAAATCCTTAAGCAAATGACTTCTGATCATTTTTGCAACGTTGGAAAATAAAGTTTATATCGGTCATCAGTGATGATACATGAAAGTGATGAAACAGATTAAATTTTAGTTGGTTTGCCTGTGGTGCTAGTGGCGGACCCAGAATCAAAATTTAGGGGGTCCTAATAGGACTTGCTCACCGGTTTACTGAATGTCGAATTGCTGGCTTGCCGTAGCCTGCCGCATTGCCGATAAGAGATAGGAAAACGCTATTGTAGTTATAGCGGGCTATCTTGGAACTCCCATGCAATCTATAGTACCTAAACATGTAGTAGGAAAGAACAAAATTACTCACAATTCCACCAACACCTCCTAACTCTCGGTTCAAGCAAAAGTGCTGTAGGACTGCAAGAATGAGAGGAAACCAGGGCAGGCATTGGTCCTTGGCTCTAGATTCCCGCTAAAATAATACAACATGCAAGGTCTTCAACACAAACGAAAGTGATTCTGAAGTTTTCGACAATACAGAGTAATGCTATATAGCCTAAGCCGATTATACGGAATTGGCAAAGAATATTTTCAGGATGTATTTGACAGCACTAAGAAAATTAACCCAAAGCGGTCCAATAAGCACAACAATGGATTTCGCAGTGCAGATTGCCTGCAATGGCAACAACAGTTTGGAAGAAGACAAAAACCTTACACATGAGAAAAACGGAGTTGCGGCAATCCAACAAACATGAAGGCTATCATTCACCAATCACAAAGAAATGCAGAAACCGAAAGCCTATACTTCAACAGAATAATCAAAGTAAAGCACAGTTCGTGCCTGGACCAACTCACAAAACCAATGTGAGCATTGCGAAGCCACAGAGCTATTCGGAATCAGTCGCAATGCATTGGGAAAACCCTATTTCCCCGAAGAATGATTAGCATTCAAAACCCAAATAATTCCAAAGATTGCCAAAAGCATTTTAGATTGCCAATTCGGCAATCAGAGCAATTCGATGACAACGGCATGAGCATTCCAAAGTCAATGGCTTTGTCAAGGCGACGCTGCGCAACCAAACCTAAGTACACAATCAGACGCGAGACGAAGGAAGCGAGCAGTTCATCCACAAACCTGGAGCTTGAGAGCCTGGGCTCCGGCGGCGCTGCATACCCGGCGGGGGCAGCCAGCTGTAGGGTGGCGCCAGCCCCACCTGACCCCGGTGGGTCTGCTCTTGTGTGCTGCCAACTGTTCTTTTGAGTTCTGACTTTTGATAATCTGAGTGACCCGACCAGGTTGAGATCCAGAAACAAGAGTGCATGGTTCATGCGCTACTGTCCCTCTTTGCTTCTAGAAGCAAACAGATCTAGCTGACTAAACTTCTTTACTTTGCCTAATCTCTTGCTGCAGAGGTATGCGGGTGGGTTGTGAATATACCTGCCCTAACCTTTACTTTTCAGTTGTTTTACCCCTTCTGATAGGAGCTGTACTGTGCAACCCATCAAGGATTGACCGTTCCATTACTAGTTTGGAATTTCACAATTAAGAAATAGGGAAAATATCAAAGAAGCTTGAGGCTAGGCTAGTCGAAGGTAAGTGTGGTTTTAGGGGGGAAAGATGGTGCTCAGTTTTGCAGAGGATATATTGATTGCATATGTTACCATCACGTGTATCCCCAATATGGCTCCACATGCCGCATACTGTAGTTCTAAAATTAACTACTTGCTATATATAACCTAAGCGCACAGGAGGAATCTTCCAACGCTTCTTATTGTTTGGGTGTGCGTTGCATGCCATCTTCTAAATTATTGGAATCCGCTGCACAAGAGAAGAGAAAGGGGGAGGGAGGAAGGGCCCAGCTGAATGTAGGATCCACTAGTTATTTTTAGGTTATAGAGATTTTTAGAGCCCCTAAAATAGTCTCCGGTTGATTTTATAATCTTGTAAAAACTTATCAAAAATACCTTAATGTACTCCATACTCGCTTTGCGATTTTGGTTGATATAGATGTTGTGTGCACTACCTTGTTAACTAGAGCACATCCACTTGATACATACAAGGATCTATGAAAAGTAGGATTGGATAGATATTATGTTTTCATTATGTCTGTTGAATATCATATGGTCAACAATTGTTTCATTCCATCAGATGTTTCAACATTGTAAGCAGTAAGCAATCAATATTTTCAATATGTTCTTTTCTGGTAATGAACATTATTAAGTGTGAAAGCCCTTCACCCCTTTGTAAAAACTGTATTTCTAGCATTTTGCTGAAATCTTTCTTTTCTATTTCAGGATGTGATTATATTCTCATGAGATGCGACTCGGAAGTACTCTGTAACGTAAGAAATGGAGTAGAAGTTTACTGGCTGCCTATTTTACTCCAGCCTGCACCTACCTCCGACATGCTGCAAGTATTTACTAATGTATGCCATCTTGAGCATCTCTCGGGGAGGACCTGAAGGAATGTTATATAACCAAACATGAAAGGAGGCCGTGCATTCCAAACATGAAGGGAAGCCGTGCATTCTTTCTCGATGCTGGAATTGTTAGGCAAGCCATTGTTGAGCTGTTGGTTGACTCTTGGAAGAAGCCCTTATCTTCATCAGATGTGGTAGCATGGATGATTTTTCTTGTATGTATCCACATCAAGCTGCTAACCCTACGTTAATTTCCGCTTTGAATCGTACTGTGTTTTTGCAGAAAAGTTTGCTGTATGCTGTGGCATGCGATGTTACTCTGTACATCAATGTGCAAGTTCATCTTGTCCGAATTAGCAACAGCTGCGTAACTGTTACTTAAAAAAGAGCGCTAATGCAGTATGATGCTGTGAATCCAGGTGCTCAAATCACGTTATGTTGGGTATGCGAGAATGATGCATGTTTTTTGGCAGTTGGAACAAACTGTCTTTCCCCGTTCGTCGCTATTGTTATGAATAGCGCTTGTATTCATATGAGGCCAAAGGGCGTATATATACACGAGCATGTGAGAGGCAATATGGAAAGAATACATATAAGGAAAGAGCACATGTATGGAAAGAATATAAACTATCCTAATACAATGCAATTAGTATCCCTAACATATCTCTAACACCCCCCTCAAACTCATGGTGGATCAACAACACTGAGTTTGGAGAGGTAGAAGCCGTGCTGTGCGCGGGTCTGGGCCTTCGTGAAGAAATCCGCTATCTGAAGCTCCGAAGGCACATACTGAAGAGCAACCATCTGATCATGCACACAAGACCTCATGAAGGAAGCATCAACACCAATATGCTTGGTGAGTTCATGCTTCACAGGATCACGAGCAATACTGATAGCACCTGTACTGTCTGACAAGAGAGGAGTCGGTGTAGTGACGAAACACCAAAATCCTCGGTAACCACCGTAGCCAAGTAATCTCTGGCATCAAGAGAGCCATAGCTCGCAACTCGCCTCTGCACTCGAACGGACATCGCATGCGCTTCTTCGCCTTCCGTGCAATGAGAGAACCACCAAGAAAACACAAGAAGCAGAGATAGACCGACGATCGGAGGGATCGCCGCCCAAGTAGCATCCGAATAAGCTCAAGTCGTAACGAGTGGAGCGTGGAAAGAAGAGACGACGAGATAGTCCACGAAGGTATCGCAGAACTCGAAGTAGGTGGTCAGTGGACCCGAGTGGGAGCGTAAACGAACCGACTCGTAATGTGAACCGGATAAGTGATATCTCGGACGAGTAACACAAGGTAGACAAGACTCCCAACAAGGTGACGATAGCGAGTCGGATCGAAAGAGGCTCACCATCGAGGGAAGGTGAACATTGAGCTCCATGGGAGTCTCAACAATCTGACGATCGGTGAGAGCGGCGCGATCAAGAAGATCTGAATATACTTCTCTTGGGACATAAAGAAACCATCGGAGTGGAAGTAACCTCAATCCCAAGGAAGTAACGAAGAGGACCAAGATCCGACATAAGGAATCGCTCACTAAGACGAGCCTTGACAAAGGCAATATACTCGTAATCATCTCTGTAATGATCATATCATCAACATACGTAAGAAGAAGAGTCCACCACGAGACGAAGTGTGGACAAAGAGTGCAGGATCATGATCACTCGCTGAAAAATCAGCAGCAGTGACCACAGAGGAGAAGCGCTCAAACCAAGCACGAGGGGCTTGCTTAAGGCCATAGAGAGAGCGGCGAAGGTGACAGACCATGCCCTCAGGAACAGAATACCCAGGTGGCGGATGCATGTAGACCTCCTCACGCAACTCGCCATTAAGAAAGGCATTCTTGACATCAAGTCGAGAATGCAGACCCGATGGCGAGCATGTGACGCCACCGAGAAGAGTGCGGACGGTGGTCATGTGAGCCACGGGGAGCAAAAGTCTCGTCGTAGTCACGACCATACCCCGCTGGAAACCACGGCAACAAGACGCGCCTTATAGCGCTCAAGAGAACCATCGAGCGAGTCTTAATCTTATAGACCCACTTACACGTGATGGGACGAGAATGAGATGGAAAGGGAACAAGATCCCAAGTACCAGTACGCTTAAGGGCAGCAATCTCCTCGGCCATGGCATGCTGCCACTCGGGGTGAGTAGCGAGATCCCAGAAGAAACAGGCTCATGAGTAGCTGCACCAAGAAAGGCAAACGGACAGGGGGCGGCGATCGGCGATCGCGAGAGCGTAGCGAGGAGAAAGTGACCCATCAGGGGAAGATGGTCCATCAGAAGATGAATCATCAGAAGAAGATGGCTCATCTGGAAGATCCTCAACACGAGGTCGACGAGTGTAGACGAGTGTAGTGGGGGGAGCCTGAGGAGCCGCAGGAGGCGACAACGGCGGAGAGGCACGGAAGGAATATGAGGAGACTCGATGGGGCGGGTGGACGCAGGCAAGACTGATATAGGTGTATCTGGAAAAGTCAAAAAAGATAGAGACTCCACAGAGGAAGCCGAAGAAGAGGTAGGACATGGATAGAAGGAACGAGACTCGTCGAAAGTCACATCCCGAGAAATCCGCATCCGTCGACCAACAGGATCCCAGACCTATAGCCCTTGTGCTCGCACCGTATCCTAGAAAACACACTCACAGTGACGGTCGGTTTAGTGCGTTCTCGAGGGGCGAGGAGAACGTAGCAAACGCAGCCAAACATGCGAAGGGAAGAGTAGTCAGGAAGGAGACCACATAGATGCTCAAAAGGATTGCTCTCAAGAGCGAAGAAAGGCGGATGTTGACGAGATAGGTGGCGGTGGAAACGACCTCGGCCCAAAGTGAGGTGGAATAGAGGCGGTAATCATCGTGGCACGCGCCGACTCAAGAAGGTGACGATGCTTGCGCCAAGCAACACCATTCGAGCATGAGCACTGGACAAGAGAATCGAAAGCGAGAGTGCCCCGCCAAGAAGGAAACTACGTGGGTGACGAGAGGTACTCGCCAGCAGAATCAGCACGAAAAACACGAATAGGAGTGGAGAACTGTGTACGAACCATAGTGGCAAATTGTTTATAGATAGACGGGACCTCACTACGAGAAGACATGAAATATATCCAAGTGTAGCGAGAAAATCATCTATAAATATGATATAATATCGATGACCCCTTTCAAACGAAGGGAGCGGACCCCAAACATCCGAGTGAACAAGATCAAAGGACACCGAGATACCGACTCACTATGAGGATAAGGAAGGCGAAGTTGTTTACCTAACTTACGACAATCTAAAGACACGTCTCCGAGACAGCCCCGAAGACCAAGACGAACTAAAGACGACGACGGAGCCACACATATGGCCAAGACGGTGATGCCACTGCTGGAAAGAGCCGGTAGACGAAGTGGCAGAGGCGGAGAGACTGGCGGCAACGGTGGCAGCGGAAGGAAGGTGAAGCAGTCAAGCTCCCGAGACGCTGAGTCAAGCGCCGAGGCAGAACCAACAGTGGCTCCGTGTGGCGGTCCTGAACACAACAAGAGTCGAGTCAAGAATGACCCGACAGCCAAGATCGATGTCCATCCAGAGAGAAGTCGCATGGTAAGGCGAGGAACATGAGCAATGAAGGAACATAAAATATGAGTTGCTAAGAGATCCTCGACTGAGACGAAAGAGAGGTACCATCGCAGAAGGACACTAACGGGGAATCAAGGGTGTAATGGAAGATAGAGTGGAAGCATCGAAGTCATGTGAAAAGATAATCCGTAATCAAGAATCCATGAGGATGTACCGACCGTGTAGGGGTGGTTTCTCGCTCGAAGAATCGCAGCGTAACCCGCAGAGCTGTTGAGGAGAACCCGAGGCAACAAGTAGGCGTCAAGTCCGCTATCTCTGCTACACCGACTTGTGTCTCACATGCGCATCCATATGCGTGGTCTTCGTCTCGGGCCTCCTCTCGGCGATGTCATCCGTCCGCCTTGCCCTACTCCTCCGACGGAACCTCCGCTTGCCACGCTGCCCCACCACGGTGACAAAGCCGCTGATTGATGATCTTGATGATAAGGCTAACCGGATGCGCCCACCGCCCAAGCGAAAAAAAGAAAAGAAGAAAAGCTCGGGGCGGCGGCGGGAGGCCGGACGGCCGGCGATCGGCGGCGCCTCGGCCGGGCCGGCATCTGGCGGCGCCCATCGCTCGGCGGCGCCTCGGCTCGGGCGGCAAGAAGTCGATGCGATGGCGGCTCGGTCAAGAGGCGGAAGACGTCGGCGGCGGGCAAGACGTCGGGCGGCGGCAAGACGTCGGGCATGGAGGAACCGGGCGTCGTCCGGCGATCGATGGCGCTCGGTCGGGCGTCAAGACGTTATGGCGGGATTCGGATCGGCGGCCGTGAGCGGCGACCGGCGAGTCGGCGGCGATGGCGGCTCGGTCAGGCGGCTCGAGGCCGGAGCAAGAGGCGGCGGAGGAATGAGAGGAGCGATCCCGGATCGGGCGGCGGCGCGGAGAGCGCGCCGGATCTCGGCAAAGACGGAGAAGGAGACGGCCCAGGCGATGACCCGGGTGGCGTCGAGGCGCGGTGGAGATAGCAACGGGGCACGGGAAGGGCGACGGCAGCGGCCGGCAGGAAACTGACGGCGGCAAAGGTGCAACCCTACCCCTAACCTCAACGTGGCTCTGATACCATGTTATGAATAGCGCTTGTATTCATATGAGGCCAAAGGGCCGGTATATATACACGAGTACAGGAGGGCAATATGGAAAGAATACATATAAGGAAAGAGCACATGTATGGAAAGAATATAAACTATCCTAATACAATGCAATTAGTATCCCTAACATATCTCTAACAGCTATGACCATGAGTACGGTTGTACGTGTATCAGCAGAGTGAAGGTCGGTGTGAGACAGTTTGCTGGAGCCTGACTGCCGCCTTGCTGAATGCCTCAATGCTGCGCCTGGCAGAGAGCTACCCTACGTTCAGGTTTGCTTCTGGTGTCCAGCGGGAGCACAATTGAAATGAATCGATGAATGTAGCGGACAATCTACTGACGAGTGACGGCCAAGGTTCATCAGCTCTCTCCGGTTAGTCCCAAGCGATCAGGAATGCTGTGCCTGGTGCGCACGGCGCGGTGCCGACCCCCGGGATCAGCCGCGCTGCAATGCTTCTGCGAGCTCATATCCTGCCATTTGGGGCACTGACCAAGCCGCGACCGGCAACAACGTCCTTGCCCGGCGCGAGGCCTTCTCGGCCGGCCTCGGCATCGGAAGTTTGGTCAAGTTTGGTAATATTTATCACGTGAATACCAAATTTAGTCCCAAATCACCGTAATTCCATTTATACTCCTCTCCTCGAGCGCAGGACTCCGTGAGTGAAAGAAAGCTCCGTTTAAATTGGTTTTGGTAATAATGACAAATACTATTATAATATTTTGGTGATAATAACAAATGTATATATGAGACTAATATGTTTATGTAAGTATACTATAGCTTAGTCTTATTTGGATGAAAATGTGAAATCAAAGAGGTATGCATTCGAAATCGCACGATTTACACTGTAGCACCACTCCGTGTCATGCGGTGAAGGAGCACACGATTTACACTGTAGCATAATCGTGCGGTCGGGGAGCGCATGATGCTACAGTGCAGGAAAATTTCATGCTACCCGACATGGTTTGTGTTCTTTGTTTGTTGGTGCAACGGTCTCCCGTGATAAATGCAAAATTTTTATTTATTCATGGAAACATATTGAAAATGTTTTTTATAATAATTTTTAGATACAAGAAATAAGGTTTAAAAATTATGATTTTTGTGTGGAGTATTGTTTACTTACTTGTGTAACTTGTTTTGTAATTGTAAACATTAAGAATTTTCATCCATAATTTATTTATGTGTAGAGTCTGCACGGATTTTGTAATATCGAAAACGAGGTGCAAAATATTTTGAAAACTTCTTACGTAGTATAGATAATACATGTAGGAAATCTTTTTTTAGATTGTTATTTTGTCAAAATAAAAGAGCACACAATGTAGGTAGGCTGGGTCGCTTGCGATTTTCGTAGATTGTCAACAGTAGGAAATATGTTAGCCTGGCAATAACATATTCCGATCGTCGTATATTGTTGTAGTGCGAAAAGTTTCCAGAAGAATTTTTGAGGATAATTGAGGCGTCATTGACTCTAAGTACGAAGGTAAGTGAAAGTGTGATGTAACAATTGATCCATTTGTGATTTTCGTACACTGTGAATGGTAAAAAATATGTTAGATTCGCAATAACATTTTGCGATCGTTGTATATTGTTTCAATGCAAGAAATTTCATGAAAAATTTTGTGAGGGCGACTGGGTAGAAACGATCACTAAGTACAAAGGTAAGTGATATTGAGCACGCGAAGAATTGAATGCGAAAAGACGACGAGATTTAATGTTGTGAATTAAAAAGACTTATAATAAACATGGGAATAACACGGTGCATAGGATTTGGTTACGTCATAAGAAACAATATCTTGCACGATGCAACAAACCGAAATACTCATACGATACATATGCGCCTTCTTGGCATAGAAATAAATTCTACATTCAGAGGACTACTGCGGAAAGGTCCGACCTACTGTGTGGACTGGAGTTATTTTTCCTTCCTTGCGAGCTCGGCGTTGAAATCTTCGAATGCTTCTTTGGCCTTGGCCACTATTTTTCTTTTTTCTCGCGCTCCCTGCGCGTGCACACCTCGAGATGAGCTTTCATCTCCCGACATATATGCTCGGTTTGCTCGTCGTTACGACGCTCCACCTCCTAGATCTCGCGTGCCCTTTTGACATTCCACTCCTCGTAGTTGAGAGTCCACTGGTCATGTGGGTGGATCTCTAGGTCGATCCATTTGCGGTAGCCACATAGCGGTCCCAGGGACTGCAGGTAGACGGGAGAGATTGTTATTGCGTACTTTAAATGAGAAATAGTAGGAAGAATACACTGTAAGTGGTCCTTACCGGCTACTGATAGCTGATTATGTCCAGACGGCGGTCAGGATAATCACAGGAGTAGTTCGTACAACCCCAGTAACGCATGCCCAGGCTGAGCCGCTGTTTAGACTTACAGAATTTGCATGGGTCTCTGCACCAACAGAGGGGTGGCATCTCCCTCGGGCGGGTGTTGTGGCAAATGTTCAGTTGGAACATTCAGGATGGATATGCTCCTATGGGGGACTTCATTGGGGGGTGTGACCTCCTGACACGTTCCGCTTGTTCAGCCCGGGCCGCAGCAGCCCTTGCTTGTTTGTCGTGGGCCGCAGCAGACTTTGCTAGGTCACGGGTCTCATCCCATTGCTTCATCATCTTGTCACATTGTTTCTTCTGTCTCTTGTCCATCCCGATGTGGTGAAGGAAGCTCTGGTAACAGGGTTGTGTAGTGTTCTCTCCCAGATCTATTCCATCTTATTTTATAAGTCAAAGGGTTGGCATGATGTGATTTAATTCATGTGAGTAGCATGCGGGCGAGTGTTGTGTTGTCTTTTTGAAAAGTACCTAGCGAGGCAGAGTGTTTTCATTGCGCATGTCTTCTCACTACATAAAGCTACATCGTCTGGTCTTGTCACTGTATAAAACTAACACTTTGGTCTTGTCGTTGCACAAAGATGCCCCGTCTGGTCTTGTCATTGCCCATTTGGTCTTGTTACTGTGCAAAGCTGTCCTCTTTGATCTTGTCACTGCGTAAAGCTACCGCATCTTGTCTTTCTAAAAAGTACCTGGCAAGGTAGAGTGTTTTCATTGCGCAAATGTACCCCCATCTAGTCTTCTCACTGGGCAAAGATACGTCCGTCCGGTCTTGTCATTGCATAAAGCTGCCCCTTTGGTCTTGTCACTGTGCAAAGCTGCTACCGTTTAGTCTTGTCACTGCGTAAAGTTATCCATTTGGTCTTGTCACTATGCAAAGATACCCCTGTCTGGACTTGTCACTGTGCAAATTTGCTCCCTATGGTCTTGTGACTGCACAAAGCTGTCGTATCTTGTCATTTTGAAAAGTACCTGGCAAGGCAGAGTGTTTTCATTGCACACATCTGTTCTTCTCACTACGCAAAGCTACCCCTGTCTGGTCTTATCACTGCGTAAAGCTACCCCTTTGGTCTTGTCGTGCAAAGCTGCCCCTATCTGGTCTTGTCACTGCGTAAAGCTGCTCCTTTGGTCTTGTCACTGCACAAAGATGCCCCTTTCTGGCCATGTCATTGTGCAAAGCTGCCCCGTTTGATCTTATCACCGCGCAAAGCTGTTGCATCTTGTCTTCTTCACTACGCAAAAGCTACACCCTATTCTTGTTGTTGTCACCGCGTAAAAGCTGCCCCATTTAATCTGGTCACTGCTTAAAGTTGTCTCGTTTGCTATAAAATGCAAGACCCACCCTATGAAAGTAGGAGCACTCGGGGGCTCCTAAAGATCAAGCTCGGAGGGTAAGCACCTGACGACCACGCCAGACATCGGTGCTGCTCATCCCAACAAGGGTTTAGCATCTCGTACGCCATCTCTTATCGATGAAAGAAAACAAGTTAGTCCAAAATAAAAATAGAATGTACAACAAATATAGCGACAGCGAAACGTAACAAATGAGAAGACACCCTACGTAAAAAAAGTACACATGATAGGTAACGATAGGTACGAGATTGAGACTACTGTATGCTGCTTTGGGTATTGGTATGATATGTTCAGACCATTCTAGCCGGTACAGGTAATTTCGCTGAACTTTGGTGGCAAGGACCAAAGTCTAGGCCGCAGAAGCCAAGGAAGCTACGGTCCAACTGGCTTCTCCGCTTGTGCTTCTATTCCATGTCTTTTGGCAGCGGCCGGTAGTTCTTTTTAAGACACTTAATTAAAGAAAAATTAAAAAATGTTATTATATCTTTATAAATAATGCAAAGAAAAAAAAAATCACATCTAACGTGTTCTAAATAACTTTTACTTTTGGAAGCTAAAGCTGTTTGGACCAGAGCCAGGCTCCAGCTTCTCCAAAAAGCTGGAGTTGTTTGAGACAAGCCAGAAGCCGGCTTAGAAGCCGTCCCAAACGGGGCCCTATTGTGGTGGCAAATCCTGTTCCTTTCCTGTCTCCACCCACAGCAGGCTAGTCTTCTCAGCTCCCTCCCCCGGGTTGCGACGTGCTAGGGCTCGTTGGTCGTGGCGCAAGCGAAGGGTTCGGGGATGGAGGCGGCGGCCGCCGACGAGGAGCAGGAGGGGCTCTCCGCGCAATCGCCGGCGCAGGCGCCGCCATCCTCCGCGTCCTCACTTCCCAAGGCCGGTCCCTTTTCATCCCCGTTTTTCTCTCTTAAAGATGGCGAGTCTTGGCGATTGACGTATCTTCTCTTTTTCTTGATATCGTAGGAGCAATCACAGGTGGAGCTGGAGCTGAGGTTGCTTCAGGCTCTCGAGTTCTACCCCCCGTCCAAACTAAAAGGTTTAGTCAAGGTTCTAAAATTCGGTAACCGGTACTCGACATGTCACCCAACCTACCTAGCAGTGATTATACAGTATAGTCGGTATATTATGCTGGCATAACCGGTCCGATTATGCAGATAACCGGCTAACAGGTAGATAGGGCACCTGTTTTTATAAGGATGAATTGATGATTTGCCCTATCTTTTATTGAAATGGCAAGTGATGTCTCACTGACATTACGGGGCATTTTATCAAGTGGCAAAGAAAGATGAGGCAAATTATCAAATCTCCCTTTTTATAACACTGGGTTTCGTGCTGCGCTGTGCCCTTCCCGCAGTCCCGTCCGTTCTGGTCGTGCGCCCTTTGTTTACGTGCTCTTGTGGATACGCATGTTTTTAGGGTTTTGTTGTTGTTTGTTTTGTTGAAATGATGTTTTGTAGGGAGGGACTAGTTCTACCTGAAGTTGTAGATAAGCTGTTCAGTTTGAAATAACAAAAACACATCTACTTTAGTGACCGTGAGTGACTTTAGAGTACTTACGCTCCATGAGTAATTAGTTTTGGATTTATGGCTGTGGATAGAACCAGTTTTGAGAATAGCCCTGGCAATGATACTAACATCTAAAAAGAGGATAACAATGAATGGACCTCCTTAGTACTCCACTGTATTCATGCGTACATATGACAAAATTGGTTTTAATGCTACGAAATTTGTACATTTACGCTAGAGGGGAATATCAAGTTCACTCCCGCACACTGTGCTGTCCTTGAAGATCTCCAATTTTTTTTCAGAATCTTACTAATTGTTGAATGGTGGTACATTTGTCTAGTGAATTCATGTATAGGAATTTTGTTATTGAGTTTTTAACTAAAGTAGGTTGAGTGGTCCCCTTTCTTTAGTTATATATATTATGCGAGAAATATGTTGGACCTGTACGTAAATACATGAAGGTATTAACCAAATGTGTTATGCGGAATTTCAGGTGGCCTGTGTGGCAATTGCCCTGCTGCCGTTGTGAAAAAGGGGAAACCATTAAACTGCTTGTTTGCTTGGCTTTTACAAAAAAAAAAAGAGGCCAAAACCAGTCTGCCTTTGATGAGTCATTTTTGAGTTTATCGTAAAATCCTTGTGAGTCAACCAACCATAATCCAGTATTAGCTACAAGCTACTCGACAATATCCACTATCTGATGTACCATTAGGCTCTTGGTGACGTTGGCCAATCTAAATGTGGAATGCTCTACCATTAAATACCAAGTTTAGACAAACGCAAGTTACATGACCATGGCAAGCAGAGCCGAGTTAGTTAGGCATTGCACGAATCCTTTTTGTAGCTTGGCATTGCTGGGGGCTAAGTTTTAATCACCCTGCTGCTGTTGTGTTCCATACATACGCTTGATTCAAGTCAATTCCTTTTTCATAGAACTGTTCAATAGTAGCTCAGTAGAGATAACAAATGAATCCTGGTAACCATTTATCCTCACCTCACATCAAATTAGTTACAGCAAATTCATCTAGCTTTCTGTATAACAAAGTTTGAGCCGTTAATCGATTAGCTTACATAGAATGAATTTTCGCCATGTCTTGTTGGTTGGTATCCATCTTCCTACACCTTTTTCTTTGAAACAGAGCTTCCTATACACCCATTTTAATGGGGGCACTAAAGTGCTCGTTTGAGGAAGTTGTTATATATAGGAGATTTTATTTCACTAGGTGACAAGGCAAATTAGGAATAATATGAACCCAAGATCATGCAGGGTAGAGAACTGAAGAAACTCTGGAGATTAATTAAGCTGGAGGATAAGTTCATAATTAGTGATGTTGCAGTTATACTGGTAGTCTTTTATTGGAGATTAGTGGCAAATTAGTTATTGTCACTCTGGGGCTTGAATAATACACACATATTCCTCCATATATCATGATGCCTTATGATATCTGGTACCTCTTTTGTGTTTTTTTTCAACTTGGTTGCTATGTGTTGGATTTGATGTGGTTTAAAGGGATGGCCTGTCTTAAATTTAGCATTTATATTGCCCTTTGTTATGGAGGCCAGCAACCATGGATGAGGGCAGCCATCTATACCTCCATGGCTCCATGACGGGGTACAGCCATACAAATAATTCACATTGCATTTTTCTGAAGAGCATCTAAGTTTATGTATGTTAAAACAGATGTTAGCAGCTAGCTCCAGTTGACATAGATAGTTAGATTTTAGTTGTTTTTTACAGTCATGTTTAATTGAGTGCTTTGCAATAGACAATATTGACTTTCGATTTTGGGAAGTGCAAATGATCTGCCGCAAGATAAAATTGGTACATGACGAGGTTCAAAAATTCCAGCAGGAATGTTCTCCCAGTGAATACCGGGAGCTCAGTAGCACCTGGAATGAGGGTGATTCCATGTTGTTTCTAACGAAATGTCAATATAATTCTTATACAAGATGAATTAAACAAATAACTTCAGGAAAATATATATATAAAAAGATAAAAATGGTTGACCGTAAAAAGAACCGGGAACCTCCTGGTGGGACCTTTCTGGCTTGGGTCCATGAATTTTGGTTAAAATGGTTTTTTTGGACCTTGCTATAGACAGCTTGTTAAGTCTTGGTGTAGAATGTCTTTCTTTGTTGCACATATATTCTAAATCTACTGCGCTTATTTGCAGGCATTCATCGTCACTTTGTTCTGTATGGCCTCATGGAATACTTGAGAAAAAGGTGACCATTTGTGAATTCTTCAATTTCCACTACAATGAGATTTGTGGGTTCCGGGCTGACCAACTGTGAATTCTTCCAGCCTTGACAGACAATTCTCTGCTGATGAAGTTTTACAACTACTGGACCGCTTCTTCAACCTAGAAATGCTGGTGATTTGAAATACCCAATAACTTCTATTACTTTGCTATGTTCCTTTTAGCTTTGATTTTGTTTTGCATTTAGACTTAATTAGGTTTGTGTTTGTGGTAAATTCACCGTTAGTTTGTGTCAGTTTCCAGAGTCTAGGTGAATTTTATACATATGGTTTGTTTAAACAAATGCAGAAACCAGAAGACGATGAGAAGGATAGCTTCAGTCAAGGGGAGGAATTTACCTTGCCAGATAACTTTTTCAACAAGGAGGAATGATAGAATGTAGCCGAGCAGATAGCATGCTTCATAATCTCACAGGTGGTATGAGTACAACAGATTAAAATTCATATTTATATTTTGCACGCTATTGTGTTTCGACATACGTGTATGGTCATAGTTTGCTTTCGTCTTGCAGGTATTATGAAGGTCCTCTTGGAGGCGAAATCAGAGCGAGGGTCGGCTAGTTCTTGATTATTCCCTGTAGAGTGTAGACTGTAGTTCTTTCCCCGACATCTCTCGCGTAAAGTCTAGAACGGAAGAAACCCATTTGCTCAGCTGTGTTAGTATTTACTGATTTGTACAGCTTTTGTTGACTCTAGGATATGCAATCCAATGGTATGGTGCATTAAGTTCAGTTAACCATGTGTCCCCTTTTTCTTTCCAACATTAGGCCGAGGGGTCCTGATATGTGGCTGGGTTCGAATGGGTTTAAGGTTTTGGCCTTTTGTTTTTGTTACGCTAACTAGTTTTCAAACGGTATAATTTATTTTAAAATAAGGTTTACAAATCGATTGTATTAGATATTGTATCGATATTAACTATATCGATGAAAATTAAATATAACTATTTTTCTCTAGCGAGACAAGTGCAGCGAATGCAGCGGATATGTGTCCTTTTTATGGTGTGCTTGGAATCGTATCTGTCTCCACGATTACACAATAAATTAACGGGAGATTGGAGTATTTGTCCCATATATAAACATGAAATTTGATGATTTGTGTCCTGTTTATGGTGTGACTCGATGAGATATCGTATCATGTCTCCACGATTAGATCAATTATCTCATAAATTAACACTTCTCTCTATTCTGTAATATAACTTCGCTCTAACTGGCTTATGGGCTTTGAGCTTCTGGCTGTGATATTTAGTTTATGGCGCCGCCGCGACGTGCCGTTGGTCACTCACTTGTGACAGGGCGGGGCAGCACGGGCAGGCCGGCACACATGGGCGCATCCCCTTCACCCCCGATCTGATACTGAGATTCCGCCGCCGCCTCCGCCCTCCCATCCCGTGCCGATCCCATCGCCGCTCCTCGCCTCTCCCCCGGAAACCCCACCAGATCACGCAAAAATGTCCCGTCACCACCACCACGAACCTCCCCCGCCCACCTGCTGCTGCGGCTGCTCCGCGCCGTGCTACTATCCCGCGCCGCCCCAACCCAGCTCCGCGTCCGACCACCTCCTCCACGCCATCGCGTCCCACCTGCTCCTCAACCCCGCGCCCCCGCCTCCTCCGCGGCCCCAACCCCAGCCGCCTCCCGCCGCGCACCAGGCGAATCCCTACCCCAAACCCCAAGCCTGTCCCCAGCCGCAGCAGCCGAATCTGTCCGACGACGGCCACCTCCTGCTCCACTCGCTCCTGCGCCGCGTGGCCGTGCTCGAGTCCACCCTCCCACACTGCTTCCCCTCCCCTCCGGTGCCGCCGCCCCAGCCGAACCCTCGCCCGCGCCGCGCCGCCGCACACCAGGAGCCCCCGCCCTCGCCGCCGCAGCGGCGCGCGCGTGCGGGGCCTTCATCCGCGAGGGAGCTCGCGGCGCGGACGATCCAGGCGCACTTCCGCCGCTTCCTGGCCCGGCGCTCCCGCACGCTGCGCCAGCTCAAGGAGCTCGCCATCCTCCGGTCCAAGACAGCCGCGCTACGCGGGTCCCTCTCCGGCCGCTGCGGGTGCGGGGACCCCGCCGCCATCTCCGAGGCCGCCATGGGCCTCCTCCTCCACCTCGACGCGATCCAGGTGATGCAAACCATACCGTGAGCTCTGTTCGATTCGATCGGTATGCCATTGGTGCCGGGTTTTGATGTGGGTTTCGGATCAGGGAGGGGACCCGATGATCCGGGAGGGGAAGCGCGCAGTGAGCCGGGAGCTCACCCGGATCTTGGAGTTCGTCGACAAGGTGCTGGTCAAAGAGCACGAGGAGATGGCGATGGGTGGCGCGTTGAACTCCGACGAGTATCATGAAGGTTGCAATGGTGCACTCGTGGCGAATCCCCCTTCTGTCAACAAGAAGAATGTGAGCTTCTATGGTAACAGTGAGGTTCACCATCTCCATGGTGAGGCAGAGGATGGCAATGAGGCTGATGAGAGCTCGAGCTTCGCAGAGGCTGATGAGGGGAAGGGCACATACAACAAGAAGAACGACAATGGCAAGCCTGGGCTTGCAGCGCCAATGCCTGTGCACATGGAGTCGAGGAGGATTGCTGGGAAAGGAGATAATTTGTGATGCGACCACCGCCCCAAACAGGTTTATAATCCTATGGATCGTCATCTTGCTTTTACATCCTCGCTGTTCTTTCCCACTGATGTTTAATGAGAAAAGCTCGAAACTTTTAGATGGTAGAGATTGTGCTGCAACTATGATCTTTAGAGCTAGGACTGTTGCGTGCTCAAATTACCTCTGTTTATTGCATTTGTTGCTGGGTTGTACTACTGTACTAACAGTTTTAGACATTGAGAATTCTAGCTTGGATTATTTTATTGCACTAAAGATGTCCTGGTTCTTGTGGGATATTGGATAAGTCCGTGCGTTGTCAATCATGCCAATTTTACTTTGATCGATTAATTGAAATGACCTGTAACACGATCTGGTGTTGTCATTACTGGTTGAAGAGGATCGCTCCTTGAAACCTTGGCTGAAGTTGTATCTTTGTTCTTTGGCAAAATCATGTTTATTATCGTTTTGGTCAGTTTGGTCACATTTATGCACATTACTTCTACAACTGTTCCCCCAGAAGTTGAGTCGTAGATCTGTTGAGTTTTCAGCCATCATGAGTTTCTGTTGGTCTTTCATTGTCAGTTTGCTATCTCTTGACTCCGTTGAATGAAATCAGCCTTCTCATTTTAGATCGGAAAATGAATTTCTTGTGGGGCTTACTAACGTTTTTTAGTGTTTCTGTTCAAATGCAAATTGCAGCATACCAGTGTTGTAAATAGGTTATAGAGGACTTGAAAGAGCACATATAACAGTGGCAATGAACCCAAATTTTACAATGTTACTCAAGCTGTGATAGTAAAACAAGATGACCAAGAACAAATTGCTCCTTATTTCTGACTGTCCTGTGATGAAGGCCATGCCCAAAAGGCATAGTTCATCTTGTTTGCTCATTTGCTGTACAGGGTTTGATCGTTTTAGCAGGACCAGCACCAGCAAAAGAACATGTGAGCTGCAGGTCAAGTCTCTACATATCAGCTAGGCCTTTCCAGCATGCAACTCGAATGGCCGTTTTATTGTACAGGGTTGATGAAATAATACATGAAAAATGTATGTTAACAGTTAGAAAATGTACTTACTAGGATTTAATGTGAAGCTTTTTTTTACGTAATTTTTCTATGCTAAAAGGAAATAGTTACAAATTAGGTTTGGTTTAATATTGTTTTGCGGTGCCAACCGTGGAGTAATCGGTATGGCATCCATATTGTTTTTGCATAAAGGCTTTGTTAGTTTTTCAAGTTCGATTCGGAAACTTCTCAATATTCTGCAGCTAATTCTAAACTCTAAACATAGTTGCACTAACCAACCATAGACAAGGCAAAAGATAATAATAGATCATCCTCATGGGCCTTCCGAAAATAGGGCTAATTCTGCAGCTTGCAAGCGGTGAAAACCAGCACCCTCGCCTTTCAAAATTGGATATCTGCGGAGACTAGCTGAGTGCCCGTGCGTGACCTTGTTACGGAATATTATACGAACAAATTTTATTATGTTGCGTAGTGTTCTGTAGAAACTCAGCAAACAAAAAACTCTTAATAAATATTGCATCCAAGGAACGTGCCAATCAAACCATAGCAGAGAACAATTGAAGAACTATGCTGAAGACGTCATATAAAGTAACTGCAGAATCACTGACATCAGGATGTTCCCTCCAAGTGGATTCTACCTCCAGTGAAAAACGTTGCCCATAAATTTTCACAGTGCGGTCCTTTCTCCCAAGGAAAATTAGTTCACCAGCCTTTAGGCGTCGAGCAAAGTCACTTGTTTTTGTAGTATGCTAAACTTTCACTGTCTTTAGGTGAGGGTAGGTTTGGGGAAGTGGTGGTTTGGGCAGTGGTGGCCGGAGTTGGGCTGTCCACGGTGAGGTGCTTTGGTCGTGCGGCGGTTCTTGGCGCAAGGAAGAGGGGAGCTCGAGAAGCTAAGGCAATAGCTCGAGGGTGTTCTTGGGGGCATGAGGAGGCTATAGACGAAAGTAATTGGAAAATGATTGATCGAAGGGTAGAATTGAGTTAGGGCTTACCTTGGGGAATTTCGGCGATTGCCGGCAATGGGAAAGGTCGTCGGAGCTTTGGGGGTGTTTGATTGACCCTATGCGCCGATGCTTTCGAATGGGGGCTCGGGGGCTTTTATAGAGCGGCTGAGGCGATTCGACACAGGAGCTTGGCAAAGGCGGTGGTCGACGCGTGGCATGGTCGGGAAGGGTCAGGGAGGCGCTGTGCGGCGGTCAGAGAGGATGCACTGGCTGCCTCGGGCAAAAGAATGCGGCGGTCAAAAGATGTCAGAGGGGGGTCAGGTCGGCTATGAGAGCAGAGAGAGAGAGTTGGACCGCGCACGGTGAATCTGTCATGGTGGCTCGGCTAGGTGAGAGCTGCGGCTGTCAAAAGGGTGTGTTAGATGTCAGGGCGGTTATACATGACTTTGGCTGCGGCTGAAAGGGTGGCGAGGCGGTTTGCGGCGCCTACTGCAAGGCAGGGGAGAGCAGAGGCGGTGGTTGTCATGGCCGGCAGTCTTTGACACGCGGCTAGGGCATTTAAGAGGGGGTGTACGGTCTCTGACAAGTGGTGTAGGTGTGGCAGCGGCGAGACGACGCGAGAAGGTGCGAGAGCGGGAGAAGGCGGGCGGCGGTGGACAATTTTCGGGTGATGAATAGTGCCAGCGCAAATCTCTCCCGTTGAAGCAACGCTGGCAAGAATTGGTGACTTGGATGGTTGAGATTTGTGCGGAATTAGGCTAGGGATCAAAGGAAATCAAATTCAAATGAAATTCAAATTTTCTTTTGAAAATCGGTTTTGTTTCATATATCAATGATAAAGGAGAGTTGTTTTTCCACCCGCGGTGTTTCTTGCGATTGCGCATGCTTCTGGTTGATTGTTTAGCCGTAAATGGATCCGCTCTGGTTGATTGTTTAGCCGAGTTTCTCACGGGTGTTTCTCCGCTCACTAATGCGCACGGGCCCTCCAAATTTCGTCGTGGACTGTAGCTGTTTTGCCCCGTAAATTAGTTGGGGAACCGGTATCCCCTAATCTCCTTCGCCTTTTGCCCGGCCGTTTTTGTTCTCATGCACCCCATGCCGCTGCCTTTAAAGCCACTAAGTCCTAAGTTTTCCCCCTCGCGTCCCTCCCATCTCAGCACTCGTCTCCTCCCTCCATACCCTGCTACTCGCGCCGCGTAGTCCTCGCGTTGTGGCTTCCTCCCCTGCTCTTCATCTCCAAGAACCAGAGCAAGAAGCGGGAGGGTCGATCAGGCGTGCGTGCGCAGGCGCAGCCATGGGGCTCTCTTGGTTTTGGGGCCTCCGTCTCCTCTTCTTGGCGTCCCTGATCCTCCTCTCCTCCGCCCTGACGTCGTCGTCGTCGTCGCCGAACCGCGGGAGCGCGCCGGAGCTGTCCGCCGACGACGCGCTCCTCGCCCGGATTTGCGACCCCCGCAGCTCGCACCCGGCGGCCATGCCGCTGTCCTGGTGCCACGAGCTGCGCCTAAGGCGCAGCGGAGGAGGTGGACACCACCACCACCGGCCGGTGCCGCTGCCGCCGCCGGGACGCGACGGCGGGGAGGAGGTCGACATGCGCTACGGCGTCGCCAAGCGGTTAGTCCCGACGGGGCCGAACCCGCTGCACAACTGATGAGAGGCGCCGCCAGCGCGCGCCGACGAGGCGGCGTGGTCAGTTCTTGCTTTCTTGGACCGATTGGTAGGCGGGTTCTTGCGTGGTCGAGTAGCGCATGCACGGGTCGTCCTCTCTTGTTCCTGCTTTCCGGTACACCTCTTGATGCTCGGAAAGGACTTACAATGGAGGATCGATGGATGCTTGCATATCTACATGGCAATAACATAGATAGATGTGTATGTATAGGCAGGCTAGCTCTCCCTCCTCCCAATTCTTGGTTCTTGTCTTCTTGGCTTGCTGTTCCTAGCATTTCTTGGGTTCTTGTAGCCTTCTTGGCCTGCATTATTCAATGCAAAATTGGAAGTTTTTTTGCTGTGACGTCTGTAGAATTCGTCATTTCCATCTCTTTCTCCCTGTGGCTGACGGCTTGGACATGAATGAGAAGCCAAAGGCGCCATTTTCTCCTCTCTTCCCTGTATCTGGAGGAGAAAATGAGGTCATGTCTGTGGTCGGCGTCGGCGTTGCGGTGCATGCAGCGCAGCAAGTTAATGCGCTCTGCCTCTTCCTGTGACGGGAAAAGGCTGGAGAAATTCATGGCGCTCGACAGTTTCAACTTTTGCATTAATTTCGCGGTTTTGACCTGTCTTCGTATTTACAGTCCTTGAGTTACAGTGGGTACTCCAGTAACTTTGTCACTAGTGGTTGGCATATTATTTCCCGAGCTCTTTTACGGTGCTTTCCAATTTGCATAATCTAATAGTTTAGATTAGTTAAAATTTAGTTAGATTATCATCTACGCTACTAACATTAGAATTTCTGAAAAAATAAAATTATAAATGAAATAATCTCACACACACATCCTTGAGTTGCGTCGCGATCAAGCGTGGCATGGTGACATCCACCATCTTCTACACCGTCAACAAGTTGCTCTTTATCTTCCACCTGTGCATGAACCGTGGCCTACACGATGACCATCGTGCGTGTTAGAAATAATATTGGCTTAAGTTTAAGACGTAGTAGAGTTGCGTTCGTGTGTAACTCAATTTAAAGTTGTGTCTAACTTGAAGTCAGAATACATATGCTGGTAGGAGAGTATTAGGCTATATATTGAGAAGGCTTATAACTAGTTTGTGGGAAAAGCAATAAAAAGAGGAGCAAATAAGAGAATAGAGAAATTCAGAAATTCTCATGTGTTCTCTCAGTTTATTTGCGATGTGTGCGTTTTCCCTGGAGCAAAGTTAACAAGTGGTATCAGAGCCTAGGCGAGAATCGAGTCGCTGGAAAAATCGTCTCGACGATTCCGTTTCAGCGCGTCTCGCAAGTCCCGAGGCGCACGCCGCTGCCTTTTGCGCAAAAAAAAAGACGCGCGGCGACACGCCCTTCTATTTTCTCGGTCGATGAAAGTCAAGCAAAGATATCGACCTTCCTTTCGGTCTCGGTTAGTGCACGAGGACAAAGAATGTCCCCAAGGCAAATCACAATTCCTATGCCAAAAGAGAAAACCCTAAGCCAAGGATGAAGAAAGCGTTTCTTACTAAAGCGCTCGGTGATGATGAATCAACAGTACTCTGATGATGAATTGAGTCAAGGACGTTGAAAAGATGTGTCGCCGTCCAAACTCAGGTAAGGTGGAAAGAAATCGAAACGTTGAGGGGATGTGTCATCGTTCTGTGTCAAATATGAGTTTAGTAAGTCGTAGTTGAGTCAGATTGCCTCAATGTTTTAGAATCTTTGCATCTGGGTGGACACGTACCAGTTGAGTTGAGTTCCTACATGTGGCTTGCATGTAGAACGCTTCATGTGGAGGCGTGTCTGGTAGTTCATAATGCATTGAGACTAAAACTAGAGTATGTCAAGTCAGGATTAAAGGGGAGATTGTTAGAAATAATATTGACTTAGGGTTTAACACGTAGTAGAGTCTGTCTCTGTGTGTAACTTAAGTTGAAGTTATGTCTAATTTGAAGTTCGAATACGCATGCTAATAGAGGAGTATTAGCCTATATATTGATAAGGTTGTAACCAGTTTTGTGGGAAAAGTAAGAAAAATGGGAGTAAATAAGATAATAGAGAAATTTAAAAATTCTTATATGTTCTCTCAATTTATTTATGATGTGTGCGTTTTCTCCTAGAACAAAATTGTTAGTGCGGGCAGTTCATCGTTAGGAGCCTCGAGGAGACCGGGAAGCTGTGGGAGCTGAGAGGACGGCAAACTGAAGCCGGAGGATGACCTCAGCAAGTCCACTGAGTGGAAGGCAGTGTTGGTCCCGTTGTTGCGTGACAGAGCCAGGGACACCACACCACGCGGTACATGGCACACGAGGAACAGTAGCACCTTGTCGTCATTACTACTCTCCCATCATTGTCCCAGAATTTTTTCTATTTAAGCCCTTTTTTTGAAAAATATTCACATTTAGACCCCGGTGGTTTTAATTCGCTTTTGGACCCAGGGGCCTGGAGCCGTGGATCACGGCCGAGGTAACATCGCCCCGCCGTGGACCACGGCCCGAGGCCCCAGTGCGCCCGCCAGGCCCAGTTTCACCCGCTGGCGCCGACGCGGCGAAGTTTCGGCTGCCGTGATCCACGGCCCGACCCGCGCCGTGACTCGTGGGTCGCGACCTCGGCCGTGGATCTTGGCGCCGACCTGAGTCAGTAACGTGGCGCCGAGTCAGTGAAAAATTCAACCCGCGGTGGCGCCCAAATCGGCGCCTTCAAAATAATCCGTAGTTTTGGAAACATTCATAAAAATGATGAAGTGTGTGAAACATAATTTTCGCTACATTTTGTGATGTTGTGTTCAATCTGAAAATTTCGGTGCTAGTATGGTAATAATGTTTGTAACTTTTTCGTAAGTAGGGAACCGAATGGTCAAACACTAATTTTTTGGAGCAAGCATGGTGGGCAACATTATGCACTCTTTAAATACCGCCATACCGGTAGTCTCAAGCGCAATCGATACACTAGGCAAACACAATACAATGCATAATAATAGGATTACAAAGACCGTAGATAGCGTGGATCTATTACATTATGTCTACCGTGTGTAGCGTGGTTGTTTCCCCTTTTGTCGCGCTCAAGATGGCTCACCGCATCCTTCTTCCTGTCACTCTTGGTCTTGAGAGTCGCCTCACGAGCTTCAAGCTCTTCCTCCCGACGCTGATGGCGCTTCACGCACTTAGCCGCCCCCGCCCTTTGCGCTCATCCTCCTTGCCCTTAAGACGGATTTGGTCCACCCTAACGCGGCGCTCTTGCTCAAGCCGCATCCGCTGCTCCACCGCGAGCCCGAGTCATCTTGGAAAAGTATTGTCCTTGTTTTCCACCGCATTGGCGGTGTTCCGCGGCATGCCTTTGCACCGATCCACCCATTCGAGGAACCCGCAAGCTCGTGTGTGGGGTGGTAGATGTCATGGATCAAGTTGAAAACGAAAACGAAACAAAGGATTTAGTTGTCGCCGTTACCACGAAGTCGCCATCCGTGTCTCGACACTTGAAGAACCTACTACCGTAGTTGGCTCGCTTTATCGATCCGCCCGCACGCACAACATTGTCCAAAGCCGCAATGGCACTTCGGCGCCATGCCACTCCCAAGACTCCAAATGGGTCTGAGCTCCGTGAAGACATTGTGATGTCTTGAGGCGATGTGGTAGTATTGTGATGTCTTGAGGAGATGTCGTGGTATTGTGATGTGTTGAGGAGATGTGGTATGGAACACATATGAGGCCTTTATGTAGGCAAAGTTATCCGTGCAGTGGGCATAGTCCATGGAGAGGATCTTTTCGCTTTTCCTGGATTCCAGTGTAGCAATAAATGACCCTATGTAGACTTTTCAGAGACTACAGTCTCGTAATAAATTCGTAGTTCGTAGCCTTTTCGTAGATTGGACCATTCAATTTATTTGGTACAACATAGCCTTTTCTCGTTGTTTTCGCTATAGACCTATGTCATCCCAAACCATCGGGTTTCACAAAGATCCTGATAAGGGATCTTATCTCTCATCCCATTCAATTGGCTTCTTGTCATCGTGGTCGGGAGTAGTCTTGGGTGGGATAAGCATCGCCCGCTTTGTCATCTCACTCAAAAGTCGCCCGCTTTGTCATCTCACCGAGTGTAGTCGCCCTTTTTTGACGCCTCGTGGAAAGTCGACATGTATTGTCACATCTCAATGTAAAGATGGCCCTTTCGTCAAGTATGTACACATAATCGTTATCTTTTTTGTGGTCACCGCATGAAGTCGCCTGCTTTTGCTATAAGTAGCACGGTTGGGGTCCCATGACATTGTAAACCAACACGGTTGAGCTTCCTATATTCGTGGTGAAGCCAACCATGTCGGAAGCCGAGGGGCCAGGGATTTGGGTCACCAAGGAAGACATTCCTTGAAAGGAGGGATATGTTCGTCCACGATCGATTGATACCAAGCGCCGTGCTCAACCAACGTGGCCGAAATGCATACACAATGAGTACGCGGTCGGCAGATCTTGGATGGCCCGAACGATGGCGGGCGACGTTCTTCCGATGCTCACGCCCGGTACAAATTAGTAATATTACATTTATTATGGCTTATGGACCCTCGAAGTTTACCGTCCTTTTTTTGCAGATGGCAAAATGCGACTTCTCCCGCTGGATCGACCCTCCTCATGAACGATATTTTGATCGTTATGTGGCTACATTATGGGCTCGAATATGGGACTTGGAGTACCGAATGGAGAGTCTCACAGAGGAGAACAACGACCTCCGCGAACAGATGCAACGCGAGAGAGGCAACGAGGAGGTCGTGAATATAGGAAGCTCTTATGATCCCACATGTTGTCGCGCCAACCCGAGCCGCATATGTGCATGCCACTACCACGACGGACGACCACGTCCGAGGCGACCCTCAAGAATTCTCCATGTGGGTGCCACAAGGCTCGCTTTGGCATGTAGGTAACGAGGGTTATGGTTGTGTCGTATTTTAGTTCATGTATTTGTATCATCGTGTTGATGCTGTGGGGTAGGATCTGTGTTGAATTAAAATGTTGGGTGTACTACTTTCCATAAATTTCAGATGTGCAATGTATGTGTTGTTTCAGATTGTAACCGGGCAAAGTCATATCGATTCCGGTGTGGGATGATGAAATAGGCAATAGGATGTGCAATGTTCGCCATGAGAGTTGTCGTATGCTTCGATGCACTAGAGTGGCGATAAATTTAATGTTGTGTGCTATTTTGTTTCTTGTGATTATTGTTATCCTCAAGTTGTAGTGTCGAGGTTCTCCTCGTATGTTGGTAATGTTTTATGCTATGTTGTCGCAAGCTATTTTGGAGTCGCTTTGATTCGTGAAGCAAAATTAATAAGCGATAAATTCAGATCACTAACTTTTGCAATGATTGCAGTGAAACATAAAATCATTGCAGGAATTATAGGACAACAAAGTATCATTACAACATATATACAACGACCCACAAGCCTACACATAAATATCATCGCCTCCTAGCCTTACCCTTACCCTTACCAAGGGCGCTTGTTCGGAGTGTAACTGCTAGGCTCGCATGCGGCCTCAGTGGCAGGCAGCCGTGGAAGGCCGAGTCTCGTGAGCGCCACGAGCCGAGACGGGCCTATCTCATCGTAAGTCCGCCGCCCACCGCCGTCGCCCTCACCCCCTCGCCGTGAAAGTGTCGCCGTGGGGATGAGCTCAGGCGTGTAAGACCCTCGCCGAGTCGGGTCCGAAAGTCGTGTCGCAGCACGGCACGCCCCTCCCGCACGGCAGCCGCAACCACAACGACTAGCCGCACGACGAGACGACTGCTAGCCTCTCGCTATCCAACATTTTGTTAACCAACAAGATACGAAGATATTACGTACTAATTTTGTAAGTGGCTTTGTCAAGCATACCTCTAGGAAGGTAAGCGCCCGGCGCCGCCGATCGCCCCGGAGAATGCTCTATGTCCCTGACGGATCGCTCAGTTGTGTTGCCCCGCAAACAAGCAAAAGAATGAATAATTTGTCGTATGTAGTGATATTTATATCTATTGGAAAATAAACAATGAGATTGAACATTACCACACGGCCCAGATCGGTGCCGCTCCACCAAGGCCCCAAGGCGAGTCGACCGGTCGACGGGCGTCTTCGCCGCCCGAGGACGCAATGCCTGCCGTAGTCATCCCGAGTCCATTGGCCCTTAAGCTTGACCGGTCCCCGCCGGTACCATACTTGGTACCCCGGAAGTTCTCGTCGGCGGCTCGTCG
Source organism: Bonia amplexicaulis (assembly GCA_036346245.1). NCBI lineage: Eukaryota > Viridiplantae > Streptophyta > Magnoliopsida > Poales > Poaceae > Bonia > Bonia amplexicaulis. Next base: position 12,543,354 of record CM070749.1, read on the forward strand.
TTGTCCTCCACGTGGTCCCGAAGTGTCCCCACTCCTCAACGCACACGTGGTGGTGCCGTCAAGTCTCGTGACCTTCTTCGTCGCCGACGATCAACCGCACGCCACGTAAACCAAACGTTAAAATAGAAAAGTTCGTGCAATTGGAATCCAAGGTTAGAATTGAAATTGCATGCCACTTACTTGTGCAAGGCCACGACGTGGAGAAATGCGCCATCGCCACAAATGCCTCGCACTAAATCAAGGCAACTCTATGTGCGTGTGATACTCAACAAGATAGAACAGATAAGAGGGCACCTCTTCCGTAGAGGGCCTCGTCTATGCCGTGATAGTGCGCCGAATCGAACGGCTCCACCTCCTCGACGGCGCACGGCGGCTCCCACTTAACTCGCATTGAAACAATTTAACGTTAACGGTCATATCCGAACAAATGAAAATCACGATACCAAATGAAATTAACTTACACTGGAGGCCGTGAGCGCATCTAGCTCGCTCGGTACTCTAGGTAGGCCCTCTTCGTCCGGGCGTAGGGCACCGAGACCGTCCCAAAGATATGCAAGTGTCGGACGTCGGCGAGGAGGAACCTCTGCGAACCACCTTATGCCTCCTCGTCGGCCGGAGTTTCCATCACCGTTGTACCACCCTTTCTACAACCTCGTAAGTGCCCGTGGCGTCAAAACAATGTACCTCATGTGCCTCATTTCAGCCTTTGCCTTTTCAAGGTGGCGCTTGGTTTTGGCGCCCATCTCACTTGTTTACTCAGAGCGCCATTGCATGTGCGTGTCTTCGTTGAACCGTGCAACAAGCTTGTAAAAGGTGAAGGATACGATAGCATTGACGGGCATACCACGATACCCCTAAGCAAACTATTGAATGATTCGCCATGTTGCTTGTCCGAAACTCGCACCTCCACCACCGTCGCCATGAGCCCTTGTCCATTTGTCGACATCTCTCATCAATCCCGTCAACCATCGCTCACCTTCGCTTGTTGCAGATAAGTCGCTCCAACTTTTCCCGGAAGAACTTGACCTCTAGCATTCTAGCAACCTCCTCGAACAGAGGAAAGTTATCCTTCGCACCATCCTTACGGAGTAGATTCTCAAGAAGATGCCGAGTACACCAACGGTGGTGCAAAGTCGATACCCCAGACCGCCTCCCGCACGGCAGTTAGTATGCCCGGTGTCTATCGACATGACACCCACCTCCCTACTGTGGCCGACCATGCCTCCGAACGAGCCGCAAGAACCATCCCCACCGCCTTTGTTCTCCTCTCAACCAAAGCAAACGCCAAAGGAACCAACGCGTGTCTGGCCACATGAAATGGCTATCGGCGTGCCCGGTACCGCCAAGAAGAAACGTACCATCAATGGAGACGACGGACGACAATGCCGAAAGGCCTCGATGGATCGAGCAAAGCACCGTAAAGCACGGAAGAATATCTCGCATCCCATCTTGAGTCCATTCGCTTGGTTTCGGACGCACTCATAATGCATGCCCGGATTAACCGCTTTGATTGCATTGAAGAGTGCCGCAACCGCAAGTACCCATCTTCCCAGCCCCATATATCATCTTCCGTATGCGTTGCTTTGCCCTCCATGCTTTTCCATACCTTATCTCGTATCCAAATTTCTCCTTAACAATCCCAAAGAAGTGTCTTCACCTTCATATTGGGTTCTCCCTTTACTATGTGACATGTTGACTTGGCAATAATGGTAGAGGTCAACCGCCGATGCTTCGCTTGAGCTCGCTCGGCACAAGTGTGGGCCAACGATTTTGTGATCTTGAACTTTCCGTGTCCTTCTGCTTTCCTAGCACAAACCCTCCATTCACATGTTTCCTTCGACACAACCTGTACCTCCGCCCACATAAGAATGCCTCACCTTGAATGGCCTTTACGAATCATCGCATACCCGCACCACCTTCTCAATGCGCATAAGTCCTCAAACATCATACCCTTCTCAATTGTCATGTTTGAACCGCCTCAGAGCATCTAGCACTCGTCATCCCTTCCTTCGCATAAGCCCCATGAGAATGCCTAAGATCGCCGAATTCATGAACCGATGGATCCCGCCAGGCAATAACGCCCGATCACTCAATATCACTTTCGGTCACCGTCCAAAAGGGCGGTCATCGCCGTAATCAACGCCCTTGCGATCTCGTAAGGATGCGATCATCCACAATTTGAACATCCACACCGTTGGAGTCCTCGATACTTCTTCAACGCTGCCGATGGAGCAACGGAGGAACACCAACATTATCAAGAATGTTTTCGCATCATAAGCACGAAACGATGGGATTTAGACAAAAAAAAGAATGACGGAAAAGGCTAAAGTGTGGCTCGACACTTCACGGGATGATCCCGAGGGCCGCCACAACATCATCATCCGACATTCAACTCGAATCGTTGAGTAATCAACCTCGTCGGGCGAGATAGAGATCGGGCACCTCGTGCACTTCTTCCACATCCACCGCAAGATCCGTGAACGGAGGGTCAAGGGTGCTCGATCACCTAGTTCGTGAATAACCGTGAGTGGTGGGATCAATGGACACCTTCCGCACAACAACGCCCAAACATTTTAGCTCATTCCTCATAACCAATTTGACATATTTGTCCCACTCATCCTCTCGAACCAATTAAGATCAACCGCCGAGAATTGTGTCTTCAACCAAGTGAAGTAACCCTCAACCGTGATGCTCTCCTCGCTTCCATGACAATGCTTCTCCCGAGCCCTAGCAACCAACTCACTAAACGACTACGATCACCGAATATCGAGGCACCATTTGCATTTCAACAAATCGTACATTTCCATAATCATCACTTGTCACATCGCTTCCATGATAAAGGTTCACTAGGTTGTCCATCTAGTTCATACAGATGAATACCTTCAAACCAACCAAAATGAAGAAGCATCAAATTCCCATGGTACACAAAAAATCATGAAGAGCAAGGCTATGATGCTCAACCCTAAGAGTACGGAGCCTCAGACATCAGATACCAACTTGCGGCTGTGGAAGAAGACCTAAAATAATAAAGGTACCATGCATGCATGGTTAGCAAGCAAGTTTTTATTACCACGAGAGCATATGGCAACTTAGATTTAATCATGCAGTCGGCACAAGAAAAATTGTCGCCACAATGCAATGCAAAAGGTCAATAACCTCTCTCCTTTTTGCCAAAATTTGTCGATAGAAGCAATATTGTGGCTACAACACAAACAATCCTCGTGTTTCCATACCACCAAACTATTTCGTGGACTAGTGGAACTTTGATTAATAACCTCTTAGTACTAACACCGACAATTGAGGAGTATAAGTATATGCAATTTTTTCATTGTACATCTAAAACTCAATATTATGCTTAACTACACAAAGAAATCAAGAGACTACAAATGGATTCACCGTTATTAATATATTTCATGTATTATTTTCGCTACTATTGAATAATTCAACTTGATATGATTTTTCCTTGTGTTCCTATTGATTAGGCACGCAGAATCTTGATGTCCATCCATCCATTAGAAATTTAGAACTATGAGAATGGAAAGCAAAGCGCTAGTGCAAAGAGGCTTGAAAGGACACCTACTCCCCCCTCCGAGCAATTTGGGAGGCAGAGAGATTGTTCCATTCTAGTTTAGCCGCTAGTCATCATCATCCCCACACCCCTAATAAAGTTGCCAAATCCATATCTAGTAACAGCTTGGATGCCGCTCAGACTACTACTACTACTACAATATACACACTTTCGCTTCAAGGTCATTTCGCTTACCATCCGAACCTACCTTCGATTTTTGGGGCGAATCACCGACCGAACAATATCAATCGCCCCTTATCTTAGATGGCATGGCATCATGACAACCTCATTTGTTCATCTTCTAGTTATTGTTTGTGTGCGAGGAGGTAATGTAGTATCACCTATTGCCTATTGATGTTTGTGTTTCAATTGTTGACTATATATATAGCTAGACTTAAGCCAAAGAAACGAGCTAATGATGAAACTTACCGAGATTTCGTGGGAGGCGGGTGGCCTGGGAGGCGGCGGGGCCGGGGAGGGGAGGCGGGGCGGGGCCTGGGAGGCGCGAGGCGGCGAGGCGGCGGCCCGGGGCCGGGAGGCCGGAGGCGGCGGCACGGGAGGAGGACGGGGCGCAGCGCGTGAGGGAGGTCGCGAAATAATGAACGAGGTCGGGGCTCGCCCGGCCATATTTTCTCACCGCGCCAAGATCTACGGCGCCGAGCTCGGCGCCACGCCCCATGGCGCCGAACCCCGCCACGACTCACGCGCCGAGGTGTCGCCACGCCGGCGCCACGCAGCCGCCATCAGCCGGCGTCGGCAGCTCGGCTGCCGTGGACCACGCGCCGAGATGTGTTACCTCGCCGCCAGGACCATGGCGCCGACCGGGTCCAAAACGGATTAAACCGACAGGGTCTAAATGTGAAATTTTTCAAAAAGGGCTAGAATAGAAAAATTCGGTCATTGTCCTCGGCGAGGCCTCATGCTCTCCGCCACCACGCCGCCAAGGCCATGCGTGGGGCGCAACTTGGTTCACCTAGTGCGCTGCGTCTGCGAGGGTATGGAGAGGTGGGACGAGAATGAAGATGCAACTGTGATTTACATGAGATAGTTCAAAATACCCTCTTAAAATAATCAAGTTAAAAAACAAACAAAAGTCTATAATCAACGATCAGATTTTATTTATATTATCACTTTTCTACTATCGGGAAAAAGTCCTACTTCTGACTGTGATACCTAAACTACCTGATCTGACGAGTATGTCAGTTCTCTGACCTTCTGAGTTAGGACAAGGTTTACGCATCCACAGCTGCTTGTCTTTATTCAGTATACCACATTTAGCAATAGTTCTTCACTGCTGTTTAATACCCATTCACCGTGTTGTTCCAAATCTACGTTCTTTAGGAACAAAACAGGTGCTATTACAAGAGTAAGGAGTACTAGCCTCGTAGGCGCGGCGTCACGTCGTGCCATCCACCGTACGTACGAAAGTAAAAGAGACGATAATTCGTGAGAAATTATTTTAAAAAATCGAAGGGCATATGCGTATTTTCGAGGAAGCTAAAGGTCTTTTTTTGCAAAAAAAAAGCGAGGACATGTACGTAAACTGCGGAGGACCGGTGTGTAATTAAAAAACGTGGGGACTCAGACAGAACTCATGGAGGACCCGTGCACAATTTTAAAAATCGGGGCCATCCCGCAGTGGAGGGGCTAAAAAGTGTCAAGGATCTTTTCATGAGAACGAAAGACCTGTACGTAATTTCGAAAATACATGAGCTTTTTTACAAAATTGCTCCTCCAACCGCATAGAATCTGCCGCCACGCCACGGCCGGAAAGCAGGCGACGTGGTTTACGCCGCTGCTGCGTGAAGTCTCTCGTAATACTGTGTACTAGAATTATAGGCACGCGCCACGCCACGCCCGCCACCGTGACGTAAAAAATAAAAGAGACGACGCAACAAAATAAAAGAGACGACAATTGTGAGGAGTTTAAAAAACAGGACAAAAACGTATTTTCGGAAAAGGCAAAGGGCCTTTCGCAAAAAACGGGACAAAACGTATTTTCTAAAAGGCAAAGGGCCATTCGCAAAAACAAGGATCTTTAAAAACCGTGGGCAAAACGAATTCAAGAAAACAAAGGGTTTTTAAAAACCGAGGATCAGTGTGAAAAACCGGACCCGTGTGCAATTTTCGAAACGCGAGGGCCATCCGCAAAAGTGAGGGTTAAAAAATTCAGGACCTTTTGCGAGAACCGGACCAGACGTAATTTTACGTAAATCGGGAAAAGACCTCACCGACCAGACGTTTTTCTTTTCCGCCACGTACGCCTGCTTCACTCGCCGTCCTCGGGGACGTGGCTCGCATGAGGCCGAGTTCCCGGTGTAATGGCTCGCTCGCCGGGGATGTGGTTTCGCTGAGGCCGGAGTTCCCCGGCGTAATGGGTTTTTATATGATATCCATGTACGGATAGTGAAGCGTAGTATACTACTACTAGTAGTACTAGAAAGTGGAGTAGGCACTTCGATGTGAAATGTGTTGGTTAACGAGGTTACCGTCCGACGCGTGAAGATGCAGCGAGTGTACTTCGGCGTGTGTCAGCTCATGGAGGCAGCCCTTGTGCATTAACTGAACAGTTCTAACTCGATCGGACCAAGGAATAACTCCACATCAACAGTGCATAGCTAGCATTCCAATCTTGTGCCCTCTAAAGTCTAAATTAAACACCACCGCCCCGTGGTAAATGAACACGAATGAAGCAGTAGTGCCCTCTGCTGCAGGCCAGGCAAGAAAATTGCATGATGGAAAAAAAAGATCAAAAATTCAGTTGTGCAGTAATATTGGGCTTTCTATGAACTTCAATAAGATATATACAATATAAATCTAAGTGACCATTTCCTCCTGAATAAGTACTAACTACATACAAATTTGACGGTGTAAACCATGTACAGCAGTAGCTAGCTCTTCTTAAACAAAATTATGGATAATAGCACATCGGTTTCTCTCCATGTCATCGCTTCCTTCCGGAGACGGTCTTCTTTACTGCACCAACTGAAACCAAGAACTCGTCGAGGGATGAGAGGGTCTTCATGTCATCCGGGGGGAAGTAGCTAGCCGCCTTGCCCATGAGTGAGGCGAAGAGGAGAGAGAGACCAGGTGATGCAGCAGAGCGCTCGGGGAGGAACTCGTCAAGAAAAGCGAAGGCAGCCAAGAAGTCTGACCGGCTCGCGTTGACTGGGGCTGCGAAATGGGCGGGAATTATCCGTCTGAATCGCCAGTCTGAGGCGATCCTGTCGACCCAGTCTCTCACCTGCAGAAGCAGATAATAGCGTGGAAGGAGGACGTGTAAGTGTTAACCATGTGGTTCGTGCATAACCATGTAGCGCTAGGGCCAACGGTGCCTTAAGGTTGCAAGCAAATGTAGTAGGAGCTAATACAAATCAGATTAAGATGAACCATTGTGCTTTAAGTGTTCTGTTAAAAGAAAATGTACTAGCTAGGAATATATGTGAAATATGAAAGTACTAACTCAGAAAACACCACAAAGATTACTGCAGCACTTCGCTGCTACCTAAAAGACTACAACATCCAAGTGTGTAAATCAGGATACCACATGGAAAAATTCTCATGTGTTCTCTCGGTTTATTTACGATGTGTGCGTTTTCTCCTGGAGCAAAGTTAACAAGTGGTATCAGAGCCTAGGCGAGAATCGAGTCGCTGGAAAAATCGTCTCGGCGATTCGTTTTGCGTCTCGCATGACTTTCGAGAAAAAGAAGCGTGCGGCACATTCTTCTATTTTCTCGGTCCAGTGAAAGTCAAACAGCAGTACCAGGCTTCCTTTCGGGTCTCGGTTAGTGCACGAGACAGGCAGCAATGCCCCCGAGGCGAAGCACAATTCCTATACCAAAAGAGAAAACCCTAAGCCAAGGATGAGGAAAGCGTTTCTTACTAAAGCGCTCGGTGATGATGAATCAACAGTACTCTGATGATGAGTTGAGTCAAGGACGTTGAGAAGATGTGTCGCCGTCCAAAATCAAGTAAGGTGGAAAGAAATCGGAACGTTGAGGGGATGTGCCACCGTTCTGTGTCAAGTATGAGTTTAGTAAGTCGTAGTTGAGTCAAGTATGTCAAGTCAAGATTAAATGGAAGATTGTTAGATATAATATTGACTTAGAGTTTAAGACGTAGTAGAGTCCGTCTCCGTGTGTAACTCAAGTTGAAGTTGTGTCTAACTTGAAGTTCGAATACGTATGGTAGTAGAGGAGTATTAGCCTATATATTGAGAAGGTTGTAACCAGTTTTGTGGGAAAAGTAAGAAAAATGGGAGCAAATAAGATAATAGAGAAATTCAGAAATTTTTCTGTGTTCTCTCAATTTATTTATGATGTATGCGTTTTCTCCTGGAACAAAGTTGTCAGTGCGGGCAGTACATCGTTAGGAGCCTCGAGGAGATCGGGAAGCTGTGGGAGCTGAGAGGACGGCAAACTGAAGCCGGAGGATGACCCCAGCAAGTCCACCGAGTGGAAGGCAATGTTGGTCCCGTTGCTGCGTGACAGAGCCAGGGACACCACACCACGCGGCACATGGCACACGAGGAACAGTAGTACCTTGTCGTCATTACTACTCTCCCATCGTTGTCCCTCGGCGAGGCCTCATGCTCTCCGGCCACCAGCGTCGCCAAGGCCACGTGCGTGTGGGGCGCAGCTTGGGGCCTGTTCTTCAGGCCACAAGTCAGTCGGCTTTTAGAAATCGCTACAGTACCTAATTTTTAAATATAGTATTTTTTTAAGATGGTGTCTACAAGTTAAACGTAGTACACGTTAAAAGCTTAACATCTGTACCAACCAAAATCGCAAATGAGTATCGATCTCCGTAATCAGTCTGTAAGAAATGTACCAAAATTCAAAAATTTCAGCCAAAAGCCATAAACCGTAGCCAAAAAGAACACCCCCTTGGTCTACCTAGTGCGCGTGCTGCGTAGGGTATGGAGAGGCGGTGGGACGTAGAGAATAAAGATGTAACTGTGATTTACATGAGATAGTTCAAAATACCCTCTCAAAAAAATCAGGTTAAAAAACAAACAAAAGTCTATAATCAACGATCAAATTTTATTTATATTATCACATTTCTACTATCGGGAAAAAGTCCTACTTCTGACTGTGATAACTAAACTACCTGATCTGACGAGTATGTCAGTTCTCTGACCTTCTGAGTTAGGACAAGGTTTACTCATCCACAGCTGCTTGTCTTTATTCAGTACACCGCATTTAGCAATAGTTCTTCACTGCTGTTTAATACCCATTCACCGTGTTGCTCCAAATCTACGTTCTTTAGGAACAAAACAGGTACTATTACAAGAGTAAGGAGTATATCCATGTACGGATAGTGAAGCGTAGTATACTACTAGTCTACTACTAGTAGTATACTAGAAAGTGGAGTAGGCACTTCGATGTGAAATGTGTTGGTTAACGAGGTTACCGTCCGACGCGTGAAGATGCAGCGAGTGTACTTCGGCGTGTGTCAGCTCATGGAGGCAGCCCTTGTGCATTAACTGAACAGTTCTAACTCGATCGGACCAAGGAATAACTCCACATCAACAGTGCATAGCTAGCATTCCAATCTTGTGCCCTCTAAAGTCTAAATTAAACACCACCGCCCCGTGGTAAATGAACACGAATGAAGCAGTAGTGCCCTCTGCTGCAGGCCAGGCAAGAAAATTGCATGACGGAAAACAAGATCAAAAATTCAGTTGTGCAGTAATATTGGGCTTTCTATGAACTTCAATAAGATATATACAATATAGATCTAAGTGGTCATTTCCTCCTGAATAAGTACTAACTACATACAAATTTGACGGTGTAAACCATGTACAGCAGTAGCTAGCTCTTCTTAAACAAAATTATGGATAATAGCACATCGGTTTCTCACCATGTCATCGCTTCCTTCCGGAGACGGTCTTCTTTACTGCACCAACTGAAACCAAGAACTCGTCGAGGGATGAGAGGGTCTTCATGTCATCCGGGGGGAAGTAGCTAGCCGCCTTGCCCATGAGTGAGGCGAAGAGAGAGAGAGACCAGGTGATGCAGCAGAGCGCTCGGGGAGGAACTCGTCAAGAAAAGCGAAGGCAGCCAAGAATTCTGACCGGCTCGCGTTGACTGGGGCTGCGAAATGGGCGGGAATTATCCGTCTGAATCGCCAGTCTGAAGCGATCCTGTCGACCCAGTCTCTCACCTGCAGAAGCAGATAATAGCGTGGAAGGAGGACGTGTAAGTGTTAACCATGTGGTTCGTGCATAACCATGTAGCGCTAGGGCCAACGGTGCCTTAAGGTTGCAAGCAAATGTAGTAGGAGCTAATACAAATCAGATTAATATGAACCATTGTGCTTTAAGTGTCTTGTTAAAGCAAATGTACTAGATAACAATCTTTACTATTATAAAAATATGAAATCCGATCAAAGACCACCATCTAGATCTGCATGTAGGTGTACGTAGAAAAAGTTGGGCCGACGTGTGGGCCATACTCCTCTTCTCTCCCCTCGCATCTTCCGCCTCCGACTTACTTGATAGATTTAAAACTTTTAGAACATGTTTGTAGTATATTTTAAAATTTTTAATAAGTTTTCAAACATGTAGTGCAACGCATGTGGAAGTATATGAAATATGAAAGTACTAACTCAGAAAACACCACAAAGATTACTGCAGCACTTCGCTGCTACCTAAAAGACTACAACATCCAAGTGTGTAAATCAGGATACCACATGGAAAGGATGCCTGAACCATATATCTACCTCCAGATGTTCTAGTCATGGTCTGTGTAACAAAGATAATTCTAAGTATGCCTGAACCGTGCATCCAATGCTCCTCACAATATGTATTGCATAACTTGTAACAAGTTGAAGGTTTTTAATGCTTAATAGGCTAATAATGTGTGGCCCTACTGAAAAGCATAATTAATGTTTATGACCCCTATAAGTCACCCTCTATGAAAAACACAGCCCACTCATGAAGTCATGATTCGTACAGTCTAAGCAGCAGTGAATGTTTCAGAAATTGTAAGCACGATAGAGCACCTTCAGCAAGCTATCAATAGAATGCTATGTGATGCTACGGATTTCATTCACCACATCAACATACCTTCTCTGGAACTTTGCTGAAAACGAGTGTCTTGACAATTGGTGAAACAATCAATTTCTGTGACATTTGAGCAAAACTTGCGTTTGGCTCCAGAAGATTCGAGGGACCAAGAAATAATATCTGAAGTACCATTCTCTCCCATCCTGTTGTAAGATAAACAAGGTTACTCCAAATCTGTCAATATTACTGATTCAATACATTAGGTATGTAAAACAAGGTTACTCCAAATCTGTCAATACTATTGATTCAATACATTAGGTATATGACTTTGTCCTATGCAACAAACCATTATGCTGTTGTTTTCATTTGACACATTGAGCTTTGAACAGAAAATTAAATATCCGAGTACACTCATTTTGATCACCAGCAATCTTGAAATAATAGAGAAGATCAGTGTTGAAGATAATACATAGCAAAGATACCATAAGTGATATAGGCATTTGGTATTCTTGAAACAAAAAAGATATAGCAGGCATTATCGCATTAGGCAACTAGGAAATGGCTACCCTGAAGCTTCAGAAAGAATGTGATTGCTAAGTGTAACACCCTAGGGTCCAAACCGGTTTAGACCTAACCCTATTATGGATAGGCCACGCACACGTAGCAACCCGCTTGCACTTTCGTCCTCGCCGCTAAGTGAGGACACAGAGTTGTCATATAACAACAGTCGCATGCAGAGAGCCGGAGCAACAGAAATAACGTAGAGATGCTGGGCTGGCAAAATTGACTTCCTACTGAAGGTTGCTGCTTTCGAAAATGTAGAAGACTAACTGAACAAGGTGGGCATTAACATGCTTTTGTAGTAGCATTTTTAGTCTGAAGTCTGAACTAGACTACCACAGTTAAAATATAAGCACGAGGTTTCACTAATTTCAGCTAATTCTTGTTTTATTGTAATGGCAATTACTTCAGAAATGGAATTTTTAGATAGTATGGAGACACATCCACTATTTTACTGTAGTTACCTTTCTGTCGGTTCAGCTTATTGTCCACAACCGGTTCAACAGGAACCTCTTTCCCTTTGCTCAATATTTTCACTGCCAAACCGTTCTTGGCAGATGCCAATAACGATTCTTTGCTGATACAGTCCGGCGGCTGCCGAGGAACAAAAATGACAGCATCCGTCACCAGCAATGTCCGCGAAGGCTTATGATAGAACGCCGCTTCCACATACGGCCCAATCCCTGAAAGAACCCAAATCACACCATTACAAACAGATACCATGTACAAAATGCGTCAATGTGTGAAACAATGGTCGAAATGTGTAGTGAGCATACCAACTTCCGGCGAGCTGAGCACCTTCTGCTCGATCTCGCCCGACCACGGGGTGGAGTCGTCCTCGTCTTGGAGGGGCTTGGCACGGAAGATCCCGAAGAACTCGAGCGGCAGGTTGATGGGCCAACTCCACTGCCTGGGCGCCACCCATACCTGCGCCTTGGGGAACTTCCTGGAGAAGGGCCCGACGAAGATCTTGTGCTCGTACGCGAAGGTCGGCAGCACGATGTACTCCACCGGCGCGTCCAGCTCCTTGAGCAGCTGCATGACACCAAGTAATTGCTCCGCTAGTTGCGTAGCTGCGCAAGTGTTGCTTGGTTGTAAAAAAAAAGAGGAAATTTGGGGCAGCAACCTGGATGCACTCCTTGGTCGGCGCGATGGGGGCGTGCACCCAGAGACCACCGGAGTTGAGCTTGACGACGGTCATGCGGATGTTGGTGGAGACGCTGCTGAATCCCAGAGCCTGCTCCTGCTCGAACAGCCATATGCTGCCCTTCACGGCCTGATTCGGTCGTTCAACGGCGCGCGGCAACGAGAGAAAGAAAATGAGGACTTTTTTTCGCGGCAAAGACGTAGCGCAACGAGGCGATTCGCGAGCGATTGCCAACCTCGGTGCGGGTGGTGCGCCTGTTGAGGAAGGGGCCGAGCGGGAAGGGGAACCCGGTGAAGTTGAAGTAGAACCGCTCGGGCCCGCCGCTGGTTTCCTCGGTGGCGGAGGCCGAGACGGCGAGGCGCCGCCTGCGGCTGCCGTGGAGCGGCATCGTATTGTGGTGGGCCGCGCCGAGCGCCCGGCGCGGCGTCGTGCTGAGCCGGAGCGGCCGCGGGTGGAAGCGACGGATGCTGCGGCTGCCATTGCTGCTGGCTGTGGTGCGGGCCAGATCGGAGTTCACGGCTGGGGAAATTCGGACGCCAGGTGGTTATAGTGGCGGCGAATGTGGTGCTCTGGATTTGGGACTGACGGTTGGATTGGACGACACGTGGAGGTGGTGAGTGGCTGGGATGGCCGCCGTGGACGAGGAGGGAGAGAGAAACTAGAGGAGGGTATGGAGATGGACGAGGACGCTACGGATGGTTCTAGAATCTGGGAGTTCTGGTCTAGTGGCCAGGCCTTGAGTTCCGAGTGCCTCGCTTTGCAAAATTTGACATGGACTGCAGCTAGAGAAACGCACGGCTTCTCGGCCGTTGGTTCGCGCGTTGCGTTCAACGATCTGGATCAATGTCTCAGTCAAAAATGGACTACGGAGTACATATAGAACGAGAAAGACGAGTCACACATGGAGAGAAAACCGATTCATAGTCGGTGATATAGGTTGACATCACGTTTGACACAGTTTGTTCATAGCCCTAGCATCTGTTATGTCAGGCATAAGACGATGCAGTGTCCTACATAGACACAATATGAATTCGGATCAACTTTAGCAATCTCCACCTTGAGCCGAATTCTCTCAAGTAATCGAAATACATGATAAACTTCTCTAATAAAATCAACATAAATACCTTGTGTTCCGAAAATCTATCGGGCTAATCTCTAACAAGAAAGACTAGGACAGTCTTATCCAAATGTTTCTTGCGAAGTAAAATTGAGTAAACCGCCAGCAAGTTCAAACGCACAGCTATCAACAAGCAGATGAACAAATCTAAGTCTTTAGTAGTTCATAACTCCAGTAAAACATGAGTCTTTGCAAATGACCTCCTGAAATAAATACCCATTCATCAAAACGGCATAAGCCAAACATCACCTGTGACGCTAGATAGATAACGAAGAACTCATATCATGAAATTTGACATGTTCCACCTGAAATATAAAACTCGGCAAACAACACTCATTGAAAGAGTAACTTTCACTATGGCCATCATGCATGTTAAATTGTCGGCTGTAAAGGCAAGTGAAATCTATGATATGGTTGTAAAATTGCTCCTTAAAACTGTTCGAATGAAAGGTACTCTTATGCTATCAATGGAGTATAAACTACAGTAGATCTCTTATATCAAGTTACGACAAATTGAACAAATGTTATAGTATACACGCAAAAACAAACTCCTCCCTATACTTAAATCCTTCATTTCAAACTGAAATCGAAGCAAAACCTTTACTTTCAAAAAGCAAAACTTTAGAGTGGTTGCCATCAAGGTGTTATCAAACGGTGAATAAAACACCAAATTCAATTGTCTCCATAACTGATATTATTTTTTAAAATCTTCTTGACAAGCCTAGCTCAAATTAACTTAGTATGTTGAAAGCCTGTAACTCACTCCATCTGTAGATCTAGCCGTAGAAATTTATAAAAGACGATATAACGTCTATAAAATCGTAAATTGATGTTGATAGATCTGACACTGAAATAGTTATCAGCGAAGATGGATGCTTAGTCCGAAGTCGAGTCGTGGAATAAACTTGAGGTGAGTCAAATCACCGAGTTGAGGCTGATGAAAATATCATGCTACTTCTTGATGTGTGCGCCTAACAAGATGTGTGGAATCCCGGTACACCTTTCGTGTGAACATACTAATCCGAGTCCATTTTGTCCATTGCAGACATAATCCGAGTCCATGTGAGACAAGTAGGGTCATGGGCATAGAGGTAATACACTAGTACTACTAGCCCGTTTTCAGTAGAGGCCTATTTTAAACGGTTTCAGTTTTTATTCTTTTCTCTCGATTTATTTAAATCATAAGCCATTAAAACATATCAGTATCTAATTTCGATTTATTCTGGTTTTTTTTAGATTTTTTCAGCTTTTTTCATTTTCTTTTTCCTCTTATTTCTTTGCATTATCTGTGACGATATAACAGTTTTTTCAATTTTTTCTTAAAAAAGCTAACAAATACTATATTACAATTTCAGCCAAAAGTGTAGCCTAAAAGCTTGTCAAAAGCTAATCAGGGTATGTACAATACAAGGTGCTTATATATAAATGCTTAAGAGAGAATATAGCCACATCATTAAGTACCTATGTAAAAGTTACTTTCTTCAATACAAGTATCTCTTCTATAGGTGCTTAGATGTTATATTATCTTTTAATTAGATATAATTATATACATAAGCATCTGCTAAGCACCGATGCTTATTTAAACATCGATACTTCAAAATAAGAGCCTTATCTATTCTATATGATAAGAAAAATTAATTTTTAATTACTAAATATCTAAGTATTTGCATTATACATGCTCTTAGAGCATCACTAGAAGCAACTGGCGTGTTGCCAACTTGAAAAGACAAGCCCAACAAAACTTCCGGCCCAACAAGGCACAAGAGTTCACCAAGACCCGTACGTATCTATGTACATACAGGTGAAGAGTGTTAAGTTAATGGCACTTTTAGCCTCTTGTAGCCTTGTATTTACAAAAATGATCATAATCATAAAACAAAAACAAAAATAGCAATTCTACCGTATGGTGACCGAGCGATACGTGCCTAGGCCACACAATCACCGTGCGATATGCGAAGGACGCACGCCTTAATTACTTATTTATATGTACAATGTGCTTAGTTTTTTAAATATAGAAAATTAGTGTAAAAAATTATAAAATTTTATGTGCAACCTCTAGACATAACGTACTTGATTGTGTAATTGTTTTCCTAAGTTTATCCACTTTGAATGTTGCTAGAAAATTCATACAATTATGCTATTTATAAGAGTTGTTACATATAGCAAAAAAACTTCAAAAATTACAAAATTTTACGTGTAGCCTCTTGACATAGTCATCTTAATTGTCTAATTTTTTTTGAAAATTTTATGTACTCTAAATTTACTATGTTAATTTATGTTAATTTAATCATAGTTAGCGACGTATGATGCTTATTTAATTCATGGTTTAAATCGTAAGCCGCACGGTCACCGGACAGAAAAAACACTATTTCTATAAATACGTTGTACATACAACTAGTTTTGTAAACATGGTCGTAATCATCACCAAATCCGCTTAAAGCTCCAAACTAGTCTGGATGTATGTACTTCACACGCTTGCAAGATGCAACATACTGGCGACATGGCTGCTTCCAAGTCGTGACAAATCTAACCACTACGGCGTGTACGCACCACACGGACAACATCAGAATAGTGCTAATAATTCAAAGATACGAACGATTAAGATTAGCTACGGCTACGTGCAGTGTGCGCACGCAGGCGCACTCTATGAGATTGTGCGCGTACTGCCATTGCATGCACCGGCCGCCCGGCCGGTCGATCGATCAGCCGTGCGCGACGCCTCCTCCCTTCTTCATGGCGCCGAACCCGCCGGCGCGCGCGGCGAGGCCGCCGCCGACCGCCACGCTGCGGCTCCTCCGCACGGCCGGCATCACGGGGCCGACGCGCACGTCGTCGGAGCCGAACTCGCACGGCGCGTCCTCGTCGATCCTCCCGACAGCCACGCTCCGGCTCCTGACCGGGACGGCCACGTCCGGCACCACGCCGCGCCCTGCCTGCTGCTGTCGCTGGGACATGGCGCGGACGAGCTCGTTCACGTCCTCGTCGCCGACGCCGCCGTCGGAGCCGCGCCGCGACCGGGAGCTGAACGTCGCGGCTTGCATGGCCCCGGGCCGAACCCGCCGCGCCCGACGGTGCCCGCCTGCGTCGGCATGCGGCCGGCGCACGCCGACATCCTGCGCACGTAGGAGTCGCACGCCCGCGACAGCGCGCGCACCGGCGCGCCCAGCCACCGGCTCAGCTTGCCGCCCTCGCCCTGCTGCTTCATCTCGATCCCCTGCAAGAGCCAAGAAACAGAGCGGAGAGAGATCCAGAAGTGGGTGCCTGCTTTTGTAGCTCGCGCGCGCGCGGGTCAACGGGAGGTTGGTGCCCCGCGCGGTAGACGAGAGAATTTAGCGATCGATGGGTAGATGATGATTGCCTTTTGGAGGTGGTGGTTATATATAAAGCGCGGCTCGATCCCTCGCTTCGTGGAAGGTCTAGCTACTTGCTTTGAATTTAGTAGCACCCACTCATCATTTTGTATGGGAAAGATGCGCACCGCTAGTCAAAGGGAAACGGGGAAAAGAAATGTTCAGCGACCATGAATCAATCCTAGAATTCGTCAAAGTCGCACGCATTTTGCTCGAATATGCACATATATATATCTATGGTCTTTTTAGCTTTTTTTGGTTTTTAATCTTGATTTTTCTAAAAGTCAAAACAGATAGGACAGATTCTCTACGTGACTTCATAAAGATGTCTCTCCAATAGCTTCTACAGTTTAAAACCATGTACGATATCTTCGTCATTCACAACCGTTTCAAAAAATATACATAAAAATCATTGAATCTAACTAAAAACCATCAGTCATTAAGCTAAAAAACATTGACATACATGAGATTAGAGACAAGTTGTCTATATTGTAGGTATCATAGGGAAGTTAGTAGTGTTGGAAATGATCTGCTCAAACGGACCATCTTGCATGTGCAACTGTTTCAACAAATCGATTATTAAACTGAGAGCAGATTTAACACTCAAACGTTTAACATGCATGGGTTGATAGTCCTTTATATTAGGGAAAAACCTCAAAACTGAGATATGCAAAAGTCAACCAACGGTAGCGTCTGTTAATTACTCTTATATAAGATGTGCTATCTGAACCTGAATCAGCGTAAATACAGCTAACTACACGTAACATCAGGGTTGTCAAATCATTACATGTGTTCAGTTTCTATTGCGGTTGTTACTCCTTTCATGCAGGATCCTCACCGGTTTTTCCTGCCTTTCCTGTATTATACTTAATGTGGTTATAAAAATTTGAGTTGGTGGTCGTCGATTCATTCTTCCTCCTTTCTTTTCAACCGTTCGATCAAAAATCAGTCGTTCAGATCCGCATATAGGTAGTTCTTCCGCTCCTCGTAGAATGATAAATTTTAAAACATGTAGTTTGATAAAATTTAAAAATCCGTAGCAACGCACGTGCATTCAGCTAGTTATACTTAATGTGATACTACCTGCATGTTTGCATCCATTCCTTTGCTTTTTTTGGTCGATCTTTTGGTTTTCGTATACCTACTGTAATAGTACCCATATGTCTGTATCAGTTCCTTTATCTTTTTTACCTCCTTATTCTGTATTTATACTGTAGTGCTGTTCACTCTGGGTAGTCACCAACTAGGTATGGATCGATTCCTTGTTTATTGTTCCAACTGAACCTGAAAGGCTGCCGTTCCGATAACACCGATTTATAATCATGCTTTCTAGATTGAAACTGAACCTGATAGATTCCGAATTTATTATATCCAGTTTACACGTGATCGTTTACTTACATTACGTTTAGGTTTTGGGTTGTCGTCTACTAAGTATGGACCGATCCCTTTGTTTATTGTCCCAATTGAACCTGAAAGGCCAGCGTTTCGATATTGCTGATTTATAATCATGTTTTCTGGATTAAACCCTTTTTCATAGCTTGATAGATTCTGGATTTATTATATCGAGTTTACACTTGATTTTTTTACTTACATTACGTTTACGTCTGGTTTCCGTTCATGGTTTGCTCATTGAAACATTCTATGATTTCCGTTCATAATTGATGCTGTTTTGTTTCTCATGCAGGAGGGTCTCTAAATAGTTTTGTACATTGTATTGCCAAATGTACTTGCCTTCTTTATGGCTTTAGGATCGCTGTTCTGCTTTACTCCCTATGACTTCTACCCATATACCAGCTTTACTGATCCTTACCGTGGTAATTATTTTTTTGTGCGCAGTTTCCTATTTAGGTTGCTCTTTATCGTTTATGGAGTCTAAATACGTTATTTACCTTGCTTTTCTTACTTTTGAATGCCTTCCTGCCTTGCTTCTTTATGCTCTACTTGAATGGATTCATGCTACATTACTGTGCTCTACCATAGTAACTCTCTCAACCTGACCAAACTTGCCACTTTTTCCTTATATTAAGATTGCTCATAGCAAAGATAGATGTTTCCTGCAATATAGGGCATGTTTGGCAACAGCTGCGGCTTATGGCTTTTGGCTGAAAATTTTAAATTTTGGTTGTTTATGGTATATATTACAGAGAGAGATACTCACTTGCGATTTTGGACGGTACAGATGTTGGGCTTTTAACGTGTAGACTGTTTAACTTGTAGACCCCGTCTTGAGAAAATACTCCGTTTGAAAGTTAGATACTATAGCAAAAGCCAAAAAACATCAGCTTCGGAGGAAAAGAACAGGCCCATATATACGCTATTACCTTTTCATTACCTTTTTTTTACTAGCTTTGCTACATTTTTACTTAATTACATTCTTCATTTGATTGCTTCAGTTAGTACATCAGGTTTGCACTTTAACTTACAAACGAACTATTGTACAGAACACCAAAGAACATTTTTTGGTTCAAGTTTGTCTCAACTTGACCAACATCAATCCGCATATATGCGACACAACTCGCATAACAACGCTAAACAAAATCATCAATTATTCATCATAACAAATTAACCATTGTCAATTATTTATTATCAAAATATCCTAGACCTAACCACATGGTCTAACAAAACATTATCCAGGCTGGAGTGAATTTACCTGGGCTATACACTAGATATTTTTTCATACCTCGAGCTGAAGTCTACCCTGCTTGAGGTGTGGCTTCGCCCCTGAAGCTAGGTATGCGTACATCTTCGTCTGGCTTTATATGAATAACACAATGATAAAATGCATAATTATCTTTTTTTTTACATTACAGACTATTGGGATAACAATGTTATCATAGCCCTTGAGTCGATAAACGCAATAGACACATAGGACCTCGCTACAGTGACAAGATTGGCAACGTGTAAAGATTGCCAATGATATCAATGAATGTACACGTAGGACCTGATGAACGCACCAAACCTTTTCATCTTCCTAGCCGGATATTCCAGATCTCGCTACGGTGACAAGATTGGCAATGTGTAAAAAGATTGCCAATGATCTAAATGGATGTGTACGTTGGACCTTTGTCTCGATAGTAGTGTTGTTCGTCGCCAAAAATAATCGTAAGAGATTTATTTTTAACTAACTCTGGCTTGGTGTTGATTTCCACCATAGACGTCCAAGTAGGTCTCTCCACATGGGTATAGTTCTTCTAGCTTTTTGGCTCGTCAAAGAAGAAGAAAAGCTAAGGTGGTGATTATTTTGGCTTATTTTTGGTGGTTTATGGCTGAAAAGCATCGTGGTACTAAAAAACACATGAAGCTGACAGAGACTTATTTAACATAATTAAATTTAAAAAAATTAAAAATATAAAAATATGATAACCCATCACAAACAACGCAAACGAATACGCAAAAAAACCGCAAAAGCTCAAAAAGCCAAAAGTTCAGAAAAAAATGAAATTATGAATAGTAAAAAATAAGCCAAAAGCCAGAAGCTGAAACCGAAATGAGCGGGGACTCAATCCGGAAAACCGATAGAAAACTAAAAAAACTTAAAGTTACTTATAGAAATCAATAGTTCCACCACCCCGCACAACACCGAATAAGACGGGAGAGCAAATGGCAATGAATAGAATGAAACCCTTCGTTATATCTTGACAGCGATGTTGTTGCAGTTTTCTTTCGGTCCAACCAATTTAGCTCTTATTCGTATTGGTTTCTAAAAGCTATTTTTCTATAGTAAGTAGCTTTTTACAATACCTAACTTTTAAATAGTGTGTTTTTAAGATGAGGTTTACTAGTTGATTGTAGTAAACACTATAGTGACTTCATTTATATTGGATAAAATCACACAGATGTCTCTCTACAAGTTATTATTATTTATCAGCCAAAGTCAAAAGTCATCAGCAAAAACCAATATAAACAACCCCTTAGACTACAGCCTAACACAACCACATTGCATGATCTATTATACACTAAAAGATTTTGATATGTGATTTACAGTTGCTAAGAAAAAAAATGCTTCTCAAAAAAGAGAAGAAAATATCTGA
The DNA here is from genome assembly GCA_036346245.1 of Bonia amplexicaulis. Classification (NCBI taxonomy): domain Eukaryota; kingdom Viridiplantae; phylum Streptophyta; class Magnoliopsida; order Poales; family Poaceae; genus Bonia; species Bonia amplexicaulis. The sequence continues at coordinate 12,564,137 of CM070749.1, forward strand.
TCTTTAATTGGTAGACCCTAATTTTAAAGGCTTACATTTAATATTTGGCTTAGACATAAATTATTTCAAATAAATAAAAAAGAAATAAATAGCACTACCTAATTCAAAGGTCGAGAGCGTGTAGATTTTCTAGGGGGTCCACACCTCCTAATCTCTACTTCACATAGGGAGATGGATGTGTCAAAATAAATTGGTAATTAAATATGAAATCAAATAATCCAAATGTATTTTGTTTGTGAAATAGGAATTTCAACACCGGAATTCACGAAGAAAAATTGAGTTGTTTTATCGGCTAGTTTGAATACGAGGCCCTTAAAACAACTGAACAAAAAAGTATAAAACGATTTGTTTCCTGAGAGGAAGTAAATAAAAAGAATGGTCAGGTTCGGCCGATATTACCAACAGGCCTAAATTCGCCAGCCCAGCATGGGCCTGAACACCGGGATGAGCCAACTGGGCCGGTGATGCTCACGCCATAGCAGCAAGTAATCCACCCGCAATCCTGCGCTCACTTCCGTCGCCGGTCTCCCCACCCTTCCTCCTCCTCCCACGCACGCACTCCGGCACGCACCATGTCGTGGCTGGCGCGCTCCATCGCGGCCACCCTCTCCTCGCCGCGCGGCGAGCCCGACTCGGACGCCGACGAACCCGAGCCCGCCTCCGCCGATAGGGCGGCTCCGGAGGAGTCCTCTCTGCGCAACTCCAACCCCAACCCCGACGCCGAGGAGCCCGAGCAGCCCAACACCCCGAGCCGCGGGGTCAAGGATGACATCTCCGAGCTCACCGAGACACTCACCCGCCGACTCTGGGGCGTCGCCTCCTTCCTCGCGCCGCCGCCTCCGGAGTCCTCGACCCCGCGCGCGGCGGCAGAGGCGGAGGGGGAAGAGGAGGGCAAGGAGGATGATAGGGAAGAGGCCGCGCAGTCGCCGAGGATCGTGGGGATCCGGAGCGATCTGGCGGAGATTGGGGGGAGGGTGAGGAACGGCATCTCGATGCTGCAGAGCAACAAGGCCGTGGCGGGGATCTCCAAGATCGCGTCCTCGCTCCTGCCGTTCGGGCAGGGGGAGGCGGACGAGGGGGAGTTCGTGGCCGGCGCGACCGAGGAAGTGGTGGTGTTCGTGAGGCACATCTCGACGAGGCCCGAGACGTGGCTCGATTTCCCCCTGTTCATCAGCGAGCGTTATGCAGATGGTAAGATCTAGTGCCTTAGTGGCGTGTGAGATGATGTGTAATTGGTGCATTGGGATGAAATGGATTGCCTTTGTGGTCTCAATTTGAGCGCATTCGATTGATCTTTGTGGGGGGAAGAGAGGTAATTGGAGCGGTGAAACCTTTGTTGTGAGTTTATGATTGCTGAACTGTTAAATCGAGCAAGTTTGCGTCAAGTGGTATATATTTACTTCTTTCCACTAAATTAGACTAGTGAAAAGAGTAGATGCTGGGGATATGACGTCCTTACGTTTTGTGGAAATTTTGGCAAGTTATGCTGAATTAAATTGTGTTGGTCTTGGCAATTACATTTGTGAATATTGCTTGACAAAGCGTTAATTGATGCTGAAAATTTTGGTCCTTGGTTAACTTATATTCGAAGGTTAAAAACTTTTAGTTTGATTTGATGTTGCTTGGTTGGATTTAGGGTGATTTGGATGTTATGGGAAAGATTGGCTATTGGAGTGGTGACTGCTTCAGTCTTACAGGACCTTTAGTTTGAGCTGACCATTTTATCAGTGTATGTGCACTGATTTGTGAACTTTAGTAGGAATGAATTATGGAAGTTCTGAAGTATTGCTAATCTCAATGGCGAGAAATTGATTAGGTGATGCCGAAACCTTTATAACTTGGGGTTCCTGGAGCATTCACTTTACAACTGTTCGTTTTAATGAAAATTTAATTGTTTTTCTAATAAGTAGTGCTTAAACTATTGGGCACCCATATAGTTTGCTATTTGTCCGAACTTGGAAGACTGTGACAGCACATCACTTTTCTAATAGTATTTGTTTTTTGGTCAGAGAACACGCATGTTTAATGTATATTTGTTACTAATACTATTGAGGGAGTTTTGGCACAGTTATTTATTGTCAAATACTCAGATTTCTGGTTATTATTAGGCTACAACATTGAGTTTTGTATCTTTGAGGTTGTTTGCTTTAACGTGGCAAGCATTGCTTGGCAATATATCATATAATTCTCAGTTTCTCACTAAGGATGGCCTGGTTTACTTGACTTGTTTAGTTCCATGCAATTAGTGAAATAGATTAAAAGTTACTCCGGAATCTGGAACGTTGTTATATTTCCATGCTACACTGGTAAATGAAATAGGCTCACCCATGCTAGTCTATATTTTGCTAGTGTAGCTTGTACACCAGCTGGAAACCAAGCCCTGTCCATCTGGTGATCTGCATCTTTCTCGTATAATGGGTTTTTATTATTGTGGCAATAATTTGATGAGTCAAATCAAGCTAATATCTTAAACATCATCACTTGTTTGTAATGAACAGAGTACCACACTCCCTTGATTCATGTAGTATTAAAACACCATATTTCCTGAATGCTCTGTATCCTTATGGAAAGTTCAGCTTTTTTGAGAATAAAGCTTGCAGGTGATATAGCTATAGATTGAAAATAATCAAAATATAACTGATCAAAATCACCAAACTATGATTTTACATCTAGCAGTATAATACGTAATGTCGTGTGCTACGATTATGATCCAACAGATATGAATATGTTGGTTGGTTTGTGTTTTATTTATCTATATTCCATGACATATGATTTTCAATTTTTTCTAGTGTTTTTTCACCAAGTTGTCATGTTTTCCCCTATCTGTACAAAATGCTTTTGGTCCATTTTCATCTTCGCATAGTAGTTAGCCAACGATTGGTGCTGGAATAACTAGAATATGTTCAACCTGTTTATGCATACCCTACTTACAACTGTAACCCTTAAATGTTTACTACAGGCTTTGTCTGCATCTAGTTACATGACATTAATATTGCTTGTCTTTTCAAATGGAATCATGCTATATGTAATGTACCTGAATGATTTTCATTATTCTGTTGCTTATATCTTACATGGTTTCTCTTATTTTTTTTAGATTTTGAACTGTCGGATGCTCAATATGTGCATGCATTAGCTATAGAACACCTTGTGCCAAGGCTATCGGATTTAAGGACTGCGCTTTGCTCTGCTGATATGAGTGAAGCATGCTTCTGGAAGATTTATTTTGTGCTTCTGCACTCAAAACTCAATAAGCAAGATGCTGAACTTCTTTCAACACCACAGGTAATTTTCTTATTATTCTCAGTACTTTCTGTTTTGGCACAATGTTTTTGATTCATTATGGATTGCTTTGTTATGTTTGTTGCAATGCATCGGACACTTCTTAGATGGTAATCCAGCAACTCCAATTTACAGCACCACAAGCTGGTTTTAGTTATGTGTCCTATTTTCTTAAGAACTGTTTGATCCCTTTACATGAGCATGTGACACGCCTTATTTGTTGTGCTGTAGTCAACACATACAAATAAAGAACTGAATTCCCCATCCTGGCTATAGCAATTTCAGATTGACATAGAATGGATGTAGTTTTCTTGAAACAGCTCGGTCTCAAGTAATGCTATCAAAACAAACAAATTGAGAGGATATGCACTTTAAAGGTGACACAGTATAGGACCAAGAAAGAATGCAACATTCTCATAAATGACCAGCTAGTTACAGTTTCGAATGCATATTGCATACTATTAACATAGACTGCTTCTTTCCTTAGTTTTCACTTGGAAACAAAAATATTGGGGGCTTTTAGTTTAGTTTCGTGTTAAAATCTTCCCTTTCGCACAGATCCTAGAAGCAAGGGAGGAATTGTTGCGAAGTTTACAGGCTAAGAATAAGCGAGAATCTGAGGTTCCTGTGGAATCATCAAATGTGAATGCGTCCTCTGCCCCTGCTGAACAGAAAGTGATACAACCTTCAAGCATTCAGAACAAAGCTGGCACATTGGAAGTTACATCTTTCGAAGAACACACTTCTGATATCACATTGGATGTTGAGGCTGAAAAGTTCCCAATTGCAATCACTGAGGTGGAAATAATCGATAAGTCAGTGATTGAAGAAGAATTGTCAGTGAAAAATGAAAGCAACAGTTTACCCATTGAGCCCAAACTTCATGTTGAAACTGATGAAGATGAAGTTGATGAATGGCCCGATGACGACACGGCTGATGTGGTTGGCACAGCAGGCAACAGAGCTTCACTAGGGCAGGAGGAAGATGTATCATTCAGTGATCTGGAGGATAACGACGACGATGACAATAAAGGGACGGGCAAGTAGCTAAGCTAGTTCAAAGTCCGGTCCCGGTATAATCATCTCGGTCCGACAGTCCCACAAGCACAGGATGGCTTCATTTGAGTAACGCCAGATATGCAGTAAAGGATCATTACTCTTATTGTTAGACTCTTGAAGTAATGAACTCCAAAACTAGCTGGATCTCGGGTACCCTCAATTAGAACCGTAATGATAAGCATGTATCTGCAGCTCGTGTTAGTGTTGATGGCAAGTACATCTGTATTATTGACCTCTTTCTGTACATAGAGCCCTTTGGGCCTGCTGTATAACCAACCTACCACTTTGTCGATCTGAAATTTCATTCGCGCTGTTCATTTCGTGAAAGTATACATTGCTTCGAAATATGTCACCGCCATCTGTGATTGCTTTGATATATGCATTATGGTTATGGAGGATTACAAGCCATTGTCCCCCAATACGCCCAATGTATTTACCTCGTATTTTATATGGACCGAAATGCCCTCACTGGATGCACTCAAGATACATGGTTGGACCCGACCAGGTGCTTGTCGGACCACACATCTTCTCCGGTCGATCCCTTGTCGCTCTAGCACCGCCGCGACGGACTGCTCCAGGCTCCATCTCTGACAAAGCACATGGCGTGAGATGCCGTCCACGGTCCCCTGCTGCCTATGGTCCTTGCCCCCACACCCTCGGTAAGCAAAGTGATATGGAACCCATGTGAGCACGCGGCGCATCTGGATGGGCCGTAGCGACTCTCGCGAGCGAGGGTGCTGTTGCGTTGCACGCACCAAATCCGCAGCTGACGACGGTGCATGGATGCGCAGTCAGTCAAACGGCCAGAGCATGTAAGGAGGGGCGAGCACATGGGACGTCTAGATAGATGCAAACTCGACCGTACTGCCCCCGGCAGCCTCTATCCCCGCTCATTTCAGTTTCTGCTTCTAATTTCTAGCTTCTGATTTATTTTTCACCATTCATAAATTTCATCTTTTTAAACTTTTACCTTTTTTGAGCTTTTTTATCGGTTCTTTTTTTCCCGTATTTGTTTGCGTTGTCCGTGATGAGCTAGTATATTTTTTTTTTCTATTTTTAAAAATTTTTAAATTTAATTATACCAAATAAGCTACCTTTAGCTACAGTGAAATTTCAGCCATAAGCCACAACTTTTCAGCCCAACCGAGCGGGTAACGCACCTACCAACAACTTTTCACCAACCGAAAGGGGGGGCACCTAAAAAATAAAGCTCGACGTCCACCATCTGCCCGAGGTTGGTTCGATAGATCCGATGCAAGCTCGGTTTAAGCTTGTTCTGAGCTCATAAGTCTCACGACTCGATCTTAAATAGCTTATTTGGGTTTAATTCGAGTTTAAATGTTACTGTTAATTCTTATTGAGTTTTCATGGTAGCCGAGTTTAAGCTTGTGTTTTTCTTATTGTTAAAAATTAGTGTATGTTAAATTATTGACTGATACTGGACTTACTTAAGCCGAGCTTAAACTTGAGTTTTTTTATTATTAAAAATTAATACATGTTAAATTATTGACTGGTATCGAACTTACTTGAGTCGAGCTTAAACCTAGGTCTAAATTCTAATCCCAACTTAGATACTTTCAAGTTTAACTCAAGTTTATACCAAATTTAAGTTTAAAAGGTTAGGTTTACTCGAGCTCAACGCGCTTACATCCCTACACGCGCCTGCTGCTTTCAGCTCGAAAGGAGGACAAACGCTTTGCTCCCAAACGTCACTAGGATTGTAGTTGTAGACTTGTAGTACTTGTACCTCACACAAGGTGACGAGCATGCGTAACCGGTTAACTGGGGTTTCGACCGGGCTTTACATTAACTTTTATTACATTAACTATTTTTTAAATGATATATTTTTAAAAGAAGATCTATAGATAAATTATAATATATATTATATCAAATTCAGCTATATCGGTTAAAATTACATATGATTATTTTTCTCGCACGTATTGTTTTTCTCGAATAATCAAATTCAAAAATTATAAGCCAAAAACCAAAACTACAGTCTAAAAGAACTCATGTGGCAACATGTACTGAGAACTTGACAAACAAAGTAGGGTTAATCGGAAAAAGTGTGCTTGATTATGTCCTAGATCTCGAGAGTGATGGAGGAGGTGAGGATCTCTTTCCTCGTAAGAATTGGAACCATTGAAACCATGTTTGTTGGGTGGGTTGTTTTCTACAACAACTGATGGTTTTGAGTGTGAACGAATCGAATGACAATAAGTTGACTTAAAAAGCTATCTCAATAAATTATTTTGAAAAGACAACAGAGAAATTGTCTCGTTTGTTTGTTTGGTGAAAACCAAAACCATAAACCGACAAGAGCATATCCATTGTTTGCACTCAGCATTGATGAACATTTTCATATGTTCAGGACTCCGCTCATTTTGGCTTGAACTTCTAGCTTATTTTTCATTATTTCTAAATTTCGTCTTTTTGGTTTTTTTTTTTTTGTCAGTTCTTTTTTCCCGTATTTGTTTGTATTGTTCGTGATAGGCTAATATATTTTTCTATTTAAAATTTTTTAAATTTAATTACATCAAATAAGATATTACCCATTATAATTTTAGTTATAAACCATATTTTTTCAGCCTAACTGAGAAGGCTGTTTTTCCAACTTTGGACCAGTGGAGGCTGGAAGGAATCACAGCTCAAGCTGAGAGTTCAGTCAGACTAGGACCTAGGTTGATCTGAGTCAGAATCTTCTCAAGCAGATGGACCCTCCATTCTTTCTTTCAGTGCGCATAGGTCCAGAAAGCCATGCCACGTAAGAGCCCAAGAGGACGAAGGCAAATACAAGATTTGGTCCACGTAAATTTCCCATGGAATCCAACAGGTGCATTTTTTCACTTGAGAAACTAGTTAATTTCTTATATCAAATCGCCAATTGGAAGACGAGGAGAACAGGCCAAACAAGCTTCACTAGTAACTAGCATTTCCTATTTGCCTCCACATGGACTGTTGCACATGAAAGAACACGCTTGGGCGTCGTTGTCCTTTTCAATGAAAGGGACACAAATCAAACAACCTGGCACTGTCAATATGCACATGACCAAGCCAAAGACAGCATGGAACAAGGCCCCCTCAAGAGGCTCAATTTGTGAAGTAATGGTTCTTTGAGAAGTCATACTAGTATCATTCACAAAATGCAAGCATATGGAACAAGTGGATTGATCTGATTTTATATTGGATCAAAAAGATGAACTACTGAACATGTATCTGGATAATCATGGTAGTTGATCAAAGTGCATGGTAAAAAAAATGTATTATCTTCGTTTGAAGGTTAAGTTTGTTAAGAAGGAAGAACCCATCTAGGCACCAAAGTTTCTTACAAAAGAATTGAGATCTGAAAGAATAAAACCATCTCACAGGCTGAATCAAAGCTATACTATCTACACCTCCACAGTTCAGTGTGTCTGATGAATCTCAACCCCTTCAATAGGGGATCAAAGCTTCCTCGTGTAAGCATCGAGCAGTGCATCACTCTTCCCTTTACAAAGAGCCCCCTTTGATGCTTGCAAAGTTTTCTTCAAACAAAAAGGAACCCATTATACTCTTTATTTTCTATCACTCCACTTGCTCGCCAATTAGGTCGAGACCAACAACCAAGAATGAGACCCCTTGGAACAGAAGGAAGTAGAAATGGATGCCCTGGGCTGACAGCAAACTGCGAGCTGCTGCTGTTAACAGGAGGAAGGAAAGAGCCAGTTCCTTCCTGTAGATCCTATTGTGCTTCTTCTTCTTGGAATCCTTTTTAGGATGTGACTCCTCCTTTGTTAGTGCATCAAGATTGGGTGCAGACCCTACTCTTTGCTGCTTAGAGTGTTTTTCAACAAGGGCAAAGATATCACCCTCGGAAGAGCGACCTGACTTCTTTGTGACTACCCACTCGTAGGCACTACCAAGCTGGAACAAGCCAGAAATCATGGCATTGAACTTGGTTACTGACATCGTGTTCTCAAAGAGAAGGTACGGAACGATGAATGGGAATGATTTGGGGGCTGGGAGGATGTTCAGTATGGACATTGTTGCTGGAATGTAGCATACAACCCATGCAGGAAGTTCAGCTTCAGGGACAAACATCGTCATGGGAAGGATAACACAGAAAAGGGTGAATGAATAGAAGGGTAAGATGAGCTTGCGGAGGAGGAAGAAAAGGAATATGAGGTTGCACTTCTTCCAGAATCCAATCTGCAGCAGAAAGTAAGCAGCAGTATTAGGCTACTTATCCAAAAATGTCTAAACTGTGCAGTAAAATATAGCGCTCAAAGATGAAGGGAATGAAAAGAAAATTATAGATGCGTTGTCATAAATTGTGGTAGTTTATTTCAATTATTTCAGTCAAGTGAACTGAAAAAAATTTGAATGAACTGCCAGCTTCTTGTTCAATGTTATTCCCTAGTGCTTCAATATAAGAAAACAAACGTAAAATGACTTGATTTTGCCATGCAAGTGTATAACTACGCATTATACTTGATGCTTCCTGACAATCAGTATTTCTTGTACATTATCCTATCAAACCAAAAACATGTTGCAAAATGAATCTGGCAAAGAAACTACATTTTACTGAATATGCTACATACATTGCGGACATTTTAGCTTTCAAGATGTGCCTACTGAAAAAGTCCCGTACCTTAGATTTTACAATGTCCACAAAGCAGAGTCTAAACAATTGCATGGGACCTGAGTGCCACCGGTGTTGCTGCTTTCTGTATGCTTCATATGATTCTGGCAACTCACACTCACACTGCAACAAAAGTTACACCAGTTAAATTATTACTATTTAGTCTTTATGCAAGGCACATTCTGCATAGGCCACAAGGAAATGTGTGCCAGTACCTCAACATCATTCAGGAAGAGAAATTTCCATCCCTTGAGATGTGCTCGGACAGCAATGTCCATATCCTCCACTGTTGTCCTCTCCATCCATCCTCCAGAATCCTCAAGTGCCTTAATTCTCCACACTCCCGCAGTCCCATTGAACCCAAAGAAGTTGAGGAACTCCCCATTCACTTGCTGCTCCACCTCAAAGTGGAAGCACAGATTTATGTTCTGCAATCTAGTCAACAAGTTCTCATCCTTGTTTACAAAAGACCATCTTGCCTGAACCAACCCGACATCCTCCTTTCCCTGAAAGTTCCAAACCAAACTTGTTAGAAAACATAACTAATAGGACTCGTGGTCAGATAAGTGGAGTAACAACATATTTACAGCAGCCAGCATTGTTCGGTTCAGTCAAACCTTGAAATGGGGCACGGTTCGCTTCAGGAAATCCGGTTGTGGTTGGAAATCGGCATCAAAGATGACAACAAACTCATAATCTTTCACATAACTGCAATTCATGGCTGATTTTAGGTTTCCAGCCTTGTAGCCGTCCCGGATTACCCGGTGCCGGTATATTATGCGCACACCCTCCCGCTGCCATTTCTCCACCTCCTCCTCGATAAGTGCCGAAGTGGTAGCATCATCAGAATCGTCCAACACTTGCACCAAGAAGTTTGACTTTGGCCAGTCCAGGTTGCAAATTGCACCAATGGATTGCTGGTACACCTGCAAAGTGCAAACATCCAAATCAAAGAAGTTAATTGAATTGGACTAGTCTTTGAAAGAATTACACGCGTGATTTCCCAAATTAAGTGTAGTGGTACTTGAATTTAACCTTTTCCTAGCTTTTTCTGATGCTATAGATTAATGGAAGCTCTTCACTAGGGTATGCTATACTGCTAGTTTGACATTCAATCACACGCCTTCTCAACTATTATCCGGTGATGACAACATCCAGACCGAGATTTGGGATAAACTGTGCTTCAAAATTACGGTCCCAACCGCAAAATTCAACCCATTGTAATGCAAAAACCAAATTTTGTTGCTGTTCGAAGATGCAAATTAAGTAAGAGACAGCAACTTAAACTTTAGAAAGAACCAGAATTGTGACTGAAGAACACAGGTCAAAGATCCGAAACCAATGCGGTCCACGCTTATTCCGAATCCCAAAACGGCAGCCTCTCCCCCACTCTAGTTGGAACTTAGACTTCCTACCCGCACCATGAAGCCCCAATTGCAGCTCAAAAATCGAATCTTTCGATCCGGCAGATACGAATGCGGCGAGAGAACGAACACTCAATCAGAAATTTCCATTTTGAGCATACCACCACACAAGCACGAAGTAACTAAGCAGATGATTGGAGTTCGCTTTGGGCTTACCTCCCTCTCGTTGCACATGGGAATCTGCACGAGCACCATGGGGAAGTCCTCGGCGCCGGCTTCGACGTCCGCCTTGCCGCCGGCCTGCGGGACGGGCTTGATGCCCTTGAGCCTGATCCAGAAGCAGCCGAGGCAAAGGACGAGCCGGTCGATGCTCTGGATCAAGAAGAGCACGACGCACGCGTTGGTCAGGAACTGCAGCGGCGGTGCGAGGTACTTGAGGCGGACGCGCATCCACCCCCCGTAGGCGGCGGCGAAGAGCCCCGGCACCTCCAGGTGCCACCCCTGGATGTAGGCGGCCACCTCGACGGCGAGCAGCAGCAGGGACAGCACCAGGAAGACCCGGATGAAGCCGTACAAGCGCGCGCGCAGCTCCGTGCTCTCCCCCGGCGCGGCGTCGGTGTCCGTCCGCCCGGCCGCCACCCGCCGGCCCGCCGCGGCGGCGACGGCGAGCGCGGCCGACGCCGCGCCCGTGAGCCGCCCCGCCGCGCGGTGCGCCTTGAGCAGCAGCACCCACGTGATCTGGCGAGCGTTCTTGCCGCGCCCGGCCTTGCCGCCCCTCGCCGGCGACCCCGGCACCACCTCCGCCGCCGACACCTCGGAAATGGACCAGTTCGGGTTCTCCATCTTCACCACCACCGGCGTCCCGCCCCCATTGCCCACACCACCACCCCTCGCCTCCCTCCCCCACCACGACGGCGCCATTGCCACACAATCACAGTCAAGAACCCACCCGCACAACCAACCAATTCCTCGTCTCCGATCCTCACCTACTCATCAAGAACGGCAGCCTTAATAATAGCCGGAGGAGCGCACCACCGCGGCAGAGCAGCAGGCCACGAAGGTGGAGCATAAGCGCGCACAGCACAGCACAGGGAGCAGAAGAACAGCTCACCACGTCGGTCTAGGAGCGGAGGTCCCCCGCTTTATTTATTTGTAAGGCTCGCCGTCTCGTCGACCACTGCATAAAAAGCCCTTCTTTTGGCAATCCCCCTCCGAGAACACCACACACGCAACCGAGTGAGCGGTTAAAGCAAAAGCAGGCAGGCGGCCAGCCAGGCAGCTCGGTGAAACAGCGAGCCTTCGGCGCTGCTTCTCGCCTGAGATAATGAAACGCAACGCCGTGTTTTTAACGAGATTAACGGAACGGCGAGCCGCGGTTTCGTTGGTTGGTTCGTTCGTGCCCGCGCGTGGGCTCGCACGTCGCTCTATTCGTTGCGTGCGGTTGCATTGCAGGTGCAGTCTGGCGCGCGACCGCTCTTACACAGCCAGCTCAGAGGAAATTATCCACCCGGACAGCTAGGGGCGAAGCTACATCACGGACAGAGTAAATTTCAGTTTAAAATATGAAAAAAATATATAATGTACAGTCTATGTAAATTTAATCTAGTTTAAATAATATTTTTATGATCCAACAGAAATAATCTAAATTATTCCACCACTGAATCCAGAACATAACCAAATCATATCTCCGCCACTGCGGACAGTTGGCCTCCTCCGTATCACTGGCTGCTAACGCCGTGCCGATCGGAACGGTCAAGCAGTCGAGTATTTCCATCGGTGTGAATCCATTTGTTGATCCTTTGATGCTGATAAAATGCTGCGAGCATGGATCAAATCCGTTTCTGTCAGTATCGGGGCAACACATTATGGAAGGAAGGCAAAAAAAAAAAACAAAAATATTGAAAGAACACAAGAGAACAAAGCAAGATTAGATCTACGGTGCTGGTGCTCCACTAGGCTCAAATGGAGACAAACGTTGCTTTGGTTCCATCTACAATAATACCCATGATAGCAAAACGAAAGGAATACCGCGATTGATCGAATCTGAATACCGGGACAAAATTAGTATCTACGGACAAATGCAGCTCGAGAGCTCGTGAGAATTAGTAGCTGCAGTTGCGAAATTCTCGAATTCCTTCCCTTTGCATCAAACCGGTGGAGCATGGAGAACTCATTTTAAGCTATTGTTAGTAAGAGCATGTTCTTTTCCTCCGAAACTGTCGGATTTTAACTTTTGATATAGTACCTAACTTTTAAACGGAGTATTTTTTTAAGACGGGGTCTACAAGTTAAACGATGTACACGTTAAAAGCCAATATCTATATTATCCAAAATAGCAAGTAAGTATCTCTCTCCGTAATCTGTATCGTAAATAACTAAAATTCAAAAATTTCAGCTAAAAACTATAAGCCGTAGCTATTGCCAAACAGATCCTGGGATTGTTTGTTAGCTTACCTTGTTAGGAGTGCTAGGTGTTTGATTTTGACCGTTCGGAAAACCCTAATTAGCAACTTTTTTTGGAATGCAAGAATTTTACAATAATTAATATAAATCCCCTGAAATCCCTGCAAGAATATTCCACTCTTAACGGAGTCTAGACATGCTCCCAAGTATCCAGCTCACCAACGCGGCAACAAATAGAGTACACACCCCAATCACACGTTGGGGAGACAAATTTTTAGGGATACAGGAAAGACGTATATAACTCACGTATACTATATTTACATCGCACGAACACAAACACCGGTGAGGCAATTTTACGTGAAGTTTTAAAACAAACAGCCTATTCCCTCCTGTCGGAGTTATGTGCAATCAATTTTTAAAACTTTAGTTATAAATATCTTTTTCAACATTTAGGTTAAACTCCTGAAAATGGTATGCATAAATTTGTCTCCAAAAAAACTTTCCAAGAAGTATAATTTCATTAGATTTTATTAGTACATTATAATATAAATTAGTAGTCAAAATTACGCTTAGAGGATCATAGCGATATCCAACTATGTTCTAAAATCCCAATCGTGCATGAGCCCATCATACACTGGCGTTGCCAACTACGCAGTGGATATGTTCGGGTTTAATGTGATACATTACTTGCATGCACCCCGGGTTATTAATGGGTGGGTTAAATCTGTCACTTTAGTTTTTGGTTTTTAGTTTTTGAATTCTGACTGTTCGTGAGATAGTGCATAGAAAAAACAGTCGTATGCGATTTTGATTGATAGAGCTAAACTCGATACAGTGTCTACTATAACATACGTGTAGATCCCGCCATAAAAAGATGCACAGTTAAAAAACTAGTTACTATAGTAGAAAATGATAAGCCAAAACAAAAAAGAACCCAGCTAATTGACTACTGCGAATGCATTTAGTTAATCTTTTAAAACTTATACCCTTAATATGAACAAAAGAATTTGAATTTGTCGCTTAGAAATGATATCACTAAACTGATCATCAAAAATATTTTCATATTATATTTTTACTTACTAGTACTAACATATAACTAAAAAGCAATGGTTAAAATGTGTATTGAATGCCATGTCGATACTCAAAACGACAAGTAAAAAAGAACAGAGATAGTAGTAGTGTACTGCACACCTTTGACTAGCTTTGTTTGTGTTGTTGCTCTATGTTTTAGGTCATGTTCTTTTTTGTTTCAGTTTATGGTTTATAGTTGTGGCTTATGACTTTTAGTCTATTCATAAGAAAGAGTAGGAGTACAGAAACCCACGTACGATTTTGATTGTTATAAATAAAGTTGTTACAGTATATAATATAATTAGTTTATAAATTCTGACTTGAAAAGATACATCGTTTAAAACTAGTTACTTTATAAAAGCTGAAAAACATATTTTTGAAACTGAAAACAGGACACCCTCAACTTGTTTGCTTCATGGAAGCGAGGAATGGAGGACGAATTCCGTCTGATCGATCTGCAGCTCCTTGCTCCTGATTCCATTTCAACATGCGTTGCAGGTTCCCTATTGATTTGTTTAAGCTAGCTCCTAAAAGGACACCTCTAGGGTTGATCTGGGCCCGAATTCTAGCTGTGTTTTTAAATGGTAAACTTAGATTTTGGGTGTGTTTTTTTGCTGCAACTAACTGATGTTTTATGACTATGACTAATAACTTTTAGCCTTAGCGCAAAATCTTGTGCGAACGAATCGAGTGCCGATAAGCTGCTTTGACAAAACTGTCATGATAAGCTATTTTAAAAAAATAACGAAGAATTTGTTCTATTTATTTGTTCAAAAAAAATTATAAATTATAAGCTATAAACTGAAAAGGAGGCTTTTGTAGTCAACTCTGGTATCAAGGGAAAATATTGGATAACTGACATTTGACACAACATTTTCCCTCTGAAGAAGTAACGACACAGGATGACTACTTATAGAGGAATTGCATTATTCACAGAAATTTTTTTGTTGAAATCTTGAATACGGTTCACACCCAAGGGTGACACAAGTGAAGTGACTGTGGCAAAAGATCGAGAAATTTCTGGTTGAAATCTCGAGTGCCGGAGTATTCAGATCTCGATGATTATAGTAGCCGCGGTAGCCTAAAATTTCTCGAAATGAGAAACTGGTAGCACTGTCAAACAAGAGATTCTCAGCAGAAACGTGCATTAGAAGCTTCCTTCGGGTAATTCTAGTACTACTTGTCATCAAGCCCAATAACATTCTCGTGTTAGCTCCTTAATTATTCTTCAGTACATATGCTAACTTTCGCGTAGCCTACATGTTGGTAGAACACGCTACTTCGTTTGAGTAGTAATACATGCTGCTACTCAGAAAAGAATGATGTCATATGATCTCGAACTACGTAACTTTGACGAAATACATAGTCGCAAATATTAGGCTAAACTTTGACGAACTCAGTAATACATGCTGCTACTAAGAAAAGAATGATGTCGTATGATCATCCGCTCTCTCAAGACGCATGAGGAGTTACTGAAAGGGTTTTAGTCGTGTAACGAGTAGGGATATCATAACGAGCAGGTGTTGCTAGTAAAGGGATATCCGAGAGACGATCGTGGCTCATCAAACAACCGCGGGATATGGCGCGATCGAGGTGGCAAGGTGATTGTGGAGACAAGGCTGGGCAAGGTTGTGGTGAGAGATCCCGTGATAAGTCACATGTCAAGTGCTTTGAATGTGGCGAATACAGATACTATGCATCAGGATGTCGCAGCCATATAAAGTGTTTCAACTATAACGAGTATGTACACTATGCTTTAGATTGCAAAAGTAAGAAGAATGACGGAGGTGAATCTTGTCAAAGACGAAGAAGAAGATGATAAATTACTACTAGTTCTCTCCTTATATGTTGAAAAGGAGCCGGCCATGGTGATACTGGATGAGAAGAACGTAGTTCCAAAACTACGAACGAAGGAAGATAGCCACGATCACACGAATCAATGGTATTTAGACAATGGAGCAAGCAACAATATAACGAGAAATAAAGAAAGAGAGGTTTGGCTCTGGAAAATTATCGAGTATCGAGTTCATCGTGATCGCAGACATGGTCGTAAGCGAGTTACGACCACGGTTATAGAGCGAGAAGACGTGGTCGTAAGCAATCACGGCGAGAAGACGTGATCGTAAAGGAGTTACGACCACGGTCGTGAAGCAGCTAACGTGGTGGTAAAGGTTACGACAACGACAGTCGATAAAGCCTTCAGCGTGGTCGACCGAATCACTGTGTGGTCGTAATCGAGTAGCGACTACCGTGATCGAGCCTACTACGTGGTCGAAGGAAGCGCAACGCAGAGGCTGTGAACGTGATCCCAACTTCACGGTCGGGCGATGTTACGACGTGGTGGTCGAGAACCAACAGAGCGGTCGTAGCTTCTTCAACGTGGTCACGCTCTAGAGAGTGATCATAGTAACAACAATGTGGTCCGAGAGTGGTCGAGAATTTCAACGACGTTGCATAGGCATGTTTAACCAGATCATCGGATGATCGGAGAGGTCATAACGATGATCGTACGATCGTCTCGGATATCCTTTACTAGCAACATCGTTATGATATCCCTACTGGTGATCTTGAGAGAGCGGATGATCATATGACATCATTCTTTTCTTAACCACTGAGTTCGTCAAAGTTTAGAGCGATCGTAGCTTCTTCAATATAGTCATACAGCTCTAGGGAGTGATCATAGTAACAATAATGTGGTCGTATGGATACTGAGAGTGGTCGTAGAATTTCAACGTCACGTTGTATAGGCATATTTAACCATGGATCATCAGATCGCAATCAATAAATGGCTCACGTACCTGGCAAACACCGGAGAAGATACCAGCATATGCCTATCAAACTACAGTTTCGCATATATCCGGTACACGTTCCATTTTATACGCGTAGCAACTCTCCCAATTTATACCATGTATTATCATTATAAATTAATAGTGTTTTCAATAGACACCGGTGTACTTGGGAATGGAAGAGAGGGTCAGAATTCAGAAGGCCTCGGAGGCTCACAGCTGGCGTGTCGGTGCTTCCTCTCCTCACCGCCACGCTACGACTACATCATGCGTTGCACGACGTCGCGCACGAACTTTGTCTTCAGTTTTCGTTTTTAATTGGGAGAGAGAGAAGTCGTCTTCTCGCAGAAAGGAGAGCTAGAAAAGGTAATGGCCTCGTTTCAAAGAGCAATTTTTTATCTTTAGAAACTAAAAATTGTTTGCAATGCATTAGCTTTTTACCAAATTTTTCATTTTATTTTTTCTTTGTGTTATCTGTAGAGATGTAACGGTGTTTTTATTTTTTTCTTTATTTTTATTTAATTAGATATTTAGAAAGAAAAAACTACGATGTTATTTTAATAAAAAAAACCAAAAAATGCCACGGCATTTAAAAGAAAAAACGGAATGATCGAGCATTCGAGCTACGAGAAGGTTGCTTGCTGCACTTGTCAGAATTTAGAAACCTTCAGTTACCGCAAAGCATGCACTCACGAGGCTGTGACTTTACACCGTTGGTTGGTTGCTCTCATGACTAGTGGCAAATGGTATGAGCCACCCTTCAGTCAGCAATTCTTTTCAACTGCAAAGTGGTCGTACGATCGAGTAAAATATGAATCAAATCATGAGTAAATGATGCGGAAAATGTAGTGTTCCAGCAAACAGTAGATCCTGCATTTCTTTTCCTGAACACAGGATGAACAGCCCATGGATACTGCAGATTACCTTGAGTTTTTCTCCCCGCTTCTTTTGCAAAAGTACCTTAAATTTGTTCTGTCCATATAGATACAGTCTGTAAGGAAGGCACGAAAGGAATTTGCATGCTTCTCCCCTGAAGCAATGAAAGCTACAGACTACCAGCATCACACAAGGCTAGAAGAATCAGCAGTAGCCTATGACACTACAGGGAAAATTGGGTAGCATCAAGGGCCATTTAGACTTGAGACCACTTAACCAGATCAGACGAGACCATGCAGCAAGTGTCCAAGGTGAAAAACAACCAAGAACAACATGGTTTTCAGCGAAGAAGACAACGCGAAGCTAAATTAACACGGGTTGCACACCTGTCGGTCGATGTACAAACTGGCCAAAGCGTGAGGCCATGAGAGGTTTCCTTACATCACATGGCTACATCCCCATCATAGTACTGCACATCTTGCATGCCATAGCCCACTTACATGTTGAATTCATGGGGCTTTGCATTGGTTGAAAACTTCAGAGCAAGAGTACAGGGCATCACATGGAAGGTCAGTCCTCTCTTCTTTCTTCAGTCATCAGTGTGATCTGCATCATGGTAAGCAGTAATCAGCATAACATCTTTATAAGTAACAGCTAGTTGTCCTGTATTAGCTCTGCGTATATCATGGTAGTGGGAAGGCAATCTTGGCATGGGAAAATGGTACAATTCTTGTTCACTTCCTTCACTGCCTCACTGGTCTTCAACGTCGTCATGGGTACCGTCATTTGTGTTCATCTTTGTCCTCAAGTTCACCATCTTCAGAGAGTTACTTGCATGCTGGAAAAGGGCAAAACAAAATAACAAAAAGGATACAGGATCCTAGCAAACGTCACTGCATCAGATCTAAAGTGATTTTCCACCCTGAATCCGAACTATTTGTTTCCTTTTCGTAGCACAAACCATCAGATGAAGGTAGGCTTTCTGGTACTTGGGAATTGTTTGGTCTAGTATTTTTCAGATTTGTCATCTTTGCAGCTGCTAGAGTACCAGACAAGCAGAGTGGCTGTATAATGCTTATCGTGCTCATATTCATGGGGTATCTCTCTTCCTAAACAAGTGGACTGGCACCATAGGATGTGCCAATAAACTGCATGAACAATTTCCATTTTCCAGATTTGATATGGCATTCTGTCAAAATACGACTGCAATGATACATGAGGAGACTGGGGTTAATCATTTCGCGGTTTCTTTTCTGAATCGTGCTCCGATTCCCTGGTGTTTTTCTAGGCTCTAGAAAATCAAATCACTTATGATCATGAGAGACTTTGCTCCTAGTTCCCAAGCTTTGGGTTGCAAGTGTGTCTCGTAGACAGTTTTTGTTCTCGAAATCAAAACTCTCAGTTCCTCGAGGACACTGGCATGTAGAAATCAGAGCGATGAACCAAGAAATTAACTGACGCAGCCATCAAACAGTGGAGGAGAGACGCACGTCGGACTCGAAGGATGGCTGGATGGGTGATATAGCTGATGAGCGCCGCCTTACGCGACGCGGAAACCCGCCTCTCGTGGAGCTTTCTGCAAAACCCCGCGTCCACGGACCACGGCGCCGTTCGCCGGCGCGGCGCAGTAGATGGCTCGCGACCCGGGTAGGTACCTGTCGCAGTTGTTCACCAACTCCCACGCCACGCGCTGCCCGTCTGATCTGAAATCGATGGCCAAAATAGCCCCTACGGGAAGAAATAAGCAAACTTCGGAATAGTAGATGAACCAAGATGAGCGGCTAGTGGATCAAAGATGTCATTTACTTTGGGGAAATTGCCAAGATACCACAGCAGGTTGGTGAAATACTACTTGTGAGTTTGTGACGATGATAAGTGAGAATTGATCACATAAGCTATTGGCTGGACCAGTTTATAGTATGGTTGTGACTTATATTATAGTAACTAACTTAAGGTTTATGGTTGGCAGAAAGAGACCGAGGATTAGAATGATCACTGGTCCAGGTCACATCAGAGTAAGCCTGAAGTTATAAGGAGCTAGAACTTAAGGTTTATGGTTCGCAATTTCTTTCAGCCTTGCAATTCTTATTGACTAGTTTGGATTCTGTACTTATGTTGAACCAATAGCTTGTTTTCCATTGTGGGTAATATTGGGGCATATGTGTATTTCTACTCTGGTAATCGTTGTGTTTCATCTATCTTGTCCTACATTAGAAAGTGGAATTGGCTGTTGCACGTCACTATGGATTTTATTGATTTCACCTTGTGATTTGGTAGCATTCAAACGAATTAGTTTTGACAGACCATTCAAATATTGAATTGTTGTAAGTAGAAATGAACCCTTCCTAACGCATTGAGGTTTGATATTAAATTATCAAATTGACAGCTGCAAATGTGACTAACTAATGCAAATCCATACTCAGTTTTTAATGGTAGAAAATCAATACTCAAGTTCAACAAAATCCAAATTTACAGCTGCAATGTGACTGACTAATGCAAATCCATACTCAGTTTTTTAATTGTAAAAAAATCAGTACTCAAGTTCAATAAAATCTGTTGGCCTAATTGGTATGATGGATTTCTGTTATGACTATACGTTGGAGCTTTCTGTAGCTTGGTCTGCTAACATTGAAAGCAAATGGCTCATGTAGGTGGAAAGGATAATTCTGTTCATATACTTGTTTTATCATATCTGTTCAAATTATGATCAGGTGCTTGGTGGTTCTTCTGAATTCAATATACATCACAACTTCACAACTGTCACAGTGGTATTTCTGATTTGATACTTGTCTATTGACAGATTATGCAGATGGACACCTTTGGTTGTCTTCTGGTATCTGTTGTGCCAGTGATACTATTCGTGATGAATATGATATGGTTTTCCAAGATTTTAAGGGGTCTAAAGAAGACACTGGCCAAGAGGCATTGAGTAGAGCAATGTGTATTCTTGTACAGCCACGACCATCCACTCATCTGTAGATCCACTTGGAGCTACGTATGGCTTCTCAGAAGTCACTACCGCAGCTCACACTGGTAACTTCAGCTTGGCCGTTGTGATCCAGATTTACGTTTGACTGCCGAACCTTTTTTTATGGATGCTCTATTATTTTGTATATATGTTTTGACTATGGTTGTGTGTCATAATATACGTTAAAACTTGTTTACTTTTGTATATATGCTTATATCTTGATTTTGTCTGAGAACATTTGTTTTCCTCTGTTTCAGTCACATTTTTGTCATAATTTTGACCATCATCCCCTAAGAGTATGACTATAAAGAGTCCCTCTTTTTTCCTTTTGGAAAGATTAGCATTTATGGTACTGTAGTCTCTTAAGGCAACGAATCTTAATAACTAGGATATTTTTTTATTACTTTTAGCCTCTTTCTTACTCAGAATTGGTCAAAACTCAACACAAATTAAACTGCTAATACGTTTGCAGTGCAATGAGGCTCAAGTTTTCTAACATGTGTAAGCTGCTGAACAAAATTGAAATTTGAAACCAAGAAAATTTTGCAACAGTCTTCTAGTGTAGCTGTGTAGGTATGTTTCATGTATTTTATTCTTTAAATTCTAGAGATCATTTGTGGGTTCCAACAAGGAAAAGCAAAAAGGAAAAAAGAAGAGCTGGAGCACCAAATTTCTAGTGCACTCAACAAAAGCAAGTGCCTGTAGGATAATCAACCCTACTCTTTAAATATGGTAAATGGATGAACTAATGGGTGCAGGTGTCATAGGTGAATCAAAATACTATGATTCCTCTGAGATACCAGCTGATGAGATGCTTGGGAAGTGCTCCTTTCCTTCAAAAAAAACTTCCATTATGTGAGCTATGTAGGACATACAAAGAAAACTCTGCCAAAAACACTGAATAGTTAATCTAGCTCCATTGTTAATATCATAATATGTGTACATTATCTCCTATGCACCACCTCATTTTATTTGGCACTATCAGCACGATACTAATATTCCAATCATCAGCATCATTAAGTGCCTTTCATCAGATAGCATATAACTCAAGCTAGTTTCCATCTAAGAATGCCATTAAATATCGCTCGCATTATTAATACTGAACCAATTTTTGCATCATACAACCTTTTCAAGGCTTATAAGTAGTCCAAACTCTCCTCTTCTGCTCCATCACACAATATGCATCCTTTCATTCACCTGTCCATTCTTCTCTGCCTCCTATCCAGCTTCTTCAATTCCCATGCAAAAGATAGCAAACCCAATAGCAGCAGTGTGGTCCTTGGCCTTAGCCATGTTAGATCTCTATCTGCTCCATCCATGGGGCTAATAAACTCCACAGAATTTGACTTCCTGGACATCATAGAACCAGTAACAGCATACACAGATGGCTACTTGCTGTCCCTTAACCTGGGCACGCCCCCACAGGTTTTCCAAGTGTACCTGGACACAGGGAGTGATCTCACCTGGGTTCCCTGTGGCACCAACAGCAGCTACCAGTGCATGGAGTGTGGCGATGAGCATAGCATCTCTAGGCCAACTCCAACCTTCTCCCCATGTCAGTCCCCTTCAAACACCAGGGACATGTGCGGCAGCCACTTCTGCGTCGACGTCCACAGCTCCGACAACTCCCACGATCCATGCGCGGCGGCGGGGTGCTCCATCCCTGCCTTCATGAGTGGTTTGTGCGCCAGACCGTGCCCTCCCTTCTCCTACACTTACGGTGGCGGAGCACTTGTCCTTGGCTCCCTTGCAAGGGACACCATAACGCTCCATGGAAGCGTATACGGCGTCGGTGTCCCCATAGACTTCCCTGGCTTCTGCTTTGGCTGTGTGGGTAGCTCCATAAGGGAGCCCATTGGCATTGCGGGGTTTGGCAAGGGCACACTCTCCCTGCCATCCCAGCTAGGTTTCCTGGACAGGGGCTTCTCCCATTGCTTCCTAGGCTTCCAGTTCGCGAGGAACCCTGACATCACCAGCCCTCTGATCATGGGAGACCTCGCACTGTCTGCAGAGGATGACTTCCTCTTCACCCCAATGTTGAAGAGCCCCACCTACCCAAACTTCTACTACATTGGCCTGGAGGGTGTCGGCCTAGGGGACGCCGCCGCCATAGCTGCCCCTCCCACCTTGAGCAGCATTGACTCAGAAGGCAATGGCGGGGTGATGGTCGACACTGGGACGACATACACGCACCTACCTGATCCATTCTACGCGTCCGTTCTGTCATCCCTTCGCTCGATCGTGCCGTATGACAGGTCGTACGAGCTTGAGATGAGCACGGGGTTTGATCTCTGCTTCAAGATCCCATGCACGCATACTCCATGCACAGGAGATGAGCTGCCTCTCGTGACCTTCCACTTCCTTGGAGATGTGAAGCTCACGCTGCCCAAGGAGAGCTGCTACTACCCGGTGACCGCCCCCAAGAACTCGGTGGTGGTGAAGTGCCTGCTGTTCCAGAGGATGGACGACGGCGGCGATGTCCAAGGCGACAACGACGATGATGAGTCGAATGGACCAGCAGCAGTTTTCGGGAGCTTCCAAATGCAGAACGTGGAGGTTGTCTACGATCTGGAGATGGGGAGGATTGGGTTCAAGCCCAGGGACTGTGGCCTTCACGCCTAGCCGACGATGGCATGCAGCGGTTTGGACGTGCACGTACATCACATGCGTACTTCGTTATCTTCAGCGCACGATCGAGCGGGTGTCAGGTGTTCTTTGTCATTTTTATCTCTTTTTAAGTGCTTTGTACGTCATTTTCACGGGAGTCGAAGCACTGTGTGCGTGGAAGGTACGGAGGTCCGTACCAAGCCACCACTATCAGAAAAGAAATCTCCAGTGGGGAGGTCATGACGAGAAAGCAACACATCACATGTAATGCAAAACAGGCGCTTTTGTTTCGGATGTCTGCAAATAAAGGTAATTTATGTAACGGGATAATGCACACAGAGTGGTAGTATGCTTTACAGGTCTGATGGCCGGTCGGATTAACGCTTTTTCCATGCCATGCCGTGCACTTTACAGTTTAAAGAAATTGAGATTCGTACGGTAGCAACCAAGTCGTTGTAGTATAGTGGTGAGTATTCCCGCCTGTCACGCGGGTGACCCGGGTTCGATCCCCGGCAACGGCGATGAAACTTTTTGTTGGTTCTGAAACATGCTCCACCCTAATGTCTTGGGTCGCGTGATTTTTTTCTCCCGTGTAACAACCATGGATTGCCACACGCAGTGGCTACCTCGAAATCACGCTCTCTTTTTTACCTGGAAACCACCTCAGCCTTGTCCCTTGTGTATACTAATGTGTTGTAGTGTAAAACCCAGCATCTTTTCCCAGCTCGTAGATGCATGCGCACAAATGCAAGTCGATGCACACGTGTCATCCTCCTGCGAACACATGTTCTTTTGCTCTACGCTTGGAACAAGGTACAACGAAAAGTGACAACCGTTGGATCTTCTATTCTTCGAAATCGTCAGTGACATAGGAGTTTCACTTGAATTTTACAGGGTACGATCCAAAGAGGCAACTGTTGGATCTTCTATTCTTGAAAATCGTCAGTGATAGAGATCCTTGAAACGTTCTGGGCACATTGCGATGGGGAGCCTCGGATAAGAAGCCATTTAGCCAACGATGCAACTCGTTCAATTAAGTAGATCCAGAATCTCATAAAAGCGGAGTCTCAAATTCTCAGCTTGAGCAGCGGAAGGCGGGTGGTGGAAACAACACAAATTAACAGAACAGCACAATACAACAGTCCAGAAATTATACCTCTTTTGGTTTGTCGTTTACAGATTCAGCATTACAGTGCAGTTCTACCAACATGATGCATCCTTGTACTCCCAATAGCAAACTAATATACCTTGAACTAACTCAATTTGGTTTCCTATGCCACTCAGATGGTTTTACACAGAACACAATTTGCTAAGTAATGCTAAGCAAATTCTATCCGAACCAGGCAATTGATTTGGTTATCTAAATTGATCATATCGCAGTTTGCTGTAAAGTTTGAATATCACGGTGAAAAATGGTGGCAAGAACCAATCATCCTTGTTGTCCCAGCCTGCATAAACATCACCATGGACTGACCGAAATTTGGTCAAATAGCTTGTACACTAATCACGCCAAAAAGAGGATCTTAACCTCACTGATGCTTTTGAGCCTTTGATCGAGATGAATCCTTCCTCATCGTCCAAAATGCTGCGAGGTATCGATTCTGCAACTCAACCACAGTATAAATATAAGAAGGCTGGTAAAATGCACAGTAAAGTGATGGGACTGAAATGCCAGATGTCAACTGACAGGCTTCAGCATAGCTGTAACCCCAAGTATTCCAAGCTGGGAGCTTTGAAAAATGATAAGTTTTATGAGCATACAAATCACAAGAACAAATGAATCTGCGCAACTTCTAACACGCCTGCTGAATGTATTCTGTCTAACAGGATACGAGTCTACAAGGGAACAAGGGACAGGTGGACATCTAAAAGTCCACCTTAAGCTTTCAATATAAAATTACAAATGTTTGCCATAAATTCAATCACCACCAAGCTATTCGGAGATACTCCATTGGAAGAATAAATTAAGTCAAGCGCCCTAAAAATAAAAGGTTACCTGCATCATTGATTTCATATTTGCAGTGTAAGTGGTATCTATCATTTTCTCCACCTGCAAATTGCATATCAAAGTTATCCATGAAAACAATAATACTCCATCGTTTATAGTCCAAAACAAATTAAGTGCATAAAACCCTCACCTCCATCACAAAGCCATAATGGTAAGCAACCCTTTTCACATCTTCCAAACTTAGTTCAATAGACATATCCTGAGTTCAAGGAGATAAATTAGGTCCCTTGAAAGATGATGACACCTTCAATTAGTGTAAATAAAGGAAGTCAACTAATTACATCATCTGGCCCATAGGAATCAGCGAAGTGATACAGAAGTGGTCCAAAGTTTATCCAGACCTGTTGATTGAAATTGAGACAATTAATTATGACAAATGAGAGGAAGAGCAGGTATAACAACAATAAAGAAATAACATGTACTGAATTATGAATATTCCTATAAATCACGAATATGGTTTTTCCACATGTACATGTGGATACATGTACTATCACCACAATCAAATGTGCCTCGAGATTGATACAAACTTTCAAAATTCGTGGCGCGCATGCGAGGAGCTCCGGGTGGGAGGCGGAGAAACCACCGGAGTGGCGTGTGGCGACGGATCCGCGGAGCCGAGCGGCGGTGAAAGCACGGTGATGGTCGACAGTGAGTCGCGCGATCGAGACCGAGCCGAGCGCCACAAGATAGATGCCCAACGGATCCCGTGGCGGCCATTTGAGGACGTCGCGGATCGGTCGTCTGGCGGTAGAACCGTGAAGAGACGTCGGCATGTAGTCATAGACGACGAGACGTAGAAGCCGCGGAGGCTAAGCAGGTTCCTGTGGCGGACACGGCCGAGGATCTCCACCTCGATGGCGAACTCCATCTCCGCTTTGGCCGTCATCGCCTTGAGCCGCTTCACCGCGATCTCGATGCCTTTGGAGGTGCGGCGTGCATGTCGCCTTTGGAGGTCACGTACACATGCACTCACGTACACATGCACTCACGATATCGTATACATGTAGATCGATTAAGCTGTTGCGTTTTGTTTGGCGTGAAAACCACCATCTCATCTTCTACTCATTGCAATATCCCTTGCATGAATCTTGAAACATGTTGGAGGGTTAAGATAGTGTACGTACCAACATGCACATGTGGTTTTTCATTTTTGAAAATTGGGCCACAAAAATGAAATAGGTAATACTGATTCTCTTGAAGGATAGCTAAATCTTAGAACAAGATACCCACCCCGCCATCGTTGAGAACTTTTGATATGATCTCAATATATTCAACAATATTGTGTGCTGTATCCAGGAAGAAGCAAGTTACAACAGCATCCCATGCAGCTGGAACAGCAGATAAGTATTGTAAGAATGTCAATAACAGCATTCCTCCATCATACACATCTGAACTAAAAAGTGAAACAAGTGAACAAATAAAGGCCAGAATCAAAATATTAAACTTAAAAAAGACTTCAACTAATATCCATCCATGAGCAAAGTTATTGCATGCTTCAACAGCCTACATGATTGGCTCAATGGAGGTGCTTCAGTGCTCTCCGTGCTCTCCATGAAAGTTAAAAAAATGAGTTAAAGCAGATTGGGGGCCTGATTTGCAACCACCCACTACTCCACTACTAAAAAATGCTTTGGGATTTGCGCAATTTAGTTTTTGTAAGGACGTAGAAGAACTACTTTTAACTCAATTAATTTACTATGTAGCCCCGAAATAAAATCAAACAAGTTAACAAATGAACAATAATAATACTTAATATGTCTCCCATAAAAACAATACTTCATATGTACGACAAGAAACAAGACCACTACAAATTATGATTTTATGTTTTTTCACCACTAGAAGAAACCCTCTTTTCCCTTGTTGACCATAACTTAAAATTGAGACAACCTGACAAATAAAATCAGCACAGATTTTCCTCTCTTTCTGGGGTTCCACCAGACCACAGTTGTTCTGGTTATTAGCTAGTGATTTGCTTATGTGCAACTGTTAACACATTTATATGCTTAAACATGATAAACTAACCCCAATTAAAAAAACTGTTTAAAAATGCAGGAGTGTCCGTGCTTGAATAATTACTTAACCACACTGCTTCCAACCACCTGTCATCAACTTCTAGCATGCCTTCGTTGGGCCATAAACGATTCAATAGGCAAATGGCAATACATTAAGATTGTCACAAGCAGAAGCAAAGTTAAGCTAATTCTGACACATAACCCTTTATTTAAGAAAGCCAGGTTTGAATTGATTATTTGCTCATGGGTGCACCTAGAACACTACGTTAATAAATCATTTTGGACTACTCCTTTGTTTACTATCCCTATTCTAAGAGGACCGGGTCATCTTACATTCTTGGCTTTCCTCATTGTAGACCTCTACAAAATCACCAGCACACATTGAAAATCCTTCTGTGATCCCCGCACTGTTGATGGAAAAGAAGACCCAACATAAGTAAGCCAAATATACCAAAATATAACATACAAAAAGATAACAACCAGAGTATCTCTTTTCACGAAAATTATAAGTAAACATTCAATGGAAACAATTTTTCAGTTTGTACCTACAGTATAAATAATGCCAAATGACTAAAACAAGCTCAAGCATCAAACTCAAATTCTAGAATAAAATGAAGTTTAGATTAGGCATTCAAAAGCAACTGCACATTTAATTAACAAATGAAAATATTTTAACATCCAAAGGTCAAATATTTGTAGGTTCTGCAAAAAAAAAACTCCAATTTTAAATAGGTTAATTCAATTTGTGAAGTCCAAAGGTCAAATATTTGTAGGTTCTGCAAAAAAACTCCAATTTTAAATAGGTTAATTCAATTTGTGAAGTTCAAGTCTCAGATTCTTGCATTCTCAAATTTTTAAATATTCCATATGCTGATTTGTGTTTTACATACATAATACCATAACGTAAATTACCTGTAAATGTGATCAGCATAATTGTATTGTGATCAATGGAAATATTATGATCATAAGTGCACCCAACAGTATATACAACTTGGACCAAATGTACACAGAATGATGAATGGAAACATAGTATTTTGCATGGGTACACTTATAAGAAAAACATGGCATACTAAGTACCTTGAGGGATGAATATCAGGAAATGAAACAGGCCGAAGTTGATCATTGTCTGAAAGAGAATTGCAGTTGCTATGTATCCAAGGATATATAGTCCATTCATTGGCCTCTTGAGTTCTGATAAGAGTAAGTAATATTATTATCATCATGAACAACTTGATAAAGATGCTGATTGCTTTTAAATATATGTAGCTTAGAGTTAATAGATCGACATACTGGTTTAGAATGAAGCTTGAACAAATCATCATGTAATATGAGAACTCATTTCCCTGGCTTACAAAACCTGTTCAGGGGCCAAAGAAATTAGACAATTTCAAAATATACATAACATTAGCTCGTTTTCAATTGAACGTTTTTCTATAGTACCCAGAGAAGAGATCTCCAGAGCCAATCTCCCGAGCCCAGCACCAGGGACTAAACATGAAGGAGGCCTATGAAGTTGAACAAATATACAAGTCAATGATGCACGACGAGGTGAATCTCAAAGTAACTTCTGTTTATTTCTGATGTAGAAGGAAACGCTTTCATCAATCATCGATAGCGGCTCTAAGAAGAGGTGATATGCTACTTTAGCTGAAGGAAATGTGCCCATAAACAATAGTATCAACATGTGCATAATCAAACATAAATGGATATGAAGAAAAACATGAGTTTGCAAGGAGAACTTTGCTAAGGTGTTCCTTCCAGCTAGTACATCCATTGAAGATGAGTAGGTGGACAATTTGAAACAACGAAGGTATAACCTCAGTACCTCACAGGGTTCTGGGAG
The DNA here is from genome assembly GCA_036346245.1 of Bonia amplexicaulis. Classification (NCBI taxonomy): domain Eukaryota; kingdom Viridiplantae; phylum Streptophyta; class Magnoliopsida; order Poales; family Poaceae; genus Bonia; species Bonia amplexicaulis. Next base: position 12,593,031 of record CM070749.1, read on the forward strand.
CCCTGAGCAGTGTCAAAACATTTTTTTCTATCATTGCAGATAAAACAACTCCACCACAAAGAAAAACAGCTCCACCACACCCACATGCACACACAAGCACACACAAGCACACCCACCTGTAAAAACAAAAAGAGTAACAATGCATACATGCATATCCATGCAAGCATACTTGCGAACGCAAACACGAAAACCACATGCACACCCACAACTCCACAAGAAGTCCTTGTTAGTATCCACTGTTGAAAGTGAGATCATTTATAATAACTTAGAGCACAAGATTAAAAAAGTACAGTAGGTCTAAATTATTGAAGCAACACAGGACAATGCAACTTTACCTCTGCTTGCTTCGGTTAGGAAAAAGACGATTAAGCTCCTCAAGAATGGGCTTATAGCACTCATCACGTTCCTTTTGACCCTGGAACAATTTTAATAATAAAACGGCAATATTTTCAACATCAGGTCATTACATTGAAACAGATGTTCTACTTCAATTATATTGTAATGCAATCTAAAATAGCACAGAAAATTACCTCCTGAGCCCAATCTCTCACGATATTTCTTATGATGCATCTTACCTACATAAATCAGAATAAAATGAATGACAGAAGCTGCAAAGCATACAGAATGTCAAAAATAAGAGCTGTGCAAACTGAAGAGCAAATGCAAATGTAGGCAAAGGGGCAAGCTGATAGAACCAGAGGAGGAGAGCCGGTTTAAAAAAAAGGCGTGTGGATCTCCGTCCGCCTCAGGCGCCGATTCGGCGAAAGATCTCCGGCGGCGGACAAGGCGAGGAGTTGCGGCGGTCGGCGAGCGGAGGCGAGGCGGCGGACGGGCGGCGGGCGGCAGCGCCAGAGCAGCGGAGCCGGTCAGCGCGAATCCCGTGGCGGCGGGCACCACCCGGCGGCAGTGCGGATTCTGCCGAGGTCGGGCGGGCACGGCCGGGCCGAGCGGCGGCGGGCGGCGGCGTCAAGCGGAGGAGTTGCGGCGGCGGTCGGCGGCGGAGGCGAGGCGGCAGACGGCGGCGGGCAGCGCCCGAGCAGCGGAGCGGTCGGGCACGAATCCGCAGCGGCGCGGAAGCACCTCCAGCGGTGGCGGCTCAAAGCGGCGGCCGGGTGGAGGATTTCCTCGCGGCGGATCGGCGAGAAGGAGCCGCGACGGCGATTTCCTACCGGCGCAAGCAAGCCGCCACCACCACTGGCGGCGCAGACGGGCGCCAAGATCCGGAAGGTGGAGACGGCGACGGCCGGCGACGAGCACGGGAACAGGCGGTGGAAGCCCGACCGCGGCAGTGCGATTACAACGAGTACGCCCGTCCGGCGCTGACGGCGGCGGCGGCGATGGCGGCCGGATCAATAGGATCGGCCGCCTAAGCGGTGGCGCTGCCCGGCGAGATAGATCTCTCGGGCGGCGCGGTCTTGAGCGGCGGCTAGGGTTAGGATCTAAACCTGGGCGTCGATACCATGATAGAAGATAGAATTGGATGGAATTAGATGTATTGCATTGAGCCTCTCGGCGGTATATATAGAGGTACAAGACTTGGGGGCAAGATGGTACAAGGGATTGTAATCCCAATGGACTCTAACCTACCAAATATATTGTACTCTAACACAAGCAACTGCACACATGCACACAGACAACATCACCGAGAACCAAAATTATAGCATGATTCAGCAATTAAGACTTCAAGGCGAGGGGAAAAATGGATAATCAACACATAATTGAAAAGCAGTAACATTGCATCTCAGGAAAGGTGCCAGCTTTCGTAACAACTTCTTTGTTGGTGAACCAACATATAGTACCACTATCTGGGGAATGTATCAAATGAGAGCAACCCTTACCTTGTCAACATCAATTGGAGGAATGTTCAACTTCAAAGATGAAGCCATGCAGTTCTGCAGTGTTACCTAAAATAAGAAAACAGGAATTCGTATTTCACAGTTATTTAAACATATTACTATCTAGTATCTACAATTAGAAGATACCAGAAGAATAGATTACAGAAGAGCATAGGAATCAGTGCTTGATAAACTGAAAATGGTGTGTAAAATGTCGTGTGATCTCCTGTCCCAAACTTTTGGACTAGTAACACAATAACTGAATGAACAGCTAGTAGAACATATATCATAATCAGACCAATTGGGCTTTTAACAGTGATGTTAGTTGTATTATATTGACTGACATCTTCTGCGGTATATTTCAACCAGAACATAACAAGAACGCCATGTTCGTGCACTACTCCATGAGACTCTTGATAATAAAATTAAAGCATGATTGCAAAGCAATGTTTTTGCATCATGCAATTGTGAATTATGAGGAATAAAAAATAGCTTACATCTTTCAGGGTGAAGCTTACTTTTTTCTTTTTTTGAGGGTGGTGGAGCTTACATTTTCATCAGCAGAAGATTCAAAGCAATTTGTATCTTGACAGTTAGCTGCTGCACTCGCATCTTTATCACCATTACATGGTTTATCTACACCTTGGGATGTCCCCAAGTTGTCACCAACAGGATGGGAGCAACCTGCCATGTGAACTACCTCATCCTGTTTGATATATAATCAGTCAAAGTCTACACCCAACATAAAGGACTCTTCAACAACATATCACCAATGTTGTAATCTAAAGGCAACTTCTACATGAAAGCAATCATTATGTTTTAATGAAAAAAAAGGATTCAGACATAAGGCCTACCTTCTTATTGTCAGTTTCTCTTGTGGATTCATCAGTCTTGGCATCTTCACTGGGGCAGCCATGCTGTTCGTGCAATGAGGAATTGCTCGTGGTGATAGAACTTCTCGAGGAATCGCCCCTCTCGCCGGAATGAGCACAATCCGCATGATAATGTCCATGCATGTTCTCTGGACAATCATGACCATCAACATCTACATACTGACTCATGTCGAAAGGAGGTTCAAACGCCTGCAGTTCTTTCTTTTTTTAAGAATTCCATTGTGTACATTGCAGTTTTCACCAAATATACGGTACCCAAAAGATCATACCTCAAGCATGTTCAAGATAAATGATGTATTCATGGATATGCACCTGTCAAGTAATAATGTATCAAATAACAGTAGTCAAATCTATCAGCACTAAGCAGTAAGCACAAAGACTTCTATACATAAAATGAGTCAATGAAGAGTCCTGATTCATGAAGATAGAGGCATAAAGCATCATCAGCAAATCGCAAATCTCAATTTTTGAGAAACAGCTTTGCTGATGCCATATGGAATAAATTAATCAGTTACAGTTAATAAGATATGACACTGTTTTAGACTTTTAGATGATGTATAACATGATGAACAGATCTACGGCAAAGGTTTATTTCACAATACACACAAGCCAGTGGAACTATTGGTCAGCACTACAAGCAGGGTTCAAATTTTGACCGGTTTTTCCGGTTACCGCCCGGTAACCAGCCGGTTACCGGTACCGCCCCCCGGCGGGATTGGATCCAGTTCTGATATTTCCAACCTTGGCTACAAGTCCACACTCTACATGCATTAATCAAAGAATAGTACTTACCATCTCAGTCTTTGGTACTTTAGACCAAGTTGAAACAGAAGTTCCTACACAGATAAAGATATAAGATGTGGGGAAGCATATAGCATTAGATGACCTAGTTAAATCAAAATGAAATCTAAAAGTGATAAGAAAAGAGGTACTACTGAATGAAAAAAAAGGTAAAAGTGTGATGACTATAAATATAAACCTTGTGGGCAGGAGGAAGCATTGTGAATGATCGTTCGTATCTCTTGACATCCCTTTCTGCTGCATCTTGATAGCTATTACACCAACAACACAACAATTATTTTTAAATAAAAAAGTTAAACTTTTCCCATGTAGTTATGTTGCATAGATATTATTTCACGTTCCAGTTACAAGTGTATAGCTTCTCTGAGTCACCAACCATTAAAAATCAGAAACCATTTTACTTGCGTAACATCAATGATGAAACTTCAAAAGAAGCCAAGACCTGACAACGATACACTTGTTTTTCAATATAATACTTTAAGTAGGACCATGAGGCCAACAACTACATCCCCAAGTATTCACTTCAGTGTAGGCAATTTACCATGTGGATCCTGCGATTCATACAGTAACATTTTGAGAATTCAAAATACCAGTCCACCATCTTACACACCTTCCAATGGCCTCAACCAACAACAATCAAAAGCAAGCACAATGCCAGGAGACTCCACATTACTTGCACACATCTACTCATTTTTGCTCTATACGATGATCACAAAAGGTTAAGGAAAACTAACAGAAATTACCACTCCCATCCATAACCTTCAGAGCTAACATAGCTGTACTCGCAACCCCAACTAACACTATCAATTCAAACACCTCCATGCACAACTGCCGAATCTCTCTAACCACCCATACAGGGAAGCATTGTGCTGTGTTAATTGCGAACTTCCAAACTGTGTAACCCACAGCAAAAATTCGAGCGTGGCCTCCCGCGCTGGACACCAGCTAACTCCAAGCAACCACCAAATCAACTCCGGTCAGCATGTCACACTCGAATCGGCAACCGCTCCTAAACCCTACAACTCAAAATCATCATAAACTCGGACTAAGCTCCACTCCGAACTCCAGTCCACCCAATAGGGCCAAAGCTCGGAGCAGCACGCGGAACTGTTGCTAGAACGGAGCTCGGCTTCTACACGACCAATCAATCTCAAAGCGAGGGGTGGCGTCGGGGGCTGAAGAGCCCGAAAGGTGAGGATGCAACGGGAGGGGTTCGTTCGGGGCAGGAGGAGGAGGGGGGTGGATTGGGGTTGGCGTACTTGGAGTAGGCGGCGATGATGCGGCGGAGGGACTTGATCTCGAGCGCCTCCTCCAGCTCCGTGTACCGCCGCTCGCCCATCTTCCCCAGCGGCGGCGGCGAGGTAGAGCTACTTTTTTCCAGGTGGAATTGATGGGCTTTCAAATGATGAGTGAGTCTAACCAGGTTTGCTTAGATTAGTTATGGGCTTTCAACTGATGAGTGAGTCTATCCAAGTTAGAGTGAAGATGAATGTACATCAAATATGCTCAAATTTTAATTACAAAAGCCAAATTTTTATTATAAGAGAGTACGGCTTAGAAGCCGAGTTTTACATTATAAAGATCTTCCAAACCCAAAGTTTATGATATAACACAAAAGATCTTTTAAAACCACAGGTACGTTTGAGCGTAGTTGAGATCTAGAATCAGTAATCGTCACCTTCTAGAGAGTCATCATAGTCTCCCTCAAAAGGTTCCTTAATATCCTTCTAAGTTCCTTCTGATGATGATTAAATAAATATGAATACAACCGTATTCAGCAAGCCGCACTTACTTAACTACTTATCAGGATTTTATAGAACAAGATATGAATGTTCTATTATTACAGGTATAAATGTATGTTTGTTTGCAAAGATCTTTTCACTTGAAATACCAAACATTATTTATTTAAGAAAAAAGGGGATTTAATAACCTTACTTATCATTTTAGGATCATTCAAATCTTACATATGCCTTGTTGTTAGATTTATCCATTAAACACAGCTCTATTGACTAGAAGCACAGTGTGGATTTTTTAGCCAGGTGAAGTTATGAAATGATGCCAAATTCCATTACTCCATATTTACCCCGGTGTAGAATCTTTTTTTTTTTGAAAGGCAAACTCGTTGTCACAATTTTTTTAAAAAAAATGAGGAACAATCAGCTAGTGTACACATCTTAATGCTTACAAAACATATGTCTGAGAGTATCACTCAGATTGGTGATGGCTTACGTCTTTTTTTTACTTGAAAGGTTACATGAAAGCAGAGGTGAATTTAATTGTAATACACATGCTCGTCATTGCTGGTAGCAAGTCTACACTATAGTTATAGCCAGTAAACCTGAGACATATCACCAAGACTGTAAAAAAACATACAGCGAACTAAACAAATCCCTGCGTACATCCAACACTATAATATTTGGACACAGGAGGGATTTTTGTTTTAAGCATTTGGCTAAAGAAAGCATCGGTTAGAATTTAAAAAACTTGGACAGGGAACAAGATCAAAAGGCAGCAGTTTTTTTCTTGTTTTATTTTTCTGTGGTTTACTTTTTAAAACCTCCGTATCCTGTTTATATCGAGGTTGGTATTGTCCTAGTGGAATACTGGAGTGAGATGAAGTTTGTCCAAAAAAGATTTTTAAAAGTGCATATTTACCCTCTCTAGTTGAACTCCTCAACATTACACCGATATGTAATTATCAATTTGAGATGCTAATTGTATCATTGTAACATGCTAGTCAACAGACGATAGAACAAATTTGTTTCACACAACACAGAAATAGTCAATCTGCCAATATAAGAATCTGAGACCAGAAATTAGAAGCTGAAGCTCTGTGGCTTGGCAAAAATCAATGTGCGCACCACCAATTGCGGATCTCACAATCGAGACAAAAGGCAACACAGCTGAACGCGCGGCGCCGGCCAGTGGGGCTCGTCGAAAGGCGAGCAAAGCGGCGTGATGACACTAGTGTTTTTTCTGTCAGCTACAATGTTTTTTCAATCAGTTACAATGCTTTTCAGCCATAAGCCACTAAAAATAAGTCAAAATGATCACCACCTAGGTTTGGAATTCAATCAGGATTTCAGGAGAGATGCCGCATGGAGTTTTCATTCTGTGCGGATGGGTGAGTCATCCAAGCCAATAATTGCTTTTCTTAGGGGCACAAAGATAGACATACAGCCCATGCATACCGCTTATACCACATGTACACATATGTATACGTCTTTTACACACTAAGATCTAACCGAAAACTCAATAGCTTCTGAAACACGGACATATACTGTCTCACTGAACACGCACGTATATGTACATCCTCTTTGGAGAGATACTGTTCCTTAAACAGTACCGGAGAATGAGAGGCCATAATTGCTAGCTTTGGTAGAGTGGGGCAGGCAAGAGCACGGTTTGATCAAACGGGCTAAGGTGGTGATCGGTTCGGCTGAAAGTTAAAAGCTTATGGCTGAAAACATTGTAGCTAGTTGAAAAAACACTGTAGCTGAGAGAGGCTTATTTAACATAATTAAATTTAAAAAAATTGAAAAATATAAAAAATATGTTAGCCCATCACAAACAACGCAAACGAATAAGAGAAAAAAAGAACCGACAAAAAAGCTCAAAAAAAATCAAAAATTCAAAAAAAGACGAAATTATGAATAGTGCAAAAATAAGCTTAAGCCATATTGAACACCACCTTAAATGAGCGTTACGAATGGAGTCACTTGCGTTGGTGCACTGGGGGTCACCCTATACAAAGTAAGGCCGTCTCTTCGTCCCTGGACGGCGCCCATTTGGGGATTGGAGACGGTTTGGCGCAATGTGCCTGTGTTGGGCCTAGTGCGAATGGGGATGTAGTGGAAGGGAAGAGAGGGGAAATGCCAGCGTACCTAACTTTTAAACGGAGTAATTTCTCAAGATGGATCTATAAGTTAAATGTAGTACACGTTAAAAGCTTAACATCTGTACCAGCCAAAATCGCCCATGAATATCGATCTCTTCGTAATCTGTACCATAAACAGCCAAAATTCAAAAATTTCAGCCAAAAGCCATAAGCCGCAGCCAAAAAGAACATGCCCAAAATCGGGACTCGCTATGGATAGGCGTCCGCTCGGTTACAAACGAGCGGACAATGGGACCCACAAAATAGCACATATCATATCGTACCTGTCTAAACCTCTGTTAATGGGTGTGTGTGTGTTTTTTTTTCGACTGTAACTTTTGACTTTTAGTTTTTGAATTTTATCTATTCGTGATAGAGAGTACGGAGAGAAAGACAATCCCGTATGATTTGACTGATATAACTGAAGTTAGTATAATATCTACTATAATCAACTGGTATATCATACATTGAAATGACACTTCGTTTTACAGGCTAGTTCGAGGCCACCTTGCTTCAGTTACTTGTGTAGATGCAGCCATGCGGGCTAGTCCTTGAGTCCAACCAAGTTCACTTAGATTAGTGATTCAGAAAAGAAAGTTTGCAAGATAAGTCTCACTACGACTCGATCGCTTTCCTTGCCAGGTGAAGTTACGAAACGATGTCAAATTTCATGACTCCATTTTAGCTCGGTGTAGAATTTTTTCCAGAGGTAATTGTTCATGTCGCGATTTTTTTAAAATAGGGGATAACTGGCTAGTGTACATATACCTTAATGCTCACAAGACACAGGTCTGAGCCTCCTAAATGCTCCATTTTCACTATCTATGGTGTCACCTGCTAGTTGAGATTGTTTACTATGCTATTCTCCTAAATTTGCAAGATTGGATGCCCGTTTTGGAATGAATTTGTAACTGAACCGGTGCCGATAAATTACATGAAGCTGCAGAACTTACATTCTACGCAGAAGCATAGAACCGATCGTTACTTGTCGTAGTCATGATGACCATTTCTGTCTGTCCTGTTGAACGCTTGCTAATTAAGCTCTTTGAAAGTTTACATGAAAGCAGAGGTGAATTTAATTGTAACACACACGATTGTCAGAGCTGGTAGCAACTATACACTATAAATGTAGCCAGTAAGTCTGAGACCCATCACCAAGACCGTAAAACAAACATCAACGAACCAAACAAACATCGCAGCGTACATCCAATACCATACTACTTGAACACGAGGGATTTTTGTTTTAAGGGTCTGTTCTTTTTAGCTGCGGCTTATGGCTTTTAGCTGAAATTTTTAAATTTTAGCTGTTTACGGTACATATTACAGAGAGATTGATACTCATTTGCGATTTTGGCTGGTACAGATGTTAAGCTTTTAACGTGTACTATATTTAACTTGTAGATCCCATCTTGAGAAAATACTCCGTTTAAAAGTTAGGTACTGTAGCGGCTGCTAAAAGCCAACCGGCTTGTGGCCTGAAGAACAGGCCCTTAAACATTTGGCTAAAGAAAGCAAATTTACAAAACTTGGACAGGGAACAAGATCAAAAGGCAGCAGTTTTTTTTTCTCTCATTTACAAAACCTCCATATCCTATTTACGTCGAGGTTGGTATTGTTCTGGTGGAACACTGGAGTGAGATGAAAGTTGTCCCTCCTTACAGGGCAATATATTTATGAAACCTCCTTGAACAGATTCATCTTCATCCATGCTCTCTGTTTGAATATGAATAAAGCAAGGTAAATAGATCATGCATATCAGTAAATGGTGAGGGAGAAACTGATGTAAAATAGTGGCTAGTGCTCGTTACCAAACAATGTCTTGATAGTTGGCCGCTTTGATTTGGAACTCTTTTTCTTCAACTCGGCTGTTGAATAAAGCACCAAATAACTTTGTCAAACTAAAGAAACTAAAAATACATAATCCCTAAACAAGGCGTAATAGTGCACAGCATGAACATGGCCAAGAGAGAGCTAACCGATTCCTGCAACTTCATCATCATTCACAATTTCAAAGTTCTTATACGTATATCCAACAAAGTTTGCATCCTTGGATGGAAGCATCTGTAAAAGAATAGTTTTCAATTCATTGACTAAATGGCAGTACCAAAATGAAGCCCAACATGAGTAAACTTCCCCATGAGCTCCTAAACATCTGCCCCCTCAAAATCAATAGTGAGAAAAATTTGGAAATGTTTGCAATACATTGTTTTTTATATTTCATGGCTAAAGATGCATTCTTTTTCACATCCACATTCCACCACTGGTCAAGGTATAGTTTTGCTCTATCTTTGGATGGGGAGAAAACTGAGGCACATAAAGAATTGAGTACGCATGCATGCATGCCAATGCCATATAAAAGGCACACTCCAGGGAAATTTATACAACATTTCACTTGACCGGAAGATATGTAACTTTCTATAACTAGGGATGTCCTGTATAATTTCTAACTACCCAGAAGCTAGCATTTCATGGTGAATTCAGGTATACCTTTCTCCATGGGCCCGACTTAGATGAACTTTGAATTTGTGCTCCAGTCTGCAAAATAGTAATGAAAGGTAAGGGGAAGCGTGACAACTTAACCTTTCTACACAATTCAGTAAAATAACCTATCCATAATTCAAGCCTCAACAGATCAAAACCAAACAGCATTTTATCATGGAAAATCGTTAAAAAAATTGAGCCCAATTAATTAGCAAGAGTAAATTGCACCAGCCATCTTCAAATTTGCCCGGTTGTATCACTTAACAGTGCAAAGAATTATATCACCAAATTATTTAATTGTACTACTTGAGAGACACTAACCTGGCAAGTTTGAGTACTTCCGGTGCAATTTACTCAATTAGGGAAGCACAGAGAACCAACACACCCCCATCCTCTTCCATTGAAGAAGACAAAAGAAAGAAAAGTAACTAGGGAAAAGCACTCATGCATATAGTGGCAGGTGCACCAGGTGGGGACATGAGGAAGGTCTCAAAAATCCTCGAAAATTTAATGGATGTTAAATGTGTAAGGTCATGCACACATGCAGATTTATTGGACAAATTTGATTGTATGTGTGTGCCTTATAGTCTTATACATTTCTTTAACCTTCTTTTTTTCTCTCTCCAAAATGAGGTCACTTAGGATCATGAAAATTTGGTAGGTCAGGAACATGTAGGAATTTTTGGGACGTTCCTATCCCAACCAAAAAATGGGTGCACCCACCATTATGTACATTAACCTGCTTTAAGAATAAATAAGCATATTTAAAAATAAAAACACATACTTCTAAACAGAAAAGGTAAAAACAAGTAAAACAGGTTAGCAGTTTCCATTCAAACAGCAATCGTCAGATGTGAATATTTCACCAGTCTAAAATAAACAACGCCCAACATTCTGGAAGACCCCTTATGTTAGCCATTGTATTATGTGTCAGCCGCCCTGCCAACAATTGGTATGTGGCAGCCAAAAAGACACCAGTGAGTATGGAAACAAGTGGGAAAAGATGTTCTCATTTACAGACATTGTACCAGTAGTCCAGGCCACTTTGATCACTGACTGTCACACGCAGGGATAGAAATCCCGCCGGTAACCGGATTTACCGGTGGGTACCAGGAAATAATTTACCGGCAGTATTTGTTTAAATTCAATTTTGAATTTTTGAACCTAAAAGTTGAATTCTCTAATGATGTTTACATTGTTTAACACTAATCCAATATATTAAGACCTCCCGTGGTTGACTTGATGCTTTTTGCTATGAATGTATTAGGAATTTTCAATTGTTAATTATCCATAACCGGTTTTTAACAGTTTTTCTCTGATTTTTGGGGTGGTAATCGTCCGGTTTTCCCGGTTACCGATTTCAAACACAATCCAAATTCAAATTTGGTATTCGAATTTTGCCCCGTTTTTCTCCGGCTTTTCCGGTAACCAACCGGTTACTGTTACCGGCCCCCTAGTGGGATTTCCTCCGGTTCTGGGTTTTTGATCCCTGGTCACGCGTCGCGACAACCATCCAAGTTTATAGAGTAGCCAAATATTATTAACACAGATTATCTACAGGATTAAGCCAACTGGAAAAACAGAAGATTACCTCCTCAAATTTCTCGAAGTTCTGAGTATCCAGCTCGCCATTAACTTCTGGTATGAAAGCAGCTTTCATCTGATACAATTTTTCCCATTGGAGACCTCTAAACCATGGATGTGCCTAAAGTAGAAGATTTGACGATATTAGTTAAGCAAGTGGTTGAGAGCAATGAGGGTGTATGTATGCGTAAAACATGTGGAAGAGAGCACACTTTTATTTCATGGGCTCCTTTTGTTCCAAGTCTCTGCTCAACATTACACAGAAGTTTGCTGATGAGATCCTTAGCTTCAGGAGAAAGCTTAGCTTCTTCGGGAAATTTCAAGTGACTTCTCCAGTTCACAATCTGCATGAACAAAGAACAGTTTAAAATTGATTGAAATGCATGCTCATAAAGTTGCCTACATGGGTATTTTGTGTTCTGGAGTAAAGAAAAAGTTGGCTGAAATCGCTGGCAAATACAGCTTTCCATAAAACTTCCCACCAACAGGACACTTCACAAGGTAAATCCAAGGCTGTGCTTGGATTATTATAATCTAAAGTCCATGTTAGCTGTAGTAGGGAACTAGGGACGAGCTCCAGTGACCAGCTGCAACCATCAGAATCCAGCCACAAAATAATTTAATTGCAGGCAAATCACACTACCATGGTACACAATGCATTTCGGGTCTGTTGTCTGTGTTATGAATTTGACACAAGGTTGTCTCAAGTGAGTCCAGTGAGGATTGCTTAGGCCGAATATAGCAAAATTCATATAAATATCCTCGAGATGACAAATGAAGAAGTCTATGGGAGTAAACGCACATACCTTTCTACAGGTTGACATTGGATCCTCCGAATAAAATGGAGGATAACCAACAAGCATTTCGTACATGATAGCACCAAGAGACCACCTATGAAAGAAACAAATGTGATATCAAGAATCCATTAAATACACAAAGCACATGGCATGAGAAAAAATAGAAGTTTAACAACTAAAGACAAAATTACAAGACGAGAAACCTAACCAGTCACACTCCATTCCATATCCTTTCTTCAGTAGAACCTCTGGAGCAATGTAATCGGGAGTACCAACTGTTGAATATGCCTGTATGTCAGAAGTATAACCAAACATGTTAGATATACTCGTGTGCATAGCACATTGCCCCACTGAACAATCCCACTAGAAGTTCAAAGCTTAGAATATGAGCTATTTGTCTTCCTCCGAATAGTACATTGCCCCACTGAACAATCCAGGTAACCGATTTTCTTGATCTGAGCAAGCTCCATTCAACTTACAGTATCCCTCCCATCAGTCATTGACTTCACTATATTAAATTCGACTTGGTTCAACATCATGTAAATTGGCATATTGCACCAAAACCGTGTATCCTTAGAACTGAAAATGATTTTCATTCATGTTTATATATTCTGATAGTTCTTCATTCAAAAAGATTCATGTTCAATGTAACTACAACCTTGTCAGTGGAAACACAGTTGAAAGCTTGAAAATCCAAAGGAGCAAAATAGTTTTGATATGATTTTATGCCAGGTAGGAGGCCAAAAAACAGATATAGTGTAGGTGGCAAGCTAGCACAGCTGTCCAAACGAAAGGCCATATCTAGTGTGGATTCATTACATCAAATGAAAAGACGTACTACATAACATTAACATATCAACTTATAAAGATGTGGCATCATAACACTGATAATGTTGTTTCCCGACCATCAGTAAGTTGATTCAACTCATATATGAGACTTACCAGCATTCGTCGGTTCTTTTGCCAATGTGACAATTGCTCCTGCTGTGTACGCTTAGGTGCAGAAGAGTTGCTTAACCGACTAGTATTATCAGGCAGAGGCTTGGCACCTTTTCCAGATGTATAATCTGGCTCATTCAAATTTGGAAAATTACTACTATCCAAAGGTTTACACAAACCGAAGTCTGAAAGCTTCAAGTGACCACTGTGATCTAACAATAGATTATCTGGCTTGATATCCCTGACAAAAAAACACAAAGATACATCTTGTGAACTATGGCACCATCAAATTTCTTAACAAAACATGGGAACATTTATATGATACCGATGAATGTAGTTGTGCTTGTGAATGGACTCTATTGCTAGTACGGTTTCCGCAATGTAAAATCTGGCTTCATCTTCTGTCAGTGTGTCCTTGCGCATAAGCAAAGTCATCATGTCACCACCAGGAAGGTACTCCATGATGAGATACAAGTACTCTTCATCTTGGAAAGAATAGTAGAGCTTGACTATGAAAGCACTATCAACTTCTGCAAGAAGGTTTCTTTCGGCTTTGACATGTTCTACCTGAAATATGCATAAACATGTAAGAGGATAGCATGTAAATCAGACATGGAAAATAAAAAATAACGCGGATAGACCGTACATGGTACCTGGCCCCTACGAAGCATTTCAGATTTCTTAAGCTTTTTCATTGCATATACATTTCTAGAGGCCTTCTCTCTACAAAGACGGACCTGCAAGATTAAAATTTACAGTGACATTAAACATGATGCACATGGCAATAACCTCAAAAATACATATAATTGGTGATGAGTACTTAGCTAAAATTGTACTTTTGTAACAGGCTAACAGCACATACTCTTTTAGGGGTTTAATAGAGCAGGGAAAGAACAACACAGTAAGTAAAGAACAGAAATAAGTCGCAAATAACTGAAATAGAAGACAAAAAAAAGAGTAGACACCAGCCCAGTTAGTATATAAGAATTGTTTAAAACTACATGGGTCAACTGCAGTAAGCAAGGAACAGTTTTCTCCTATTCACTTGTTGAAAAGGAAGAAAGGTAAGAGCCTTGTATAAAAAAACTGTTGATCCAGATGTCGACATATAGAAATAACATATGATAAAGTAGCAGACATATGGATTAATTTTAAAAACAAAGTCCACAGTGAACATCAAGGCCAACCCCCTTTTTTGGTCTTAATAAGTTTCAATGGTAGATCGTACACCTAAAGGACAGGACCCTTTTTCTGTCCCAAGTAATTTTCAGTGGCAGATAGCAGGAGGTTTGCAAGCCATAAGCAGGTGGATCAGTATTTCTTTGTAAAATATGCAAGTCCCTTGTGGACTTGATGCTTGCAGCCTTCAAGCTGCCATAAAGTGGTCGGAACATGAATGGTGAAATGGAAAAACTAAGAGTGCCTTAAAATATTTTTTGCACACATGCCTGCGGTGAATCATGGAAATTCAGCAGAAGCATGCATCAAGGGACCACATGACAAGTTGAATGCCATCACTATGGGGTACCAAAGATTGGATGGCCCATCAAAAACCAAAATACCAAAGAATCTAATGTGTCAAATAAATGTAAGGACACCTTTTTGTACAAGCAGCATATTTGCCTTTTCCCACTATTCTTACAGGAAGAACAGCTCCATGTTAAGTGGGAAATATACATGAGGGAGCACAAAGCAGCACAATTTTCCAATCAGATAAGAGATTCAACTTTATAGTAAAAAAGGTTGTATGAGCAATAATGTCAATCCCGACATTGGTCTGTCTGAAGCTACCATTGATGGGATAGAATAAAAAGGCTAAAAATAACTCATGTCATGTATTGAATTGCTCTGCTCTGCACAAATTTTTAAGGTCCTGTAGTTAGGAGGTTAAACAATGGAGACCAAAATGAGCAGTACCTCTCCAAATGCACCTCTTCCTATAATTGTCAAAAGCTCAAAATCTTCAACCCCCATCTTGTGTCTCTGCAAACGCATATATTCAGTCTCCTTTTTCTCCAAATGTTTTAGAATGTTGTTTTGCTCTTCTACAGGAACTTCAGCATCCTGTAATTTCCTCTCCAACATCCAGCGCCTAAAAGTAAACCAAAATATCAGAAAGGTATGATCACAAAGTCGTAGGCAGTGAATGGGCATCAAATAGAAGTGAATTACACATCAAAGAATGAAGTAGATTGAAATGAGCTACTAGTGATGCAAAAAGAAGCCTTAGTGAGTAATGCCGATTAGAAGTTCAAATTGAGTAGGAAAGAATCAGCTCATCGCAGGTTATCAAGATTGTACTTTCAGAATTTCAGAACATTGAAATCCACAGCAATGGTGTCAAATCAAAAGCTCTGGACAAGACTGCATGGCATTCAAAATGTCTCATGTGGTTTAATGCATCAAACGTGAAAACGAATTCATGAACCATATATGGTATTGTGTTAATAAGTTTTGCTAAGCAACTTCTGTAACCCTAGAACTCAATATACTATTCAAGCTACCAACCTAACTTGGAGTTAGTGCCTTAATCAGATGGGCGAGGCCGGCCGGGCGAGCGGGCGGCGCGCCAGGCCCCCAAAAACCAGGGGCCCCCATATATGCATACGTATAGTAGTATAGTACTACTATCCGGTCCGGATCCGGCTCGGCGGTTGAGCGGTTCGACTTCTCATCTTCATAATTCTGATATCCTTTTCGTGATTTCGTCTAGGGCCTGCCGCCTGCACAGCGCCACAGCATCATCATCGCGCGCGCCTAGCGAGTAGCGACGTCGAGTTTGGCGGCGGCGCGCGGGTCGGGCGCGCCTAGCGGTAGCGGCGTCGGAGGTGAGGCGGCGGCGCGTCTGCGAGCTGCGGCGGACGAGCCGGCGCGCGTCAGAACTGCTCAGCGGTCGCAGACGAGCCGGCGTGGCGACGTCCGACGAGCGTTTGCATGCGAGCATGCGGCCGCGCTGACCAGCGTAGCGCGCGTAGCGCGTAGCGCTCGGATCTCCTCGCTGAGGCGAGGCGCCGACCGCCGAAAGCCGTCCGCCGAGGCGCGAGGTTGGCTCGCGGTGACCGTTGGCCGCTTTGGCCGTCGTCCGTCTGCCCGTCTTTAGACGTCTCGTCGTCTCTCCGGCCTTCGCCGCGCTACGTACGTGATAATCTTGCAATCTTGCATATTAGGAATTTTTAATAAATAATTAGTGTTTTGTTAATTGTTATTTGTAGTTACTAATTATACTATTGACCTATTGTTCTTTAAATTTTCAGTACCATATCATCTAGAAAATATGCATCCGTGGTGAAAAGAAAAAGAGGAAACAAATAGATGAGTTGATTGAATCACGGAGGGATCCATTGACAAATTTTTAAAAATGTCTGACGGTTCAAGAAATCTCGATGAATTGGCGATAGTTGTTGTGGAGGAAGATGCTAATGTGAATATAGAAGATGAGGGCCCTACGGAAGATCATGTCAACATCAACACAGATGATAACAATGTGAGTGATCATGAGCACATATTTAATTCATCTGCTACAGAATCTGCTAGTTTTGATGAACCAGTATTTACTACAAATATTTATGATCCGATAAATTGGGGTAATCTTGATAACAAAGCAAGAGACATATTAGTGGAGAAGGGGCCTATAAGAGAAGAAAATATTGAATTTCCTTTGGATGACAACTCAAGACATTTTAAATACGGTCATTACTCTAGAAAAATGAGCAATGGAGAGGTACATGATAGAAAATGGTTAGTTTATTCAAAACACATTGATAAGGTGTTTTGCTTTTGTTCAAGCTTTTCAATTCGATAATTGCAAGAGTTCATTGGGCGTGATGGGTTTAGAGATTGGAGGCATATCAATGAGAGGTGAAAGAACATGAAGCTAGTGTCGAGCATATTTCCAACATGAGTTCTTGGAATGAACTAAGAGTTAGATTGAGCAAACATGAAACGATCGATAAAGAGCTACAACGACAAATTACAAAGGAGAAAGAACGTATAAAGCGGGTTCTATTAAGAATAGTTGCCATTGTGAAATTTCTTGGCAAACGTAATTTGGCTTTTAGAGGATCCAATGAACAACTTTACAATGATGTTAATGGTAACTTCTTAGCTTGTGTTGAGATGGTTCTTTGAATTTGACTTGGTAATGCAAGACCACCTCAGGCGTATTCAAAGCAAAGAGATTCGATATCATTATCTTAGTCATAAAATTGAGAATGAGTTGGTTTCTCTTTTGGCTTCAAATTATAAATTCAATCATAAAGGCATTAAAGAGGCCAAATATTTTTACGTTATCCTTGATTGTACACGGATGTGAGTCACCAAGAACAAATGAGCTTGTTGGTTCGATGTGTTGATATTTCGATGGCAAAATAAAAGTTGAGGAGTACTTTCTTGGTTTCTTGAAAGTGGATGACACATCTGGTTCAGGGCTTTTCAATGTATTGTTTGATGCAATCAAGTCTTTTGATTTAAATGTTGGTGATATTAGGGGTCAAGGTTATGATAATGGCTCTAATATGAAAGGAAAAAACAAGGGGGTGTAGAGACGGTTGCTTGATATGAATCAAAGAGCTTTGTATATGCCATGTGCTTGTCATAGTCTTAATCTTACCCTTTGTGATATGGCTAAATCTTGTGCTAAAGCTATTTCATTCTTTGGAATTGTGCAAAGGATATATGTATTATTTTACGGTTCTACTAAAAGATGGAAAGTTTTGCTTGACCATATAGAAGGTTTAAGCTGAAATCATTGAGCAATACTGTTGGGAGAGTAGAATCAAAAGTGTCAAAGCAATTAGATATCAAGCTCCTCAATTAAGGTCACTCTACTTGAGTTAATGGAAGATAGGGATCTGAACCCAAGGATAGGAGTGATGCAAAAATTTATATGAAGTGCTTGGTAGCTTTGAGTTTATAATTGGTATGGTTATTTGGCATGATATTTTATTTCTTTGTAAATCGTGAGCAAGAAGTTGCAATCACCATCCATGTGCATTGAGTCTACCTTGCAACAAATAGAAGGCATGGTTAAATACTTTAATACTTATAGAAATGAAGGGTTTGCTTGAGTATGATCATTGCCAAAGATATTGCGACTCAAATGAATGTAGAGCCATCATTTCGATTAGCGGCGTGTTCTTAGGAAGAAGCAGTTTGATGAAATTGATTGTGATGAAGCGGTTTGCAAGTCGAGAAGGAATTTGAAGTTAATTATTTTTCGTTATGGTTGATATGGCAATCAATTCATTGAAAAGTAGATTTCAAGAACTCCAAACATTCGGAGTATATTTGGATTTTAATGAGTTCAACAACATTGAAGTCATTGGATCGAATCGAATTAAAAGAATGTTGTACAAAATTTGCAGAAACTTTCTCTCTAGATGGTTCATCTGATGTTGAGTTAAATGATCTAATTTCTGAGTTAAGTGTTATGCAATTGACTTTATCAGATAAACCAATGTCTGCTATGGAGATCTTTGAGTTTGTCAGAGAAGCGGATTGTTATCCTAATATTTCTATTGCTTATCGGATTTTATTTACTATGCCTGTGACTGTGGCATCAGCTGAAAGAAGCTTTTCAAAGTTGAAATTGTTGAAGAATCATTTAAGGTCAACAATGTCTCAAGAGAGGTTAAGCGGTTTGGCAACTTTATGTATTGAGAAGAAATTATTGGATGAGATTGATATCAATACCATCATCAATGACTTCGCATCTAGAAATGTCAGAAGAAATTTTTAAGGTAATATCTATAAACTCTTTGATATGAATTTTTCTTTAATACATAACGTATTTTAAGTGTTTGTTGGTAAAATTATATATATATATATATATATATATATATATATATATATATTTAGATATTTATACTAGGGCCTCTATTTCTAGTTTAGCCGGGCCCTAAAATCCCAGGACCGGCCCTGCAGATGGGCTTTCTATTTTGGCATGTGACCTGAGCCATATATGGTATTGAGTTATAAGTTTTGCTAAGCAACTTGTGCAACCCTAGAACTCAATATACCTGAACCCGTGTTAACCATTCCAATCCCAACATGGCATGTGACCTGTATTGTTAAGCATCCTGCTCAATAACAGCAAGAAGGGGGTGGTTTGCTGTTTTTTCTATTCTACAGAGCAATGGTAATTTAGAATTTTCCTACTTGTATGTAAAACTTGAGTAAAACTTGATGGAGTCAGGAACCAATTCTACATCAAAAGCAGGCAAAAGTACCAAATAATTTATGTCTATTGGCCTACCTCTCTTTCCTATCTTGCAGGGACTTCATGTGGGTCTTGTAGTGGTTCTCAATGTACTGTTTTGCTGCGGCAACCCTCTGCTTCGTCGCACTAGAAGGTGCGTCATCGATTGGGGGCTTCCCCAGATCCTTCATGTGGCTGGCAGCCACCGCTGGACTCTTCGATTTGTCCCTCGGCTGGAACTTCTGGAACCAACTTCTCGCAGAATCCATCTCCGCTCACAATGGCATCATCTCTGGAACCAGCGAGCCTCTTGTATTGACACAACCAGCAGCAGTCCACAGGAACTCTGAAACGGTCAATCCGCTCCAACTGGATCAGATATCCAAATCAGCACTTCTCCATGGAACCCGATGCTGAGAACGATGCCTCTATCTGAAAAAAAGAGCAAAAAATATTCAGTCAGAATCGCCCGACCAAGTTGCCATCCATCGCACGATTAGACGGAACGGTCAACAAAATAATTCCAAGTTACAAATTTCTGCCATTTTTGGCCATGGCATACATAAACCTACTCCAAAATTTCAAAATCTAGCCACGTTGAGCTCGCATTGTCCACCAAAAGGAGCAGCTAAAGCACCGGTTTCGAACCAGGAAGAGTCAGTTAAGATCCCAATTTGCAGCCGGAAAAAAACCCAAAAAAATCTCGAACAGCCGCATCCCCGCACCGAGAGCCGCAGAATTCGATCCAGAAATCGCATTGCCGCCACGCGAGACCCCCAAA
Organism: Bonia amplexicaulis; assembly: GCA_036346245.1. Lineage (NCBI taxonomy): Eukaryota > Viridiplantae > Streptophyta > Magnoliopsida > Poales > Poaceae > Bonia > Bonia amplexicaulis. The sequence continues at coordinate 12,613,215 of CM070749.1, forward strand.
ATCACAAACAGAAAGGCAGCACCAAAAACCCATAAACCAACAGAAAATTCCAGCCCGCTCAAAACCACGAGCCGCAGAAGCAGAACACCAATTCGCCACGAGCAGAAGCCCACCAAAACCCGCAAGCCCAGCACACACTCCCCTCCTCCCAAGCCGCAACTCACCCACGGCCGCGGCCGCAAAAACCACAGCAAAAGGGGGAAGGGAGGGGGGAAAAGGCGAAACCACGGGCCAAATCGGGGGCGGGGAGGGCGCTCACCTCGGCCGGGGCGGCGGCGCGGGACGCGGAGCGGATCTCGGGAGGCGAGGCGGCGATTGGAGCAAAAGGGGGCAACCAACTCCTCGCTTTTCTTCCCCACTCTGCCGCCTCCGGGTTGGTTGTCTTTTGGTGGGCAAAGGCAAAGCAAAGCGTGAGAGGGAGAGAGAGGGGGGGAGAAGCGTAGGAGGGAGGAGGAGACGGGGCTTGCCTTTGACTCGCCGAAACGAAACTTCCTGCTGCCCTCTCCCCCTCCTCCGGCCCCGCGCCCCGCCTGCGCGCGCGCGCAACGCGACTCAACCCGTTCATTCCGTTTATTTTATTTTGAAGGGAGGGGAGAAAATTAATAAATGGAGCTCGTTTTGCTTCTCTTGCTTGTTTGGACGCGCCGGCGCGCTGCATGCCGCCTACGGGCGGGCGACTGGTATGGGCTCCTCCTGCTGTCCCTGTGAAAAACGTCTCCGGAACTTGACATTTGAGTGTTCCACATAACTACATTCCTGTAGACCTGCAAGTCCTACTCCTACGCTTGATCCCTGTTAAAGGGTGCTTATTTTGGGTTTTTTTATATTTTTAGTTTTTTATTATACCTAACTTATTTTACATTACAACGGCTAGTATTTTTTGACATAATTAAATTTAAAAAAATAAAAATAGAAACAAACAAGTTATCTCACAATGGACAATGTAAAGGAACACATAAAAAAAAGAGAAAAGCCCAAAACCAAAAAAGACGGAATTTAGAAATAGTGAATTAGAAACCAAAAACCAGAAACTGAAATCGAAACGAGCGGGGCCAAGTCCTGCTAACCGAGCCTCTCTCACCCAAAAAAATAGCATGACTTGGTTCGGAAAATGAAAACTAAGGACTTATTCATATTTACTTCTGTTAAAGAAGACGGAAACCGATATAAACATTCGACTTTTCGAAGCGGCTTCTCCTCTTCTCTCGCTCTCGTCTTGCTTCAGGGATAAGGTAATAGGTCACGGGCGTATCACGCACCGGACCTCGATCCTCCCGCTCTCGTCTTACGCACGTATCTCTCCCTCACTTTCTCCACCACTCGTCATCTCTTCTAGAAGCTACTTCTTTCTACCACTACTATTTTATTTTCAACCAAAATCATTAGCCATAGATTGATAACCAAAAGTCATCAGTTACAACTAATATCTTGACTTCGCCACTAGCCACAGCCAGAAATCATCCGTCACAACCAATACAAATAAGCCCTTCATTCTACGAAGTTTCTCCGGTTCAATTTGTAGATCAATGATTCCGACTAACAGCCCACCCACTCAGGCTCGAACATGAGGCGCTTAATTTCGAGAGTGCACGTGCATGTGAATGCGTTCAGTGGTTAAAGTGTGTATCACGCTCTGTGGGACTTTAGAGTCTCCACCTTATCTTATTGTGTGTGTTGGACATACCCACGTGGGTGCGTCAGCATATGTGGTGTTGTATGTGCACGTGAGTGCGTCTTTGTTATACTCATAAAAAAATAACTCTCTTGAGTGTTCGACGTAACTACTTTATTATTGTAACACGGGGGTATAAATATTTTAAAAAGTTACTATTGTTTAATAGTAACTTGATCCCGCTCCAAACAACTTCTAGCTTTTTTTTGGTTTTCGGCTTATTTAGACTAGAAAACACTTGGAACGCGTCACCTTCTAATTTTGGTTTATTTTAGTTTTTTGTTTTTTTTTTTTTTTTTTTTCCTTTATTCCTTTGCATTGTCTACGATGATATAATTATTTTTTTTTTTGAATTGAATGATTTAAAAAAATCTAATAACTACTACAGTATAATTTCAATTAAAAACTAATAGTCAGATCCAAACTTAAGCTCTTTAGAGCGTCCCAACACGCTGACTTAACTCTCTGTTACTGCTAGAAACGAGCACGGAATGGCGCTTTTGTTCTCGCCAGCGTTGGTTGCCTACCACACGGCAGCGACACACATGTTCTGAATCTTAACAACCCGAACGCGTGGAACGGAATGTATAGTGTCTGTTAGTTCCCAACCGTGCAAACTTACAATCCTTTGCTTCCAACTCCATGGTTTTCCATGTCGTACGTCACCAACTTCACCGTGAGCCTGAGCCTAGGCCTAGCTACCACCTCTGCCTCTTCCGTGTCACCATCGAGCTTTCTTTCCGCGTCATGGGGACAGGTACACCCACCGCTGTATTATGTACCTTCTGTGCTGTGAGCTTGAAGAAGCAGCAGCAGATTTCTTCAAGCCAAATGCAACCATGAGCGATACGCTTCGCGTTGGCCGGACGGCCCAAAAGTCTGACCATGATCCTGTCCGACGGTCGGGACTTGATTCTGGACCGAGAAACATGGCTCCGTTTCTCAGTTTCTGGCATTATCGGCTTATCTTGGTGAAGCCTTCAACGTACTGGCATGAGCCTTCAACGTACAATTTGATATAGTCTATTTTTACCGTGGTGTTCGGATAGTTGCTGGTCTTTCCTAATCCACATTGTAGTAAGTCCAAACGAATTAGATTGGCTCCACGAATTAAACCAAACATCTCAATTCTACTAGTGGTATCTCTTTCTCGCTCCAAGTAAATGAGCTCTAACCTTCACAACATACCGGATCTTCTCACAAACTTCTTGAGAAGATCAATCGGACTATCTTGACTCCATCTTGTCTAGGAGTCGCACAAACTTCTTGAGAAATCTGTAAGAATGAGGAAGCCGACTAGAGGTGGGTGAATATGCATTTTAAATTTCCTCTAGCTAAAATCAAGTTTATAATATGGAAGCGAAAATCAAATCGGTTTTGCAAATATGGCAGGATGGTCGTAAGCACGTCTACGACCATATAGTCGTAAGATCTTCAACGTTCACGTAGTTGTAAGTCCTACTGCGACTACCCATGTAGTCGTAAGTCTTATCACGACTATCTCATGCTCATAAATCTTTCTATGATCATGTAGTTGTAAGTCTTACTGTGATCACTCTATGGTTATAGGGATTCCTACGACAAGTCTATCTCCAACCGTCTTATTTATGATAATGAACTGCATTGTCGATGCGTCTGATAAGGCGGTTAGAACGTGTGTTAGTCCACTAACTGCACACGACCTCTCTCTGACAACATCCGCTACACAGTGGACGGTCTCTTGTGTCTCTCTGGCAGTAACCTTCATCAAGCGGTTATCATCCGAAGCATCAAGGCGTCTTCCAGCGCGAGACAACTGCCGTCGCTTCACCAGCTATTTAAATGTTAATGTTAAAGGGAGACGATGACGATTGGGTGAATCATTCACGTAAGATGGCACTAGCCATTCGTGTAACTCTCTGTTGTAATCCACTTTCTAGTAATTAGCAATCATACTAGACGTATGGTTGTTATTCTCTTAGGAGAAGGTCCAAACCAGGATAAAGATTCTCGTGCCTCTACTTCGCAGCTGCATACACTGAGTTGTCTAAGAGTTCTCCCGAATCCAAATAAATCATACGTAAGATCGATATCAAAACATCAACAGTTGGCGTTATCCGTGGGGATCCTCTTCTTCCAAAACTTCGGTAATTTCCTTGTCAGCAAGTTTTTGTTTTTCCTCTGATGTCCTCATGGCAGATGAATGGAATGAGGAGATCTGGTTCGACTAAGCGAGTATCGACATGGAGGCCTGCTACGGCTATGAGCGGGTCTTGCTTGCTTCCGATGGTGAACGTCTCCCTGGAGATTTCTCCGATGATCCCGGAGACGCCGCCGCTGGAAAGGCTGATGAGGGATCAAAATCTCCCACAGCAGTACACCAAACGGAGGACTCATCTCCCCCAAGCGGCAGGGGTCAATCCGACTATCATGAGGGCTCGCGACGCGATAGTGGGTCCATCCCCAGCGTTCGAGTCCCACAGCGTCGCCCCACGCAGTTTTGCAGAGCCTCAGACTCTGCCAATTGGGATTCGCATCACCAGCTCCTAGTGGCGACTCTTCGGACGACCCAGCGAAGGCTATGGGCGGGCACACTTCGTGTTCGTCCGTATTCTCGCAGGGAGCAGATTAGGTTGGGGACAGTTATAACCCGGACTCCCCCTACCTGGCAGGGGCGATGCGCTCTCACTGGATGATTCTTCAAGCGAGAGGCCCTCCGTCGAAAGTGGATATTCTAGACATGAGGTTTTTGCTCTGCCCTTAGATTCTCATCTCCCACTCGGAGGAAGGACTGAGGATGCTCCTCGGCCATACTCGGACAACCAACGCTGGCATGAGGTTATACTTTTCCTTTACATAATTTCAATCTTCTAGCATGTAGTTATGGTCCTAATATGATTGTACAAACACTAACATCAAGTAGTTCTTTAGTCCAGTGAAATTGATATGCTTTAACTATATATTATATCTCACTCGCGTGTGCTCGATCGCTCCTATGCTAGTCTACATATGGTCCCATTTCATACCTTATCATGTAGTTTGATCCCACGCAGAAGGCAGAACCATTCGTGTGAAGCGTAACACTGTCCATTTTGATTGAAAAGAAAGATATGCTTCCGCGTAATTTAGCCTTAGCACGCAAATTCCTACACAATTAGTCAAACAAAAGCCCAACGGCCCATGTGAAGCTAATAACCACCTCACCAAGCTTGAATGCTCTCTTTCACTTCAAAGGATTTTTTACACCCATAAATTAACCCGTTAATCTATTGTATATTAGTAAAACGGAAGGAAAAAAAGGCACCACATTCACTTAAGGGCTAGAAATTACCATATTAATCAAAGAATAGCGAGAAAAATCTACACCGTCGATTATGATAGGTCCAAATTATAATAGTGAATATCGATCAATATATATTAAGGTTATTATAGTTGTATAACAAATACAATTGTATATTTAATCACATATAGAATTGACTAACAAATATAATTTTATTTTTAAATATAATTATATATATATAATCTCTAGTTGCGTATTTATACGAGGAATTCGGCTAGTCTTCAACAAAACAGTGGTGGCTAGTGGGTGTGATCATGGCCAAAATTGCTTTTACATCATATGCTTAGTGAGACTATTTTCTACAAATACATTAGTTTTGAGGGGCAGAAGTATGATCATTAGTCAGTCAGTTGTTAACAGAAAAGGCGCAGTTAGTGTGAGAAATGATCATTAAGAGAGAGAAACAAGCTAAAAGAAACAAACAAAAAAAGTCAGGCCAAGCCAAAGTCTTCTCTATCTAATTATCATTTTTACTTCTTTTTCTGCCTCTCGCTTTCAGTTTATCTTATTTTTTATTTTTGGCGTATAATTACGGTCGTTGTATCTATTTTTCTCTATTTCCTTTTTTTGTTTTTGTTTTAAGTCCAAAGAAAGAAGAGAAGGGAACGGAAGTAAGCAAGACTGGGAGAGAGCTTCATCTCTCTCTCCTCTCGCAGCTCTCAGATCCAAAACCCAAGCGCATCCCCCGAAATCCAAACCCTAGCACCCAATTCGCGCTGCCGCTGGGGTTGTGCGGAGATGAGGGGCGTCAGGGCGGATGGCGTCGGCGGCGGCGCCTCCTCTTCGTCTTCCACCGCAGGTGACTCCTTTCGCTGGCTGGTTTTGGTGTATTTTTTTGGTGGGCTGTTGTTGAGTTTGATCTGGTTGGTTGTAGTACTTGGGTTTAGTGGTGTTATTGTTGATTTGGTGCTAAAAACGACGCCTTTTTTCCCTGTTTGTGATGCGCATCTTCGCGTGTTTCCGGGGAATCATTCGGGTTATTGAACTCGAGCAGCTAAATTTCTTGTTTCTTGCATGCAGTTTGGGTAGATATCTGTTCCTGCGCGGTGTTGATAGAATTTGTGGCCTTTTTCTTCTGCAGAGAACATGCGCTTCGATGCGGCGCAGTATGGCTTCTTTGGCAAGGCGCCCATGGAGGAGCTGGAGCTCGGCAGTCTGTTGGAGGATGGAGGTGTGAACGGCGATGGCAGCGGATTTGGTGAACGTGATGATGGGGGTTACCAGTTCTCTTCTGTGGGCGAAGAGGTGTGGTTCTCACTTCTCAGCAACTTCATATCCGGCAAAGCCGGCTTCGTTTTTGCTATGAATTGTGTGCATTGCATGCTTCATAGAGTTTCGTTTTCGTTGGTGTTTGCTACTGTTGGAACGAGTGGCCACTTAGTGATCTTTTCTGCAGTACGAGTCATAGCTTGAAGTTTTGACATGCCCACAGGCATAGCAGATACTTTCGGTCTTTCGCTGCAATGAATCAAGGATCAGATTGTGCGGCCTAACTTTTGACGTTATGGGGTCAATATTTGGCGCAACTGAAGATCCATCCCACTAATTTTAGAGACGCACGCGTTTGATATAATATAATTTAGAAAATCATATGCCCAATTGTGCCCTGTGTAATTTTGAAGGAGAATTCTGTATGCTGGTTGGCCAGGAAAATCTAGAAATTTTGCTGCTGCTAGCTGGTTAGGACTTTGATTGAACAAGATTGAAATACCTGATTAGTGTCAAGATGTTAGGACTTTTCTTTCAGCACTGCTTTCTTGTTTGACTACTGTGGTCCTGTTCCTTCTATATGTCGTCACAAACATTTGTCTTACTCAGTTACTCTTTTATTCCTGCAGATTGATTGTACGAGTAACTTGTCTGAAATCGATGATCTTGCAAGCACTTTTGCAAAGGTTAGCAACTTCTATCACTAACTTGACTACTTCAATTGGTGTCTTCTATTTCAAATGTTTCATAACTATAATTTTAAGATGTCTAATTATCTACCTTAACTTTAAATGTCCAAGTTGGCGAATGATCCTCTGAGTAGCATGTTTTTGAAGGCTTATTACTATATGCTCAGTGCAGTTGTTTAATTTCCTGGATTGTTTTATGATTCTTTTTTAACTTATATTATATTCAACTAATATGTTCTGAACACAATGGCCGATTGTGTCAAATTTAGCAATCCCAAAAATGACTTTCTAAAGATTGCTGGAGTACTATGTGATACATTAGGGCACTCCCCTCCCTTTTCAGTTTTAGCCATTCGCATAAAAGAGGGTAAACCACACCATATTCTCAAATTTATCTGGTCACATAGGTTCAAGATAGGGTATGAATCTCGGAATTCCATTTTTAATGTGTCTAAACTTGAAAGTTCTAATGTACTAATATTTCATACATAAAAGCAGTAGGTAGAGTACTCTGTGGAGATCTGCGAACCTCACGAGTTAAACTGAGTATCCTCAATCTATGCAGTTTATAGTAGGGGTAGATCTTGTTGTTAGGACACATGGGTAAATGGGTGATTCGAACGACCTCCACCTCCACATGTGTTAAAACCTCAAACACATGCAAAAGAGAGAGAAAAATGTTTTGTGTGTGCATTTACGTTTTTAGTGGTTCATGCGGGGGCAGGGTGATAGTATATTTATTATTGGGAAAGTAATACTGTAAAGGTGTATAAATTGCAAAATAACATCCAATGTGAGGTTGACAAGTGGGCCCTGAGGTCACTGATACCTTGATGCTTCATTATAGTTTTGATTTATCCAATTTCCCTTAATTTATGATGATGCTTTATTTCTGCTTCCTTACACTGCATATTGAAAAAAAAATGCCTCATCTATCTTCAGTTGAACCGAAGTATTAGTGGAACAAGGAATCCTGGTGTTATTGGTGATAGACGATCAATTTCTAGGGAAAGTAAGTAACATTTCTGCCCTCTATTACCACTGAAGCTTAATATTGGAAAAGTTCATCTGTGCTCTGTGCAATCTAAAACATAGGTAAACTTAATATTGTACTGAGAACCATATTAAGGCATGTTTAATAGGGAAGAATGATAATCAAACCTGTAAACATATTCCAAAAAGATGTCTACATTTTCAAATCTTTATTCTTAAACGAGCTGTGTTCCTGAGCTAAATATTGTGTTTCTTCAGGTTCTTTGACTACTGACTGGGTTCAGGATGCAGACTCCCCCAACTGGGTAGATCTGAACACACTAGATAGCGGTGAATTTCAGGACAGCAAACAATGGTGTTCACAGCTGCAGTCTTTGCCTCAGTTTGGACAGTCGAAACCACTGTGCCAAACATCTTCCTATCCCCAGGAACCATTACAGCACCTCTCAAGTGAACCTATTATTGTAAACAGATCTTCATTTGCATCCTATCCACCGCAAGGTGGTGGTGGTGGATTATCTTACCCTGCCCAAGGTCTTACACGGCACTCGAGCATTCCATCACCTGGTACTGGTCACCAAATGGGTTCTCCAAGTTCGTCGCTTTCTGGTTCTCCATATCATATGACTGGTCTACCTCATGGACTGCGTTATGGGCGAAGCATGTCTTACACTGCTGCAGATCTGTCAGTGAACAACTTCCTGCAAAATGACTGGCCAAACCAAGCTGGTCCTCTTGCTTTTGAGCATCTTAATCCACGGCCCAGTTTATTGCAGCAACAATTATCGCCTCCAAGTAGTTCAATGTCTTCATTGCTATTTTCTCAGCAGCAGCAGAGATTGCAACCAGTCCAGCCATCCCTTCACAATTACCTAAACTTGCAGCCTCACCTATTCTATCACCATCATTCTCCAGATATAATAGCCAAGTCTGATCCTGTTCGTAATGTGCCTTCACCAAGAGACAAGAGATCAAGGTTAGGGAGAGGGAAACAAAGTATATGCTTTTCTCAACAGCCTTCTGATACAAGTGCCCAGAATATTGATAATGGGGGGATAAAGTTCAGATCCAAGTATATGTCATCCGAAGAGATAGAAAGTACGTTAAGAATGCATCACTCTGCAAGTCACAACAGTGATCCTTACATTGATGACTACTATCACCAAGCTTGTATAGCCAAAAGATCTGTCAATTCTCAGCTGAAGACTAATTTCTTCCCTATGGCAATAAAAAACTTCACCTCAAAGTCCCGGTCCGGTGGTGATCAACATTCATATCTACAGGTTGATGCTTTGGGAAGAGTTTCGTTCTCTTCCATTCGTAGGCCTCGCCCTCTTCTGGAAGTTGATATGCCTGCATCTGGTGATGGTTTATATGATCACAAGCCATCTACGAGGCCGCTGGAGAAAGAGCCAATGCTGGCAGCCAGAATAACTGTCGAAGATGGTATATGTCTTCTTCTAGATGTAGATGATATTGGCCGGTTATTACAGTCTAGCCAGGCACAGGACGGCAGCTTCCAACTGAGGCAAAGGCGACAGGTCCTCCTTGAAGGCTTAGCTGCATCACTTCAGCTTGTCGACCCTTTTGGCCCCAACAAACCTGGTCATTCATCTGGATTGGCCCCTAAGGATGACCTTGTTTTTCTTCGCATTGTTTCTCTCCCTAAAGGACGTAAGCTTTTGGCACGTTATCTTCGACTCCTTGCCCCTGGAAGCGAGCTGACCCGAATAGTGTGCATGGCTATTTTTCGATATCTTAGGAGCTTGTTTGGGGGTTTACCGTCAGATTCTGGTGCTGCAAAAACAACAGTTAGTCTCGCCAAGATTGTTTCCTCTTGTGTGCACCATATGGAACTAAGTGCTCTCAGTGCCTGCCTTGCTGCTGTTGTCTGCTCATCGCAACAGCCACCTCTCCGCCCTCTTGGTAGCTCTGCTGGTGATGGGGCTTCTCTAATAATCAAATCAGTACTGGATAGAGCAACTGAGCTACTGGCTGATCCTCATTCTGCAGCCAACTACACCAGATCAACCCGTTCTCTTTGGCAGGCATCATTTGATGCTTTCTTTGGACTTCTGACAAAATACTGTGACAGCAAGTATGAAAGCATTCTGCAGATGTTCGCCATGCAGGGTTCCGATTCTATGGTTGGATCTGAAGCCTCCAAAGCAGTTAGCAGGGAGATGCCTGTTGAGCTGCTACGTGCAAGCCTTCCTCATACTAATGAACAGCAACGCCAGATGCTGCTAGATTTTGCTCGGAAATCTATGCCTGTAACTGGTTTTAATCATCCTGGTGCTAGCTAGCCGTGGACATATTACTTCCTAATCTGTTCTCGGTTAACACTGCTGAAGAGACTCAGGTGGTCTTTCTTAAATTATATGAGCAGCTTGTCTTTAGATGATAATTATAATATTTGGAGACATGCTTCGCTTTGTCATAAGATGTGAGCTTGGAAAAGTTGCGTCGGCTCAGCGAAGTTAGCATTCCTCAGACTCTGACTATGTTTAGGATCGAGATTAATTTATAGAACCAACAATCTCCTTCATGTGGGTCATTTCACATAGCACCCACGTGATGGCTATAAGCCTATAATAGATTATGCATGTATGTATCCTGTTGTAACTCTGTGCAGTGATGAACCAGAGACCTCTTTGGTGAGTTTAACCTTCATTTTCTCCCAATGAAGAAGGTAGTGGATAGCATTGGCAGTACAAGTTCCATGTTTACAACCATCCCCATCTGTTTGTTTCTTGGTGGGGGATCAAAGATGCCAAAAATGTCATCTGGTGAGTGGTGATTGTTAAAGCGCAATTTAGGATGTGTTCTTTTGGCTACGGTTGATGTCTTATGGCTGCGACTGATGGCTTTAAGTCCTAGCACAAGCTCTTGTGTGAACGAATCGAATGTTGATAAGTCATTTTGACAAGGTTGTCTTGATAAAGCCGCTTCAAAACGATGACGGAGAAGCTGTCTTGTTTGATTGTTCGGAGAAAAATCTAAGTCATAGGTCTTCTTTAGTTTATGGCTTAAAGTTTCCTTGAATAAGCAAATGAGACATTTTTTTCGCTCGGTTTCTTCGTCCGTTTTTTTGAAACAATTTAGCGAGACAACATACATAAATATTTACGTTAGGGTTATAAGCCATCATCCGCAGCAAAAAAAAAATCCATCCATAAGTTAAAAAGAACCGGGCCTTACTCTGTTTCTAGGCATTTGGGAAGATATTTAGTTTCTTGCCTTTGTAAGCATATAATTTCGATTGCTCCAGAAACCGACACTGTATGGACGTAGTTAATTTCTTTTTTGTTGTGTGCTATATCTGGTGATGTTCTCTCTTGATGTTTTAATCCACTTCTGAGTGCATTGCACGAGTTCATTCAGTTCTCTTTCACAAGATGGACGCAATGAACGATATTTCACAAATAATGTTTTTTATGCATCAAGAAAGTTTTGAATGGGCTCATTGCTTATGGCTCTTCCATTTTGCTATAGCAACTAATTTTTAAAAGATATTTTTTAAGATAGATCTATAAATCGATTGTAGTAGACACCGTCTTCAGCTATACCAGCTAAAATCGCATGTGACTGTCTTTCTCTTCGTAATCTCTTTCACGAACAGCTATAATTTAAAAGATAAAATCTATAAGCTACAACCTAAAGAAACATATTTATTGTTTTTGGCTTCTTTGATTATTGGTTGCAGAATAGCATACCTTCTCTCGTTGTATACTAGTTTCGTTTCACCCTTCGGCCTTTGATTTATGAGAATCTATATGTGATACATTAGTAATTTGTCATGCAATTCCCTATGGTGGTAAATATGCTAAATGAGCTTAATCATTGAGATTAGTAGTGTGCATGACTAGTAAATATGCTAAATGAGTCTAAACGTTGTCGTGCTTGATTGTTTGTGTTTATGGCCAAAGCCCCTGTCCTCGTCCTCTTAAAGTTCAAACTCACGGATGCACCACTTGTAGAAATAACTATAGTTTACGGATCTGGATAGTATTTTTTCATAATTTTAATTATAACCTCATTCTACGAAACAACTGAATATAAGTACTACACACAACAACAAGGGAAAAAACCTCTTGCATGATTTCAATGAATAGTGAACAACATTTAAGCATAATCATGTGAAAGCAAAGCATAGCGGTCAAAAGATTGTATAAACCTCCGTAAAACAAGTAAAATATAATTTAATTTTCACAAATAAAGATTTAGTCATTATCTAATTAAGGGTCTGTTCTTTTGGGCTTTTGAAATCAGCTTTTGACTTCTGCTACAGTACCTAACTTTCAAACGGGGTATTTTTTCAAGATGGGGTCTACGAGTTAAACGATCTACACGTTAAAAGCCCAACATCTGTACCAACCAAAATCACAAGTGAGTATCTATCTCTCCGTAATCTGTACCGTAAACAGCCAAAATTCAAAAAATTTAACCAAAATCCATAAGTCGCAGTCGAAAAGAACAGGCCATAAGATAACATCCAGTGATATAAATATAAATCAAATCATAAGTCCGATCAAACAGAACTTTAAATACGCTAAAAAAGATAGAAAACTTACACCTGAATAATCCACGGCTAGCCTCACCATCCACACGTGTGGTCCCCCCGCAGCATCACCGTTCCTTCCTCCCCCAAACCAGAACCCCGTGTTTGAAATCGATAACCGGAAAAAAACGGCCGGTAACCGCCCAAAAAACCAGAAAACCCCGGGTTTTCAAATTTAAAATTAGAAACTCCTAACACATTCATGGCAAAAAGTATAAAGTCAAGCACAAGAGATACATGGTCTTCCTAATACATTCTATTAGTGTTAAATAATATAAACATCATTAGGGAAACCAACTTTTACATTCAAAATTTGAAATTTTCTAATACATTAATGGAAAAAAAGTATGAAATCAAACACGGAAAGTGCATGCATCTTCCTAATACATTTTATTAGTGTTAAGCAATGTAAATATTATTAGAGAAACTAAATTTTACATTCAAAAGTTTAAATTTGAATTAAATAAAAAACCGGTGGTTTTTTTCTCCCGGTCGGCACCAGTAAAACCAGTTACCAGCCGGTATTTGGAACCCTGATATTAACAGTGGTTGACACCATCAATTCGTCAAGTTGTACAAATCCAAATTATCATTATCAATTCTACGTCGTGAAAATCCAACACCTCACATCACCTCCTCCCTGCCACCCTCACCTCCTCAGCCGCTCTCCAACCCTACCTCCTCTCCTACAAAGCCCCACCTCGAGCCCATTGCCCCCACCCCTCCTTCCCAGGCAGCGGCACCTGTCCCCGCGTGCCTATTATCAATGGACGTACACGTCATGCCCAAAATTTTCAGACCACCTATTATCAAATAGAATAACAGCCGTTGAATTCATAGCAATAGTAACAATCGAGAACTATTTGGACATCCAGGTCAGCCAGTGACAGTGACCACGATCACATTAATTATGGCAAGATAAACTAAAATCTCTTAACAAGAACATATGAAAACCTAATTCCGAGACTTACCTTACACAGAATAAAATTATGCACTTTTGTGCCTTTCTAGATTTTCTCCCTGTTACTTAATCTACAGTAGATGCAAGCACGCATCTAGAACAAGATGAAGGCTTGGCTTATAACTCAGAAAGGTTGCAGGTTGCAAGCTGCTATCGAGTCGATGATCCATGCGCTGCTCACAACTCTGCCACCAGAGGCGCAGGCCAGGGCCTGAGCATCAGCTTGCCTGTGTTCATCGGCGTTGATGACATCTTTGGATTTTGCCTTCTCTTGATTCTCGACGCTGTAGACAATGAAGATGGAGGAGCTGTCATCAAGCAGCTTCTGCTGGTCTCTTGAGACAGGCTTCCTCTGCAAAAGAGTTCCAGCTGCTGAAACCACAAGGTCTTGTAGGTAACCTCTGTACGACTTGGTGTAGTCTCCATGGAGGTAGAACCGCATGCCATCGAAAATCTTAGGTTGCTGCAGAACAAAGAAAGAATGTGATTGCTGTAACATATCCACATGAGCAGATGAGCAATAATGCTCAAGCTGAGAAATGCTCTTAATCTAGTATATGATGCTAAATCGTGCCAACTTTACAGCTCCAGGCCTCTTAGAAATGCTGTTAACATTCAGTTGCCGTTAATCTTTCCCCGTGAAAAAAAAACATGATTGATGGTTCCTTGTGATGCTTCCTCTATAATCAAGCTAAGATTGTTCAAATCGCCGTACTGATTTTATTCAATTATAGCTCACATGGTGCTGTTTTCAAGTTCATACTAGCTTACCAAAAGCTTGTTTCTATATGAACCTTCCAAAGAAACGTGAAAATGGTGTTGCCAATATTTGGAAAACATCAAGTGAGTGTTATGTACACTGCTGCTTGTACTTTTGTTACTGACCACCAGATTCTAGAAAACCTTCTGCTGATGCCACTGCTTGTGCCAGTGTAGTTAATATAAAGCAAATAAATGGAGTATATAAAAATGGCAAAGAATGTTACCTTGTTGATTATTCTTTGTCTTCCTAACCTGGGACCCTCACTAATCCCATGAACATCGGTCATTACTTCAAATTTCTGTTCCTCAACAGGTTCCATACAATCCATGCAAGTCTTAACCCCTACAATATAAAGTCAACAGTTAGCAAGGGCATTAACATCGCTACAAGCACGAGCTGCTCGGCATGGATATGACAATGTCCGTTTCAGTAGCATAATGGTCTTACAGTCTATGGAGACAATCCATTTGCCATTCAAGATTGCCATCAGAAACTTCAGTGTGCGCTTGCAAGCACCAGACAGGTCAGTTGATGCAATAACATGGGTAACACTGGGACTCCAACTTGTTGAAATAGGCACGCCAGCTAATTTTGCAAATTCTGATACAATTCCCTGTGTAATTTATTCATTTTGTTTCAGTTAAAGTTCAGATTAAACAAATGTCATTGATTTGATCAGGAAAATAAGATGAATATTAGAAAGCACCTTCTCAGCAGAAGAAAGGGCTGAACAGCAGAGAACCCACTTCTGTGGTGATCCAGATGGCCATTTCCAGTTACTACCAAAATCTTGGCTAGATCTTACTTGAGATGGCCTGAAAAATGAGTTATCCTACAGTAAATACTATATTTTTGGCAATGTTAGACCGTTATACTAACATGTTTCAAACATAAGTCTAAAGATACCCTTTTGGTGTTATTCTTCTTTTAGATTGCTTTTGTCGCCCAGAAGTTTCATTAGGCAACTTTGAAGACTGATGTAACGGACATAGCATCACAAAGTTTTCCTGAAAGTGAAAATATGAATTAAGCAGTAAGGCACCAATTTAGAACCTTTTCAAGTGTCAAGAAGTTATTCTGGTATGATTGAAACCACTAGCTTCAGAACACATCATGAACTTACATTATCCCATCTACACTCTGGGATCAATCTAGCGCAGGTGAAGTGGAAGCTTTTTCGACAACACATCTCAAAGCATCCAAGAGCAGCACCTTTAATTCCACAGCAAGCACATTTGATCCTTTTGCTTCTAGCCAACTCAGTCACAAGATTAAACACAGACTCATCTTCAAAGTAGACATCAGGAGCCCTTCGGCGAAATTAAAAATTAAAATACAAATTAGATAATGCATATCAAAAACTAAAACTTCTTGCAATATATTCTTTCACAGATAGGATAACAAACCACTCTAGGCAGTTCTTGTGGGAATGTATAACATTAGCCCCTTCATTAAACTCTGCATGGACTTGTTTTCCGTTATGGTAGTGAACCATCTCTCCAGAGTCCTTTGAAAAAACAGAGATATTTGTTTATCTTTTTCGTTCAGTAAGAGTAAGGATTTGGAACTTCGAGAAAAAGGTATTTGCAAATCAACTTATCTGAACATACCTCTGTGATATCATCAGACTGGCAGAAAGCACAGGAAACCTTAGAAACAGTATCCTCACATTTCTTCAGGAAAACGCTACATGCAGTGCGTGCTTGAAGCTTTCCAAAGTTTTTCATTCCTGAACAATCTGATTGTTTGATACCTTTTGCACGATTGTTCTTAACTGATACATTCTTTACTGAAGGAGCTGTGCATATTGCCTCATTACTTCGGCGTGTCCCAGGTAAAATGCTTGGTGTATTTCCATCGATGTTTGATTTCAAGCTCTCAAGTGCAATCTCACTGTTCAGTTCTCCACAAAGTTTGCTCTTTTTGCCTCTACCATCCAAGAGTTTGTGTTGGGTGCAGCCTTTTATGAGGCTGTGAAGCTGCGGTGTTTCTGTTTCATTTCCCGAGTCTGAAAAAACTCTTATCTTTTCGGTTATAACACCATCAGACATTCTTCTGGCTCGCTTACTTCTTGGTTCACAGTTACTCTCTGAAGCTTCTACTGTACTCTCCCCTGCTATTCCCAGCTTCCTTCCACTTTTCTTTCGTTGACTATTTTTCTCCTTTTTCTGGGGCCTTTCTGAAAGCTGGTTGTCAGGTGCTTCACCCTCCAAACCATCTTCTCTAGGGAGAAATGTCTTCGGAAAGTTATCATTGGAGCAAATAACTCGATTGTTGTTGCTAGAGGCCTCGTTTCTTCTACTTGAAGTATTCATCTCTATAGTACTGCTGTTCTTTTGACATGACTTTGCAGCGACACTTTTAGGGCTATTTAAATCTTGTTGGTTGGCATCAGATTCTTTTGAGCAGACCTTCCCACGATTGAGCAGTTTTGCGTTCTTGCTGTTCCTAGGTATTGCTTTCTTTCTCTTCTTCATTTCTTCAGCACTGACAGGCTGAGCTGCATTACTTGCATGACCTGACTTACCAAATGAACCACCAAGATGCATGTCTTCACCATCATCCTTCTCTGCGATTTGTTCTAGTATATTCTTAAATTTACCCTGAACAGACAAAATAGCTTAATCAAATACATGTTAAATGCAAACCGTGTGTGAACTGTCAGATTATAATGAAGAAGAAAAGGAAGAAAAATATAGTGATTCTGGCTTCATTTAGCCAAAATACCTGCTTTTTCAAAGGAGTGGAACACAGCTCAGGAGAGCAAGGTCTTTGGGTCCATTCAAAGATTTCACTATCGAAGACATCTGCAGCCTCAGCTTTGCTCTGCAACTCATGTAGCTAAATGATAAGCACAAAAATTTCAGACAGAAATTAACAAAAATGATCAGAATAACTTACATTAGGAGTCGTATTAATGGGGATTTCATCATCAGATTCTTTAATATCACTGAATGTAGGTGCATTGTGGCGCAAGGGTGTATCCAATGATAGCGGTTCACTTAGCGTTTCAGCAGTACCACCCTCTTCTTCTTCCCTTAGCCAAAAAAAGGGTGACAATGAAGGACTTCCCGGGTTATCAAATATCAATGCTTTATCTTTACCCTCTTCAACATAACCATTCACATTATTTTTTTGCTCTTCAGGCTTCATAATCTTCTGAGGCCTTATTGGTGTCTCAGATTCAGGGAATGGTGTCACGTGTATTCTTTTGTTAGTAGAGAAAGAAGGCTTTGTAGTAGGACAAGATGCAGAAGCTCCAGTAGCCTTGGTTGTATTCTTTTCCTTCTTTGATGGTGCCTTCTTATTTTGTGATGTTGATTTTTGCAACCTTTCAGACGTTTTCCTGGTGTTACCACACGTTAATTCACCTTCAAGTAAGAATAAGACTGTAAGCTCAAGATTCAAGAATAGTTATTCATATTCTCTAAAAGTTGGTTTTATAGGGAGCCAAGCAGCCAGTTATCCACCAGACAAAACAATCACTGTAGCTAAACCAAACTTGAAAATTAATGTTGGCATTGCCATCTTGCACATAGGCTAGCAAACAGAAAAAGGAGAGCTTATGATACGTCGCAAAATTACCTGCAACTTTTGCCACAGGAGTCACCTGTGTTGAGACAACATTAGTTCCTGTTGCAGCCTCCATGCTTTTGAAAATGCTGACAAGATTGTCCATGTGAGGTGCTGGCCGTATCTCTACAAGCAAAACCAAGCTCTAGGCTGAGTTTCAGACCAACTAGAGATCAAGGCATACATCAGAACTTCCAGTAAACATCGTTTTCATTTAAACCGGGTCCTTGAAGGAAAGATGCTTCCAATTTTATGAAAGGTGAAATGAACCAGTGCTGCCACCAAGGCTTTCATATGTAATTTTTGAGATTTTCAGTAAATTAGGAGTGCTGCACATGCGCGGCAAAGAGCAGTTTTATCATCTGCAGTTCAATAGTTACTATACAAGATTTTTTTAAAAAAAATTCCATGTCCAATGTCGAATTTGTGTTTAGCAACAAACATAGGCAATTTAACTTGTGTTCTTTTGTGGCTATCCTCGTAATTAAGCAGATCCAACGCAATAACTACACCACACTAACCTCTTCGTCGGAACGGGACCTTGCACACCGGGCAGCTCGAGGTGGATTTCATCGACTTCACCAGGCAATCGCTGCAATAAGTAAAAACGTGGCATTATAAACCCAAATTGGACAAGATCACCCATGCCGTTGTAAGTTTGCAACCACATTGCAACGGATGGGAACAGTGAGAAAGGGACTCACTTGCAGAAGATGTGATTGCAGGTGATGGACACCGCCGAACCGAGCAGGCTCAAGCTGCCATTAAAAAAAACAGTTGTTACACAACGAATCAGAAGTCCCACACAAAAAGATCAAGAACATAAGACGGATAAAAAGATGAATGCAAGAACCGATCGTTGGCATATCCACTTGTTGACCACGAGAGCAGATATGAAACCAAGAAAAGGCGGGGGCAGCGAGTGGTAGCATACCAGATGGGGCACTTGAGCTCTCGTCCCATCTTCTCGAGGCTCCCCATGTCCGCCATCTCGATCTCCCTATGGGCTCTGGAGTTTTTGTGGATTTCAGATTTGGGAGGGAGAGGAGGGGAATTTCGGGGAGATTTATTTTGGCGGGAGTTTTCCCGCCAAAGTTTCAATTCGGTCGGTGCCCTCCTCCTTCGCGCCGCGGCCGCGCCTCTGACACGGTGGGCTTGCGTTTTTTGGGCATCCGAGTGAGTCGCCCCCTAACAGTGCTTGGATACCAAAAGGGAAAAAAAAGGTTTTTTGGTTTATTTGTTGCTGATGTTACGAAATTTCGCAAGAAACAGTATGACATGGGAATCCGATGAAATTCCTGTATTCTGAATAGGGGATCAAATAGTGAACACAAGTTGTGCGTAATTGCTAAAGCATTCGCTCGAGATAATGTTTCTTGCATCAATTATACGTTGAGCTATTTTCACCTAGAATTACTAAATTAGAGACCCAAGTTGTAACAGCCTCAATTTTAAATTCTAGTCGAAATAATTATTTTAACCATATTACTTTTAAAATTTTCCAGAGACCCCAGTTGTAACAGCCTCAGTTTTAAATTCTAGTCGAAATAATTATTTTAACCATTATTGAAAATTCAAATTAAAAATACCTAACTCGAAATGGTAAGAAACAGTAGCAACGCCCCAGCCCAGCTTCGCTTCCGGCCCAATTTCCAGCCTGACACCGCTCTCAGCCGCCCCATCTACATCTTCGCCTAAGATTCGTTTGGTGACTTTGGTCTACATTTTTTTTTCGGAAGGTTTGTTTGCTCTGACTTGAAAAGCATTGTCCATTCATCATCTCCGATAGCCACAACATTCGATGGGAAGAATTTGATTACACCTTGGGCTCGGTGTTAGAATAATCTAGACTATCTGGTGAACAATAAAAATGCTACCCAGGCTGGACTGAATTTTTTTGGGATGTACACTGGATATTTTCTACACCCCGAGCTGAAGCCTACCCTATTCGGGGTGTGGCTCCGCCCTTGACAACATTGTCCATCTAGAAAAACTTGAAATTGTTGTCCAGCAGCTAGCTTGGTGTCTTTTTTAAGATTCATCTATAGACATTTACCTATTTTTAACCTATATGGCTTTTTAAAAAATTTCACGGAAATGTTAATTTTCTACCGTGTTTTAGAAGAAAAAAACTCGTGTTTCCAATAGGGCATTAGGCGGTGGCAAGTAATTCGAAGCTATTATATATTTGTGGTAAGTTTGTCAAAAGTTACACCGTGTTATAACATTTGAATATACGGGGAAAAACAAGAATGGTATTCGTATGTAGTATATTTTTCGATTCCGATCGAACTTCTAACCTTACCTTTTGAATGTGCTCGGAGACTTGTGCTGCTCCATCACCTTCGGACTCTGTGTGCACTGTCATCTTGCGCCGTGCTTTGGAGAGGTAGGTTCAGCTTCGCTGTTGAGTGCTTCCTTTCTATACAATTTTTTTTTCTTTGTTACAGCGCCGAAGGATTGGGACATAGGCACATAGCCATGATGATGGGAGGGAGTGCCAAAGCGGGAGGGGGGAGGAGAGGATGGGGAGGATTGGGATCCCGCTTATTAGAGCTTCAGCGTTTGGCTTATAGCTTCTAATTTTTTTTGCTTTTGTTTTATTTGGTGATATGGCTTTTCTGGTTTGTTTTCTTTTTCTTATTCATTTTATTGTCCATGATCATATAATTTTTTATTTTTTAAATTTAATTACGCTAAAAACTATTAACAGATATAATACTTTTCCAATTGTTATAATACAAAATAAGGTATAAGCCAATGCTTTTAAAGCGAAATAAGCACCATGTAAGTTTGGTTGGTCGTTTGGTTCATAGCCTAGAGACGATTAAGTTTGATATTTTTTTTTGTCTAACTTATTAAAGAAGTGGCCAAACAATTGGTGCCACAACGCATGACTAAGAAAATCTTGTCATAACTTAGGCCCCGCTCATTTCGGCTTCAGCTTCTGGCTTCTGGTTTATTTTTTACTATTCATAATTTCGTCTTTTTCTGAACTTTTAGCTTTTTTTGAGCTTTTTTACCGGTTCTTTTTTTTGCCGTATTCGTTTGCGTTGTTTGTGATGGGCTAACATATTTTTTTAATTTTTAAAATTTAATTATGTTAAATAAGCCTCTGTCAGCTACAATGTTTTTTCAGCCAGCTACAGTGCTTTTCAGCCATAAGCCACCAAAAATAAGCCAAAATGATCACCACCTTATTATGTCTGTGACATGTGAGTTCTAACTTCGACATGCCTAACCTGTGGTTAGAAAACCAAACACTAAACATCTTGACCATGTTGAAGAACTTCAGTCAAAGTGTGGTAACTTTGGCTTCAAACTAAATAGGCCGTTAACTCCACAAAAATGGCACTAGTTTTTTTTTAATCAAAGACCCATATCGAGATTCCCTGTTAGCATCAGCCTAATCATACTGGGAAAAAATAGCCAGAAAGTACTTCACGGTAGGATAGGAAACTTATCCGGGAGTAACGCAAAACCTAGTACTTCTCGTTCCAAGTGGCTTAGGCTGCTTGCTTTTGGTTTTTAGAAACTAGAAGTTGGGATTAATGCGTCAGCTTTTAATTTCGTTTTTTTCTTTGACTTTGACTTTTGCTTTTTACCTTTTTTTTTATTATCTGTAGAGATAGAAAACTTATCCTGGAGTAATGCAAAACCTAGTACTTCCCGTTCCAAATAGTTTAGCCTTTTTGTTTCCAGTTTCAGAAGCTAGAAATTGGAATAGATATGTATGTTTCTTAATTTCGTTTTTTTTACTTTTTTAATCTTTTTTCTTTCCATTTGACCGTAGAGATATAACATTTTTATTTTTCTTCTTGTTTTTTTAATTAGATGGCTCAGAAAAAATTAACATATGCTGCAACAGTTATATAACTATAGCTGAAAGCCTCAGGCCCGCAGCGGTTAGAACGGGGCTAAAAGGCGCAGCGCAATCCGAACGTTAATTCTTTACTCTTCGGCAGTGTCCATCACCGCCCTATCGTTCGGCGTAAGCGCACCAAAAAGCCAGCCCGAAAACACAGTGCCGCATCGGCTCGCATGCCATGACAAAGGAGGACAGCGCGGCCCAGAGCGCCGTGCACGGTCCCCGCCCTTTCGCTTTGCAGTAGAGAGAGAGAGAGAGAGAGAGAGGACGATGAGTCACCGCCTGGCTTTTGCCCGCAGCGAAAATAAAGCCGTTGGCATGCGGACACGGCGGCGCCTCGTCCGAAGGGCCGCTCTGCACGGTCACACACAGCCACGCTCAAGTGCTCGGAGAAAAAGAAACGAAAAAAAAAAACAAATAGGACGAGAACGCCTCAGTGTATGGCCGGTGGTCGCCAATAAAACGGACAACGCCTTGGGGAACCTGAGAACACCGCACACCCACTCCCGACTCCCCACGAGCACCACCGAGCAGTCCCCATCTTGCTAGCTTCTGGTGCTCAGACTTCGGAGAGCTCGGAGCTCTTGCTGCCATGGCGACTCCGCTGCCCCTGCTGCTCTTGCTGGCCATGTTTACAGGCTCAGGTGAGGCCCAAACCCGCATTCTGCACAAAACACATTGTTTGGGTTGGGTTGGGTTTCCTGTCCTTTTTACCCCCAGGCGGCTGTTTCTCGAGATCTTTTGCTCTAGAGCAACGGCTAAATGTTCTTGTGATTTGTGGCTCGTCAAACTTTGCTGCCGCGGAGGATTCTTGGATAGACCTTGCGTTTTGCGTTTCCCCATTTTTTGGCACAGTAAACGTGCCCAAGAACAGAGATCTATCGCTCCAACAAAGTGAACCATGTACAGAAGCTCTGATAGCCAGTTCGTCCTAGTAGATCAGCAAAGCGAACCTTTAATTCCTGCACTTGAGCGGTGCATTGGTTGATTTGAGCTAACCGGTCTTTCCCCTTCGGGAGCAACAACAGATGGGGCGTTCTGCGTGTGCAAGCCCGGCCAAAGCCAGACGGCGATGCAGAGTGCGATCGACTACGCGTGCTCGCGCGGCGCCGACTGCACCCAGATCACGCAGAACGGACCGTGCTACAACCCCAACTCCGTGGTGACGCACTGCTCCTACGCCACCAACAGCTACTACCAGAAGAACAGCCCGATTGGCGGCACCTGCGACTTCGCCGGCGTCGCCACCCTCACCACCACCGACCCCAGCGCCGGCACCTGCAAGTACCCTGCGAGTGCGAGGTAAGCAACCCCCATCCATCTCTCTCTCTCCTTTTTTTTTCAGATTTGGGACTTCGTTATTTGTGATTAGAGACTAGGGTACTTGGAATCCGCAAAGTAGAGTATCTTAAGCAAGATGCAGCATGGGTTCTTACTGTCCTCGGCCGCTGTCCTGTCATTTGGCATATTTAATTGGATTATTGTGCATCAATCTAGACTCTGCATATGGGCACGCGCGGCCGTACGTAGACAGCAGATGATAATTCAACGCGGCCTTATTAATTTTGTGTATATGCGCACATCAGAGTTATACCGAAGCGCACAAGCTCGTGTATCACGCTGCAGTTTGCAACGCCTAGCTATATCTTAGCGAAAAGCCGGCAAAGTATATCCATGGAAGAATACTGATGTTACAGGCTGCGGCTGAATAAAATCTGCATCTTTACATACAAAAAATAATACTAGTAGTCCACTGCTAATATATGTACATCATTGCGTACATGTCCATGTGAAATTAAAGGTGTTTGAAACGGATCTTCCGGTCCGAGCTTAAAGCAACGTCTTTTCCCGAATGAAAGCAGCCGGCCGGGGTCCCGCCCCGGCCGGCCGCCGCGCCACCCGATCAAAAGTACACTGAACCTACGCAAGTGCATCAGCATCACCGTATCTGCATTGTATTGTACACTCGGCTCAAAACAACTTTCCGCAATCTAAGCATGTCAAATATTTCGTTGAACAGTATCAAAGGTTTTGCCTGTGAGTTCCTTTGCACAACGCACGCATATATGAAGTTACATGCTTTCCGTTTCTTTACACAGCGGCGTAGGCACCGGAACAGGCACCGGCACCGGCGCAGGGACAGGCACCGGCACCGGGACGAGCACTGGCACTGGAGCAGGCACAGGCACGGGAACCAGCACCGGAGCAGGAACTGGCGCAGGCATGGGCACCGGCACCGGCATGGGGATCACGCCACCGGGGTCCACAACCACTGGCATCCCGGGCAGCACCCTGAGCCCGCCGTTCGGCGGCGCGTACGGCCCTTCGGCGAACAGCATGAACCCCGACCTCAGCGAGGCCGCCACCTTTGGGCGCCATGCGGCCGCCGGCCTCCTCCTGGCCGCCGCACCGTTCCTTCTCCACCTAATCTGATCGAATGCGCGCAGGCGCTGTTGGCGGCCGGCTGGCGGGCGGAAAGGGCAGCGGATTCCGTCTCGGCGGTGGGGGCGCCGCCGGATTTGGTGGGCATGCTCTGCAGCTTTGGTCTTTGTCTCGTCCGCCCTTCCGGCCCTGTGCCCTACTGGGTTTTGATCCATCGGTACTCGCTAGTAGTCTCTATTATTAAACTGACATCTTCTTCCCCGTGCTAGTGGTGGCGACCATGTGGTGTTGTACTGGTGCAGTGCAGTCCAGGAGATCTAGGGATTCTTTCGTAGCGGCGGTGTTGGGGACATACGTGTTGTGGTTTCAGTACTCTCTGTTGTTGCCGTGTATCATGCTTATGCTAGTGTAATTGGTGGCCACTTTTCATTTCCAGTCTCATCATTCTGCTGAGTGCTGAGTGGGTCTCATGTTATCTCTGTACGCTTCGCGTCGTCACATGCTCTGCACTGCGATGGATGCTGCGTCGTCAATTGCTTCGCACGTTAGGGTTTTGGGGCGCACATGGATGGACGGGTGGCATTCCGACCGGCTACGGCAGCTACAGCGGCCGAAGACGTGGATCGGGGTGTGGTTTGGTCTGGACTCTTGTTTCGCAGAGAGTTTTTTTTTTTCGCAACGTGTCAGGCGATCGTGCCGACACCGACGAGTGTTGCTTCACGAGGTGATATCTTCGGGTGTCGCAACGGGACCAGCCGCGGCCAGGTGCGCGACCGGTATTGCATTTGCAGAGCCGGTGGCCCTTGTAGCGGCCCAGACGAGAGCCGACATAGGGCAGGTTCATATTGGCTGCCTGACAAATGAATATTAGTAGCTGAAAAAAAATGATTTTTAGGAGTAGTGAATGAGTGTCGAGGCGAGGAGAATATACGATGCATCTGTGATGAGTCTTATCCTTAGAGTAATATAAGATAGAAGTAAGAGTAAAGAAGTTGTTTCGAGAAGTTGGTAGGCTGCGCGGCATGGGCAGCAGTAGTGGACGCTGTGGCTGTGGGGATCGGACGTCGGAGGCGGTGGGCTGGTGAGATGAGATGGACCGCGCAGACGGCTGCGGTGCCCGTGCTATGTGGGCGCCTGAGCGGTCGGCCCGGTTGGGAGTTGGCACGCGGAACGGCGGGTGGAGGCGGGCTGCGTTCTGCTGGGAAAGGCCGTGCCACCAGCATTTGTTCTGGGCTTTCTGGGAACCGTAGAACCAACGACAATTGCGATGCGTGTACAAGGTTGATCTTGGCCCAAATGAGTTCTGCTGTCTGTCGATGCTTCTCCGTGTGGAGTTTTGTTTGATAAGACAAATGTATTCCTGGGCAATGCCATATGGTTTGCTTGCTGTTGACATGCGTACAACAGAATCAGAAACAACAAAGTGAGCTAACTAGTTAGATGTAACATACCACCCGGACAAGTTGCAATCCTGAACAAGTAGGATCTGATCAAATGGCAACTGGCACTACACCATGCATGACAAGCGAAGTGACAATTTTATTATTTGAGTCGTTGGATTGCATAATTGACCGTCTAGATCATGGTATCGGCTGAAATTGTTATGCTTTAAAATTAGGGATGTCTACTTCTAAGGTGAGCTATGGCTTCTAAGTATAGGCCACATTTTTTAATCACCGATCAATCTAGAATCAAACACGCACATGTCAAAACAAATCCAAAGGCCGAGAAAACCAATTTATAGTTTTAACAAAAAAAAATCGGGTGTAAATAGCAAACACGTTAAATCTCTGAATCTCTACTACCTAAAAGAATGAATTGGTGCCCTCCCCCCTCCCCATAGAAAAATCGTGCCGACATGTGGACTTGCCCCAAGCCACACGGCTTTTGCTTCCCTTTTAGCATCTCTTGTCTTCCCCAAATCGAAACCCCTAACATCCAATCATCGTCGCCACATCCTACTCCTGCCCCGCACCACTTCCTCCTCTTCCTCCCCACAAGCTACTGAGGCTATCCCTTCATTGGCATACTCCCCCACTCCTCCTTCCCTCCCCTATGTGGCGCTTTCTTAGTCTGCTTTCTATTTACTCATCTCACCGCCATATCCTACTCCTCTCTTGCGCCTCGTCCTCATCCTCCTACCCACACACTGCCTCTACCGCTCCATTGCCGATGTTCTCCTCCACGCATCCACCTCCTTCTTTCTTGTCATCGCCTTCCAATCTCACCTTATGCATCCTCTCTACCCAAGCCCCCGCTTCGCCGCCAAAGATGGCCATGAGCTCGCCTCTTGAGCTATATTCGAGCGGATCTAGAGGCAGCATCTCAGATCTCCATGATGAAGAAGTGGTGATGGCGTCTGTGTCGAGCGTTGGTTTCCTAAGTGCATGGCCAGTGAAAGTACATTGTCTCTCCCTCCTCCGATCTAGTTTACGGCATTGTCATGGACGCGTAGTGGTCCTACTCATCCTCCTATCCGCCGCAATGCACCTTCTCCTCATCGCCGTCAACCTTGTCCTCCTCTTTGAGGTGGTGGCGGTGGAGGTAGCTCTAGGCCTTCTGCTCCTCCTCAAGCTTGCGGAGGCAGTTGGCCTCCTTGAGGTTGACCTTGCGCTAGTTGAAGAACTCGGAATTTGGCGACCACGGTGGATAGAAGTTCTCCCAATCCCACATGGACAACGAAGATGTGCGGCACCTTGAGGGGCCACACCCGCGGAGCCCTCTCCCAATCCCACATGGACAACTAACCAAAGCATGAGTTTAGCAAGTCAAGATTAAAGGGAGATTGTTAGTTGTAATCTTGACTGGTTCTTTTTAGTTTGTTAGCATTAGAAGTCCGCACGTTGGACGTGGTTGTTAGCTGAGAAAAAATGGGCCACGTCTTGTGCATAGGAAGAAGTCTCTACGTCCGTGTCTTATGCAGGTTGTTAGCTGCATGTAGTTAGTGTCAGGCACCGAAGGAAATGGTCATAGTTTGTTAGTCTGCATGTTTCTCCAGTGCTATAAATGAGCGATGGAAGGAAGCAATTAGTAGCTCGCTCCCTCATTTGTGTAAGCGCTGTGTTGGTATTGAGTTGATATAGTGTTGCTTTATGTGTTTGTTGAAAGTAGCAGCGCTTGTATTTTAAGTGAATTTCTGAGTTTCTTTGCTGCGTGTGTTTTGTGATTGCGTGAGTTTTTTTATCTGGGCCAACATGGCGGAACTGGGGCACGATGCATGTGGGCTTGGCGGTGGAGCCAGTTTTGAAGCGCGGACCAAGCACGGTAGCGGAAGCACAACGCAGGCTGAGAGGCGAGCTAGGATGGAGCTCGGCTGGGTGGCCGAGCATGGCGATGAAGGTGTGAAGCAGGCCTAGTACAGGGGCGGAGCTCGATATGCTGGGGCAATATGGTTTTCTTTACCCATCGCAATGCACGGTTGGATCCAATTTGGCTACGATAGGCGCGAAACGACATAGGCTGGGCGTGATGGTGAAGCCGCGGCCGCGGGCCACGCCGGCGGAGTCGAGGGCCGGCGATGTACAGGCTAAGCACGTTAGCGAATGCATGACGCAGTCCGGGGAAGAGCTCGGTCGAGCGCTGCGGCGGAGCAGAGTGTTTCGCGAACCAAGATCAGCGTCAGCGTATCGATGTGGTAGCGTAATATGAGTAATTACTATGTTGATATAGGAGTAATTAGTAGTGTGTAGATCTTGCCGTATGAGATGAGTTTGTTGTCACATGTCAGCTTGTTGCAAGACATTCGCACAGTTTTAATGGTATTAGAACTTCCATTGTTGATTATTGGTGTTGAACAAGCTGCTAACCAATGATTATATATAGAATTTAGTCGGTTTTAGGCTCAGAGATCAGACATATGCTGCAATGTCAAACGATGACTGCGTTCCAAGCCAACCAAATGCTATTCCAGGGTGACCATATATATATATATATATATATATATATATATATATATATATATATATATATATATATATATATATATATAGGTATATACATAGAGCTGTAACCTTGTAGGATGCATTTCTTGACTTCTAGTCTTTCTCTTATTCATTCCTCCCACTTCGATTCCATTTCACCTCTTGCAGCCAATCATCCGGCCGCGTCAACAGGCAGCAAAGACAGGTGGAGAAATATTTTGGCATTCCTGTAGGCTTCGTCCTTTAGGTGTTGGTGCATTTCCAGATTGGCTTCGAGGCCCTAAATAGCTAGAAACCCCAGTAGAACATTCTGGTTTTTTTCATAAGCTTCTGGATATGTTCTAACATCTTTCAAAGCTAGAGCATGCAATTATCAGGGTGCAGCTTGCATTGGTAGGATAGGCCGCCTAACACCATTAGCACTTTAGCTGCAGTTGCTGTATAGTTTTTGACAATCCAGCCTACACTTCAAAGCTGAAACCTCCAAATCTCCATCCCCTGTACGTACGTAGCTCATAACTGCTCCTGATCTGGAAGAAATATCTCGTAGGGATGCTTGATCTAACACAGCAAGATTGCGAACTATACCCTAAATGATTTGTGGAAACTATGGTTGGGAAGCCAACCTTGGAGTTCACCTATACCTTGAGTAGGATTGGATGAGTCTATATCTGATTTCCAGATGATTATTAACCCAGCTTCTTAATTAACGCATGATGTCCATTATATTTCCAAAAGACAAACCCACCGTTTTTAAATGAAGTCTAAAATAGGAATTCACCAGCACCCTTGCAACTTGTGTAAATGTAATCATCTCTGCTAATGCAGATTTTGTTTTCATTTGAGACACATATTCTCCATCCCTTTTGTATTCGGTAAATTGGTAGCGCTATAATTTCGTGAGGGTGTGAGTCGCTTCATATGCATCTTTCAGCAATACCCATCTTTCTCAAGTAGTACAGACTACAGAGTGTACATCTAATGTGAAATTCTAGACAATTTAAAGTTCAGACAAGAAACTTGAAGCCTCCATAATAGATCTAGTTCAAACCTTCTAGCTTGTTTTTGGGCTGAAATAATATCTGATGTTCAATTGATGTAGCTCAAGTGCAGAATTTCCAAGGTGTAGTTCAGTGGAGTATCTAATGTTCAGCATTAATTTGGAATGCTATTTTCCTGACTGTCAGGTACCTACCCGTTTCATCTTTGCACTTTCTGACACAGGCTGCGCTGTCTATATCTGCTTCCTGGTCCTTACTGAAGTCTTATTTATTGCTTTCAGGCAAATGATTTTGCTCTGGCATTATATGACAATAATATCCTGGAGTACTGTTGTTGAGTAGTGGTCCCACCTAGGCCTAATCGGCCCATGAGTCCGAAGCCCAATTATGCATCCAGCTGTAAGCATCCAAGTTATAACAAAATCAGGTTGATGGGATTGAAGAAGAAGTGGGGAAGAAGAGGAGAAGTAGAGATGGACAAGTGAGAAGAGGAGATGAGGAGAAGAGCCGATTGAGCCTTCTATTTTTAAGGAAAAATTTGGTGAGGATAACTGGAGAAGTGAGAAGAGAGAAGAGGAGTGGAGAAGTGAGAAGAGAGAAGAGGACGTAAGGAGAATAACAACCGGGCCTTCTATTTAAAAGAGCAAATCCAGCTAGATGAGCGAAAAATTCAAATTTAGCGAGAGCGGGTAAGTTGAAATATTATCACAGACAATTCTAGGTAAAGAACCGTCTATGATAAGTAGGTCATCATAGACGATTTTCATTCTGAGCTATCTGTGATAAGTAGGTCACCACAAACAGTTCTTTCCATCGCGGTGAACTTAGATGATCATCTTGTAAAACCGTTTGTGGTATTATCACTAACGGTTTGTGTTGAACTGTCCATGATGAGACATCTAGGATGACCCTTTTGTAGTAGTACCAACACCCTCGTCGTCAGCACGCAGTGAGCAAAAGGCACCCTGGTCCCTGCACCGGGCTCGAGCGGTGGTGGCTTGGAGAGGCATTTGCGGAACGTTGTAGTAGGAGCTGACAAACTTTGCGGAGGGCCATACGCGAGATGCAGGAGGCTTGAAGCCAACAGACCCCTACTACCAGCGGGGGTGGCTGTAGAAAGGATTGACAGAGTGTACATCTAATGTGAAATTCTAGACAATTTAAAGTTCAGACAAGAAACTTGAAGCCTCTATAATAGATCTAGTTCAAACCTTCTAGCTTGTTTTTGGGCTGACAATTTAAAGTCCAGCATTTCCCAGGTGTAGTTCAGTGGAGTATCTGATGTTCAGCATTAATTTGGAATGCTATTTTCCTGGTTGTCAGGTACCTACCCG
This sequence comes from Bonia amplexicaulis, assembly GCA_036346245.1. Taxonomy (NCBI): domain Eukaryota; kingdom Viridiplantae; phylum Streptophyta; class Magnoliopsida; order Poales; family Poaceae; genus Bonia; species Bonia amplexicaulis. The sequence continues at coordinate 12,643,460 of CM070749.1, forward strand.
TTTCAAGTTTGCACTTTCTGACACAGGCTGCGATGTATATATATCTGCTTGCTGGTCCTAACTGAGGTCTTATTTATTGCTTTCAGGCAATTATATGGCAATATCTTGGAATATTGTTATCCTAAAAATTTAATTGACTAAACCCTGTGCAATTGTTCAATGAAAATACAAGTTTACCCTTTTAGAACAAGTGCATCTCATCTGCATATTATAGCATACATACTTATATAGGCTTTATCTAATCTGCATTGATGTTGTACATCCGCATGCGGATGAAAGAGTCCAGTAATTTAAAAATTAATATTGCCCACATGCAAGTTCATACCACAGATCCTTGGCCTGATGCACCTTTATACGTGTGTATGACTTGCCACACCAGAAGGAAAAGTTTATGCACTACTAGTAGACAGTAGGTTAAGTTACTAAGCACTGTGTTTATTCTCTTACCATGTACATGTGACTATTCATTAATCAATGATTTGACTTAACCAGGAAAGGTACATACAGGGCTGCAGATAGGTTAGCCTGGCCAAATGATGCCTTGCAGTGCCATTTGCTCCCACGCGCCGTCGAGGGCAAGCATGTTCTTTCTTTTTGCTTTTGACTTTAAAGCCAAATGTCGAAATGGATAGTCATAAAAATAATAAAATAGAAATTTATTGCCTGATCAATTTCACACATCAAATATTAAAAAGTAAGCGACAGAGAGAGAAGAGTGATCAGAATACACGAGGAGATGTGAAAAATAGAGAGATGAGACGGTTGTATCCTGAGAGAGAGGAGGAGAGACGAATGGCCCAGATCAAATCGGATGGTTGAGAAAGAAAAGTAAGAACAAATCAATCATCAACTTCTTCTTTTATAATAGTAAATATTTATATCAACATCTCTATCTGCAGCAAAAAAAAAAACTATCAGCCATACTAAAAAAACACCTCTGTATAGCTAGCTAACTTTTGTAACGGCGTTGTCCTTGTTTGATGTTCTTGTTTTATGTCCTTAAATTTGTGGCAAAATGCACAGCAAAGTGCCCCGTCCCTGTCGCCTCTGCGCCCGGCCCCTCGCTGCCCGTGCCGGTCGGTGACGTCCGCGCGCGCTGATTGCTTCCCAAGCCTTCAGTCATCAGAGCCATAAAACCATCCGCCGTTCCTTATGGCTCAAGTGAAATTCGCTTAGCGAGGCACGCGCCACAGACTCACCGAGCATTCTGCTTATAGCGCCTAGATCTCACCAAGCATTCGTCCTCGCACGTTGAATCGGTGGAGATGAACATCTAATGATCAGAGGATGTTCTTCTTCCTATGTATGAACTCCACCAAATTAAAAAGGAATCTCGATCCACATTTCTCAGAGCCATATAAATGGTGGTAAATCGCTGGATCGGTCTCATGAAGAGGGTCATCCCGATCTCGCAGGCCTCAAGGACGCTGCACATCTTAAAGGCCATCTTTAATTCGTTACCCTACATAGCTACCGGCTCAACATGCACCGCTTACCTCCATCCTCCTCCCTACCCCATGTACAGGACCACCACCTCCCACTTTCGCAGCTATCTCTCTCTCTCTCTCATCTGTGACTGCGAGCAGCACCAAGGAAAGGAAACAGCCACTGGCTAGGCGCACTGTCCACGGAGACGACAGCGCTGCAGCATGCCCTACTTAAAAAAAGTTTACCTCGGATATCTCATCGCAAACGGTTTAACATAAATCGTCAATGATGACGTTAACATAGACGGTTTTATAAGATGAATCATCTATGTTCACTGTGATGGAAAGAACTATCTGTGATGACCTACTTATCATACGATTTTTATTTCAAACTGTTTGTGATATCACAGACGAATTAGAACAAAAACCATCTGTGATGTCTGTACTTATCTCAGACGGTTTTTTGAACCGTATGTGATAACCTACTTATCACGAGCGTTCAGAATAAGAACCGACTGTGATGATATTTCAACTTACTCGGCTCTCGCCGAATTTGAATTTTTCGCTCATCACGATGGATTTGCTCTTTAACATAGAAGACTCTGTTATTCTTCTCCTCATCTCCTCTTCTCTCTTCACACTTGTCCACTCCTCTCCTCCTCATCTCTGTTCTTTCTTCTCACTTCTCCTCAACTTCTTCTCGTCAAATTTTTTCTTAAAAATAGAAGGCTCGGCCGACTACCTCCCCGAGCTCCCCACCTTCGGTTGTGACGTCATGGTTCATCACATAAGACACTCTTATCGTAAGAATGTCTTGTGCAGTGTCACCATCGTGACACAACGGTGACACTACCGTCGTTGGCCTCTCCTTCATCACCGGTGATATATCCCTATCCCTCCCCTCTCTTGCTTGATGCTTAGATATGAAATTATGAAATTGTTGGATGACTAGGGTTTCGATCATGTAAATCTTGTCTTCATAAACTTGCATCGACGGTCGCAAGCCAAAAATCACAAAATAAATAAATAAAAGGAATAGACACAGATATAGGTGGTGATCGGTTGGTTGAAAATTTGAAGGCTTATATGAAAACATGTAGTGGTGAAAAAAACTGAATGGTGAGGCTTATGACATAATTAAATCTAAAAATTAAAAATATAAAAATAAATAAATAAAAGGTCAAAATCAGAAAAAGACACAGATATAGTAAGACATTCTGCAAGGCCTCGCCTAGTGGGATGGGGGCTTTGTCGATGTGCTGTCAGAGACAGGAGGCCCAGGGCAAGGCAGTGCTGACTGGCTCAGCTCATCGCTAGCTTCTGCTCTGGCTAGCTCGTCTGGGTACTATGCCGCAGTGACGCAGCCGCCCCAAAGAGATTTGGCGGAGAATATTCTACGGCCTCGGCGCCCTTTTACGTGTATAATAGGGTACTCGAAAAGGAAACCGAGGCGCGTACAGTTAGGAAATGGTACGCTGACTGAAATGAAGAGAGCATGCCTGCTGCTTGCTTGGTGTACTGAATCTTTTTGAGGGAATGAAGGAGGGAAATGAAGAGAGCATGCCTGCTGCTTGGTGTACTGAATCTTTTCAAGGGAATGAAGGAGGGATGGCTCTTTAGGTTCAGTTTACTAACTAGCTAGCTGTGCAGGTGTGCATAGAATAGTTTGGATCATTAGTTTCACACAGTGTTGAGAAACAAACCTTATTTGATAGAAAGTACTACAGAGCAGTGCTTGAGTCAGAATTGATACCTGTGGGGTCTAATATATATATGACGAAATATTAGGTCAAAATACAAGTCTGGTGCAAAATTTTATTTCGTCTAACTTAGAAGTTTCAAACAAATCCCAAAAAATCACCAGACTTAGGAGACGACGTGTTGTTTGTCTCTGCAAAATTTCAAAATCAAAATCAATCGCATTCAAGAGATACAAAAAGGACAAAAACTTACTGAAATTATAGGATCGAATATAGCGATCAGAGAGGGTGAATGATTATCTTCACTTTTTGGATCCTGAAACCAAAACTCAAACCAGAAGAAAAACAACCTAAACAATAAATTATATCTACTAGAACCAAAGAAGCAATCCCTAAACAAAATAGCAACAAAACTCGAAACCAAAAGCTTCTACCAGTTAGACCATAATGGTGAGAGCGGTCTGACCTCTAGCACTATTCACCTAACCGAAAAACAGAATGACCGACGCGAACGAGAATCGGTCTAACTTCGACAAATCAACTCCATTCGACCTCAAATTTGACACACGTGATGCTAAAGATATCTAGAATCTATTCTAACAAGAAATTGCAAGAATCATCAACTAGATTCGAACAAATCCATATCGCAATAGAAGGAAAATAAAAACTCAATCAAACCCAAAAATTGCAATTGCTTTCAAATGACTTGGAAAATTTCACTTAAACTGCATATCGTTCCTAGGCCTATTTAGACCATGAAATCAACGCGAACCGACCGATCGCAAAGTTCGATCACAAAGCCTGCCGATCACGATCGCTCGTAGTTCACAAAGTATTGTATCGACTACCGTGCATCGACTATGGCCATCGTAGCTACGCCACCGTGTGTATTTTAGCTATGACCGTTGAGAAGCTCAACCTAACATGACCATCGATCCGATCGTGGTGTAGCATACGACCGGTTCACTATCGTTCTAACCATGGTCGATCAATCGCCGTGGTTGTTCTATCTTGGTCGTTCTGCCGTGGTCGATCCATCGTGGTTGTTCTGCCATGGTCAACCTACTGTGGTCGATTTGCCGTGGTCAACATCTCCGACTACCGAGCTTGGTTGAAGCCAGTCGGTCAGACCGCCCAATACAAGGTGTCAGACCGCTTAACCTGAATATTGCAGCAATTCCAATTTTTCAAAAGGCATCGACCGAAACTTTCACAAACATAAATTTCAAATTAACTCAAATGTCAATTATTCATCATCATTAAATTCACGACATATCCACATGGTCTAATAGAAATAGTGTTTTTACTGTTTGGGCATTATTTGTGGAAGTGTTTGTCTTTTTCGTATATCTTGAATATGATTGAGTTCGATCTTGAAATTTTGCAGAGACATACAAAATGTCCTCCTCTACATATGTAAACTTCTAAGTTAGGTGGCAATGGATTTTACACCTGATTTGCATTTTCACCCAATATGCCACCCTATTATGTAGTTTCAATTTTTGTGATGTCTATTTTGCTAAGTATTATGGACTTTTACAAAAGATTCCATATATATATATATAGGGGACTTTTTTACGCAAAAGCTACGGGGTCTAATAAACTGAAGTTTCACACCTCCTTACATGTGATATAGTATGGTACATACCTAGCTATGTGCCTACGACTTCGACATGCTTCAAAATGTAGATTGGGTTTTCCATTGATACTAGTAACATGTGATGAGCAACGTTGCAAGAATTTTTTGAAACATAGAAACAAGATATATTTGGAGATCCAGTTTGTCTTTTCCCCATTCTTTCCCTTTATTTCCCCCAAACTATGTACTCCTAACAAGGATAAAAAGGCATGGTGGTCCAGCTATTGGATGCCCAAAAGAAGTAGAGTAGCTTCCTATGTTCTGGTGCTGAAGGATTTGTAAAGGCTCTTTGTATGTTGGTGCTGTTTTTTCAAAGAGAGTTCAAGACAGACACGCACACACTATCCACACGTTCACACATACATGCGTATTTCCTACACACGTCTAAAATTTATAAGAGGCACCAAGGTCTCAAGAAAATATAGACATGTACTTTCTCACTGAACGCACGCGTATATGTACTCTTAAAATTGATGGACACCAACGCCAAATCTATGACTTAAACCTTGGTGGGCTAGGTACACACTGCATGCCTAGCCATCTGGCCATAGGCCAACTTTCGTATAGCCATAGGCCATAGGTTCCTCTATTTTAAGGTGGGTTCTATTCTAGTAGATACGCTTGCTACTCTATTTAATACAATTTGTTTACCAGTAAAAAACACAGTTAGTTCAACACTATTTTATGCAAAGTAAACTAATTGCATTTGACTATTATTTAGGCAACGAACAATGTTTTCAAGGGCTGAAATCTTCAGATGTGTGAATTGGAATCTTTAGTGCGAGGTTGCTATTTTCCAATTAATTTGTGGATGCGTCTTCGCAGTCTTACTGGGCTAATTTTCTGCAGTTTTAACTCTTCGGTACCGTACTGCTATTTTCGTACATGTAATGCGACGTCCAATACCTTAATTAGCCAGCTACTGCCAACCACTCGCAGTGATGGTACGCTGATCGTTTACTGGTGTAAATTAGCAGCACAGATCCACAAGAGCTGCAGCTCTCTCCCTTTCCTTCCTCTCCGGCTAGCTAGGGTTTACGAAGGCTAGCTGATCCATCACAGCCCCCCCTGCTCCCTCTCTCCCCGGCGAATCCCGGCGCACGGCGAGGCGATCCGGGTCGCCTAGCTCGAGATCATCCGGGTCGATTCAGCTCGCAGGGCCAAGGGGAGGCTAGGCTAATTGAGGTGATCGATCTGTGGGAAGAAGCCCAACTCTTGCTCAAGCTTGTAAGTACTAGTGTTACACTTGCTCATGCTTGTAGGTACTAGTGTTAATTCTTGGTAGATCTGTCCTGATTTGCTCTCTTCCCTGCTGCTCACACAAGCTCCTGTGATTTTCTCGAGTATTTTGTGTTCTTTTTTCAGTACTTTTCTCAGAGTAGCACCGGACACCCAAGACAATAATTAAGCCATTAGTCGATCTGATTGTCATGTTTTTTTTGTTCCTCGTCTTTACTACTCACTCACTATCTCTGGCATTTGTTGCTGATTCTGGGTAATATTGTCCATCTAATTTGATGGATACTATATATACAGAACGTGGACATAAATTAACTGAATCCTTTGAGCAGAGTTTTAAAATACTTTTGCTGGTCATTAAGCTCAATTAGTGCGGTTGTGATCTAGCAGCAAAAAGTTTATTGCTTAATCCACGTACGATGTATAGTACCATTCAGTATGTAGAATAAACCAGGGAATTGCTAGCGTCCAGACACACGATGGAGGATTTCTCTTCATACGTTTCGGTGCAACATCGACGAACTACTTGTGCAATAATTATAATCATCGTATACAACAAAATACATAATAACATTAGATAAATTAAGAAAAAATTGAAAAAGTATTATCTTATCATAAAATGCATAATACCATAAATATATGACTTTGCAAAGTGCAAGAACAAGATTAGAATTCCCAAACGAAAGATTTAGAACCTTACAACACTGCAATATTTGGAAATGATAGCTGCAATATTTGAAAATACCTAATACAACAAAAAGATAACATTGATGCAACGAAATTCTAGAAATCTGTGCAACAAAAATAATTCTTGCTGCAACAATAGAAAATGCCGTTGCAGCAAGAAAAATAAATGCTGCAACAACTGAATACAATTATATCAACAAGAAAAAAATGGAGGAGGTATAAGAAACCCTAAGATTTTGGGGAAAATGAAACTCCTATGATGGTGTCGTCGCCGAGCACCCTACCAAGCGCGCCCACCACGAGCATCTCGCTGTCGTCGAGCACCCAGGCAACCTTGTCCGGCAAAAGCTACATACAAACACAACATGGTGTGTGTACGCTCCACAGTGATCGAAAGAATGCGTGCGAGAGGTTGATGGAGTCGGAGAGTTGCGCGTGGTTCATACGGTACCAAATTCAAGGAGAGGAGCATTGGTTGGTGGTCGGCACGGCGCCCCATGGCCGCGAAATATGCTACAGCTGGCCGACGGCGGAGCCAAGGGACAACGCGCGCTTGCCGAGAGTGGAGAGCTCGGGATTTTTTGGAAGGAGAAATGGCGGTTAGACTTCTTGAGAATTGAAGGAGAAGATGTGGGGAGGTGTCCGGAATCTAGACGGTGAAAGCATCATCGAGGAGTAGAAATACGTCTGGTACGAAACGTTCTATCGGATGTCTGTATCCTATCATTTTCCATAAGCAAATGGTGTCGGAACGAGCAAAGCTTCGCATTTATGGGCTTCAGTGTAGGCGCCATAGTTCCTTATCCACAAGTTCTTGTTTCAGTGTGACCGTTTCTCTTGTCATGTGTAGCAGCAGCGAATAAAGCTGCTCGTTCCTCAGTGGAACTGTGGCAGAATCGATACGTGTACTGTGATCGATGCACCATCTCATTTTATGCTCGATTAATTAGTTGTCTGAATGGTTCTCTGATGATCAATTAATCATTATAGGTGTGATCATGAGCGGGTTAAGATGATAAGCGGCAACCACACTAATGAGGAGCTACAGGCGAGCTGCATCAGGAAGGTCGACCAGCCGGCCGGCGACGGCGGTGCGGCCAATAAGGCCGTGGCAAGCTCGCGACACTGGTCGGCGTCAATGGAGTCGAGGATCGTGCGCGTCTCGCGATTGTTCGGCGGCAAGGACCGGCACAGCAAGGTGAGGACCGTCAAGGGGCTGCGCGACCGGCGCGTGCGGCTGTCGGTGCCGACGGCGATCCAGCTCTACGACCTCCAGGACCGGCTGGGGCTAAACCAGCCGAGCAAGGTGGTGGACTGGCTGCTCAACGCCGCGCAGCACGAGATCGACAAGCTGCCGCCGCTCCAGTTCCGACCGCAGGACCTCGACGCCCACCTGCCCTCCTCCATGGCGCCGCCGTTCTCAAACGGCTTCGACCACGCTGCCGCCGCCGCGACGTCGGCTGCCGCGTCCATGCTTGTCGACGGCGACAAGGCCCACTGCAACAGCAGCCTCAAAGGGTTCATGAGCCTGAACAATTCGCTTGGCCTGGTCACTGGCGCCATGCCGTCGTTGACTCACGGCTCGTACTACACTGCTGAATCTTGGAGCGATGGCAATGTCCATGCGGCGAGCCATGGCGCTTCACCTCAAGCGGTGGCTCACGGCCACTCGCCATTCCCGTCGCTGCTGTCTCTGGCTCCGGGGTCTCAGCTCGTCTTCTACTCGTCGGAAGGCGGCTTCGCCATGAAAGAAGCCGCCCATCAGTTCCCTGTAGATAACCTCGACCATTCGCAAGGCCAGCTCTCACTGAGCTCAGCAAGAAGCTTCCTTCACTCGGGAAGACAGGGTTGATTAGATCGATCAACATGATCTCTAGTCCAAGAAGGTACGTATAAATTAATGAACTAATAATGCTCCTGGAGTAGTTGTAATATAGTACTTTGCTTTAAGCTTGTGATTTAATTTTTAGGAGGGTATTATATATTTGGTATGATCAGATTAAGGATCCTAGAACAACGTACGTACAGCACTCAAAGTAAAGTTTTGCAGGCCGTGCAATGCAATTCGCTGCTTCTTTTTATACAAAGTAGTAGTTGTTGACGTATTTGGCTTGTGTAATAACGATTTGAGAATTTTTGGAATTTCTGTTTAACTTGGGTTTCTTTTTGGAGAAAGATGGTTCGGGTGGAATGCCCGTGGTTATGTTGGTGTTTGGTCAGAACCTGCACCAACGATATTATTTTGTTAAAACTACTTAAGGTATTTACTTCAATTTTGCTTTACGCTCAATTAACCTTATTATGACATTCTTTGTAAATCCTCATGCATGCATTAACTCTGTTAAACCTCCTAATGTAACTTGTGGAGTATTTTATGTGCTCATGTTGCTCAATTCATCATTTTTTCAGAGGACAACTTCGACTTCGGTGAGATTAAGGACGATTAGACCGCGTCTTACTATCGCTTGCCTGTGGGTAGGTTTGTTGGGCTTCTTCCGCTTCGATTTAATCCTCCGCTGCTTATATTTAATTTTGGTTTATGGACCATTGATGTAAACTTTGGCCATCGGGCTCATATTCAGTTAAATAAAGTTTGTCATTATGCATGTTATTTATCTTTGTTATCCACTGTGTGCACTAGTTGATCCTAGACTAGTGCGATTTACACAGAGACTTCTGGAGTTGTTGCTCCAGGATCTGACATGCACCCGACTCAAAACCGTTTGATATATGTGTGTGATCAATTCAAATGAAATGTTTCATACCCTATATATTTGTGGTAAGTGAGTTTTGAACTCAATTCAAACCACTACTACAGAAAACCCTGTTACAGACGGTTCAAAAACGTCATCAAAGACGGTTTTCTGAACCGTCTGAATTTATGGGTCGTGATAATCGAATGTTATCACAGACGGTTTGCAATGAGGAGGAGAACAGCAAAGAGGGGAGAACAGCAAAGAGGAGAACAGAAAGGAGGCTGGGTTCTAGTGATTATTTATAAGGGACGGAGAGGCGGAGCTACTATCTGTGGGGTGAGGATTGTTGTATTTCTATTGGCTAGAATTGGGTTGAGGATGATCGACGGGCCCAGCGGTCAGAGTATCACAGACGGTTGGTAGCTAGAATCGTCTGTGACGAATGAATATCACAGACGGTTCTATAGTTAGAACCGTTTGTGAATTAGAGCACAAAATTTTATATACCGACGCAATATAAACAACTAGTCTGAAAAGATAAAATAGGAAAGTTTTACATGGCTTATATATACTCATTTGAAAGGTTTCGACGAGATATACAACTTTGCAGTTGAAACAAAATCCAAATTCCAAAAGGAAGACCAAGAAAAAGGGCAAAAAAGGACACCAAAAACTTACGACGCAAGTTTAGGTCCAAAGATGGCCGATTTTGGGGGTCTTGGAGGGCGACTAGTGAAAGCAGGTCGATTTTTGGATCGGGCTCGTCGTTAGGTTTCCAGCGAGTACAAGAACATCGAAAACGGACACCGTATGCAAAAGTTATGCCCGTTTTACTGAAGGTGTCTCAAAACTGAATCCTACTTGGACTCGGGCGGGAAATTATGAAATTTTAGATAATTGCAAGGGGGGAAACATATCACAAACGGTTTTTAATATGAACCGTCTGTGATAATCAGCTTATCTCAGACGATTTTTAATAAAAAACCATCTGTGATAATTAGCTTATCACAGACGATTTTTAATAAAAACCATCTGTGATAATTTCAGATTATCACAGACGATTTTTATACGAACCATCTGTAATAATCAGCTTATCACAGATGGTTTTTAATAAAAAACTATTTATGATAATTCCGGATTATCACAGACGGTTTTAAATAAAAACCGTCTGTGATACTCGTTTTTTTGACGCCATAAACACGGACGGTGTCCAAATTAAAACCGTCTGTGTTAATGTCGGTCACAGACGGTTTTGTCAAACCATCTGTGATTTGGCGTCTAGTATTAGACTTTCTATAGTAGTAACTAATTTTATCTATTTTTAATTTAATGCGACTATAGTGATTATATATCATGAAATTAGCTCAAACTAGTTAAAGTGAAGATGGGTTTCAATATTTTCGGAGTTTGATAGCAATTTTGCATCCATCCACTACCCTTATACTGTTGCATTTCTCTACAACCTTTGTAGTTTAGTTTCGGGGAGCGTAAAGCATTTTTTGGGGAGTTCTAAAAAACATTTTTGGGGGAATCAAAACCTGAGCTTATAGTAATCATTAGCAATAGTAATGTAAAAACATTTCACTAAGTATAACTTTGCTATTATGTGCAACTATTTTATTTAGAGTAAATTTTACAAAACCCCCAGTTTCAGGGTTAAGGTAACACAAAACCTCGGAGTTTTACATTTTTCTCAAGCAACAACATTTTTTGGGGAAAAGGTTTGAGAAAACCTTAAGTTTGTCCTATCCCATTCCATATAACATGTATGATAGATGTGTGCCACTTGTCAGTTACACTTACAAGCATGCCCCACCTTTCAGACTTACAAGGAGGGCTCACCTATCAGCCCCACCCTTGTTTTCTGGGCCACACCTCCGCCATTGCTGATCACCATCCTCACGGTGTGCTGAACCAATTGTTGTGCAAGAAAAGATGGAAGAGTAAAAAAGAGAGGGGGAAATGGATTGACTGGTGGGTCCTACTTGTTAGTCTGATTGGTAGGTGGGTCTCACATGTTATATCCTATTGGATGCAACGGGATTGGACAAACCTAAGGGTTTTTTTAAAACATTTTGTTGAAGAATGTGTGGTTCATTGAAAAAATCTGTAAAATCTAGGGTTTTACGTTATCTTTTCCCCACAGCCATGAGGTTGAGTTTCTGAAATTTGCTCTTTTATTTGGTATCCAAAAAGTACGTGCAACTCTTTTAAGCTGGTATATATCCTAGTCACTGACACAAATTACGTATGCATGTAACTGCAGACGCTGCCAGGTCAATTCCAAAATTTTATCGGTAGCATGTACCACATCAGCACATCCAATTATGCACTTATCTAATGACCGCTAGAGTAGTACAAATGTTGACGTACATGGCATGTACATCAGTACACGTGATGCATTTCATTTAAAGCAACCGTTGTTTCACCGGTCTTTGGGTCTATTTAGCAACATTACGGTTTATAATTTTATAAATTTTTGAATTTTACTTTGATCTGATTACGGAGATCGATATTCACTTGTGATTTTATACAGATGTTAGGTTTTAATGTGTATATCGTTTAACTTGTAGATCTCGTCTTGAGAAAATATTCCGTTTGAAAGTTAGGTATTATAGCAAAAGCTAAAAGACATCAGTTTCAGAGGAAAAAAACGGCCCTTCCACACAAATTAATCTAAAAACAAAAACAATAGAATCGATTGATGCGAGAACGACTCCAAGGGTGCATTGCAAAATTCGGAACAACGCCACTTAATTCTTGCTTAACTTTTTTTGCTCAAACCAGCTGAGAGCTTCCACATAGTAGTTAAAAAATAGAGAAGGAATTTGGTGGCCTGGGGGATCGGAGCCGGCGACTCGATGCTACAGAAGTGCATGATACAATGTTCCAAAATTTCTATGAAAATTCATGGATGCAGTACGCTTAACATCATGTAAACATGCAAATATTTAATATCAAATTAATGCGTCCGTGACATCGAGGAAAAAAGACAAGTAGTCAATCTTGCACTGCTCATCTCTAGCTTTGCAAATTATGGAGAACAACCCAAGCTATGGGGAAACAAAATTAACCAGATTCGATCATCTAGCCGGCCGGCCAGGACAGATTAACCTCCCGAACAATATCGCCTGATTAGCATTGCTGGGAAGACATGGATGTCTGAAAAAAACACACACACATGCGAGCTAGTCTGCAGAAACCAAAAGCACATGCGAGTCGCAGCGCTGCATTGATCTGTCTGGCTCATGAGCTAGCATGATCCACCGGCCATGGCCACGGGCAAAGCCTAGCCTCGGATCTAACCCACTGAAAGAAAATATATTAAGATATTTACTATTTATAGCTATAGTAAAAACGTTGAGTATTTTTTTAGCTGAACCTCGGACCATTACCCTGACGGCCCGAGGCCTAGCTCCGCTCCTGGCCATGGCTACGGGGGATCCCACGTAGGAAGCAAAAGCAGCGCAAAGCATAGTGGCCTGCCCGCTGGGGCGTGTGCATGTTGTTGGCATAACTCAGGAGAAAACTCACAATATTGCACTCATAGTGGAAGAGAACAAGAATATACATACAAGAACTTTGATGCTTGGATACTATTGTCTAGCAAATCTTTTCTTTTTCTTTACTCTCTTGCTCTTATTCATCTCAACATTGAGTTTAGTATTTATAGTACATACATAGATCTATCTATGGAATAATTTAAATAAGTAAAGTCTAACAAAGAAAACAAACTAACTAATTTTAATCCGATACCAATTGCATCAAGATCCTAGAACCCTATTACTTGGCAAGTATAGATTAATGCCCAACAATCTCCCCTAATCTAGACTTATTTTCTCCTAGTTCAGACTCAACGCATGATCCAAACTGCTAGCTATGCATCCACATAAAACGATATATATGCAAACTAAATATATAGCTGCATGCAAGAACTCAACTCAACTGGTACACATTCATCTACATACAAAAACTGTAACTCATTGAAGTAGTCGGTCATAACTACAACTTGTCCAACTTATACTCGACACAGGACAACAAACACATCTGACATCACTTCAATGCTCTAGACTCAACTTTACTTACTCTACTCAGAATGACGAACATATCTCCTCAATGCCCGGACTTGACTTAGATCCATCACAACAGGGTCGGTTCATCATCACTGAGAGCTTTAGAAGTAGTGCTTTGTCCTTCTTCTTGGCTTGCAATATTTCGATGCAAAGTGCCACTACTACAGAGAAGGTCATACTGGACATCTCATCACATATGGTTCTACAGAATCCGTCAGTGTTAAGCTGCAGTGTAGTTATCTCAAAAGTTCGACTAGCGTGACTATCTATGTTGCAACAGATAGTAAGAACCGTCTGTGATGACCTTATCACGAAAGTTTTTTATATAAACAATTTATGATACATTACAGACGATTTGTAATAAAACTTTTATGTTGTATCGAATATCACAGACAATTTCTTGTGAAAAGCCGTCAGTGATATATCACAGACGGTTTAGCCAACATATCATAAATAGTTATTTTTAAAATCGTCTGTGATAATATGCCTTCAATATATACAGGGGCGAAAACCTAACTCATTGTACTCCTGCACACACTTAGGTTTTTCAACATAGCAGCGTGCCTTCCCAGCTCCCCCCTTCTCCACCTCCAGCGCCGCCGCCTTTTTCTCGGCTCCCCGTCGCTATCGCCTCCTCCTCGGCTCCCCATCACGCGGACCCTCCTCCCAGCTCCCAGTTACCGTCGCCTCCTCCTCGGCTCCCCGTCGCATGATAATCTATGTAGCTTGTTGTATGCGTTTAGGATTTGCAGCTAACACTAATCATTTGCCATCCTTCTCTATTTCTATTGCATCTTCTCACTTGAGAATATTGCTGGAGTTGAGAAGTGTTGATTGGGAATAATATTGCAAAGCAAGGAAACCCAAGTTTCACTTTTGCCAATCGGCCAAGCTCAAGGTGTGCATCATGTGCATGTCCACATTGATTTCTAAGGTAGACCAAGACTAGGCTTAGAGAGGAGCCGATGTCCTATGTGGTCAAGGAAACCGAGTGTCGTCATGTGCGAGAAGAGGCATGTGGTACGCCAAGTGATTTGTGTCATTTGCAAACGAGGACGGTTCGGTGGGATCCGAACGTGTGAGAGGCTTGACGATAAGTCATTAGGGCCATGTGAAAGATGGTGAAGCATAGACTATGCTTCGTAGAAAAGAAAGCGGGAAGTTTCGTGGAAGACAGTAGAGGGGTATTTTTGGTAAATTGTCCAATACTAAATAACTCATGTTCTCCGACCACCTTGATTTTCGACCATTCATTGGTCGTCGACTTCACTAGTCGAGGTTCGGTTCGGTTTAACCTCTTTGGTTTCAATCACTCATTGGTCGTAGACCACTCTGATCATATTCCGAACTGTTATGACTACTCGGGTCATTAACTACACGATTAATTTTCCAACTGCAGTTCCTGGTCATCGACCACACTGGTTTCGACCACATTGGTTTCAACCACTCTCTGGTTGCTAATCACTCGAGTCGTAACTCAACTATGTTGGTTTTTGACCGTTTTCTGATCGTCGACCACACTGGTCATTTTCAGACCACTCAGTCTTCTGACCATTTGTGGTAGTACTGCAAAAACAACAGCGGTAGTATCACATCTGCATATTTGCACAGTGGCTTAGCTTTGAGTTTCTCTAGATTTTGAGTAGAGTTTCTAACCGAATCTTCGTAGTTTTGTAACTATCAGAGCAAAATATAAGTTAAAAATCTATTGGTAAATCAACTTTGTTTTAGAGTTGTCGGTAAAGCGACTTGGCTTGCTCCGGCGATATTAGGAACTGAACCTCACAAAGTTGACAGGTGGTGTGAGTGTACACCTCCATCATCTGGATTCGAGTTCTACCGCCAGTCCTTTTTTTAATTAGAAAGGAGGACGCATATTACAATATGTGTATCTAATCGAAACATATGTTAGAATTAGACTGAAGGTTGTTAGATAGATTTATCTAATGTCTTATAAAGCGTGGACCCACGCTAATTACACACATATATACATATACTAGTTATCTGCTTGTACGCTGCAACGAAATTTATTGGATATATAGAGAATCATGCTACTGAAAGAAGGTTACTTTGATCAGTTGAAAAATGGAGAGTGATGAGAAATTAAGAATGGACGGTTGAAGGAGAAGGGATGTACGACCACCAACCCGTTCTTTTATAATGGTAACGCGAGATACTTCTAACGTTGTGAGATACGACATAGGGAGTAACTACACCCGGGTGTAGAAAAGAGGCTTCCTAGGAAAAATCTTTTCTACACGGGGTGTAATATTCCACCTCTCTAATATACCACCTAAACAAACATAAAATACTCCTTTATCACTTTAGGTATATCAGATAGTAATTATAAGATACTCGGTCGAACCACAAGAAAAATTACAAGGAAAACCATAGTTTTACCATATTTTAGAAATACCTTCATATACACACATAAAAGGGTATATCTAAAAATGTACATACCACCTCGAAAATTGTTCATACCACCTAGATGGTCTTAAATACTGTATACTACATGTACATACCCTCCGCCACGCGAGATACTTCTAACGTTGTAGAGATCGACATTAGGGAGTAACTACACCCGGTGTAGAAAAGAGGCTTCCTATATATATATATATATATATATATATATATATATATATATATATATATATATATATATATATATATGAAAAATACCTTTACACACGGGTGTAATTACACCCTATATCGTATCTCGTAATGTAGGAGTATCTCGCGTAACGGAGGGTATGTACGTGTAGTATACGAGTATTTAAGATCATCTAGGTAGTATGGACAATTTTTCAGAGGTGGTATGTACATTTTTCGATATACTCCTTTTTATACGCGCATATGAGGGTATTTACAAAATACACTAAAAACTATGAACTCCTTTACAAGTTTTTCGTGTGGTTCATATTAGAGTATCTTATAATTAGTATACAAATATACCTAAAGTGATAAATGTGTATTTCAAGTTTGTTTAGGTGGTATATTAGAGGTAGGTGTAACTACACTCGGATGTAAAAAATACTTTTCCTGTATAACGTTCTAATTTTAGGATAGTATCTAGGATTTGTGGTGCGTCACGCAGCGTACACACGCGTTGGCGTTGGAGCCCGCTCGAAGCCCCAGGTTCGAGCGCGTTACGCGGGCGGGCCAGACGCACGACGGCGGTCGTAGCCCACTGAGCTTTCTCGAGCCAGCTAGTTCCGGCTTGCAGCTCGGACGCTCCTGAAAGCATAGACCTCTCCGGCCCCTGCCCACATAGCCGCCGCATCGTCTCCGGCCGCTCTTGTCCTCCCATCCATGGCCGCGAAGTAGCAGCCGGCGGGCCAAGCCCACGCGTCCCACATCTCCGCCATGTCCTGCCCCGAGATGTACGACATGATGTCCCAGATGAAGGTGCGCCCCCCAATCCTCGAACCCTATGAGCTCAACTCTCTCTCTCTCTCTCTCTGCCCGCTGGTTTTTCTCCAATTTCTCACCGTTTTACCTCTCGCTGGTGGTGTGGCGCCGCCGCGTGCGCAGGCCATGATCGATCACGACCAGGAGAGGGTGCGCCGCATGCTCGTCGACAACCCGGAAGTCACTCGCACGCTCTTCCGGGTGAGATTTCTCGCAGCCTGCGCTCTCAGGTGGTTTGCGTTTACTTGTCTATGAGAAAGGGGAACGGTGGTACCCCGGCTGCAAGGGCTCTGGATTTTTTTTTTCGGGGGGTGGGGGGTGGGGGGTGCTTTAGGGTTTTGTGAGTTTTGTTGTGATTGTTCCTTGTAGAGATTTCGTGTTTCGTTTTAATGCAGAAAGGTTAGTTCATGTCTATCACAAGGGAATGTAGCTTAGCTGGTAGTCGATTAACAGATTAGGGAGAAACTTTTGTATTGTTAGCTCTTCCAGTTAGGCCTTGTTCATGTTTGCATAGAGAAGGAAATTGGTGAACATTTATGTAGCAAAAACTTTCTTGGTTGCTCGTTACATGATTCAGATGGAAAATTCAGTAGTGCAGTGAGACCATGGGGTTTAGTATATTAATGTGGATCATATGCTACGAATCTCTTGTTAGTGTCACCACAATGCGTTCGCCTCAACGTGTTATTTCTGTATGAAAAAACTGGATGAAGAAGAATGTGTGTCATGTACTTATGATGTTCAGCACACTCTTTAAAATGGAGCCTACTACTTGTTCTTCTATTTGACGATTGTTCTCCACCAGTTTGTTCTAAACATTCTAATACGCTTGTTTATGTTCTTGTTTTATTGGCAAAATCTGCCTTGATATCTTCCACATCAATATAAAATTATTTGGTGTGGTATCTGACACCATATGTGGTTACTACTTTAAACTGGATTGTGTTGCGCACAATGAATGAATTTCTTATATGCATTTCTTCTTGCAGGCGCAAGTAGTACTTGGAATGGTGAAAACGCCTAAAACTGTATGTAACTTAAGTTTTTTTACTTTCTTGCATTTAATATTTGGATTTTGGATTGTTAATCAGCAAATTGAACTTTATTGTCATGAAATGATTGTTGTTCCACAGGGACAATCTTCAGACATGGCCCAACCCAATGTTGTGCTGACAACACCTCCTTCATCAGTTAAAACTGCTGTGCAAGATCATGTAAGCTTGTTCCAACCCCAATTACCTGCCAATCAACAGAATGTGCGACCTTCTGGCCCATTTTCACCTGGCTCTTCTAATCTGACGTCATCTTTGGACCTTCCAACTATGTCAGCAAACCCACCACAATCAGCACAAGCAAAAGGATACCCTTTCCCTCAGATGCTTTCTGCATCAGCACCTCAGTCATCTCAGCATACAAATGTTACCCTACTTCCTCATATCCCTCCACAGTATTCAAATGTTCCATCACATATGCCTATAGTTCATAGTCAGCCACAGCAACCTTTGCAAAATCCTGGAATGTTTAATCGGCAGTTACAACCACCCTTGCCCCAGTTGCCTAGGCCACCTTCCACGCAGCCCGTTACACATCAGATGCATCCGCAAGTGCCCAGTTCATTTGGTTTGAGTCATACAAATGCGCCTCAGCACATGTTGCAACAACCAATGTTTCATGTAAGGTTCTACACTAAATCTACATGATCCTGATAACTAGATACTATTCTCTGCAAACTGACCATCATATTTGGAATTTCTCAGCCAGGTGGGAATCCACAAACTTCTTTCCTTACAGGTCAACCACCATTACCTAACCAGCCACCACCACAGCTATATCAGGTGTGATTTCTTGTCTTCTGCAAGATATGATTATACTGTATTAAAATTGAGTTAGTTCCCTTGCACAAAGAAAATGTAAGCGTCTTCCCAAATGTTCATGCGTTTGCTTAGCATTGGCTGTTCAAAGTCGGGTGTAGGAACTGCCTTGATGAAGTATTCTGTATTCTTTATTTGCTATCATCACAAGAGTTTTAGCTCTTGAAGAACCATGTCCAAATGAGTAATTTGTGTCTAAAGTTGGCTAACATCTTGCTATCTTAGTGTAGTTATGTGCTTACTGCTGTTGAAATATCTGTATCTAATGACATATGATCCACATTATTCTCCAGTTGAATGAAGTAACATGTGAATGGCTCTTCTTATCTTTCCTCCAATAGACTAACACTGCTCGCTTATGTATGGCCTATATAGCAGTTAGTAGCATCGTCATCCACATCTATTGCTTGGCTAGGTTCTGCTGGTGTTTTCCTTATTGCGATTATCATTTGGCTTTTTTCTTATTTGGTGCATGTGCAGTTCAAATTTTACTAACTTTTCTTAGGCCTAATAAGGCTCTAGTTTATTCCTAAGGCGCCAATGCAGTAAACTTGTGCTGCAAAATCTTAACCATTATATCATAATACTATTTCATGTTTTGACAGTTTTTAATCATCATTTGGTAATATGCCATAGTAGCGCTACTTTAAGAATGTCTGCTGCCTGAAATGCTTGAGAAAATACACTACTGGTCTCCTTTTTCATATTTCTGAAGAAACTTATAGTCAATATTTGGTATTGCTTGTAGAGTTCTTGCTTGGACAAGTTAGATAACCAAAATGGCAAATATAGCATGGTTATGACCTGTTGTTTTTTCAGCCTGGACCAGATCTCCTAAGCATTCTTGTTTAGACGTTACGAAAATTGGTAGCTCACGTATAAGAGCTGAGGCCTGAGTTATGCACAATTTTAAGCTTATTTTCAACATTTTTTTGCATAAATTCCTTGACAAACTTGTCATTTGATGTTCTCTTTCAAAGACAGAAAAGGAAAAAACTTAACAAGTTACCAAATGTTGTTGTAAAGCAACCAAAACTAGCCAGTTTCCAAGTTTATCAATAAATAACTTTTCTGTTCGATTTTGTTAATTTGGATCTACCTGATCGATAAAGAAATTAGGACAAACCTATGTTGCCGATATGTCCAACACTGTATACAACATGGTCTAAAGAAAACCACGGGCGACTTCTTGGATAGCTTTATTGTTGTACTGTAGATTCTTGTAGTCCCATCTTCCATGTGATGTTTTGATCATAGACTCACTACATAACTCCTGTAGTCCATCTGTTTAACAGGCTAGTTCACATGTTGGCTCACACTACAATTTTCAAAGTATTCAAGTCGATAGATCAACTCCATGGGGACGTGGCAACCCAGAAGCATCTTCAGCTGGCTTCCATTTACCTGGACAATTGCCTGGGTTGCCTGGACAGATGACCCATGGTATTGGTGGTATCCAGATAGGTCACCCTGAAGCACCTGTAAGTCTGTCTTCTGTGTTATGTTTATGTTTTTCCCTTTCTCGTAAAATAAACTATTCACCTGGTTGTTGTTCAAGCAGTTGACACCTGAGATGGAAAAGATGCTTGTGCAGCAAGTCTTGAGCATGTTGCCAGAACAGATCAATATGCTGCCTCCAGAACAGCGACAACAAGTGCTTCAACTACGAGACATACTACGGCCATGATAAGCAAGCAGCTGTCTGAGTAGAAGAAATTCAATTCAACAGAGTCCTGCAGATCAGCTCTGTGGTCCATGCTCAGCTTATGCTGTGACACCTTCCCTTTTAGCCATTGTTAAGCTGATTGACATCCCGACTAGTCTGCAGCTTACCTTGGAAATGTGATTGTAGAATGCTAGTCCTTGTCGTTATTCATAGGTAGTTGTTTGAAGTTTGAACATGGATGGTGAGTTATGATCGACAAATGAACGGCATGTTTTGGTACTCGTTGCTACCACAATTTCAAGCCGTGTTAAATTGATGGTTGAATTCCACTCCTTGTCTGATGACGGGGCGCTCTTAAGGTGTCTGATATAATATAAATATTGGAATGTGATGATCTCGACGTTTTTGTTTATCACCCATCTTTTTTTTGGGTCTTTTTTTGTCATTCTTTCTTCTCTGGGATATGATGAAGCATGTTAAGTTTTTCTCAGATACCGTATCAAGTTGGGGCCTTTTCATAGTTCCTTTATTTCCAACCAAAAAAAATCCAGTACTTGACAACAGTTGGTACTGGTAGTAATGTTTGATACTGGGGACACATAGGACTCGCTGGTTTGATAGTTGGTACTGATAGTATGTCGACCGTGCCGCTGGCAACAAAGTTGAGAGTTAGAATTCCGAGAGGTTGAGTTAGGGGCCGTTTGGTTTGGGACACGGCAATCTCATAGAAAATGGTTCTAGTCCTACAAAAACAGAAAAAAATCCTATTTTTCAGATGAGCCTAAGGTCCTTTTTGGTTTTAGGCTTTGATTTATTAGATCAATAAATTATAACTAAAAGTCATAAACCACAGTCGAAAAAACAATCCCTTAAGCTTGGTAGGCAAAGAAGAGGAAGAATGGTGAGGCCACAGAGGCATGGTTCATCGGAAAGATGTCAATGTTGAAAGTTTGAGTAGTGGTTCTATATTTTCCACTAATAAAAATGATATTAATTTTAAAGCACACGAAGGGATAAGTAATTATTATCTACCATTTAGTTTTACTTAAAAAGTTGTATGAATCACTTTAAAAAAACATAGAAGCGTTTCGCTAAAAGTTTTTGTTAAGTACCACTAGAATGGGAGTCTCGGTTAAGTCAATCATGAGAGAAATCTTTAGTCAAAATTGATCAACTTATGAGTAAAGTTTGCACTAAATAGTCGTACAAAATTCTCTTGCCAAGAGAATATCCCCTTCGCTAAGAAAACACAATGTGCTATTCTTTTGTCGCAACATAGTTCTCACAAATGGATCCCACCTAAGCTAGCCACGGGCCTAGAGGTGGAAATTTCCTCCGCGGGGCAGAGTCATGGTGAATTTCTCTATTTGGGGGTGGAGGCGATCTCCCCCGCGGGGAATGGGGACGGCCCCCGCTAGGCTAGTAGGGTAGGGACGGGTCGTCCTCCCTATAAGACCCTTCGGGGATCCGATAAAAATAATGTTTGAAAATAATATATTATAATTTTAAATATAATGGACTGTATTTTTTTCTTGTATATTTAGACTAAAACTTGAATCTATATGTTAGAATATATATTTTGTAACTATATTTTAAAAAAGTATATCTAAATAATTATAAACTAATAAACAAAATCACTTTTTTTAATAATTTGCCTTATTTTTAATCCTGTAGGGATTCCCATGGAATCAGATCCTCGCAGGGATCGGAAGCGAGGGCCAAGTCCCCCCTTAAGGTGGTGATCATTTTGGTTTATTTTGGTGGCTTATATGAAAAGCATGTGGTGGTGAAAAACACTCAGATGATGACAGAGGCTTATTTAACATAATTAAATTTAAAAAAATTAAAAAAATTAAAAAAATATGTTAGCCCATCACAAACAACGCAAACAAATACGGAAAAAAAGAACCGGCAAAAAAGCTCAAAAAATTCAAAAGTTCAGAAAAAGACGAAATTATAAATAGTAAAAAATAAGCTAAAAGCCATAAGCTAAAACCGAAACGAGCGGGGCCTAGGCTAGCGTGGCCGCATCAGAGCTACACTGGCGAATATTAGGGCGGGGCCGCAAGGCCTCCTGGAGACTCCCTGGCCCCGCTGTCATCCTACCCAGGCCCAATCAGCTATCACACACCCAGGCTTTGGATCCCAGGAAATTTTCATCGTGCGAAAGAGACGTCTAATCAACGTTTTTTGAGTGTGGTCCATGACTTATGGTTGTGACGGATGTCATTTAGATCTAGTATGAGTGTTTATATAAATAAATCAAATAACGATAAGTCGATAAGCTGCTTCAAAAAATATGTTTCGATAAGCTGTTTTCGAAAAAACATTGAAAAAATTGTCCTATTTATTTGTTAGAGAAAATGGTAAGTCATAAGTCATAAAGTGAAGAAACAAAAACACATGATCTATAATTTTCTTCTAATAAATATATAAAACGGTTTCTTAGTCGTTATTTTTAAATAATAGCGCTAGAAAAGCTATCGATCACAGCTACACCCACCTGCCGCAGCCGACAACCCGTTGCTATCTGGCTTCCTCTTCTCCCCCACCCTGTAACAGGTCGCTCCGGCCAATCAGCTCTTCCTCTTCCTTCCAAGCAACAAAATCCTACGCGAAACCATCCAAGAAACCACATTTCCGTCGGAAATTAGGGAAATTAACGTAAAAAGAAGAAGAGAGGGAGAGGAAGAGAAGCAACAATTGGGAATCGCGTTGTTTCATCCGATCCAATCCTGCCGAAATCTGAAGAGTTCGATAGCAATTGGGGCGTTTTGGAGGGATGGGAGGTGGAGCCGAGAAAGAATTGTCGACGGAGAACGTGAAGGGGATAGCGCTGGCGCTCCTCTCCAGCGGCTTCATCGGCGCCAGCTTCATCATCAAGAAGAAGGGCCTCCGCCGCGCCGCCGTCGCCTCCGGCATCCGCGCAGGTCGCCTCCACAATTCCTCTCGCGCTATCCTTCTTTTTTTTTCTTTTTTTGCCTGTCTCCTGAAGTTTAATCCTGTATAAATGACTTCCTTTTTTGTTTGGTTTCTTGGTGTCATGTACAGGGGTGGGTGGGTACTCGTACCTCATGGAACCCCTATGGTGGGTTGGCATGTTCACTAGTAAGGTTTCTTTCTACGATTTCAATAGAGCAAATGAAGCGCAATGTTGAGCGAGTAGTGGGTAATTCGGAGCAAAGTTTTTCTCTTTTCAGTGATTGTGGGAGAGGTCGCGAATTTCGTGGCATACGCCTTCGCCCCCGCGGTGCTGATTACTCCTCTTGGAGCACTGAGCATAATTATTAGGTACATACAGGTAGCTGTGATTTTCCTTTGCAATTGTGTGATTGGAATGTGATATTGAAGGTGGGTAACTGGGTATTGGTGGCGTCTTCAGTGCAGTGCTGGCCCATTTCATCCTGAATGAGAGGTTGCACGCGCTCGGGGTTCTTGGTTGCGTGATGTGCATCGTGGGATCGGTGGTGATTGTTATCCATGCGCCGCAGGAGCGAGAGATTGTGTCAGTTAGGGAAATATGGAACATGGCGACACAACCTGGTGAGAATTATCAATTTATGATGGATGTGATTCTATTGTGTACAATTGTTCGCTCTTGATTGCGAGAATTTCCTTTGTTGCTATATGCGATTCTAGGACGTGAAATTTGATGACTGACATAGTGCCATGTGCCTTTTCAGCTTTCTTGCTGTATGTTGCTTCAGTTATAGTTGTGGTCTTTGTCCTGGTGTTCCATTTCTCCCCTCTCTATGGGCAGTCAAATGTGTTGATCTATACTGCAATTTGCTCTTTGATGGGTTCTCTTTCGGTAATGTCACTTCTGCCAGCAGTTTCTGTTATCTCTAATGTTCTATATGTAATTATTCAGTTTTACTCTTGCTTAGGAAGGTGCTAACTTCTTATTCAGGTGATGAGTGTTAAAGCTCTTGGTACATCCTTAAAATTGACTTTTGAGGGGACAAATCAGTTAGTATATCCAGAGACTTGGTTCTTTATGCTTGTTGTGGTTACTTGCGTGCTAACACAGATGAATTATCTGAATAAGGTTTGTACAACTTCTTTGCAACTGATGTTGTTTCAGTAACTGCATGTGTATGTCACTATAAGTACAGACATTTAAATGATAAATGCCTAAATGGTATGTCCTAGAGAAGATCAATTTGAACATGATTTGTGAGCTGAACCTCAGCAATATATAATAGGCATCATGTTGACAAGATGTCCTATTTTCTATGGATTCAAAAAAAGAAGTGATAAAAGTGGGGTTGCTTGGAAATAAGTATAAGTAGAACAAATGAACAATAAGAATTAAGAACTATATGAACATTGCTATTGTGTCGTTGTTTATTAGGATAAGGAGTGCCACAGTCCATTAGAATCAAATCATTGCTATGTACGTTCTATGCCACATTTTGTCACTCTTCTCAACAACCAAAGATATTGGAAAATAAAATAATAAGAAGATTATGATAAAATTGGTATATATATGCTATTTTGTCTTCAGCTCCCCATAACTAGCCCTGTTTCCTTAGGCTAATTTTGTTTCTGTCCTGTGACTACTGCCATACACTGTAAGGATACCTACTTCAGGTAAACCTCCCCAGCCTTGCACCGGTGGTACTTATCCCTGTGTCCAAAATCTCCTTCACTGGCTTCCTTGCTGTGATTTTGTGTAGACTGCTATGATAAAGTAAATTCCAATATTTGTTCAACAATGCACTAAATTGCAGGAGTTCATAGAATGATTGCAAGTCTTATTGTATTGGTGTCGTCCACAGTTCAACAGAGTAAATTGTACTTTTTGTGGCAGGCACTTGACACATTTAATACAGCAATTGTATCACCAATTTATTATGTAATGTTCACAATGCTTACAATACTTGCAAGTGTCATAATGTTCAAGGTAACTTTTTTGTATTCTTGTCATATATCTATTTCTTCTTATTTCTGTTCTACCATTCACCTTCATTTATTGTTCTAGACCCGTTTGGAAAATTTCATGTTGTTGTCTTTGTTTCTTATGCATGCCTCTGGTATTAGAAACTACTGGCATTACACCTTACTATAATGTTCTGCTTACTTCAAACCTATATCCTCGAACAATTATATGTCAGAACAATCTTGAAGTTAAGGTCTTGTTTGGCTGAATTCTGGCTTCAGGTTCTACTGTAGAGAATCTAAATTTCTGTAGCTCTAACTCTGGATGAAAAGTTAAAGTCCTAGACTTGAACTCATGGAAGTGTTTCAGTTAAAACTCCAGTTGCCCTTCCCAAACCATGTTCAAGAAATTTTAATCTATGGCATATATGTTGTAAATTTGTCTAACTGGGAAACTTGGTTACACCTAACTTCTAAAGAGCACTTAAAGTATGGGAAAAAAAGCTTGTTTATATTTTTTATAGCTTGTCTAGAAGCTCCAACTGAACTTGGGAGCCAGAGCTTTCCAAACAGGGCCAAAGTACGTTGCAACAAACTAAGGGAACACACTTGGCTCTTTGATGGATTGAGCAAAATACTGATATTCTTGTGTTTGTTGGGAATGTGAAACTTGGCTCATCTATTGGCTTGCGCTTTATACTATAACAAAACAAAATTATAATTCCAGGTTTGAGGGATTTTCGTCCATTCAAAATTTAAGGGTTGACATATCTGCTATCCCTATCTCATCCTACTTTAATGATGTGTGCAGGATTGGTCTGGTCAAAGCCTTGGAAGCATTATTTCGGAAATTTGTGGCTTGATTGTCGTGTTGTCTGGTACCATTTTGCTGCATGTAACAAAGGATTATGAAAGGATCCCACAATCAAGAAGTTCGTGACCACAACATCTCCTTTCTACTCGAAATTATCAGATTTGTTTCCATTTAATGTCTGCAATATCTCATTATTTGTCACAATATAGGTATATATGCACCATTATCTCCCTCCTTGACAACAAGACTAAACGGAGAATTGTTGAAGCACGTCGAGGATGAGAGAACTTCTGCCGAAGAAAAAGTATTGAGAAGACAAGAGATGTATTAGCATCAGAAGCTCGAAGCGAAGGGCGAATAACTCTGATGGGCAGACGCTCCAGTGGGGCTTGTATATGTTACAATAGCGATATCTTCACAACAGTGATAGCCGGCTGCTCCATTATGTTGTGTTGGCTTGTGTACATAATCAGGCATCTGCAGCAATCGGTGCAAGGACGAAGGTGGCCGTCGAGTGACTGCAAATCTGGAGGTGGGTTTGGGATGCTGCAGAGCTCCAGCGATAGAAGTTTAGTCGAGTGCACAGATTCTTGTCAAGTTCTCCTCTCTTTTCCTGTGACGTTTTCCCAGTTTTGTCCACGGCATTTGTTGTTCCTCATGTAGAGTTCTTCAAGTGACTAGTGAGCCACAGAGCTTGTCTGCAACTGTGAATTCTGTACAATATGCAAATTTCTAATATCGTTTTACCGCAGTCCATGTAAAACTTCTTTTTTAAAACTCCATCCATGCAAAACTTTAGTGATACTAACAGTCTGAAAGCTACTAATACTAATGGAATGGTAATAAATTGCTTAATTTTCTGGGGATAATTTGAAGGTGAAATAAGCTGTTGGGTGTGTTCACGCTCAGATTTTGCTAGTCTTCTGGCGAGGCGTGCAATGGAATGCAAATATGCTCTTAAGGACGTACATCCATATATCATAGCACGAATCTCAAGGCAAGAACATCGCCCATTCGCCACTGCCGTCCACCCATTCTGTATGACAGGTGGGGCAAAGGATTTAGGAAGGAAGAAACCCTACTCTCTTCCTCGGGCCCACTCGGCAGCTGCACAAGCCCTCGCTCTCTTCCCCTCTGCGTACTGCGTTCGCCTCTGGTCTGCTCGGGAGTCGGGAGTGCGACGGCGGCTGCTCTTCTTCAACCACCGGTGCGGCGGCGGCGGCGGTACAATACCACGGTGAATTAGATCTCTTTGCATCTTGGTCCTTGGATATTACCTGTGTTTGCAGGTTATCCTTTAATCAAAGATCCTTTTTTTTAGATTTAGTGATGGCAAGTTTTAGTCTTCACGGAATTACGAGCACATCTCGGTTCATGTCCATCGCCGCCGGAGTCGAACCCTTTTCCATTTCGAATGGTTCCTCGTCCTCGCTTTCCCTAGTTTACATAGCAACGACTGTGTGTGGCAAGGAAAAATCAGAGGAAAGATTAAGTGGGAGGAAGAAGAATGTTGATCCATGCGCCATTATATTCTTTTCACCGTGTATGTTGTAGCATATATTCGTGTAGTACCTTAATGAAGGTATTGCGTCAAGCTCGTGTGTGCGCTCATTTCTGCATTGCTGCTATGCAGACCATGAAACCATGGATTTTGAATATTTGATTGTGGTTACTTGCGGAGAGTAATAGTCCAAAAAATAGTCATTTTGCACTAAGATTTTGTCTTGGGTGTGCTGTATGCCATTAGGACATAGCTGATGGAAACATAAGGGAACTGCGATTATTTAATGGGGGATTTGATCACTTGCCCCATAGTTGATGTGCACTAAATGATTTGCCCCATGATGTCAACTATGGGGCAAATGATCAAATATTTCTTATTTAATTGTCGTTGAAACTGACTTCTTTTCTTCGGAGAATTGGAACCATTTTGGTGATCTACGTTCCTTTTGTATGTATCTTCTTTTCCATTGGGTCATATTGGGCCAAACCTTTTTTAGGTAATTTAGTTGTTCTCCATACTGGTGGAGACAGTGGATCTGTTAGCCAAATAACCTTAGTTTTTCTATCAGTTCTATTTAACATATGCTATATTTTGGTACAAAGGAAGTTTACTTTGCAACCCTCTTTGAAGGAAGCAATGAATTGTCTGTTTCCCCCTCTTATGATCTTCCATCATTTTTTTTCCAGTGGCCATCATAATTCCATTCGGTCAATTAGCATTGTGATTTGCAATGGAGGTTATCCAATAGGGTAAAAGATACATAGATAAGTCTTGATTCTGTATTTCCAATAGGATAACAAGAGGTTATCTGATATGATAGATTATATCCAAAAGTGAGCAATGTTAACCCTCTTTTGAGGATTTTTTTTGGAGGGCTTTTGGAATGATCCTCACAAAATCTCAAGATGTATCATGTAATTCTTGTATGTGATTTTGCTTGCTCTACCTTTTTGTTGTATGTCTAGTTCTCTATCATGGATGTTGTGGATGCTTAAATGTACCTCTCTCGTCATACTCATATGTTTATGTTTATATCCACTTTCCAGTTTCATTTTCTGCGGATTCGTAATCACTAGATGGGGAAGGCAAAGCGTGCATCGATATTTATCAGGCTTGTTTCAGCAGCTGGAACTGGATTTTTCTATGTGAAGCGCAAGAATCCTCGGCGGATCACAGAGAAGCTTGAATTTAGGAAGTACGATCCTCGTGTAAACAAGCATGTCCTATTTACAGAAGCAAAGATGAAGTGACATGTCTCGGGATTCTTCTTTCTCCCCAATGCGAAAAACCAAACAACTTGCGAAAGTTTTGGAGTCAGAAACCCCTGGACCGTTTACTTGGTCCAAAACAAATGCATTATCCTGTTCTAGATTGCAGAGCTTCATGTAGAAGATTCTAATGTGCATGAGTTTGATCTCGCTCTTTTTTTCTTTTTTTGATGGATGAATAAAGTTTGATCTTGCGGACAGCGAGTTAGCAAGGGTTTCTCTTGTTCTGCCTGTTGGTTTCGTTGCTGGAATGAGCTGCGAGCCAGTACACGTAGTGTTCCATTTCTCTTCTTGTGAGGTGAATGCATATTTCTGAAAGTTTAAGCAGCTACAGTTGAGACGCTCCAAGTGGCTTATAAGTAGGAGATTATAGTTTATTTTGCATTGTAGCTGTTGTTGGTTTATTCTGCGTAACTAAATATAAAAAGTAAAAAGATAAAAAATGTTATTTCAGTATGAACAATGCAAAGAAATGAGAGGCGTGCAATGAAAGTGTTATTTCAGCATATTTGCATTTCCGTCGATCTGGACCGTCAAGGCTTGATCGGACGGTAAGGCAAATTGTCCGTACGGTCTTTCCACGCGTCAAGCTGGACCGTCTACCAGCGATCGAACGGCGCTGAGGCAATCCAGGGTGGTCGCTGAATGATCGGTCCGGCCATTGTAGCGAGACGATATTACGAGGCAAAGTAAAGGCTCTTCGTGCGGCGCCGGCGACGGATTCGACCACGGACCGACGCATGCGCTGCCGCCTCAGCGATCTAGAGGCCGACGTCCAGGTAGGCCTCATCCTCACCTCTCACCTTCCTGAACACCAGAGCCTTGTAAGACTCTGCGATGGATCGATAGATCAAATTCTGCGTGATTTAATTGAAAGCAACGACTGTATATAGAATCCGACTGTTTGGAGCTTAGAACAGCATCTATGGTCTTGTTTCAAAACAAAAAGACAGACAAAGAACATCATCTATTGTTATGGTGTAAAATGTCAGGAGAATCAAGCAGATAGAGATGGGATGAATATATCACTGTAGTTGCTCGTGGTGAGTAACAGTCTAGACAGTTTGCATTCAGGTCATCTTTAATATGTTTTAAACTATTAGGAGATGATGCAAGTGCAATGGATGGATGAACTGTGTAACTCATCAGTTGAGTATGTCATGGAATTGCCCGGCAAAAAGATTATGTCATGGGATTTGTGTGTGTATTGGCACAAATATTAGGGACAGACTTGTTGGTGTGCTAGTACAGATCATCTAGTGTCAGGAAAAAACAAGTTCACAGGGGCTGCTCGCCGGGGTACGGCAGCGGGATGGTAGCCTTGCAATTTTGCCATGTAATTTCCTCTACTGCGTTGAGACTTGAGAGAGCATGGTACGTGTAACGAGCAGGATTGGACGTACGAGAGGAGAGGAGAGGAGAGGAGAGGACGACCAAACCTGCCTCGGAGACCGTTGCCCACGGGCTACTTGGGAAGCGCAATGGTTTTGCCTTTTGCGTCAAAAGCTGTAAAAAGATCGGGAGAGAGGCTTGAAGACAGGACAAGCACGTCTAAATTTTAGGCGTTGTTTATAAGTGACGTAGTTTCTAGTTTTTACTGTGATTTTTTTGCTTTTGGCTAAAATAATATTATAGCGATAGCCAATTTTTTTGTGATATTTAATTTAAAGAAAATAAATAAATAAATAAAATACCGTTATAGCTTCATAGATAATACAAAGAAAAAGTACGTTAAGAAACAAACGCGTTTCAAATGATTTTTGGCTTCTAAAACGACAAGCTGTTTAGAACAAAAACAAGAAAAGATGGAAAAAGATAAAATTAGGAAAAAGTGAATTAAAAACCAGAAGCTAAAGCTGAAACGAATGAAACCTGACACCTTGTGGCTTAGGTTAAAGAAGAAAAGACTTTCTGTGTAAAGATTAGTACTAGTATAATGCAATGCGATTGTTAAGCTTGGGGTACATGTATCCAAATACATTCAATAGTTTAAATATAGATACCAAATAAAACAGATAATAAAAATATGATCAAAGCTCTTTGAGTCTTATTATATCGAATAAAAATCTATTAGCTTGGATATAGATATTAGATAAAATGACCCATTCCAAAAGACTATCGATGCCGTATGGCCATTAGTAGGTTCTACGTATAGGCGTACCGTGTCCCGTTGATACGGCATTATACTAGTATAGTACCGCCAAGACGTGTTAGCTAGGTGCTGTAAATATAAGTTTTGGGGTGTTCAGATTAGCGATGGCTTATAGCTCTTTTATTGTACCTAAAGTGGTTTATTTGACATAATTAAATTAAAAAAAGCAGAAAAACCAGATTACTCCATCACGGACAATGTAAAGGAATACGAGAAAAAAATCGGCAAAAAAGCCCCAAAAAGCCAAAAGGCTAGAAAAATATAAAATTAAGAAATAGTGAATTAAAATCAAAAGTCAGAAGCCATTGCCAAAACGAGTGGAATTTTTTATCGTATCGACTGAAAATATACTGTAACTACATTTAGCTTTTTAAACATAATTAAATATAAAATATATCATCATGAATAATACAAAAATAATCAGGAAAAAAAGAAAAGCTAAAAATAAAAAAAAATAAAAAAAGACGAAATTAAAAACTCAAAAGTTAGATGGAGAAGGTGTTGGAGCAGGTTCATGGCTGTCCACCCTGCGTCGGTCCAGACTGGCTCTGGCTTTGCATTGACTTGACAGTGCATCAGTAGCAAGCAAGCTGTCAGGGCCTTCTCAGCTTGGCTCAAGAGGCAGAGCAGCACGGCACGAGCGAGCGAGCAAAAACCTTCCTGTGGTCGCGTCGCGCCCCTCTCCAACCTCCAATCCATACGGCCCCGCATTTCCACCACACCTCCCAAGGCCAAAGGCCAGCAGCCAGCGAGCCGGAGACCACTGCTTTGCTTTGCTTGTCCTGGCTTGGCTTCCTGGAGAAATGTAGTATCCTTGTCTGACTGCGCGTCTCTGCTTCTGCTTCCTCACCGCGAGCCAGTGCGGTAAGGCGAGGAGAAGCAAGGTGAGGCGAGTGGAGGAGATGAGCGCGACCAAGTTCATCAAGTGCGTGACGGTGGGCGACGGCGCGGTGGGGAAGACCTGCATGCTCATCTGCTACACCAGCAACAAGTTCCCCACTGTACGCTCGCTTCTCTCGTTCGATCTTTACTTGCGCGTTTCAGCGAAGTTTTATTCATTCAGAGTTCAGCAGCTTCTCTCAGTACTGTATCCGACTTCTGTTCATCTCTTCCCTTCTTGTTCTTCTTGAGGCGAACTCTCGTTTAGCTGCCGATCTGGCTGACTGTGCTCTGCTTCACATTCTTTTCGGTGGTCCTTGAACAGAACTGGCCGTTTGGTAATACTACCTGCTTTATAGCTAGTTCGTTTGTGTTTGCCAAGATTAGTAGGTACTAGGTACACTCACCATGTCTGTGCTTTTGCTGTTTCTGCTCCTCTTCCTTTCCTCATTGAGGAACATCCGAGTCCTGCATCCATCATGAAGTGCTTCATTTCTGGTGTTGTACCTGAGACTGACGACAGCATTCTGTTCTTTTTTTTCTTCTTTTGACAGGATTACATCCCCACGGTGTTCGACAATTTCAGTGCTAATGTTTCGGTGGATGGCAACATTGTCAACTTGGGGCTATGGGACACCGCTGGTATTGATTCATCTTGCTTCATTTGCTGAGCTTTTTCTTTACTGGTGTTCGAAATCTGAACCTCTTATCTTGCTCTCTTTTCTTTTCTTCGTTCAGGCCAAGAAGACTACAGCAGGTTGAGGCCGCTGAGTTATAGAGGTGCAGACATATTTGTTCTGGCTTTCTCCTTGATCAGCAGGGCAAGCTATGAGAATGTTCTAAAGAAGGTACTCTATGCAGTAAAGTTAACAAATGAGATTAGCAAGTATATATACCTGTTTTTTCTGTGCGTTGATGGAAAGAATCCAAGCCTGTAGTTCTAGTCTAGATTACAGATATCTGAATCTCTGGCACATGAAAATACTGACCAAAGTAGCTGTAGCAAACCTTTACTTTTCCTTTTGACACAGTAGACATTTAGACCACCTTTGACCAACATCCAAGTATTCCTCGCAATTTTTGCTTTCCAGATAAGTGCCTATTATTTGACTGGAATACATATTCTGAACTAGTGATCTTTCTATTTCTGATCAAGCAGTGGATGCCAGAGCTTCGCCGGTTTGCACTGAATGTTCCGATTGTTCTTGTTGGGACCAAGTTAGGTGAGGAACCTGTCCTGAATATGACGTTCATTTAATGAAGTTCAATGCTACAGATTCCTTCTCATGCTTGTCGCGATGGTTAATGGACAACGGTGTTTGGTTGTGATTGTTCAGATCTCCGTGATCACAGAGCCTACCTTGCTGACCACCCGGGCGCTTCAGCAATCACAACTGCACAGGTTAATTCTCTCTTGCTTCTGGAGCAGTCTTAATTAGATGGTTAGATAACTTACATGTCCTTTTCCTCTACAAAGGGCGAAGAACTTAGGAAGCAGATTGGCGCCGCAGCTTACATCGAGTGCAGTTCGAAAACGCAGCAGGTAGTACAATTGAGGATGGAAGTCATGTAGAATGATTTGATTTCAGTCAGTTGATTTTTTTGTTTGTCATGGTTTGAGTAAGAGTTCGTTGTTCAGTTAACGCACGCTGTATTGTTAATGATGACCCACCATACTGACTTGAATGCTGTTGGCCATGCTAGAACATCAAGGCTGTCTTTGATACCGCCATCAAAGTGGTCCTTCAGCCTCCTCGGAGAAGGGAGGTGCCGGCGGCCAGGAAGAAGACTAGGCGAAGCTCTGGGTGCTCAATAAAGTAAAGCACCCACTTCTTATCGTTATATGGTCGAATGCTGCTCACTTATGAGTCAATAACATCTAAGTGGAAAATGCCACATCTCCTACGACGGTCTAATACATGAAGATGCTATGCAACCAACTCATTTACTGTCAATTTGAATATGTAACCATCTTCTGATGCTTCTTGCACCGCAGGAACTTGATGTGTGGCAGTACGTGTGTTGCCTAGCACTCTGGACTTGAAGGTCAAGTATGGTGTGATCAGGTGAATTTGCTGTACTGGCATGGATTTCTGCCGCCTCTGTTTTCTTTCGCTACTTTGTTATGTGTTTCGATTTCTACTTCTAGACATAGAGCATCGGGATCATTGACTGACCTATCTGATTGGTGTATCGTTATGTAAGAGTTGTGTGTGGAACAAAATGATACAAGCAAGCCACAGGGTATGCTATGTCATTCCAGTACAGCGTTGGTATGTGTGTGAGCAGCTTTTTATTGTGAAGATGTAACGCTGTACTCATAGGGCATGTTTAGGTGCGGCTTGTGGTTTTTAGCTGAAATTTTTGAATTTTGACTGTTTACGGTATAGATTACGGAGAGACAGATACTTACTTGTGATTTTGGCTAGTATAGATGTTGGGCTTTGAACGTGTAGATCGTTTAACTTGTAGATTCTGTCTTGAGAAAATACTTTGTTTGAAAGTTAAATATTGTAGCGAAAACTAAAAGCCGTCAGTTTCGGAGGAAAAGAACATGTCCATATTTTCTTTGGTGATTTTACATGCTAATTTGTAGCCCACTTTCAATTACACTCACCACTGGACAATGAAGAATCTCAGACGCGTCTGATTAGCCTCGAATAAGAACCAACAAAATTGTCAAAGCCTGTTGTGAATGAAAAGGGAGTGACATCGTTTGGCACATACAACAGGCTGGCGCTAAATGCTAATACAAGCTCTTATACTGCATTTCTGACAAGGTACCACAAATAAAAACAAGACAAAAATGCCTCTGGAGTCCTGCGTCAGAGTTACCAGATGATCGAGCCATTTGACAACTCGTCATTGCAGGTTTAGCCTGCTCATTTTCCCAATATGCTTTTAAGCTTTTCATTAGCTGATACCAGTTCAGCAGCGACACCTACTTCATTAGCCGAGTGTCCTGCATCTGGAGCCACCTGCATAAAGTAGGGGAGATGAGTTGGGCAGCTTACTGAGATATTTCTTGGTCAAATACCGCAGTCAGCAATCAGCACATATTCAGCTATAAATAAGCTATTATCTTCTCTCAGAAGTATTTACCAGTTATATGTAAAGAGTGGAAAAAATTACTTAGAAATAGATGCCAGACCAGTATGCATGACAGACCACATTGTCCAAGTTAATCATGAATTCAGAATGTGAAATAAATGCATGCTTAATACAGATGGCAGGTGAGGAAGGCAAGCTCATCAGAAGAACTGAGCTGAATAATGGCAAGTCTGAGAATTAGATCGCTGAAACGTGCCTGAGGAGTTGCACAAGCTACAAGAACTTGGCCTTCTCAACTCTTATCAACAGTTCACCAATCAAAAAGACTATTCTCTCAGTATTCTGCTAGATTGATTGTAAAATTACCTCTGAGTGTCATATAATCAATTCTTAGTTTCAAAACTAAACAGTAAACTACACAGAACCAACATATGAAACTAATTCTGACAAATCTAAACTAGCAGAATACTTTCTCAATAGTCACAATAATTTCAATTTAACAAGCTATCCTCATCAAGCATTCATAAAAACCCACATATTATCATGCATAAGTCCTCCCGGTATTAGAACTTCCCACAAATTTCAGATATCAATGGATATGAACTAGCACGGCTGGCAAGCACACAATATAAGTAAGAGGAGTAGAGAGCAAGCTCACATAGTGGCGGCACTCTAAGCTACTGTGACGGCCGAAAGGAGCTATGGTTGTCGGAGACAATGTCCCAGAAAACCAACCACCGGCAAATACCAGAAAATCATCGAAGAGGCAATCAAAGATACAAAGCCCTACTCCACAAATCAATACTCACCCATTTGTGGAGCCGAGGTACAAGTCGATACCGCACAAAGTCAACAAGGAGGAGAGATTGCGTTGCACGGCACACGGCCATAACTGAGCTGAGAAATCAGAGAAACACCGCGCGCAAGCACCCAACCCAGAGAGTGGGATGTGCGAGCAAGGAGTAAGAGCACTACCGCCCGGCGACCAAGCAAGCAACACACCGCCGAGCTCTCTCACTAAATCCCCAAAGACCAAAAAGCCAGCGGAAGATTTGATTCGGTGATGAGCTCATCTCCTCCCCCAACTCTCCCATCAAGATATAGGATCAAAGAGGTGGACTCACTGGTGAGAAATCGGTGGTGCCCACTAACGAAGAGGCCGAAGCTTCCACCGAAGAAAAGGAGATGAGGAGATAAGAGAGAGCCTAGTCAGAGCCAGATGTGTTCGAACGGCTCGTCCGATTGGGTCTTTCGAACGTCTCATCCGATCGGTCGTCCGAACGTCGTCTGAACTACTCGTTCGATCGGTTCGTCCTAACATCGTCCAAACGGGTCACCTCCCCTATATCCTTTTCTCTCTATTTCAAGTGGGCCCCATGAGAAATTTTCTTTTCCTTTCCTAAAAAATAAGGTAAATTACAAAATAGCCCAACACAAAAGACATGCTCATCGTACCTTAAGGCTTCAGGTAACAGATAAGATGAACACATACTATCTGTATAGTATTATATCAGAAGATCACAAGCAAATGATAAAAATGACTTAAAACTAACGGAAAAGATGTTATTTTTGTATGATCGACAATGGTAATCAGAGGATAGTAAATAATTGCAATCCATTGTAGAAACTTTTTCATAATTTGCTATTTTCTGATTGCCTACCTGTCAACATAGCAAGAACACAAAAAATTATTTTTTTCCGTTCGGTAAAAATTATTACCCGATCAAACTTTTGTCTTCACGTGTGCTGTGGTTGATGTATGCTGGAGCCATGACTTAGATTAACGTGTGCCTTGCGCGTGTCTACAAGGATGACTAGATAGTTTATTTTGGTTATGTTCTTTACTGTTTCTAAAAATGGTTTTTGATTTTTGTTACAGTATCTAATTTTTAAACGACGTATTTTTTTAAGACGGGTCTACAAGTTAATTATAGTGCACATTAAAAACACAACATCTGTATCAACTAAAATCGTAAACAATTATCTCTCTATAATCTCTATCGTAAATAGTTAAAATTTAAAAATTTCAGTAAAAATCATAATCCGTAGCCGTTGATCTTTGCTGTTGATTGCATCCGGATGAGATGCCCATGCGTAAAGGGGTCGATCCGTGCAGTCTTCACGCGAGCACCTCGGCCTCAAATTTGTTCCGCTCGGCCAGCCGATTAATTAGCTGGTCTTCCACGTGACGTGGAGTAGATCTCTTGTTGATGAAGACTTCCCAACGTTGCCTGGTTAATGTTTGGAGTAGACGTGGCGTGAAGACTTCCCACAGAAAGCAATCCGGTTGGTGATCACACGTGATGGTACCATAGCTTACTGGTCCACGATCGATCTCCTTGATCCACGAGAAGACGTCGCATTGCACATCTCACGCGAGGACCGAGAAGAACAAGAACACCGAGACGAGAAAGAACTTTGCTACTGATTTTTGTTCGGATTTATATTTTTTTATTTCTGGATCAATATATTTGTGACTATAGGGATGCAAATGGAGCAGATATTTTCCGACCATTCGTCTGTTTTAATTAGGAGCAAATTTTTGGATATCCGAATGTTTTGTCAGATACGAAAACAGAGTCGGATATTTTTTGTTGGACACGGAAACAAATTCAGAAAAAACATTATCCGACGGACACGGAACTATCCAGGTATTTTTCTAGATAGTTACCGGATACAAAAACGGATAGTTTCTTCTTTACACTCTACGCTTGTTCAGTAAGAAATATAATGCTTTCTGATTGAAAATCTATGTTAAGTAATAAGCATACAGTTATTACTGGGACTGTGACTTGCACCGAAGAAGTTAAGCCTGCTGAAAAGAAGTAGAAGAAGTGTATCTCGAAGGTTTATGACCACTACATTAAATACACGGTTACACGGTGACAGTTGACATAAAAAATGGTGGAAAGAAGAAACAGCTTTGGGTGTAGTGCAATAAATATCTTCACAAAGCTCGATGTGAGAACTTAAGGGGCACGAAGGCCCTGTGAAATCATTTGCTAAATGTAATGAAGTTAAATGAACTAGTGATGTACTTGACTACTTGGCTATGGACAATTCGTACTTTTGAACCATGTGACATGTAGCTAGTTAGCTACTACTTGTTTAACTAGTCTATATTATTTACTTGCTACTTTGCTAGCTAGAATTTACTAGTTGCTTAACTTGTCCCTGTCACCATGTGAAATTTGCTTTCGCGCATTATCCGATCAAATATTCGTGACCGAAACTAACCGTATTCGGAGCGGCGTATATTCACTCCATATTCGTGACCGAGAATATCCACATTCGTATTCGTATCTGGCACTATCCGTGTCCGACTCCAATTCCGACAAAAAATATGAAAAAAGATACATGATGAGCAATATCCGTTCGTATCTGCTCCGTTTGCACCCCTATATAAAGTATCCTCTTGACACCGCTCAAACCATGGCACGAACATTTCATCATCCTCCATGAGGTTAGCCTCTAACTCTATTTATAGGGTTCAAACCCTGATCTTATTTTAAGACTATGAATTCTTTTCCAATATCAAATAAGGGACCCAAAACCTTTATGTAACATGGGGTTTTCAACTTTTTTCACACTGCATAATTTTGGACACTCTAAAATTGTCACGTGCCATAGCATCTTGACCGTATCTTCGTAGTTCCAACACACATCATCAATCTTTGATATCCACGCGCCCCAACTCGAACACGACCGTCTCCTCTAACATCTTTGACTCTATGGACCATGACTTTGCACTAAGCTATTTCCCGATCTTTGCACATGTAAAGACCAAAGCAATATCTTTTTGGGCACAAAGTTCTTTTCAACTTGACCAATATAAGTCCACACACACCACATGTCTCAAATAACATCAATAAGCAACATTATCAATTATTCATCATCACAAAAATTCTAACCTAGCCACGTGTTCCAATAGTTTTGGTCCTCCAACTTTGGACTCCAGTCCATTTTAGAACCTAAACTTTATGAATGAGCTAACTTGGTTCGACAACGGTAGAATTGTATCCCAACATGAAGTGCAAAGCATTGTATTTAGTAGAATGATTTTGGAAAACATGAAAATGATTGAAGAAATATTAATCTTAAATTCCGCTTCAAGCCAAGCTTTACGAAGAATCATTAACAGTGGGGAGCTCCGCTCGAGAGGCGGCGCGTGTCCGACGAGAGAGCGTGGGAGTTTTCGGCTAGGTTTAGCAGTGGTGGTGGGGAAGTCGGCAAATGATGTGGTGCCTCGGCCTCGTTGTTTCCTTGAACGACGCACAACGGTGGTCAATACTTGCGGTTCAGCATGTCGGCCGTGCAAGGGGAGGGCATCGGCGACGGTGAATTTGGTCTCAGCTGTTTAGGTGTATAGACAAGGCTCAATTAATGATAGAGTCAGGGTACGATAGATGAGGGTATGACAAGTCGACTGGAGGTAGCAGCGGCGAGAGCATTCCATGCGACGGCTGTGAACGGGGAGCCGGCTGGCTCAGAGGGACAGGGAAAACAACGCCCTTGGGAAGTGAAGGCGTAAAGCCAAAATGGGAAAGCGTAAAAAGCCGGAAGTTTCCAATTTGGGAAGGAATTCAAAACCAACTAAAAGTTAATCAAAATCAAATCCATTTTGAAATTTTATGTTGTTTCAACTCGTCTCCTCCCGTTGTCCCACCCCATGACCACCACCACCACTTCACGCATGGGCACCTTGAAAGACCCCAAAATTTCAAACCAAATTTTTCCTGGATTTTTCCTGAATTTTTGGTGAATTTTTGAAAACTTTCCCAATTCGGAAGTTCTCCGAATGCGCTTTCCTTTTCGGCAAACCCTCCCCTCCTCCCTCGGCGCCCTCCCTTCCGCCTCCCTCTCGGCGCCGTCCCCTCCCTTTCCGCCTTCTCCTTCCTGGCGCCGCCTGCTCCCTCGCAGCGCCGCCCTTCCCCGCTTTCCGCCGCCGCTGCTGCCAGCGCCCGCGCCGCCACCGCCGCCGTTCGGACGGTAGCGCCCGCGCGCCTGCGGTCCGAAGCCGCCCGCCCACGCCACGTGCCGCCACCTCCTCTCCGTGGACCCCACCGCCGGCCGTTTTCTCCTTCCGCGCGGACGCCTCCGCCCATGCCGCCACCACGCCCACTCCCACCGCCATTACTCCCTGGAGCGGTCGTCACCCTCGCGGAGAAGACCCCCCGGCCCCATCACCTCCGGTTGACTCCCACGTGCGCCCGAGCCTTCCCTCCACGCCTTCTTCTTCTCCCGCGGGCATAAATACCCCTTCGCCTCCCCACCTCTCCTTTGCTTCCGAACCCCTGCCGCCTCAAACCCTCCTGTCACTCCCCGCACCTCCCGAGCGGTAGATTGAGCTCCCATCGCCCCGGCTCCGTCGCCACCTCTCCCTGCGCCGGCGACCTCCGTGAGCTGATCTTCCTCCCCTCTCCCTCATTCTTCAATTCTTTGCTCCCAGAGCACCTCTGCTACTCCCTAATCACAATGCCGCACTTCCACGGCCGGTGATCGCTGTGGAGCTCCAAGACAAGCTCGCCCGGCAAGCACCTCTCCGTGGCCGCCGCCGGAAGGACTCGAGCTTCAACCAAGAAGACCAATGTGAGCCCCAGGGCCCACTGATTGTAAACCCACCGCCGATTTGGCCTGATCGCCGCTGGAGATCCTCCTCCACCGCCGGGAAGCCATTTCTCCCCTTCGGTCTCCTGCCTTCCCTAGTGGTTCTCCGGCCTTCTAGAGCCCCAAAACGAGTTCCTCTCGTCGAGACCTTCCGGATAGTGCCCTCCTTGGCCGCCGGAGACCTCGCCGTCGCCGGAGAGCGAAGCCCCCTCTTTTCCCTGTTTCTCTGCCGCGCGCGCCGGCGAGAGGTTGAAGACGACGACGTGGCCGCATCGTCGCCGTTCTCTCCAACCGTTATCCTTTAAACTCGGTCGTCGGATGGCAGTTCTTCTCAGCCGTCCGATCTTCTTAAACCCCACAGTCCTCACCCGTCCGATCCAGCCTTACCGCCGCCCGCTCTAATCTCACCGTCCGATCTTCATAAACTCAGAGATCCGGCCGCCCACCCGCCCCCATCGGAGCCGCCCGCCACGCGCGCTTACCATCGGCCGGGGCGCAGCTGAAGGAAGGCATGGCTGGCCTTGGCCGTGCTGGGGCATGTGATGATCGGGCATGATCAGAGCCTACGGCCGCCCAAAGATCGTTTCATCGGTTTTTCCAGATTTATTCTTTTCCAAAAATCCAGAAAATCTAAATAAATCCTAGAAAATCACAGAAAATCCCAAAAAATCCCAAATTTCACCACATTGCTCCTCTCATTATCCTGAACCCAGTGGTGAACTCCTTTTTCCAAAACTCATCTCCAGCAAAATCTAAAAATCCGAAGAACCCTTTTCATTTGATATTTTATGCAATTTTATTTCTTTTTAATTGTTTCTATAGTTTATTTTCCCTTGCTTGATTATTCTCAAGCTAGGACTTATTTTGTTTTGTGTGTTTGCGCTAGTTTCGGAGATCCCGGAAGCTCAAGTGCAATCTCAGGATCCAGAAGCGTCGACGTTCGAGCTCGCCGAGATCATTCCAGTTCACGGCAAGTCGCAAAACCTTGAACATGTTGAATCCCATGCTTTACATATTATATTATTACATTATTTGCATTATGCTAGTTGTGAAATGCTAGTTTAAAGTAAAATAAAAATGTTTAGAATGACATGTGATATAGATACGTCCTACCACCGAAAAATGCCATGTTTAATTCATAGCCATGCCTTGTAACCCTAGAGATATTTATCCGTTAATCTAGATCACTATAGGTTACTACTATCATGCAAAGTCTTTCACTGATAAGGTTGTGGCTGTGGTAGTTAGACTTGAAAACCCGACCCTAGGGTGGGGTGGTATGGGACACCGCATCCTAGGGCGGAGAGTGTCGAGGTGGAAGGAAGGGTAAGGCGTTGTGGGAAACCGCTGGCCGGTCTTCGCCCACCGTTTACCCTAGGTTGTGGTCGCGGACCGGAGAGGTTGCGGGCCATGTGAAAATATAAGGATCGAAACCCTTATCTTTGAGCAAGCTGTCATAGCAATCGCTCAACCACAGGAGTTGACTTGTCAACACTGGTTTAGTAACTGCTCAACTTGATTGAAACTCTACAGGCGTTGAGAAGTCTGGAGGTTGAGAAGTTGAATTAGGTGTGCCGTGCTGCGGATACCTAATAACGGTAGGGTTCACTCGAAGCGGACGGGAGTTTCCATGTGCCGGACCGAGTGAATTCTCTGGGTAGAGCCTATATAAAGATTTGAGCAAAGGAACGACCGGCTTTCTTAACTCGTCGCGGGAGTTAAGGGATCGTGTGGGTAAAGTTGAGCAAACTCGCAGAGTCAAAATAAATGGTATTCGGACACGCCGTGCTCCGGTTAATGGGTCGTGTCACTTGGGTGATCCCATCAAGAAAGCCTAAGTAGTTTTCTGAATGTTTTAATCGGGTTAGATGATTAATTAAACTCTTCATGAAAACCCCTGTTGATTAAGAAGTAGTTTTGTCAGCAAGTTTTACAAAAAGGTTTGCAAAGAAAACTGCATCCACTCAAAGATAATAAACCCAGTATACTCCACTCCTTTGTTAATCCGTGCATATAGTAAGGAAGGGTTCCTTTGCGGTTTCTTTGAGTGGTTGTTGGCTCACGGCTTGCTAATTAAATTCTTTAGAAGATCAAGACGAAGGTGAAGGTCTCCCGTTGAAGAAGCCCCAGGGTCTCTTCTTCGACGAGGATCCGTGGTCGTAGGTCTTCGCCGCTCAAGCGGATTCGGAGCTTTGTAATGTAATTATACTTTGGGCTTGCACGCCCATTGTTAAACTCGGATGTTAATCCATATGTGAAATATATCTTGGTTTTGTTGTAAGCGTGCAATGGTATACTCTTGCGCGACACTCCATAACTGTTCATGCGTGAATAGTTGCGGATTGCCGTGTCCGTACACGCCCTCGGAAACGGGGGCGTTACACACCTCCGCCTCGCTCTCCACCTCTCCGTTCCCCAGGCCCCGTCCTCCCCATCCCCACGGCCGCCACCCCGCCGTCGCCGCAGCCGCGGCGGCCGTCCCCC
This sequence comes from Bonia amplexicaulis, assembly GCA_036346245.1. Classification (NCBI taxonomy): domain Eukaryota; kingdom Viridiplantae; phylum Streptophyta; class Magnoliopsida; order Poales; family Poaceae; genus Bonia; species Bonia amplexicaulis. The sequence goes on from CM070749.1 coordinate 12,686,506, forward strand.
TCCGCTTCCGGAGCGGGCAAGCGCGGCGGCCTCCTGCTGCCAGACCCACGCCCATGACATCATTCTAGCCAACTGCAGGCATATTTATGCAAACACAATTAAGTCTCTGAAAGGCAGTAAGCTTTCCTTTTTCACCTTAATCGTATGTTGGATTTTGTTTCCTTGGTTTAAAGTTTTTTTTGTATAGTTGGGAAATTTTCAGTTCCCAACTTGTAGGATGTTTTTTTTTAGAAGCTCCATGCGTCAGGCTGCCAGTCATAAACCCGCACAGTGGGAGACTTACAGTTTCTTTCATTCATTGTAAGTTATCTATTGCTCTCCCAAAAGGCAAGCAATCTGTTTAGGTCAGGTCCTTGCTGAACAAGGACCGAAGACTGCAGTCGCAAAGCACAAGCACGGCCAAACACAAAAGCATTAGCATGGGGAAAGTCAAGCGAATGTGCCAGTACATCCTTGAAGCCATTGCATTGCTCAGTCCTGCTTTATGCTGATTTAAAGCAGATTAACGTGTACTGCTATTTGTAACCTGATCAGAGTAAAGGCTTATGATTGCTTGAACCTTACAGCATCCTTTGGCCCACGTTACATTCACTGGCCTAAGGTTGCTTCATTCCGAAGTAGTTATATCAGAATCATCCACTAGTATTAGTAGGTCATGTAAAGTCCTTATAGTATTTTGGGTTTTATTTGCTTGGAGTTGCGTTTATAATTAGTCGAGGCTCAGATCTGTTAATTCTTATTCTGCTTTATACATATTGAATCGAGTTGTCGTTTTGATGGCGAATTAGGTATGTGAAGTTGAGATGACAAGAAGCTGTTGATTCGATCTTCATACATCAACTGAAACGACATTTTCTTGCTGTTTGCAGGCCGAACGGTTTCAAGGTTGTTTTCTCGTGCCAATGGAGCTATTACTGGAGTGGTATCCCAAGTATTTGCTATATCCTAGAAGGATACCCATCGGTGCTTTTGGTACGAAGAATTTTGACTGGAACAAGTTGACATGTTCAGTCTGAGCGCCGTAAGTATTTCTTTTTAGTTGGAGGAGAGCATAAAAATGCTGTTCTCAACTCTCAAGCAAGATTGTGGTTGATCCAGGCGGAAGAAATGGTGTGAGAATGTTTTTTTTTTGCGAAAAATAGTGTGAGAATGTGAGATTCTTGTTGTATACATGGTTCAGTAAAAACGAATGTACTAACATATGTATTGTAAGGAAATGACTGATTTCTTAACTTGGTTGCTTTTGAGCTTCACTTCAGCGTTAATATTTGGTTTATTTTTGCACAATCAAATGCCCAGATTCAGTACACAGTTTGTCGAATATAACCCACAGGGCCATCACAAAACAAGTAAACGACGCTATCAAGCACAGAATCAGTCGGTGGCGATCGATCATGCACGCCGCAAAGCAAGATATCTAGGCTCGCCGAGGAGGGCTTACCGTGCGTGCAGCTACAGGTCGGGGTCAAGCAGCGAGTGGAGTACGTTACGTACGTGCATGCATGGCCCCGCCCGCGGATGGCGAGAAGTCCGAGTGCCACTTGGTTGGGCTGAGATAAGGTAGATTGTGGTTAAAATTATATTATAGTTAATTAAAATTAGATTATAGCGGTTGATGGTTTATTTAACGTAACTAAATTTTAAAAATTAAAAATAGAAAAAATATGTTAACCATAATAAATAATACAAATAAATACGAAAAAAGATCAATAAAAAACTAAAAAATCATAAATAGATAAAATTTTAAAATAGTAAAAAATAAATCAGAAATCAAAAGTTTCTGTGGAGATGAGCGGTGCCAAGTCTACAGGCGAGGTTGGCACTGGACTGGACCGGGCACGCACAGGAGTCGCAGCGCCGGCCGTGCCGTAGGCCCGCGGGGCGGGCACGGCCACCGCGCGTCCAAGCGTGCAGTCGGGAACAGCGGACGATATATTCGTCCGCGTACGTGGGCCGGTGCACGGAGCGCATATAGCGGCGGCATCGCCCTGCCGCTGTCGATCGGCCCGGCGGACCGCGACGTGCCGCCCCACCGATGGCGCCCGATCGAGAGGAGAGGCCGACACGACGGGCCCGGGGAGCGCGCGGACGTCGCTGTCGCCGGTGGTTGGCCAGGCGCCGATGGCGACGGGCGGGAATGGAACGGCGACTCCGCAGCGCTTGTTCCATTAGAGGGCGCGCTGTTGGGAGTTTCTGTCGAGTTAATCGCGCCTGTCGTCCGCTGCTTGGACGGACGGGACGGTGACGTCACCCCACCCCTGGGATGTCCTTTTAATTTTTTGGGTTACCCTTTCGCACAGCGATACTACGTTATGGATAGTGGTGCCAACGAATCGGATTCGGACGGATATTGTTGTTATCATATTCTAATTCATATTTTTTCTTCGGATTCGGTACCAATCGAATTCGGTACCAATCGGATTCGGTGCCGGATCGATCGGGATTAACCCAAGCCGTTTGCACCCCTACTTGTTTGTAAGGAATGTATGCAGTATAACAAATGGAGTAGAAGGACGTACTATCAAGAACTTGATGTTACTACTTAATATCTGATGTAGAAGATTTTATTTTACCATTGCAAAAGAAAATGAAACGTCAAATAGTAGCACCAACCTGAAATCAAACTTGAAGACGTATCGGATTCAGACGGATATTGTTGTTACCATATCCTAACACATATTTTTTCTCCGAATTCGATACCATCGGATTTGATGCCGAATCGATCGGGATTAATCCAACCCATTTTCACCTCTAGTTCTAGTTATGGAGTAGAGCAGAAATTTCTAACCATGAATCGCCAAACTAGGGGAGGAATTATACTATATTATGGAGTAGAGTAGAAGTTTCTATCCGTGAATCGCCGAACTAGGTGAGGAATTAATACGTGGGCCCGATGTATTTACTGGATCCACGTGCCATGTTAGACGGAGCATGTGGAGTAATTAGCGGGGGAAAAAGGTCTGGGATTAAATTTAGGCAGCTGATAGGCGAGCGGAGGCGCACGAGCGCGCGACGAGGCATTTTCGATTTTCGACTCCATTTTTTTCGTTCGCTCGCTCCTCTTCTCTGCTACCCCTTTATTCCCCTCTCTCCTCTCGTCCATCCGCTTCCCCATCTCTCGTCTCGGAGCTTCTAGAAGCTTCGGGGGGAGAGATCGCCGCCCCCGTCATGGCCCTGTGGCGGCGCAGCTCCTCCTGGTTGTCGTCCGTCTCCCGCTCCTCTCTGGGCTGGGCGCCGTCTGGCGCCGTCGGCGGCGGCGAGGCGAAGGTCTCGCCGGAGATCGCTCCGGCGGACGCGGAGGGGGAGGAGGTCGACGAGGAGAGGTGGTCGCGGCTGCTGCCGGAGCTGCTCACGGAGATCGTGCGGCGCGTGGACGCCAGCGCCGAGCGGTGGCCGCCGCGCCGCGACGTGGTGGCCTGCGCGTGTGTCTGCCGACGGTGGCGCGACGCCGCTATCTCCGTCGTTCAGCCGCCGCTCGAGTGCGGGAGGATCACCTTCCCTTCATCCCTCAAGCAGGTGAAGCCCCACCAAACCCAAATCTTACCGTAAGTTGTCTTGATCTGGTTTTGTAGGTCACTTTTGGCGACTTTGCTCGTGAATCTTATGTAGTTTGAGGATTTTGCGGGCAAATGGTTGTTGTGGTCGTGCCTTTTTAAGTGTCGATCCTACCGGTGACTTCGATTTGCACCTGTTGGTTGAGGAAATGTTTTTTTTTTTTGCGGCCTTCACTTGTGCAGTTTGATTCGATTTGAGGTGATTTCGGGATCAATTGTTGGATTGATTCTTGTTTTAGTTTATTCATAGATATGCTGTTGCGCGAAAGGAATTGCAGCAATTTCAGGATTTTATTTATACATGAAAGTTGCTAATTGTGACGATTGGTTTTTTATTCTGGCCTTTTAATAAAGTTATATTGATACCTAAAAGCTTTACTTTTTATTTTGGGGTCCATATATATTGATTTAGTGGATGCCTGTGTTTTTTGCACAGCCTGGACCAAGGGATGCGCCGATGCACTGCTTCATCAGGAGGAACAAAAAGAACTCGACTTTTTATCTCTATCTCAGCTTAACGCAGGGTAAGTCAGCATGGATAATTTGTGGTTCCTTCATGCTTATTACTCCATGATATTATGGAATTGGTGCGGCTTCATGGACTATGATAGGGGTTCCACATCTTTCTTTTGATTTAGTAGGTGTGCCAAGTAAGCAACTAAAAAGGCTACTTGACTTTGCCAAGGCTCCTGTTCTACCTGTGATGTGTGACATTGCAATCTTACAATTTTATCAAATCTTGTTTAGAAAATGGCAAATTTAATAGGTTCTACCAAATAAGCAGCAAATATGGGTACTAACTTTGCTGAGGCCCCTGCTGCATATGACTTGTGACATTGCAATCTTCTTACAACTGTATCCAGTCTTGTTTAGAAAACAAGGAGGTACTTTCTTGTAATCAGTCACAACTTTCTTATACCATTGTGACAAAGACCCTTGCACCTACTTTGCTGTCCCACCTACATTATTTAAAGGGGTCTTTCTAAAATCTAAATAGAATCCTATCAAGGGAGAATGAAGATTTGACTTGGGTAGTTGGTCGTTGACACGTTATTTCAATTGAATACATTCCTTGTAGTGATGACTTGTCACCTATTTGATATGATCTCAAGTTCTTCATGGCCAGCATAGGCTGGGTATCCATGGTGCATCTCCAATTATGTAATCAACTCAATGTATGGTCTTCTAAAGCATAAGGATGTAAAAAGCGGCCATGTTTAGATCGGATCATTCTTTTGTTTAGGTATATCTCCCCTCTATTATTTGTAGTACTTATTATCCCTGGCTTCTCCTGTTGATTGTTGATAGCTACATGATTAATGATCATATAAATAAGGGTACAGTACAACATGACCAAGGGTATATAGATTATAGACATTACAGCATAGGAGATCAGTCAGATGTTGGTGGATAAGGAACTGGAGACAAGGAATAAACACAAGACTTGACAGTTCTGAGAAATAGTAGTCAAGTTTCTAGCAAGACGGAAGATGATTTGCAAGCCTTCGGGCCTTCGTGGTTACGGCTTATGGTATAATGGTATTGTTAAGTTGCATGTTTTTGAGGTAACATGTGTGTCAAACCATTTCCTAGAAGTATAGTGTTTATGGTGCTGTTGAAAGACATGGTTCTTATTTGATGGGTGCTTCTGGATAAGTGGACACTCGAAGGTTAGGCATGCCTATGTTTTATTGGTAAGTTCAAATTTTAGAATGAACCCAATGGACAGTCTTATTTCCTCAGTTATATTTTTATTCTTCAGATTGTCAATCTTATGACACGCTTTAGACATTGTCCTCTAATGTTGCTGACTGCATGAACACCTTTTTTTGGTGGAATGCTTAAATACATATCAAAATGCAACTTCATATGGTCTTGAATTAATTGTATTTGTACTTTTTTGACAGCCCTAACGGATAAAGGGAAGTTTCTGCTGGCTGCTCGAAGATTCAGACATGGGGCACATACAGAATATATCATCTCGTATGACTATGATGATCTATTTCCAGGGAGCAATTCATGTGTTGGAAAGCTGAGGTGTGGTCTAAATTCCAAAACTTCAGTTTCTGCTAGTTGATTGGTGCATTATGCATGATCATTAGGTTGCAAAGTACAATTTTTGATTAATTATTAACTTAGGACACTATAACTATGATGGGGGCATAGAGACATAGAAAGCATGCATTATGTAGACATGCTTCCTTTTTATGTGTTGCCCGTTCATTCCTTTCAACCTTGTTTTTATTGCTGATATGTTCCTCCCAATAATCTTATTATTGTTTGTATAGTATACTAAATAAATATCTCATATCTTTTTTTCTGGTAGGTAGTTCATTAATATATACTGCTGCTGTGCATATGCATAGTCATGTGCTGTGATTGCATCAGGTAATGAGGAAACTGCTAGGAAGATCACAGCTACCTGATTTTCAACTGATTTGTAGGATTCAGCTAACAATCGCAAAATTCCAGTCAGATTGCACTTTGAGTTATGGCTCATTTATATCGATGGATTTTGGCTGCTTTTCTACTTTTTTTCACAGCAACACTTGTTGCATACAGTTATTTGATTCAAAATTCTAAAGAAGGACCAGAGCCAATCTCTTGGACAATCTACGCCAAATATTGTCTTGTTTCTTCCCAAGTTGAATTTACGGGTATGGATAAGCGCTATCACCCCCATCCTGAACATTTTTTAACACAGGTTGGATGCGTGATTAAGTCATGCCATAACCAACTGCCTGCCATTGTAGCCACCACAACTCACCTTCACACATTACTATATGCCATAAGATGTTTTTTTACAGATTAACTTGCCATGGTGGTTCAATTCTCCATCTAGACTAGCAGGATGTACAGCTCCCATAAATTTGTTTTATCCCCAAATGTATAAGTACTCTCAAAGTAAGGTGAATGGAAGTCTTTTGAAGCATTTAGAAACTTGCATTATGTTAAACTATCTTTGCTCTGTTTGCAACTAGTATATGGTATGACAGATTCAAGTTTTGTTCTAAAAATACTAAAATGGTTTCGTTAATACCTCTTTCTTTCTGTGTGTTGTCTTTAAGTATTAATAACATCATCATGTCGCCTGCCTTATTGAAAAGTGTGGCCCATACATGTATTAATACCTACGTCCAGATTTAGATCTAGCTTTGCATTATGAAAAAAGCAAGATAACTATTCCCTTCATTGTAGTGGATAAAAAAAGTGAATACTGATGGCACTAAACATTCTTATGTATCCAGAAGAGAGGCAACTGTAGAAGCTGAATGAAACAAAAACATGTCTGAATAGATAGAAAATTCTGTAAAAATAGAGTCGGAGAAGCATCAGTAGGACGGTGAGCTTCTAACATGAGGCAGAAGCGGTTTGCTACAACAGTGATTTGTTCTATATTCCTAAAGTACTACACACAGATGCACCACATGCAAACCTGCAGCGCAGGTGAACACGCAGTGGGGAGGGAGGCTAATCAATTCTTGTTGCAAACAGTTGCTTGGGCTATTTTTTTTTCTGGACCCGTATTGGCTGTCAAGGACATCTATATATTTGGGTTGTTGAGTTTAAATTGTCATAAGCAAAAGCATGTTAGATTCCTAATGCAATCAAAGCTACTCCTGCCCGATCACTATTGGGGGACCCTCAGACTTTCCACCACTTTCAAGTTCCTAGTGCATTTGATCAAGTGACAACTGCCAAGTGCCTAGTTTTTCAGTGCTTGATAAACTCGTAGTTTGGTGACAACACGATTCTGGTCATGTAACTTCGGTCTACTTGTAGATCTGATTTTCTGGGGACAAAGTTCATCCTCTATGATAGTCAGCCACCATATGATGGTGCTAAGCCCTTGAAGAGCCAATCAAGTCGTCGCTTTGCAAGCAAACAAATCAGCCCACATGTTTCAGGCGGCAATTTTGAAGTTGGACAAGTATCATACAAGTTCAATTTCCTCAAATCAAGAGGGCCAAGAAGAATGCAGTGCAGTATCCGGTGCCCTGTAGGCCAGGGCGCTGCATCAGATCCATCAAAGGAGAAGCCGCAGAGCACGTCAAGTTCCTTGGCTCTAAGAAACAAAGCACCACGATGGCATGAGCATCTGCAGTGCTGGTGCTTGAATTTCCATGGTCGGGTGACTGTCGCCTCTGTGAAGAACTTCCAGCTCGTCGCCCCAGCTGGCACCAGTGATCCATGGGGTGTCGGAGACGAGGAGACGGTGATCCTGCAGTTTGGGAAAATCGAGGACGACACGTTCACAATGGACTACCGGCAGCCCCTGTCAGCCTTCCAGGCGTTCGCCATCTGCCTCACCAGCTTTGGCACGAAGCTGGCTTGTGAATAAGTGTAACCTACTTGGTTGATTTATCATGCATATGGGATCGCGTTGTAGCGGATAGCCTGAGCTAGCTTGCCCTGTTCGTCCGAGAGAAAGGGGACAAGAAACAGGGACACACCGTGTTCCTAACTCGACTGTTTCTTTTCTCGTCCAATGATGGAGTAATATGGATTTGCGTGTATGGTCTTGGAGAGATGATGCCACGATGGTGATTTAGTGTTGTTGTAAATGGCACTCAATTTGTTTTGGTTACTTATCCATGATGTACCTTCTTCAATTGAGTGTGCCACCTGGGCCTTTGTTTCTTTTCACTCAAGGCCGAAGGTAGATATGGATTTGAACAGGCACAATTGCCGTAAATTTCGTCTTTTTCTGAATTTTTGATTTTTTTGAGCTTTTTGGCCGTTTCTTTTTTTCTCGTATTCGTTTGCATTGTTCGAGATGAGTTAGTATATTTTTTCTATTTTTAATTTTTTTAAATTTAATTACGCTAAATAGGCCATATTTACCTACAGTAAAATTTGAGTCGCTATAATGTAATTTTAGTTATAAGCTATAGCTTTTCGGCCCAATTGGGGCAGAGCCGCGCCATCTCCTTGATCGAGACTGGAATCCTCGCAGCTGCCACTAAATGCAGCCGAGGCGCTCCTTGGAACATAGTAAATTCGTAAATTCTGGTCCATTCTGAAAAACAACAATTTCATATGAACTGTTTCGGCTAAATTTCACACAATAGTATTTTGGCAAAGAAACTAGATGTTTAGGAATCAATTTCGCAAAGCTACATATTTTAGCCCATTTGTTGCATTGAGCTACGAGGTGTCGCATGATATGATACTTGACATGATGGACCCACCATCCAGTCTCCATAGTTTTGCAAAACATTTCTATAGTTCCGTGAAGTTTACTTAACTGTTCGTACCAATTTTAATTCATTTTTTTTTTGAAAATTTTGAGTTCCAAGCAGGCCGTAAAACTTTCGAGCGATCCAATAACTATTCTACTTTATATATGACAGCTCTGTAATAGTATAACAATGTGCGTTGATCTGCCTTGTTCAAAATTAATCAAAGCTTAGTACTTAGGACATGATCCAAAGTGATGTGGTTTTTGGATTTTAGCTAAAATGGCACTGTAGTGGCAGCTAGCTTTTTTCTGGACTATTCAATTAAAGAAAAATTAAAAACACTATTATATCTCTACGGATAATACAAAGAAAAAAAACTATGTCAAGAAGCCAACAAGTTCTAAACAACTTTTGACTTTCAAAATCCAAAAACCATGGCTGTTTGGAACGTGATCTTAGTATATTCTTCTAAGTGGTTTCTACATGGTGCACTACACCCCCGTGTTGCAATCTTGCAGCAACCCATCACATGGCGACAGAGGACCAATTGATCACACGGGGCCCACCTGTCATGGGGTCGGAACGGTAGCATTGTGTGCACAAGCACACGCTATATTGGCTCTTCTGCAACTGGGCCCTCCACCCCTGTGCTCGCTACCACTGGGCCCATGACCAGCGCACAAAAAGTAAGCATAGACTTGACCTGAGCAAAGTCCTTTTTGGTGTATTCTTAATGGGATTGCTCTACAATGAGCTCCTCCAGTCCTTTTCTGCTGTAGCACGTTGTAACGCACAACGTATCATCGTATGTCCTAATTCCTATAGTCGTTTACTCTTTCTTACATAATACATTTAACTTCTTTCGGCTATTATTATTCATCAGCCATAAGCATATATGAATAATCCAGGTTCTATAAGTCGTTTCTATCAGCTAGCACTATTCATCATCCACTGTTATTTATAAATCAAAATCAAAAGCTATTACCAAAAGTCTATGTTAGAAATAATATTGATTTCGAGTTCAAGATGTAGTAGAGTCCGTCTCCGTGTGTAACTCAAGTTGAAGTTGTGTCCAACTTGAAGTCCGAATACATGTACTAGTAGGAGATTATTGGCCTATATATTGAGAACGCTTGTAGCCAGTTTTGTAAGAAAAGTAAGAAAATGGGGAGTAAGTAAGAGAATAGAGAAATTCAGAAATTCTCTTGTATTCTCTCAGTTTATTTGTGATGTGTGCGTTTTCTCCTGAGCAAAGTTAATAAGTGGTATCAGAGCCTACCCAAGAATCGAGTCGCTGGAAAAATCGTCTCGGCGATTCCGTTTCAGCGTGTCTCGCGCGGCGCTCCTGAGGCGCACGTCGCTCATCTTCGCGCAGCTCTCCCAGGAAAGGACGTGTGCGACACGTCCTTCTGTTTTCTCAGTCCAAAGAAAGTCAAGCAGCAGCACCAAGCTTCCTTTCGGATCTCGGTCAGCGCACAAGACAGGCAGCAGTGCTCCCGAGGTGAAGCACAATTCATGTGCTAAGAGAGGAAACCCAAAGTGCGCCCGGAAAAGAAATCGTTTCTTGCTGAAGCGCTCAGCGATGATGAATCAACGATGCTCTGATGATGAGTTGAATCGAATACGTTGAGAAGATGTGTCGCCGTTCAAACTCAAGTAAGGTGAAAAGGAATCGGAATGTTGAGGAGATGTGTCACCGTTCTGTGTCAAGTATGAGTTTAGTAAGTTATAATTGAGAACGATTGCTTAATATTTTAGAATTTTTGCATCTGGATGGACCCGTATCAGTTGAGTTGAGTTCCTACATGTAGCTTGCATGTAGAACGCTTATGTGGAGACGTGGCTAGTAATTCATAATGCATTGAGACTAAAACTAGAGTATGTCAAGTCAAGATTAAGGGGGGATTGTTAGAAATAATCTTGATTTCAAGTTCAAGACGTAGTAGAATTCGTCTCTGTGTGTAACTCAAGTTGAAATTGTGTCCAATTTGAAGTCCGAATACATATACTAGTAGGAGATTATTAACCTATATATTAAGGAGGCTTGTAGCCAGTTTTATAAGAAAAGCAAGAAAAATAAAAGCAAATAAGAGAACAAAGAAATTCAAAAATTATTCTGTGTTATCTCAGTTTTTTCGATCGATCGCCACAAAGTGATCAATTGATTGGAAAGGTGAGGAAGCTCTCTTTTCTAGTTACTTTCTTAGCAACTAGGTTGGTGTCTTAATACTCTTGGTAAGCAAGTCCTTTGTGCGCTGGCGACCGGAGATCTGTCGCACTGTGATGGGACAGGTCTTGGTGCGACAAACTTAAGTGGGGAACGTTACCAAGTCGTCGAGGCAACTCATGCAAGTCTGAATTAAACGTGGCTCTCGCTACGAGGCGTGGCCAAGTGCGAGACGGGGACACAAACCAAACAGCATCACATCACACTGCAAACTAGCTAGCTATTCGTTCACTTCGCCCGGCAAAATAAAGGAAAGAAATCGACGAGGATTAAATAATTTATTAAAGAGCCACACTTTAATACGTAAACAAAGCCTTTTAGATCAAGCGTTGAAGTAGCTTATGATATAATAAATTCCGAGTACCTCTGGTCAGTGAATCGCTATCCATTTGTTCAACCAGCTAACTCGGAAGCTTTATAATTCAACATTTAGATCTCTCTGAGACGATGTCTTATATGGTTAAAGAGCGAATCACGTGTGCTCTCATTCCCACGACCACTTTATGTTCAGCTCAGTGCCTGCAGTTGTTTCCTGAAGCTCCTCTCACTGATAACAACCGATCGATGGCTATTGTCAGATCTCTCTCATCGTCATCAACCGTTTACATGTGCGGACATAAGGAATCGACAAGATGTCTGTACCTACAAACATTTGGCGTCTCTTCGCGCTATTTAAAACCTTAACTGGGAGAGAAGAGGAGGACAAGAGCAAGATCATTCTGCATTATGGCACGTAACATTTTCCCCTGTAATCGCTCATTTCGAGCAAGTTGTAATATCTATATAATAATAAAGATCAATTTCTCTTTTTGTACTTTTGTGAGGCTTAAATTTCTCTACTATTCATATTATCCATGATTCGATCATAGACAGAAGTCTATAGTGTCCACCGAACACTCACCCAGAGAGAGGATAGCTATATATAAGGATCAGGTCTCAGGTCTGCTTGATACAATGATACCTCTCCTTCTCGCACCAGAAAGTATTGAAACCTCTGGTTACGCGCTCGCATTTGGCATGGTGTCTCACGTCGAGATGGCTCCCGCGGCCGGCGCATGCACCGGCGCGGCGGGATTCAAGCTCTTCGGCAAGGTCATCACCCAACAACAACCCACGCACGCGAGCACCGAAGCCACCGGCAGCCCGCCATCGCCACCCATATTCTCATCAGGGCGCGGAGGCGTCGACCAGCAGGAGGCGGCCGCGAGGGCGCGCGCCGCGGCGGCGGAGGCACGGCTGCCGTGCCCTCGGTGCTGGAGCCGGGACACCAAGTTCTGCTACTTCAACAACTACAACGTCAACCAGCCGCGGCACTTCTGCCGGGCTTGCCACCGCTACTGGACGGCCGGCGGCGTGCTCCGGAACGTGCCCGTCGGCTCCGGCCGCCGCAAGAACCGCCCGGCACCGCACAGTGCTGCCACCAGCAGCGCCGACCACCGCTCGGAGGGATCGGTGTCTCCGGGGCTCAAGATTGGCTTCCCTCCCGACCATGGCTGGTCCCATGCCGCCCCTTCGCCGCCGGCGCCTTACACCGGCCACGGCGTGATGGAGCTGTACCGGTGGCTCGTCCGCACAGAGCGTCCGCCGTTTGGGTCGGACCGCGCGCTTTGATCCGAGAAAAGAGCGTGTTTAGTTGATTACTACGAGCTTTTCACGGATCGAACCGGCCGTGCTGCGCTGGTTAGGTTAGGGTTTGACTCGGTGAAGTCGGAGGCTTTTTAGTTGTAACCGTGTAAGTGTAGGCTTTGCACAGGAATTAATTGATGTTTCTCTTTTTATCTTTTTCTATCTTCTTTTTCCTTCAATTTTTATCTTTTTCTATCTTCTTTTTCCTTCAACTTTGCATGCAGACTGCAGAGTCGTTTGAATTTTGAACTTTTCGGGAAGTTTGTGAATCTGGAATTGAATGTAAGGTTTGCAAAGTCACGAAGAGTACTCACTCCCTTTTCTGGATCATTGCTCGCTTTTTTATTATTTGTCAGAAACATGCAATTTACTGCTCCCTCCATTTAGAAAAAAAAACTGATGCCATAGAATAGGTGCAGTTATACCTTATTAATTTTGACCAAAAATATTATTTGAATCATATGGTTTGGATATAAATGATATGATTGATTTGTTACAAAAAATACTTTCATAATATTGTATTTTTATAATTTTTGAATTTACGATAAGAGAATTTAGTGATCAAATGATCATTGCCTTGACTTTGAAAAGTCAAAACATCACTCTTTTGAGACTGAAGAAGTAGTATTTAACTGTAAAAAGGGCTTCAACTAGTTTTGAAAAGAGCAGGGCCTAAGACGCTTTACCCGTAACTTCGATGGACAATTGGACACACAGAAACCAAGGTAGCTAGCGACTCTACCGGTACAGATGTAGGCCCTTGGTTGCAATTTCTCTGTGAAGAAAGGAAGACGAGTCGCGCTCGTTATTAACTAAGGGTGTACCACGCTACGCTAGATAACGATGCGTGCTTGTGAGCTTGTTCCACGCACGCATGTGCAGGCCCTTTGCTCTGTCGGGACAGCTAACCCAAACCCAAACCCAAACCCAAATCCAAACCCAAATGTGCAGTAGCATCGACATATGCCGGCGAGAGGCGCGACACGGTCCCTGTCATCGAGTGGCCTGGAACATGCGTCGATCGATCGAACAGGCATACGCGCATGTCGTGTGTGTTTTCTCGCACGGAGAGCGGCAGAGGAGGATGGAAGAGGAAGACGCCATTTGTAGCACTTAAAAAAATAATAATATAATTATAATTACTTATGCCTTATGATTCTTATTTTAATAATATTTATATAAATAAATTAAATATCGATAAATCGTTTCAAACACGAGCTAGATAGTAGATAATTCACCAAACAGGCTCTAATCCCTTGTTTCCCCGACAAAGACGTCGTTTCTAATCTTCATTTCCAGCCGTACCCGTGATTTTAACAACTGCAAACTAGGAAAGCTACATCTCCGTGGTACGTGTCGATGCAGGTGGCATCTCTCGCGTCAACCCGGTGACATCGACCACTCGGTTTCTGCTTCAATCAATCATAACTCACATGTCGTCATTTTTTAGTTAATTTGTTCATAACTTCATATATATTAACATTGGCAAAATGAGAAACTTATAAGATTTCTATTCTGATCCTAACAATGCATGTGATAGATATGTTGAGATAGATATATGTTTCTGAAACTAGCAGAGTTAGATGCAAGTACGGTCTACCCGTAAAGGAATCCGAGAGATGGAGATATTGAAAATACTGAACTATTCACATAAATATCACTATAGCCTCTTTTTTTTCAAATTTAGCTCTCGAACGTCTGTTTTTGTAAAACTAGCCCCCTCCTTGCATCGACAGATACCTACCAAGTTAGGAGAGCTTGGCAGGTCACCGACCGGATTAGTGTGTATGCTTAATTAGTACTAATTATATTTAATTAGTGTTAATTATATTTAATTTGTATTAATCATACTAATTAGCGCTAAACATAATCTTTAATTGGTGCTAATCATGGGCATTAATTTTGCTGCCACAATGGGGTGCTTGGCAGTTCTTGCTACTGAGCTACTGGAGCTCGGTAAGTGCTTGCTGAGCACATGTGGCTCAGTATGTGTCTACCGAGCTACCCTAGCTCGGTAGGTTCAAGGAGAAGGTTAGATTTGTAAAAATAGGTGTTCGATGGCTAAATTTGAAAAAATGACTATAATATCATTTATGTGAACAGTTTGAAAATACCAATCTACACGTGTGTGTTCCAATGCATGTTCCAATGAGCTTGGCAAAGTAGGGGTCGTCACGTGTGAGGTTGGCAGCCAAGACGTTGATTCCGCCCAGGCGACGAGGCTGCCGATGCGGAGCCGCCCGATGTGGTCCCATGTCAAGAACAGTATGGGCTCGTTCTATGCGATGTTGGGGAGGTCGCGTAGGTCATCGTCATCTTCCTTGGCGTCAACGCGCGGGGACGAGAAGCGGAGCAGCCAGGTGATGTCCTCGAGCATAGGGACAAGAAGTGGAGCATGTTGGAGAGAAACCAGGGGCGGAGATGGGCCTCGGGCCGGTTGGGCAACGGCCCGAGGCCCAGCAAAAATAATAGTGCAAATTTTTTGCAAATATATCAAAAAAATTGTTACACAGTGTATAGGCCCGAGTCTTTCCGGCCGGCCCGAGACTATTCTCGGCCGGCCCGTTGCCCAGCCGGTCCAGCCGCCTAGCAGAGCCAACGGGCAACAGCCGAACGGCCCAAATACGCGATGACAAGCGGAGGCGCGAGGCGACGCCTAACCCTAGCCTCATTCCCGGCTCCCGCGATCCTCCTCGCCTCCGACCCCGCCTCGCGACGCCTCCACCGCCTCCGCGACTTGCAGACTCCGCACGGCCGCCTCCAGTGCCTCAGCCCCCACCGATCAACAAGATCTCTCTCTCTCTCTCCGCCGCGCCGCGCTCTCCTCCTGCTGCCCCGCCCGCCTCTCCGCCGCCAGCATCGCCCGCCGCCGCTTCTCCGCTGCCCCGCCCGCCTCTCCGCGCCCGCCAGATCGCCCGCCGCCGCCTCCGCCGCTGCCCCGCCTCGCCCGCTGCCGCCCCACCGCAGATCACCGCCGCCTCTCCGCCACAGACGCGACGCCGCCCGCCTCGCCGCCTCCTCCGCGACGCCGACCCGCCCATCGCCACCGCTGCCCGCGACGCGCCGACGCCGCCATCGCCATCGCCACCGCCGTCACGGTGTTGGCTCGGTGAGCTACCGCTAGTCGCCGCTCTCTATTTGCTTCGCTGTCTTGCTTTTTTCTCGATAACATTCATCGATATAGCTCTGCTTCCGGGAAAGTGGAGTTGATCACTTGTTGAGATTATCAAGGTGAAGAGATTAAGTGCATGAATCCAAACTACACAGAGTTCAAGTTCCCACAAATTATGGCTCATCCATGGCACAAGGTAATCTACACATAATGCCTTTCATACAAAATGGATGCAGGGTGTCCTGGTTGGTACAAAATGCACAATTGCTGTTCATTTTGGTACATGCTTTTGGAATAGGGAAATCTATTGACTTCTGTGCTATTAAATTGTGAAATATTTATTGAAATAAACATTGGAGTTTATACAGTAGGGCCCTCCCCTACTGTTTCACATAAAAAACATATAATTGCATTAAAAAATGAAAAATCTAATTGGAGCATTGCCATTTACAATTTCACACTTCCATTAGTGGTGTCAGGCACGCTAACAATATCCATGCTATGTTAATTATAGACCTATAACCCCTTTAGTTTTGGGCCCGAGGCTCTAAAGAATCCTGGCTCCGCCACTGAGAGAAACCGCACCTCTGTGATTCCCTCGGCAGACTGAACAGAGAAATATTAGTTCTCTGAACTGTGCCGGATGATAAACAGTTCCGTCAGGTTGTTGTTATTCAGTAGACAGAACACACTGCCGCAACTCCGCTTCTGTGTTCCCTGATCCTGCAGCCGGCAAGCACAGAGAGCGATATTCTGAAGTTTGCCGGATGATAAGCAGTGGAAACACAAAGTTCAGAGTTAGCGATACAGAGCAGAACTCTCACGATACAAAGTTGAGTTTTTTCCTCCTCTTATTCAATGCTGAATACATGGAATTAGTTACAGGGGATGCGGTGGCCCGAGTCTTGCTCTGAACCAAGCCACGATCCGGAATACTTGTGGCATCCCACAAGCTCCAGAACTCTGTCAGCTATCCAAACTAAAAACTAAACAAACTGCGTGCTGAACAAAAAGACTTCCTAGGATTAACTTCTTCCAATTGGTGACCTTCTGCATGAATTTTGACGAAAAGAAATGCAAAAAAAAGAAAAGAAAAAACATTCTATGCACAGAGTAAGTACTATGTACAACCTAAACTTCAACAGGATTAATTTTCACTCACACACAGCACTAATGTACCTTATGCCGAGCACATCCACATTAGTACCCAAGGAGGCTTGCACACCAACCAAACGTTCGCTCATCCTCAGCAATATAATTCCAGATTTGAAGTTTCGTTCTATTTCAAGAACTCGCTCTCTTTCTTTCAAAAAAACTTTTGTTCTGATGCTCGGACGCACGGCCTACGCCAAGAAGACGAACAGGTTTGAAGACTCGGAAGGTCACATGGTTAACTTCGAGTGTTTAGTAGCAGTGTTGCTTAATTACTTCGAGTTTGTTCTGGTTATGGAGAAAAATTACCACACAATGGGCCTTTACTTCAGGGCCGTGTCTGAGCTACCGCATTGGCCCGCACCTCGAGTGACGCTGCGCCCAAGGACGACGACGACGGCCGTGGGCTCGGAGGCGAGCGGCGCGCATCATGGTGCTCTCGGCAACGACCGAGGGATCTCTTTTTGCTAGCTATCTCAGAATACATGCATACTTGGTGTACGCCGTCTTGTCATATTCATCTTGTCTCTAACATGAAGGGTGAAAACTGAGGTGCTATATTATTAGTTCGGATTCTAGAACATCATCCCTTACACAAGCAAAGGGAACATGGTATGCAGTCTTTCATCATGTATACACTGTAAACACACAAATGTGTATTTTTTTTTACTACAAGGCTGGCCATGGTAGATTGGTAGCATCGTTTCAGACTCTCAGGGACTAGAGTATGAAGTGAGTCCTGAGCTACTTGGGCTTTTTGAGTCATTACTTCATTACACATATGCACACAAGGCGCTATCTTTGTTCTTGCATGCAACTATTGCTAATTACATTGTTCTTCCACTTTGTTGGTTTGAGGTTTAACAGATATAATAGTAGTTCCAAACTTCAGGATCTTCCTAATATCAAGGAAAGGCACACTTGCCATTTCCACACCATCTCCGGTAGACTATTAGTATCTATACAAATATACAACATACAATACGGTCTTATTCCGTATATGCCTATATTTGTAAGCACATATGTACGCCACAAGACTAGTATATTATACATATGTTATTACTTTTCTCCCAAATATTTACATGCCCATGTTCTTACACAACTAATTCAATTTTAACTAGTTTTTAATAATACGGGTACGAGAGAAATGAAGATAACAACCGCCACCATCATCGTCGCCGCCGCCATCGTCGTGTATAGTTACTTCAGGCTGAATTTGGGCTGGTACGGCACGAACACCAGTACAGCGGGCTTTGGGTCGTGACTGGGCCTGATCGGAGGCGAGTGGGCTGGCACGGCACGGTGATCGGACCGAACCGGCACGGCACGATGTGGCACGAAGCACAGTAGACTAGGTCGTGCAATTCTCACCTCTAGCGGGAGGAGACCCACGCGGTGCATATGCCCAATCATACACGCACAGACAAAACTATAAACGGAAACAAAAAAACAAAAACAAAAAATTGAAGACAGGAGCTAGGGCATAATAAAGGGCAAGCACAACCCCTGCTCTTGCTATATTTGCGTAGCGTACTAACGTGAGTGAACCTATTCATCGTCAGTGCATTGTACAACAAACTTGGAATGGTTCCGACATCAACTTTTGCATGTCAACCGTACCATATATAGCAAACACACGTACATCGCTAAGCACAAATCACTATTCAATACACGCAAGCT
Organism: Bonia amplexicaulis; assembly: GCA_036346245.1. Taxonomy (NCBI): domain Eukaryota; kingdom Viridiplantae; phylum Streptophyta; class Magnoliopsida; order Poales; family Poaceae; genus Bonia; species Bonia amplexicaulis. Next base: position 12,705,040 of record CM070749.1, read on the forward strand.
CTCCGGTACTTCTACAGTACTAGTACTGTACATTGACCAAATTGAGCGAGAGGAATCCGACAGGCTTTGTCTCCGCGCGCTCGCAGGCCACGGCCCACGGCACCACACTACACTCCGAGCATATAGACCTATTCATCACTAGCTAGCTTTAGGCTCTAGTATTCTATACTATAGTTGATGATTTTTTACTATGGTTGATTGATCTAATAAAAAGAAGGTAAAAGTAAAAGTTGAATTGCTCGACGGAGCAATGAGTAGCTTTTGTCTCGACACGGCGAAAGCAAGCAAAGCTAGCTCGGTCGTGGCCTCCAGGTGTGCAGACGCCGAGCTTGTAGAGTTCACTGTACGTGGGGGGTTTACGGGAGTGGAGACGTACGTACGCCAGCTGAATCTGCAACCAAAAGCACGCACCTATGGCCTACCTATCTATCTTGTTCAGACTATATTGTCGAGGTCGAGATCGATGGCGATGGCGTCGTGTTTGGCTAGAGGTGGTGGCAGCTGCACGGTGTGCTGCGGCGGCTTCTCGAAGGGGCCCAGGCGGTTGTCGCCGAGGCGTGATCGGTAGGCAGCCCTCTTGTACTCGCCCCATGTGAAGTCCTTGTACAGGCTCTGCTCGCCGTTCCCCAGCAGCTGCGGCAGGGGTGCAATCCTCTGCGCCAGCGGTGGCCCTCCAAAGTAGATCATGGACACCCGCGACTTGAGGCTGTTGGCCACCACCCGGTGCCGCACACTCTTCAGCCTCCCATTCGTCAGGACCTGCACCGAACCACACCAGATCAATCCATGCATCCATTAATTGATCGCTTCTCGTCGTCGTCGTCTCGAATCTTGATCGATCAGTGCATGAATGGCGCCGGCACGTGCGTGCGTGCGTTAGATATGTGTGTAATCGATCGATGTAGTAGGTACCTGCAGCGAGTCGCCGACGTTGACGAAGAAGGCGTCGCGGTCGGGCGGGACGGAGACCCACTGCCCGTCGTGGAGCGCGACCTGCAGGCCGGCCGTGCCGTTGGAATGGAGGATGGACACGAGCTGCGGGTCGGTGTGCTCGCCGAAGCCGGTCACGCTGCAGTTGGGCAGGCCCTGGAGCAGCGGGCACGGCGGGTAGTGGTTCAGCCTGAACACCTGGTCACTCGCTTCGCCCGTCACCATCTCGGCCAGCGCGCCCCGCGGCGCCACGCCGAGCCCCTCCGCCACCATCTCCAGCACCGACCTCGCCAGCCCACGCATGGCGCCGACGTACTCGTTTACGGCGTCCCTGAAATTAACACGCGAGCCAGTTGGTCGAGATTAGTGAAAATGCTGAGCTGAGCCGCGACTGAATCCAAGCATAGATTCTTGAGATTTCTTGATAGTTACCGCAGCGAGGTCGACGGGGCAGGGGAGGCCTTGGAGAGCGAGGCGTGGTCCATGGCGAGGAGGAGGTACTCGAGCCACCCCATGTCGCCATTGCGCCCGATGCGCTTGTTCCCGTACCCGAACGGGTTAGCGGGGCCGGACGCGTCCTTCTCCGCCTGCGGTGAGGCGAAAAACCGGACGGCCTCCGCCTCCAGCCTGTCCACAATGTCCGCCGGCACGCCGTGGTTCACGAGCTTGAAGAACCCGAACCGCTCGCAGGCGTTCACCACGTCCCGCGCCGCGCCGCTGCTCGAGAGGTCGACCGCCGGGACCCCGGTGAAGTATTCCCCGGGCTCCGGTGACCTCAGCAGCGAGATTTGGTCGAGCGCCGAAGGCTTCGCGAGGACAACCATGGCCAAGAAACAGAGCAAGCAGGCAATCCCTGAATCAGAACAGAGGATGCTGGCGTACGAGGAGAAGTATTTCTACTGGCTAGTGGCTACTACTACACTGACGATGAGTGAGTGTTCAAGCTCAAGTGCATGTGGGGAAGTGAAGGCTTCATGGCTGGTATATATAGGGGAAGGCGCGGAGGTGGTGGCAGTGTGGGGCCCACACGGGAATGGGAGGGAACGAACAACGTTGGTAGGAGCTGTTTGTTCATCCTCCTCGTTGGTGTACGGATCATCCCTCGCGTTTCTTTTCTCCTCCCTTTTCGTGGTTAGATCCGAACTTAAATCCGTGGGTGGCGGTAGAGCCCACGCCAACATTCGCGGAGGGGAGGAGCAACGTGTCCCAATGTGATCCGCCGGTGCCTGGGGTCCGAGAATGAGCTGATAAACGTGGGCATGCCATGCTGCTCATCGTGGATAAGGAAGCTTCTTTTGAGGGCCTCCTTTTCTTTTTTTTTTTTTTGTTCCCTCGGTGATAACGGACATGTTTGGCTACGGCTGCGGCTTATAATTTTTGATCAAAATTTTTAAATTTTGGCTGTTTACGGTACAGATTACGGAGAGACAAATACTCACTTGCGATTTTAGTGATAGACGGATGTTTGCGCTTTTAACGCGGTAGATCGTTTAACTTGTAGATCCTATCTTGAAAAAATACTCCGATTAAAAGTTAGATACTATAGCAAAAGCCGCTAGCTTCGGAGAAAAAGAACATGCCCAACTTTCTTTAGGAAAGCCTAATTACAATTTATCGATGTCTTTGGAACGGAATAAAAGAGTTTGATGTCTTTGGAATGGAATAAAAGAGTTTTACCGCGTTTGTCTGAGCCGTCTGAACATGGTGCGATTGTTTGAGCAACGTTCAGAAAAAAAAAACGTCCTAGGAACAAAACCGCTCCATGGTTGGTTTCGGTGTTCAGCCGGAAACGTCAGTGATTGCTTGAAAACCGTCCAAAAATCAGGATTTGAATGTTTGAATTTGAATTTTAAAACTAGAAAAGAAAACCCAGCCAAATCGGTCAAAAGCTGATCAAAACCATACGAAGACCCGTTAGGTAAAGATGTAAATTTGAGTTGGGCATCGAGATTTACGAAAAACCGACAACAACCGACCACTTCAGGCCAGTTTTTTGAAACCTAATGGATGGATTGTCAGCTCACATGTCTGGATGGGTTGGATTGCTTCGAGTAGTTGGTTCGATGACTAGATCATTTAGGTATGGATATTTTCATTAGATTCTTCTCCCATTAGAAATCTTATCTAGTACAGCCCGACAGGAGAGTGATATGATACCTTGGTCTTCTAATCCACATTTTCCAATCAGTTCTTGAGAATCTCTGCGTCCACTAATGTGACGTCCTATGTAACCACTACAGAGTAATAAAACTTCGACAACAAATTATTATTCGTTTGCTCGGTAAAATACCATTGCCTCCTTTGACCCTCTCTGCATGCATGACTGTTGCCTCATGAGCTCCCTAGCTCCTCTGCCCATTTCTCGTAGAACTCGTCGACCATGGGCATAGGAGAGGACCACTGTCTCCTCTAATTGTCTCTGCTCAATGGTCGTTGCTTCAATCGATCAATTCACTTGCCAATCCCACCCCCACCCGCGAGCTATCTCTCTCCCTTGCGGCGCCGCCACACGCAAGCCGAACCGCTCAGCTCTCTCCCTCACGGACTTGCTAGATCCTCGTCTCACTACCGGCTCTCTCCCTCACGGCACTACCGCACGCCGAGTAGGTCGTACCACCTAGCTTTCTCTCCTCTCTCTTGGCTTTCTCTCTCTATCCCTCTCTTGTTGGCCGGTCGATGGTAACCATGGCCCGTACGGCTTCTCCCTCTCTCCCAGATTTGAGCGACGACAGTCGCAAAGCCCACCACGACGGTGGTGGCTGCGAGTGTCCTTCATGTCTCCTCTCTCATAGGTCTGAGAGATGGGGGCAGCCGTGAAGCTCACCATGACGACGACGGCCACGAGCGCCCTTCCACTCTCCCTTTCTCCCATATCTGAGCGGTGACGGTCGTGAGGGGGATAATACTGGCCGCTAGCCCACCACAACGATGATGGCTGTCTAGCTGTCCCCTTCCCCTCTCCCAGATCTAAGCAGAGCCAAGCATGGGGGGTTTGGGGTGGTGAGTCAGTGATGGGCCACGACAGTGGTTTTCCTCCCCTCTCCTCGACAGCCATGGCAATGACGCCCACAACGACATCGACGAGGTGTGCCAAGTTGTGTTGGGTATTTTGGCCGTGCCGGTCTGAGCACAACCCATTGGAGCGTGCCATGCTGCCTGATGTACCTAATTATCAGGTCTAGCCCAGCCTAGTAGTTTGTGCAGTGCCGACCGGCCGCCTATCATGTGTCGTGCCATCAGTGGTGGTGGCACGTGTTACATATACCATATACCATTATTGACCCCTATAGATAACAGCAAATGACCCCACTAGTCCTAGCCATGAGTCACTTGGTGGAAGCATTTCATTAATTTTTTGGTCCATCTAGCAGCAGCATGCCAGCATCTCTCTGTTACCTCTCTCACCAATTCCCCATTTCTCTCGGCACTAGGTTATAGCAAAAAATAGTGGTGTCCTCACTCAGGCTCACGATTCATGGCTTCGGGGCAAGTCGCATCCAGATGACGGGCTGCCTGGTGACCTCCCGGTCGACGGCATTCCTGCTTATTGTTCTTTCCGATGAACCTGACCTGCTTCTTATTGTTTTAAACCCACATTCCCATTTTTGAATCTTGATGTTCTACATAGCAATATGAAAATCTCGGCTAGAGCCTTTGAATCTTGATGTTCTACATAGAAGTATGGTCAATCACTTGAGCCTTGAATCTTGATGTTCTATATGCTTTATCTCCTCATATATCCAAATTCTATAATGAAACAGGGTAGCTCACGTAGCTTGGGATTTCTTTGTCTTGCGATCTCTTGGACAGCATTGTTGAGCTCCAAAAACTAAAAGAGCATATAAGGAAATACTTTCTTTATGAAGTTTAATTCATATCTAGTTTTTTTTTGTTGTATTCCAAATTAGTTGACTAGCTATTTTTTCAAGACCGGAGTTTGGAAAAATGGATAGATATATCAATTTGTGGGCATCTAAATGTAAATGAAGAGGAATGGACTCATAGTGGAGCTGCTTTGGTTAGCACTATAATACTACCTTCTACAGATGATGTAGTTGATTTATCCGTGATTCCAATTGAGCCCCACTAAGAGTGCCAATTTCACGGCATAAGTCCAAAGTTCACAATGAAGTGAGAATAGCTTACCAATTCTATGAATTTATATGCAATTGTATAATTACCTATGTTAAAAATGATATATTTGAGATTATTACTATTGACGCTTACGTGATGCCGTGCCGGCCCAAAAAAACACAGCCTAACTCCTAGTCTTAACACCACGCAGGCAGCTAGTACCTGACTTAAATTCTTCTTATCCCTGCAGTCTAAAGCCCAATCTTATGTTTAACTCGTGAAAAACTTGCGTGAAAGTATAAAAAACTCTAAAAAATTTTACTAGATGTATGCGGACAATTTTCCACAATTTCGGTGTTCCCCACGTAAATACGAGGTTTTGGTTACCGAGATGTTGAGAGTTGGAGAGTGAGAATTCTACGAGGTTTTGATTACTGAGATGTCGAGAGAGTTAAGAGAGAGAATTCCGTCGGGGAGAACAGTTGAAAAGCCGGAGGGATCAGTGGTGGCTTCGCTCATTCCGTGCGCGCGTAAGCGGCGCAACGCGCATCCGATGTTGACTTGACCCCTCACCGTGCCTTCCTCGCCGCCCTTTTTCCCATGCCGACTAAACGCGGACTGGCCAGTGGCCACGGCCACGCCGTTGGTTTCGGATTTAGGGCCTGTTTGATAACGGCTGCGGCTCATGATTTTTAGTTGAAATTTTTAAATTTTGGTTGTTTACGGTACAGATTACAGAAAGAGATATTTATCTGCGATTTTGGATGGTACAGATGTTGGGTTTTTAACGTGTACATCGTTTAACTTGTAGACCTCGTCTTGAGAAAATACTCAGTTTGAAAGTTAGGTACTGTAACAAAAGCCAAAAGCCGCTAGCTTTGGAGGAAAAGAACATGCCCTTAGCTTCTAACTTGTAACTTTTAATTTATTATTTTTTAATTTTATTTTTTTAGCTTTTTTACCTATTTAGGTTTTTTATCTTTTCTTTTTTTATTCTTTCGTATTGTTGGTAATGTGCTAATATATTTTTAATTTTATTTTTAAAAAATTAATTATTTTTAAATAAACCACCAGTAGGTACAGTAAAAATAAACTAGTTACAGTGCAAAAAGTCATAGCTAAACTGAGCGTCACCTAAAGCTCCACGGGACCTACCAGTTACCAAGGAGCCCCACTAATAGTCCCAACTAGTACATATCTTACCTTGTTATTTTCGGATGTGTAATTCGGTCTCATCACAGAAGAAACTAACAGGAACGCTGGGCAGTCGTGCGAGATGCTGTCGTGAGCCTGAAGCGAACGCTGTCGTTGCGGCTGTTTCGGTGGTCGGCAAGCAGCGCAGCGCGATCGATCCGCCTCTGCTTTTTTTTTTTCGTGGGCATCAGCTGCCGCTGTCACGGCATACATGTGTGCGCAGCGGGCTACTGTGCGACCGGCACCGGCACCATCACATGTTCAATCGGCAACGTGGACGCCGGATCCCATCCACAAATGGTATCGTATCGAGGCTGTGAGCAGAAGGATCCTGAAAAGGCGCTCGCTCCCCTGTGCTGAATTCGCCTGTACCAGATTCCAGATTTCCAATCCGTCGGTGAGGCATCGGGTTCATGACACACCAGCCATGTCGGAGGCGATAAGTGTTGATCCCTCCCCAGTGCGGACCCAACGGCGGTGAGTCCGTCGCGGCTAGAGCCCACCCCTATCGCTGGCCAAATCATGGATGAATACCCCTCAAGCGCGTGTATGTGTATGCGGAGTCAGGATCTAGTTACGCCCTAGACTCAGGGGTGGAATGATCTAGGCCATCTGAGCTGGGCCACGAAAATATTATTTAGGTTTCACTAGATATTTTTTATACCTGACTGAAACCTACTCTGTTTGGGGTAGGGATCCTTTGTTTTAGCCCTGGATCCAGGGCTGGCCTCCCCTACGCCGATGGTTGATTGGGCGGCAAGTGTTTGCTGTGCACTGAAACACAGCCAAGAAAGGAGAAAAATTTTGCACCAGTGCCGTGCTAGGTAACAGTGTAACACCCCGGCCCAAATGGTCGATTAGCGGCAGGGCTATACTTTTAGCGAATTCCGGATCCACGATGTTGCATTTCAGCATTGTGATGTTTATTTGGGGTACCAGCTAGTATGTGGAGGGAGATCGAGCTACTTGTTTTGAGTCTCGATCGTATCTAAGATCGAGGTCGGTGAGAGGTTGCAACTTACTTCTCCAAGCGTCTTCTCAACCTCAATTCACATTACTTCTAGCTCTAGGGTCAGACGAGAACAGCAAGGCCTGGACGTGGGCCTGGCTGGCGGCAGGGCTTGGCCCATGGTTCAATTCTGCTGCAGTCCCTTCTCGCTGTGCCGTTTATGCTATAGATGCCATATTTCCATACAACGATGGGCCACGTTGTATGAGTATCACTGCAGGGCACAGGCAAAAGCCAGGTATATAGATCAACATCTGCACTAGCTTATGCCTAATTACTCTAGTAGCTACTTATTTTCTAGCTACCTGTGCATCGTCATATTGCTTGTAGATGTGCAGAGAGTTACTAAGCTAGAAGCTCAAATCAACATGAGCGGGTCGTGTGTAAGCTTCCCTCGTGCGTTCATCCTGCCGTGCTTGTTGCTGGATGATTAGGATCTTACGCGGCCAAGTCCATACAGCACCTCGGGCCGGAAAAGCACCTAGCTATGACGTCTATCGACGTGGCCCTCTTCATCTGTGTGGTCAACCATGCTACATGCATATCTTGTAGTAGGATCTTTGACGTTTTATTTGAACACGAAAAGTACAGTCCCCGTCCGCCAAACGGCACACCGGATACCACTTATTCACAGCGTCTCTTCTTTTCAGTTTATAAAAACTGATTTTTGATTTTTCTATATAAACTAGATTTTAAATAGAGTATCTTTTCAAAGCGGGATCTACAAATTGATTATAATACATATTGTAGCGACTTCATTTATATCAGCCAAAATCGCATAGGAGTTTTGTTAATCCGTGTTTTCTCTCACGAATAGCTCAAAAATTATAAGCCACAACCAAAAGCCGTAAGTCAAGAAAGAAAGAAAAAACACAGGCCCACAGGAATTTCACGTGAATTAATACAAGTGTTTTTTCCTAATTCTTATGGAAATTCTCCAGTACAAACAATAGTTTCTGGAGGATCCCTTAAAAAGGATAAAAAGAGATCTATTTGTCCCCATAATATAAAGATGGATAGCTCTTCACAAATTCGAGAGAGCATGCAGCACCACTAAAGGCCATGTTTCAAATAGCGATGGTTTTAAATTGTTTGGGTCATACTGGCTTCTTAATGCGGTTTTTCTCTCTCTTTTTTTCTTTGTATTATCCATAAAGATACAATAATGTTTTTCAGTTTTCCTATTTTTTATTTTTAATTAAATACATCAGAAAAATAACAATGCTACAATATCATTCTAGCTAAAAAACCTTAGGGCATGTTTGACGCGGCTGCGGCTTATGGGTTTTGACTGAAATTTTTGAATTTAGTTGTTTACGACAGAGATTGCGAGAGAGATATTCGCTTGCGATTTTAGTTAATATAGATGTTAGGCTTTTAACGTGTACTACAATTAACCTGTAGATCCCATCTTGAGAAAATACCCCATTTGAAAATTAGATATTATAACAAAAACCAAAAGCTACTAGCTTCAGTCGAAAAGAACAGACCCTAAGCTTCTTTGTGCTCTTTACAGCTCAGGAGTACAGTCGAATGCCACACACAGTGCAAGAGCACCTACTTGAGTTGTCATTTGTGAAGCCCGGACAAGACTGTGAGCTGAGCGCACTATATACGTGGATCTATCCGGAGGCCGATTACCTCATCCCACATTTCTCAAAACCGAAAAAGGCAATCGACACGTTGGACTTGCTCAATCAGGGCTGAATATCACAAGAGCATGTAACAACCTAAAAGATTGTGGCGGGTGACTAGGTTCATAGCTAGCTCCATCGTCATCCGATCTTTGATTAGACCTTCATTATCTGTGAGGTTAGTGCTCTGTGTTTAATATGGCTTAAGTTTATGGCTTAAACTTATTTTTGCACTATTTATAATTTCGTTTTTTTTTCTGAATTGTTGATTTTTTTGAGCTTTTTTGTCGGTTCTTTTTTTTTCTCGTTTTCGTTTACGTTGTCTGTGATGGGCTAACATATTTTTTTATATTTTTCAATTTTTTTAAATTTAATTTTGTTAAATAAGACTTTATCAGCTACATTATTTTTTCAGCTAGCTACATTATTTTTAATCATAAGCTTTCAACTTTCAGTCGAACCGATCACCACCTAGATCGCTGGTTATCTAGCTAGCTCCAACTAGCTCGATGGTTACGTACAAGTCATATGTGGCGTACCGAAAAGTTTGGCTATGTCGACAGATTTGTCTATTGTTTATCTTTTCAAGGCCGGGCTTTTCCAATCTATTGTCTAATAACTAATATTTTTTATTATTTTGTTCATAAAATATTTTATTATTAAATTATTTGTCAGTTTTTTTTTTGGCTTTAGCCCAGACCTACGGGCTGAAATCCTAGCCTGAGCCCAAAAAGGGGGCCGGGCCAGGTCACCATGAACAGGTCTACTCCTAGCTAGTAAAGGCTTGTTTGGAAGGAATTTAGCATAAATTTTATATAAAATAATTTAATTCTTGGAATAAATAGAGCCTAATCCTACCCCGAATTTAGCCGTCACAAGTTTTTGAGTATCATCACGCGCGGCCAGGGCACAGAGACAAAGACATGGGATCGATTCTTGAGCATCATCGGTGGGTTCTTTTTCACTCTAATTTTCGTTATTACTGTAATTTGATTGTAAACAGTATATCTTTTTCATGTAAAATTATAGATAGATTGTAGTACATATTGATCAAAATCGTATGCGATTTTTTTCTCTTCGTACTGTTTCTCACGAACAGCTAAATTTTAAAAACCATAAACTAAAAGACAAAGTCATAAAACCCACCATAATAATATCTACCTGCAAAACTTCGATGCCCTCAGTGCCCATGTGCATCATCTTCAAAGTCTCCCATTCCTCAGCTATTTCCTTCTCGGCCAACAGTAGGAGTGTTTCCTCCGAGATACTCTGGTAGATTGCCGCCAATGCCATATGATCTTTGCGCGTGTCAACGACCTCCTTTGGGTCTATTGGCTCCATAGCATCCCAAACTCCTTGTGTACGCATGTAGACCTTCATCTTAATTACCCATGCCGAATAATTGCTCTTTGTGAGCAACGGATACTGGAGGGTCACACTTCCCTCTCTCGCTAGTCTCGTTGATGTCGCCATGTCAACAGTTTCTCTACTTCCGACGGTACTCCGACAAGCATGATTTTGGATATCAACTACGCACCGAGCTTACGTTATGCCCGACTCAACCTAGTGCTTGTAACCTCGCTTTGATACAAATTATTGAAACTCTAACTGGGGAAGCAAAGAACACACAAAGAACATAGTGGTAGCATTCTCAACTCAACTACATATATTCTTCTCTTGAGCTTACAAGGTACTGCATTGATCTCATGCACACTTAATACAAGAGGATACTGGTTTATATATAGACTTACAAACTGGCATGAGCTAACTGACGTAACCTAAATACTATTACTTAATTGTTTTATAGCTATCTTACCGCCATTGTCTGAATACAAACACAGGGAGAGCTCAAAAGGTTACTAGACGGTCTCCTTACTGTCATTTGGCTCTTGCCGACATGCGGCAAGTCAATTTGTATGCGACAGTCTCCTTAGAGGTTAACTATTGATATCTTTTTTAATATTTAGATTAAACACATAAAAATAGTATGTATAGATTTGTTTCGAAAATAATTTTTATAAAAGTATAATTTTATTAGGTTTTATAAATATGTTATAAAAATTAGTAGTTAAAGTTATATTTTAAAGGCCACATCAATATCTGAAACGGTATTTTTTTGTGACCGAAGAGAGCGGTAGAAAATCTAGCTAACGAATATATGCACCTGTCATTGGACACGTGGTTCTGCCCAGCCCGGCCCCCTCTCTGATCCGTCCCTGACAGGGTGCCTTCGCCGGTTCACCTCGGAGTCAATGAACACCCGAAACGTGGATGCAACTTGGTGTGATCGGTGAACAAGTGGGCCGCGAACCATGACGTCAAACAGTCCCGGTTGCCGTTCTGCGACCAGCCGAAAGTCGACTGGTCGAGGCGAATCGGTTGCAGGACGACGACGGGCAGAGATGTGGCCGTGTGGGACAGGCTCACGTACGCGCGCAGCCACAGCATCCATGTACACTCCTCCCCGACGACGATCGAATCGCGCGAGTTGGGAGAGGCTTTTGACGAAGCACGGCGGCGCGCTATCCTATTACACCCAAACGGCGGCTCGAAATGGCGTAGCACGTCCGAACACGAGCTTTTAATTGGGTCGTCTCACTATCCCGGTCACCGGCCAAAGCTGCCAGCGAAAACGGTCCTGCCTTTTTCGGCTTTTAGGGAGGGTTTTGATTTTGATTTTTAAAAATTAAAATAAATATAACGACTTTTTTAAACAATTTTTCAAAATCATTTTTCTATACTGCTCCTTAAGCCCACTTATATATGTGATGTCTATATCAGTATCTTCATTATTTACTTACTGTCTTAAAAAATATAGTTAAAAGATATACACAATAGCGTAAAAAAAAACGAGTCAGGGTTTATGCATGGTTGTTTGACTCTGATTTGACTCTTTAGGGCTAGGGTACTGGATAGGGGAAGCTTCCGAGCTGCGAGCTGAAGGCTGAAAAGACGCGTAACTAACCTTTTCAATGGGCTGCTTTATGCATCTTCGGTTGTGAAACCACTCGAAATCGACGGTTTTAGGTTCAATTAAAGGTGATTAGAAAAAAAAAAGAAACTTCTACATACTTGATCATGATTTTTTTTCAGAACACGCAGGAGCTAGATTAGCGCATCATTGTATTAGAGGAGAAAACAGTAACTGCGATATGTAGACCTATGTGAAATAAGCTAGTTTATGCTTAAAATTGTATCGTAACTAGCTGAAATTAAATTGTAGCTGATGATGATTTATTTAGCGTAACGAAATTTAAAAAATTTAAAAAAAAAACAAATTAGCCCATCACTAACAATACAAACTAATACGAAAAAGGACCAGCAAAACAGCTAAAAACAAACCAAAAAGTTAGAAAAAAGAAATTTATAAATAGTACAAAATAAACCAAAAGTCAAAAATCAAACCGAAATTAGCAGTCTTAACCGACGCATATACCACATAAAGGAACGTGGAAACGAAAGTGGGATACAAAGCACTGCACCTGCGATATCTGTGAGGCATGCATTGGCGTACTGGGCATAAAAAATCATACCAACTGGGCATCACTTTGTGTGGCGAGTGGCGACCAGTGGTGGCCACTCGGACGCGCGCTTCCCAGGCGGCTTTGTACGTGATCAATCTTGTCCTTAATCCAGCAACCAAATCTCCCAAAGGACCAAAATCATTTGCTTTTAAGGACGCGCCTGCAAAGGGACTATAAATAACAGGCAGTAGCACACCAGCCCACGAACAAATCATCCTCAAGAGTAGACAATCGGCTAAGCTCTTGGAATATTGGCATACATCTAATTAAGCAAGTACTGATATGGCTGCCCGCATCGGCATTGTGCTCCTGGTCATTTTAGTCGTCGGCGCGGAGCTCGTGGCCTTGCCGGAAGCTCGCCGGATCGAGCACCAGGCGCCGCCAGGGCACATCGGTACCGACGTTAGGGTGGCCGGCAATGGCAACTCTGCCGGCGTTCGCCCGTCCAAGTGGAACATGCGAAGGACGCTCGCCGGAGAGAAGAGAACGGTTCCCGGCGGCTCAGACCCACAGCATCATTAACTAGCTAGCTATAAGTGTTTTCACCAGTTTATGTACAAACCCTCCCAAGCAGAAATTGTTGATCTCCTCCTAATCGGTCCTTCTCCTTCCACCCCGTCCCTTCACCTTCCACCCCGTCCGTCCCTTCTCCTCGCTGTCGCCGGAGCGCCGCCACCGTCGACGGTGGTCGCAAGGAGGGCGGCGGGCTCTTTCTCTTTTCCTCCTTCCCGCCTTTGCTCGGTGGGGATTAGTTCTCGGTCGTGAGCTCTCGTGGCGGCTCTTCGCGGTGGCGGATCCGGCTTGCAGTGGCCGGATCGGGCGCCCTCGACCCGGATCCGCTTGGCTCGTTGGTGTCAGCCTTGGCGGCGGCTGTGACGGGTTCCCGAGAAGCGGCGAAGGCGGCCGACGGCTGCGGCGGGAGCGTGGGGCGGCGTTGGCGGTGCGTGGAGCGGCGTCGAGGAGGGGCGGCGGCGATCGCGGCCCGGCTTGGTGGCCGTGCGGTCCGCCGAGGTGGCCGGCTGGCGGCGGCGGTTCCGTGGTCGAGCTCGAATCCAACGGTGGTGCGGGTCTGCTCGAAGGTGGTTGCCGAGGCCTACCGGGTCCGGTTGGAGGTCGGATGGTGCGGCAGGCTTCGTCGGAGTGCTTGCTGGAGGTCCTTTGCGCTGGTTCGGAGTGAGTATATCGTCGCCGAGGTCTTTGTTGGGGATTGAGGTGGCGATTTAAAGGCGGAGCGGACTTGGTATCTCCGGGTATCTCTTCACCGAGGTCCTTGTGGGGATTGAGGTGGCGGTTTAAGGTGAGCGGACTTGTATCTCCGGAAGTGGATCTCGGGAGTTTAAAGGTGGATGTGCCATGGCCTTGAAGCGTGCAGATCTTCTGTGTTGGTGGCGGTCTATTTGTGTGTGGGTAGTGCGTGTGGTGCTGTGGAGGTGCCGGCGAAAGCCTTGCCGGGGTACTTACCGGTTCCGACAACGATGACGCCTTTGGGCGCCATTTTCCTTCTTGAAGGTGTTGTCTTGGCACTCCACAGCCCTCATGTTTTCTGATCTCCAGGTGAAAACCTTGCCTCGGTGAGGCGGGCGGCGCATGACCCTTGTCGCCTCCTTCGAGGCGCCGCTTAGAGGCCCTTCTTCACGCAAAGTAGACCAAGTTTGGGTGGCGCAATGCTCGAGGATAGGGTCTTGGTTGAAAGCAAGGACAGAGAAAAGTTCAAGCGTAATCTTTCTAGCTTTTGTCGGTCCCAAGCTCTCTTTTTCGTTGTTGTTTGATCCTCAGTTATGAGGCTTTGAGTCTAAGTGCTCGTGTAACTTGTGGTTGTTTTGGCTGTGTATATCCCTCGTGGATATAGAGGCCGGATTTTATATCCTTTATCTAAAAAATCTGCTAAGCTGGGGAGGAAGTGACGGTCTTAAGTCTCAAACGTGGACTGATCGAGCCATTTGTTCAACAAGACGTATAGCTGCTAGCCATTTGTCTCATAGAAGCTAGCTGTTTATCCTGCAGAAAAATGACTTCCGTTGAAATGGTTTCTATGTTCAGGCTGGGTGTTCATTTCCTGTCTCTGGCGCATTGGTTTTAATTCTAGGCAAAATCTATTTTGTGCGCGCGCACTTTTTAGTCTTATCGCACCACCACCTCGACTTCACCCACATTGCAATCTTCTCCGGCGAGGTGGCAGCGACCAGTGGCGAGGGATTGGAGTTAGAGTTCACTGGGATTAGGGTGACAGCTCACTAGGACCCCGGGTATAAAGGGAGAGAAAGGAGGCGGTAGTATTGCCGACAATAGATTTGGAGGACAGTGCATGGTGGCAATAGGCAGCACGACGAAGACGACGATGGAGGAGTTAGGTTAGGCAGGGGCTGCGGTGGTGGTGGGTGGGAGTAGAGGTGGTGCGACGAGGCGCCGCCAGCCACAGAAGATGTTGGCAAGTGGTGGCAGGGGAGGCGCAATGGGTGGGGAAGGGTAGCCCGTTAAGCGTATTCTATATGATCTATTGATTGTGCTATCCGTTATTTTTATATGTTCTATTGTGTTACAAATAATCTTGACTTCGAGTCCAAGACGTATTAGAGTCCGTTTCAGTGTGTAACTCAAGTGTGAGTTGTGTCCAACTTGAAGTCCGAATACGTATGCTAATAGGAGATTATTAGACTATATATTGAGGAGGTTTGTAGCCAATTTTGTGAGAAAAGCAATAGAAAAAGGGGGAGAAAGTAAGAGAGCAAATAAATTCAGAAATTCTTCTGTGTTCTCTCAATTATTTACGATTTGTGCGTTTTCTCCTGTAGCAAAGTTAACAAGTGGTTTTAGAGCCACGCAACGCTCCTGAGGTATCGCACGCAGTCTCGACGCCCCTTGTTCCGACATGTTCTTCCGTCGTGTTTTGTCGTCTCCGAAGCGCAGAGGACAACAAGTACGTCTTTGCTCGGTCCTTCGATTTTGGCGCATTCTGAAACGGCAAGAGGTCGGCGCCAGGCGTTTTGTCCTTCGGTTCTTACGTCCATGCGACGACAGTGGAAAAGCGAAGTCTCCGTCCGTTCGTCCATCTCCGAGACGATGAAGCGCTCAGCGATGATGAATCAACAGTGTTTTGATGATGAGTTGAGCCAGAGACGTTGAAAAGATGTATCGCCGTCCAAACTCAAGTAAAGTGGAAAAAAATCGGAACGTTGAGAAGATATGTCACCGTTTTGTGTCAAGTATGAGTTTAGTAAGTCGTAGTTGAGTTCGGTTGTCTCAATGTTTTAGAATCTTTGTATTTGGATGGACCCGTACCGGTTGAGTTGAGTTCTTACATGTAGCTTACATGTAGAACGCTTCATGTGGAGACGTGGCTGGTAGTTCATAATGCATTGAGACTAAAATTAGAGTATGTCAAGTTAAGATTAAGGGGGAGATTGTTAGACATAATATTGACTTCAAGTCTAAGATGTAGTAGAGTCCGTCTCAGTGTGTAAGTCAGGTTGAAGTTATGTCCAACTTGAAGTCTAAATACGTATGCTAATAGGAGATTATTAGTCTATATATTGAGGAGGCTTATAGCCAGTTTTATAAGAAAAGTAATAGAAGAAAGGGGAAGAAAGTAAGACAACAGAGAAATTCAAAAATTCTTCTATATTTTTTAATTTATTTACTATATATGTGTTTTTTTAGAACAAAGTTAACATATGGATTGTGTTATTCATTTGTGTCAAGGACTCAAAAGACTTCGCCTTCGTCCCCCTATAATGGCCTCTACGTCTGGATGCGGCTGTGTGGTGTATTTGTATCCTTTCTATTTTTTTCTTAAGCTCCTGTCCTTTTCCCTTTTTCTTTTTAAAAAAGACTGGAGGGTCGTTTGCAACTCCCGTACGTTAGATTGATGTATATTGTCTTAGTTCTTTGCAAATTATAGCTTATAGATTTCCCCAAACAAGCATATGGAACGGTTTCTCCACTGTTATTTTGAAACTGTTTATCGGAACAATTTTTTCAAAAATAGCTTATCGATTTTCAATTCGTCATATAAGTACTTATACTAGGACTACAAAATTTCATCCACAGTTATAAATCATCAGCCATAATAAAAAAGAATCCGTCCATTGGCTTTCATATCCGTATGGGCCAAGCTCAGGTTTAAGACTGGTCACCACATCGACCAAGTCACGAACAAGCAACATATCCAGGTGCGGCTCGGTCTTTGGGGCTGAGACTTAGCAGCGTGCGGGTGCCCCCAAGACCGCCACGTGTTCCACAAAACCCAAAAAAATTCCGAAAAATTTGTAACTTACAAAAAAATAAACTTTTTATACTTAAAAAGTACTTTTTACAAATTTTCGGATTTTGTAAGTATTTTTTTCGAATTTTTCGAAATTTTTGGATTTTGTGGGACACGTGGCGGTGCCGGGGCACCTCAAGACGCTTAAGTGTGTGCACCAGCACCGAGCAAGACCCACATATCCAAGCCCGCCCTGCTTGACACACAGTTTTGAAATGCAACAAAGCAGGCTCATTTTCAGCCCAAATTTGATGCCCCAAGTATCCTGCAGGTAAATGCATGGGCGCAGCATTTTGATAGCCCGACCTGGCAAATGAAGCAACATGGCAACGTACAGTGCGTGGTAAGCAAACAAATTAGCCTCATTCTTTTCAGCTTAATGATTGATACTATTCTTTTTAGCCTTTTAGCATTTTTAATAATTACTATTTATTAAATTAATAAACTATAGCCTAAAAAACAAGCCTATATGATAGACAAAAGGGACGGTTTTTCCGTTATTTTTTTGAAACGATTTATCAGGATATATATTTTTTAAAACAGCCTATTAGCATTCTATTTATTCCTATAAACATTCGTGCTAATAAAAAAACTATCTACTGTAATTGAAAAGAATAGACCCAATAATACCTCAAGAACAGCAACATGTGCATGGTTCAGCCGCGCGCGGCTCTTTCCACATGCCGCAGCCATGTGGCCTCGCCGCCTCCCCTGTCGACATCACCGTATCGGACGACGAGATCACGAGATTGCTGTGCGGAGTGCAGATTTTTTAGGTTTCCCCGTCCAATTATTGCTGAATTTTATCGTACTGTACGTATTATTGTAGTTTGATCCGAAACGCCGGTAGGCAACTAGGCACTCTGTCGCCGCCGTCATCGTTCCCTGTGCCCCGTGGTCGACGTCGCTCAAAACCAAAAACCGTCTGTGATGTGTGAGTATCAAGACGGTTTTTGATTCAAGCTGTCTGTGACAGTGTTCTTCACAGACGGTTCTAGTTACAAACCGTCTGAGTTGTGATTATTACAGGCGGCTCACGAACCGTCTGTGATAACCTTCGATTATCACTGACCTATAAATTTAGACAGTTCAGAAAACCGTCTGTGATGACGGTTCCAAACCATCTGTGATAACCATTTTTGTAGTAGTGATTGCCTATTTAAGAGGATTAAAAAAGCTAGAGAACAAAGATTACTACAAATGAGAGAGAGGAGATGAGGTAGGAGGGAATAAATTAATTAAGTGGGGTGATTACTAGATATTATATATTAAAAATACTATTTTAAATCTTATGTCTGTGTGAGATAGTAAACTATAGATATTGTTATACAGTACCTGCACTGGGAGTGCCCTAATAACAACAGCAAGAGAGTTGCATGTGGTGCATATTACGGTGGAGCATCCACTATGAGGGCTATCTGCGGCACAACCCGTCCATTAATTCCACGTGGCCATGTCTAACGTCCTCAACGGCTCAAAATTAATATGTAGCGTTCTTGTCTTACACTGCTATATATTCAGGTTAAATAACGCTTTAGTATTTTTAAGATCAAATAATATTATTAGTAAGTTAGTAGGTACTCCCCCGTTCCTAAAAAAATGATGTTTTATAATTTTACTCTTCAATAAAATATGTGTAGAAATAATCTAATTGTTTTTCTTCGTTAGCTCCCTTATTGCTCTTGGATAGCGTGTGTTACTTTAATTAATAGTAGTAACTAACATTGAGACTAATAAATAATAGGGGCATACAAAAGAAAAAAATAGTTAAAGGTTATTTTAAAATTGTAAAATAATATATATTTAAAAATAAAATTTAAAAGCTAGAATGGTCCGTACTCGTAAACGGAGGCAGTATAAATACCGTGATGAAACGTCTGGTCCAAACTCCAAAGGTATCTCAGGAATAAAGTATTATCCAAAGGTCCGCTTCCACATGACTAATTTTGGCTAACTTGCGCGTCGAAATTTACCCACCTATAAATTTTCGCTTGCTCGTGCGTTCGAACTTTTCAGAATGTGAGAATATCTTCCATTGACAACTAGTAGTACCACCGAATCCAAAAAAGTAGAAAGAGTAATACCAGTGTTCGGACGTTCGATTCGAACACTAACGTCTAGACATTCGACTGTAATATTTTTTTATCTATATATATATATAATATTTTTTATTTATGTTTGCAACAAAACAAAGACCGATGTAATTATTCTCTTCCGTAACATTTCTCGTCAATATCTACAACATTTGTCAGCTATGTATGCAACCAAAATAGAACGATATAAATATTTGTATCGTATGCTTCGATGCAACATTCTTAGATAATATGTGCAACAATTTTAATCATCATATGCAATAAAAATATATAATATAAAAGTCGATATTGCATGCATAAAATAAAAAAATGTTGTAATATAAACATGGATTATAAAAGTTAGTGTCTGAATTGAATCGGACATCCGGATGCTAACATTTCCCAAGTAGAAAACAACAGATGCTAACCTCTCCACGTACTGTCTACATTTCTGAGCGAAATGTTCTCAATGTCATACGGGACATGTGGGCACGTGTTCTATAGTCAAGGCCGGAGCCTGACCTGTACGTAAATGGGCCTAATCATACAGGCCTAACGAAACCTCCTGAGGACAGTCCATAGCCCAATTATTAAACAATCGGATTTTCAAGAGTTATTATGCGTAGCCCAATGGCTCATGAGGAGAAACTGGCGGAGTGATGCCTTTTTTCCCTGTCACGTCCTTCTAAAGAAGAAAATATAGTGACACTTGTTCACCGAAACTATCATGGAGAAAGCTCAGTAACCTATCAAACACCTGCTTATAATTTATCAAGCAATAAAATCAACTTTGAAGGAGATTTTCTTCTTTTTCTCTGAATCAAGAAGGAAAATCTCTTCCAGTCTCGTTCACTCGTTCATCTCGCTCAATCCCATTAACAAACATGGTAAAGAGATCCAATAAATTAAACTCGAGTCACCATACTCGAAGCCAGGCAGCGCTAACCAAAGTTTGCACAACTTTTGGAAGCACGATACACAGGCACCAAATACGTAGATGCAAGTAACGCCCCCATATATACGTGGAAGCACATATGCATACATAGAGCAAGCACTACTTATGCAAACCTGCCTCTACGTACGTGCCCGAGCTTAATTAATTTGAGAATTGAACAGCACCAGTGTGGCGACGTGCACACATACCCATTATTCACTTCTTGTTCACCAAACTTTCTATGGGTAGACCTCGATGATTGACCGAAAGCCTAGAACCGGAATGATTTTGTAGTCGCTAAACCCAGCTTCGAGGAAAATCTTCTTCCACTCTTGCTCATCTCGCTCAATGCCGTTGACGAGCATGATGTAGATATCAAACATGGCTTGCATCTCTCTGTGCTTCTTGTCTGACGGTCCCGCTCCAACCACTATGTCTATGATTATCACCTTGCCTCCCGCGTCTCTCGGGGGAATAGCTTTCTTGCAGTTCTTCAATATAGTGACACACTCCTCGTCGCCCCAGTCATGCAGAACCCACTGAAACAAAAGAAACACAGAGGTGCATATTTGGTACGACAATTCCATATATTAGTAAATAAGTATGTGGTGATCACCTGCCACAACAAAATATAAAACATACACGTTGCAAGATGCAAGACCAAACAAGAGAATTACCAGACGACGTACGTACCTTGAGGAAGACAGCGTTCGCCGGTGGAACGCTCTCGAACATGTCGCCGGCGATATACTGCACGCTGGTGCCACTGGGAGCCTTGGCGACGACGTGGCCGAGATCCAGCACGCTGCATTCCACGTGTGGGAACGCCTTTGAAATGGCTTGGGCCGCGGCGCCGAGCCCGCCGCCCACGTCGATCAGGGAGCTTATCCCCTGAAAGGCCTCTCCGCGCTCCTCGATGGCGATTTGCATGGTGAAGCGGCTGTCCGAGACCATCCCTTCGTTGACGAGCGCGTCGAAGGTTGCGTCGTGGTCGGCCAACTCCCACAATGCCTGGCCGTGCGTCTGCTTGAAGATGCAGGGATCCGGATGCTCGTGCTGGAACCACGTGCCAAGCTCGAGAAATGGGTTGACGAAGGTGGGATGGAGCACCATGGCCATGATAGAAACCAAGCTCTGCGAGCCGACGAGGAGGCGGGACGCCGTCGTGAGAGCGTAGACGGGTTCGCCGGCGCATTCCGCGGACGCGGCCGAGCGCTGGACGCTGAAGACGCCTGAGACGGCGAGCACGCGCATGAGGCGACGCAGGCAGGGGATCTTGGACGGGTGGAGCGTGACCTTGGTGACTATCTGCGGCAGGGTGGCGGCGCCACCGTGATGGTGGATGGCGTCGGCGATGCGGAGGTCCAGGGCGGACTTGAGCGCCATGGACTTGATGTAGGCGACGCTGTTGTGCCAGAGCTCGAGGTACGCATCAAGCAAGGCCGCCTGATCAGTGCTCCGGTGAGCGCCATGATGCAGTGCTTCTGTGTTCCCTAATTCGTTATGGATGGTCCAGAGAGAAACACACTACGCCTCTCGATTTATAGGCGTGCGGTGCCGCCCGTGGGACTAACCACACATCGGGCGTCCGACTTTCTATTTCTATGCATAAAAATATCGGACGGTCCCGCGAGGCCGCAACCGTCTGATATCACTCACCTACCCCAGCCAATCCCATCCATTAATTTGCATGTTAAACGGGTTTCAGACTTGCCCCCCCTAGCGGGTGCGCATGCGATGCAAATGCATGGGCCCTCAGACGCATTTGATCCCAACACACGCACGTGTCTAGGGCTGCCGTTTAGCATCCTATCCTTCCGCGTTCGAGCACCGACTTTGGTACTACAAAAAAAAAAAAGTACACATGCATGATGCATGTGCTTCGAGTGATACTCGTGTTAGGGCTGGTTTCTAGCTTTCGGCTTTCAGAAGCCAGAAGTCACTTGAATCGCATTGTTTTTTGGAATTTTTTGACTTTTTTCTTTTTGTGTATTGTTTGTAAAGATATAACAATATATTTTTCTTATTTTTTTCTATATTTTTGATTAAATGACTTAGAAAAGCTAACAACCACTAAAATATAATTTTAACCAAAAGCTAACAACCAAAGGCATTTTTTTTGTTCTTTTGCTTTTTCTTTTTCCCCTTATTCTTTTACATTGTCCGTAGAGATATAACAATATTTTTTTCATATTTTTCTTTGTATTTTTAATTAAATAACTCATAAAAAATTAATAATAACTATAGTGTAATTTTAACCAAAAGCTAATAACTAAAAACAAAAAACCGGAAGCTGCAGCCACTTGGGGCAGGGCATGAAGCTAGGGTAACTTCGTGGAATGCGTTGGTGAACAATGTCGCTCTCCTAAACCCATGCGCTTCTTGACCCACGCACGTATGTTCCACGTCAGCTTTCGATCGATCTCTCGACTAAAACGTGTCATGTCACAAACAACTTGCTCTTTCTAGGAAATATGCTGGTTTGCTTTCTCTAGCTAGGTTGTGCTTGAGATACACATGCTTCTTTCTTTAGGTAGCTAGGTAGGCAGTCCTTGTTAAGATTTAGCATGTTGCTCTAGCTAGATAGCTACTCGAAATTAAAAAAACGTAATACAAAAGCATTAGATACTCGTGTTAAATTAAATACATCTCATCTGTCAATCTTCG
The DNA here is from genome assembly GCA_036346245.1 of Bonia amplexicaulis. Classification (NCBI taxonomy): domain Eukaryota; kingdom Viridiplantae; phylum Streptophyta; class Magnoliopsida; order Poales; family Poaceae; genus Bonia; species Bonia amplexicaulis. The sequence goes on from CM070749.1 coordinate 12,727,339, forward strand.
CGTGCCGTTTCTAGCTACAAGCATGCATGGTGGCCAACTTTGTATCGATCAATGATCAATCAGTCGGATTCATATCTTACCTACTGGGGAATAGATAGTAGTCCCAGCTAGCAAGACATGCCCATCAATGGAAGTCACCCACCCGTCAGGATGCAAATGCTAGTGACCCATCACAATGCATTTATAGTTGTATGATCAGTAAGCGCAGTTACGAATACAGGATCGAGAACACGAGATCGATCTTTGTATCATTTCAGAGAAGTTCAAAGCGTGTATCACCATGCATGCGTCACTGCCGTGGAGAGATACAGCCTAGCTCAATTTTGGTTTAAGCTTCTAGCTTATTTTTTACTATTATAAATTTTATCTTTTTCTGATTTTTTTGGTTTTTTTGAGTTTTTTTGCGGGTTATTTTTTCTGAATTCGTTTGTATTGTCCGTGATGGGATAACATATTTTTTATTTTTAAAGTTTTAAATTTAATTATGTCAAATAAGCTACCTCGGTTATAGCGCAATTTCAGCTATAAACCACCATTTTAGCCCAAATAAGCGGCACCGCAGTAGATCTGGTCTGATCACACTGCACAGAGTTCAAGTTGCCAAATTGCATACCAAATGGTAGTCCTAGGAATTAGGTCGGGCTATTCTGGGCCAGCACGGCCTGGCACGAAACAGTACGGGCTGGACTGGCAAGACATGAATGCCTAGGTTAGGCTGGGCCTAGGAATTGCGTACGTCGGGCGACACGACACGTTGCATTGGGCCGTGCTCAAGTCGGCATGGCCCAATAAGCCTGGCGTAGCATGGCGGCACATAGGCACAACAGTGGTACATGGCAGTGTTGGTGGCTCGACGTTAGCGGCCGCAGCAAGGGGAAGGGATTAGGGGAGATGGTCGTTGTCACCATACCACCACCTTTGTTGTTGTCGAGAGAGGGGAGGGAAATTGAGCCGCCCAGTCATCATGGTCGTCGCTGGCTCAGATCTGGGCCAAGGCCACCACCGGTGGCGGATGAAGAAAGGGGAGGGGAGCAAGGGAGGGAGACACAGGCACCTCGCCATGGTCATCATTGCTGTGCTGCCACCTTCATTGCCGTCGAGGAGAGGGGAGGTAGATAGAGGCTGTGGATGCCGTTGCCGCGCTGTATCGCCCCTGACGTCATCGTTGAGAAGAGGGGAGGAAAACCGTGCTGGCCCCATCATCATGGTCGTCGCTGGCTTAGATCTAGGCCTAGGACACAACCATCGAGGGATGAGAGAGGCGCAGATCTGAGCTAGCTAGTAAGGCATCGCCGCGTCGGGGAGAACCTAAGAGGGAGAGAGGGAGAGTTGGAGAGGGAGAGTGAGAGGGAGACCGAAAGGGTGAGAGGGAGAGAATGAGACTGAGAGGGAGACCGAGAGAGAGGGGGAGAGATTAACTGACTGAGTGAGAGGGAGAGAACTAGTGGATGGCCTAGCCAATAGACAACGAGGGCAACAAGGAACGGCTCTGCGTTGCCTCTGTCCATGGTAACGGATGGTGAGTGCTATGAGAAACGGGCAAAAGAGCTTGGGAGCTCATGAAGCAATGGTCATGGAGGAGTCAAGGAGCAACAATCCTCTTTGTTCATGCCTATAAAACCCACCCCATCTCATATTTGTACAACTCAACATCAGTAACTCACCAAGCTCTTTGTTCTCTACCCTCTCCATTCTCTCTCTCTCTTGATATGTTTACCAAGAAGAAGAAAACAAGTACCAACATGTAAGTAGAAGAACCACTAAATCTGATATTATAGCGATCTACAGTAGGGAGCTAGCTACACTGAAAGAAAATTTTCTAAAAGTTAGCTTTTCTTTTGCTTTCACTACCGATAAGAGGTCATGGAGACAATTGAGCGTGAGACTTTCCTTTCGATTGAGGCATTGAGTAGTGTCGCAACAACGCTACCCACAGTACATGATAAGGTCGTGGTTGATGGTGAATGCACCATTGTTGGTCCACGGTCTTTGAAAAATGTGTAAGAAAGATACATAAAAAGAAAAGACAGAAGTAGATGATAGAAAAGTGAGGTTATTTTATATACTAACAACTTACTATTTACTTCTAATGTTGTTTCTCACATTATGCATGTTAATGAAGAAGAGTTGAATGCTAAACAAACCACACCGATTGAAAATGAAGCTATACTACCTACATCACCAACATCAATTAAGGAGGACGTTCAAGATAACAATAATAGAGATAAATTGGTAGTTCATCAAGAAATGGTGAGTAATTGTGAGAATTCTTGTGCTCAATTGGAAACTCCATATTTTGAATTTAATATACTTAATTTACATAATGTGGAATTGATTACTTATAAATATCTTACAAGAATAACCCCATGATTCTTTGTACTATATCATGTTCGATGATCTTGTAGAGTTATCTAGTATGATTGAGAAAGTTTCATAAATTTTATGTCTAAAATCACTAGTGAGTACCTACGCCTACACTTATAGATTCAATTTGATTAGAGATTATGGTGTCGACAAGAAGTTTAATGTTTATCGAATATGTATTATCTACGATAAGTTTGCTGAATTAAATTTGCATGTGTTGGATAAGCCATCTTATGATCTATGCTTAAGTAATCAGAGTAGCGCGGTTGAAGCATGGGTGACACTAAATTTTTTTACCCATATTAAAACAATGTCATATAGTGTTGTCCACTACTAACTTATATGTAGGTTTACAAAAAGTCGAGGATGACTTTTCTCAACGTGAGGGAGAATAATGTGGATCCATTTAGATGCACAAAACTGAACTTGCTATTTGTTCTCATCTACCGTTGATTTGTTTTTGCCAATGCATGCTATGCTTAGATGGGCAAGCTTTTGATACGCTTAAGCCAAACACCCAAACAGATAGCCAACCAGCCGATCATGAACATTATTCATTAACTATTACTTGGATGTTGGGTTTGGTATAGGATGTCAGTATGTATAATGTGTGTGTGTATCCTATGAGTTATTGCGTTAATTGGCTTGGACTAAATTAAAGGACTGCAAAAACGGATGATAATTATATATACCATGAATATACTTTATTCTCCTTGTTTAATATACTTTCAGGTTCTAAAAAATCGAGAACGACTTTTCTTCAAGAAGGAAAGGATGATAAAGACAACCCTAGCACTAACATATTTTCTCCTTCATCAAATACAATCCTAAACATACAAGCAATAATTATTCTAAATATGCAAACTTTCATTAGATCAATTACAAATGACAGAGGTAAAATACTTAATCTATAGGTAAATCTTCTTCTAACTAAGTTAAATATTAATTACATGAGAATTGACTACTACCTAATGTATACTTTCTATGTATTCACGCATTGTAGCATCAACATACTTTATGGCGATCTACTGTAGCGCCGAAACACTTGGCTGCCGACATGTACTGCAGACGCATGACTGCAGCACTGACAGCAGCGCTGGCTTACTATGGCATCGAAAGGGATACTGTAGCCTAGAAAAACATTGTAGCCCGAAAAAGAACTGTAGTGCAGAAATCGCTGTATCGCTGGTCTGATGTATTATACTGTAGCACCGACTTAAAATGCTATATACACACACACACGAGGGTAAGGCCCTCTAGGATTTGAAATTTCATAAATTTAATGTTGTTGTTCTAGAGTTTGAGTATGATTAATTCTACTATTACAAAATTAGGAATTATCAGAGAGTTGTTTTCTCTGTCATTCTTGTTATGCAAAAATCCGTTTACTCCACATGAGAGAATAGACAAAAGAGATCGAAACATTTGGTTAAATGAATAGAGTATTGCAAATTGCCGTAATAAAGACGATGATTAGTGGTGTCATTCATCAAGTTGCACGGGTTTAATAAACTCTAACCCTACATGGTGAAGATCAGACAAACCCCTTCCTACATCAGTAAATGATTTGATAGCCATCAAATTATTTGGCTATTGCCACCTGTGGCGGAGGGTCTAAGGGGCCAAGAAGGGTTATGGCCTCCCCTTCATTTGCAAAAACCAATTAGTATTTGATACAGCTTTTCTTGAAGAAACTAGTACCTAACACCAAATTTTGGCCTTTTCTCATCACAAGTAAAATTTATTTCTTCGTAGTTCCTTCAAGATGGACTCTGGTTTTTCAGTCTAGCTCCGCACTGATTGCCACAGTTACAACTAAATCGTCGGATCAAATGTTTGTGCAAAGAGAAATTTTCACGTTTGGTTCCCCTTCTTTTTCAAACATTTCACTTCAGTCCCACGTCTTTCAAATTTAAATATTGGGTCCTACTTTCAAATCTGTTCGTTTAGACAATGGAGGACAATTTTTTTCTCACACCTAATGCATGGTTGTACATTTTGCCTTTTGTAAACATCTATACTTGAATTAAAGATTTTAAGCACTTGTCAGGGAAATTTCTTCTCTAGGACATACTCCCAAATTCCACACCTTAATAAATAAAATACTCCCCCAACAGTGAGCTGAATTTATCATACGTCAGCCTCTCTACTTCTTGGCTTCTTGCGTATTGAGCAGCCGTATACTTCGCCCTTAGTTTACTTGTATTGTCGAACAAAACAGTTTATGCAATCGATAGGCAATTTTCTTCTACGCAACATGCCCCGATTTCTGGAACGTCAGAGAGAGATATCATAGAAAACGCACATCACGAACACATTTTCACATCGAATGCGAGAAGCGATTCGACAACTGAGCTAGAAAACCAACGGTCCCATTCCATCTAAAAATTCAGGAACTTTTTATGAGCTAATTTAGAGCACATGACACAGACAGTAGAACTACAAAAGACCAAATTTCACCCACGCACGCCACCAAAACACCAGAGCAAATCAAATATTGCGTTCGAGAGCAGGAAAAAAGTATAGGATTAGACAAGCGCTTACCGGGAGTTAGCGTTGATGCAGAGATCCGGGGATCCGCGGCAGCGCACGGAGCGACCGGTGCGAGCGCCCATGGATGGAGCCAACGAGCAGCCCCATCAATAAACACGCCACTGGTGGCGCCCCTGCGCCGCGTCCTCGGCGGATCGGCGCCCCCCGACGGCGCGTGCTGCGTGCACGAGGTCACCGCGCAAACCCGCCGCGCCCCGCTCGAGCCCTCGCGCTTGGCAAGCCGTCACATCGCGTTCGGAACGCATCGAACGAAACGCTTGGTTTGTGTGTTTTTTTCCAGGCCAATAGTTTTGATGCCGGCCCAAGCTACCAATGGTCCCGGCCATCACGTGTCTAGGTGCTGGGTGTATTGTGTGCCCAGTATTGCGCCGGAAGCCTGCCCATTTCCGGCCCAAAAAAAGGCCTCAAGCTGGATTTGTGCATGACTGACTATTTTCAGTTGAGTTTAGAATACCAGACGCAAGTCAAATAGAAAGGTACCAGTTCATCTTTTTTTTTCTCACTACAGACAATTTTTATACCGATTGAAACCAGCACATTTTTAGAAGGCGATTTTTCTTCAGTAATACCTGCTTGTACTAACTCATTGTCATGACACCCAATCTCAAAAAAGGAAAAAGAAACTCATTGTCCAAAGCGAACTGACCATGGCAGCACGATTTCAAACAAAACCGACCAAAATCCAATCCAGGGTGCCTAGCTCATGAACATTTTTGGCACTTCTGTTTTCTGATATGGGTAATTGTGACTACCATAATTTTCCAGTAAAAGACATCATGATATGATATGTTTGCAATCAAACACTATTTCTGTTCAATTTTTGGCAAATAATGTCCATCAAGCATAGAAATATTGTGCTCGCAAAAATGGTACGGATAAATTTGTTGACAACAATATTATACTATCTATCTTATTAATTTTACTAGAATACTATTACGAAAAATAATTTCTAGTCCTAGACCTCTATGTTGCGGTCAAACAGGAAAAGAAGAGGAAGGAAGAAGTTCAAGGTCTCAGCAATTTCGCCAACCAAACACATAGAAAAAAACAAGGAAAATAAAACCCAAAAAGCCACCCTTGCAAACCGAAGTCGAGCTCAACCCCCCAATCGCCGCAAACGACCCAGCGCCACCTTGATCGGCACGATGGCGGGCGATCCGTCCGGCGGCGGCGGCCATGGCTCCGCGCCGGGCAAGGGATCCCGCTCGTCGTCGCGGCACCGGCAGTTCCGCGACCGCGCCAAGACCCGGGTGGACGACCTCCAGGAGATGTTCTCCGGCCTCCAGTCCGCCCGCAAGGAGAGCCGCTCCGCCGACGCCGCCCTCCTCGAGGAGCAGGTCCACCAGATGCTCCGCGAGTGGCGGGCCGAGCTCAGCGTCGCGTCCCCCGCCTCCTCCCTCCAGGCACATCTCCAAACCCTAACCTCCCCTTACGCATATGTTGGTCGTTTGCTGTCTCTGACTGGTCTTCATGCCGAGTTGCAGAACTCGCAGGGGAACAACAGGGAGGCCTCGGATCCGCCGTCGGAGACGCTGCGGTTGCTGCAGCTGGCGGTGGCCGAGGAGGAGGACGATGCCACCAGCAAGCTGGTGGTGCCCCGATCGCCGCTGCCGCTGCCGCCTTCTAATCAGAGCCACGGGCACGGGCAGGACGGTCAGAGTCTCAATCCTGAGCTGCAAGTGCGGGGGGATGCTGTGGCGGGGGCCGCCACTGTGTCGCAGCAGTCCCTGGGTCAGCAAATGCAGGGAGATTGTGGAGGAGAAGTTGCTTCTGTTGCTAATGCGATGTTCAATGATCAGGTATCGCTCTTGATGAGTCCCTCTTCGATGATCGACTGGAAATCGTTTGATTTTGTCATTTGATCATGTAATGGAGCTTGTGGCCTTGTGGGTGAGACTACTAGGGTTCTGTTGCTGAGTGGCTTACTTAGTGTTGTTTGTGGAGTTCCCCGTTATTGATCAACTTTATCGTTTGCTAATAATACATTAGGATGTGTCATGTGGTCCTTCATGGCATGCGAATCTTGTTGGATAGTGTGTAACCCACAAGTAGTGTGTCACTTGTATGATTGTATCAAGGTTTCAAATCGTTTCGATGTTAATGAAAAAATCATCCCAACATTATATTGCTTGTTATCTCCTTTATTTGTAGATGTAAGTTTATGACCATGCTCCTCATAATTCTATCTTGAATCATAAAACATAGCATGATTTTGTATGCCTCCTTTTTGTTAAAAAAAATAAGTTCTGTATGTATTGTTCGTTTTAGACCTCAATATAGATCAAAACTGTAAACTAACTTCATGGTTCTTCAGATGAGATTATGAGAACAAGTGATGACCTTGATTTAACTTGAGTGTCCAATACTGGAGTACTGTACTTCAGTATGCTAGCATAGACAAATCTATTGTTCTATTACGAGTAATATGTTATAGTATTATTTGTCTAGTCTTCTGAGGAGCACAAGTCACAACTGTATAATTAATTCCATGGTTAACCTAGTTGTAAATGGGAACTAATAATGGCTTTGAGAAGAGTACATTTTGAGGCCATGCTTGATGTTTTTATATCCGGTGAAACCAGATTTGCTAGATTGATAATAGTTGTCCAAATGTTTTGGGTTTCTAGCCCAAATTGTTTGATGTCCAAATTTTAGTTTCTAAATTTTTCTTCCTACCTTCTCTGATCTATCCTATGTACCTTTCTGATATGATAAATGAGCACATATACACTTTATGATTTTGTGGAAGTGGTATTCTTTATTCTTTATATGCCGGCATGCATGCAATGATGCAAAGTTGTGAATCACATAATATGCTGGTCAATATGTGCATGCATGCTGTTGTCTGTGCATAACTTTTGGTCTGTTTGGTGGTAACTTTTAATGCCTATTCATGTTACTTTTGTTTTTTCTATTGACGGCTTTGAGGTATAGCTTTAATGGGCTTTTCTCTTACCTTTGATTGCAGATTTACTATATAGACCATGAACTCAGTATTGACGATTTTCTTCGTGATGATGATTACAAGATAAACCTTCCTGGTTCAAACCCAGATGACCTCAATAATCTGCAAGGGATTGGTCAGCTGGAACATCAACAGTTCAATTTGCCATTAGATTTGCCACCTCCTAATTCATATGTTGATGCAAATAACTCTGCACAAAATACTGGAGATATTTTTTTCCACATGTCGGACTTGCTCACAACAGTATGTCCTTCACCTTCTCAATATTTGGGGCCAAAATGTGCACTCTGGGACTGTGGTCGACCTGTTCGAGGATCAGAAAAGTGTCAAGATTACTGCAACCCTTACCATGCTGGTTTGGCTTTGAATGATGATGGCCTTCTAGGGACAAGGCCTGTGATGCGTCCAAGGGGTATTGATTTGAAAGATGGCCCCCTGTTTGCTGCTCTTTGTGCAAAAATTCAAGGAAAGAATGTTGGTATTCCTGTATGTGAAGGAGCTGCAACTGCAAAATCACCTTGGAATGCTCCTGGTAAGTTTGGTTATGTAAGATTGTAAGTGTTAGCCTGATAGGTTAATAGCAATATTAGCAAATTCTTGTCCTAATTGTTGGAGCCCTGCTGTTTTTGCAGAACTTTTCGATCTTTCTCTTCTTGAGGGTGAATCTCTTAGAGAATGGCTTTTCTTTGACACACCAAGAAGGGCCTTTGAGAGCGGCAACCGGAAGCAAAGGTCATTGCCAGATTACAGTGGCCGTGGATGGCATGAATCAAGGAAGCAAGTGATGAAAGACTTTGGGGGTCTGAAGAGGTCCTATTACATGGACCCACAACCAGCCAGCAACTATGAGTGGCATCTTTTTGAGTATGAGATCAATGATTCTGATGCTCTAGCCTTGTACCGGCTTGAGTTGAAGTCTTCTGATGCTAAAAGGAGTGCTAAATCAAAATTGGCTAGTAGTTCACTGAACGAAATCCAGCAGCAAATGGTCAGGCTTAGTGCAGACAGCCCTGTGGAAAACAAACGGACTGCTAGGAGCAGGCCAAAGACTAGTCAAAAGGATATCAATGCAAACACCTATCCAGCTCTTAACCCACCCAATCAAGCCAGTGCTTCGAATGCTTATCAAGCTGTGTCTCTCAACACCCCCAAACAAGCCAGTGCTTCAAATGCTTATCAAGCAGTGTCTCTCAACAACCCCAATCAAGTTAATGATCCGAATGCTTATCAAGCAGTGTCACAGGTGGACCAGATGACATTTCTGAATGAAAATGCTGTCTATGGACCTCATCTTCCATACGGTTACTCCACTGAAAAAAGCGATTTCTATTGGAGCCCAAGTGACGGGACTTGAAGATAGGATATATGGAGCTCATACCTTCTATGGCTTCTGGCAGGCACAAATTCTAACAGCATCAGCTAAATTATGGGGTCTATAGTTTTCTAATTGTAGACCTCTCTGAAAGATGGCATGTTTGTAAAGCAGCGCTATACTTTGCATTAACTCTGACCGTAAAATATAGTCTTGTGCCTTAGCTGCCTATCGAGTGCAAGTTAAATGGACAAACTGCTTCACCAGTAACTGTTGCTGTTCGACCGGGTATATTAGCCGCCTGAGTTATGAGGTACGGATTCAGATGGTTGTGTCTTCTCCATTCTTATTTATATGTGCTGAGTGTTTTCGAGGATCCATATTCACTTTTCGACAATTTTACGGAATCCAGCTTCAGTGTAGTCTCCTCTGAAGGATGTAATTGGTGGTTAAAATTCTGGAATTTCTTGCTGCTTATTGGGTAGAAATATGTGGTAGTATGATAGTATTTGGCAGGAATATGTGATAGTCTTGCTGCTTACGCGAGATGCTCCTTACATTGCGAGATACGATATAAGGTGTAATTACACCTGGGTGTAGAAAAGATGCTTCCTATATATATATACACACACAGAGGGGGGGGGACTTCTTTTCTACTTCTGGGTGTAATTACACCTTATGTCATAGTTTACAATGTAGAGAGTATTTTGCGTAACGGAGTGTATGTACGTGTAGTATATGAGTATTTAAGATCATCTAGGTAGTATTATGAACAATTTTTTAGGTGTGACATGTATATTTTTTTGATATACTCCTTTTTATGTGCGTATATGAAGGCATTTACAAAATACGCTAAAAACTATGCATTCCCTTACAATTTTTGTGTGATTCACATTGAAGTATCTTATAATTAGTATACGAGTATATGTAAAGCGATAAAGGAGTATTTCAAGTTTGTTTAGGTGGTATATAGAGGTGGGTGTAAAGGTATATATTATATATATATATATATATATATATATATATATATATATATATATATATATATATATATATTGTCACGGTAGGTAGAAATATATGGTAGTATGATAGTATTTCACATGAAAAATATTGCCATCCTGTGCTATCTTCGTTGGTTTAACCTATTTATCTAACTCATGAAAAATATTAGTCTATAAATCAGTTGTTATCAATTACCAAAATTTCACCATTAACACATAATGGAGTGACTATATTCTACAATCTTCTATTTTTGGTAATTCATGACAATCTCAATAAATATGAGATAAAAGATTGATTTACGAGTGTACAATATATACACAATAATTATATACTATAGGATAAGCTTTCAAATCAATTAACTCATTGGAATAAAAGTGTTTGTCTTTGAGATTAATTGCCAGTAAAGTTTACACATCTGATTGTCATTATTCATTCAACCATTAATATATAATAGAGGAATTAGATGATAACCCGATTATAAATATATATGAAGTATATATATATATACTCAAGAGATATGTTTCAAAGTAAAGATCCTTAATATGTGAAAAAGTGGAACATAGATCAATACCAATGAAACCTCAAAATATAGAGTGAATCCCCTCAATGTATGCATATAAGAATGTATAGTAAAAGCATATGCATATATTAAAGTTAGATTATTTGGTGCAGTTCAATCTATATTTTGGATCCGAGGAATACAATAAGATATAAGACTGTGATGTTGAATGCATACTTTTATGATTTTCACCTTTTTATCCAAATAAGACTAAACAATATCATCATTAATAAATAATTTAGTCTCACAATTAGATTTTTGGTTTATTTAAATTAGAGGGCACTTAAAATATGTCTTATCATGTTTTAAATGGTTTTAGTTTCTAATTTATTTTGATTTTTGGTTTATTTAAGTCAGAGGCACTTAACACATGTCGGTTTCTAATTTCAATTTATTTTGGTTTTTTGAGTTTTTTTTCAGCTTTTTTTTCTTTTTCTCTTTATTCTTTTGTATTGTACATAAAGGTTTCATTGTTTTCTTTGAACAAGAGGAAATTGAAATTTTAGCTCTAATCCTTGGAACATTGAAAAGAAGAAAGGTTCATGATGGGCTAATCCTTGGAACATTGAGAAGACGAAAGGTTCACGATGGACTAGGGAAAAAGTGGCTTTATTTGAAACGAACAGTACAAACAAAGAAAACAAGTATGTCCACAGAAAAACAATCATACGACTCCGCTGGGGATCGAACCCAGAATCTCTGGTTCCGTAGACCAGCGCCTTATCCATTGGGCCACGGAGTCTTTGTTTAAGACGTAAAATGGTAACATATATCAACTCTAAGGTACATTCTTTAATTCAGAGCAGCAAGAGAGTAAAAATGCCCGAAGTTGCAGAGCACACGAAAATGTAGTGTTGGATTAAGCAATGATGGTTGTCTCCGACCATATAAGGGTATAACCATGCCTAGTAAAATCAAGTGGTAGCTTTTAAGATAAAAAAAATAATAAGGATGCCACGTCATCTGAAGCTGTTACCCAAAACTTCCCGCCCCCAATGCATAGCGCTATCAGGATTTAATTGAAGCTACAATGACTTCTTGAATCTAGCGTAGTACTCTTTGTTAGCAAGTATTTCGTATATTATCAATCTCCTAAGTACAATAACTATTGGTGATTGTTAGGATTCCTTGTATGGTTGATGTATTCCTGATTTGTTGCCTCTTCAGCCATATATATAAATACGTGCGCCCAGCCCGTGTGCGTATGCGACGTTTGCGCAGTTCTATTCTCATGTTTATCTCCTCACATGGTATCAAATTAGGTCACGATTCTCAGCCTAAATCCTCCACCGCTGCCGGTTCTCCTGCCACCGGCGTCCACCCTCCGCTGCCCCTTCCCTACCTGCGCGCCATGGGCTCGTCCTCTGGCTCAGTCGACACCACGCTCACCGCTCACTCCTCCCTCTCCACGGCGGTGATCTCCTCCAACTCCTCTGTTAGTGTGTCTCCGTCAAAGCACATGTTCCTATCATCCTCGACCTCAAGGTGTCAAATTACACCAAGTGGTGCTAGTTTTTCACCACCATGTGCGGCAAGTTCGGACTTCTTCACCACATCGATGGTTCTCAAGCTGCTCTTCCGACCGATGCTGCATGGGTGCAAGCTGACTACTCCGTCCTCCCCTGCCTCTATGGTTCGATCACCGACGACATCCTCGACGTCATGATGGAGCCTAATCAGCACGCCCGCGCTCTTTGGGTTTCTGTGGAAGCTCTCTTCCACAACAACAAAGAATCCCGCGCCATCTACATCAGCAATCAATTTCATACATTAACCCAGGGAGATTTGTCCGTCTCGCCCTACTGTCAACGCATGAAGACACTGGCTAACTCTCTCCGTGACGTCGGCTATGCCGTCTCCGATGCCCAGCTTGTCCTCAATCTGATCCGTAGTCTCACCCCGCGCTTCAGCAATCAAGCAGACATCCTCAGCGCCAAGGAGCCCTTTCTGACCTTCGTGTATGCTCGCTCCACTCTACTCATGGCGAGCTGTGCATGGAGAACGCCATTGTTTTCGCCGTCGCTGGCGGCACTGCTCTTCTTAACTCTACAATGCCATCGGCATGTAGTGCAAGATGCTCACAGTCCTCCAAAGGCGCCTCCTCTGGCTTCAAATGCAACGGCAAGGGTGGCAACGGCCGTGGAAAGCAGGCGCCGACGTCTACCTCCAACACTAGGGGTCCTGCCCTGCCACCGCAAGGTCCGTGGTTTTGTGTCAATCCATGGGGTCTGTCGTCCTCATCACAGCAGTGGCGTCCTGCTCCAGGTGGCGCCGGTCTCCTCGGCCCGTGCCCCTAGGTGCATCCCTAGGCATGCCACACAACGTTCGCTCCCTCCTATGTGTCTCCGTAGTCAGCTCCTCAGCCCTCCTGGGACCAGGCCGACCTCATCTTCGCCATGAATGGTCTCCTGTTATTCATACAAACCATCTGTGATGTTCGTAATATCACAGACGGTTTGTTATAAGAATCGTCTGTGATATCCACAATATCAGAGATGATTTTTTACATGAACCGTCTGTGATATCCGCAACTTTCACAGATGGCTATTAACACGAACCGTCTATGATGTCTCAATTATCACAGACGGTTCGTGTTAATAACCATCTGTGCAAATATCATAGACAGTTGCTAGTATAAACCATCTGTGATAGTTTAAGCACAGACGATTCCGTATGAACCGTCTGTGATGTAGCCATCTAGTATAGCCTCTTTTGTAGTAACGTATCGTGCCGCCTTACAGGACCCTCACTAGAAACAAGCCATGGCAGATTAGTACCAAGCCTTGGTGGCTAATCACACTTTGTCTCTCATTCCCCGACCTACCAACACCAACATTGTTACAGGCAAATGGGTGTTCAAGCACAAGTTTCATGCTGATGGTGCCCTTGCACGCTACAAAGCACATTGGGTTGTTCGCGGTTGCTCGCAACAACCGGGTATCGACTATGACGAGACTTTTAACTCGGTTGTCAAGCCCACGACGATCCGTACTGTGCTAAGCATATTACGTCTCTCTCCTGGTCGATTGGGCAATTCGACATGAAGAACGTGTTTCTCCATGGACTCCTTGATGAGACTGTCTACTGCCAGCAGTGGTCCGGGTTTGTTGACCCTTTGCGCCCTAACCACATCTGTCGTCTTCACCGCTCACTCTATGGCCTCAAGCAGGCTCCTCGGGTATGGTACCAGTGTTTTGCCTTCTACCTCGACAGCATCGATTTTGTCGCCTCTGTCTCTGACACGTCTCTCTTCATGCTCAACCACGGTGCTGACACGACATACCTTCTCCTCTACATCGATGATATCATTCTAACGGCTTCATCAACCGATCTCATTGGTCGTCTCACTCGTTGTCTTGGCTCGCAGTTTGCCATGACCGATCTCGGTGACCTACACTTCTTCCTGGGTATCTCCGTCAAGTGGTCGGCCACCGGTTTATTCTTGTGTCAGAAATAGTATGCCTCCGATCTTCTCCATCAAGCTGGTATGGCCGACTGCACGCACCAAGCTCTCGGCTTCTGATGGGTCGCTGGTCGCTAATCCTACCGAGTACAAAAGCTTGGCTGGTGCTCTTCAGTACCTCACTCTGACTCGGCCGGATATCACGTATGCGGTCCAGCAGGCTTGTCTCTACATGCATGATCCCCGGGAGCCTCACCTTGCTCTTGTCAAGCATAGTCTTCGCTACTTCAAGGGCATTGTCGACTTCGGTATTCACCTCACTGCTTCCTCGACTCTCGGCTACTCGGATGTCAATTGGGCTGGATGTCCGGACTCTCGGCATTCGACCTCAGGCTATTGCATTTTCCTGGGAGATAATATGGTGTCCTGGTCTTCTAAACGGCAAGCAATCATCTCTCAGTCTAGTGCCGAAGACGAGTACCGTGCGGTCGCTCATGTTGTTGCTGAAAGCTATTGGCTTCGACAACTTCTTCAAGAACTTCATCACCCGCCCACTTCAGCCACAGTCGTTTCCTGTGACAACGTCAGCGCCGTCTATATGTCTTCGAACCCTGTTCAACACAAGTGTACGAAGCATATCGAGATTGACATTCATTTCGTGCGCGAAAAGGTGTCTCTCGGTCAGGTTCGTGTCCTGCATGTTCCGTCCACCCTGCAGTTCACTGACATCATGACGAAAGGCCTGCCGTCCCGGTTGCTTTTGGATTTCCGGTCCAGCCTCACCATCCGGAGTCCTCCCAGTTCGACTGAGGGGGGTGTTAGCAAGTATTTTGTATGTTATCAATCTCCTAAGTATAGTAACTATTGGTGATTGTTAGGATGCCTTGTATGGTTGATGTATTTCTGAATTGTTGCCTCTTGACCATATATTCTGCGCTCTTGCTTAGCTTTTATTCCCAAGTTTATTTCTTCACACTCTTCAACGCAACCACCCCTACTGACGTGTCATCTCTTCTACGTGGCTGTCTAGTATTTTGAACCAACACAGATACGGCACACTAGTGACTGAGTTTCTGCATCCCCTAGAGTAGTACAAATACGCGCGCAAAGGTGGTAATGTGTGGCAAGAAATGCTATGTATTATTTAATATAGGAAAATATGTGTAATTCAATAATGGTAAGTTTTTCGAAGGCGGGGATGGGTTAGCATTTTGTCAAATGTAAGAATAAGCCGCATTTCTTTGGAATGTAAATGCCGATAGTAGTGAAGATGGGCATATTGATATATTACATACAAACAGTCATAGTTTGTGCGGAACAAGTTCTCATTATGAGCAAAGCTGCGCATGGTATAGACAGATCGCATGTACAACGATTAAAAGCACGATGAAGTCTTAGATGGAGCAAATATGTGGTATTCGAAATGAAAGGGACTTTCGTTTTCAGTATGAAAATTATGGTAAGAGTAATGTTAGAGGATGCGTAAGTTATGATTCTTCTTTGGCGTATTTTAAGGAATGTATTAGCGATGGATGATGCTTGCAACCTTAGCTTTTCGGTTGGCTCTATTGTTCGAGAATAAATATGTGCAATGAGCGTAGTAATGTATATGTAGAGTATCTATGTTTGTACATATATTGATAGTAGGGTAGAACACAATAAATTAGAGTAAAAGGAAGTACTCTTTGTTTGATAGCATAGATGAAGAAGCCAGTTCAGTTTCTGCAGGTGTAACACATTCATGTGTTCTTTTGAGTGAGTGTGGTGACGAAATTGCCTTGCAAATGAGATGGAAGTGATTAGAGATGAAGAAATATGTCTAAGGAATCTAATTGTGTTATATGTAATGTGTGAGGAGAATAGATATCGATGGGTTTGTTTTCACCAGAAAAGAGTAGTCATTGATGAAGTGATTGTTTCGCACATATGGTAGTAACCGGGGGACCTATTTATGGTACAACAAAGCGTTATTTAGTGTGATAGTAAGTGGTGAGGTGTTTATTATCTGTAAATTGTGTTTTTTTGCTTACTTGGTAGTAGAAGGTTGATGTGATGTGGTTGGTGCAGTATTGATCGTACATGAAATGTTGGATTTTCAGCTTGGAGTGATCCTTCTGACATCTGGACAATAAGTTCATATTTCTGGCCTATAACTGCTTTGATCTCAGGTGGTATGTGTTGTGTTTGTCCTTCAGTTGCTGCAACTAAAAGCATAGCAGGTCTTCCAACAAGTTGTTGACCTATGTCTCCAAAGAACATGAATTCTGCATAGATAGGTTCATTGTCTTGGGTGTTCTCTCGGTCACTGTAATGCTTATTTTGTTTGAAGGTTTCATATATTAGTTTTTTAAGTTCTTATGTATAGATTGAAAAGAAGATATAAGGTATATGAATCGAGTAGGATTATACATTGTTTTACCACTGCATCTTCGGCATTTGTATCCATCTCCATGTGGGAAAGTTCTTTTCCAACATGAAGAGCATGCTATGTACCACCATGACTGTGTTGGTACTAAATCTGTAATAATGATGCTTAGTTTGTAATGTTGTCCCTGTATGTCATATTTGAAAGCAGCTTAGTATTGAATCTATGTAAGATGGAAGGCATGAATACATGTATGAATTCTAGACGCATCGATCCTATATATTATATCATGAGTGAATAGAAAACAAATGTGGAAATTAGGAAAAATGGAATGATATATGTATTGATAATGTAATTGTTTAGATAAAGTATGGACAATACGTGTTTCAGAGAGTGTATTTCGGTATTGGTATATTGATATACCATTTTGATGCAGAACTGCTTTGTAATGCAAGCTGACCTGCATGTATGTCAAAAATAATTAGAATGACGAAGACATGAAATGAATCACATGTATTCTATATGTGTTTTGTTTGATCTGTATTTTTAAATAAGGAATGGTGGAGCAGACCTGAATATGTACCAACAAGCATCCCAACAAATAAAGCAATGATCGGTGTATCTTGGGAAACAGTAAGGAGCATTTCAGCATTGAATGATTCAGCATGATGGCCCCATAATGTTATGATTGCTGTTTGGCTACAAACAGGCATGGAAAGTTTTTGTGGGTTTAGTTTAGGAAACCAGAATTTAATTGCCTACAGGAAAGCCATCCGGTTCGTAATATTTCTTTAATTCGGTATATTTTGAGAAGCGAGCTAGATTGTTTCCATCAACGTGGCACCTCTCTTCTACGTGGTTATAATTCGGTGTAAGGAGAAGAAAAGCATGTCAGAATGGAATAGCATGAATATAAATATTCATACTGTGGTAGCAATTTGTGTACTAGTAGCGATACGCCATATGGAATCAGATACTATAAAGAGGTTAGATCATAAACAATGTATGTATAAAGAGAACATTGTATTGATAAATGCGATGATGTAAACTTGACGAAGACTTGTGTACAATAGAGGCAAAAGAAAGTGAATTA
Organism: Bonia amplexicaulis; assembly: GCA_036346245.1. NCBI lineage: Eukaryota > Viridiplantae > Streptophyta > Magnoliopsida > Poales > Poaceae > Bonia > Bonia amplexicaulis. Next base: position 12,744,955 of record CM070749.1, read on the forward strand.
TACTATTAGAAAAGGTAAGTATATATCTAATATGTGTGAGGAGGTAGACAAATATATAGTATGATGTGAGGTTAGCAATTTATGCAAAGTGCGAGCAAGTAAACAATAGAACCAACAGCGGTAGAAACATATATAAAATTAAAAAGAATGGGTTTGATACGCTTTTGTTAGTAAGCACGTGAATTAAAAGAGATAGGAATAACGATGATGGGAACCAGACTATATTTTCGTTTGATTGTAAGCGACACCATTTTCATCTTCAATGAGTATTTTTAAGCCTCGAACGTGATGTAACACGGCACACTAAGTAGATAATGATGTAGCGTCGATAAAACATTTGTATCATACGCCGTTCTTGAAGAAGTCTGCATCCAAGTAGGGCAATCATGTGTAGATTCAGTGGCTATATTGTATATGGCAAAACTGAGCCCATTCTTTGAGAAGATATCAAATAACTCATGTATTAACTGGTTTTGCAAATAACTATTTGGTATGGGGTAGCTTTGATTCGTAATCCTTGTCGTATTTATATGCTATGTCATCGACAAGGTAGCACCAATATTTATCAAATAGATTTTGAGGACTAACAACACTCTGAAGGACAAAACTACCATGAAGAGGTGTCTCGAGTTGATGTGCAATGGCCCAAATAATGGCTTCATCAAAGAGTAAAACCACAAGATCATCACCAACTAACCCACGAGCTTTGCAAGCTTCTTTAAAGGTAGCATAATGCACACCATTGAATGTTTTAATATCTTCATAGCTCTGTGCACCAGAAACCACCATTAAAAGCATTCTTAGGTAAAATAATTCGCCAGTACTTGGATGCACATTATATATGCGTCCAATTTTTGGCGTTATGCGTTCCTTTGACCCATTTTCGTTATCATTGTCCCATCTCCAATTTGATGGGAATTGATAATATGTAGAAGATCTTATGCCTATATACCGTTGGTTAGCAAGAAACCATTCAAATGAGAGTAGTCTTGTAATTTCTTGGATCAAGAACAAGTTGTTGTAGGTGGCTTTGTTCATGATATATAACTTTATTCATACCTGCATATGAACGACCAATCGTTCTACTAAGGTATTCGCCATGTATTTCAAATTCAAATAATCGCCAGATTGCTTCACATGATGATAGATATCTACAGAATTGTTTTGTAACCAAAAGAATTAGTGTATGATGCAGAGAAAAGCGTAAATAGGTATAGTAGGAAAAAAAATAATGTATTATATGAGGAAAGTAATACCTGCATTTGATATAATCTGCAATTTCATCTATTCCTTGTTTGCTTTGTGTATGAGTTGTGTCTGATGGTTGGTCAGCAGTAGAAAAATTTATCTTTGCTTTGTCTTGACCTTTAGTAAGATACTTGAATAGATACTTCACGAGATTTGTTTTGTTACACCATTCAACATTTATATGGGCTTGAAATTTCTTCAGTAAATTCATGTTGTATGGAACAACCCATCTATTGTCCAATCTGATGCCATTTTTGATAATGAAGTGATTAGTATTGCGGCGACGGTACACTGGAAAGCCAAATTCACTAATAACTGTTTCTGGATTAAACTCTTTGGGATATCGTTTTGAGCACATTCCATTTTTCATACATGGACACTTTCTATTAAGACTCCCACATGGACCATGCATCATGAATTCTTCAACAAGAGCGTAACCAAGTGGATCAATAATCGGATCGTGAATTTCGCATATATAAGGGTGTCTATGAATTGAGTAACCATATTTATTGGACGGTTGGCAAGCCATATAAGGGTATGAACATGAGGCAGTCCTCTTTTTTGGAACTCAATTGTGTATAGAACTGTTAAAAATAAAAAAGATGAATTAGTTAAAAAGCAATGTATTTATATTGTAAGGGAAGCAGTATGATGAGACCGAAAAGAGTAAATTGGGAAAGTAGTAAACTAACCTGCTCGTATGATTCCAAAAGTATGACCATTCTTTATATCAGAGATATATTCAGTAAGTTTCATATGGAATACTCTTGTTACAATATCGGAGCGGTCTACGTAGCTTTGTCCAGGTTCATATCTAAGTGCATCTGTAATTTCTGGCCATCTTGAATTGCATGTAAAAGTAGAGAATAGATCGGAGCGCCAGATTCACGATGATTGCCATAGCATCTTGATAATTGAGTGTGTAATATCGACGACTACCAAGAAAGCTTGAAGGAAGTAAGATTCTAACACCAATATTTTTGCCTTTGATGTACCTTCACCGAGTGCATCCGAAATGCCTTGATATGTGTCTGAGCGTAGAATATCTTGATTGAAGAAATGAAAGGATAAACGATTTGCTTCAAGACATGAATAGCAATCAACCTCTATCTGACTTGAAAGACGGCCACAACATGTGTAAGGATTTGGCTCAGATCTTCGATAATGACACTCATAACAATAATATTCGAGCATGGACACTTCATCTCTAGCAGGAGCTAAATCGCTATCGATCACTTTGTACTTAATACCAAGATGGAAGCCTTTTCACCATGCGGAAATAGCAATGGATATTGAAGAGACATCAAGGTGGGATTAAGAGGTGAGATTCGCTTTAGGTCACCCGGATGAGTTTCAACAATTATATCAAATTTGTTATTTTCTGAAGAGAGATCACCAACAATCAATGCAGCTAGTTCAGGCACAGTTGGTAAAGAATACCGGTCATCATGATCGTCGATGAACCAATGAGACGAATATGAACTTGGATTTTCTTCGAAAATAACCCCACGCGTGCATTCGAATCGTTTCACTAATGGATTAAAATTGTTAAGCATAATAATTAGTGCAGCAATTATGCCGGTATCTGCTTCATCATGCGATATCTTCTTTACCAAGAGAGATGCTCTGCTCAATCTCGTTATATGTGTCATAGATGTATAGCTGTGCATATTGTGGTCTTCGGTCTGGTTTAGGAATGAGCGAACCAATGCGATGATGAACAACACCATTTATACGGAAGACATAAGGGCCTCCACCATCGTTAATGGTCCTATCAACATCTACACCCAAGGAAGTGAATGCAAATAGAGAATTGTAGTGACGTATTGAGCGCATGAATTCGCTTTGATTTTGGGCCTTTATCAAAACCAATGAGGTCTCGAAGTGGGTATGGGAATTGTTTGTGTGCTGGAAGGGAAACTTTACCACTTCGACAACACTTATTGTACATAATTCGTTGATGTCTAGAGGAACTTCTATGTCGAGACCTTTCTTGGAACCAAAAATAGCAAAGACATTTATTGCACTCATAATCTGGACCACCATAATATGATCGATGATTATAAGTAGCTGAAACGATATAAAACAAGTAGTATAAAAGAAGAAAAAATAAATAAGTTTATGAAGGGTATGAAACGGATGGATGATAAAAGTAAAAAAGGATTGAAAATCGAGAAAAGTATTATAGTGCCGAACCTTTCAAATAGTAAACATATTCCTTAGGAAAAGAAATTATTGGTGTAAGTGGATTTGAGTTAAAAGGTGATGGGCGACTGAAATAGAATGAAATATAACTACAATGCAAAGGAATAGAGAATAAAATATGTATGTGCAAAGATGAGAGCAAACACAAAAGAAAAGAAGATTTATAAAACGAAATAGCAAAAGAAAGCGACCTGTTTTAGCAGCAGCGCGCTGTAAGTTGGATAATTTTCTTTTTTTCCTATTATTGGCTGCTTCAAGGGAACTAACCAATGGGCAAAAATGATCTCCTATGATGTAGGTAACCATAATAAACAAACGATGAATAAAAAATTGTGTAGCAGAACTAATAGTAAAAGCAAAAAATAGATGGTTGCAAAGAGTGTAAATAACCATGTTGACGTTTCCATCTAGGAATTATAGGAACATCTCTGATAAGCGCTGCATGAAAATAAATGAAAGTGAAACAAAATATCAATATAAAAATAGAGTTTCTTTAAAAAGGATAGAAATGGGAAAATGAAGCTGTGTGGATAAAATATGTAAGACAGGCAATAACTATACATGGTTGTGGTCGCAGGTGGGTAAGTACTGGGGCTAGAATATCAGGCAAAACATATGGAGATAATGGTGTGAGTGTCAGAGAGATCGATTGGCTTGCCACGAAGAATTTCTTCACGATGGGCTCTAACGGAGTGCGACTGATCCATGAAACTAAATGACAAGAGGTGATGTGAATGATGCAGGTAAAAAAGATAATATTACAGAAGATGAAAACAAATAGAAAAAGAGAGCAATTAAATAATGCAGTAATATCAAAAAGAAACTAAATAACAAGAGGTGATGTGAACAATGTAGGCAAAAAAGATAATATCACAGAAGACGAAAACAAATAGAAAAACAGAGCAATTAAATAATACAGTAATATGGAAAATGATACAGTGAGATGGAAAAGGCAGGAAACGAGAGCGAATTACGAAAAGAGAGAAGCTCCTGAATTGGAATAGGCGTGATAGTTAGGTAAGATTTATAATAAGTAAAGAATCAATTGGAAAAAGAGGGAAATTCTTAAACATGATACAAAGCGTAATAATTAGGTAAGATTTACAGTAAGTAAAGAGCAAATTGGGAAAAGAATGAAGTTTGTAGATAAGAAAACGAATGCAATAATTCCGTAAGACTTATAATAAGCAAATACGCAATTAGTAGAAAAAGGAAGTCTGTGAATAACAATAGAAGTGTAATGATTAGGTAAGATTTATAATAAATAAAGAGTTAAGTAGAAAAAGAGAGAAGCTTTTTAATAAGAACAGAAGTATAATAATTAAGTGCAATTTATAGTAAGGCAAAACGTAATTAAGAAAACAGAGAGGTTTGCAAATAAGAATAGAAGTTTAATAATCAGGTGAGATTTACAATAAGTAAAGAGGCGATCAGGAAAGGATGGAAATTTGTAAATAGAAACAGGAGTGTAATAGTTACATAAGTAGTCAGGTAAGGCTTAGAATAAGTAAAGAATAAATTAGAAAAAGAAAGAAGTTTGTAGATAAGAAGAGGAATGTAATAATTATGTAAGATTTATAATAAGTAAAGACGTAATTAAAAGAAGATGGAATTCTGTAAATACTATTAGAAATGTGATGATTAGGTAAGATCTATAATAAATAAAGAGTGAATTAACAAAAGAGAGAAGGCTTTAAATAAGAAGAGAAGCATAATAATTAGCTCAAATTTATAGTAAGTAAAGAGTTAATTAGGAAAAGAGGGAAGTCGGTAAATAGGAATAGAAGTTTAATAATTAGGTGAGGTTTATAGTAAGCAGAGATGTAATTAGAAAAGGGTGGGAATTTGTAAATAAAAAGAGAAGTGTAATAGTTAGCTAAATAAACTATAGCTGTAAGGATAGTGCAATAATCACGTAAGATTTATAATAAGTAAAGAGTGAATTAGGAAAAGAGAGAAGTTCCTAGATTGAAATAGAAGCGTGATAATTAGGTAAGATTTATAATAAAGAAAGAGTTAATTAAAAAAAGAGGCAAATTCCTAAATAGGATGGAAAGTGTAATAATTAGGTAACATTTTGTAGATAACAAAAGGAATGCAATAGTTCCGTAAGATTTATAATAAGCAAAGACGTAATGAGCACAAGAGGAAGTCTCAGAATAGCATCAAAAGTGCAATGATCGTAAGATTTATAATAAATAAAGAGCTAAGTAGGAAAAGAGAGAAACTTTTAAATAAGAACATAAGTACAACAATGAGGCGTAATTTATAATGAGGAAAAAGCTAATTAGGAAAAGAGGGAAGTTCCTAAATAGAAATAGAAATTTAATAATGAGGTGAGGTTTACAATAAGTAAAGAGCTAGTTAGGAAAGGATGGAAATTTGGAAATAGGAATATGAGTGTAATAATCAGATAGGTAATGAGGTAAGATTTACAATAGGTAAAGAGTAAATTACAAAAACAACGAAATTTGTAGGTAAGAAGAGGAATGCAATAACTATGTAAGAGTTACAATAAGCAAAGATGCAATTAGAAGAAAACGAAAGTTTGTAAATAGGATTAGAAATGTGATGGTTGGGTAAGATTTATAGTAAGCCAAAAGGTAATCAAGAAAAGAGAGAGCTTTGTAAATAAGAATAGAAATTTAATAATCAGGTGAGATTTACAATAAGTAAAGAGGCAATTAGGAAAGGATGGAAATTTGCAAATAGGGACAGAAGTGTAATAATTACATAAGTAATTAGGTAAGATTTAGAATAAGTAAAGAATAAATTAGAAAAAGAAAGAGGTTTGTAGATAAGAAGAGGAATGTAATAATTATGTAAGATTTATAATAAGTAAAGACGTAATTAAAAGAAGATGGAATTCTGTAAATACTATTAGAAATGTGATGATTAGGTAAGATCTATAATAAATAAAGAGTGAATTAGTAAAAGAGAGAAGGCTTTAAATAAGAAGCGAAGTATAATAATTAGTTCAAATTTATAGTAAATAAAGAGTTAATTAGGAAGAGAGGGAAGTCGGTAAATAGGAATAGAACTTTAATAATTAGGTGAGGTTTATAGTAAGTAGAGATGTAGCTAGAAAAGAGTGGAATTTGTAAATAAAATGTAGTGTAATAATTAGGTAAATAAACTATAGTGTAAGGATAGTGTAATAATTACATAAGATTTATAATAAGTAAAGAGTGAATTAGGAAAGAGAGAAGTTCCTAAATTGAAATAGAAGCGTAATAATTAGGTAAGATTTATAATAAATAAAGAGTTAATTAAGAAAAGAGGGAAATTCCTAAATAGGATGGAAAGTGTAATAATTAGGTAACATTTACAATAAGTAAAAAGCAAATTAGAAAAAGAATGAAATCTGTAGATAAGAAAAGAAATGCAATAGTTTTGTAAGATTTATAATAAGCAATGACGCAATGAGCGTAAGAGGAAGTCGTAAATAGCATCGAAGTGCAATGATCATGTAAGATTTATAATAAATAAAGAGCTAAGTAGGAAAAGAGAGAAACTTTTAAATAAGAACAGAAGTATAATAATCAGGTGCAATTTATAATGAGGAAAAAGCTAATTAGGAAAAGAGGGAAATTCCTAAATAGAAATAGAAATTTAATAATGAGGTGAGGTTTACAATAAGCAAAGAACTAATTAAGAAAGGACGGAAATTTGGAAATAGGAACAGGAGTGTAATAATCAGGTAAGTAATGAGGTAAGATTTACAATAGGTAAAGAGCAAATTACACAGACAGAAGTGTAATAATTACGTAACTTTTGTAGTAAGGAAAGATTTAATTACGAAAAGAGGGAAGTTTGTAGGTAATAATAGAAGTGTAATAGTTAGGTAAGGTTTATAGTAACAAAAGAATAATTACAGAAAGAGGAAAGTTCCTAAATGTGAACAGAAGTTTAATAGTTACGTGAGATGTACAAAGAAGGAAAGAACTAATTAGGAAAGGAAGGAAATTTGTAGATAGGGAGAAGCGTCATAAGTATGCAAGTCTATCGGGAGAAAACATTTTTTGTAAGCAGAAAGGAAAGGGTAAGAAAGAAAGTTTAGATAAGAAAGAAAGTCTATTAGGTAAGTAATCAGGTAAGATTTACAATAGGTAAAGAGTAAATTACAAAAAGAATGAAGTTTGTAGGTAAGAAGAGGAATGCAATAATTATCTAAGAGTTATAATAAGCAAAGATGCAATTAGAAGAAAACGGAAGTTTGTAAATAGGATTAGAAATGCGATGGTTGGGTAAGATTTATAATAAATAAAGAATGAATTAGCAAAAGAGAGAAGCTTTTAAATAAGCACAAAAATGCAATAATCACGTGAAATTTATAGTAAGGAAAAAGCTAATTAGGAAAAGAGGAAGGTAGTAAATAGGAATAGAAGTTTGATAATTAGATGAGGATAATTAGATGAGGTTTACATGAAGTGAAGAGCTAATTAGGAAAGGAGGAAATTTGTAAACACAAACAAAAGTGTAATAATTAGGTAACTTTTGTAGTAAGGAAAGATTTAATTACGAAAAAGAGGGAAGTCTGAGGTAATAATGTGAGTGTAATAATTAGGTAAGGTTTATAGTAATAAAGAATAATTAGAAAAGAGGAAAGTTCCTAAATATGTGAGATCTATAGCAAGGAAAGAACTAATTAGGAAAGAAAGGAAATTTGTACACAAAGAGAGAAGCGTGATAAGTATGCAAGTGTATTAGGGACAAAAACATTATTTGTAAGCGTAAAGGAAAGGGTAAGAAAGAAAGTTTACATAAGAAAGAAAGTCTATTAGGGAAAGTCCGTAGGTAATAACAGGAGTGTAATAGTTAGGTAAGGTTTATAGTAATAAAAGAATAATTAGAAAAAGAGGAAAGTTCCTAAATATGTGAGATCTATAGCAAGGAAAGAACTAATTAGGAAAGAAAGGAAATTTGTAGACAGAGAGAAGCGTGATAAGTATGCAAGTGTATTAGGGACAAAACATTATTTGTAAGCGAAAGGAAAGGGTAAGAAAGAAAGTTTACATAAGAAAGAAAGTCTATTAAGGAAAGATCGTCACTTTTTTGTGCAAAGAATGAGATGTGAAATAATTCACACTCTAAAACAGGATTTAGTTTACCGAAGATGAATCGAAAACTGTAGGAAGAAGAAAGCGTAAATAGTAACTTAGAGACGTAGGTACAGCTGAAATGGGGCTCTTACCAGAATAAAAATCAGGGAAGATGGCGTGAAACGCAAGCGTAGGCACAATAGAGCGAAACCAATAACGGTCACTGCTACTGCGAACGACGATATATGTTTACGATGGAGTTGTATAATCAAAGAGCAAAATGAGTAACCCGTGCGTATAAACACAACTCTCTGTAAAACAAGATAGCATAAAGAGCAAAGCGTAAACAAGACGTTACAAAGTGCGCAAGGGCACGAACGAAACTCTTACCGTAAGCGAAAATGAGTGAAGATAAGTGAAATGCAACCACGACACAACGGAGTAAAACGAAGCGTCATGCAGGATGGACCTGTACTACGAATAGAGCGGAGTAAGCAATCTGTAGGTATAGGCAAATTTTGTTTGGAAAACCAGTATAACATAAAAGACAACATTACCTGACGGATCAAATTAGCAGCGGAACGATGTGCAGAGCAGATGAAAAATAAACAGGATGATGGACGAAGAACGATCGTTGAATGGACAACACCGCTGCATTTATAGGAAAGCAATAAGCAGTTGATATGAAGAATGTCTTGTCAATTCTTGAGGCGAGAAGCATTGTAGAAAGAAAAGATAAACTGAAAACTAATAGAAGGTAAACAAAAGATCTATAAGAAAACAACAACAAATGTAGCACATGCGCGACTCTAAAATGTGATTCGCCATCGAAAGATGAATCGAAAAACTGTAGGAAAAAGAACTCTTACCAAAATGAAAATCAGGGAAGACGGCGTGAAACGCAAGCGTACACACAATACAGTGAAACTAATAACCACTGCGCTGCGAAGAACGACGATATATAAGCGACAATGGAGCTGTACAATCAAAAGAACGAAATGAGTAACCCGTACGTATAAACACAACTTTTTCTGCAAAAGCAGTATAGCATAAAAAGGGAAGCGTAAACATTACGTTCTGACCGCACGATGGGTAGGAACGAAATTTTAGTAGAACGAAGATGAGTGAAGATAAGTGAAATGCAACTCAGACACAACGGAGTAAAGCGAGCGGCATGCGAGGATGGACTGCACTACCGAAAAGAACGGAATAAGCAATGTGCAGGTATAGGAATTTTTTTTTGCAAAAGCAGTATAACATAAAACACAAAATTACCTGACGGACTAAATTAGCAGCGGAACGATGTGCAGTGCAGACGAAAAATAAACAGGATGATGGACGGAGAACGACCGTTGAATTGACAACACCACTGCATTTATAAGAAACTAATAAGCACTTAATATGAAGAATGTACTGTACAGCTGGTCTAGGCGAGAAGGATTGTAGAAAGAAAAAGGTAAACTGAAAACTAATAGAGGCTAAACAAAAAGATCTATAAGAAAACAACAACAAAGAAAAAGGTAAACTGAAAACCAATAGAGGGTAAACAAAAAGATCTATAAGAAAACAACAACAAAGGTAGCATATGCGCCGCACGCAGGCGTGGAAGTAGAAGGCGGCGCAAAGAAAAACAAAGATTCACAAATCCATGGCGAAGCTTTGACACAAAGACAAAACACAAAAGACCGTGAAGAAATCGCGATGGAGCAAACACTCAAAACAGAACTAAAAAGGAGACAAGAATGAAAGCGACGACGAAGAAAAGCAAATACGAAAGAAAGGGATGGCAAACAGGCTACGAAAAAGATCGACAACGACCGGAAGCAAAGAAAACGACGGACGAGAGGCCACGGTACCAGACGCAACTCGCAAACCGCGGCGCACGAGAAGGTCGCAAACCATACTGCAGGAGAACGCGCAAGGAAGAACGAGAAGACAATACACGGAGCGAGACGGAACGAAGAAACCAAAAGGCGAACGGACGCGTTGCGAGTAAAACGGAGAGAAATGCGCGGCGCCCACGACGCGCACCACCATCCCGAAGCCTCCGCCCAACACACGCGTCGATAGCAAATTCGCGGGGCGCTATGATCCGGTACAGATGAACCGCGCCAAAAGAGAAGACGGACGGAAGGAAACGGCAGGAGACGTAGACGGACGCAAGAAGACGGCAGGAGCCGTGGCCCGCACGACCGGACGGAGCGATGAATGATCGGACAGAGCGATGAACCAAGGACGCGGACGGAGGCGGACGGCATAGCGAATCCGCGGCGCGCTATCCCGTTACGGACGAAGCGCCGTCCGAACGCGCCGAAGACCGAACGAAGCGAACAAGGCCCGCCTGGAAGACGCACAGGGACGAGCGGCCACGCGTCGAAGCGACAAGGAAAACGCGAACGTGGCATGCGCGAGCTTCCGGAGAATCCCCCAGGTATAATAAGGTAAGTATACATGGGACATCCATTCAAAGTTACATTAACACAGCACCAATCGCCAGCAAAGCTACGGGTCCAGATACTCCAAAAGCCGTAGCCATGGCCCATGGACACGTACTAGTTTCAGATCACGACGTCAGAACGAACCAACTGAAACCCTAGGATGCAAATTTATAATTGCTGGATAGCAGTTTCACCATAAGAAATGTATTAACCCTTTTCGACAGAAACCAGAGCCCTGAGGTAGGAGAAGCTTCCAGCCTTCAGGAGTGAGAGGAAAGCAACTAATGGCTAGACTTCGTTTCTGGAGGTCCAGTGCTGGTACCAAATGCTCTTGCTCTTGCCACAAGCAATGCCCTGGCGGAAATGCCAAGTCAAGATGGAATTAACCAAACAGATTCCGGAAAGACAAAAGGGTGTCCTTGGCTGGACCAGAATTGGCCGTTTAATTTACTTTACAATCAAGGCATGTTGCCTTGAACAAACGACGGCACCGGTGCCAAAATTCAAGGCGATTCCATTGGATATTTGGATTCAACACGATCGAGTCTAATGCTGCCTGGATCACTCTAATTGTGCCTTTTTCTGATTCATCCATGATCAGGTCATGATTAATGCATGCTTTGCCTTGAGTAGTTGATCTGCATCACCTTGCTTTTAGCTCACTTTTCTGTTAAAAATTATCGTCTCCATGACTCCACCCTCTCTTTCCCTTCCCTACCGAATTCTTTGCTGACGAGTGTGTTCTAGCTACTACACTAGTTCTGAGACATGAACTGAGATCTTTTCTTTCTGTGAGATTCAGACACTGAATTCTCGTCCAGCAGTGATGTTTCTTGTGAAGAAAAAAAATGGACGGCCTAGATGCTGTTTCAGTGCATTACTGTTCTTTCATTGGTCTTAACTACAGGAATCACGCGGGCCAGCTGTCAATTTAGCAATTGTTCACACAATTCACAGATCACCATCCAGTGTATATGTACCATAGTTGGGATATAAGTAGACTACATTAGTGCAGATTAAAATTTCTACTGCATAAACCAAAAGGTCATACAAGTAAGATATCACATATCTTTATCATTTAACTCGCAGTGCAGTAGAAGAAGAATTAAAACAACCTAGTTTAACATAGCGTGCGTCGATGTAATGAAAATTGTCAAATCGTTCAACGTCTCTGGAAAGCGATCATCGGAAACTAATCATCCTCTAACAGTAGTCAATCTCGATGAGATGGTTGTATTCTTCTCAGATCATCACGATCAGTGCCATAATCACAGCAGCATCTCTACTGAAGTCAAAGTCCACACGTCCAGAGATGAAACGTCGTGTGCCGGTGTGCTAGCACCAATACGCACAGCAGAGCCTTCGGAAAGAGACGGCTAGGATTTCGGTAGGTGGTACAATCTCTCTCGTAATTCTATAACCCTATGCACCCCTTTATATAGAGCCTCAAGCCGGATTCTTTTCCAGCACGAGCAGAGATCGTTTCCCACTCAGAGAGCCCCCGATCGGATCTTTATCCAATATGAATAAATCGTATTCAATTCAAAGTCTATCATCCGTATCCTTACTATTCTAACCCGTTAAGTGTGTGACCCTGTAGATTCATGTATACTTGGTTGTAACTCGGAAACACTTTTCTAATTACCGGTTAGTAGCGGTCCCTAGCAAGACATATCGACCCCTAAATTTACACAAAGGTCAATCTGGATGAATCTTATGCAATATAATCTGCAACTAGGTCTTAATCACACGCGATTAGTTCATAACTCCTTACGACCAATTCGTATCTAGTTACGACTAGTTCGTAGACCAGTTTGTGATACATCTAATTAGCTCACGACCAGTCAATATATCTCTACGACCAGTTCGTATCTAGTTGGATTTAATAACCTATTTACGTATTCTCCTTTCACTTCACGATACCGATCAAACTCCAAGTGAGAAATGCGTCATACATGGACTGTTTAATATTTTCTCAATCTAGTGATGGATAATTTTATATGGTCAACTCTTTGATCACTCATCACATAGCCATATACTTTCTTTATCTGACCATATCGAGGGGGCTAGAGATATCTCTCATGTTATGTAGAAAGGGTAAATCCCATATTTAACAAATCACATTCCTTCGTATGTTTTATAGGATACCTGAAAGCTATCTTTGTAACTACCTAGTTACAGTGTAGCGTTTGGTAATGATGTGGCTCGGTTTGGGGGGTTGGTGGATGGTGAGAGGGGAAAAGAAGTGCTGCTGGGAATTGGGATTAGAGTGGAAGGGGTAACGACAATGGACAAGCTCGCCCTTAGGCGTCTGGTCGGGATTCTCTCCAGCTAAGGTTGAAGCTCTAAGCTGCCGGATTTGAGGAAGGTTGATTCTTATTGCTTATCTCCGAAGTAATAGCATATGTCCTTTATATAGGATAGTACAAAGTGACTCCATATCATATTTAGCCAATCTGGTAAGCAAATTCGGTAACCACACCATATCCAACTCCATATTCTATATATATCCTAACCCTCCGAACTAGCAAGAAAATTATGTGTAGACCCCATGTCGACTACTGCTAACAAAGGTTTACTAGCCACGATCACCTGTAACCGCATGGTCCTGCTAGCACGAACACCCGTGAGAGCATGCAAAGTGATTTCAACCTTTGGGTTATGCTCACAATCCTCTTCTTCATTCTCCATCTCAAGCAAGTATATTCTCTTCATAGAGCAGCGATGGTTGGGGCCAAACTTTTTTGGACAATTGAAACAGAAGCCCTTGGAACGCCTTTCAGCCATCTCAGCTGCTTCCAGTGTGATTGCGGATGTGCATTAATGGGTGGCGATGCAGTTGCCTTTGGCACCGAGGAGATTACTGAAGGGGTGGGATTGGATTTGGGAACAGCTGTGGAAACCATTGAACCACTGGTTAGCCGAACTATCGAAGCTGATCTTGGTGCCTTACTTTCAGTCGGTTCTTCCAACATACGATGTTCATATGCCCTTGCCAAACTCATGGCCATCTGCAAGTTTCTAGGATTCTATAGCTCCACATCCGTGCTCAGGGGCTTCATTAAACCCACCGTGAATAACTGGACTTGTTGACTTTGAGACAACGGTTCTACATAGCATAACAAAGCCAAAAATTGACGTTGGTACTCCTCCACTGTCCCTGTTCACTGAAGCTATGCCAATTCTCCCAATGGGTTGCTCTGGATGGGTGGCCCAAAGCACATATTGACAAAATCTGCGAAATGATTCCAAGAGATGATGCCCTCATCGCGTTCCAGCTGGTAATACCATTGCTGCGCGACCCACATCAAGTGATATGCTGCCAACCAAACCTTTTCCTCTTCCAGAGTGCGTTGTCCATAGAAAAATTTCTCGCATCTATTCAACCATGGTAGCGGATCCTCATCTCCGCTGTATGTTGGAAAAGTCAGCTTGTGAAAGCACAGAGAACTTCTTTCGTCCTCCTTCTTAGCCCTGTCGATCACAAGGCTTCTGCCTCCAGATTCCAGCTCATTGTATGCTCCTCGAATACTCCCTTGTTGCAATCGGTTGATGTCATCTTGGTCATGCCCTTACTGTTGCTTGATGTCGTTGATATCCTTCATCATAACGGCAATCATCTTGCCGATATCCTCGATTGTCTTTGGTTCCTCCATGAGAAGGGTGGTGGATGTGGGCTCTAATACCAAGTTGATGTGGCTTGGTTTTGTGGGGGTTTCGGTGGATGGTCAGTGGGGAAAATAGGCGTTCTGGGAATTGGGATTTGAGCGAAGGGGTAATGATAATGGACAAGCTCGCCCTTAGATGCCTGGTCGGGATTCTCTCCGTCCAAGGTTGAGGCTCTGAGCCGTCGGATTTGAGGAAGGTTGGTTCTTATTGCTTATCTCCAAAGTAACAGCACATGTCCTTTATATAGGATAGTACAAACCGACTACAATCCGACTCCATATCATATTTAGCTGATCGGTAAGCAGATTTGGTAACCACACCATATCCGACTCAATATTCTATATATATCCTAACTCTCCCGAACTAGCAATGACTAAACAAAGAAAGTATCGTATGCCGAAACCTAGAAGGTATCGCATCATCGCTGCGATTGTAGATTGTCACGGCATTATGCTGATGACCTGATGGTCTGCACAACATTTCTAGTCTATTGCCCAGCCAGTCGCCTGGATGATCAACACGTATATGACGCCCCAATATGAGTCCATAACAGATAACTACTAAGTGCACTATTACATATGTAGAAAACTATGCTGATCTCAGGTACAAGGATTATACATTATTATTGCTTGAGACTAACTGATGACACATAAAAACACAACAATCTCAACCATGTCTCAAGGTGGATCAATTCAACACTACGTTCTCTAACATGTGTTTACATTATTGATTTGATATCTCAATGTCTATGATCCGTGGTATATAATCATCAATCAATACATGTGTTAAATTATGAATCATTATTATCCCATATAATAATATAAGACTAATGATAATTTAAAATAATATCAAAACATGAATTAAGAGTTTCACGAATAAGTCATGTATTTGTTGATCAATACGAAAGATATTTATTTAAGTGATTGATAATATATTATTCAAAAGATCATAAATATAGAAGTGATACAATTATCTTTATGATTGTATCTAGAACATATCACTAACAAATAATCCAGATCATCACAAGACAAGGAAAATCGCGAGAGAGGCGCCACACACACACTGCAACACATTAGCCACATTTGGCAAGAACTCTGCTCGAAACATCTCAATCTTCTGTACAAGCAACGTTTTTTCGTGAAGTCATCTACGATACTAGCTATGACAACAACATTTTAACTACCATCTCAAGAAAAGCTACAAGCGAACCAACGAAAAGAAAGGAGAAGCAAGAATCCCTCTCCGGTCGGTCGATCAGCCGGCCTCCGGCTTGTCGGCAGAGGAGGGCCGGCGGCCGTCGTCGAAATTCTTGGCGTAGCTGGCGGCGTCGTACTGGAAGGTGATCATGGGCCTGGGGCTGCAGATGCTCTTGCTCTCCCGCACCAGCCTCCTGAGCAGCCGCCTCCACGCCCGCCGGCCGTCGTCGCGGCCGCCCGGGCCAACGTCGCGAGCGAGGAGGTGGAAGCGCGCGGGGCTCCGGTGCACGGCCGGCAGCCACGCCGGCGAGGCCATGCAGCCCGAGAAGTAGGAGGACTGGGTCGGCGTGGACGGCTCACTGTCCATGTCCATGGCTACAGGAAGAGGATGAGAGAGACTGAGAGAGGGGAGTGTGTGTCTGTGTCTAAATGAGATTAAGAGGTTTCGAGGTGGTTATATATGGAGTTTAGATAGAGATGGATTAGGTGGGACGAGAGACGGAGGGAGATAAAGAGATAATTCCATGGAGTGTACGTGGTAATGCGCTGGCCGTCCATCTCCGTATCCGCTAATTATTGTGAGCGCCGAAATTTAGGATCCAATGTTGTACTTAATAAAGTCTCAGCTTGTACACAATTCAGCAAGTCACGCACTAGTAAATAACTATATTGTTATACTAAGATCAAAATGATTTAAAACCTCATACTTTTCGATTTTTCAGCCAGCTTTTGATTTGTGCTTCTATTATACATCACTATTCATTAGATCATAAACCGCAGTCTAAAAAACCGAAAACTAAACCTCTCACGGCTGCTCGCGTGGCTTGGTGATAAAACACAAGGATGTAATGGATGCGATTGTGGCTTAGTGCATGTTGTAGTACTTAAAATTTTGGAGTGAGAACGTCTCAAGGCTCTCCTTTTTAAAACAAGCATGTTGTAGTACTTAAAATTTTTGAGAGGTGGCCCAAATATTTTTCTTTATACTAAAGAAAAAGGAGAGCGTTTCTATGTAAGCTTCCTTGCTGGAAAGTTGATCGCCTCATCATTAGCTGCAATCATTATAAGAGCTTAAATGCATAATTAGTAGTACTGCAACCCAGGATCGCTGCTCGCTGCAGACGCCACGGTACATATAATATACAGCAAACACACAGGACTCGTAGCAAGTAGTACTGCTGCCAGCACCACCTACACCCACTAAAGCTGTACTCCTACTCAGAATCTGTTTAACACAACCCTACAACATCCAGGAAAAATCATCTCAGAGAAAAGTAAAACTCTATATCACAAACAAGTTCTTACTGGCATTTGCTATAAATTAACACAAGCTTCAGCTGTTTATCAGACAGGTCTACTTCGTATGCTGACAGAACAGGCAGCTACATAATGAGCTGCTTCAGCTGTTTATCAGACAGGTCTACTTCGTATGCTGACAGAACAGGCAGCTACATAATGAGCTTAAAAGTGCTGTGATTTTTTGGCATATCATGAAGACAAAGTCGGATCGATGGTGGTTGTACCCAACTGAAGAATGAAGATGATACGGAATTTATGTTCTGGAGCCACAGCAGACCACGAGTTGTCAGATGCAACCAAAGGCTCCGTGTTATGGCTGCACCTGGCCATGATCAAATGGACAGGTTACTCGCCTTTAATTAGCTTCGTTTTGACGGAAGATAAAGCTCCTTGATTAGTCCAGGCCCTCCAGGACTAGTAGTAGCTAGCGTGAATTAAGGGAAGTAGTAGTTTAGAAAGGGAGAGCGGGGGTCATGGGGCGTTGGGTGTCCATCGACGGCCGGAAGAATCAAACAAAATGCCAATTGCAGTACAGAAGTACTGGTGTGTTAGGCGCGATACTTTCGATCTTGTTAGAAAAATATGGTTTTGGGAATTGAGTCATAGATTAAGTTAGGATGATCTAGGTCAATGAATTAAGGTTGCATGATGCGTATCTTGACTAATGTAGATCAAGTTATGAAGAACTTGTGCCTAGAAACGATTTCTGTCTTTAGAAGTGCAGAGTCGCTTGGAATCAACCATAGTCAACGGCGATGATCGGGGCTAGGTTCATAGAGGAGCTGAGGCCCAGAACGATCGAGGGTGCTGGGTAAGACGGTGAGTTCAAGCATAGCACGAGAAAGGCGGGAATATTGAAGACAAATTGAAACGGCGAGATGACGTCATGTAGCTTGTACGGACCAAGTGAGCCGTGGTTCGGTGGAACCAGGATGGGAGAGACTTGACGACGTGTGGTAGGCTAGTGGTGCACTTACATGTGGCAAGTATGGCGATTGCTTACAGTGGTTAGTGATAATCGGGTCAAGGAAAGGTATTTTGGTAGTTTGACTAAAATACCAGAAACTATCTTGGGTCAAAACCACGGTGCATGGGCGATGCGTTGGAGAGCGGTTTTAGGTCAAGGTGGAGATGTTTGAATCAAGACTAAGGATTTAGCAGATGCACACTTATACGCTTTGAAAAACATGCATAAGTGAACTTGTGAAAAGTAAAATCTGTGTGTGGTAAACGGGTTTTCCTCATTGTAATAGTAGATAGTATCCACTAAAATGAATAGGTGGCTAGTTGCCCACCTATAAAAAAGTGTTGGGATGGAGACATAAAAGGTTAACCATCCAACTCATCTCATGTGCTCTCTTCTCTAGGGTTAAGGTTTGAGAGCGAGTACCTTGGGTGCTCTTTGTCATCCAATGGGTGTTCTTTGTCATCCAATGGGTGCTCTTTGTCCTCTAAGGTGGAGTGACTATAAAACCTAGCTTCTCAAGTAAGCAATACATCCAGGGGCGGAGCCAGGAATTAGATATAGAGGGGGCAACATAGACAACAAGTAGAGTAGAACCAATGAACTATACCGAATTTACCGATCCAATAGTCACATATCAGAGTAATATGTTTCACAAATTACAATGCAAAGAAAATTACATCTCTATTAACTTAAACTTAGCTCTACGACTACCAGCAAGATCATAGGCCTTAATAATATCATCATTACTAATCTTTACGACCAATTCCTTTTCAATATAAATTACCAAACAATCTCGTACAAATCCATCTCTCATTGTACTTCGAAGTCGCGTCTTCGCAAGTTTTATAGCTGAAAAACATCTCTCGGTGGTTGCAGTTGAAACCAGAAGAGTTAAGACTAATCTTAACAACCTGTTCACCATAGGATAAGATGAATCTTTACTAGTCTTAACTAGTCTACTTGTTAGATCAGCAAGTGATGGTAATGCACTTAGGTCTGGATGGTTGCATACATCAAGTTGAAAATGTGGGAATTGATACTCTAATTGAGCTCTTTCTTGACTTGAGAAATCAGCAGGATAATATTTTTCCACTTTACTTTGGGAGGATAATATTCTTGACTTAAGAAATCAGCAGGATCATTAGGTGAAATATACTTTGCATTTTTTTGGAGAGGCTAAACCACTAATTAAACACATATAATTAACTACATAATAAAAGATTAGTAGAAGATTGGGGGTGCCAGGCCCCTCCCAGCCCCCCTTGTCTCCGCCACAGAATACATCAATCGTTTTGCATCTCTTGTGTCTCTCTTATTTTTTATTGATATGCTTGACTTTTTAGTTGGTTTGGATCTCTCTTCTTTCCCTCTTGTGATCTTGTTGTGTCAAGAATATGTAAGAAATGGGGATAATTCTTGAGAATACATCTCCACCCATCTTGTGATCGTTTTGCTTGATTTTGACCTCTTTGATCCATCTTTTGATCCGAGAGTTTTTGGCTGAGATTCTTTGGTATTCTAGCTTACTGTGACATGTGGGAATATAATTAGAGCTATCTTGGACATCTTCTACTCACGAGCAAGTTGTATTCACCATTTGAGGTTTTGGTTCGGTTTTGGTGCAACATTCCAACAAACTGAAAAAAGTCATAACGTTGACCATGATTTTCATGATCATTTGTTGAAATTTCTTCTTAATATCCTAGAGTAGATCTCTGCAAAGTTTCATATCATTTGGATCCACGGATCAAAAGTTCTCTTGATTTTCGTTTTTAAAACCGTACCGAAAATACTATTCACCTTGATTTTACTGTTGAAGCGAAGGTATTGCGATTACTGTAGCAGTAATACCGTGGTTATTGTAGCAAGCAGTAGTACCGCAATTTCAACGGCGGTAATTCCGTTTTTGCTGATTTTTTGTGGGTTTTCAGCATCTCGAATTGCTAGTTTTTGTGGTGATCTTCCATCCTAATCTTCATAGCTCTATAGCTATTAACGTGAAGGATTTGTGAGTATTTGGGGGAATTTTTGAGGCACCATTCACCCCCTCTATTGCCATCTTCGGTGTTTCAATTGGTATCAGATCCTGGTTAACTCTTTTTATAGATCCTAACTGGTCTTTAGAGCCATGCCAGCAGACAAGTATTCCACCAAGCCGCCGGTCGACTATCCATTTTGAAAGAGCAGAATGGAGTCTTACATTCAGACTCAAGGCTATGTGATCTAGAGAAATGTTAAAACTTGGTTCCAGAACTATTGATGTGAATGATTTGTGAATATCTGGAGAAAAATTTTGAGGCACAATTCATTTGCCCTCTATTGCCATCTTCGGTCTTTCACTTATGCCAGCTTCATGTCTCACTTGTACACTGTAATCAAACAGATATATTCATCACTATGTATATGTGTCTGTTCTTCACCACACACCAATTAATGTATGCTAATTTGGGTTTGTGATCGCCCAAAGAAATAATTACTATGTTTTGTCCTGCCTAGAATGCTGCATTTGACAATGTTTACTACTCAATACTCATTAAAAAGACTTTTGTAGCCATTTCCCAGTGAAAGTCACAGAACAGTCCGGCCTCAAAAAATAAAAATTCTCTTAATCAGAGAATTGGCCTCTGTTTGATTGTTGATCCTGGCATGGATCATGCATGGGATGCAGACTAGTTTTAATTCTTCGCATCTTATAAATACTTCTAATCCCAATACATATATTACTTGGTCCAGCAAGCACGTATTGATGAAACAATAACTGATATTAACTATATGTACATCAAGCTCGTCTCATACGAAAAGACGAACACGAAGCATGCACATGCAGCAGCCTGTAAGGTGAGGACGAGTTGGTGTCCAAGGCAAGCAACAGCTTAGCTATTTACCAATGCAAACTGACACGTCAAGATTGACATACTATTGCTTGATCTTGGCATGTCGTCGATCATCGTTGTTGCCATGTTCCCAATGCATTGGTCAAGCACACAGCCATGGTAACTTACCGAGCTGCTACTGCTCTGCTGCAACATATGTCCCGAGCACCCACTGCATAGTAGGAGCTGGCGTGCGTTGCCGATCTAGGACAGATATGGCCTGCTATGCTGCTGAGCTTAAAGACAAGATAGATTTATAAAAATATATGCTGTTGTAGGGGCGGAGCTACAGTAGATGCATGAGGATACAGTTGCACTCCCAAAATTTTTGCAAAAAATCTAATATATATCCTCCTTAATACATGGAGTATACACTAGAAATACAAATACTTACGAACAAGTATCAAACAATTTTGGCAACCCAGCCCCGCCCAAGTCCCAGCAGACGTAGGAGCAAGCCCATTCCAATCAATCAAGCCCAGCAGCGGAGCAGCCCATCTTGCATTCTTTCCCCCGATTCCCTGTTCAGAGAAGACCTCATCTCCTCAGTCATCTTCTCAGACCGCAGTCGCCTCTGGGGTGTTTGTGCCCTAGAGTAGTAGAGTCCACCTTCACCAGCTTTGCACGACTGCCGGGCTGCGCCTCAGCTTTGCACGACTGCCGGGCTGCGCCTCCGTCGCGCCGCACCCGCGCGACGCCACGACCAGTCGACCACCAGCTCTGCTTTGGGCATGTATGACGTACTTTAGGTAGAACTGAAATTAGTACTCACCGTTTGCATAGTATTCCTTCTCAAACCAAATTGTTGAATTCCTCCGCAGATGATTGGTTTTCTATCCAGATCCAATAGTTTGACTAATAACTTCCTTCTTGTAAGCGTTAACTCTAGGAATTGTGGATCTGGGTATAGTATCAAATTTGTTCTCCAATCTCTAGTGGTCCGAATGACCGATTTGGGAACTGAATAATAATCTTTTTATTGCGATATTATTATTACAAAGAACTAAAATATGAAGAAGAATAAAGATCTAGTCTCTTTATGGAGTGCTCATGTTGGTTGTAATGTGAACATGTAATTTGTTATGTTTGAACTTGTGTCACTCATCCTGTTTATAAGATCATTCTTCCTGTTTATAAGATCATGCCACTGCAGGTCTGCACCTTATGGTTGGGTTGTTTATCAGCAATGAAATGCAGGAAGTACAATTCTTTTTGCTCATAGAACATATATGACGCTGATTCTTCTTGCCTATCGGTGCGAATCGAAGCACCGGCTCAACCCAAAACGGAGATTCTTGCTTGCGCCTCTCGTGAACACTGCATGCCCTAAAGATTCAAGAACACTGCGCAAGCCGTTGAAGATGAGACCCCGTAAAGATGCAGGTCCATAGTATGTACCAGCGCAACTGGCGGAGCTAAGGTCTTGCCTCCGTCTCCGCGAGCCGGCGGGCGGTGGCCGGCGGGGCCCGGGTTATCGTCGGCCGGTAGAGACGAGACGAGCTGCCTGGGAGAACACCAACAAGGGGGCCCTGCCGGTAAGCGCGCCACATATGAGCGGCACCCGACTTGGGGCCTCCGCGAACCGTGCGATCATATTGTGCGGTTCAGATCGAGGCGCGTAGTGCAGCAAATGGGATTTTCCACACGGGACCCCCCGATTCCTTTACAGTCACTCTTCCCACCCTCCGATTTCCTATCGCGATTGTTATCCGCGATCCAAATTCTTGCTGCGGACTGGTACGTCACCGATGGAAGGGCCCCACGAGAGTGGCGCCCCGGTTGTCAGTCGGTCAATTGCTTGCGGCTCGTAGCGAAATGCGTGCGGATAAGAACTAAGGAGAGACATCGAGCAGGTCACAGTGCACGCTTCTCTGCTTAAAAAATTACAGGCATATACTTTTTAACTACTAAAAGATGCTTTTTGATTTTTTTTATAGTAACATAATATCTTTTCAAGATAAAGTATACTAATTAATTATAGTATATAATGTACCGACTGCATTTATATCGGCAAAAACGATACGTAATTTTTTGTTACTCTGTAATCTCTCGCACAAATAACCTAAAAGTTACAAACCGCAGCCAAAAACTATAAACTTCGGTCAAAAAAGAGCATCCCTTATATCTCCTGGTAGCGATTAGCGGTTAGAGTCCTAATCATTAGCTAATCTCATCTCATTAGCTGGCACGCTCTAATTGAAGCTAAGTCTATCGATCGGGGCTTGCAAGTTGTTGCCATGCATCCTAGTATGGAGATATATAGCTTTTGACTTCTGTGACGAGGATCTCGTGCTTTGCTTTCAGTATGAATGTTCTTTTTGGAGAATTGGCTAGGCTAGTAAAATATAGGGCGTGCCGTGGGTGTTATCTGTAGTGATCGAGGAGATCCACATGCCCATATAAGGATTGTTAACACACGTTTTAACCAAACATAAGAATTCTGTAAGAATCAATACAATTTCTTCGATAATCCATTGAAATTCCTCTATTTCAAACGAGACCTTGGACGGCAAGATTGAGCAATGAATTGCTTAGGTAAAAAAAAAAAACGTTAGCTGCCTATCAGCTAGCTGATTTTCTCCATGAAAAGCAATGATTTTTGGGACGATTGGGTATTTTCTCGAAAGTGGTTGTAACGACAGGTGTGGAGGGGTATGCGGGAACTGGTGGACGGTGGCGGTGTTTACGAGGAGAGTAGAGGTGAAAATGGATGGAATACAAATTGAATAGCGTTTTTTGCTATATTCGTATTTATATTTTATAAATGAATATGAATTTGAATATTTTCGAATAAGAATACGAATCAAATATTGTAATAAATATGAATTCGAATCGAATATCTACTCAATTCGGTCGGATCCAGATATCTTTATAACTTATGTAGTATGAAGACATTAATAACATGTTATCCTCGTACAAGCATGCTTAATCATTCTAATTCATTTACTTCACCTAAAAATACGAATTCATGTTCAATTTAAAAAACTTTTCTAACTAATTAGTTATATTGCAAATAAAATATACATATTGCTTCATTGAATACAAATACGAATAGTCCAGATAAAATAATATTTCGGATGGTAGAAGTTCATACCATATTCGCATATATATATTTTATACGAATTCAAATACGAATAAGATAGAAATTGTTAATCAAATAAAAAATTTATATCACATTTATATCTTATCAAATATAATAATCGAATAATACAAATAATTCGTATTCATTTTCCACCAGAGTGGCAGTGTGGAAGCAGGACGGTGGTTGGAGATGCCGGGTGGTACGAATCTCATGGCAACCCAGTTGATCAGGGGTATGCATGTGTCAATTTTCGAATCGATCAGTTCAATACACTTTTGTATATATGTACGATTAAATTAGCACCGCGTATCCGCGATATTCGTACAAGCCAAGTCAGTTGTTCTGAGGACATGCGTCATCTTTCTAGAGCCGTGAAGACTGGAACGCGGTCCATGATGACGTTCAGTTTACGGACCTGTTCCCACAGGTGATTTTTCGCAGAGCAGCTTCCTGAGCAAAGTTTTGATGAGGCTTTTGGCCGCCGTCAATGCTGACCGTGAGCAGAATGCATGGCTCGCGTCCATTGGCCAGTCGTTTTCGATACACACACCCGTAGCCAGTCGTTTTCGATACACACACCCGTAGCCAGTCGTTTTCGATACACACACCCGTAGCTCACACCTAAAATGACACAAGGAGGCAAGTTACACCTGAGACCGGCGCGCACATTACACACGCCGAACTCACCGGAATCCGTAATTTTCGCGCTGGCTCGCCGCCGGCGTCCTGACCCCTCCCAAAGTCCTAATTAAACAGCCACTCCGTCACAGGAGAATTCGCTTGTCGGACACCGGAATCATTTGCACCATAAGCTTTCAATAAAGATGGCGAATGCGGCGGCGTACATGTCGACAGCAGCTGCCTACGCAACGACGCTCGCTTTATGCTTTGATTTTTGCATCCGCCGCGCGCGCAACCGAAGGGCATGTTATTTAACAGCGTCTAAAACATACTTTGACTTTTGATAAAGTAACTAACTTTTAAATGGAGTATTTTCTTAAGATGAGATCTACAAATTAATTGTAGTACACCTTAAAATCCTAACATCTGTATCAATCAAAATCACAAACAAATATCTCTCTCCGTACTCTCTATCATGAACAGCTAAAATTCAAAAATTTTAAACAAAAATTATAAGCCGCAATAATATCAAACGGACCCGAAGTTGGTCAGGCTAGCTACGGGCTGCCGTGGGTGCCCGGATGGCTCCACCTGCCTTCTAAACGGAAGCACCAACAGCGTAATCGCATCCGAATCTTGACTTTACCCGATAAAGCAGAAACCTAACAGGTATACTAGTATACTAAAATCTAATCTAGAAAAAAACTTTTTTTGAGTGTATCTACTAATCTCTGTTTCAAACTGCAACATCCAAACGGACGCTGTCGAGATAGAGCCATAGAGGCGATAAACAAAGGGCAAGGAGAACGAGAGAAGCTCATATCGCGGCGTGCTCGACGGATGTGGTTTAGCGTCACTTCAAAACTGTTTTCGACTTTTAGTTTCTTGGTTTTAGAAGCTGGTAGCCATTTTAAACGTGTTAGTTCCTTACTATGTTTCTTTCTCTCTCTTTTTTTTTTTTGCATTTTTGTACGTGGAGATACAACTTTCTCTTCATTTTCTTTTCTTTTTTACTTCATTTCCTTCAATTAAATGTTTTAGCCAAAGTTTAATTCCTTCAATTAAATGTTTTAGCCAAAATTTAACGATCATTATACTATCATTTCAACTAAAATCCAGTAATCGCAGCAAACGGAAAGTCATCGAAAGTCGTTTTTGAAGGCCTTAATATGCGGATAAATCCTTTTCGTTGGGGGGCGCTCAACCCTCGTCTTTTCCCTCGCCCTCCGCGTCCAAAACCTCCCGGAAATCTCTCCGCGATCGCCTCTTCTCCGTCCCATGCCGCCCGCCCGTCCGCCACCGTTGTTGCACCGCTCCCCAGGTTGCTTCCG
This sequence comes from Bonia amplexicaulis, assembly GCA_036346245.1. Taxonomy (NCBI): domain Eukaryota; kingdom Viridiplantae; phylum Streptophyta; class Magnoliopsida; order Poales; family Poaceae; genus Bonia; species Bonia amplexicaulis. Next base: position 12,770,926 of record CM070749.1, read on the forward strand.
TCGCGATTATCGAAGCGTTTTTGGGCGGAGCACGAGCGTGGAGCTGACGGTGCAGTTGCGCCTTTTCCATGTCCGCCCCTGTTCCTGGTGGCAGCCCGTCGCCTCCGTCCGATCCTCCCCTCCCGTCGCCTCCATCTACCAGTGCTCCTGCCTCGCCGCCTACATCTAGTCCTCCTCCTGCCCCGTCTCCACCATCTAGTAGCCCTCCCGACCCGTCGCCGCCTCCTAGTACTCCTCCTGCACCATCGCCTCCATCTAGCAGTACTCCCGACCCGTCGCCGCCGGCTCCAGTTCCGACGCCGACTCCGCATGCTGTGCCGGCTGCTCCGCCTCTGCAGACGCCCGCTCCGCAGCCGCCGGTGACGCCAGCTGCTCCACCGGCATCTTCTCCTCCCCCGCAAACGCCGGCGATGTCAACTGCTCCGCCGGTGTCTTCTCCTCCCCCGCAGCCGCCGGTGACGCCAGCCGCTCAGCCGGCATCTTCACCTCCCCCGCTGCCGCCGGAGATGCCAGCTGCTCCGCCGGCATCTTCTCCTCCCCCGCAGCCCCCGGTGACGCCAGCTGCTCCGCCGGCGTCTTCTCCTCCCCCGCAGCCCCCGGTGACGCCAGCTGCTCCGCCGGCGTATTCTCCTCCCCCGCAGCCGCCTGCAGCGTCTCCTCCTCCACCATTGGCGCCTTTGCCAACTCCGTCGCCGCCTCCACCAGTGACGCCAGCGCCGTCATCACCGTCCCCATCTCCACCGGTGACGCCTGCGCCATCAACACCATCCCCGTCTCCTCCAGTGACGCCTACGCCATCAAAGCCTTCGCCGTCTCCTCCTGTGACACCAGTGCCATCCCCGATTTCTCCAGTGATGCCAGCACCACCAACACCATCCCCGGCTTCTCCAGTGATGCCAGCACCACCAACGGCGTCGCCGCCTTCTCCAGTGACGCCAGTGCAGCCCACTCCGTCCCCGCCTTCCCCAGTGACGCCAGCACAACCAACTCCGTCCCCTCCATCTCCAGTGACGCCAGCGCCACCAACTCCGTCCCCGCCATCTCCGGCCGCCCCGGCGCCAGCGACGCCACCATCCCCGGTTGCGCCGTCACCAACAACGCCATCTCCATCTCCACCAGATGCTCCGGCTCGGCCCATACCGTCGCCCTCTCCGCCTTCGACAGCACCACCATCCCTTGCCACTCCTCCTCCTCCTGGCATAACCCCCTCGCCGCCAAGCGGCACCCCTCCCTCACCGTCTTCCCCGCTGTCTCCACCATCGCTTTCACCTCCGTCGCCGTCCCCACCGTCACTGTCACCCCCATCGCCGTCATCATCTTCATCGTCATCGCCGTCGACATCATCTTCACCACCGCCATCGACTCCATCCGGGACGGTGATCGTCGTCGCCGTGGCCGTCGCGGCAGCGGTCGTGCTCGGCCTCGTGGCCGGGCTGATCTACTTCTGCGTGGGCAAGCGCCGCCAACGCCGACGCCCTCGGCCGGGGCCGCCGGGTACGTACTTACACTCTCATTCGCATACGCTTTACACGCTCTAGCCGGCCGGTGCAACACCGAGCTAGCATTAGGGCGTTACGTTACGTTGATCGGTAGACATGTCGATGTAGTCGTGCGCCGCGTCGATCGTGTGGACGCACCACGCCGCGCACTTCCCATGTCGTGCGCCCGTGACGCAAGGAGCGCAATTCAAGCTAGGGAGTGTTGGTGATGGCGAGTTGGCGACACATGGCCGCGCCGGGGAGTTGGGTGTGCCGGACGGTTTGATGGTAGGAAAGAAAATGCGGATGGATTTTTTTTTTCAAGTGGGCGACCAACTTGCCGTGTAATAGTTGTCCGTCGATGAATTTGTGGATGAACATGAATTACTACAAGAGTACAATCTAGAGATCTCTGCGTTTTTGGTCATTTTAGGTGTAAGCACCTTTCTGTTTAGATTTATTCTGCCAATCTTGATCTCCTGAAAAGGCCATAGCTTTATTATCCTGTAGATGCATTGGAAAATGTCTACACACAAATCATAGCAAGTCAGAATAAGAAATTCCATTTTGTCGGTGTTTTGAAACAGTCCAACGATGTGTAGTACTCGACTCAGTGGCCAACAGTTTTTTTTCCAAGTTCTTTTACCGTCGTCCTTGTGCAGACGGCTTGCCTAATTGTTTTCTTTTCTGGAAAAAGTGCGTAGACGGCTTGCCTAATTGTTTTCTTTCTGGAAAAAGTGAGAACAAGTCACCGACTGCTAGTTTTTTTTTTGTGGACTTAACTAGATTTCTGTTGACTTTGAGTGTTAACGCTAACTTACTAGTCAGTCGGGACTGAAATTTACTTCTTTTTTGCACATGCTCTTCTTTGTTTTGCCTGTGATTCTTGATGATTTCACTCATAAATCTGTTGTCCTTGCATCAGGCGATCTCTACGACCCCCGGCTGCCCGTGACGTCGCAGCAGCAATCGCACCGACGTCCCACATCAGCACCCTTGTCATCTACGCCGGCAACGTACTCACCGCAGGTGTTCACGTCGTGGCAAAGCAGCGGCGGCTCCGACCCCCCGCCTCCGGCCGTCACGGGGGGTACGGTCTCGTACGAGGGCCTGGCCGCGGCGACGGAGGGGTTCTCGGACGCCAACCTGCTCGGGCAAGGCGGGTTCGGGCACGTGTACCGCGGCACGCTGGGCGGGCAGGAGGTGGCCATCAAGAAGCTGCGGCCCGGGAGCGGGCAGGGCGACCGCGAGTTCCGCGCCGAGGTGGAGATAATCGGCCGCGTGCACCACCGCCACCTGGTCTCCCTCTTCGGCTACTGCATCCACGGCGACCAGCGCCTGCTCGTGTACGAGTACGTGCCCAACAAGACGCTCGAGTTCCACCTGCACGGTACGCACGGCGAACCATCGTAATCGCTCTCTTTCGTGTGTTTTGGCGGTTCTGACGTGAGAGTTTGGTTTCAGGGAGCGCCCGGGCGACGCTGGACTGGCCGCGGAGGTGGAAGATTTCGCTCGGATCGGCGAAGGGACTGGCCTACTTGCACGAGGATTGTAGGTTTTTTCGCCTTGTGTTTCGTGCTACCTTCACTCTGAAATTTGTAGGCTTTTAGCTGTATTGATGAGACAATGCCTGGTCTTGATTTCAGGTCATCCTAAGATCATTCATCGCGACATCAAGGCGGCCAATATCCTTCTGGATTACAACTTCGAGCCAAAGGTAAACCCAAGAACTTAGCCAGATTTTAAAAGTTTAGAAATCACAAACAAAGAAATTTAGAATAACTAAACACTTCAACATTTGAAAACAATAGTCGTAATATTTTACAGTTACCCATGCAACAATCGAAAAAATGTTTGCAACAAAATGAAATGTCAAACCAAAATGAAAAAGAAGGAAGAGGAGGCCGTGCAACATAACAAAATGCTTCTTACAACAATGAAGAAAAGCCCAAGTATCTCATCAACAGGAAGGCTAGATGACAACAAGGAGCCGAGCTCGAAGGGATGAGGCAGCCCATACCACCTAGACGAACTTGAACTCGAAATTGGGGACCTCACCATGCATGGATCTCGGCAAACCTTATCGGACCTCTTCATGGAGCTTGGAAGCCTCATCGCCCTGCCTACATAGAGATCCGCCACCGCTTGCCCTTGAGCTCAGGAAGCCTCCATGCCCCCTCCCTTGCGCCGCAGTGGGTTGGAGAACCCGAGTGAGGCGCTCACCGTAGGTCGGCAATATGCGTGGCAACCGGAGAGATGAAACGAGGAGAGAGGGGGGGAGAGAGTGGATGGTGGCTACCGAAGAGATAGGGCAGAGAGAGTGGATGTCACAGGTGTGGCTAGATAAGGATGAGAGCTTGCCTCTGGTGATCGAGGTGGATCAGTGTGGTGTGCAGCGTGTGCATTAGATCGAAGATAAAGGCTGGATATGCCGTCCGACATGAGACACTCTCCCCCCTCCCCTCCACGCACCCACAATTGGCAATCCTACTGCAACAAGAAATAACTATAATGCAACAACCAAATAAAATTATTGCAACAAATACCTATTGTTGTAACATTTTTTGGAAGGCACAGTGCAACATAACAAAATGCTTCTTGCAACAATGAAAAAATATGCTACAACAATTTTCAAAACATATGCAACAATCCGTCAAAGAGGAAGGAGGCACTGATGACAACAAGGAGCCGAGCTCGAAGTAGGAGGAGGAGGCCATCAGCCCAGTGCCTCATCGACAGGAAGCCTAGATTTGGTGGGGATGAGGGCAGCCCATACCACCACGAACTTGCCCGAAATTGGGGGGACCTCACCATGCATGGAACTCGGCAAACCTTATCGGACCTCTTCATGGAGCTCGGAGGTCTCATCGCCTGCCTACATAGAGATCCACCACCGCTTGCCCCTGAGCTCAGGAGGCCTCCATGCCCCCCTCCCTTGCAGCCGCAGTGGGTTGGAGTACCCAAGTGAGGCGCACACCATAGGCTGGCGATATGCGTGGCAACTGGAGAGATGAGGCGGGGAGAGTGGATGGTGGTGACCGGAGAGAGACAGAGAGAGTGGATGCCTGGATGGCATAGGTGTGGCTAGATAAGGATGAGAACTTGTCTATGTTTGGTGGTCAAGGTAGATCATATGTATTAGATCAAAGATAAAGACTGGATATGTTGTCTGACACGAGACGTTCGGGTCGGAAGTACGAACGATATTATTACCCATAATGAAATCACATTAATTAGTTGCCGGTAAGTACATTTATCTCAGAATGAGCGTTTCTTGTGCAGGTTGCAGACTTTGGGTTAGCCAAGATCCAACCCGGAGATGACACTCATGTTTCTACGCGCGTGGTGGGAACTTTCGGGTAAATCGACGACCATTCCAAGCCTTGCTCGCATTTCGGTCAACTGGTTGCCTTTCATGAATAGAACGCAGAAGTAACGATGAAATTTACTCGTTTACCAGGTACTTGGCGCCAGAGTATGCTACCACTGGCAAGGTGAATGACCGGTCCGACGTCTTCTCCTTCGGCGTCGTGCTTCTGGAACTGATCACCGGGAGGAGACCTGTCATGTCAACTGAGCTCTACAACGACGAGACTTTGGTTTCTTGGGTGGGTACTCTAAATTCTGATTACTTCAAGTTACGAACTGTAGTTGTCATACTTCTGTCTAGTTAAGTACAAGTTAGAACATAGGAACTGTGCAGTAGTATGTGTGAAACTTTTGACATTTCTTCTCCATGATAATGGTATGCAACTCTCCTGCTACCACTATGGGAAAAAAAACTTAAAACTGCCAGTCCTTGGCTTTGTCCATTTGTCAGTGTCGGATTTTCAACAGATAGTACAGTAGAATATCACAATTTGTCCACCAATTCCTACTTCCTGACTTGTCGATTTTATCTTCTGGACTGACTGACAGCATCACATTTACCTTTTGTTAGCTATCATTGTCTGATTATTCTGTATGTAAGAACCATCTAAATTTTGGTCGCTTTTTTTTTTTTTTGGTTTGGTACAGGCAAGGCCTCTGCTGACAAAAGCTCTTGAAGAGGAAATCTTCGACGAGCTGATCGATCCAAAGCTGGACACGGACTACGACGCCTACGACATGCAGCGGCTGATCGCCTGCGCGGCCGCCGCGGTGCGGCACACGGCACGGTCCCGCCCTCGAATGAGCCAGGTGAACAATGAACTCCTTGGCCTTTCATCGCATTCTCACTCTCAGAACTGAACAATGAACATCCAGTTCAATATGCAGCGTCCAAGAAACAATTTTCACCAGATTTTTTTTGAACGAACAAACACAATTTTCTCCAGATTTTAGCAGCAACTAACAAACAAGTGTGTGTTGCTCGAACGAACAAACAGATTGTTCGGTATCTGGAGGGCGATCTATCCATGGAGGACCTGAACGCCGGCGTTGCACCGGGGCAGAGCGCGATGCAGAGCTCGGGCGGCACGACGGAGCAGATGAGGTGGATGAGGAGGATGGCGTTCGCGCCGGGGACCGGCACCATCACCGAGAACACGAGCAGCGGCTTCTTGAGCGAGCCGACGAGCCAGTACGGGCTGTACCCGTCCAGCTCGAGCGGCGGCGGCGACACGGGCGAATTGGATACGCAGAGGACGAGCCAGTCGCAGACGGGGTCCAGCACGGGCACGGACGGGGGGACCGGACCGCACTCCGGCGAGGCCAGCGCCATGGATAGGATGAGCAGGCGCACACGGCCGGCACGCGCCGCCTTGCCGTGACGCTTGCAAGTGTCTTGGAACGTCCTGGAAAGTTAGTCTAGTTTTGTCTTTGGGTTTTACAATTCGTTGGAGATAAACATGTGAAAAAGGGTAGTGCTAGAATTCTTTTCACCCATTTTCTCTCTCTCTCTCTCTCTCTCTCTCTCTCTCTCTGGGTTCTCTTCGATCGGTTTACAAGGGGATTTCTCGCAAGTTTTGTTCGAGTGCAAAGCTGTAAGTACATCGGTTCATGAGAACAGATAGCAGATGAGGTTAGATTAGCAGTCAATGGCAGGGATTGCATCCTCGGAAATAAAAAAAAATCGGGCACCTCCGAGATTTCTGATTTTCGGAAATTTCGGATTTTTTTCAAGAATTTCGGTCAAAAAGTTTAAACGCGCAGTTTGAATCACGCAAAATCAAATGAGTTTAGAATTTCAGATTTCTCGGCGATATTTCGTGTTTTTCAGCGATATCTCGGAACTATCGCCAATGCCAGACTGCATCGAATAGAATTTCGGATACAGTGTTTGCTCTCAGCAGATTGATGCAAGGCGTCCAGCTAGTAATTAAATAGTACATACTACATACTTGCTTAGATAAAAAAAAATAGCTACATTATTGTGCAAAATGACATTCAGTACATCAAATATTCAACATGAAAGTATAGCCTTCATAGGTATCATCTTCAACTGGATACAGAGAGTTGACTGCTGCAAAGTTCATAAGAACATATTTCACTAGAAAGATCCTAGTGAAAATGAACAAGACTGAAAAAAGGTGATCATAAAATAAGGCGCCAAGAGCAAAGACAGGGAATCTTTTCTGGCCCTGCAAACAAGATATTTTAATTAACAGGCACAAATAAAAGCCGAAGAGAAGTTAAGTGAAAGCAATAATGCAACTGTACAAGCGTAATGAATTGATGTTATCCATTGAGCAGATTGTGACAAATTACAATGCTGCCATTTAATGTTATCGAAGATACTACAAAGTACTACCCTCAGGCACAAAATTTCAAGAGTTCCCAGCGATTCTTAATAGTTGACTAAAGTATGTAAAAATGAGCAAAACATATATCACCGATTTAAGAATCAGCATTTGCTTAAGGAAGAAATCTCAATTTGTGGTTTCCCGATCAAACAATGTATCTGGCATCCCGTTTTCTGCATGTTTTTTCACATCTGTGTTCAAAGGTGGCAAAAGAATGACTCCTATAATGCATTCGATACAAGTCATTTAGAATTCACACAACTTGACAGTGTATTAGAATTTTGTAGTTTCAGAATCCATAATTGTGTAGTTTTTTTACTATGTCGGATACTTTTTGCAGAATATGATCCCTGAAAGCATGGATCATCATATACTCAACACATGTCATATGGAGTCTCTAGACTGTATTAAACAACAAAATTTGCAACAAGTAGCACATAGCTTTTTCATTGCATGGTGTAAAGTGTATTCATTGCATGGTGTAAAGTGTAAACCAATTGGCAAGCCATTGCCCACCAATGTAAGTCCAAATGTATTGATCAAATAATTTTGACTGGGCACAACCAAGAATCTTACCAGCACACTAGTATAGGCTAGAGAGATCCTTCGTCTTACTAGCCCTTGCTCGCCAAGAGCTGTGGTCTCTATCCTATGTGGCATGTGTGAAGTTTTGCTCTTTAGTGAACACAAGTAGCGTCGGGTAGTCTGCACTTGCAGAAGTGAAATGTTAGAAAATCAACCTTTGTTACACCTTGCGAATAATTGTATTGCACTGATGTCTCACCTTCAACATCATCTTCATTGTGAGAGCTTCTATCCTCAATTTTAGCATAATTAGGCTGCTACCATCATCTTCCATTTTATCATCGCTACCCACTAATTCGTCCTCTTCATCCCGCACTATATTCTTCACTTTCTTCACCTTCTCCTAACTTCCACCACTACGACGCTTCCTCTTTCTTGACCATTTCTTTATCAGCTTGTCGAGGTCCGCATCATATGATTTCTGGTGATTTAGTTCATCAATAACGACCTTGGAAGGACTGCCACCTGGTTCGTCCATCATTGGCTTCATTCACTCCTTGACCCACCTAGCCAATCCCAGATTTGGTTGTCCTTATCAAAGAGGGTTGTATCCATCATCATCAAACAAGCATCCATCTCTTTTTGTTGCTCATCTTCGAACTTCTGGATCTTGAGCTTCAAATTGTAATGGACATAGACCAACTTGTGCAGTTCTCGTAGCCGAGTCGATTCCTCACTTGTGTATGAATCAATGCAAATGTGCTCCAGTTATGCTCGCAACCACTAGAGGACACGCATTGCGACACTATCCATAGTTCATATTTCTATAGAGTTTTGTAATCTCCTTTGAAATACATCCACCAGGACATTGAAAAAATAGACATGGGGCTAGTCATTGCCAAGAAACTTTAATGAACAAACTATTTGTTCAACAAGATTTGCATTTTCACATACCAGCTGTCATACGTGTAGCTCCAATTCACGCTTCTTGCATGTCAAGCGTCTCTCCACGACAACGGTACACATCAAACTATCGAGTGCATCCACTGCACTCTCGGGGGAGTCTGCAATCCTTCTTATTACACATGTGAATGCCCTCAAGAAATCTATATCCCCACTTATGTCATGCTTGTAGTGCGCAGCAGGATCAAACGCATCGGCTACAAGAAAGCAAGTAACATAAGTGTCTCCGTGTAGGAACAATAAATAAGAACCTTGAATGCAATAATAAATTACCTGCTACCATAAGTGTCTCTCTGTAGAGGTAGTCAACTCTTTCGGACATTACTCCCAAGAATCTATCATGATCAGGCGTGCCCACACCAAAAAGAGTTTGCATTTCAAAGCCCGCCTCCATCATTCTAGGCATAAAGCTAGAAATCATTGCATTCTTTTGTTGATCCGTGAACCGAAGTACTCCATACAATGGCTTCACCGCATTTAGTATCAGTCCATCTTGTCCCACCATTTTCTTCTTGTCAAGTAGTCATACATAAAGTCGTACTCGTGGTTATGTAACATCCTAAAAGTTTTTAAATTGAAAATACGAAGCTCTTGAATTATTGTACAATATATTTTATTGGAATTTGGATTTTAATGGTGTTTCCTTGAATTTTGTTTGAGTTTCCAATAGTAAGAAGGCAATAAAAATAAAAATAAATAAAACACAGCCAGATATATATACGTACGCATAAAATGTATACACCAAAATATACATATAGGAAAAATATATAAATATATATATATGCACACACACATAATCAACAAATAATTAAATGGATAAATGCATATATATATATATATACTTATATAGGTAAAGAATGAAATAGGATATAGAGAAATAATAAAATAGAGAAATTTATGCAAGGAAATTACTCATACAATTATATATGTAAGCATATAAATTAAACAAGAAATTAAAAATTTAAAGTTAAACCCCAAATTTTAAATTAGGCCTAGCACTTCCATCCTTTCTCACTTTTTCTCCCTTTCCCACTCTGCACCACTTAATTTTACATGAGAACACTGCCAGGAAAAAGTGTACTCGTTTCAAGATTCTGTGCTTTCTACATTTTTATAGGTCAAGTGCCTATCCAACATCCTTTTTTTTCATACTTTACTAGGGCATAAATTGTACTCCTTATCATGGCATGAAGTTGTTTGGAATTGGCATAGGGCCTTCAACAGCAAAGCATTATTATTTTGCCCCATCACTGCCCTTTACTCATCCTAAGCTCTTAACCCTACTTAATTAGAAAGTTGACTGTTTACACGTTAATTCCAGGTATTCTAAATGCCAAACCATTTTCTAGCGGCTCATTTGTGTTTTTATTGATTCTTGCTAAAGCACCTTTGCGAATGGATGCATAAGAAATCTATTTGTTGAGCTTTTCTGGTATCTGTGTTGTTCCACCAGTACTCTATTATTCCTGTACTGCTTATATACGATTCTTAACCATGTATTTGTTCGTAGATATGGGATACTGCTGGCCAGGAAAGGTTTCAAAGTCTTGGTGTTGCATTCTACCGTGGAGCAGATTGCTGTGTTCTAGTTTATGATGTTAATTCTATGAAATCATTTGATAATATGAACAACTGGCGTAAAGAATTTCTAATTCAGGTGAAGTGTTTTCCATAATCCATTGACAGTATAGGATCATGTTATGTCTGTCTCACTTTGGGTGCTTACCTTTACAGGCTAGTCCATCAGATCCTGATAACTTCCCGTTTGTTCTGCTGGGTAACAAAGTTGATATAGATGGTGGCAACAGCCGTGTGGTAATTATCACTATTCCCTATATGTTTTGTTTTCTCAATAAATACTTACGTTGAATTCAGTTGGATAGTTTCTCCGCTATGAAACTGTTGGATACTTGAGCTGCTTCAATTTTAGGTCTCTGAGAAAAAGTCAAAGGCATGGTGCGCCTCTAAAGGAAACATTCCATACTTTGAGACATCTGCCAAGGATGGAACAAACGTGGAAGAGGCTTTCCAGTGTATAGTAAAGAACTCTCTGAAGAATGAACCGGAGGAAGAACTGTAAGCACACTTTTTCTTAGACTTTGTATCCTTTGTTAAAGCTCAAATGACATTTACTGCAAGTGATTGTTGATATGTGACACTGATGTCAAATAGCACTAGAAATGGGAGCACTGTAATAAGAGGAATAATACTTGAATTATTAATAGTTTTTCGGTTAGCCTTTTCTCCTGTAATTATCTACATTGAATCATTGAAAAAAAACATTAGTTTCTTTGATTTCTTTAGGCACATGCATTGTTTCTGTTTTGAGATGCTGATCCTTTCTTGGTGGGGTATGTATGCATAGTTTTGGGACTAGCATCACTTGTCTGTCTCTATTTGCTTTTATTTCTTTCTATGCTGCGTTTTGGAATCTTACGGAATTGCGCTCTTGAAGGTATGTGCCGGATACTGTAGATATGGTGGGTGGCAACCGGGCTCAAAGATCATCAGGATGCTGTTAGAACATGATGCACCATGAGGGCTGCGACCGTTAGCTATGCAGTAACCAAATGTTCCTTTGACATTATTGCGTTTGCATGGTTACTCAAGGACCCGTATTTCATTTGTGACCTTTTAGATTACCTATGTATCCAAGGAAGGACTGATGCGTCTGTGATCCTGAGCTGTCAATTTGTGGATATTGTGCAGTTTATCAGTAGTTTCATATCTTGTGAATACAGTCAAGAGAAATAAGAGAAGTGTAAACTAAATTCCTCCATTATGGTCTCCCATGCATGAAACAAACTTGAATTTGTTCTCTCTGCGTTGAAATTACGTTCTCGTCGTGCCCTTCGTGAAAACCCCTTTTGCTAGGCGGAGTTACAGTGCAACTTTGCAGGTCTTCCATTGGCAATTGCATCCGTCCTTTTCCCTTTTTTTAGAGGAAGCAAATACATCGACCCTGACGAGAAGTATATATCATGTTAGAACTTAAAACCCGTTTGGAATGTGGGAGAGAAGTCACAAATAGGAAAATTGCAGGAATTCAGTGGTCACTGGAGTTGTTTTCACGACGTGTTTATTTTCTCCTAAAAGTGTTCAGAAATTTCTATCCCCTGTCATCCAGCCATCTTATGGATTTCATTTGGCCTTCCCTTAGGATTTAGGGGTAAACTGTACGAAATGTCGTTTTTGCCAAAAAGGAGTTTCTCCTTTGGATTTGCAGCCCTCTGTTTTCTCCTAATTTCCTTTGTTTCAGACGCTCCCAAGAGGATTAAGGGCCTCTTTGGCTGCGGCTTATGACTTTTGACTGAAATTTTTGAATTTTGACTGTTTACGGTACAGATTACAGAGAGATAGATACTCACTTACGATTTTGACTGGTATAAATGTTGGGCTTTTAACGTATAGATTATTTACGTCTTGAGAAAATACTCTGTTTAAAATTTAGTTAAAAAGAAAGACTCTTAGGGCAAACCGTAACCGGTACGAAATACTGTTCGCCGCTATCTATACTCGTCCGATCGGCTGTACGTTTCCGCTAAACAACGGAGAAGACGCCGGTGAGGAAGGAAGCTTCCGCTAAACAACGGGGAAGAGGCGAGCCCGACGCCGGCGGTACACTTACCGATGCGCACGTGAGAACAGGGCCGGCGGACATGTCACGGACGCGGCCCGCACACGCCAACCGGACCAATCTTGCCGGGGCCTTCGCTCCTAAGCTAACCTAACCATTCCCCCCACGTTTTCCGCTCTCCCAATCACGTGCACAACCCCGTGACGCTACACCACTGTCTTCACCGGTACATAAACGCACACGCGCCGTGCATAGCAATGTCAGCAGCTCGCACTTGCAGCTTCGCGCGCATTCTCGATCGTAGCTGTGGCTTGGAACGTAGCAGCATATGATGATGCATATGGCGCCGGCGGCAGCACGAGCCCTTGGTGCTGCCCCTCCCCGCGTTCTCTCCAGCCACGGCTTCCTATCGTCTCCCAACGCCACCGCGGGGACGGTTCCGTTCACGCGTCGCACCGGCGGAAACAGAACCGTCCTCAGCGTGACACCGACAAGCGGCCGGCGGAACGACTGGGACACCCACTCGGGGGGCGGCCGGCTGGTGGACGAGGACATGGCCACGCTGCGGCGACGCATCCGCGAGGCGAGGGCAGCGTCCGACCCCGAGGAGGAGGAGGGCGGCATCGATGGCGACGGCCTCCCGGCCGAGTGGACGGAGCTGGAGCGTCCGCACCACGGGAGCTCCGTGGCGGGCGTCCGCGAGGCGGTCGGCCTCCTCCAGGCGTTCCTGATGAGCACGCGGCCGGGGCTCGGCGCGGGGGTCGTGGCGCTGGCGCTGCTCAGCGTGCCGGCCTCGGTGCTCCTCGTGTCCGCGCAGCTGATCCAGGCCGTGGATTCCATCTCGTCCGCGCTGCTCAGCGGCAGATGATTGTGTATCTTCCAATTTAAGTTTCCATTTTAGCAAAATTAATGTTCTAGAAGAATCCAATAAAAAGATGAAAGAATCAAAACCACATAAATGCATGAGAAAAAAAGAAATAAATGTAATGCAATGATAAGTACAAGGCCTTTCGGCTTATTCATATATCTCACCTCAAAACACTATGAAAATAATCATGAAAAATACCAAAATAATTTTAGGTAGGTTATGAGATGAGCTAGCAATCTACCAAATTTCAACTCAAAGTTCAACATATATTAGGAGAATCAAAAATAGTAAATTTCAATGACCAACAACTTTGTATGTTTTTCCCTTTCATATTCGGACTTACATTTCAACAGAATTTTTATTTCTTCGTTTGCATCCAAAAGAGTAAACATTAACAGTACTATGCAGCCTTAATACTTGCAATTTTAGCAGCTCTTCTTTCTTAATACTTGGGGTAGAAGACTTGAAATTTCCACCAGGAATATTGTAACGCTGCAGATAATAACAAAGAACGAACCATGTGTCAGTTTTTTCATGGTTTTTCATGAAAAAAAGTAGGTGTACATAAACACCCATAGATCATGTTTGGCAATGAACTTTCAAGTTGATAAAGATCTTGAGGGCTTACCAAGGTAATTAGTGGCTCCCCAGTGCTCTTGAGTTTTAACACTCATTTTCCAATTTTTTTTCCTTGAGCCAGTATGTCTCTCCCACTCACTCAGACTCATTATTCTTTCCTTGCAAGACTTACATTGACATAGTATCCTGCAAGCAACAACAACAACTCAAATACCAATAGTTGTGCTGGATACATATAACAAAATATTAAAGGACCAATTGCAAATATACTGTGGCCAGTCAAATTCCATAGCATTCGATGCTACTCCAGCCTACAGGTCAATTTTCATACACAATAAATTAATCAAAAGAGAAAGGTACTGCTCTAAGAAAAACTAACCACAAATACACACACATTAGATAGTTTTTCTCTTTCTTTCTGAGCAGTTGACTTTATGCAATTGTAGGTTGAGCAAAATAAGACATACTAGAATCAGACAGAGTATTGGTAATTAAGCAAACTTAAATCATTATGATTCCCCAAACAGAGTATGGGTAATTAAGCAAGGGGATCAAGGCCCTCTTTCCGATTTATCTACTGAGGTTCCGTCAGATAGTCACCTAGTCACCAGTGAGATGCTCAACGGCAAACAACACGAACAGAAGTAATTAGAACACTGTCATACGCTGGCTGGTAAGTGACATACGCTGAGAATTCGTGTGTAGAGAAAACCGGTATATTAATATTTGTTAGATGACTTGATATGTGAATAATTGAATGTGAAAAGAGAAGATAATAAGCTTGTTTAAATTTAAATAAACTTCATAATACAGTGTCGCGTACTTTTTCATTATATGCACAACATGTAGCATCAGGACCACCCCTCAATCGCCACCCTGGCCTGCCCCGTCACCGCGCCCGCGTCCTCCCATACGGCCCCGCTTGGCCGTCCTCCGGTGCAACATGTGACGACACTCCGAGAACGTAAAACGATCAGGAGCGTGTTGCACCCGTTTCTGAGCTGGTGGAGTCAGCTACACCTCTGGCTGTGTGCCCTCCGGTGCATCGGGGAGGGCACTGCTGGAAAGAACCTCTGGTGGTGTGCCCCGAAAAGCTGCGTCGGAGGACGGCCCGGGCTAGTCCGAAAAAAACTGGTCTACATCATCCTGGGCTGAGGAGACGTCATGTGCGTGCTGGAGGAGGTGAAGACAAGCAGTAGTAATATCGTTAGTTCGTTACATATCGCCTTGGGATAAAAACGAGATCCGACGATGCGTACCCACAGCTGCCGCCATCGCGCTAGGATGAGGGGCATATGGCTCAGAGTACACCCCCTGCGTGTGGAAGCCAAGGATGTGCGGAGGAGACGTGAAGAGTTGCTGAGGTGGTGTAGGAGGCCGTCCCCAGGCAGAGCCCCTGGTTGCTCCGGGTGAGGTGGTGTAGGACGTGTCCACGTACTACCTCCGGAGTAGTGCCACGCTGGTCGGGGTGGCACTGGTGGACGACCCGTCTGTGCGCTGGGCGTGGATGTAGAGACCGCTGGTAGCCTCGTGCAGGACAGCAGGCCTACGATACGTCTACACCTGTCCTCCACCCAACGCAAAAAGCTGACATTCTCATCGTGGGTCAACTCCGCACCTGTGACGATCCTCTCCAGTGTAGTGACGGACTCGGTCCACAGCGAGCTAACGACGTCGGTCTGGAGAAAAAGACATAAAATGATCAATCATTGAATCTTTAAAATTACATGCAACGTACCGCGAGGTGAGCGTCGCGCGCGAGATGCGCGGGGTATGTGTCTGTCGGAGCGGCGACATGTGTGGTGGGCAGGTCTACGACATGCACTAAATTTTTTTCATACTAAAATGTCTATACTAAAGTTTTCTACCCTAAAATGTCTATACTAAAATATCTATACTAAATTTTCTATACTAAAATGTTTATACCAAAAATACTATACAAAATCCCTACACTAAATTTTCTTCAGTTTTTACTAGTACTAACAAAAATAATATACAAAAATTATCTGGATCTAAATCTTCCCTTTCCTCTTCTCCTCTCATCCCCTTCTCTTTTCCTCTTCTTTTCTTCTCTTCTCTCGCGCTCGCTCGGTCGATGGAATGAAAGCAATGCCTCGGCGGCGGCTGAGCGCGCCGCACTTTTAACCCACCTCTAGTCGCCACATAGTTGGGCGACTAGACTCAAGTCGCCCAACGATGGGACGACTGCAATAATCGTCCAACGGTTACCAGATCCGCCAGATATCGCCGTTGAGTTGACGAAAGGATCCAGTCGTCCAATAGAAAAGCAACTGGAGCCTATTTTTATAAAAAAAAATTCATAGATATATTTCTATAATTTTAATTAAAAATTAAATTATTCGTACAAAAAATCAACCACAACAAGTAGCGGGCCTTAATCCCCTCCGTGAGGGCACCCAGTCACCCACACATGCACTCGTCATCGATCGCCCCATAAATCTGTCCATCTCCGCAGACGCGACAGCAGCCCCGCGCGCGCTCGCGCAACAGGAGGTCCAGGCTTCAGAGAGATCGATCCGTACGCAGCAGCAAGGGAGCAAGCGACCCTGGCTACTCCATAGAATTATCTAGTACGTCGGATCCACCGCACCCGGCCACCCCCACGCGTGCATACGCCACCACGCGCAACAACACATGCGTAGATCAGATACAGATAGATCGCATTGAAAGGCGCCTGCACCCGTCCCCATTCTTCGGTTCCGGAAACCTGCCCCATTTGATGCCTCGCCTCTTCTCATCATCCGTAAGCGAAACTGCACGGACAACGGAGTTGGCTAGCTGCTTCTTTTGAGGAAGGCGAGGACCTCGAGGTGCACGGATCAACGGCTGTGATTTGGTTCCGAGCAGCGGGATCGACCGAGCGAGCCAGTCGGGGCATGTCGACGGAGGACGGCTACTGCAACGGCGAGTCCGGGCCGGAGGAGCAGCAGCCGGCGGTGTCGACGGAGCGGGACAGCCCCGCGGAGTCGCCTGGTGGAGGCCAGCAGAAGCGTGGGCCGCCGGCGCCAGCGCCGCCCGAGCCAAGCGCAGGTACATATACGTGGAGATCCAGTGTTCTGTAGCTAGCTTACGGTTGTTGTGCTTCCGTACTCCTACTTGTTACTTCCTTGGTTCCTCCTTGTATGATGTAGCCGGAGACCGGTGCAGAAGCGGGTGGTGTCGGTGCCGATTGAGGGCGGCGGGGAAGGGGACGGGCCGCCGCCGCCGGACTCGTGGGCGTGGCGCAAGTACGGGCAGAAGCCCATCAAGGGATCGCCGTACCCGCGGTACTGAAACAAACCGAAATTTTCAAGAAATTTAAAATTTTCTTTTGAATTCATTTTCTCTTGTTTCCTTGCTCAAATCAGCTCAAATCCCAGCTCAATTGTGCTCAATTACCCTGCCAAATCACCCAGTCAATCCAAATTTTCGCTGTCACTGTTCACGGTCAAAACTTTTTCGCCGCCGCCTCTGTTGGTCGCCGCCCGAGCCTCTCGCGCCTTCCTGCCCTCTCCCGCGCTCTCCTTCCCCTGCCAGCTCCCAGGGACGTGTCAAGTCATCGTCGCTCTAGCCTGGTAGCCCCTAACCCCTCCCCACTGCCGTGCATCAACCGCCGGCCGCAAAAACCACCGCCGCCCAGATATTTTCGCCGACAACTCTTCTCTGTCTCTCGGCCGACCTGAGCCACGCCAGCAATTGTTGACCGCCACCTCTCCTTGCCCAAGACAACCACTGCCTTCCCACTGCCAGCCCTCCCCGACAACTCTCGCCCCCCATGTGCCACCGCCGTCCTAATCCCCTCACGGTGCCGAACCGCCTCCGGATCCCTATAAAAGCCGTGAACCCTCCTGAACCCTCCATACACTCCCGTGAAGCTCCCAGCTCGCCCAATTGAACCCTCATCAACCCCACCACCGGCAATCGCCGAAAATCCCCAAGTGAGCTCAAAACTCGATTTTCTTCTTCCGGTCTATCTCGGTCCAATTACTTGCGTCTGTAGCTTCCTAAAGCCCCCAGAAACATATCCGAAAACTTGCCCTAGCTCCCCGAGCCCTTCCCTTCTCTGCCACCGACGCTCGCCGCTCGGCCATGGTGCCTCACCGTGGCCGGCCCGTTAGAAGCTTTCCCAGCGTAAACCGTCGCCACTAGAACCTTCCTAAGCGTCCCTAGATGGTTAAACAACCGCCAATTTTAGATATAGCCGTCCCGAAAGCTCCCAAGCCATTAAAAACCGCCCCGAGCATTTGAGCTCGCCGCCGGCGATCTCCACCTCCCCGCCATCGCCGACCCCAAAAATGGGTTCTCAGCATCCCCACGAGTCCGTCCATGGTCCCCGCTTGCGTCGCAATTCGCCGTGGCGCCGCCGCTCGGATGCCCTGTTTCCGTTGCGCGCGTGCGTTCGGAGGAGGAAGATGAACAAGAACTTTGCCATCGTTCATCCGACAAACAAGCGAAAAACCCGAACCCATAAGTGCACAGTACCGGATCCGGGTGGCTGAGCCCGCAGTGAACAGTAGAATCCGCAGTGAATAGTAACTGAACCCGTTACTGTTCACCAGACCCGAAAATGCAAATTTATATCCATTTTGACCATTTCGAGTCCACAAATCCATTTTTCAACTCCGTTTCACCATCCCGAGCACCCAAAAATCCAGAACCTATTTTATTTGATTTTTCTTGGATTTTATTTCTTTATTTTACTTTCTTTATTCCTAGCTCATTTTCTTCGAGCATAGGATTAAATTGTTTCATTGATTTACGCTAGCACACGACGTCGTGAGTCGACCGAGTCAAGAAGGAGGAGCTCAGGATCAAGCTCAAGATCAAGATATAGAAGAATACGAAATTGTCGAAATCATAAATCCGCAAGGCAAGTTACATGTCATTGATCATATTGAACCTACATTCCGTTAATTATTTATTTATCCGTATTTTCATTATGTTATTTACGCACTGGTATTTCTTGTACAAAGTTTGTTCAGAATGACATGATATTAGCTAATGTCCTACCACCCAGAAAAAGCCTCAGATAATTTGATGGCCATATTCACCTTGACAAAACTTTAGTAATATTAAAAGTATTATTATTGTAATCATGGTAGTTCAGGAACTCATTAACTTTTACTATTAGAGTCTTGATATTCTGTCAATTAAAATTTTGAAAGTGAGTCTACGATAAAGTATCATGGGGTGCCATGATGTGGATTGAGCCCATGACCTCATCTCGAATGAGGGTTTGGTTGTGAATTGATGATGAGGTCGTGGCGCCGCAATGTGAATTTGTAGAATGATGTTTTAGTGAAAAGCAAGGACTAAAATCTTATGCCAAGTGAAGAACATAGTGATCGCTCAACCACAAGCGTTGACTTGTCAAGCTTGGTTTAGTAGTCGCTCAAATCGATTGAATCTCTAACGAGTACAAATAGTTAGTATGGAAACGGTAAAACCATACTAAACAACGTTAGATTCCTTCCAGGATGGGTAATCTGGCCTTTGTGGCGGATACCTGGGTCTGAGTTGAGATCTAACTGCACGGAAAGTTAGTATGGAAGCGGTAAAACCATACCGAACAACGGTAGACTCCTCTCGTGACGGGCAATCTATCTAGCCGTATCGGCGGTAAAGTGTCCGGCCGTGTCGGCGGACCTCCGGTCTGCTTTGGAGGCCTATCGGCAGAGCCTACATAAAGAGATGAGCAATGAAACAACCTTGTTTTCTCAACTCACCATGAGGGTTGAGGAACCTTGTGGGTAAAGATGGGCAACTCGCAGAGTCATTTACAAAAGTATTCGAATACACCTTGCTATGTTTAATGGGTGATTCCAATAGCAAAGCATAAGTAGATTTGGAATGGTGTTGGGAATGTGAAAGTGCGTATTAAATCAAGTTTGAAAACCCCAATTACCTTAAGAAGTTTATGGTTTAATGTTTAAAAGCAAAGTGGTTACAAATAAAATTGCATCCACATAAAGTAGTGAACTACTATACCTGCTCCATGGCGATCTCTTGCATATAGTTAAATAGCTTTTCCCATGTGACTTGTTGAGTACGGTAGTAGTACTCATGCTTGCAAAAATCATAAACAGAGAATGCTGGTCAAGAAAATGAAGGAGATTACCAAGACGATCTTTGAGTTCTACGATATAGACGGCCGAGTGTTAGGGTTTAATTCTACACTCAGGCCTGCCTGTGGAGTTTCTTTTGGTAATGTATCTTTGGGTTGTACGCCCCTTTATGTAAAACTTGGCTGCTAAGCCTTACCTTTATAATAAAGTTTGGTTTTTATGCTTAAGCTTGCTTTGGCAATGATGTACACTCATTAATAGTACTGCAATGAATGGTCCCCGGCGCTATGAGGTTTTCTAACAACCCGTAAATGGGGTGTTACAGAGTGGTATCAGAGCTAACTTGCTTGACTGTAGGATAAAACCCTAAGTGATACTAGGAATGTTTACAAAATTCTAATTTGAAAATATCAAAAGAATTTTCATAAAACATAAGTATTAATGTTGTCTTTTCTCTCTTCTAAATGCTATCTCACCTATCTTAGAATTTTATTTTAGTTCAATTTTGTTTTCGAAAAAGGATTTACATCTATCCTTTTCTAACCTCAAAATATACGTTGTGTAGTTGTGTAGTTCACGTTAAAATAGAAGTGACCCTTTGGTAGAAGTTTCTTTTGTGTGTAACACGAGTTGTAATACGTACCTCGTATGTATGGTATGTGTTCAGCTTGTAAAGATCAATGAAAACTATGTTGTTTGCTATCTCATAATTTGTTTGCAACTAAAATCTAATATTCTGTCTTCCTCAAAACTCTATCTCCCTTAATTCGTCTCAACTCGTCATGTTCAATCTACTCTCATCTTTGATTCGAAATCCTTACTCATCTATCTGATTTTATTAAAAATCGCTGCAGAACCAACTCCAAAACCCAAGCAGTTAAGATGGCCGGAAATGAATCTCATGGCCAGGGTAGCCCACAAGCAGAGGAAGCTAATCAGAGTGACGCAGCAGAAACAAGGCGCACTCCATACCCCACGATCAAGATGGCGATATTCTAGCAATGGTGGAACAAAACCGATCCCATACGTAATGTAATCAAAAGACAATGATGGAACTACTAGCCAAAGTTTTGGAATGATAACAACGCAAGGAACAAAGAACGATGAAGCAACAACAAGAACCACATCGATTTATTAACAATCATGGAGGAACACAAATCACGCCAAAGTGGTCGATTTTCAAGACAAACCGCCGGATTCTCATCCTCTCCGCACCCAATAGTAGCGATGATTGATCGAGACATTGAAAGGAAGTTGAATATCGTGCAAAGTCTGTAAAAAGAAAAGACTTTGTATGCCTCTCATCAATTGCAAGGACCACCACGATGGTGGATGAACTACCAAGTCATGCATGAAAATCGAGAAATATCATGGGAAGAATTTAAAGAATCATTTCACCAAGCCCATGTTCCCACTGGAATTGTAGAAGCAAAGCGACGAGAATTTCTCGCACTCAAGCAGAAAGGACGAACAGTAATGGAATATCTTCACCAATTTAACCAACTTGCTCGTTATGCCCCAGATGATGTCAAGAATGAAGCAAAGAAGATGGAACGGTTTAAAGAAGGATTACGAAGTCCCTAAAGTATCACATCTCGCGATGGACTTTAAAGATTTATCTAATATGGTAAATAAGTTAATTACGTCCGAAGAAGCAAGGAATGAATTAAGAGATGTCCGAAAAAGAAAGAAAGAACGAGAAGCGTTATCATTAAAAGCACCCAAAAGGAGAATGCTACTATCGCCTCGAGCTAGACAACAACAAAATCAACAAGTAACTTCCGCACCAAGACCTCAGTATATTGCTATACCAAGATCACAAAATAAGACTTCTCACCCAAAGAAGACAAAGTGTTATACTTATGAGGAAGTCACTATCGAAATTGCCCACACAAGGCAGATATGTGTCGCCACTGCGAACAATTAGGTCATCATAGAGATCAATGTCCAAAGCAAAGATTGCCTTCTGAAGTGGCAAAATGCAAGTTAGAAATCAAGCTCAATTAGTTACATCCGTACCACCCATCAAGCATCAAAGGCTACTTAAAAAGAACACCAAGGACACTTCAAGGAAAAATAAATTATGTCTCAGGCACAGCAGCAACAGGAGATACAAGCGTCATTATGGGTATGTTCATTTGAGGCCCTCACTAGCTTTAATTAACTCTGAAGTTATACAATGTTTCTCTGACTTTTGTTGGAAAAAGGAGTACCGTGCAAAAAGTCCTAGGTTGTTCACAACCTGAAAATAGCAGAAAATTCACTTTGGACATACTAAATTGGACATGACAAAGAGTCAGTTAAGAAACAGGAATGTCAGACTTCATAAACTCCAATGGCAAGATAATACAGTGGATAAAACCGTTTGGGACAAAGAATTGGATATGCAGCGAAAATTTCCAACCGTTCCCCGAATCTCGAGGACGAGATTCTTTTTAAGGGGGGAAGGTTGAAACAAACCGAAATTTTCAAGAAATTTAAAATTTTCTTTTGAATTCATTTTCTCTTGTTTCCTTGCTCAAATCACCAAATCCCACTCAATTGTGCTCAATTACCCCGCCAAATCACCCAATCAATCCAAATTTTCACATCGTGTTCACGGTCAAAACTTTTCGCCGCTCTGTTGGTCGCCGCCGAGCCTCTCGCGCCTTCCCCGCCTCTCCCGCTCTCCTTCCCCGCCACCCTGTGGACGTGTCAAGTCATCGTCGCCTAGCCCGGTAGCCCTAACCCTCCCCATCGCTGCATCAACCGTCACCGCAAAACCACCGCCGCCAGATATTTTCGCCGACAACTCTTCTCTGTCTCTCGGCCGACCTGAGCCACGCCAGCAATTGTTGACCGCCACCTCTCCTTGCCCAAGACAACCACTGCCTTCCCACTGCCAGCCCTCCCCGACAACTCTCGCCCCCCATGTGCCACCGCCGTCCTAATCCCCTCACGGTGCCGAACCGCCTCCGGATCCCTATAAAAGCCGTGAACCTCCCGAACCCTCCATACACTCCCGTGAAGCTCCCACCGCCCAATTGAACCCTCATCAACCCCACCACCTAAGAATCGCCGAAAATCCCCAAGTGAGCTCAAACTCGATTTTCTTCTTCCGGTCTATCTCGGTCCAATTACTTGCGTCTGTAGCTTCCTAAAGCCCCCAGAAACATATCCGAAAACTTGCCCTAGCTCCCCGAGCCCTTCCCTTCTCTCGCCACCGACGCCGCCGCCGGCCATGGTGCCTCACCGTGGGCCCGTAGAAGCTTTCCCAACAGAAACCGCCGCCACTAGAACCTTCCTAAGCGCCCCTAGATGGTTAAACAACCGCCAATTTTAGATATAGCCGCCCGAAGCTCCCAAGCCATTAAAACCGCCCGAGCATTTGAGCTCGCCGCCGCGATCTCCACCTCCTCGCCATCGCCGACCCCAAAATGGGTTCTCAAGATCCCACGAGTCCGTCCATGGTCCCCGCTATGCCGCAATTCGCCGTGGCGCCGCCGCTCGGATGCCCTGTTTCCGTTGCGCGCGTGCGTTCGGAGGAGGAAGATGAACAAGAACTTTGCCATCGTTCATCCGACCGCAAGCGAAAAACCCAACCCATAAGTGCACAAGACGGATCCGGTGGTCGAGCTCAGATGAACAAGAGAATCCGCAGTGAATAGTAATCGAACCCACATCGCTCACCGCACCAAAATGCAAATTTATATCCATTTTGACCATTTCGAGTCCACAAATCCATTTTTCAACTCCGTTTCACCATCCCGAGCACCCAAAATCCGTAACCTATTTTATTTGATTTTTCTTGGATTTTATTTCTTTATTTTACTTTCTTTATTCCTAGCTCATTTTCTTCGAGCATAGGATTAAATTGTTTCATTGATTTACGCTAGCACACGACGTCGTGAGTCGACCGAGTCAAGAAGGAGGAGCTCAGGATCAAGCTCAAGATCAAGATATAGAAGAATACGAAATTGTCGAAATCATAAATCCGCAAGGCAAGTTACATGTCATTGATCATATTGAACCTACATTCCGTTAATTATTTATTTATCCGTATTTTCATTATGTTATTTACGCACTGGTATTTCTTGTACAAAGTTTGTTCAGAATGACATGATATTAGCTAATGTCCTACCACCCGAAAAAGCCCTGTATAATTTGATGGCCATATTCACCTTGACAAAACTTTAGTAATATTAAAAGTATTATTATTGTAATCATGGTAGTTCAGGAACTCATTAACTTTTACTATTAGAGTCTTGATATTCTGTCAATTAAAATTTTGAAAGTGAGTCTACGATAAAGTATCATGGGGTGCCATGATGTGGATTGAGCCCATGACCTCATCTCAGAATGAGGGTTTGGTTGTGAATTGATGACAGTGTCGTGGGCGCTGCAATGTGAATTTGTAGAATGATGTTTTAGTGAAAAGCAAGGACTAAAATCTTATGCCAAGTGAAGAACATAGTGATCGCTCAACCACAAGCGTTGACTTGTCAAGCTTGGTTTAGTAGTCGTCAAATCGATTGAATCTCTAACTGAGTACAAATAGTTAGTATGGAAACGGTAAACCATACTAAACAACGTTAGATTCCTTCCGGATGGGTGTCCGCCTTTGGCGGATACCTGGGTCTGAGTTGAGATCTAACGTGTACGGGAAAGTTAGTATGGAAGCGGTAAAACCATACTGAACAACGGTAGAGACCTCTCGTGACGGGCAATCTATCTAGCCGTATCGGCAGTAAAGTGTCCGGCCGTGTCTCATGACCTCCGGGTCTGCTTTGGAGGCCTATCGGGTAGAGCCTACATAAAGAGATGAGCAGTGAAACAACCTTGTTTTCTCAACTCACCATGAGGGTTGAGGAACCTTGTGGTAAAGATGGGCAACTCTGCAGTAGTCATTTACAAAAGTATTCGAATACACCTTGCTATGTTTAATGGGTGATTCCAATAGCAAAGCATAAGTAGATTTGGAATGGTGTTGGGAATGTGAAAGTGCGTATTAAATCAAGTTTGAAAACCCCAATTACCTTAAGAAGTTTATGGTTTAATGTTTAAAAGCAAAGTGGTTACAAATAAAATTGCATCCACATAAAGTAGTGAACTACTATACCCTGTTCCATGGCGATCTCTTGCATATAGTTAAATAGCTTTTCCCATGTGACTTGTTGAGTACGGTAGTAGTACTCATGCTTGCAACCACAACAAGTAGCGGGCCTTAATCCCCTCCGTGAGGGCACCCAGTCACCCACACATGATGCACTCGTCATCGATCGCGCGATAAATCTGTCCATCTCCGCAGACGCGACAGCAGCCCCGCGCGCGCTCGCGCAACAGGAGGTCCAGGCTTCAGAGAGATCGATCCGTACGCAGCAGCAAGGGAGCAAGCGGCCCTGGCTACTCCATAGAATTATCTAGTACGTCGGATCCACCGCACCCGGCCACCCCCACGCGTGCATACGCCACCACGCGCAACAACACATACGTAGATCAGATACAGATAGATCGCATTGAAAGGCGCCTGCACCCGTCCCCATTCTTCGGTTCCGGAAACCTGCCCCATTTGATGCCTCGCCTCTTCTCATCATCCGTAAGCGAAACTGCACGGACAACGGAGTTGGCTAGCTGCTTCTTTTGAGGAAGGCGAGGACCTCGAGGTGCACGGATCAACGGCTGTGATTTGGTTCCGAGCAGCGGGATCGATCGAGCGAGCCAGTCGGGGCATGTCGACGGAGGACGGCTACTGCAACGGCGAGTCCGGGCCGGAGGAGCAGCAGCCGGCGGTGTCGACGGAGCGGGACAGCCCCGCGGAGTCGCCTGGTGGAGGCCAGCAGAAGCGTGGGCCGCCGGCGCCGGCGCCGCCCGGAGCCAAGCGCAGGTACATATATACGTGGAGATCCAGTGTTCTGTAGCTAGCTTACGGTTGTTGTGCTTCCGTACTCCTACTCGTTACTTCCTTGGTTCCTCCTTGTATGATGTAGCCGGAGATCGGTGCAGAAGCGGGTGGTGTCGGTGCCGATTGAGGGCGGCGGGGGAGGGGACGGGCCGCCGCCGCCGGACTCGTGGGCGTGGCGCAAGTACGGGCAGAAGCCCATCAAGGGATCGCCGTACCCGCGGTACCCAGTTAATTCCATCAATTAAGCTCTTAATTTGTATCGTAAGAAGCGCTAATTAGCTAGCCATACTTAATCGGGTGCGCTTCCACTTAATTGCCGCGCAAAATTAAGCTCGGTGTTGCGCTGCTGCGTGTGCAGAGGGTACTACCGGTGCAGCAGCTCCAAGGGGTGCTCGGCGAGGAAGCAGGTGGAACGCAGCTGCCTCGACCCCGCCATGCTGCTCGTCACCTACTCGTTCGACCACGACCATCCGTGCCCGCAGCCCAAGAACCAAGCTCTCACCGACGACAAGCCGCCATCTCCGCCACCGGCTGAAACCGACGAGTTAGCTGAGCCGGAGGCACCGGAGCACAAGTTCGTCGAACCGGAGGTAACGGTAGAGATGCCAGAGACCCCAGCGAGAGAGGCATGCGGCGGCGAGGAGCGCTTCGAGTGGTTCGACCAGATATCGTTGGAATCGATGGGGCTGTACGCGCCGGCGTTCGAGGCTCTGGACGTGGCGCTCCCGCCCGCTGCCGCTGTCGGAGGAGTGGGACCGCGAGCTGCAGGGGGAGGACGCGCTGTTCGCGGGGCTCGGCGAGCTGCCGGAGTGCGCCTTCGTGTTCGGGCGCAGGCGCAGGCGCGATCTCGGCTTGGCGGCCGCCGCGTCGTGTTCTTAGCCTTATGACTTCCTCTTTTTGTCATCTTTGTTTATGTCCTCACGTGCAACTGCACGGTGTCGTGCTTGCTACGAATATTGTGTATAATGAAAAGGCCCAATAGATAATTATTATATAGAGAGTATAAAAAAATATTATAAGAGAATATGATAAGAAAAACAAGACATATAAGAAAATGAATAACAATCATATTCTATATCTAATACCCTTAACACCTCTCTCAAATGCAGACGTATGCAATAGCATTGTACTTGAAAAAGAGTTAACACTAAAATAAGAAAAATTCAAAGTTCGAGTCTTGATGATGTCGTCGTTGCGTGCAGCTTTTGAATAAACTATCAAATCAAGCCGAAGAAGAATAGATAGAAACATGGCGGAGCAGATCGAAACCCAAGACGGCGGTACAGTGCACAAGGTGTAAAATACGTGCGGCGGACGTAGAAGTTCGGGGCAGCTAGAGAAGCGGCGGCATCATAACGACTTCTACGACACGCAGCTCAGAGAGTAGAGCGGCTACCATGTAAAAAAATTTATACTTCTATGACTGACAATAAATTTATAGACTCGCACGACTTGGACGAACTAAAAAATTAGATATTATGGACTTAGATGGACGCAACGAAGACTTACGAGAAAAAAAAACTCAAAATCCTAAACACTAATGCCAATTCTCCAACAAAGGCTCTCCTCACTCGTTTCTTTTCTCATCTCTCCCTCCTGAGGCTCTCCATATCTCCCTCACGCGAGAGATGGTGGATGAAATCAACTAGAACGACGTTGGCGACGTCGAGGAGAGCCGGGAGCAGAGGCCGGCGCGGGCACAGCGGGCGAGCGCGATGCGGCGACGGATCCGCGGCGGGCGCCGGATCGGGCGCCGGCGGTGCGCGGGAGGAGGGCGGATCCGGCGGAGAGGCCGATCCGGGCTTGCCGGCGCGGGCGGCAGTGCGAGGGGGCCAATCCGACCAGGGAGGCCGGATGCGGATCCGGGCTTGCCGGCGATGGAGATGACCGGGCTCGCTCTCTCCCTCCTCGTGGACGATGGCGGCGCGCCTCTCCTACTCTGAGCAGTGGCGGTGGTCCAAGAAGAGGACGACGGAGGCGGCTTGTGCCGTGGAAGATGAAGACGATGCGGCGGCGGCGTCGGGCGTAGGAGACGGTCGGATCCAGGCAGGACTTGGCCGGCAGCGACCGGATTTGGGCGCGTCAAGGTCGGGGGCGGCCCTATCCGGGTTGGGTCCGCGGTGTGGCAACGAGGTGAGGCCGGATCCGGCGATCCGGCGGCAATTTAGCAAGACGGCGAGGCGACCGTGGGTGACGACGACGGCCAGATCCAGAAGAGGCGAGCGGCGGCGGCGGTCCAAGAGATGGACGGCCGCGACAGCTCACCGGGATCCAGGCACGGCGAGATCCGACGGCAATCCAGCAACGACCCGACAACAATCCAGTGGCGGTGGCTAACGAACGCAGGCATCAAGGCGGCGAGAGATGGCGACCCGAGGACGAGGCGGCCAGAGACGAGGAGACGGCGGGTCAGCATAGCCCAACGAGGTGGCCGCCCCCGGGAGCGAAGATCAATCCTCCCGGGGGCAACAACAGCGAAGTAGATCGATATTAGAGTTTTAACCTAAACTCTGATATCATGTTATGAATATTGTGTATATTGAAGAGACCCAATAGGTAATATATATAGGGAGTACAAAAGGATATTATAGGGAATATACATATACAGATAAGGAAAGAAAGACATATAAAAAACGAATAATAATAATATTCTATCTTTAATACCTTTACCACTGCAACCCTGTAAATTGCGGGTAATTTTAACGGTTTGTCGCACATTTCGCGCGCGATTGGCCGGCGCGGCGGTGGCTGAGCGAAGCGGACTCACATGCCATGGATGCATGCCGAGGCGTGCCGAGCTGCCGCCACGCTCCGGCTTGCCGCTTTGCTCGCTGTCGTTTCTGTGTCTCCTCGTCCGCCTCGCGCTCAACCGCGCGCCAGTGAATGCTGAAAGCTACTGCTGCTGTCGCACTTGTGGGATGGGATACAAAATGTGCCGCTCAATCGCTAGTTCGCTGAACCTGGCATGCACGGCACGGCGGTTCTCCGTCCATGGTCAGTGCCAGAGAGCACGGATCGGTATCTCAGATAACCCAGAGGGGTAGATCAAAAGTTTTGTTTCTGAATGCAGCCATGAGAATTAGGCGCCGTTCCAACCCACGTCCGCTTATGATTTTCAGAGCCGGTTAGAATAAGTGGGATTTTAGAGGAAAAAATTGATCATATACCCTCCATTTAGATGAAAATTGAGGCGCCCTTCCAACCCACGAGTCGGTGACTTATGATGACCCTACATGTCATTGAGAGGAGGTTCCTCAATAAGTGGTATATGATCCAATCTCCCTTTAGAGCGTCTTTTAGGGAAACCACTTTTGTTAGAATTGTATCCGCTTCCGAGAGAGTGGATAAGAGTGAGCACAGGCAGACAGACAGTTGATGGCAACAACGAACAACTGCTTAGGCGGTGCAGCCAACAAGTAAAAAAGGTCGGCCCAACCTCAAGAGATACATAGGTGGCGACGGCACGCGCAGCGAAGCTCGGCGATGGTGCTCGCGGCGTCGAGGCAGCAGCCATGGCGCGGACTCTTGGCGACGGCGGTGCTTCGGCGGCACCTCCAAAAAATAACGCACTCACAAGCATAGATAAGACAAGTGGAATATGAAAGTGTGGGTGGCATACCCGGAGATGGCCAAAGGTGGTAGGGCGACGTAGCCGACACTGGAGAAGATGGCGAGGCAGAATCGCTCCATGATTAAGAATAGACCTAATTAGTGTGGGGGACAGGTAGCCACAGCTTCTTCTAACCGCTATAGTGTTATTTCAGCAAGAAAAAAAAACACCTCTCTGAAACATGCCCATAAGAAGCGTGTTACGATTTCAGGCAGCTAAGGCAGTCCTTGCTCCGGGCCAAGATGGCATAGTTCATCCCAATTCCATGTACTACCATGTACCAACTACTACTACTGCTGCTAAAGTTAGAAAAATCTGTCTTAGATTCTTACTCTGATCAAGTCCTTGTGTATTTGATTTTGGATCTAGATGCGAACACAGTATTTTAACCGCTCCCTGTGTCAACCATGGCTTTTAGCTTCTGGCTGCGCAGGTTCTCTCGCTCCCTGCAGAGAACTTAAATCTGAACATTTGTCAATCACGTGTCTTGGAATTTTAGTTCTATGGGTTTCCACGCTCCACCATGTTTTCTTATGTTATTATATGTAGATTCTATGCTTACAAGAATTCTGTCATCCATCAGAAACTACATGCGACTATAAGATCAAACAAGAATGGATTGTAATAAATTCTGATGAACATCAGAGCAGACACATCAGGATACAAGTTACTTCCCAAATTCTCTGTTAACATAGAAGCTTGTAGTGATAGATAAGAACATCATAATCAATCCGACCGAAGAGTAAATTCAGAGTTGATAATGTAAACTGATAGTTGAATGACCCCTAACCCTCAATAACACCGCCAGAAAGAGAATTGAATAGATTTGTTACAGTTGAAGCTGAGCGTCCCTACTCGCAAAATGAACAAACCGTGCGTCTCTGCCTTAGTTTGAGCAACAGCCAACTCTCTTCAGAGCGGACACATCATCTTTCACGTTTATTTTCTCCCCTTTGCTTGGGACGGCCGAGCCATTCTCCGGTGCCTCCACTGACTTCCTGCTCACGATTTGGTATATCTGAGTCAGAACCTCTGCAAACGCATTGTCCACATTAGTGGCATCTAGTGCAGACGTTTCCGTGAAGTACATGGATTCAGCCTCAGCAAACTCTTTCCCATCCTCAGTTGAAACAGCCACCAAGTGACGCAGATCAGATTTGTTGCCAATTTGCATGACAACAATGCTAGGATCAGTGTGATCTCTAAGCTCCCTTAGCCAACGACCCACGTTGTCGAACGTAGCACGGCGGGTGACATCATAGACAAGCAATGCTCCCACAGCTCCTCGGTAATAGGCACTTGTAATAGCACGGTACCTGAAAAGATACTCAACGACAATGATACATACAGACATCTGCAACAGCACATACACAAAAATCACAAACACAGACAAGGTAAAACAGTAAGTGGAGATAGGACAAGAGGAGATTCTCCTTTTTGTTTTCTTCATTTCTTGTGAAGGTATGACAGATGAGAACAGAACAGACATATCACCTCTCCTAGGATTTACTTGACAAGATAGTTGGATTTCCCAATGGTAATCCCAATCAACGCTGGCAAGCGGCAACCACAATCCACATGAACTAGTAGTAGCTTACTAGGAGAGGGCTAAACCAGCCTGGATCTGAATCCACCAAAAGTGTCGTTTTGGACAGCTTTAGAGCTTTATAGTTAGTAATGACAATTCTAGATCCATTTTTGGCAACTACAGTCCAGTATATTCCCCATGATTAAATCCATAACCCATTGATCGATTGAACATGTTTCTAAGAAAATGGAGATCTTTTTTTACAAACACCAAAAATCTACAGTTGTAAACCAACTTCTGTCAGGGCTGTTTCTTGGCTGCTTGCCTTCCGGATCAGTTTTGGCCGCAAACCAATCTTTTTTTCTGATTCAAAAACTTAAACCGGCTGGCTTGAGAATGGTTAAGTACAACACCTCAATCAACTGATGAGATGCTACAAAAATGAAGAAAGCGAAAAAGAAAAATAGCCACTGGTACTGCTGCCTCTTTACACTGCATACAACCTATGAACTAATGCTAGTCACGTATGATATTGGTGTCTGTATGTTTTGGGTGGGGAATTGGGTATGGATATATATTGCTCTCGTATTGGTGCATGTCAATTTTTACACAGAAATGTGTGTGTGTGTGGGGGCGAAATTCCATCTGCTCCTCCACTTTTTTTTTGGGGAGAAAAGTTGCTATTATGCCCAAGACCGAAAGATCCATGAGGTGGATGCACATTAGATATTTACCCATAAAATGTGTAGCTGGATGTTTGCTTATGGTGTAGGAATGGCATATCACAGGGTGACACATTCATTCATAATCACTCTCGTCTCATAATGCTAAGTTGAATCAATACAACTCTAGCAAATACTGCACTAAACACATCTGTAGTACCAACCCACTGTGGCTTGGCTTCCCTGTCTTGCAAAATCAGCTATCAACTACTGCTTAGATATAGAAGTACTGATTCCAGTTCAAGCCCATCTAGTCATCTTACATCTCCAATTCTCCTAAAGTAGCAATCGGCCATCAAACTTTCACTGATTTATTCTTAATACTAACAATGTTCAAACTAAACAGCTAACAGCGTATGGATATCCCCTATTTTCTCAGTGGATAAAGCAGAAATAGAATGTAAAGTAAAACTTTCCTCCTGTGCACTGGCAAACAAGTAACGCGTGACAGAAGTTGACATCTCAACCACCAAAGATGGAAATTTGCCCAAACATCTACCCAGTACAAACCACTAATGGACATCTGAACCACTCGACCACCCCCAAGACCAAGATCCCATCTTTCCAATGAATCTACCAATGTTGAGATTCCCAGTAATTCTATTTCTACCCATTTTCATTAAAAAAATCTATTTCGACCCAAAAGGTAAATACTAAACTACATGGCAATCTTCCCCATATCACAATTCCTTGCCAAATAACATCACCAAATTTAGCTCCCGAAACAAGCAAGAAAGCGAGTAAATGAGCAACTGCAGCCACCCAGCTACCCAAGATCACATTTTCCCCCACTACTACAGAGCGCCCAAGAAGGTAAAGAACAAATATACAAGAGCGTGAGAGCGGATCGAACGATACCTCTCCTGGCCGGCGGTGTCCCAAATCTGGGCCTTGATGACCTTGCCGTCGACCTGAAGGCTGCGGGTGGCGAACTCGACGCCGATGGTTGACTTGGACTCGAGGCTGAACTCGTTCTTGGTGAAGCGGGAGAGGAGGTTGGACTTGCCAACGCCGGAGTCGCCGATGAGCACCACCTTGAACAGGTAGTCGTAGTCGTCCTCCGCCCTGTACCCGCCTCCTGCGGCCGCCATTTCCCCTCTCCGAGCTGAGGCTGGCTGCTGCCGCTATTGCAGGCGAGGAGGGGTTTTAAGTTCTGGATCTCGCAGGAGTCGGGTGCTGTGTCACTAACTCACTATGATGGAGTGGGGAGCAGCGCCAGTGGGGAAGCGACTGGAGCTTGTGTTTGCCAGTTGCCACTGGACTGAAGGGTGGTTGGTGTTTTACATCATTTCTCCTCAGTTCGTACCTTGATTTGTGGAGCAGTCCATAAAGACCGTCCTTAATATGGCAGTTCAATGAAATGCCACCGATGTTAGCTTAGGTCGGAGAGAGATCCGGTTTTTCAACGATCATGGTCTGTTCTTTTTTGCTGTGACTTTTGATTTTTGATTGAAATTTTTGAATTTTGGCTATTTACGGTACAGATTACGGAGAGATCGATACTCATTTGTGATTTTGACTGGTACAGATGTTAAGCTTTTAACGTGTACTACGTTTAACTTGTAGGCTTCATCTTGAAAAAATACTCCGTTTAAAAATTAGGTATTGTAGCGGCCGTTAAAAGTCGAACGATTTGTGGCCTGAAGAACAGGCCCATACAGGGGCGTAGCTACCGGGGGGGCTTGGTGAGGCTTGAGCCTCACCTCCCCCGGTAGCAATTTTGTACATAGTAAAAATATAAAAATAGAGAGAAATAAAGAGAGAGATTAACAAACCCAAAGAGAAGCTAACTCTCCTTGATAGGAAGGTTAATAACAAGCATAAAATTAAAGAAGAGGAGGAGGAGAAGAAGTGAAAATCATAAAATTAAGAAGTGAAATCATAAAATTAAAAAAGAGCTAATCAATCAATCAAAGAAAGAAAGAAAGTGAAATAATATATGTAAATCATAAAATTAAAGAAGAAGAGGAGGAAGAGTAGTGAAAATCATAAAATTAAAGAAGAGATAATCACTCAAAGAAAAAAAGAAGAAAGAAAGTGAAATATATATGAATCTTCTTGAGTTCGGAGATGACGATGGAGAGATCGATGAACCTCTAGTTGATCTTCTCCCTCCGCCGTCGCTCCGTGATGATGTGGTCCTACAAGTGGATAGTTCGATGAATATCTAATTGATCTTCTCCCTCCGTCGCCGCTCCATGATGATGTGGTCCTGCACGTGCTCCGAAGGCACCGCCGCCACCGAGCCCCCCACCGTGAAAATGATAAGAACATTAGATAGAGTGTGAAAAAAGATGTCACATTTTGTTTCTATTGTCTCGTGATTTAAATTAACTTAATTCTGGTATGTTTCATATGATCTAAATTTTCATTGTCATTTATAATTTTCTATTATATTACTAATTTTAATATGTCTATACATAAGTGACTTATCGTTACTCCGCACTCATGTCACTTTCTATTATCGAGATATCTACTTTCTATTTCTCTATTTTTTATTGTTTGTCTCCATCCAATTTATAATTGTTATATGAATTTGAAATTTTATAAGAGTAAAAGACTAATTTTATGTCAACTTAGTTTAGATCTATAAATAGTTCAGCCTACCCTCAATTTCATTCCTGGCTTCGCCACTGGGCCCATAGTGTGTGTGCATGATGGATTGTCAGTACAGAACCAGAAATTCACAGCGAATGTGTGTGACGACGCTCCGACGATAAAGCTTATATTTAGGACTAGACTGCAATGACTAATCGCGCTTAGTATGGATGTATTTTTTTTCCCCTTCTGGTCTGACGTGATTGCTATGTGTGTAGTAACAAGTCAGGCATTGGTAGGCTACTAGGCCGTGGTCTCGTACCCTCGTGGTTGTGCGCGTGAACTCGTGGCGTGGGTCGTGAGATGTCAGGCCGGTTGAGCAAGATGCTCGGCGGTATCCTCGTGATCGTGGTCCGCTCGAGTTGGGCATCGCTGGATCAGTTGGGGTTTCACTTGGTTGCGGGCGAGGTGGTTGGACGGGAGAGCGACCTTTCGTCTCCTCACCCTCCCTCAACCGAAAAAACAGCTCACCGACCGCCGGTGTGCCCCTTTTTGACCGCCGGGCGTTCCCTCCAACAACAACGGGCCGCCTGGCTGTGCTCATCAGAGCTTCTCCTGTTCATTTATACTTAAACTTATAGCTTTTATTTTTTTAACATTTTAATTTTGTCGTTTCAAGTTTTTTTGTTTTTTCTCTTAGTTCTTTACATTGTCCAAAATGATATATCATTAAATTTGAATTTAATTACGCTAAAAAAACTCACAGCAGCTACAATACAAAATAAACCTAAAGCAATATAAAATAAGCCATAAACTTAAGCCTAAATGAGCAGAGCAATACAGCACAACAACCATAAACTGACCCTAATTCTATGCATCTTCATTCAATATCAATTTTCCACCTCTTATTAATGGATTAATTTCTATATATTTAAGATTTATTGTAGTTTATTATTGCCAAAACCGAAAATACACCAGTAAGTGTGAATGGAAAGTTTACACCTAACACGTCCTTTGGTCCAAAAAGAGAGAAAAAAATATTTAGATACGTCGCTAAAATGTGATATTCCAGGATTGACCCTGCACATCACATGGGGTACAGTTAAGCATTAGTTTCTAGCTTCAGGCTTCTAACTTCTTAATTTTGCCTTTTTCTAACATTTTGGTTTTTTGGGCTTGTTTGCTTTTTTTCCTTATTCCGTTGCATTATCTGCTATGATATAACCCTTGTTGTGGTGAAAGATCAAACAATAGAGAGGGAGACTAGAAGAGGAGAGCCAACAAAGAGAAACGATATGTGGGAAATGAGTGATCCTCCTTCCTCACATCCCTTTTGGGGGTTTATATACATGAGTGGGGTAGGATGGAAAATTACCATCATACCCCTTAATAATTACATAAGGTAAAGACACATTTGTATATTCATTTATACTATTGGGTCAATTACATACTAGGCCAGTTGCAAGGCCCAGTCACGGAGGGTTTGGCCATCCTACGACAACCCATTTTTTCTTTTCTTTTCTTTTAAAATTTAATTACACTGAAAAAAGCTAACAGCAAGTATAGTAGAAAAAAGCTTCTACAGTACCAAATAAACCTACTGCCATAGCTTATAAGCTCTAATGAGTTCTTTTGAGTTTTTAACCTTTTGTTTTTTATTTCATCGAAAGTTGAAACAAACGGGTATTTTTTAAATGGGTTTTGAGTCTAAAATTATATATTCGATGTATTCGTCGTTCGTTATTATCTCAAAATTATAAATAAAAATCATTAATTATAGCCCAAAATAGCGGGGGTGCACATGCCGTTTGGTTGGGTTATCGACTTGTGTTTGGCGGAGTAAACATGAGAGTTAGCCTATGAGGCCTTTCCCGAAATCTTGAAGGCCCATGAGACAGACAAAGCAACGCAGCGTATGAAAAAGGATAATTCGCCTTATGTCTTGTGAGTTCTGACCCATGCGAATACAGAAGCAGGAAGGCAAAAAAAAAAAAAAACTTACAGATCGGTTGGTAACTCACCCGATCACACCTGCACTCGTTCGCCATTGCGGGAGTGCGTGCAGATCCCACTGCAAAATGAGTTACAGGATAATGGCCTCATATGATATACACATAGACATATTGTAATGAGCTATTGAACATTATGCCTATCCTTGTGAGTTGTGACACTATGGCTACATGAATACTGGTCTGTGACTTCGCATTCTCAAGGACCGCAAAGAAGCTTTGTATGATTGAGGACATACAACTGTAGGACGCGACTTTAGTTCAGTGGTTATTCTCAAGGGTGCAGATCGATTTAGCTCACTGGTCATTCTCAGTAAAAAAAAGGATCCATTTTACAATCTTAAACCATGCACAAGTCAATTTTTCAACGATCAACTCTAAAACCATCTAAAACACATCTTTTAACTATCAAATCCGTCGAAAATACAACCCTCAACTTATTCCAGAGCGGTTTTTGCCTTAACGTGGCATCCATGTGGATCCAACAATTACCAACTCAATCGTTTTGTGCTGACATGGTAACATAGTCTATACAATCAGCAAATAAATAAATTTTAAAAAAGATGGTGGGACTCACCCGTCAGCTCCAACCTCTCTCCTTCTCTTCCTCTCTCCCTCCATCGCCATGGCTGCCTTCGACACAATAGCTTTGCCATCCTTTTCATCCTCCTCTCTTCCCATGCATACCTTATCTCCCCTGCCCGCAACGCATGAGCACTGCTAGCACTCGCAAGTACCACCCGATGCAGTAGCGCTTCCTCTTCCTTCTTCTCTGCAACACCACTAAATGTAGCAGAACAACACATCTCTACTTCTTTTCTTTGTAAGTTCCTTGTCTTTGGTAGATCCACCACCGATCGCACCCACTGGATGTCCAATTCTCCCGAATCGTGCTTCTGCAGCCTCACTTCCATCCAATCCCTTGCACCAATGTTGGGCTAGTCATCGTAGCGGGTTAGAGGCCATGGCATTGCCGCCATGGTGCCTCACTACTACAAATAATTCTATATTGGACGCTTCATCACAGATGGTTCTAGGGAACCATCTGTGTTGTAATTATCACAAACAATTTTATAAACGTGATCGTCTAAGTTACTAGCGATGGCTAGAACCATATGTGATATTATCATAGATGATTCAGATTAAAAACTGTATGTGATGTCTGTAATTATCACAGACGGTTTTTAATAAAAACCGTGTATGATAATTCACAGACGGTTCTTAACAAGAATTGTCTGTGATAATAATAGACATCACAAATGGTTTTAATCTGAATCATCTATGATAATGCCACATCACCGATCCATGGGATCTCTCCCAAGATCCCGATCTTACTCATCCATTCTCTCGCATTGAACGACAGACACCGGTCTCCTCCCACCTCTCGCCTCTTATTACTCCCTCTTCCTTTCTCCCAATTTCACTATAAGAACCAACACCACCACCGTATACCTCTCCTCGAATTCCATTTGCTCCTCCCATGTAGCCTCGAAGAAGAGATCCGTTAGTGGCCATGTCTGGTCGTAACAAGGGAGGGAAGGGGCTCGGCAAGGGCGGCATGAAGTGCCACCGAAGGTCCTACGCGACAACATGCAAGACATCACCAAGCCGATGATCCGGCGGTTGGCGAGGAGGGGCGGTGTGAAGTGTACCTCCGAGCTCATCTACGAGGAGACCCATGGTGTGCTCAAGATCTTCCTAGAGAAAGTCATCCACGACGCCGTCACCTACACCAAGCATGCCCATTGCAAGACCATCACCGCCATGGACATCATCTACACTCTAGGGCTACACCCTTTATGGCTTCGGTTGCTAGGCTGGTTCTTCCCCCTTCGCCCTCGCCACCACGAAACTGCCATGTCTTTGTTCAGTTAGCATATTAGTCTTAGGTGGAACAATGTTACTAGTATTTGTCTATTGCAAATCTGTAGTATGATTCAAATATTTGATTCAATTATAATTCATTTAGTTGTAATTCATTTGTGAGATTATGTAATGATTGTCATGTCATATAAAATATGCGATTTTGTTATTTGCTTGCTTGTTTTCAGGAGGTATGGCTAGCATTTTCTGAGGCTAGCAAAAAAATAGAATTATTTTTGCTATACAAAGAACCATCACAGACGGTTTTTGTATTAACATCTGTGCTGAGTCACAACACAGAAGGTTATTTTACAAAATCATCTGTGATATCTAACATATCACAGACGATTCTTTTAAAAAACCATCTATGTTGTAACTTTTCACAGATGATTTCGAGTTAATAACCATTTGTGATAGTCTGCATCACGGACGGTTCGAAAACCGTCTGTAATGATCTTATATCATTACTGACCTATAAACTCAGACGGCTCACGAAACTGTCTGTAATGATATTTTTGAACCATCTATGATGACTTTTTCTGCAGTAGTGCCTCTTTCTTCGCCATCACCAGACACCATGCCCAGGCCTCTCCACACAACTCGATCTGTCCTCGGTGCACACACAACGTGGCAGCGGTACTCTCATCTAGCGTTTAGCACGTAGCAGTCGCTCGATCGCGCGTTCGAGACGGTTGCGGCCTGCTCGCCCATGGTGCGGAGTGACAGTGGTTGTGGGGATAGTGACCACTGTGTCGAGGCCATGTCGGTGGGAGCAAGGTAGAGGCAGGGAGAGGTAGCGGGGACGACGACCATGGTGTTGAGGCTGGAGCAAGGGGTGTGGCTGTGTGGCCACTTGCTCGTGGATAGGTTGAGGACTCAGAGAAGAGGGATCCAATGGGCGTTCCAAATTCATGGGGAATGGGATCTGAGAGAGAGAGAAAGGAGAGGAAGAGGATATGGACTGATGGATGGATTCCACTATTTTTTATTTATTAGCTAATTATGATGCCATGTCAACAAATCTGTGTCCATGTAAACGCTATGTTGGGGCAAAGCCATCTTAGCATGTGTTAAGAGTTGTGTTTTAGATAATTTAGATTTACATGTTGAAATTTAGACTCCGATAATAATTGAAGGTTATAAAGTAGACTTTTTTCCGTATCCTCCTCATTCTCCAGGAGCCACCTGTATGTCCCATCACAGACC
Source organism: Bonia amplexicaulis (assembly GCA_036346245.1). Taxonomy (NCBI): domain Eukaryota; kingdom Viridiplantae; phylum Streptophyta; class Magnoliopsida; order Poales; family Poaceae; genus Bonia; species Bonia amplexicaulis. The sequence goes on from CM070749.1 coordinate 12,810,061, forward strand.
CTCCACTAGGAAAGTTTCATTTTAACTTTAAATACTAACATAACACTAAGTTAATTCTATCTTCCTAAGTTGTCTAAATAAATATATAATGTTAGGTCGAGGCTCTCCGTCCTTTATCCCAAGCTCCACCACAATTTCCAAGATCCATTTTGGCTGGGAATGCGCAGTAGATTACCAGCCAGTGTTTGTGAAAGACCAAGTGTTCTAGTTTGAATTATAGAAACAGGAGAAATCGGAATCTATAGCTGCCATACATATAAACCGCCATATTATAGAATCTCGCTTCTTTGGTGTCCCCTAAACGACATCTCAATCACAGCAGGGACTGTACCGGTTAGCTTTACTTAAATCCATTAGCCACCGCACGCGCGCAAGAACGCCTCAATGCACGCGCATTTTAACGAAGGCGCAGCCTGGCACGTAGTACATACATGATACAGCGGCTACGCCGACCACCACATGTCCACATGGCAATCAACATTTGAATCGGCTTCGCGTGGACCTCAGAAACTGGCGAAATTTATGAAACGCGTTGCGGAAGTGCATGCGACATGCGAGCCGATACTGTGGCACCGTGCCATTACTTCACAGAGGCGGAGGAAACACGTCGATCCCTGCACGGAATTTATCGCCGTGCCGGGCGGCTGCTGGAGTGCTGATCCAGGAGGGGCAGCAGGTTGATGTACTCGGACCAGACCTGGCGGAAGATCTTGACGATGCAGTCGTGGTGCTCGTCGGCGTTGAGGGAGAGGTAGCACGCCAGCAGCCGCTCCAGCTCCTCAGGGCGCGCCGCGACCCCGCTGCTGCTCGCGATCATCTCCACCATCGACTCCGGAACGCCCGCTGAGGGTCCCGCGTCCGCCGCACCACCGCGAACCGCTCCAGCTCCGGCGCCCGCCTCGGCGACCGCACCTGCACCCTCAGCGGCATCCTCCCGGAGAACGACCTTCGCCCGCCGCTGAGGCTGCGGCGGGGTGGCGGCGCCGGTGCCGCCGCCTCAGCCGTGCCGCCCCGGCGTCGGCGTCTGACGGTGCTGCAGGGGCGGCTGCGCCGGGGAGCCGGCGAGGGAGAAGGGATCAGGTGGCCCAACGGCGGGAGGTCACGGTCACCGCCGAGGGAGCAGTGGCGACGGCGGCTGCAGTGCCGGCTCGCGGCGACGGCGTCGGCATTGTCGTTGCCGACAGAGCGCCGCCGCGTGTCGACATCGGCGGCGGTAGCGGGGGAGAGATGCGGCGGGCTGGGCCGGCCCAGCGCGATCACCACCGGGCTCGGGCTGGTGCGCTTGGGGAGGCACGAAGGAAGGCGGGGGCGCCGCCTCCGCTGCCGTTCTTGGGCGTGGACGCGGGCGCGTGCTTGGGGCTAGCCTTAGCAGCCGCACTGGGCTTCGCCGTGAGCTTGGCGAGCCACGATAGAGGGGAGAAGGAGAACGCCTTGCCCTTGCTCTTGCGCTCGCTCTCTTCCCCACCCTGCCCTTGCGCGCATTGCGTTGCATGCTGCTTCCTAATCCCCCATCTCATGGCTTCTTGCCGCTAAGCTTCGTGTCAGCTTGCGTACGTAGTGAGGTGCGTGAGCTTGGGACTTGGGGTGCAGTGAAAGGGAGGGAGACGAAGTTGATTTAAAGCGTGTAAGTTTTGGCGGTGTGCACTTCTCATCAGGGGGTGTGTGCACACACACTGTGCTACTACCGCGTACAACATCGGAGAATGGAAAGGAAGAGGGAGACAGGCGTGATCTGAAGTTCATGTCTTCATGCATGCATTCATGCATGGGTTGTCGAAAGGCCCTGGCGGCTTCAGAGTTCATAGGCCCCATACATTCAGGCACACACACCTATGATTCGCAAATTCATTAGTCCACAACTCTGTGTCATTGTGTGTGCACCTTGTACTTTCTGCCGTCCTCTGTCTGTCTGTGCCGTAGTCTCAACATTGCCAATGGCCCAAAGCAATGCAGGCGCAGGCAGGGCTGGTGCTGACTGGGGGAGAGCGAAGGAGAGAGAGAGGAAAGGAAGGAGACAAAGCAGAGGCAAAAGTGGCTTGAGAGCGGAAAGCTACGAGCTGAAACAAAGGATGTTGGTGACTGATGAGTGGGGCTAGCTACTCGCTCGCCTTTTGCTTTTGCCTCAGTACTGCTGCTGCCTCTTGCTGCGTACGCTGTTCTTCCTTTGCTCGATCGTTTGAACAAAGTCCCGCCAGGTCATGGCTTTTGCGGACACCGTATTTGGCTATTTGCCCATTGCAATTCCTTGCCCCCTGCGTAGAAACAGGTAAATCTAGTTTCTTTTCCATTTGGGATGTGGCCGGCAGCAATGCGATGCAACACTTGGAGGTAGATAATGTGAAGCACCGTTAGCATAGTAAAAACTTCAGATTTGAACCGAGTTGTTCGTTTTTTTTTACCCCTGGCCCTGCGCTAGCTAAGCATGCCTGTCCAGTTGTACCGGTTTGTACGGCAGGTTATCACATTATCATATTTAACTTGTGCCTTGTAGGAGTATTATTGGTTGGTACAGGGCTTCCTGCAACTCTGAATTAACAACTCGCGTCCTGTCCTGTACGAATTCACAGGCCTTTATTTGATGGTTGCTTAGTGAGTTCATAAGGTGTTGTCTCTTCGTCCTCTTTTTGGCCATTAGCATGTCTGAAGAGAGCCTAGTCTGAATTCTAAATTGTGGCATTGGTACTATTCTATTTTTGACTAAGAAAGATGCAATGTCTGAATCTACACTGAATCCTTGTGAAATATGAGACAATTGCCTGGTATGTGAAAGTGAAGCCAAGTGCCAATCTTTCTCACACGGGAAGATGTATCAGACCGTCAGAATTTGAACAAGTGAATGGTAAGCGAGTTGGTAGAGATGCTGTGACTTCAGGTCCAAATGGCATGTAACACCGTCATCTCGGCGAGCTTGCGAGTATCTGAACTCTGAAGTCTGAACATTTCGCTGTGCACATGGCTCTTTTAAGTGGTTCATTCCTCTCTACATCATCCTTGCTCCCAGTGGGGACAAATCAAGAAATCCTTGCAGTTGTGTGTATTTGCAACATCTGGAGCTGTGAGACCATGTGGAGGTCACTCTATGGTTGTGATGAGTAATTGACTTTAGGATTAGAGTATGTGTAAAGATTGAATATGGTTTTTGAGGAGTTTGCAAAAGATTGCTTCTTGTTCTGTCGTCTTCGTGGTCTTCGAGTTCAGCTATCTGTGCAAGTACCGGAGCATTTGCTGTTTACGACTTGGTGGTCGGCAGGTCTGATCGGCAGAACGACCATGAGGTGGTCGAAAGCTTTAGTGATGAACGACCATCTGTGATTGATAGTCGTAGCTCACTGCCTGGTCGTGATCGGCAGTCGTAAGCTGTGGTGTTTGATAGTCGTAAGCCGTAGTGATCTGTTGTTTCGACCACATTAGTTATGACCATGCTGGTTTCGACCACGTTGGTTACGATCATGTTAGTTTCTACCACATTGGTTTCGACCATGTTGGTTTCAAATACAGTGGCTTTGACCACGTTGTCTGCCTGTCGACCACGTTGTGCTCTGATCTGGTCGTACTGAGCTCTATATTTCTCTGTTTTTCAAGTAGACCTCATATATGGGCCTGTTCTTTTCCTCCGGCCGTGGCTTTTGACTTTTTCTGACCTAACTTTCAAACGGAGTATTTTCTCAAGACGGGTCTCTGGTAAAACAATCTACACATTAAAAGCCCAACATCTGTACCATCCAAAATCGCAAGTGAGTATCTGTATCTCCGTAATCTGTACTGTAAACAGCTAAAATTCAAAAATTTCAGCCAAAAGCCATAAGCCGCAGCAGAAAAGAACAGGTCCATTCTAATCTTCATAGCTTTGTAGCTATCAGAGTAAAGGATTTGTGAATATTTAGGGAGAAAATTTCTAGGCACCATTCACCCCTCTGTTACCTCTCCGGTCCAACAGGAGCTTTTCTTTCACTGAAATACTGGCAAGAAGATCTGTTGCTTACTGTTCAAAGATAGTAGTGTTGGTACTGTCAATCTGTACTGCAACTTGAATTCTAAGACGTGCAGAATTCATCAAGGTTGCAACATTTCAGATGCGTTGGTAGTTTCTCGGCACAATACGCACATCACACAACATGCTTACTTCCCTGCAATGAACATAGTATGCTGATTTGAGCTAGGGCCATGTTGTTTCAGTTCCCATATATGATCTGGTTGGATAACCTGAACTTCAAATTATGCAGCCATTGTTCAACCTTGAAAGGGATGGGAAACAATCCGATCAATGTCCTGGTATATCTCTAAATTAAAGGAAAAATTAAAGGCCAAGAGGGGACAAAAAAAAGGAGGGAATACTGTAGTCCCTCCAAAAGCAAATTCGGTGTTCAAAGTGGAACCCTCAAAGCCATTCCTATCCGCATTGCATATGATGGATGAGTGTAACTGTCAACTCTCTTGCCGCAAGTGTCAACTAAAGCCAACGCACTCACTTTCGCTAGCCCATCCAACGCTTTTTGCCGATCGAGACGGTGCTCAAAGACAGAGCCCTGTGATCATATTGGCCAAAGCATTCATCCCATGAAAAATATCTTAAGTCCTGCTTAAGTGTCTAACTGGAACAGTATACAAGTTCAGGCTTCTTTCTCTTTCGTGTATAAGCCTTAAGATGTTCAGAAAACGTCACTTTAACCTCCGGCATAATACACTCCTTCAGAAAATCAGCTTGCCTGATGCTCCTACTCTCTCTCTCTCTGTCATTCAACATACAAAAAGGAAAGGAAAGAAAAAGGAAATCACCTTGATAAGTTGTAACCGATTAAAGGTGTCAATAGCTGAAGTACTTTATTCTAACTAAAAATGATACATGCAACTTGCCTCTGGCTACATGGCCAATTGGCCAATATCATCTTATTCTTAGTCAAGTTGCACTATTGGATAGGAAATATGGTCTGTTCTTTTTCTTTGTAAACATAAACTTTTGGTGAAATTTTTGAATTTTACATTTACGACGAGATTACAGAGAGAGATCTTCATTGCGATTTTGGTTGATACAGATGTTAGGCTTTTAACATGTACTATAATTAACTTGTAGATCCCGTATTAAAAAAATACTCTATTTAAAAATTAGATACTATAATAAAATCAAAAACCGTTTTTAGAAATCGTAAAGAACATGTCCTTAGCCTTAGAGACAAAGGCCATGGCCACATTATCCGAATAAAATCGAAGGGATATGCTGCCTCTGCGCCTCAGACTGTAATGAGTTGGTGGCCGGTGCACCTCACGCTTAATTGGCCATTAAGCTTCCTTATCTTTTGCCTGGCTGAGCGGCTGTTGGCTTAGCTGGTGTAGGAGTATTAACAAAGCATGCATAGTCTTTGCATGATGTGCGTGGGTGCTTTTGCATGCATTTATTCTTGGATACAAGGGGGGTGACTAGGAGCCTACTCAGCACGAGGCTGCCATGGCATGGCATGGACGGCCGTTGATTAGATTACCAGATTAATTCGGTCTCTTCCCCGAACAAAAAAGTCAACATCTAAAAAATTTGTCTTCAATTTCAACTAAGAGCTACAGCGCTAATCACTTGACGTAATTAAAGATTTATTCTTTTCAGTTTATGATTTATCTCGAACAAGTAGGTAGAACGATTTTTTTATTTTTTTAAAAAACAACTTTTTACGTCCTATTCATTCCCACAAACACAAAAAAATTACGAACCGTAGCCGTAAAACACTAAAACATGGTCACAAAAAAATCCCAATACTACGGACAGTGTCGTGCTTACTCACACATGACGTCACTCTCACACACGCGGCCCATCGTTACCCGACACGTGTTTCACTTTGCTGTTGCATCACGGAAAGACGACCAAGACATCTCATAAACCGCCGGACAATTAAACGGAATTTTAAATCCACACACTGTAGGTCCTTGATTAATCTCGTCCGTCCGTAGAGTGGGCCCATCCATAGGAAACACCATCTCGGTCGTCCATTATGTGGGCCCCACATTGTCAGGTGTCAGCGTGATGCCAGCTGGCACCGGTGGGGCACGCACTACCTTATCCTCTTTTCCCGATGCATAACTTCCCCAGACACGGTCCACCGCACCGACACCCCGAACAAACATTGGGCCCATGAGTCGGTGAAGTTAAGTCCACGAGGAGCGTTGTGCACCGAGTCCAACCGCCGGGGAATATACCGTGCTCGTCTTCCTCGCCGCTCGCCTCCAACTCGACCCCCATTCCGAACTCGAAACGCCGGTTTTGGTGTGTCAGATCAGATCAGACGCAAACCTAGGGTTTGGTTAACGCCTCCCATTTCGCGGATCAAGTGGTTAGGGTTTCGGTGGAGGTGCCCCCGCCTCAGCCATGATGTCGAGGTCGTACACCAACCTACTCGACCTCGCCGCGGGGAACTTCGCGGCGCTGGGCCCGGTTGGCGGCGGGAGGCGGCGGTCGGGGTCCTTCGGGATGAAGCGGATGTCGAGGGTGATGACGGTGCCCGGGACGCTGTCGGAGCTGGACGACGAGGAGGACGAGCCGGCGGCGACGAGCAGCGTTGCCTCCGACGTGCCCTCATCGGCCGTGTGCGAGCGCCTCATCGTGGTCGCGAACCAGCTCCCGGTGGTCGCGCGCCGCCACCCCGACGGCCGCGGCTGGGTGTTCTCCTGGGACGACGACTCGCTCCTCCTCAGGCTCCGCGACGGCGTCCCCGACGAGATGGAGGTGCTCTTCATCGGCACCCTCCGCGCCGACGTGCCCGACTCCGAGCGGGACGAGGTCTCACAAACCCTTATCGACGGCTTCGGCTGCGCCCCCGTGTTCCTCCCGGCCGAACTCTATGACCGCTTCTACCATCACTTCTGCAAGGGCTACCTCTGGCCGCTGTTCCACTACATGCTCCCCTTCGCCTCCGCCCTTCCTCCGACGGCGACCGCCGCAGCCGGCGACGGTCGGTTTGACCGAGGCGCATGGGAGGCGTACGTCCTCGCGAACAAGTACTTCTTCGAGAAGGTGGTCGAGGTCATCAACCCGGAGGACGACTACGTTTGGGTCCACGATTACCACCTCATGGTGCTGCCCACCTTCCTCCGCCGCCGCTTCAATCGCCTCCGCATCGGGTTCTTCCTCCACAGCCCCTTCCCCTCATCAGAGATCTACCGCTCCCTCCCTGTGAGAGAGGAGATCCTAAGAACTCTGCTCAATTGCGATCTCATCGGATTCCACACATTCGATTATGCTAGGCACTTTCTATCTTGCTGTAGTAGGATGCTCGGGGTAGAGTACCAGTCAAAGCGTGGATATATTGGATTGGATTACTTCGGCCGCACTGTTGGAATCAAGATCATGCCAGTGGGAATTCATATGGGTCAATTGCAATCAGTGCTGCGGTTATCTGACATGGAGCGAAAGGTTGCTGAGCTGCGGCAGCAATTTGAGGGCAAGACTGTGCTGCTTGGTGTGGATGATATGGATATCTTTAAAGGGATCAATTTGAAGCTTCTTGCATTTGAGAATATGCTGAGGACGCATCCCAAGTGGCAGGGGAAGGCTGTGTTGGTGCAGATAGCCAATCCACCACGGGGGAAGGGAAAGGATTTGGAGGCCATCCAGGCTGAGATTCGGGAGAGTTGTGAAAGGATTAACAGGGAGTTTGGCCATTCTGGGTACAGCCCAATTGTTTTCATTGACCGGAATGTGCCATGTGTGGAGAGGCTTGCGTATTATATGGTCGCGGAGTGTGTTGTGGTGACGGCTGTGAGGGATGGGATGAATTTGACCCCATATGAGTACATTGTCTGCCGGCAGGGGATACCTGGCTCTGAGTCTTCACCAGAGGTGAGTGGGCCAAAGAAGAGCATGCTAGTTGTGTCCGAGTTTATTGGGTGCTCACCTTCACTAAGTGGTGCCATTCGTGTTAACCCGTGGAATATTGAGGCAGCTGCAGAAGCATTGAATGAGGCCATCTCCATGTCAGAGCGTGAAAAGCAGCTGAGGCACGAAAAACATTACCGCTATGTCAGCACCCATGATGTTGCATATTGGTCAAGGAGCTTTGTCCAGGACCTGGAGAGAGCTTGCAAGGACCACTTTAGGAAGCCATGTTGGGGCATCGGATTGGGATTTGGATTCAGGGTGGTTGCCCTAGACCCACACTTCGCTAAGCTTAATTTGGATTCAATTTTAATGTCTTATGAGAGATCAAAGAGTAGGGCTATATTACTTGACTATGATGGTACATTGGTGCCACAGACTTCCATCGACAAGAAACCAAGTGCAGAATTAGTGAGGATCATTAATACCCTATGCTCAGACAGGAATAACATTGTTTTCATTGTCAGTGGGAGAAGCAAGAATAGCTTGGGATCAATGTTCACCTCATGCCCAATGCTAGGCATCGCGGCAGAGCATGGTTACTTCTTAAGGTACAATTTCTTGTCAGAATTTTTCGATCTTCTGTTTGAGGTTAGCAGCGAAATATGTACTTTATCCTGGCATACTACTATACTAGGAAGTTTATGATGATGCCTAAACATGAAGGGTGCCGTATGCCTGCTAACATTTGGTTCATCAAGCAAATAGCAATTTAGCTTGCTTGTTTGTTATTCTGATAACTGATAACAATATAAAGATGCATGCTTTCTGTTATGTTTCAACAGTCAACTACATCCACCATTTTTTTGTTCAGTGCAAGGACCATTTAGTAGATTTGAAGTAGTCAAAACTGAAAGGATCATACTCCTTTTATTCATAGAACTTGTAATGATGGTCCTGATTTTGCTTCAACATGAAGGGCTTGTGTCATCAGGAGATGTTTATTGGTGCTTCTTATCTGCCAATCGAATCTGCTTGGTGTTTTTGGGTGGGTTCTTTTGGGCTATAGCTTTGACTTTTGGCTTATGGTTTTTGAATTCTGGTTGTTCGCGAGAGGCAGTACGCAGAGGGAAACAGTCGCATTCGATTTTTACCGGTATAGAATTTACCTGTAGACCCCGTATTAAAAAGACGCACTGCTTAAAAGCTAGTTACTGTAGCAGAGAGTGATAAGCCAAAGCCAAAACCCAACCGAACTGAGCCTTTATTACCTGGTGCTGTGGAGAATGAAGATCATTGCAGTCCCATCAGATTGCCTTTTGAAATTACTTACGAATAAAGTGAATGATGAAATGCTATGTCTCCATGTGTAGGTGGACAAGAGATGAAAAGTGGCAAACCAGCACCCAGACCTCAGATTTTGGATGGATGCAAATGGCGGAGCCAGTGATGAATCTTTATACAGAAGCAACTGATGGATCCTACATTGAGACCAAAGAAACTGCATTGGTTTGGCACCATCAGGATGCTGACCAAGGCTTTGGGTCTTCCCAGGCAAAGGACATGCTTGATCACCTGGAAAGTGTACTAGCAAACGAACCAGTCTCAGTCAAGAGTGGCCAGTTCATTGTCGAAGTCAAACCTCAGGTTCACCATCTTGCATTCCTTCCACAAGGATCATTGTTATTTTGCCTTCCATTTCCCTGAGAACATGCTTGCACTCTTTGTTCATGACTTTTACTGTTTTACCCATAACAAATACTCCACGGGTCAACTCCTTGGTTTGTTTTGCATTTAGCCGATGCCCCTACTTGAGGTCCACCTAATTCTTTTGTGTCAGTCAGACAAGTCATTAATTTGTTCTACATTGCTTAATGCAACTACTATAGGTATAGGGTGATCTTGATCTTTGCTGATATACCATTTTAATCTTCCCTACCCACCCCCCGACCCACCCACAAAAAGAATGCTACCTTTATTTTGCCGTATTGTTATACTAACTTTCCAGTAAATTGACCACCTTTACCGCGACTAATGTGATACACATTACAGTTATGTTGTATTCATTCTTCTTTCCTTTATTAGATGCTTTGTAGTTCTTGAAAATGCTTGCAATAGGAGATCACAAAATAGTTGTAACAGATATACTTTTCCTGATCCAGGTTTTTCATTTTTGATATAGGCACTGACGCACAGGTGCCTTAATTAATTCCTCCCATTATTTCTTTGTGCTGCAGGGTGTTAGCAAAGGGCTTGTAGCTGAGAAGATACTCACATCAATGAAGGAGAAGGGGTGGCAGGCAGATTTTGTGCTATGCATCGGTGATGACAGGTCAGACGAGGATATGTTTGAAAATATTGCCGATGTCATGAAAAGGAGCATCGTTGCTCCAAAAACACCACTGTTTGCATGTACTGTGGGACAGAAACCGAGCAAAGCCAGGTTCTACCTGGATGATACGATTGAAGTAGTCACTATGCTGAGTGCACTAGCGGATGCTTCAGAACCAGATCCTACAGCAGATTTGCCGCATGATTTGGCTACATCAGTCTCATTAGATATGAATGATGAACCAATACAGATCAGTAATAGAATGACTGAAGGATCGTAGCCTGGAATTTCCTGAATCTAGATTCTATGATGCCTGACTCGGTAAAAACTTTCTGTTGGATCCGAAGTGCAGGTGGAGCAGTGAATGAATGACCCACAGCAGGGCTTAAAAATGGTCTAGAGGTCAGCTTTATTGATTTCCTGGGCACATTTCATTATAGAGAAGATAACCTGGTTCTCCAGGTAGGCAAGGATACAATTGGTTGCTCCAAATATCCTATTTCTGCAGTACGGAGAGGGATTACAAAGTAGATGCAAATAGCCTCATTCTGCAGTTTGCTACGGCACTACAATAAGTTGCTGTGAAGAAGATTGGTATGTCCATAGCTGACCTCTGATGTTCTTTCTGTGTTTCTCCTTTAATTCTTTTATACCAAGGCAAGTGAAATGAATGGGGGCAAGGCTGAAGTGCATCGGTGTGCCATATGGAGGATTTTGGAGTCGAACCTGTGAAAAGGACTACTGGCGTAGCTTGTGATTTCTTATTTGTTCACTTGGTTAGCAAATAGATTGTCTAGTTAAGAAAACTAGTTATCCTTTTTTTTTTTAACTTGTAATGTTGTGGCAGTGTGAAGGATGTGATTTGATTCATTATTTAAAATTATCTGTAGCATCCCTATATTTAGCCAAGTTATATCGAGTTTGTTATTTAAATTCACTATTCCTCGAACTTATAGTTTTTGTCATTTTCTATGGTACTGAACCCCCGTTTCGTGTCCGTTTTCGCTTAGATATGATTTAACCCTGAACTCAGAAATGTTTAACATTAATGGTGCCGTATCAATCGTGCTCATGCAACATTAGAATTGCAAGCTATTTCCTGCCTGCCATTTCCATACAACCTAGTAGTCGTTATATTCACATATACTTAAAACTTGTAGGGCTTGTACGGAAGGCCTTCCAATTGCCAGCTGATGTTCTGTTCTTCCGCAATGTTTTACTCGATACTCTGTTCTATAGAAAAGAAAAAAAAAGGCTTCGCTTGAGGTGGTAGTATCACTACCGCTCAGATAATCAACAGTATCAGCAGATTGCTCACACAACCTGTTCAGAAAACCAAATGCCACTAAAATCTAATCATCAAAGTGTGGTTTAATAATAGAATGTGAATACATTTCGGAGGATGATGCGCTTATTACGCCGGAAAACAACACAGCTACTGAACCTGCTCCTGCTGAAAGCGAATACAATCAAGTCTACCAATGTTTTTGAGTTCTCATCCTAACAGCGGCAAGCGTACAGAGGTACAGGATACACAATGGGTACACAATACAGTACAGTATAATAGGGAAGACTTGCAGGCATCGGCTCTAGTCTTAGGAGAAGATGTAGACCTCGTCGAACGATTTCCTAGAAAGCATTGTATATATATGCATTTAATCAGCTGATGAATGGAGAGCAGATAGTGTAGCAGGTATGCAGGATAGAGGCTTACGAGGTTTTTCCAGAAAATGTAGGCTTGTAGCTGTAAATCAGGTTGTCCAGCACCTTGTCGGCAGGAGGCCTGTTTGGGGACTTGCGGGCTTGGCTGTTTCACGTCGGAGCGAAAGGTGAGATAAACATGAACCTCGTCATGTACCGTTGCATGACAATTTGGTTCTTGCATTATGCATAAAAATATCCATACAATGGAAAACACTATAAAGCGAAATACTAGTATGCTTCAGGCTGAATGCAATGGAGGTTAACAGCAAAAGAAAAAAATAGTACGCAAACACAAGATAGTTGAAGGCCTGTCGCTGCCGCCATGGCAGGGATTAACAGCATAAAATAATGAAAAATCCATATAACACCTTAAACTTTGCTTGAAAGTCCGCATAGCACCCTGAACTATGAAACAGACATTTGACCCCTCGAACTTTATAATGTAGTTCAAATAACATATTGATCCGGTTTCGGTGGTGGTATTCAAGGTTCAAAACCCCACAGGTTACCGATTCTACCGGTGGGGACCGGTAACCGAAAAAACTGGTTGAATTCAAATTTTGATTTTCAAATTTTGACCGGTTTTTCTAGTTGCTGGATGTTTTTCCAGTTACCGGTTTCAAAACGGCCCAAAATTCAAATTTTATTTTTGAAGTTTCACCGGTTTTTTGACCGGATTTTCAGTTACCAGCCAGTTACTGTTACCGGGCGCCAGATGGGTCTTCTCCTGGTTCTGAGATTTGTATCGTTGATGGTATTACCCACGTGGCACGATGAATGGACGATTTTACCATGTAAAATGGCACGCTAGTCAAGTTTACGTGAATGACAGATAGGGCTCATATGACCTCTCCCAAATCGAAACAGAGAGGGAGCGAACTACAGTGGTAGTGGCCATGTAAGCACAACTAGAAGCTCAGTAGAGGGAGAAGCCCTTATGGGCCCCACATATCACTAATCTAACTTAGCATATTATCCACGTGGCAAAACTGCCCACTCATCGCGTCACGCGGGCAATACTACCTTGCAAAACCGGATCAGGGTGTTATTTAAACCTGATTGCAATGTTCGAGAGGTCAAATATCTGGTTTTATAGTAGTTCAGGATACTGGACGAACTTCTAAACAAAGTTTAGAGTATTATATAGACTTATTCCTAAAATAATGTAGAATACGTAATTTGGCGTCAATGCAGTATGGTTTTCATTGCAGAATGGTAATCATGGAGTAGTGCCTACTTATAATGAATAAACATAAGGTCTCAAACTCACAACACAAACCTGATAAAATAGTTGGCAAAATTTTGAGTCACTCGTACTGCATCCTCACTGTGTGGAATCATTCGCTTACCCCACTCAAAAATGGCTTTCTGCAGTAAGTGAACAAGCTTACAATGGTATAAAGGCATCATTTTTGCCTAAGCGGCCACAATCAGAAATATTACAGCTGAGAATAATTTTAAAAGTAAAGATTTAGTAGCAGACTAATGTACAATCCTCACAAATGCCAGACAACGACAAGTAGTACACTTAAACAATCAAGCCTGTGAACAGGTTAGCAGATGAAAATTTGAATTTCAAAAATAGACAGTAGCACTACGGCCAGCATACCTCAGGATGCCACTGAGTGCAAGTGATCGGATATTTGTATGCTTGTACAGTTGAGACGTAGACCTGATTTGTCAATGAAAGAAAATCAGTTTGCTGTACCATGGAAGGAATCGATGATCAATCACTCATATCAAATACTTGGAGGAAAATTTGCCATTTTCTTCATGGAAATTATCTTATTTATACCATTTAACACCACCTGAATCAGGCTGGTTGAATCCTTGTAGGAAAGAAAGACCTTAAAGAATGAAGTTTATTATGTACGGTCATATGGGGTAAAAAGGCAACATCTTTTACCTCGCCATTTTCGTCAGGTGATGTTGTCAGAATCTTGAAAAAACTTGATAAGGCATCATTCTCTCGCAATCTCTTCGGTGATATACCATACTTTGACCAATTGAGAAATTAAACAATGTTAGAGAAAATAAAGAAGCAAGGATAATTGTTCTGTATAAAAGGTGCTATTCAGAATCATCAACCATGACATGGCTGAACTAAGTGTGTCATGCAAAAGTTGACATGGAGCTGTCACCCAAGCATTTGACTTAGGGCCTGTTTGGGACTGCTCTGCTCCAGTTTTTCCAGCTCTGCTCCACCAACTCCACCATGGAGCAGCTCCACTGTGGAGTTCTGGAGCATGTGGTCCTGTTTGCACGCTGACTAGCTCCAGCTCCGTGAATGTGAGGTTTCCGAGAAAGGTCCAATGTGCCCCTGAATGATGTTTGGTGTATGTTTTGATATCTGCGGAGCATATGTAACTGAAGTTTTTTTGTTGCCAATTGAAATATGATGTAAAATATTATAATCGCAATTAATTTATTCGAGAGAACCAAAAAACAAATATTTTGGTCAAATAATTCTATCCTTTTGTCCCATAAATTGCAAAGTGCATGATAGATAATTAACAAAGTCCATCATTCGAATACAAATAATTGTCCATAGATAACATGAAAGTAGTTTAAACCAAAATGACTACGAATGCAAGTGTTCCGATACATAATTCTAGCTCCAAGCTAGAGAAATAGCGGTTGCCAACTCATCACGGAATGCATCCATGGTAGGAGCATTGGGTTCCATAGTAGACCCATTTGATGGAGCTACATATTTGTTATACCTTTCGGGTATTGTCGGGACAAAGTTTGGATCACGATCAAGCAAGCAAAGTCCAAGTCTTCACCCCATGCTCACGAATGAAGTTGTGAAGAACCATAGTCGCCACAACAATTATCTTTTGCTTGAACATAGGGTAGGATGGCATCTTGTAGAGAATTTGCCACTTCATTTTAAGCACTCCAAACGATCTCTCAATAACATTGCGGATAGAAGAGTGAATGCGATTGAACCTTTCCTTAGGAGTCTTCGGTTCCATACCTCTATGCCACTCCGGCATATGATACCTCTCACCCTTATAAGGGCAAAGGTATCCAGGACGATTAGGATATCCCGCATCAACAACGTAGTATTTGCTTATAAATGTGAAAAATGACATAAGTTAGAATTTGTCAACAATTAAGCAAACAATAAACTACATGACCATATGTAGATAACCATGTTACCTTGTGGGGGATGTGGAAAGAATTTTTCATCCAATCTTATCGCAGTGTACAACACACTAGTGTCAATGTCATGCTCATCTGAACCATAGTCCGCACCACAATCCAAAACGAGATCCATCACTTCCTTGACTGTCACCCCCTCTTGCCTCTTTGATGTAAAAGATGTGGCAGATTCAGACATCTTTGTGATTGCTTCTTGAATAACAAGTGCAGTGCTTGACTTCTTTTTCTTGTCTCTCGCAACACAAGGTCTTTTATTTCCATGCACAATGGAAGGATTCACCTCCTGGACCTCCTCCTCTCTAGTGTCTACGTCATCATCTCCATCTCCATTTTCATTGTCTACGTCAAAAGGTTGGTCTTGAGAATTAGGAATTATGGGATTATCACTCATAGGATTCCAATGATCTGCTTCCTCATTTGTAATGTTTCTAAACATATCCCTAAGCAAATCTTCATTTTGGATAGCCTTTTTCCTAAACTTGCCACTCCCGGGAATTTCCTGTAAAAATAAGAACCACAAACATCAGTGCATCGAGTAATGGTAGAAATTATAAAATTTAGAGACATATACACTCACAGCTCTTATCTTCTTCCACCACTCATTCTCCATGCTAATGACCCCCTTCGTATTGTCCCAACCTGTACCAGTTTGCCTCCTCTTCAATTTTTGCCAAGCAGTCCAATCAACCTTTAACTTGTCCCACTTGTTTTTTATTTGTGTCTTCGATAACATGATTCCGGTCATCTGGAAAAACCTATCCGACACCTCGGTATAACCTACAGAGTTCAAGTGGGTGTTTGGGCGATTGCCTTTCCTAACTTGTTCGGCCATTAACTCACAAGCAAGTGTGACATGTGCATCGGTCCAATCCATTTGATCACCCTGACCATGATAATAAACACCCAAGCATGGCATATTAACTCACAAGCAAGTGTGTATGTACACAACATGAACATCATATATGACATCTTTAAACATGCAGTAAACATGCAGTCTTCTATTCGGCAATAAGCTGTATTAGATTGTCGTCCTTACTGATTAATTGTCTCATTGTTTTTCTCTCCTGACTGTTTGGCAGTGCTGTCAGTTATGGTGTGTACTTCTACAATGCTACAAGAGGTAAGATCGCTTTCTCTGGCATTCCATTCAGCCTATTACATGCTCTGAATCCCCTATTCTCCTCTCTGTTGTTCTATAGCAGCCTGTCTTGTTACTTCAATATTAAAAAAATTGTAATATTTGCATTCTTTACCTTACTAATGTTGGTAATGCTAAATATTGCGAGCTTGTAATATCATATCACGAATTAATGAAATGCAAGCTCGTTGCATCTTTGAAGCTGCTATTGCCATGACCAACCAAGGTATTCAAGTTTTTGCAGATATAATGGTTCCTCTTGTTGGAACACCTCAAGCATGCATCTTTGTTCTCCTATTTACATGCATGTCATCTCATTGGGTAAATGGGTATCGTGCGTTGATGCGACTCAAAATGACAAAATCCATTTGATGTGAAAATTGCATAATAATTTCCATGCATGTGTAATATCAAAATTTCTGGAATCATACAAGCATACAACACATATTTATGGAAACATCAACTTCACCATTGTGTACTAATAGTAATATCGATTAATTGGTTTTGATCTGGAGGGTCGGTGAACTGTTGTGATTGGACGTGTTGAACAGGGACAATTAAAAGTAGTGATGATGTTGAGATCTTAGGTTAGAATCTAATTGCCTTTTTATGTTCTGAAATCCATTTATGTTCTCTTATAGAGTGAAAGGTTATCCTTGAGCGATGTTCCTGGGTTTTCTTGAGATATGCAAATTTGAGTAAGCTTCATGCAACTACAGACATAGAATACATGTACAAGTTATATGAAATAAACACATAAGTAGCTGTCACCTCTAGATTCAAAACTTTGTACAAACAGGTGGCATCATTGTAATTATTTTTGTGTTTCTACGGTTTGCAAAACAAAAGTGAGGCAAAGTGTAATTTGAAAAATGTAAGATAGCTGAAATGGAAAAACAATAGGCTGAAATATAAAATGTTTTAGGGGTTTTAGAGCATGTAATATGTTTTTTATTCCAAAACAAGAGTGTCTGATCTAAGGTTTATGGAGCTATTTGATATCTCAAGCTTAAAGCATTTACCAACGTCATTCTCATCTTTGAGAAAGCGACACATTGGTCGCCTGTGTGCCAAGATTGGCATTTCTTTCCCTTGGAGATTTTTTGTGTCCTGTGTACCCTAGTAACATGACAGGGAAGCTCTAGAAGAGGTGACATACCATGTCCTCCCTTTTCTTCTTCGCCGACGGTGCATGCTGGCTACCCGCAACCACAGGCGGCCGGTGATACCCCATGGCCACCGCAACCACCTCAGGGGGTGGACAACCGCTACCGGCGGGCCGGACGGTCGGGTCGGCCGGAGGCGGCCGCCGGCTACTGTCGAAGGGTCGGGTAGCCCAACTCTGGCCGGCCGGAGTAGATCCACGAGCATCTTGATTCTTCATGACCGGGGTCTTGGATCCAGCCATCACGTCGCCGGTGGTGGCGGAATAGGACAGCGGGCGTCGTGCGGGTGGGAGGCGAGAGGAGAGCGCTGGGGCGGAGAGGGGGCGGAGGAGGAGGCGGCGGGTGGGGCGGAGAAGAGGCGGCGGGTGGGGGCGGAGAGGAGGCGGAGGAGGGTGGGGGGGGCGGAGGAGGAGGCGGCGGGTGGGGGGCGGAGGAGGCCAGGTGGGGGAGAGGAGGCGCTGGGGGGGGCGGAGGAGGCGGCGGGTGGGGCGGAGAGGAGGCGGCGGGGGGGGCGGAGGAGGGTGGGGGGGGGAGGAGAGGAGGGAGGCGGGTGGGGGCGGAGAGGAGGGGGCGGGGAGGGTCGTCAGGAGGAAGAGGCGGCGGGGAGGCGTCATGCGGGAGAGGCGGGGTTGGGAGAAGATGACTGCGCGTTGGGGAGAGAAAACAGATGAAGCAATCCAGATGCGGTCACTAATTGTGTAATGGCGGTGGTGGGTAATTTTCCCTAACTCCATGAGGAGATACAAAACTTCGGTTCTGAGTACCTTGAGGAGCTCGAAAAAACGTGGAGCGTGCATTCAACTCCACCTTTTCTTGGAGCGAGTTTTGAGTTGGACCCGTTTGACTAGGCAAGTTTGGAGCGAGTTGAAAAGCTGGAGCGAGCGAGTCCCAAACAGGCCCTTACTCTGTGATTTTGCATGACAAGACAACTGGTGCTGAGTTTCCTGATGAGATCAGGATCAAATCTGTGAATTTCATTTTCATTAGTTAGACATATAAGGGAGATTGGAAGCCACAAAGAGTCAAAGAGCCAAGGCAAAAGTAAAACAATAGGACTGTTCTTTTTGGTTTCGGTTTATGACTTTTGGCGGCTTATGGCTTTTGGTCTATTCGTGTGAGAGAGTACGGAGTAACAGAAACTCACGTATGGTTTTGGCCGATATAAATGGAGTCACTACAGTATATACTACAATCAACTTATAGATCCTGCCTTGAAAAAACACTTCATTTAAAAATTAGTTACTGTAGAAAACCGAAAAGCAACTTTTAGAAGCAGAAAAGAAGAGGCTCAATATTTGCTTAGCAAAAATGAAGTACTAAACAAAGACAATACCATGGATAAATGGGGAAAAATATTTGAAGTAGGCTAGTGATGACATTTCGTATGCTGTTTTCCCTATCCACTACAGTTTATTGACACTTCAGGAGCGTATTGATCATGTAGTCCCTTTGTGTTGCAGGGGCCATTCTAGATATTGTATCTTCATCTACAAAGCTAACAAACTGCATAATAGACATCAATTTAATCCACTTTTACAGATTTCAAATTTGGCGAAGCAGTAATGTAAATCTGAAATTTCACAAAAAAAGAGGTATATTGTAATGTTAAGCTTAATTGCATTTTCTCTGTAAAGAAGAACCTAACTTGCCTCATCTTTTAATATATGATGGGACGAGAACAGAACATGACCTTTCTAAGTGCCCACAAAGTATTAATAAATAAAGGTTTAGTCCTAAAAAAATATAAAAAAAGGCTTGAATGAGCATGCAGCACCTACCTTTCAAATACCGATCCCTCAAGTGAAGAGTAACTGGGAAACTGAAGAGTAGATGCTTGATTTAGGGCGCTAAATGTCTCCAAAATATTATTATCCTAATACCATCATAAAAGAACAATTAGTTGCCAGTTTGTGGAAACAAAATAGGAACTGGATATGGACAACACATAAGTGTTCATGGCCTCTTCAGGGAACAGAACACTGCGGCCATTAGGTCACTGCCTTGCATGAGGCAAGAGAAAAGTACTATTATTTCTAACTTCTTACGGATCATTTTTCTTCCACCAGATATTTAAGTTTGAGGTTGTTACAATGAGTATAAGCAATCCAAATTGATTTTGCATTTCAGCAACTAAACTTGCACGCATGGTTGTCACGGCGGAGTCGGCGACCACGGCGAGTGAAGGGCGCCTGGACGCCTAGGCGACGTCCAGGCGACGCCAGGCGAGCGCCGTATCGGACAGCCGCCGCCTCATATGAGATACCCTCCTCTCACATCCTCGGCCCCCCGCCTCCTCATCACGCAGCCGCTTCCCCGCTTCCCCTCTCCCGACGCCTCCGCCTCCGTCTCCCGCCGCCCGACCTCTCCGCCTCTCCCGTCTCCCGTCGCCGCCTCCCCGCCCGCCTCCTCTCCCGCCGCCGCCTCCCGCCCGCCTCTCTCTCCTCGCCGCCTCGGCTCCCTGCGCTGTTCTCCGAACCCTAGCCGACATCAACATCGGGATCAGGCGAGGCGAGCAGCCATGGCGGCGTCCTCCGGCCGCCAGGACGCCGTGACAACCTTGCTTGCACGTAGACAATCTTACTTATTATTTTAGAAAAACTGAAATTACCTTGCTGACGATCATGCTTACAAGCTCAAAACCAAGACACTGAGCAAACAATGGAAAACGAACTCCTGCATCATTCCTGTCCAAGACATACTAGAAGAGAACAAAGCATGAAAAATAAGAATTAGTCCTTACTCTTTGGTTCCGTTCTTTGCGGGCTAGGACAAATAAGATAGATAATATGAAGTTGCAAAACTGAGATGTGGTATGTTATAGTGCAAGCTGTTGAAGTATAAGTGAATTGCTCATCTTTCCCATAAATTTAAGCTTTTGGGTGATTGATTGGTGTATGCAACTTAATATGGTATCAAAACCAAGAGATTTTGGATTTAAGACTTAGCTGGCATAATTAAAAAAAATAATTACAGCCTACTTCTATTCAACGTCTTAGATCTGAGGTAGCCTACATGTGGGAGGAGTGTTGAAGTATAAATGAGATAGCTTACACGTGAGGGGAGTGTTCAAATATAAGTGAATTGCCCATCTTTCCCATAAGCTTAAGCTTTTGATTGAATTATTTGGTGCATTCAATTTAATACAAACAACTATAGTAGAAGTGAAGAACACATCTTTAAAATGCAGTAGCTATCAATTACAACACGATGTTCAATGAGTACCTGAAACACTTTTTTTATTGTCTCAAAATACAAACCATGCTTCTGTGATCCACCAGTAAACAGTACACCATTCACCAAACTCAATTTCTGCAGTAAAAGAGAGAACGTGTTATGGTCTAATACTCAGAAAAGTACTGTAGCGCGTGTGTATTAGGCATGGTTTGTTATTTAAGAATATATCTATTAGGTGTTTAGCATTATTTATTAGTTAGGAAAGTTATTATTAGATTGGATTGTTAGAGATAAATTTTTTTATAAATTGTTTCTTAGGAGTCAAGTCGGGTCGTCCCTATAAAAGTGATAGCATGTATCTATTATAAGGAAGTAAAGAAGTAAACAAAATTAGTCTCTAACCGGTTGGCTAAAGATCATAGCTTCCTTGTTTGTCGGGAAGAGTCTCGGCCAAGCTTAGAGGGCGATCCCTCGCCTCCTTGGCTAATTAGGCCTCAGAGCCTCGCTAACTTGATAGGGAAGAGCCCTGCTGGCGGTTAGACGAGGGTGAGTGCCCTACCCTTAGTCCTCGGATCCGTATTCAACCAATGACCGCAACATTTGGTATCAGAACCACTCATCATGGCTTATGTTTTCCGCACCATCCCTCTTGGAGAAGTTGAAGGCTAATAGCGAAGAGCAGAAGGTCTTACTCGACATCATGATTGTTGTCAATTGGAATTTCGTTGATCCTCGTCCACGTGACGTGACGTCGTCATCGTACACTCTCATCAATATGTGGCCACCAAGGATTTCAACTGTGGCCACTATCGTAGCTCGAGGATGAGCTATCTCGCCGCGAGGGGTATAATGTTATGGTCTAATACTCAGAAAAGTACTGTAGCGTACGTGTATTAGGCATGATTTGTTATTTAGGAATATATCTATTAGGTGTTTGGTATTATTTATTAGTTAGGCAAATTATTATTAGATTGAATTGTTAGAGATAAGTTTCCTTATAGATTATTTCTTAGAAGTCAAGTCAGGTCATTCTTATAAAAGGGATATCATGTATTCATTATCAATGAAACAAAGAAATAAACAAAGTTAGTCTCTAATCGTTGGCTAAAGATCAGAGCCTCTTTGTTCGTCGGGAAGAGTCCCGACCGAGCTTAGAGGGTGATCCCTCGGCTCCCTGGCTAATCAGGCCTCAAAGCCTCGCTACCTCGACAGGAAAGAATGCTGGCGGTTAGACAAGGGCGAGTGTCCTATCCTAGGTCCTCGAACTCGTATCCAACCAACGACCACAATAGAACCAAAACTATGAACAAATTATCAAAGAGATAAGTAGCGAGTACTACTGCACAAGCAGGGCTACCGAGGAATTAACAGTTGGCCCATTTCCATGAGATCATATGATTGCAAAATACAAACAAGATTTTTAGTAGCGAGAAACATGGTAAGCTAACTGTTCCATCCAGATATGATATAGTCAGATAGTATCATAGGTTGGTTAGACACTAAATGATCAATTCACGACCCAGCTCGCTTTTTTGATTTCCATCCAGATCTGATATAGACAAATACTACCATAGGTTGGTTAGACAATAAATGATCAATTCACGACCCAGCTCGTTTTTCTGATTGGTTAGTATCTCACCAACGACTTCTCCCTAAATATATCCCTCAACACTTGCGAAATCCTAAATGATCAGAATTATCAAATATTCAGGGAATTCAGCTGAAAGCATAATTCAGATTCACACTCCTCTAGATCATTCAATACACATTGAGTTTCCATCCAACTCCAGTCTGATAGGATCAGGATCCATAAGAAGAAACTAAAATCCAATCCAAGCGGTTCAGCAGCTGGTTGAACTCAAGAAGCTCTACAGTGAGCATTCACATGCGTTTCACTGAGACATAAGCGCTAACGCATCATCATATCTCCTTGCTTTGTATTCTGGAGAATCGAATTTTTTGTGGTAGAAAAGAATCGACACGGATAGATGGCAACATATATACTTGCCTAGTAGTAATGATCACTACATCTCTTTGCTTCCTATCCAAAAGAACTGATACATAGGAGTATGTTCCTATGTAATCGCAAGCACGTCACAAGTGTGTATAATTGCAAGCGCATCAAAACTCTCTCTGCAAGATTTGACACACGTAACATGTGACAGTTGAATTGACACGAGGATATGTGAGTACTTAGAATGAGACCGAGGGAGAAGGGGAGAGAAGCACGAAGCTTCTGAATTAAGCACGGACCTCGAGGAGGCGCTCCTCGGGCTCGTTGTAGATGAGCGGGATGACGCGGGCGCCGGCGGACTCGACGAACTTGACGTAGGAGGCGGCGATGTAGGAGGTGGCCGTGGCGTTGCTGATCCTCCCGGACGCGCCGTCGCCCGGGTGCGACACGATGCCGATCACCGGTCGGTCGTACACCGCGGGGTCCGGCGGCGCGTTGCAGGCCCTCTCGATCGGCAGCCGGATGCCAGCCGGCGTAGCCGACGCCGGGGCGAGGAAGGCGAGGAGGAGGAGGAGGGGGAGCAGGTGGGGAGAAGCCATTTGAGCAGGTGACGACGGACGAGAGAGATGGAGTGGCCAAATAAGCAAAAGATATTTTAGTTTGAGATGGAATCTGTCGTTTACTTTACGGTTCCTTAGCGCCTTAGGGTGGAATCATCTTAGTATTATCACGAATTCTTTAGTAATTCTATAAGGTTATCTTGTTTAAATAATAAGTAATCTAAATTATGAATTCAAAATTACTTTAGAAACCAGACTATCACTTAACTCCAGGAACCTGTTTCCCATAGAAAAGGGTGTTACTGAGGAATAGGAATCTTAGTTGTTGCACATTTTACCGTTTGCTTTAATTTTTTACGGTCAAAATTTGAACATTGATAATTCAAAATCCAAAGTATGATTTATTTTAATATTTGACTATCTAATACGAAATTAAAACACTTTTTTTTCAAAATATGAATTTTGAAATGATTTCAAAAATCCAATTTTAAAATTTTGAATCTTCAAATTATGGATTTCAAGAATTTCAAATTTTGACAGTCTACATTTTGGAAATTGGGATTTTGAATTTCAAAAATCCAACTTTTGGAAGTTTCAGGTTTTGGATGTCATAATTTCAAATCCTGAGAATTTAAATTCCAAAACTCAAATGTAAATAGTTTTTATTTTGAAAATCCAAATTCAAACTTTTGAATCTTAAAAATGATTTTTTATTTTAAATTCTGGTAATTTAAATGTAGAATTCAAAAATTAATTTAAAATTTATAAATATTAACCTCTAACCATTCAAATTTTAAATCATGTAATTTAAATTTATGGATATATTGGTTCGAGTTATGAAATATTTGAACTAATGTAAAGAGTATTTTATAGTTTTCTTCAAACTAATCAAATATTAAAATCTTAGATTACTGATAATGTGTTACCAGTAATTAGATTAAGAGGAATGTCTTAGTGCAGGAACGTGAGGTTATGTATCTAGTTGCCGGTGTGAACCGTGAAGGATAAATAATTAGAGAGCCTGTTTTGTCGGTCTGAATATGTTTAATCAGCAAGATGGGCTTTACCGCCCACGTGCTTAACTGAGTACTTTCATTATGTTAATGACCAAGTTATAAGGTGTTATCTTAAAGTATAGATGTTGAGAGGAATGCGAGTCACGCGGAAAATTTTAATAATCTATGTTCTTGATCTGTCATGAAAGGTAGAACGTGCAAATTCGATCTATTTTGAAAACTTGTAAGTGATTTATGCTTTCTTAAGTATAAATCTCATTCTTTATTCATACGATCAACCTAGAATCAGATACACCCCTCAAAGCTAATTTAAATGCCAAGAAAATTAACATGGATTAACAAAAATTCATGCAGTTATTTATTTATTCTTTGTTAACCTAAATTGTTAATTACTCCTATACGTGAGACTCCTTCCGGGATGCAATGGTGCTCACACGTTTCTGAACCTACTCACCTAAGTTGGAGTCTCACTTCTATCTTAAATTTAAAGTATACGGAATAAGCCTTGTCACATCACATCGAAACAAACTAGCAAAATTTCACACGCAATTACGTGGCTATGTTGTATTTATATTAAAACATAGAGTTGTACTTAATATACAACTCTATTGATTATGATTGAAACATAGTTTTATTTTTTACATATGTGATTAATCTACACCATTATAATTTAGATCCACCAATCAAAATTGACGATGTACATCTTTCTCTCTTTTTTTTTGTAAGGAAAGTGAGAGCTTTATTAATTAAGGAGAAACGTTATTATAATCACAAGAGATTGGCTGCCTGACAGTTATTATAATCACAAGAGATTGGCTGCCTGACACAAATAGGAGCTTGATCTCTCCGCACAGCACAATGAGCAAGCTCATGAGCTATTACACTCTCTTTACCTTTTGTACCCACACATCAGGGAGCAAATTCATCAACGCCTTGGTCTCACGGATGAAAGCACCGCATCTTGACCTGTTCTCCGCCATCAACTTCAGAGCAAACACCGGTCGGATGCTTAGCTAGTAGTGCAACTAAAACGCAGCCTCGTACTTGGTCAGACAAATTCTTTTTATCGTTGCAACGGGCTCGAATTTATTCATCAATGATGGTTGGCAAACGAAATCACTCAAGTAGCAGCAAACTCCCCAAAGCTAGCCCCCCCATTGCAGGGCGTTTACACAGCACAGCAGAGTTCATCAAGGCAGAGGGATCAAGCCGAAGCAGCAAGCTTCATCTCCTCGATGGCAGCGGCCAGCTGATCATAGGCTTCCTCCCAGGCAGCCTTCATTTCCGGTGTCCAGCAACGCCGCCTTGACAACCTGCTCATTTCGGAATTGATGAGATCGACATTTTTGTTTCCTTCGATGTTAATTACTTTTCACCGAGTGATGAAATTTGCGAACTTGCAAGGTTGAATATTCCTCGAAATGCGCATCGGCGACGCCCGCCTTGGCTTTCACATCTCCGGTCTTCCTCAGCTGTGTTGCAGACTCGCACGCCTGAATTAAGACCAAAACAACCAAATTCAGAGCACGGTGTGTTAGTTTTAATCTAAATCTTAAAGCATAAACATTAGTCTTAATCCCTAGACTCAATTCAAGAACACCTAGCTGAAACATTAGAGCGGAAAACATGAGTGCGTACCCGAGTTGGAGAAGCCATCAGGGTGAAGGAGTAGATGCGTCCGAGGTCGGTGATGATGACGTCGCAGTGGCCGGAGGTCGAGGTGGCCGACGGTCGCGGTGGCCGGAGGTCGAGATCTTCGTTCACCGCAACGCCCGTGAGAGATCGGGTGTGTTAGAGTTTGTTTGAGGCAAAAGCTACAGCCATTAACGCCTCTGCGAAACTCTCTATTTCTTATGGTATTGGGTGACCGGGACCTCAACTAAAAGCAGTTGGAAGCGCCTCCGATCAAGGCGCATGGATGAGACCGAGTCTCCCTGAAATCTCGGAGGCGGTTAGCCTAGAGATCAACCCAACATTCTCCCCTTTGATCGTAAGGCTAACATTATAAGCTCATCCTTTGATAAAACAGCATACCAAGGCAATGTGTTGCATGGTCAATAAAGTACCATACAACCTCAGTACCTATAGTGTACTAATTTTATCTGAGAATGAATATTCATTATTCTTAATGGGAGTTGGTTTGTTTTAGGTCCTTTTATCCAGAATCAGAGGCTTTCCAATAAACCCACGCCGGCAACATGATCACGAAAAATACTGGGTGGTAAGCCTTTAGTAAGCGGATCCGCAAGCATTAACTTAGTATTAATATGCTTGATACTTATGGTTTGATCCTGGATTCTATCTTTCACAACATGATACTTAATGTCAATGTGTTTGACAGCGCCACTTGACTTGTTGTTATTTGCATAAATGACTGCGGGTTCATTATCGCAGTATAAAATGAGTGGTTTAGATATGCTGTCTACCACTCTAAGTCTCAGGATATAATTCTTAAGACATACTGACTGCCTTGGTAGCCTCATAACATGCCACAAACTCAGCTTGCATCGTTGAAGATGCCGTGAGGTTTGTTTGGAGCTTTTCACGAAAAAAGCTCCTCCAGCGAGTGTGAAGATGTAACCTGACGTGGATTTCTTAGTATCAACACATCCCGCAAAGTCTAAATCCGAATAACCAATAACATCAAGGTTATCAGAAAACTTATATGTGAGCATGAAATACTTAGTAGCTTGCATATAACGCAAAGCTTTCTCAATGGCTTTCCAGTGGTCTAGTTCTGGATTTGACTAATATCTGCCAAGCATCCCGGTTACAAAAACAAAATCAGGGCGTGTACTAACTTGAGCATACATGATGCTTCCGACAGCTGAAGCATAAGGAACCGACTTCATCTGATCAGTTTCAAATTGGTTCCATGGACATTGAAATGTCCGGACTTATCACCCTTAACAATAGGAGCAAAGTGAGCTAGAGCACTTATTCATATTGTATTTCTTTAGTACTCGTCAACATATGCATTACGAGATAAACATAATATTCCTTTAGACCTATCTTGGTGAATTTCAATGCCAAGAACATAAGAGGCATCACCGAGATCAAAATTGGATGAAAGAAATCTCTTGGTCTTAAACAGCATATCCTTATCGCTGCTAGCCAATAAGATATCATCCACATAAAGTACTAAGATGGTAGATTTATGTCAGACCCGGATTTTTCAATCCGAAATCTCCTGTGATTTAATGCACTATTCCCTGGATCAGTAGATAGTGCCCACAGTTACAGAAAATGAATATCAAATACATACCATACGGAAGCATAAATAAAATAGTAACTTACTCATGGGCCGATTAGGCCGAAATCAATAAATTGCAGCAGCGGAAGAACGAAGCACGGTGAACCTCGGGACTTGCCCACAGCGACCAAGCGGAGGTTCGCGACCTAACCCTTGACATCTTCATCTTCTTCACCTTTCGGACCTGTAAGCATTGGCGATGCGTAGCCATCAAGCCTTGATTACGGATTAGTTATGAGGCGGTGTGAGCACACTAACCACCGTGCTCCGCGAGCCAATACACAGAATGCAAATATATAGTATGCATGGCTTATCAAAGGAAAGGCTCGGGTTGTTTTATTTGCCAGAAAACGCTTTCGGTAGCATTGTTATTATTAGACCAGCGTGTTATTACTGCTACCTAAAACTTCACACGGCGATTGCCAAATTGACTCACTTCCTCCAAATGCCATAATTGACTTAATCCCCAAAGACACAATTTTCTTACTAAATGTCGTCTAAGACTCCAAACTATGAGTGGCATCATTTAGCTAATCCACCGATCGAACCCTTTATACATATATACATTCATTCTGAATCCACCAATATCTTCACGTATTCCGAATTCATACTAGTCCAATCTTGTAATCAATATTCACCAACTTCCTACTTCTGAATTCCAATGATTCCTTAATAGGATTACTTTTTAATCCACCGACATCATTCATATCAGAACTTTCTAACAAATCAATCCTTTCTGCTAATGATCCAAAACCATAAATTACTCTTTTCATACTCACCCTTATTTTCATTATTTATCTCTAACTAATTCATCAATACCTCTGCACCAAGAATATCATTAATCTAGTTTATGCTTCAATTATCATATCTCCAAATTTCCTCAAATTCAAATCATCTATCTAGATCAATTCCTGTTAATCCCATTAAATCCAACAATTACCTTTACACTCTTCTAATTCTCCAAAATCATTGATCCAGATTATACTCTGGTAATTATTATTCCTCGATGTACCCAAAATTCAATTCATCCTTCCAGTATTTTAATCAAATCCTATCAATCACATTATTACTAACATCTCTCAAGAATTTATATTAGTGTCGTAATCCAACAATTTCTTTTGCACACTCTAATCTTCCAAAAATCACTTAAATCATCTTTCTAACCCATCCATTCATATAGACTCCACCGATTTATTTCTCCTAATCCCCTTTCTAATATTCTCCTTTTATAATCGGCATGAATCCACCAATCATCGTTATGTATTTACATAGCAGTCATCCTCTTTTCCTACGACTCTATTTATTCTTCCTGTTATTTTACTTTGTAAAGAAGAAGCTTTATCATCGTTTAGCTTTTGAAATATAATACATAGAAATTCCCTGAGACTTAGCAGTTTGAACAAAACGTAATATATATGAGAATGCAATAACGATGGCGATTGATTCCATCCACCGTTACATGGCATCGCACCATATGCTTAATCCTTGACGTTATAGCCGCTTAACTTACCATTGGGACGACACCGGGACAACTCAAACCAGGCCTTGCGCCTTCACTTTTCCATTCCCACCCACAAATCATTTTGAAAGAACTATATCGGTTAAGTTTCCCATGTCCGCCTTGACCGTGGGCACGGCTATTCGAATAGTTTTGACTCTGCGAGTTTGTACACTTTCACCTGGCGATAATCCACTGTTGCCCCACGATTCCATGGTCGGTGGTCAAATAGATTATCACATGACTATTCGAGATATCTAGTTCCTCTAGTCATCTCACCCTATGGGAAGCGCCCACTGCGGTGGGTCCCATACGTTGCGGGATGTTCACCACGGCTACCGGCATTATTCGGCTCCACTCCCTCAATGCTAGTACGACGGTGAACGTCACCCTCCACTCGGTGTCCCTTTAGGCCTCCTTTGCCCTTGCATAACCACTTCTATCCACTACGGTGAGATGAGTCGGGAGTTTCGATACCGCTACTTAGCCAAGTTGTAATTCTGAGACATGTGGTGCCTTTGTTTCGTGGGAGATCATGACAAGATTCAGTCCTTAGTATTACAGGCGGTTCTACCACACTCCATATTTGTGCTCCCACCGCACCACATACCGACCCCAAATCATCCCCCGAGATAGTCAAGCAAGTTGAGGTTTTGGGAGCATAAAATAATCATGTCCAACACAAATACAGTCATTATCACCATGATCGCCCAAACCATTTCTCATGATTGAAAATGTTGATGAGACTTGGGGCATTTCAGCGCCCCGAGTGTCTATGCAGCACTAAACATGGCATATAATTACGGACTTATTTTCGAAAGGATACTATTATAATTTTTGCTAGGGCGACAAGGTTCGCATAATCAATATTCAATAGGGGGTATAATATTAATCAAGGCAACAATAGGCATATACTAGAAGCTTGAATTAAGCATGTATTTGTACATAAAATAACGACATGCAATTTGATAATTTAAACAAAAGTAATTTGCGAAAATGTAGGTTCAATATGATCAAAGTATTGACTACTTTGGCGCGGTTCACCGCATGATCCGGAGCTCACACAATGCTTCCTCCGGAGCTTCGGTATTTATCTTTACTTTTATCTTGATCACGCTTGATTCCTCGATTCTTGGGACTTGAGTTCTAATTACGTGCTAAGCGAACACGAATAAAAGCGAATAACTCAAAAGATCGAATAAATCCAAATAAACTCGATTTTATTCTTGTTATGAGTTAATTGGTGTCTTGAGGCAAGGTCGGTAGTAGAATACGACGACTCAGCCTTTTTATTAATAATCTCTTTTTATTATTTTACATTTATTTAGGAAGTTCCATGAGGTAGGTTAGACCTATGAATTGGTGTATTTTGTCGGGTGCTAATGCTCAGGGCATGCGATATATACATATATATATATATATATATATATACACATATATATACATAAGTAATGTTTGCAAATTTTAGCTTATCGAGCTAATCTCATAGTTTATATTTTTAGCATTTTGCGGTATGATATTTTATGCATCTTTATCACTAGTCTAAGCTTAATTTGAACTCGAATCTATTTAGACTAGTCCTAACTGGTTAAATACATTTGTGCTCGATGTTATTATCTATTTAAACCTACATTAGGAATTAACTAATACCACTATTCTTATTTTGTCTATACTTTAGTTATTATTAGGCTTACCTTTAGATTTTTAATTTAAACTTATTTATCTGGCAAGGCTTGGTATACGGATTCATGTTTTAATATAACTATTAATTAAACCTACCAAGGGAATTTGTTTAACAACGGTAGGTTAAATGTTGGTGTACATATTATAATCAAGTGTAATTTTTAGTGAGTTGGAATATTTATCCAAGTCATATTTCTTTACTATTGCTTCGAATTAATAATTAGCCTCTTATCCAATTCTAATATTATTAGAGTCTAAAGATTAGTGCTTTAGGGTTTACACTTGTAATGATTAATTTTATATCATTTGCCATCATGCAATGGTTCATAATTTATTGCTTAGAGTAACCTTTATTTTGTAAACCATCATGAGCATAAATATACACAATATTTCTAGTTAATGTCTTACTATACCCAAATCAGGAGTTAAGTCCTAATATGAAAGGTTAAAGGCATGTTAGCTATTAAATTGAAGTTTTTAATCCATGACTGAACATTAAATAAGCTCATTTATACCCTAATAAATTTTACCATCTTTTATTAATTATTTCGGATTTTTTTCTGATCTTCCTTCTTACTGTAGCTCGGCAAAGCAATCAAAGAAAAAAAAACTATTTTAATTCGGCCGCAGGGGGGAATCGAACTCAGGCCAGCGGAATGGTAGCGAACGCTGCTAGCCAGTCTGGCCTTGGGTACTTCGCGACTGAGATGGGGAAGGCTAACCACTTGAGGTGAGGAGGGTGGGCAAAAGCAGGAGGCCGCCACAAGACGATCTTGGTGTCGCCGTGACGAGCAGTGGTGGGAGGTTGGTCAAGCGGTGAAATGGAACCCCGAGAGGCGAGGCTGAAGGGGATGTGGCGCACTCGGAATGGCGGCGGGCGGCGGAAGACAATGCGGCCGGCGGCAAGGTGCTTCAGGCGGTGGCCGTGGTGGGGAAAGGAGAAATCGGCCAAGCGCAAGAGCGAGGGGTTGTGGGGATGCTTACCATGCGTTGGGCCGAGCGGAGCAAGTCCGAGGAAGCCGTGGCGTGAGTGGGCGGGCGCAAAGGGTTCACGTCGCCCGCGAGTTGGGGAGGAAGCTCCGGCGGTTGGAGGATTTGTGACACGAAGAGTCGCTCCCACCGCGAGGTGGAGAGAGCTCGGACCGACGAGGCTGGCGGTGAGATTGGTGGCGGCCGACTTTGGGGAAGGAAGCCACGCCGCGATCTCGGGGCTCTTGGGGCGATTCGCCGTGGTGGGAGGACGAGGAGATGGCGGGGTTGCGGGAGGCACGGGGCTCCTTTATATGCACGGAGGCGGCCGGGCGGCGGAGGACCATCGGTCCTTGCTCGGGCGAGGCTCGGCTGCAGCGGCGCGACGAAGCAGGCGCGCGGGGCTCGGCGCGCGCAGGCAGAGAGAGCTGCAGAGGAAAGATCGGCGAGGAGAAAGGGAAGAGGTGACGCGGAGGAAGCGTAGCCGCAGGAGGGAGGCGAGGGAGAGAAAGAAAAAAAAAAGAAAGGAGCGGGGCGAGCGCGTCCGGGAAGGAGGAAAGAAGAGAGGAGGGAGAGGTGGCCCGCGCGGCAGAGAAAGAAGGTGGGTGGGGAAAAGAAAGGAGGAGAGAGAAAAAGATATGGGGCCCACATGCCATAGAGAAAGAAGAGAAGAGAGGAAAAGATTTAAGCACAATTGTAGAATCTGAATTTTTAAATTTTTAATTTCTATTTCATGTTTAAGATTATTGACTTTTAATTGTTGCAAATTTTAATCCAAATCTTGGTTCAATTATCTAGATACAAAATTTAATATTTCTCTATTTTCTATTTTATTTAATTTTGCCCTTGGATTTTGATTTTGATATTACTTTGCTATGAATTTGTATACATAAATTTTGTTTTGAATGCCCAGTCTGATAATCTATAAATGTGTTTAATTACTTTTTTTTTGTTGCATTTTATTGACTTGAGTCTGAAATTCAAGATTTTGATATTTTGAACTCATGATCTTATTATTATTATTATTATTATTATTATTATTATTATTTTGAGATTATCCTTGATTACTAATTTGCATGCCTCAAAACTCAGAAATGTCTCCAATAATTATTCAGAAGAAATTTGGGATGCTAGCAAAATGTAAGAAAAGTTTTGAAAATTTCATATTTTTAAATATCCAAATTTTGGGATGTTACAATTTACTCCCCTTGAACTTAATATACATGCAGTTATCAACTTTATTTTCCATAAAATCAAAACTTCTTATGATTTTATCAAAATTTGAGATACCACTGCCTCGACACTTATTTTAAGCCATAAATGGATTTCTTAAGCCGTTTAACATCCATCGATGCGACTCTAAATCATAATGAGCTACAAGTGCCATAACAATTCGAATGAATCTTTAGTTGAGACGGAAGAAAAGGCGTCATTATTGTACTTCCTCTCTTTGTGAGAAGCCTTTTCCTATAAGCCTTGCTTTGAATCTTTTGATATTTCCCTTAGAGTCATGTTTTATTTTATAGACCCATTCGACCTCTTGTTTTGACTCCGTCAGGAATTTCTACTAAGTCTCATACATCATTAGTGCTTATAGACTTTAGTTCATCCTTAAATATCTTGAATTCTTAAATTGTGCTGATTTTCAACTTCATCCTTAAATATCTTGAATTTGTCGAGTGATTCAATGCGATCTTTAATGGGGAAAAATAAAAACATAACGGGAGAAAATATTAGCGAATGTGATGAAAGAATCAAAACCATCCACTGATGTCACAGGAAAAGGACCACAAATATCAATATCATCAGTGAATGTGATGAAAGAATCAAACCATCCACTGTGAATTAATTCTAAGAGTCCTGTACTGTGAGTAGTTCCCTTCTATATTTGTTTTATTTTCCTTTAATGCAATCGGTGCGTTGGTGCGAGTCAAAGAAATCTAAAGGTGGAGAATTTATTCTTTAATGAGACACTACATTCTCCCCTCGAAATGTGGACTAAACGACAGTGCCACAATTTCGAAGAAGTCTCATCATTAGTCTAAAGATACAGGGAAGTAATTAAGAGGAAGCATATATAGCTTTTCTTGTCAAGACCATCACCATTAAAATTAATACATTTATTGTCTATAGAAATACATTAAAACTAAGAAAATTTACACAGTTTTTCTAAAAATGCCCTGGCTGTTTGCAGAAGTGGCATTCTCCATATCTTTGGATGTTGCAGCGGAAGCAATATGAGGCTTTGGTGCATTGTGCACTCTAGGCCCCGATTTATCTGAGTTAGAGGAGAAATGCAGCTTCTTCTTATATTTGAAGTTCCCTTGGAACTTCCTTTTATGAGAGCCACCAACATTAAAGGCAAAATCTTTCTTTTCTGTTCTTATTCTTTCTTCCTCCTGAACACACATGGCGATCAAGTCGCTCATGCTCCACTTCTCTTTCTGAGTGTTGTAATTAATTTTAAAAGCGG
Source organism: Bonia amplexicaulis (assembly GCA_036346245.1). NCBI lineage: Eukaryota > Viridiplantae > Streptophyta > Magnoliopsida > Poales > Poaceae > Bonia > Bonia amplexicaulis. The sequence goes on from CM070749.1 coordinate 12,843,947, forward strand.
TGTACTCAGAAGGAAGTGATGTCATAATGAAATGAACCAGAAAACCGTTAGAAATTGCCATGTCCATGCACTTGAGTTTTTCTGCCATATCAGTCATCATCATGATATGCTCTCTAATACTGCCAGACCCATCATATTTAGAGGTTAAGAGCCTCTGAATTAAGGTGCTGGCATAAACTTTAGTTGAACATTTGAATTTCTCCTCAATTGAAGCCATGTAATCTTTAGCTTTTTCAGAATTGGGAATTACTCCCCTAATCATGACTGAAATTGAGGTTTTCATAATCATAAGTGACAAGCGGTTAGATCGTTCCCATTTCTCAGTATTTTCATCATAAATTTTCTTCTTCTCAGCAAAGTTCTCCTCACCCTCGGTGGGGGGAACGGGAACGTCTACTCTTTAGGGCATAATCAAGGTCCAAAATGCCAATGACAACATAAATTCGCTCTCTCCACGAGGAAAAATTACTCCCCGTGAGTTGCTCAATATTATCAATTGTGGCGGCAATGTTTGAAGTATTAAGTGCTGAATTTCAATATACAGGGCCAAAAAATAGAATCATCATAAATATTTATATTGCATGCAATTAACCCTACGTTGGTCTGATTAATAACATGCATAAATTTACAGTTCTAATTCATGTCACCGTTGGGCAGAAAATGAAAAAGAACTGAATAACTATGGCGACATACGATTATAATCAACGTTGGTCAGAATATAATCGTATGAATACATAATGCCAAAATTAATCGTAAAGTATCAAAATTAAAATATCTCGTTGGCGACATATGATTATAAATGACGTTGGTCAGAATATAACCATATGTATACATAATGCCAAAATTTGATCATGAAAACTTTAAATTTAAAATATCTAATTGGCGACATATGATTATAAACAACGTTGGTCAGAATATAACCATATGCTTACATAATGCCAAAATTAAGCATAAAATTTCGAAATAAAATATCTCATTGGCGACATATGATTATAAACGACGTTGGTCGAATATAATCATATGTATACATAATGCCAAAACTAGCATAAATTCTCAAATTAAATATCTCGCTGGTTCAACTTAAATTTGAGATTATTTATAACAATAACGTAATTATTCATCATAATTAGGGCCTCTGGAAAATAATTAAAACACTACATAATAATAGACTAAGACAAAATTTAGATGCACTGAAAATAAAAAAATATATAATTTCGGTCGAAAATTGGGCCCCAAAGGAATTTTAGGCGAAAAAGACCTCAAAAGAAAATTTGGGCCAAAAATCGGTCCAAAAAGAAAATTGAGCCAAACCGCCCCGAGAAGAAAAAACGGACCTAAAACCAAACCCTAATGAAAAAACAAATGGGCTGATTTTCTTGACGTAAATCCCCACGGTATCGGTTCCTTAAAGAAATCGGGCTAAAAATCAGCCCCAAAAGAAAATTTTGGTAAAATACATGGCCTAAAGATTCCTTGGGCAAAAATTGCCAAGCAGGCTATTTCATTTGCGCATGGCACACTGCCGTGAAAATGGCCAAAACGCCCTCGGCCCAACTCACGCTCGGGCGCATGGATGGTGCGGCCAGAGCTTGGCGCACCACAAAAGCGGCCTCGAGGCGCGCCGTCGGATCTAGATCCGGCGGTGAGAATGCATCCGACCCATAAACAATTCGCCCAAAAGTAGACAACAGCGGATCGATCCAACGGCGAAATCGCGCCACGGGACTTAAAGGTCCTAAAACCCTAACCCTAAAACATTTGCACCGTTCCCACGAAAAAGCGGATCGTGGGAGAGGCGGCGAGAGAAGGCGGCGCAAGGCGGCGCAAGGCGAGGCGGCCGGCGGCGCGGCGACATCGGCGGCGGCGGCACGCTTCGGGCGGCGCGCGGCGCGCGCGCCCGGCGGCACGCAACGCGGCACGGGGCGGGGCTGCCGGCGGCCCCGGGCGGCTAAAGCGGCGGTCCCGGAGCGACTAAAGCGGCGGCCGGGCGGGCTAAAGCGGAGGCACGGCCGCGACCGACGATGGCGCATGGCTCGAGCAAGAGGCAAAGCGGCGCGCCCTAGGCGGCGACCAGCGGGCTAACGACGGCGGCAAGGCCCTCGGCGGTCGGCGGCCTCGGAGCGGCTAAGGGCGGCGGCGGCGCCGAGAACTCCGGAAAGACCGTCGATCCATTTTTTTTTTATTGTTCTTTTTGCTGCGATCTATGATCCAAAAGGGTTTGGGGTGGGGATATATGGGGATTTTCTTAGGATTCACCTCCTTCTAAATTTCGATCCGATCCAAAAACCGAACCGAGGTTCGAGAAAAAAAATTTCTAGGGTTCATGATCGAGTCTAGTGGCTCGATACCATTGTTAGTTTTAATCTAAATCTTAAAGCATAAACATTAGTCTTAATCCTAGACTCAATTCAAGAACACCTAGTGAAACATTAGGCGGAAAACATGAGTGCGTGCAGGAGTTGGAGAAGCCATCGGGGTGAAGGAGTAGATGCGTCCGAGGTCGGTGATGATGACGTCGCGGTGGCCGGAGGTCGAGGTGGCCGACGGTCGCGGTGGCCGGAGGTCGAGATCTTCGTTCACCGCAACGCCCGTGAGAGATCGGGTGTGTTAGAGTTTGTTTGAGGCAAAAGCTACGACCATTAACGCCTCTGCCGAAACTCTCTATTTCTTATGGTATTTGGGTGACCGGGACCTCAACCAAAACAGTTGGAAGCGCCTCCGATCAAGGCGCATGGATGAGACCGAGTCTCCCTGAAATCTCGGAGGCGGTTAGCCTAGAGATCAACCCAACACGGTGAGGATACAACAGATAAAGAGGAACACAGAGACTGCCAAAATCCACACCGTACTGCTCAAAGCTATCAAGCTGTTGCCTACGAGAGGGGCCATTGCTTACCATGACAAAGACGGTCACGGCATGTGCCATGAGCTTTGGGTGGTTCTCGAGTGGCACATCGCCAGAATCACGCAGGAACGAGAACATTTGCTTTGCAGCTGGTGCAATCTCAAAGATCCTTTCGTGTGACAAAATGCATGGTTACAGTGATACATCATGATGCCAACGCGTCTCTGTAAGAACTAATTTTCGATTAGGAGAAAAATAAATAACTACGCAACCCCATCATAACATGGTAGTAACTAGTAAGGACTAAGAACACGTGAACAGTTCAGTGAAATGATCCACAGATATACTCATTAAGTTGGAAAATCCTGAACAATGCAAATAAAGTTCACCTGAAGAAGAACTTAAGAGCAATAGATTCAGAGTCCTTCTTCATGGCTTTCCATGAGCGTACGACCAGCTCCTCTTGCGTCTCACTGAACCCCATTCTCTGTTGCTCTTTGTGTTCTTGGTGTGGTCCTCACTAGTATGAGATCTGATCGTTTATATAGGAAGCAGGTGCCTCTCTAGCACGAGAAGAAACTAGAAGCTCATGCAATTATTTTAGATGTGGCCCTTGAACGTGCGAACGACCCAGAGACATCTGATCTGAAGAAAAACTAAGCTATCCTGGTGATTCATGCCCTGCCAGACCAACGGGGCAAGGATCACCTCAAGATGCCAGACCAACGGGGCAAGGATGACCTTTGGATGAAGTATCCGACTTTTGCTAGGCCCGTTTGGCGTCGCAACGACTTTTGGATTTCAACCGGCCGCGACACCTATATGTTATTACCTTCTACAAACTATGATGTTGGACTGTCTCCTACACCTTATGTCATCTACAAACTACCTTTTGCGATCGTCAATGCTTCAGTTCGCCCAGCACAACGGTCGACCTACAGGTCGTCACCTTCAAACGGCCAAGCCGTCACATGAATGCAGAGCACGTTTTGCACTGTTTCTATATGGCAGGGGCCCCTTCTTGGAGTATAGTATGCCCAAACAAAACAAAGCCTGGTGGAGCCTCCTTTGCTGGGCCCAAGACAATTGCTCACCGCAAGCCACCCCCACCACGCTGCCGAGCCCGAAAATGGAGCTGGAACACACAATGATGGGACCTAGGCTAACCATCCTATCCTGGAATGTTAGGGGGCTAATCGTGACATTCAATAGGGATAGAAATGGCAGCAGATAATCTGTTTTATCTAATATTTATATTTAAAAAAACATAAATATAATAAGCAAAATTAGTATCCGAATTAAAAACAAATACAAATACTATCCGAAATTTTTTAGCGAATATGAATGTGGTATGCGGAATGGCAGTGAATACGAATATAGATATTATCCGGATTCGTAGTTAATTTTAGCCTGTGCAAAAACATCATGTCGATGTTTTAATATCAATCTTACGTATGATTTGTTTAGATTCAGGGATTCTCTCAATAGACCTAGAGTAGCACATGCAGAGTAAAGACACGAGAATCTTTATCTAGGTTCGGGTCTTCTCTTAAGAAAACAATAACCTTATGTCTTGTGTAATTGCTAATCACCAGAAAAAGAATTACAACAGATAATCATACGAATGGCTAGCATTGACGTTAATTTATATATAGATAGTAAAGTGACAGCCGTTGTCCCGCGCTAGAAGACGTCTCAACGCTTCGGATGATAACCGTCTGACGGAAATTACTGTCAAAGAGACATAAAAGGCCATTCACCATGTAGCGGTTGTTGTCAGAGAGATCGTGTGCGGTTAGTAGATAAACACACGTTCTAACCATCTTGTCAGATGAACTAACAATGTAGTTCATCGTTGTAGACAGGTTGGTTGGAGATAAATTTGTTATAGCAATTCCCACGACCAAATAGTGGTCACAGTAAGACTTACGACTGCGTGGCTTTAGAATGACTTACGATCAGAGGAGTAGTTGCAGTAGAACTTACGACTATCTGGTCGTAGAAGAATTTACGATAAAGGGGTAGTCACAGTAAGACTTAGACTACGTGGTTATAGAAGGACTTACGACCAAAGGATAGTCGCGGTAAGTCTTACGACCATGTGGTCGTAGAAAAGATTATGATTATATGGTCGTAGAAGAGCTTATGATCATTCTATCATATTTACCTCTTATTGATAAGGGGTATATTTAAGGAATATAATGATGTAATAATTTAAGAAATATTCTATCCTCATCGCATCCCACCAGTCCAGCTCACAGGTCGCATCCTAGCCTAACTACTCAAGACCACATTCATTTAGCCTGAAACAAGTGTTATTTCATTTTGTAGTCGATGCTTAGTTATATTGTATACTGTATGCATATTCTAGCCTCTATCCACTACGCAGTACATTGTCACTTAGAAAATAGTGGTTTGTTATGATTCAAGTTACCACCATTCTCATGATATATAAATATGTTCCACCTGAATTTGTCGCTAAAGTTGTAGGATATTTGCATTCGACCGAACTGGTCAGATATTTGATTTAAATTCGTATTCGTTACAACATTAGATTCATATTCAAGAATATTCGAATTAGTATTCGTATTTTTTAAAATACGAATATGGTAAAAACACTATTCGATTCGTATTTGATCCGCTTCCACTCCTACCATTCAATATACATCCGTTATATTGCACTGTAACCGTACCATTCAACATTTTATGTACATCCGTTGCCTTGTTACAGTCTGCGGACCAATGTACAGTTTGCACCGACCCCGATTCAGACCTGAGGAGCCTTTACAACTGCCAATCGCACACAAGACTCATCAACGATCGATCGATGTTTACTGAAATCTGTGTAGCCTTCACTTCTCTGTAACCATGGAGCCTCGACCCCACCTGATTCAGTTCTGCTCTGTTGCTCGTTACTACGAGACGAGATCACGTGACGAGCAGCAGCAGCGGGGCAGAGCTGGCCATTGGGGTTGTACAATTCACACTTCACCAGCTACTGTCACCCTGCTAGCTACAGCTACATATGCGCGCGGTAGGCTCTGCTCATCTAGCTTCTTACTTTCTTTTTCTGGAGATGTGGTTTTTTCAGACTTTTTTTGGTCTTTTCTTTTTTTCCCTTTTTCTTTTATTATCCATGATAATATAATATTTTTTATTTTTTAAATTTGATCGTGCTGAAAAAATTACCAATAGCTACAATGCATTTTCGATCGCCATAGTACAAAATAAATAATAAGACATTGTTTTTAAGCCCAAATGAGCACCATCTTAGTCTTTCGTCTTTTGTTTTTTTCTCTTTGAGTCAAAATAATGGGGCGATTTGTTGAAACAGATTCTTCAAACGGTTTTCTGAGGCTAAAATTGTGTACTTCGTTCGCGTCGACGTCTTTACCATCCGCTACCGTTTAGAAAAATATAGATAAAAACATCACCCGTAGCAAAAAACCATCAGACACAATCCAAAATCATATGGTGTAGTCTCTTCTAGTATCCCCTTCACCTTCCTGCATTTTCACTGCTCCAGGTTGACGCGCATACAACATCCAGCCATCCATGCGATTATTGCACAATAGCCTTCTCATGTCAGGAACTCATTCATCCGATCGATGCGGTATTATGTTACCAAGCATCTAATCTTGCTTCATTTCATCATTTGTTGATGTTCAAATTATATCAAGTTTCAAAATTAGACAAAGGGCTCTGTCTAGAATGAGGGGAAGGTGCAGGACTTTTTGAATCTATTCATATTGGCTTTGCCTTATAAATAATAACAGCTTATAGAGAGAGACACTCTCGTGTGATTTTGGCTGATATAAATGAAATCATTATAGTATATACTACAATCGACTAATAAACTCCATCTTAAAAAGACATTCCGTCAGAAAGTTAGGTACTATAGAAAATATATTTACTATAAAAAACAACTTTTAGAAATCAATACGAATATGACACTCTTGTTTTGTATCAGACTTCCTAGCCGATTTATTGTTACCCCCCCGACGACGTAAAGAGTGCGGCGGTGGTGTTAGTCGGTCAGTCGGTAGTCGCAACTCTGGAAGCAAATCCTCTACAGTAATTGCAGAGGAGAACAGTTTCTACAGCCATTTGAGGCCCCAATCCAACTAGCTTACAGCTTAAGTTTTCTGGCTATGTCTTTTAGTTTATAGCTAAAATTATATTGTAGTGATGATTAGTTTTTTCTAAGAAAAAATAATGAAAAAATAAAAAATATTATATCGTCACGAACATGCAAAGGAACGAGGAAGGAAAAAGAAAATGCAAAAAATCGAAAAACCAAAAAGCCAAACAAAACTAAAATTAGTATCTGACACGTTTTAATTGACTTTTGATTTAAATAAGTGAAAAATTAAAATAAATCAGAAACTAAAAGAGGCCTCTGTCCGCAAGACGCGGTACTGCTGTGGATACACCAGCATTTTCTCTGTAGACGCGTAGCACTGTAGCATTTACTGTAGTTGTGGATCTGTAGCGCTTGATCTGAGCTCTTGCTTTTCAATCCGATGGTGGGGAACTGATCCTAATGCACATCAATGTAGATCCGACGGTGGGGAATTAGACCATCAATGCAGAGGATCCGTTTCCGGCGGGGCAGATGCACGATGCACCCACCGCACGGCGCGCGCCCCAACCGGACCCGACGCACCGTCGCCATCATGGAGAGCGTGACGCTTCCGCACTGAAACAGTGAAACTTAGCGGCAGCCGCGACGCGACTGCAAAAGCGGCGAACACCACACGAGCCTCTACCCTGCGCCGCTCCCCTCCGTCCTCCCCCGCGTCGCTTTCCTCCCTCTCGTCTCGTCACTCCAACCAACGCCACGGCGCGGGAAACAGAGCCGGGTAAAAGCGAGCGAGCAGGACACCCCGCCTCGCGCTCGCCGCCCGCCATGGCCGGAGCCGGTGCGCCCTTCTCCATCCGGTACCCACCACTGCTTACCCTACCATCTACATTGCGCAACCACGCGCGGGTGGCGCTCTGATCTCGTGCCGTTGTTTTGTTCTGTTGCTGCATTAACGAAGGGGGTATGCGGTGCGGGCGCGGGCGGGGGCGGCGGAGGAGGGGGCGCTGCCGCCGATGGAGGTGAGGCGGTTCCGGTGGTGGGCGAACGAGGCGGCGCTGGCGGCGGAGCAGGAGGAGGGGGAGGCGGAGGAGGAGAGGAGGATGGCGGCCAAGCGGCGGAAGCGGTCCATCGTCGAGCTCTTCGCCACCGTGCCGCGGGTCGCTGGAGGCGAGGGGCTCGGTAGGGGGAAGAGGGTGAAGAGGAAGCTAGACAAGGGGGAGTTAGTGCTTGGGGTTAAGACGAAGAAGAAGGGGTTCAAGAAGGAGGTCTCGATTGAGATTGGTGTGAGAAAAAAGGTAAGGTTTTAATGGTCAACTAGCACACACATTGCAATATTGCATTGAGTTGCATTGCTTGGATTCGGAATGCGTTTGTGTCGGATATGATAGAATGTTTAGGCGTGTAGAACGTTTGCCATGTATCGTTTTGGGGTATCTACAGGACTCTCGGGGGCGTAGAAGCTTATATATAGCCAATGGAGAAGTGGTTTTGCAAGCATTTGAAAGTAGATGAAAGGACAATGGCTTGCCGGGAAGCTTGAATTCAGGAGTCGCAATTGAGAGTTAGATGTGGATTTGTGTTGAATGCGCTCACCCTTTTCCTCTGTGTGTATGTGCTTAATTAGTTTATGGTCATCCGTGCTTGGTTCACTACTTGCTGAGAAACTACTAGACAGCCAAGCTGGAGATTTGTACGTGGATGTACATTATATAGTAGGTTCACCCAAGTGCCCAATTGTATTACAAAATAGTGCTAAGTATAATATTTATTAGCATACCAATCGGTAAATATATCAAAACATTAAACTTAGCGACTGTCTTCGTATGTTTGTTGTAAGAAAGAGTGAAGGCAGCTTCTTTCTTGTTGTGTTGTTCCATGTCTTCTGGATCCGACGCTTATGCATCACATTTTGAAATATTGACTAAATGGTATTCTATATAGAAGTTGCCGTAGTATGGTTGACTGACTATTTGGATGCAGCAACTGGGATTGGAAATGCCTTTTTTTGACCAAATGATTGTAGCTATATTATTTCCTCAAGTAGTATAGCGATGTACTACATGAAACTAGACAGAATGGTGCAAGCGATGGAAGCACCCTACTTGATCGGTTCAATTCGCTGAAATACAAGAAGCAGCATAATATATGTATGAATGAACTAAAAATCCAATGTCTGAGTTTGTCTGTGTGTTACTATCTACTGACTTGCATGGTGACTCGCAGTTTGTTTATGTTGCAATTGGACTTGTTACTTCGTAGTTAGTATACTGCTGTGCTGAACTTCATCTACAAAGGGGATGATCTGTGTTTTTTTTCATTTCAGCAAAAAAGCAGAAAGGTAAAAGTGACCTCACTTAGCATTTCTCAGTTGTTTCAAGACACTATACAAAAGGGGAAGCTCAAAAAATCTATTGGCAAGAAACAGAGAAATAAAGAGGTTTCAGTTTTATTGAACAAGAAAAGCCTGAAGGGAAACAAAAAGTCTGTTTTGGATAACCAGAAGGCTATAAAGAACAGTTGTCATGTTCAAAGCATCCTTAAGAAACACTTAAAAACAGGGATGTGTGCATTTCTGAAAAACACAGATCTTAGGTGTCCATCAAAGTCTTCTCGCAAATCAAAGCATGTTACTTTTTCTGATGAGGATGACATATTTGGATTGACTGTCTCTCAACCTGAAGATAACATGGACCAATCACAGTTATTGCAGACATCCCAGCAACCCTCTCAGGATGGACAATCTCAGGTTGTTGTCAATCAGCGCAATACAGATCAGCCACAGTTAGTGTATCAACGAGTAGATGCTATATCATGCACTGTTGAGGAGGATACCAGCTCCTTGTCTGAAAAGGTAGTTTCAACTGGTGTCTGCCGTGCTGTGCCACTTATCAAATCAAAAGATAGAACTATACTGGGCAATTCAGTGGATCTGAATCATTCCATAGAGATGCCTAATAGAGGGAACTGTTTGAACTCCATTAGCTCAGCTGTCCTATCTGGTCAAGTAATCTCTCAAAACTTTGCTGATGTGGACTCGCATTTGAAAGAAGGCTTATATCTTGATGTTGGGTGTCAAGCAGAAGTAAACCATCATAAGATACGACAAGGATCATCTGTTCCTGTTAGTTTAGCAGCCGAGACAAGATCAGATGTTATGAGAAATCCACTGTCACAACCTTCCCGTTCTTGTTTTGTTGCTTCTCTCAATGAAGCATATGACAGGAACAGAAGCACATTGCTTCAGGAAAGGTTGGTTGCTAATTGCCACTTGACAGAAGTTCATCCTAGGCTTCTTAGATCTGGTAAAGACGTGGTGAGCAGTATAAGCTCCTCGACAGGTTCAAACAAATCAACAGATGCACAAACTACGGATTGTTTATCTGCATGCAGGAACATGTACTTCAGTGATGACTATGTCGGGCTTCCTCTTAATTCACATGGTGAATTCGTCAAGGTTCAACCTGGTGGTACCCTTAATCCTAATGGGGTGTTTAAGAGACAATGCTTGGGGGAGGATTCTTTGCATCCTTCAGCATTTCCTGCTTTTTTCACACCTAAAACTTGCATGGATTGTGCCAATTTAAGAATCAACCATCAAGCGCTACCTTATCTTACTCCCACAATGCCAACTGCACATGGGATGGATTTCAGACAGTTGCCAATTTCTGAAAGAATGGATGGTCCTAAGTATGCAATTCCCAACAATTATCCATGCAGCAACCAGCAAGAACTGTTAGTGGAATGTTTTTGCTCTGGATGCATGGGACAATATAATCAACCACAGAACTCACTTGAGATGCAAAGCTGCTTCCCAAGACAGAATTATGAGCAGAATATCCAACCCGCTGCTGAAACCACAGTGCGCCTAATGGGCAAAACAGTTTCTCTTGGAACCAGCAGTAAACAATGCAGAGGTCTGGATAACAAGAGTCCATGTTCTAGTAAACAAGTAAGAGCTGAAGATCATTATTACTTTGAGGGAACGTGCACAAGAGCTTCTCCCCAATTTTTTCGTGGAGGGCTGGGTGATCCTCCTAGCACATTTAGGATTTCAAATGGAAGGAGACAATCATATGAATATCCATCATGTTTTTCCTCTGTTCAAGCAGCTGAGCTAAGGTCCGGCCTTGATACCAATAGCTTCAGAACAAACAGTCACAGTCAGCAACCTCAACTAGCTGTGCCAAATAAGCTGTTTGTGCAACCAGTGAGCAGGTACAATGAGGTTGAGCTAGGGCATCAACGGCCAACTGTGGCAAATCAAGTTCAGAATACTGCTAAACACATGCAACTTGGTTCTCTGCACTGCAGACACACTCAAAAAAGTGTTGCAACAATGTCATTTTATGATCCAAAGAACAGCTTCAAAAACTGTGTGGAAACAAGACCAGGACCATCTCAATTTAGCTATTTCCCACAACAATTCAGCAACATGACACAGAGGACCCCAATATCATCTTTTCTGTCGGGTTACGCTGTTCAGAACACTTCTGGTTTAACAACTCAAACAAAGTTTACCTCCCTCCGTCCATTGCCCCCTTCGATGATCTCTTCTCGTGTTTACAGTAGTGAAGATGCACAGCCTCGTGGGTCTACTCCTGCATTTTATCCATCAATTCCCCTGTCCGATCCAACAGGCAAATTTAACGCTCCTGGTGATACCATCTTCAAAGACAAGAGGAGCATGAAACAGACTGTGATAGGATCAAATCTTGAGAGTTTGGAACAAATCAACAGAAGTTGCAAAAGATCAGCAGAAAAGGATTATGTGTTATTGACATTACCGAAGAAACCTTGCATATCAGTAGGAAAGGACCTAAATTTGTCACCACTTCCAGAAGAAGGGCTAGAATTCTGTGGATCTACACAAGATGGACAACCTCAAGATGTACCTGTTTGTCTCAGCGAAGAACCTGAAGTGGATCTTCGACTTGTGAACAATGATACACGTACCACATGGTCAGATTCAGTCAATAGGGTAAGAGCAAGACATGTTAAGTTGAAATCTGGAGCAAAGCATATACTTCAGCCAAGTACTAGTGCTAGCATGGATCAAGAAGATTCCTGGCCTGTGCATTCGATCATACAATTTGCAGTGGAGAATGATGCTTGTACAGTAAGTACATCAGTGAAGAGGGATGCAGAAATTTACAGATTCTAATTAACCATTCTTGGTGTTAAGTCCAATCTTTTGTGTCATAATCGGATTGGCTAATCATGAAGCAAGAGACTTCATAGTTCATACCCAGTCCAACCTGAAACCAGAGAAATGGTTTTTATGGGAGGGAGCTGTCTTCTTGCAACAGCTTTCTGCTGTAATATAGCTAGGCCTTGCATACTGTTGTTCCTGAAATATGCTTATATTGTAGCCCCTGCATTTTGTTAAGATGTAAGTTTGGTTCATATGATCAGCGATGTGCTGGAATAGAAGTGAATTCTCTGGCATGCTCGTACAATATGTGAGTGGGAAATCTGGCATATTGCAATTTTCTCTTGTGTATAGTGATGCCAACTGTTAGTGAACTAAATAGTGTGAAGCTTTTCTCTCTTTTTTTTTCTTGCATTCCTATGACCAACTCTTTTTACTAATGGAGCCTTTTTCCCCCTCTTTAAACATCTTTAACTAGTGTACATCAGGAAACAGGGAAGTGGCTTAAACTTATCGGCACAAATATCAAATATGGCCTGTCTGAGAGTGGTCCCGTAGCATTTCGTTTATGAGGATTCAAGCTTAGGCAGCTCGATGTATGCTTATGTTCAAACCCTCAACTACGTGCAGCATCTTATGTTATGGTTGTTCGCTTGTTCTCTCTTATGATTACATACCAAATAGTACGGATAGGGTTGCCTGAAAATCGCTCGCTTAGGCGGTTTTCCGAAGCCCGATGAGTATGGAAAAATGTAAATTGTCTTAGCACTAGATAGCTTTGCTTAAAAAATGAGTATTTTTATACTCATGAGGAGTCATATTACAAGGATAACCTTAGCTGGGTTTACGTTTATAGAAGCAATTATACCATTTCTTTTCCCTAAGTTTATATCAATGCCGCTACTCAAACTTACACATACAGGGGCAAGATAGGTATTTCGTTATGTGGCAGACCTTTTGGTCGGCTGGCTGCCCCAGTTATCGGCCTGATGGGCCGAGAGGGCCCGGTCGAGGCCATCCCCCAACATTCTCATTTGCACACTTCAATGTTCCTAGTGTACTGTGTGATCTAAGTCGATTTCTAGTATCAAGAGCTGGTCCCGAATTCTCCCAGTAAGAGTGAATGCTGTGAACATGCGAGGTTTCCAAGACATAACAGATGTTTAAATGCTGACGAGAATCAGAATATACTATATGTCGGGGCTACATATCTCAAACCAAAATGAGAGGACCGAAAACTATAAGCTCACTTACGGCCGCCGCTAGCCCTGAGTTCTGACCCGATGATCTCATGACGAAACTAACTAACTAGCTAGAGCTGCGCGAGAGTCCGGAGGTCCACCGGGTGGACGTCGGAGCGCAGGCGGGCGCTGTACGTCCTCTGTCCGACGAGCACGTTCGCCGCCTCCGTCGGGTGGAAGGCGTCCCAGAAGAGGTACTCGTGCCGGTTTGCGCATGGCGTCTGGAATGGCAGGCACGTCACCTGCCCGTTGTTCCTCCCCACCCCGCAGCATCCCCTGTTGGTCACCTTCAAACCTGGAATATTTTTCGCGATGCTTAAGCTTTTAGGCGGATTAGTTGGTACGTAAAACTCAACAGTATTCGTACGGTAACTAATCGGAGGACCTTAATTTGACTTTGGTTTTACCATGGGCTCTGGGGGATCTAAGGATGTCGTCGAAGATGCCGTAGATGTTGATGTAGGTGAAGTGCGCGCCGGGCAGCGTGTTGAACCGGTCGACGAGGCCGACGAGCTTCTGGTTGAAGATCCTTATGGCGATGTTGATCCGCTCGACGCACATGACGCCGTTGGCGCTCTGCTGCGCCAGCTCGTTGGGGCTGCACCCCACCTGCCCCACGCCGATGAGCGCCACTTTCCTGGCGCCGTAGTTGTACATGACCCGCAGGAGCTGGGAGTACTGGGAGATGAGCACGTCGGCGTATTGCCACGGGGTGTAGCGGCTGCCGGTGTTGTAGAAGGCCGGCATGAAGTAGTTGTTGAGGTAGTCGTTGCTACCCATGCCGACGGTGAAGATGCACTGGCTCAGGTGCGCCGCGGCGGAGTCCTCGTCGCCGAGGATGTTCACCAGCTGCTGCACGGCCGACTGGTAGTTCTGGATCTGCCCGCTGAAGCTTATCCGCTCGCCCAGCTGCTGGCCGGTCTCTTCACGGATTCCGGCGGCAGCGGAGGCGAAGTTGACGCCGGTGAGGAGCTGGTCGCTGCTTGCACCGGCGAACGGGGGGATGAAGTCGTCGAAGCCCAGAAGCTTAGCTGCACGCAACGCAAACAGCGCGTGTTAGTACCGGCTGGAACGTAAAACTTCCACAGTTCGGTATGGCGTTAGATCTGGGCCCGAATAGGCAGAGACGGCCCAAAATAACTGGACCAGCAGGGATCCGGCCTGGCACATCATTTTTACACACATGCATGTGCGCAACTGACCATGGAGGGCGAGAAAATCACTGGGTCATCTCTATTGCATCATTGGGTTATCTCTACGTATAAACAGTAGTTTTTTTTTTTGTAGAATTTTGAATGAAGAGAGACAATGAAGAAGTAGCGATATATGCACGAATCTTACAGATGACATCGACGGCGGTCAGGCCGTTGCTGAAGCGTCCGGTGGGACCGCCGGCGAAGTCGATCCCGTAGGGCGGGTAGTTGGCGCGCGCCAGCGACACGATGTCGTTGTTGTTGCCGTTGTCCACCAGCGAGTCCCCGAACACGAAGTAGCACGGCACCTGCGGCGCCGCCCAGGCTGGCCGCACTACCGTACTCGCGACGCCGGCCAGAGCCAACAACACAACGACAGGTCGCCAAGCACGCTCCATTGTCTTCCTCCCCTGATCTCCTCACCAACTCCAAGCTCAGTGTGCGTGTGACACTGAGCAAGCTAGCTACTACCAGTAGTTTGATGAGATGTGATCGACTGCGACGTATCACAGGGCAAGGGATGTGTGTTTTATATATAGGATTCAATATATATGGTAAAAGTATGTAATAAAATGGTAAAAATATACAATGATAGTAGCACTCTTGGCCTAGATGATAAGCGATGTGTTACACAAAATTTTAAAATCCCTCCTTTTTTCTTTCCTTCCATTTTTTTCTTTTCTTTCTTCTTATTCTTCTCTTCCCCTCCAACAACATCCGTTGCCACCACTGTCACACACTGCTACCCACATCTGGCGCTGTGCCAGGTCGGCCGCCATCTGCACAGCGTCCACCGCATTGCCATCGTGCTAGTCACCCTTGACATCACCGTCCACAGAAGCGCTATGGCCTCTACATCTTCTGGGCCACTACCATCACTCTCTACTTGTCTCCGGCTGCACATTTGGCATGGAGAAGGCACGGACAATGCCACGTGTTTGTAGGGTTGACATGGCACGACCACGTGCACGGGAGACGCCAACGTATGTGATTGTGACAAGCTAATAAGCTGCTTTGTGCATAGTCTTGCTCATTTCGGCTTCTCCGTTGGGCTTTTGCCTTCTAGCTTTTATTTTCTTAATTTCATCTTTTGTTGGTTTTTAAACTTTTGTCTTTTTTCCCGTATTTCTTTGCATTGTTCGTGATAGGATAACACGTTTGCTCCAATTATTTTTTTTAAATTTTAATTACGCCAAAAAGCCACCACAGTTATAGTACAAAATAAACCAGCTACAGTGCCAAACAGCGAAAAATAAACCATAAACTATAAAAAAGCCCAAATGAGCAGAGTGGTCTACACATACATTTTAAAAGTACCGTGACCCAGTTAACACACATGAACAAGTTTAAGTCATGTATTTACTTTTTTTTTATTTAACGGTTTGGAACACAAGCAACGTGCATGCATAACATACATAGAGCAGGAGCACTACATAATTCCAGCCGAAGCCGAATTCATATGAAATGAATCCATACGTTTGCAAACGGTGCATTACAAAGTTTTAACCGTAACAACAGAAACGTGGCCGTATCGGCGAGTTACCCCGCTAACAACTCACCGACATTTCCCGTCCTGTTTACCGAATCTTTCGCGCGCATGATCTGCGCCCTAGTTATATATTTGCTCCAATTATCAGCGCACGCCATCGCCCAGCAGACAGACTGTGAACGCGGTACTCGGAAGCTTTGGAGAAAGCTGGCGATAAAACCGGAATAGGTCGGTCGATCGATCTGGCAGGGAGAGGAAGAGCAGGTCCCCCACACTGCCTGTAGACTCTGACCTCCTCCACGCACGCGAATTCAATGCGCCGCTCGGGTAGAGATTGCCTCGGCGGGTAGACTTAAATTCGGAGTGTAAAAAATATTTAGTTTAATCTGGGTAATATTTTTATGATTATTTCAGATAGTTTATATTATTTCGTCACTAAATTTAGGACGTAACTAAATTCTGACTCCGCCGTTGATTTCACTGGCATGGGTGAGTCTGGAGCAATGCCCAACACAGTTGATGTCCGAGTAACCGACGGCAGGTAGCCCCAGTTTGACAGCAAATTGGGCCGTAGCTTGGGGTTTTCTTCTTCTAGTAGTGCTCCGGTGTTCTTATTTGGCTAGATTGGTTGAATGGCGATGTGCACCGTTCGATTTTGAAAGTCCTCTGCTTCTTTTTTGCAGTTGTTGCTGGTGGTGCTGTGTAAATGTGTGCAGTGCGCAACAGAGTTTATGTCTAAGTAACTAACGGCAGGTCTTCGTTTGACAGCGCAGCTTGCATGCCTTTCTGTTTCCCCCTTCTTTGGCTAGAGCAATTGAATGAGGTAGTGTACCATGTGACTCGAAACAGGGGTGGAGCCAGGATTTAGGGACGAGGAGACCAAACAATCTATACAATGTAATTACATTTGATAAGAAGATCAAGTAGTATAAACAACAACAAATTTTTTTAAAATATAAATAACTATAATGTAAATTTATCAAACCTTTGTTCGTGTGTCACAAAAGGGCAATGCCACTGAATATTCTCATGTGCAGTTGTATGTCACTTGTTTATGGGTCCGGACCCACCGTGTCATCGTCATAATGAGAAAGTTTCATGCTTATTCGCGTGAGGAATTTTCTGAAAAAAATACTAGTACCAGTATACTGGCAGTGGTATCACTTGTCATTAAACTGGAATGAATTGGCTCTGCATGAGCGAATTTTGACATATCTAGCACTCTATATTTGAAAATTCGTTTTAGCCTCCGGCGCATTATTTCCAAATATAGCCCCTTCCGACCGCACGCGTTTACGTAGGCGACACGTGTCCGGTCGTGCGGTCCCGGACCGCACGATCAAGATCAGAAGCTGGTCGTGCGGTCCGGACCGCACGACTCCGCGTTCACCGTCCGCCGAGCGCACGATTGATTCGACCGCATGACTCTGTCCGACCGCGCGATTGAATTCTCGACCGCGATTGAATTTCCGACCGCGCGATTGATTCAATCGATGCGCTCGTGGCGGTGAACGATGAGTCGTGCGGTCCCGACCGCACGACCCGGCTACGGATGCGGTCGTGCGGTCCGGACCGCACGACCGACACGTGTCGCCTCTACAGAAACGTGCGGTCGGGAAGGGGGCTATATTTGGAAATAGTGCGCTCGGGAGGCTAAAAATGGAATTTTAGAAGTCTACAGTGCTAAATATGTCAAAAACTCTGCATGAGCGTCGTCACCAGGGAAGTGGACCGCCCAGCCCATTTCGCGGCTGGACAACGGTTTGGGAAGCCCAAGAAATCTCATTTAGGCGTCGCAGCAGCCCCCCTGCTTGAAACTTCTTCCATTTTCTTCCTCTGCCATCTTAGCACGCAAGGCTCGTTTCTGCAACCAGTAAAAGTCCACGTGAGCACCTACATCTCCCTGTCATTTGGGTGATTTTCTCCCGCTGTCACATCAGCATCGCACGACCCGTTGACCGGCCCCTATCAGCAACGTCATTAGGCTAAGTGCCCTGTCCCGGAGACCACACGCGCACGATTTTTTCGTGGAGAATCCTTGGACCGGCCGGCGTCGTCTCAGCAGCCCAGCGACGCCCTCGCTCACCGCCGGCGCACGAGGCGTTTCTGTTCCTGCCACAGATCCGCCGTCAGCATCGTCGTTGTCTCCCAGAACGAGGCTGCGCCACATTGCCCGGGCGAGAGGCACACATTGTCCACGCCGCCCGGGTGCGTGTGCGGACAAACGAGACCCGAGAAATTCCCGACAGATCATTCGACCGGCCAATTCCGAGATCGAGCTATATATCCAAGGCGTCCATATCTGCATGGCCTGACAAAAGCATCGATCGTGGCCGGAGAGATATATCTGCTGCCACGTCTGTTCTCGACACGTGGCGGAGCGGCATAGGCTCGAGGCCACGCCACTTGCATGCATGGCCTGACTGCGCCACCACACGTTCCAGCTATATATACCTCTCTCTAAGTACATCATTTGTTGTTATGTGGTAAGAGTCTAAGATATTAAATGTTCAAATTTTACATCGGCTGATTTTTTTTTAAAAAAAAACCTGTTCAGTCATCAAACGTTTTATTCCAGGAATAGGGCAACTCAAGGGCCCAGCCCCATTTTTTATTCAATACAGCAACTTTATATATATCCCAAAAAAATTGGAAATATCCTCACAAAGGAGAAGATCAAAAAGAGGTAGAAAAGAAGATCTACGCAAACGCAAGGTACTACTAGTACTGCAACAGACATCCTTTCGCAAGTTGGCTGAGGGCAGAAAAGGGGACATAGATTCGATCGTGATCTCACCACTGTGACCTCCGGGCATAAAAACAACTTGCGTGGTACGTGAGTGAGTGAGTGCGAGCGCGCGTGTCCGCGGTAAGATCTTGCGAGATCAGATAAAGCTTGTGCATGCCAGTGGTGTAGGCCTGCAGAGCGCTCTGCACGGTGGCCGAGGAAGATTTGGTTCCTGGGTAGATTGCAGGCACATGCATGCTGGTGCTTCCCGTTTCCACCGGTAGCCACGATGTGACGTCACCCCGAGGAAAACGATGGCGTGACAGATTGTGGGGTCCCCCTCGCTGGCTCGCTACTCTGGAAGTTCTCACAGATCTTCCAAGTTCGAATTTCAGGCAAAAATGACACTCTAGAGTCTAGATCATCAAAATACCTGACCTAGCCTCCTAATTCTACTTGTGGTCCTGTAACAGTGAAATCGTACAGTCCCCGACCGCACAACTACTGTTCATGTACTAGTCGTGGCTGTTCATCCGTACTTTTCCCGTTTAGTGTTTGTTTGAATTTTTAAATATATCAAATGAGCCCAAAATATTATGAAAATTTATGTACATACTTCCGACATAACGTTCCTCGCGGTGTAATTTTTGGGGAATTTTATTCATGGAAAATCTCGCTCAAAACATCATATAATTTTGATATTTTTATGAGTTTTTACAAATAGCAAACGAGCTCCAAAAGTTACGAACTTTTATGTGAAATCTCTCATGTAGTAATAGTTATTATATTTTTTTTTGAAAATTTTATGCGGTCCAAATTAGCCACGTTTGTCCGAGTCGTGCGGTCCTCGACCGCACGACCTGCATGTGTACAGTACATGCACATTATATTTTCGGATTAGCTGCTGCGTGCGTTTGTACGTTTGTGTGCTTGTAATGAGATTTAAATATTGTATTTTTGTGTGGATAAGAGTTACTTGGTTGTGCAAATTTTTTGTAATTATAAATATTAGACATATTCATGTGTAATTTATTTTGTTTGGAGTCGACAACAATTTTGTAATATAGAAGAGGAGGTGCAAAATATTATGAAATATATTTTAAAAACTCCTTACGCAGTGTAGATGATACATGTAGGGAATATTTTTTAGATTGTTATTTTTTCGAAATAAAATGGCAATCAATATAGGTAGATTGGTCCGTTTTCGATTTTCGTAGGTTCTCAACGGTACGTTCGCCGTGCATTGTTATAGTGCGGTTAATTTTCAGAAGAATTTTGTAGGGACGAGTGAGCCCTGAATGACTTGTACGTACAGAGGTAAACTGTAGTGCGATGTAATTGTTGATCCATTTGTGTTTTTTGCACATTGTGAACAGTAAAAAATATGTTCGATTCGCAAAAATATTTTGCGATCATCTTATGTTGTTATAGACTTGTAGTGCAAGAAATTTCATGAAAACTTTTATATGAACGACTAGAATAGGAACAATTAATAAGTAGGAAAGAAAGTGATATGGAGCACGCGAATAATTGAATGCGAAAAGACGACAACATTTCATGTTTCTAATTAAAATAGATTTCATAATAAACTTGAAAATAACACGATGCACAAGATTTGGTTGCAACAAACTGTGTAAAGCTACACCTTTTATCTTGTCACTGAGCAAAACCGCCTCTTTGGTCTTGTCTAGAGCACATGTTAATCCGAACAAACTTGGGTAATTTGGACCGCATAAAATTCCTAAAAAATTACATAATAACTATTACTGTATGGGAGGCTTCATATAAAATTTCGTATTTTTTGGATGTTGTTTGCTATATGTAAAAACTCATAAAAATATCAAAATTGTATTAATTTTTGAGCAAGATTTACCATGGATAAAATTGCCCAAAAATTACACCACAAGGAACGTTGTATCAGGAGGCTGTACATAAATTTTTGTAATTTTTTGAGCTCATTTGATATATTTAAAAATTTAAATAAATACTAAATGAGAAAAAAATACGGATGAACAGTGGTCGTGAGGTCGGGGACCGCACGATTTCGCTGTTACGGGGCCACAAATAGAATTACTGCTGTTAGGAGGCTAGATCTGTTATTCTGGTGATCCATAGTGTCATTTTTGTCCAAAATTCTCCAAGTTTCAGGTCCCTTGGAAGGCGTAAATTTATTTTCTGTGAAGTTTTTGTGTATAAATTCGCACTCAATTTTCATGTGTTTTGTATACTCTAGCATTATGTTCTTTTTTATAGATTATTTTGGGCTGATGGTTTATGACTTGTAGCTTAAATATTTGAATTCTGGTTGTTCGTGAAAGATAGTACGCATAGGAAAATAGTCACATATAATTTTGGTCGGTATAGCTAGACTCAGTTCATTTTTTACTACAATATTTCTGTTGACCATACCTTAAAAACATACCATTTAAAAGTTAGTTACTGGACAGTACAAGCGTAAACCCACCTTAAGCTATATCGAACCCACCCTTTATTAAGGTTTTGTGTAGCATTCATTAGTGAATGTACGGTCTTGCTCAATTTGTTTTTTTTTGTGGCTTATGGTTTTTTTACTGTAGCTAGTTTATTTTGCACTGTAACTACTGGTAGCTTTTTTGACATAATTAAATTAAAAAACAAAAACAGATCATCCCATCACAGACAATGTAAAGAAACACGGAAAAAAGAAAAGGTAAAAACCTAAAACCAAAAACTAGAAAAGATAAAATTAAAAATAATGAATTAAAAGCCAGAAGCGGAAACTATAATGTGTAGTTTGCGGATGTCTACTTGCCCTGTCGTTGTTAATTAGGAGGTGCTACGAAATATGTTAAGAAAAGCAAGTGTATGTGCATTTAATTTTCAGCGGTAATATCTATCTCGCGTGACTTCTGGCAAGCATCCTACGAGGGTAGAAAAGGAGCTGATCCATTGGTATGGACGGTGCAACTGTGACGCTCCACTATCACGGCGACGTCTCTTTGCTTTAGATTGCAATTTTTATGTTCCTTTCAAGGCTTTTCTATTTTTTTGAAAGTGGAAGGCTTTACTATTGCCTTTGTGACAAGAAGATTCGGAACCCATGTGACGTACTTGTTATGCTATACATCTAATTTGAATTTTTTACTAGGATGTAGTTTTATAATCTATATCTATCACCCCACTTATTTTTGAGGAAAAAATATGAACATGTGCCTTAGTAAACTACTATACCTACAACTTGGAGCAGTTTGACAGATGTGTTTGGGAGTTTCTCATGGTAAGTTTTAAGCATTGTAATGCTAAGGGTGCCTAACTTTATACCTTAGTTAGTTAATGACTCAATGTTAACATGCCCCTCGTAAAACAAGTTAAATTATCCAATCAAAAAACAAGCCGTTGATTTATCCCTGCCCTCTGTCTTTTGAAGTGTATATTAAAGGAATGTACTCGCGTGCATATGTATGCGTGGTGGGGCATGTATGTGCAAAAAGAGAGAGAGAGAGGAGGATACTAGTTAAAAATCTGTAAAGGAAGTAAGGGCAGCCACTTACATTCTTGGCAGTTATTCTTCTTATCTTTTGATGTGCTAAGCTGCACCTAACTTTGGAATCGTTGGGTCTTTTCTAGTCGAGTCGTTCGGCACCCCTTCACCAAATTGGATCGAAGTAACAGAACTAGGCAGTTGATGTACTTAACGTACATCCATCTATTATAGTCAACAATTCTTTTGCTTCTTGATAAGCGAAATGCCAAGCTTGATGTATTTTAAATTTTTTCTAGTTCTGGTCTAATTCTTGCTAAATCTGGATGCACCAGCTTGATGGATGGTTTTGTTTTTTTTGAACAAAAAATGGAGCCGGGCTGTTCTTACCCCGTGTTTCGAAAACAAAAAAGATTATAGTTCTATAGAGCTCAGTTCATCATGGCCGTTGTTTTACCTAACTAGACAGTTACAGCGTCTGCTCACGCAAAGAGGGACAGCTGGTTTAATTCTCAACCCTGTAAATTCTGAAATTATTTACTGATCTCGGCTCCTGATATTTTCAATTCTCATCGTGAGGTCGAACGTGGACTGTGCCTCACGATGGACAAAAACTAACTTCTGGATGGATCCAAGCGTAACATGGAGCAGATTTTTTTTTGGGTGATGCATGCACTATCGACTAGTCTTTTGAGAGTAGCATTTTTATCCCGTGACGTAAAAAATCGAAAGGCGCTAGCTAGACCCTGCAAATCTGAGGGAGATACATTTTGTCGGGTTGAAACCCCCCATAGGGCAGACCCAACCACCGATCCATCACCTCACGTGATGCCAATGTGGGTGCAAAGGATAATGTAAAGCTTGTAGTGTAGCATCGCATTTTTTTACCGGATGTTGATAAATATTATCTGAATATTTTTTAACTATTATTTAAATTTATGATCATTAGATTAGAGATCCAATGACTATGAATTCTCTTCCACCCCCTCCAAAAAAAATACCTCTCTCCTTCAAAAAAAATCTCCCCTCTCAAAAAAAGAGGTCATTAGATCTCTAATCCAACGGTCTCAAATTTGAATGATTGATAGGAAGAAAACATTCAGGTAATAGCTAGACACACCTTTTTACCCTAGGCACGGAGAGGCGGTGAAAAAGTTGAGTGAAAAATCTTTGCTTATTTTCGGTGAAGATTCATCAACAGTGCCCCTTTTGGAGGGCAATTTGGTCGTTCATCGCTCCTCAGGGTGTGTTTCCGAGTTGCTGATGCACGGGGGTTTCCATCTCTCTGCAGTTGGTGCTAGCCGTTTTTGGTCGAGTTATTCGTGTAGGAGTATACGAATAGTAGGTTGAGTAGTCATATGTTTTTTTTCATTACTAGAAATACATACACACATCACTACGTATACATACCACACGCATATACATACTAATGTGTCCTCTTAGTAAACATCTACAAAGACAGAGGCCCTAGATAAATACATAACTTCACAAAATTTCTACTAAAACATACTTAGATGTGTAGTATATATTCGGTCCAAGATCCTAATCGTTTGATTTTATCTTCTAGTTGGTTTTCCATCTCGATCTTGTATATTTTAAAATATTCTAGTGCTTCATCGACATAAGTAAATAAATATAATAATACTTAGTCGCATCATTAATAAGAGTAAATAAATAATGTTTGCCACCTTTTGTTAATAAGAGGAAATAAATAAGAGGATATACCATTCATCTCACACAAGTCACAATAGATTAGCACAAGTGGTGAAGTGTCTCGCTTTTCAATACTATGAAAAGGTTTTCGAGACTGTTTAGCTTGTAAACACACCCGCACTTGGAGCCCTTCTCACAATTATAATTCAGAATTAAACTCATTGCTTAACTGCACTATAGCTTCAAAATTACCATGACATAAACGAGAATACTAAATATCATGACTTTTATTACATGGAGAACATTAAAAACGTTTGTATTATTAAAATCAAGAAGCTTGGCACTGCATGAACGGACGAGCGACTTTGGCGTTGTAGCGGCGGAGTTGGCGGTCGTGCTAGCGATGAGAGAAGCTTGGCTCCTTACTGGCGCGGCCACGTGAACTGGCAAGGTGAGCGGCAATGTTGAGTGTGTGTCGAGTGGCTGGCGACGGGAGGTGGCAGTGGTCTTATTGGAATTTTTGGATTTGACAAAAACTTCAAATTCAAGAGAATTTCAAATAAATTCAAAATTTTTAAAAAAATTGAGTTGTTTCAGGTCCATCTCTCGAGACATATATACGCCTGCTTAGTCACAAGAACCTAAAAATATTGCAAAAGCTGATCATCATTGTTGCTTTCCCCTGCTGGCCTTTCTACAAAGCCGTTTTGATTCGCGGGTAGGAGCTAGCTTTATAACATTTTGTTCTCGACCTACGACTTCACTGGCCGCTTTTGCCAAAAGCCCTGCCCCTGGTGTGGTCTCGGACAGATCCTGCTTCCTGAATATCTTATATGCACGACCTTTGCTGGGATTTACTTTATTTCAGCCTTTAGGAGAGCCCTACCCTATCCTGCCCTGCCGCGCGCGAACGGCATTGGTGCTACGTACACTGGCTGCTGGTTCATCAGATGGTGGAGTACTGCAACGCTCGCAATTAGTAATCGTTCTTTACACCCGGTGCCATTTGGAGCTAGCATATATAGTGCGCTGAGAGGAGTAAGGAGTACGTACTTATCCCCTACCTAGCAAAAAGCTAATTCAGTATTGGTTGAGCTTACAATTTAGTAGTTTTGGGAGAGCATGGAAGCACTGTTCTTAAGCCTGTCGGAAACAATCGAATTAAAGGGTGCCTGATGTTAAGACTGATGAGCTCATGGGTGATTCTGAAATCTATATCCACAAGTCATGGAGATATGCACCCCCGACAGTTGCCGAAGCCATCATGGTTAGAGCACTAGATGGAGCCAATGGTTTTGACTTGATGAGGACTGTCATGGTAAGACGAAATGATGGTGTTTGAACCGGAACACAGAGGCGTGCCTCGACATGTTCCTTATCATGCAGTCGTAAGTAGACCTCCAGGTGCCGATTGGTCGCTCTCGCCAGTCCCCAAATTGGCAAACGACCATGTAGAGTTGAATTTTGGACGCTCCTGGTAGGAGAGAGATTTCTGAATTATCACTTCCAAGATATCTATATATCCTCTTCCTCTGTTGTTCCAGAAACATATCTATCTATACATCTCCTCCGGTATTTGTCAGTTCACATGTGCTCCTCCGAGAGAAACTAGCTAGTTCACAAATTTTAGTTTGAAAGTTCGTCTGGTTGCAGGTTGGACTTTAACTGAACTGTTCAGTTACTTTATGACATATAGTTATTGGGCACCACTTTTGGTCCATTAGTATTTACTTTCTAGGTTAGAATATGCCACTTTAGTTGAGCCGGATTTGGGTCATCCAAACAAACTGTCAGCTGCATTTGAATATGTTGTTAGTTGCATCAGGTTATGTCACCTTTTATATTATTAGAAACACTATCTAAAGGCGACATTAAGAAAGTTGAGCACCTGGTTCATTCCCCTTTCGATTAACTAAAATTGTAGCCATTGCAAGTGGCTATTTCAATATAAGTAAGACTATTGCATATAAAAAAAAAGATAAAATAAACATTTTTTTTTGTTGGCTCGTCCTCTCCACGTTATATTGGCTCTCCTGTCATACAAGATGATTTAATTTGAGTTTTTAAACACATTTCCATTTTCATCTTGCACAAATTTATTTTACTCTCTCAGAAGAGCTGCCTGCCGGTACTGAACCAGTACTAACAGTGCAACACAGCGTGAGAGATGGAGCGAATATTGCGACAGCGAACGCAGACGGTTGGTTGATCAGCAATGGATTATTGTAGGGTATAAACCTGCAGACCTCATCCCAATGGAAAGGGAAGAGAAGGAAAGGAGGAGCAGAGTGAGGGGGGGCCAAAGGTACATATTCCTCTACGGTAACGCACACCGCACTATGGGCAGCCACTAGCCGCTTCGTACGCCCCCACATCACGTTGTCCAGGGGCAGGGAATCCACGGGCACCGGAATACCCGACTTCGAACGGCGTCGTCGAGCCCGAAAGCAACGACGTCGATCGGGCCGAATCTGATCCCCCTCCGGCCATCGGCCGTCCGCCCGTGTGTGCATCTCGGCCGTCCCTTTCCGCCGCGCGCGCGCGCCACCGGCAGCTTACGAATCGAGCCGAGGAGGTAAGGAGGACGCGTGCATGCGCGCGCGGCCAAGACGTGTGCACCTGCACGGCCGCACCCCCCCTCCCCTGAGCGCCTTTTGCGGGGAAAGGGGGCGCTCTGCACGGTGGGAGGAGGAGGAGGAGGGGCAATGCGCGCGGCGCGGCGCGGCGAGGTGCGGAGACGGGGAATATACCGTGGCTGTTTCGGGGAAATGCTCGCGAATCCGATCGTCCGTCCAGCTAGCGGCAGCTCGCGCGGTCGACCGCTTTGCGCGTGGTGTGGGCATGTGCGTGAGAGCGACGGGTGGGACGCGGGAGGGAATCCGGATCTTTTTTGTGGCTGGGATGGGTCGCCGGGCGGGGGCTCGTCTCCCTCGTCCACGTCGGCTTACCGGAATAGTCTTGGATAACAAGATGATGACGATGACGATCCATGGACTAACAGTTTGCGCGAACAATATTCTCGGCAAGCTGTTACGGCCAGGCGTGGATAGGAATTAGTGTTAAAAAAAAGCTCTTGAGGTCGGCATAGAATTTGGATCGACCTGTGTATGCCACTCCAAGGACCTATTGAGCCTATTTGATGCGGCTTTTAAAAACAGCTTTTGACTTTTACTGTAGTATCTAATTTTTAAATGAAATATTTTTAAAATGAGATGTACAAATTAATTATAGTTCGCATTAAAAGGCTAGCATCTGTACCAGCCAAAATCGTAAGTGAGTATCTCTTTCTCCGTAATCTCTATCGCTAACAGTCAAAATTTAAAAATTTCAACTAAAAGTTATAAGCCACAGCCATAAAGAACAGGCCATGAGCCTATTTGAGACGCTCAAGCTCGGTTCGGCTGAGCCTTGTAGAGTCGAGCTTATTTTGCTCTACCAGATTTTACATTATACAATGAGCGAACCTTTTAGCTAGACTCGATCTCATGTTATACGACAATTGATTCTGTTAGTTTGACTTGAGCTGTAACTTAGTACTTCTCTTTTTTTTTTATCTGTTCTTCAGCTTATTTGAGCCGAGTTTAACCATTTTCCAGGGGCTCAATTGGCATTAGGTCATTGCCAATCCTTATCGATAGGCATTGATCTCCCTGTGATTTCACCCCTGTATTTAGAGCATCCACAGTGTATATAACTCAAGAGATCTTAAGATGGATCCCATCTAAACCTTAAGGTTGATGCTTTAATGTATATAACTCAAGAGGTCTTAACATGGTCCCACTCGGCAGATAAAGAAAAATTGTATTTTAATGCTTGTGGTCAGGTCTTTAGCTTGATGATTGGTCTTAAGCTTTTTTTTGCTTATAATCTGTTTAAGGTCACTCTTATAATATATAAGATCGATCTTAAGATGCCTTAGAACCCTTTATTTTCATACATTGTGGATGCCCTTAAGTCCATAGATTACCAGCCATGTGTTTATGAAAATTTTGTTTTATCTGTTACCAGCTTGTGTTACATGTAGTTAGGAATTAGGATGCCTGGTACTAGTCAGTAATTGGTGTCTTAAGTCTTAACAACGTAAACGCATTGTATGATAGGAGATAGAGCAGAACCCGCTCGCCTGTCCTGGGAAAAGCCACTTCTAGCTAACTCTGTGCATTAGTGGCGTCAGATCCGATTTTTTAGGGGTTCACATCATGCATCCGCGTGTGCTGCACGCACATATCTGATCTTTTTTTTTTGGTCTCATCTTGTTCCCGTTTTTAGCGAGGGCAATCTTCTGATATCTCCACTTATGCATCTGTATTTTGTCATCCACCGTAGAAACCAGATTTAAACAACCAGTTTGTTAGACCAATTTAAATAGCTATTTGCTACACACAAATTTTCAAATCAGATGGTTCAATTTCATCTTGAAAAAATCGTGCAAATGACTACTATGGCTCCGCTCCAACTAACTTATGACTTAAGCTTATGTAGATGTCTTTTGATTTATGATTGAAATTAAACTGTAGGGACTGTTAGCTTTTTTTAGAAAAATAAAGAAAAACTAGAAAGAAAAATTAGAAAAAAGTTATATCGACACGGCCAAAGCAAATAAATATGGAAAGACAAAAGAAAAAAAAAGTAAAAAGCCAACCAAAAGCTAAAATAAATCAAAATTAGAAGCTAATATATTTTCAGTGAACTATAGTTTAAATAAATTGAAAGTTAAAGTATATTAGAAGTTAAAACCGTTTGAAGTCGGGCTGTACGGACCGCTCCACGCCCTGAAGCGAAGTCCTCTTAATATTTTCAGCGGTTGCAGTCATCGAAACTTTTTCTGCCAAAGGACATGGGTACACGTATGTACGCAGATCGTGTGAAAAAGCATAAAATCTGTGCGCGGTACTTTTTATTAACAGCTGAGAGTAACTAGAGAGAGATGTATCATCGCCTATGCATATCATGGCTGCCTCAACAAAGGGAATAAAAAGTCAATCAGGCCTACTTTTGGAGATCACAAAATCTGATATCATAAGAGTGCAAGCTCGTGGACTACACATTACGCAAGTTCTGTTAGTGCATAACACGTACATGGCTTCGACGATAAATGGCAGATGTCCATACGTACTTTTGCTCGTCGGCACTCCGTATATATCAGTACAAGATATATCGATCTGATCATAGACAACAAACATATTCCTCTGCATAATTAACGGATTATAACAGTGCTCACACTGAAAATAGGGGAACATGGGTATTATTCTTTGAAAAGTGCTATATAAAGAACATTTGGTTATTTTTTAAGGTAAAATTAGTCAGATTTTGACCCAACGGATCCCTATATAGCCCTCTAAAAAAATGATCTGAAGCATTAGATCTTCATTCAATAGATCCGCCCATATAAACCCCATCAAAAAAAAAATGATCTAGAGTGTTGGATCTCTATCATCCACTCATACAAACGTGATACCATATCATCATCCATTTTATTTGCTTTTGGCTAGCCTCGGGATATGCTAGCCATGCCCTCTGGCGACAAGCGAGCGGATTATGAGATAAATGCGGATATAAGTTAATTGCAACTCATAGTAAATTACAACAAAATTCGATACGGATGAATGTAACAAGCGGCGGCAGATCACATACATATATATATAGAATGAAAATCGTTACACAACATCCGACAAATGAATTCAATTGAAGGAGAATTGTTTGATTATGCAGTTGAATCAATGTTTCAACATCTAATTATCACCATTGCGGCGTGGAACTCTCCATTCTTATTTATAACCTCGCTAGCAAGAATTGGGAGATGGTTCCACGAATATCGACGAGATTGTCAAGATCGTATGCACTTTCGTCAAGTTCACCACCGTCGCTAGGAGCAATGTTAAGTCATTAATTAGCATGTGTGTGTAACATAAATACATATATATAATCGAAAATAATAATTATTGGAAGGACGACAAACCTACGGATCATTGATCTTAGTACCCATGATTTCCTTCATATGGCAAACGTAGAATCCACATACGTTGCCACAGTAGGCTGGTGGCCTTTGCAAAATAGAATTACATACATCGGTATTGTCAATTCGGAGGCATTATAACAAAGTATGATATAGGATTGTTGTGTTGTAGCGGTCTGGAAATCGCGTGTTGTGTCGTAGTGTGTCCTTTGGATTTTTGTCGTGTGTTCCTCCTTGGGCAACATAATCGGCAAGCGCCCTCGTGATTCAAAAACTTAGCCTCGGCCGTGGCAAACAAAAGAAATATTACAATAGAGTTATGTATGGAGGAAATGAGTTTACATTAGTACTTCTTGCACATCGAAGTCGTGGTTGCTCTAAGGAGGAATCAAGGTATATTACCTTGCTCCACTTTGGTACAATCACAAGCAAAATCGGTGATGCCTAGTTATGTGTGTCGCCACGTTGATTAATCCTAAGTTCATGCTGCATGCCTTATCCAAAAAGATCTGAAGCGTTAGATCGTCCAACGTAGCTAAAATTTAACTAACTTTACTTCAAAAAATAGTTAAATGTTATATAAACACTCCCTTATTCTTTACCCCCAAAAAAAATCGAGACGACCGATCACGACGTGTTTGTCCCCTGTTCATCTGAGGAAGTTGTTCGTTGTAGTTTTTTTGTTCGCACTCACCACTTGTAGCTCAAGTCCTGTACCCTAAAACAGAAAGCTGAGTTGCCCCTTCATGATGCTTTTTGTGGCAACAATGAGATCAGGAAGAATATAGCAACTTGTTGTTACTACTTTTGGAGCTATTGCCAATATCTTTAACGAAAGTCTACGGTATCAACCACGACAAGTTGTACACTACATTGTCATCTTTACGTCGGACAAGTTCACAAATCTCGTAGGTACACATATTTTGGATTTTTTATGGATATCCTAGTGGAGTGGCGCGAGATTGTTGCGGTTGAACTCATGGATTTATGGTTCACTATCCTTCTTCAAAAGTAGTTCATTTTAAGTATTTTGTTTTTTTCTGAATTTTTTTCGACTGCAAACGTAAGTCACGACAGGGCTCGTCAGCTAGCTAGGAAGAGGTTAAACCTGAGCTAATAAAAGCATGCGTTACCACTGTACGTTTGCCGTAGCTACGAGCATCTTTTCTCGACTGAAAGGTGTAGGCTTCTCTCACGGGAACTGCATGCGCCCGGGGACCATCCCTGCTCATGTCCTGCCACCTCAAGTGCTAAGGACCATCACATGATGTGGGACCGGATATATAACAGAAATGCGTGAATAGTGCTTTAAAATTTTCTTAAGTATTTACTTATTTTTCACTCCGATAGCTACAAATCTATAAAGATCGGGATAGAATCTCCTACTTGAAAATCAGAGGCTCACAAAGCTGAATGCAACTAGTCGGAAAAACAACGTGCTCGGAATTCGACTACGTGGTCAAAATTCGACTCTAGCGGTTGGAAACTAACGTGGTCGAAAATCAACGTGGTCATAACCAATAATGTGGTCGATGATCATTGCGAGAGATCGCAAATCCGAGTGTTCGAAGGAAGTCGAAATCCGACCAGTGTGGTCAACGACCATTGAATTGTCAAAAATCAGAGTAGTCGAAAATCTGAAGTGATCAAAATAAGTCGAAATACGACCAGGAAGGTCGACGACCAATGAGTGGTCGAAACTTGTCAAAACATGACCAGTAAGGCTGGCGAGCAGTGAGCGGTCGAAACAGACGTGGTTAAAACTTGTAAGTGGTCGAAACCTCAACGTGGTCGAAAATTCAGAGGGAACAGAGAAGAATAGAGGGTTTCAGCACAGTTTCAAAAACCAAAAATTGATGGAACTTTTGATCCGTAAATTCAAATGATATAAAACTTTACAAGGATCTTCTCTATGGTACTGTGAACCTATTCCAACAAATAATAAAGAAAATAATACCCAAAGTTGAGGCCGCAGGTAAACGGACATACCCATGGGTGACAGGTACCCGCGGGCGACGGGTATGGACGAGATTCTTCACCCGTCATCTTTCGTGGGTATGCCCGTGGGCGTAAATCGGGGTCGCGGGTACGGGTATGGGCGAGCACTACTCGTACCCACCACGCCCGATGGCTCATCTGCAGGAACAACAAATCTGGTCTTAACCTTTCTCCAAATCACATAGTCTTGAACCTGAATGTAAGACTCCATCCTACTTTTCCAAAATGGATAGTCAACCCCATCGAAAATATGATGCTTAGTGGAATACTTGTCTGCTGCCATGGCTCATAAGACCGGTTAAGAGCTATGAGAAGAGCTAACCGGGCTTTAATACCATTTGTGGGACTCAATAGGCAACAGAGAGGGGCGAATGGTCCCTTAAAAATTTCCCTCAAGTAATCACTTATCTTTTACTCCGATAGCTACAAAACTATGAAGATTAGGATAGGAATCCTACTTGAAAATCAAAGGCTCATAGAGCTGAATGCAACCAGTCAGAAAAACAACATGGTCGGAATTCGACTACACGGTCGAAATTCGACTCTAGTGGTCGACGACCAGAGAGTGGTCAAAAACCAACATGGTCATAACTAACATGGTCGAAAATCAACGTGGTCATAACCAACATGGTTGATGACCATTGAGAGAGATCACTAACCCGAGTGTTCGAAGGAAATCGAAATCCGATCGGTGTGGTCGACGACCATTAAGTGGTCGAAAACCAGAGTAGTCAAAAACCTAACGTGATTGAGACAAGTCGAAATACGACCAGGAAGGTCGACGACCAGTGAGTGGTCGAAAATCGAAGTGGTCAAAACTTGTCAAAACACGACCAGTAAGGTTGACGAGCAGTGAGCAGTCGAAACAGATGTGGTTGAAACTTATGAGTGGTCGAAAACTCAACATGGTCGAAAATTCAGAGGGAACAGAGAAGAACATAGGTTTTAGCACATTTTCAAAATCCAAAAATTGATGGAATTTTTTATCTGTAGATCCAAATGACATGAAACTTTGCATTGATTTTCTCTAGGGTATTGTGAACCTATTCCAACAAATAATAAAGAAAATCATATCCAGAGTTGAGGCCTTTTTTAGTTTGTTAGAAAGTTGTAACAAAACCGAGTCAAAATCAAAATCGATGAATATAACTTGCTCGTGGATGGATGATGACCAAGATGGGTCTAAATGTATTCCCATATATTACAGCAAGTTAGAACACCAAAGAAATCAAATAAAAAACCATCGGATCAAGAAATCACACTTCGAGGCCAGAACAAGCAAAACTTAGTTTTCTTGATAAACTTGCTATCAAATTGCCTAGATGGATGAAGATAGGTTCCCAGAGGTTGTCTCCATCTCTTACACGTCTTTGGCATAACAAGATCAAGAAGAGGGAAAATGAGAGATCAAAACCAACCAAATTAAGAGCAAATCTATGAAAACGAGATGGATCAATGGAGATACGCAAAGATTGATGTATTGCTTACTTGAGATAGAAAGTTTTACAACCACTCCATCTTGGAGGACAAAGAGTACACGAAGTGCTACACTCTCAAACACTTACCCTAAACAAGAGAACACATGAGAGAGGTGTTGAATGGTTAACCTCACATCTCTCCATGCCAATCCCTTTATAGGTGGGCAACCAACCATCTACACTGCTTAATAGATCCTATCTACTATTACAATGGGGGAACCTGTTAACTCCACACACATGGATTTTACTCACACATTTTTATTTATGCATGCTTTTCAAAGTGTATAAGTGTGCATCTGATAAATCCTTAGCCTTAATCTGGCTTGATCAAAGAATCTCCACGTATAGGTACACCACTAGCTTGCCACGCGTCGTCAAATCTCTCTCGTCCCGGTTCCACCGAACCACAGCTCATTGATCAGTGCAAGCCATATGGCGCCATCCTATTGTTCGAATTCGCCCTCCATATTTTCCGCCTTTCTTGTGCCAAACTTGAGCTCACCGTTTCACCCGGCATCCTCGATCGTTCCGGGCCTCAACTCGTTCATAAGCTTAGCTCCGATCATCGCAGTTGACCACAATTGACTCCAAGCGACCTTGCACATCCAAAGACAAAAAAATCATTTTCAGACACAAATTCTTCACAACTTAAGCTACATTAGCCAAGACATGCAATATGTAACCTTAATCCAATGACCTAGGTCATCCTAACTCAAACCAAGACTTAAATCCCAAAAACCTATTTTTCTTGGACTTTTATAATTTAGTCCAAACAAAATATAATCTTTGCAAAACTATTTAACCACTCCATAAAATTTACAATAATTTATTACAACAATCCTGAAACTTCTTATATAGTCCTTCACATGAGGACATGCGGCAACGTCTTATGACAGTATCTCCTTGCCTTTCTAAGAACTGATCGATCGATCGATCGTTGAGATCTCCTGCTATCTATATAAAAAACGATAAACATTTATGTACCAATGTGAGCATCGTGTGAGAACTAATTTCCGCTCTTTTTCCATATTGCTTGTGTGCTAGTGTTGTATACAGCATGCACTGACGAGCATATGTCTCACTCTCACCTAACTCGAGTCGTTTACACGATCCTTCGTTCCTACCTGCAGGCAGCACAACACTTCTGTCACATTGCTGTCACATTGCGGTGGTGTACCGTGCACTACCTAACCAAAATCATTAACCATAAACAAAAATCCATCAACTGTTGAAAATATGAACAATATTTTAATTCTAAATTTTACTAGGAAACAAATACAATAAACTAGTGATGCAATATTGACTACTAACAGCAGGCTACTCATCATACTTCAGAATATACTCAAATATATTAACAAAGTCGTGCGTGCACGCGAGCGACTTACTAGTTAACGATGAAGAGCGAGGAAGCGCGCGAGCTTGATGCGGTCGAGCGTAGATGTCGCGGTCTGCGGTGGCGGTTGCGAGATCGTTGCCCGAAACCTTATTGCCGCTCCGTGCAGGTACTCTCTGCGGCAACGGTTCGGAGATAACCGCTCGTCCTCCTTCCAGGTGCACGCCGGGAAGAAAGGTCGACGAGGTTCAAACAGCACAGTACCTGAGCACATAAACACAGAGAAGAAGGACATGGAGGCAGTGAGTTTCTTGCACATACTACGGGCGTCTCGGGCATATAAATAGATGGTCGATAAGCGACATGATTAAAGCAGCCATTTACCCACTGGTAACTGACACATTCAACCGGTCATTTATCCACTGGTAACTGTCTGTCATCAAAACCCCAATAAAACCTCAAATTCAAACGTTTGAATCTCATTCAAACACAGAGAGAGAGAGAGTGGTGCAGAGTTTAGCAAAAATAGAGATGGACTTGGTCTGCCAAGTGACGCATGATCGGCTCCCTCCTCTACCTCACAATTTCTAGGCCGAACATACAATTCGCCATATGTATGTGCACTCAATTTCCAGCTTCTTCTCACGTATCTCACCGCCAAGTGGTGAAGCTCATTTTCAGGTATCACCAGTCCATCCTTGAGTTCGAACTTTGATATTCTTCTTTTTTTGCACCTCTCTTTACGTTTTCTCTTATGCTGAATTGATATGAAAGAGTACCTCTGAAACTTGTCACTTCTTAGGCACTTATCTCATCTCTTGGTCATCTAAGAAATAGTCTTCTATTGCAAGTCACAAGTCACGCGAAAATACACGTATACGTGCGCGCGCGTGCGTACGCGCACGTACGTGTGACTAGACAGAACTCTCCACACACCATATCTATCCATATTCAAGGAGTGGTGAGGACTCCACCTTATAAATTGGTCTTTCTCACTTTTCCTTAGCAATATAGTACTAAACTATACATACTTTAGAATTAAAAAATAGACCATAATTAAATAGTCCAATTTCTAATATCAACTACATCGTGTCTTTCTTCCTTGACGTGAAAAAAGGCAGGTGACATCTCCGTTTTCTCGGCAGGACAAGAGATAAGAGCCCTGGCGCCGCGTTACGTAGTGCGGACGGTGTCACTCGATCGCCAAGATTCCAAGCCGGTGGGACGGCTGGCGCGCGTTCTCTTCTGGAGCTCTTTCCCTTTCTCCGTCGCCATCCGCATACGCTGATATTTATGCAGCCGAGATACGCAAGCTTACGCTTAGCTGCTAGCTCAACAAAAGTCGTGTCCCGTTTTACTTGCACGTGGACCTCTATTCTTTTCCTTCTCTCTTTCTTCGCGACGAGGACGTAGGAAATCTTCCGTATTATCATTCAGGCCGTGTCTGCATCAAAGGAACTATATGCGGAGGAATTACGATACAAACTTTCTTCTTGTTTTTTTTTTGTTTAGGGTGTTCGGAACCAAAGATTAGTCCATCCCATTCCTTTGGAATTTCTCGTTATTTCTATTCTTTTAGATGAAAACAAAAAAAGAGGTCAGGGCTAACGGGGAAAAAAAATTCTTTCAACGTTTCAATGCAATCTTTCTTCCTATCATTCTCTCTCACACATATACAATTTTCAAAGTTTCCTATATTCTTAATGTCCCACTCATAATTACTTTCCAAACCACGTAGCACTTTTAATTCTATCTCAGTGTCAGTTTTTAACCTAATCCCACATAAACCAGCAACACCACCCAGCTTCCAATACCCTGAATTCACCTCTGAATGAGCCACTAAAACATTAAAGCCACAATAACTCTAGTTTCTATCCTGAACAAAAAAAATCTATCCCAAAATCGAACACCAAAGAAATCAAATAAAAACCATCGGATCAAGAAATCATAATTTGAGGCCGTAATAAGCAAAACTTAGTTTTCTTGATAAACTTGCTATCAAATTGTCTAGATGGATGAAGATAGGTTCCTGCAGGTTGTCCCCATCTCTTACACGCCTTTGGCATAACAAGATCAAGAAGAGGGAAAATGAGAGATCAAAACCAACCAAATTAAGAGCAAATCTATGAAAACGAGATGGATCAATGGAGATACGCAAAGATTGATGTATTGCTTACTTGAGATAGAAAGTTTTACAACCACTCCATCTTGGAGGACAAAGAGTACACGGCGCTACACTCTCAAACACTTACCCTAAATAAGAGAACACATGATAGAGGTGCTGAATGGTTAACCTCATCTCTCCATGCCAATCCCACTATAGCAGGGCAACCAACCATCTACAACGCTTAATAGATCCTATCTACTATTACAATGGGGAACACCAGAACCCACACACATGGATTTTACTCACACATTTTTATTTATGCATGCTTTTCAAAGTGTATAAGTGTGCATCTGATAAATCCTTAGCCTTAATCTGGCTTGATCAAAGAATCTCCACGTATAGGTACACCACTAGCTTGCCACGCGTCGTCAAATCTCTCTCGTCCCGGTTCCACCGAACCACAGCTCATTGATCGATGCAAGCCATATGGCGCCATCCTATTGTCTCGGTCGCCCTCCATATTTTCCGCCTTTCTTGTGCAAAACTTGAGCTCACCGTGTCACCCGGCATCCTCGATCGCTCAGGGCCCCAACTCGCTCATAAGTTTAGGCCCGATCATCGCAGATTGACCACAATTGACTCCAAGCCACCTTGCACATCCAAAGACAAAAAATCATTTTCGTATTAAATTCTACACAACTTAAGCTACATTAGCCAAGACATGCAATATGTAACCTTAATCCAATGACCTAGGTCATCCTAACTCAAACCAA
Organism: Bonia amplexicaulis; assembly: GCA_036346245.1. Taxonomy (NCBI): domain Eukaryota; kingdom Viridiplantae; phylum Streptophyta; class Magnoliopsida; order Poales; family Poaceae; genus Bonia; species Bonia amplexicaulis. The sequence goes on from CM070749.1 coordinate 12,881,434, forward strand.
GACTTAAATCCCAAAAACCTATTTTTCTTGGACTTTTATAATTTAGTCCAAACAAAATATAATCTTTACAAAACTATTTAACCACTCCATAAAATTTACAATAATTTATTACAACAATCCTGAAACTTCTTATATAGTCCTTCACATGAGGACATGCGGCAACGTCTTATGACAGTATCTCCTTGCCTTTCTAAGAACTGACTGATCGATCGATCGTTGAGATCTCCTGCTATCTATATAAAAAATGATAAACATTTATGTACCAATGTGAGCATCGTGTGAGAACTAATTTCTGCTCTTTTTCATATTGCTTAAAAGCTAGTGTTGTATACAGCATGCACTGACGAGCATATGTCTCACTCTCACCTAACTCGAGTCGTTTACACGATCCTTCGTTCCTACCTGCAGGCAGCACAACACTTCTGTCACATTGCGGTGGTGTACCGTGCACTACCTAACCAAAATCATTAACCATAAACAAAAATCCATCAACTGTTGAAAATATGAACAATATTTTAATTCTAAATTTTACTAGGAAACAAATACAATAAACTAGTGATGCAATATTGATTACTAACGAAGCGTGCTACCATCATACTTTAGAATACCTAAATATATTAACAAATGCGTACGCACGCGAACGACTTACTAGTTAGCCCGATGAAGAACAAGAAGCCCGCGAGCTTGATGCGGTCGAGAGCAGAACGATGTCGCGAGGCGGTGAGCGGTTGCGACAGACGCTGCAGAAACCTTATTGCCGCCCGCGCGGTACTCTCAAGGCAACGGTTCGGAGATAACCGCTCCTCCTTCCAGTGCAGCCTGAAGAAAGGTCGACGAGGTTCAAACAAAGACAAGATTTTGAGCACATAAACACGAGAAGAAGGACATGGAGGCGGTGAGTTTCTTGCACGTACTACTGACGTCTCGGGCATATAAATAGATGATCGATAATCGGCATGATTAAGCAATGCATTTACCCATCGGTAATCGACTTCACAACCTGGCCATTTATCCACCAGTAATCGTCACAATCAAAACCTAATAAAACCTCGAATTCAAACGCTTGAATCTCATCTAAACACAGAGAGAGAGGGAAAGTAGTTTAGCAAAAATAGAGATGGACTTGGTCCACAACGTGGCATGATCTCCTCCCTCCTCTACCTCACAATTTCTAGGCGAATATACAATTAACTATATGTATGTGCACTCAATTTCCAGCCTTCTCCTCACGTATCTCACCGCCAAGTGGTGAAGCTCATTTTCAGGTATCACCAGTCCATCCTTGAGTTCGAACTTTGATATTCTTCTTTTTTTGCACCTCTCTTTACGTTTTCTCTTATGCTGAATTGATATGAAAGAGTACCTCTGAAACTTGTCACTTCTTAGGCACTTATCTCATCTCTTGGTCATCTAAGAAATAGTCTTCATTGCAAGTCACAAGTCACGCTGAATCTACAGATATCACGATACAAGGCAGCGCAAGTGGTGCTTGCCGTGCGCGTGACTAAACGTAACTCCCACACACCATATCTATCCATATTCGCCGAGTGGTTAGGACTCCACCTTATAAATTGGCTCTTTCTCACTTTTCCTTAGCAATATAGTACTAAACTATACATACTTTAGAATTAAAAAATAGACCATAATTAAATAGTCCAATTTCTAATATCAACTACATCGTGTCTTTCTTCCTTGACGTGAAAAAGGCAGGTGACATCCTCCGTTCTCTCGGCAGGACAAGAGATAAGAGCCCTGGCGCTGCGTTACGTAGTGCGGACGGTGTCACTCGATCGCCAAGATTCCAAGCGTGTGGGACGGCTGGCGCGCGTTCTCTTCTGGAGCTCTTTCCTTTCTCTGTCGCCATCCGCATACGCTGATATTTATGCAGCCGAGATACGCAAGTTTACGCTTAGCTGCTAGCTCAACAAAAGTCGTGTCCCGTTTTACTTGCACGTGGACCTCTATTCTTTTCCTTCTCTCTTTCTTCGCGACGAGGACGTAGGAAATCTTCCGTATTATCATTCAGGCTGTGTCTGCATCAAAGGAACTATATGCGGAGGAATTATGATACAAACTTTCTTCTTGTTTTTTTTTGTTTAGGGTGTTCGGAACCAAAGATTAGTCCATCCCATTCCTTTGGAATTTCTCGTTATTTCTATTCTTTTAGATGAAAACAAAAAAAGAGGTCAGGGCTAACGGGGAAAAAAAATTCTTTCAACGTTTCAATGCAATCTTTCTTCCTATCATTCTCTCTCACACATATACAATTTTCAAAGTTTCCTATATTCTTAATGTCCCACCTATAATTACTTTCCAAACCACGTAGCACTTTTTAATTCTATCTCAGTGTCAGTTTTTAACCTAATCCCACATAAACCAGCAACACCACCCAGCTTCCAATACCCTGAATTCACCTCTGAATGAGCCACTAAAACATTAAAGCCACAATAACTCTAGTTTCTATCCTGAACAAAAAAAAAATCTATCCCAAAATCGGTTTTTCCCTCCTCCCACTCCAAAGCAAGATTAACAACGAAACCATTCCTTACTCTTCAATTCCCTTTAGACTGTGGCTCATTGACACCAACTAAAGAGCAGCATGCTATACCATCAACCAAACCATCTGAAACTAAGAGCAGCTAAGATTGAAGGGCGTATGGATCCCGACACTCCTAGCCGACGAGGGCGGCGTGGCAGAGTTGCCCTCGAGCGTAGTGTCACCGCCGAAGAGGCCCGCACTGGCATCCCATCCTACTGATGGCTGGCACCGCAGTGAGCGTGTGCCCGCACTGGCACCCTAGCCCATACTCCTTTCCATCATCGTATTCACCACCGTGTACTCTAAGGGTAGCCTCAGCACTGCCACCACTTGCAGGATCAAAGATAACCGACTAGAGAGGAGTGAATAGAAGGTTCTAAAGATTTTCGCTCTAAATTTAACAATTATGATCACAATGAGCAATATAAGAACCTAGCACAAGTCAAGAGCGAATTTTCTAAGTTTTCTACGGCACCACAAACTATGTCTCTACCAAATACAATTCTTAGCTACATAAAATATTTCAATTCAATTCAATAGATAGGAATGTAAATGCAGAAGAGTAAATACAAGAAATAACCACAATAGAGACATGCGATGTTTTTCCTGTGGTATTGAAGACTTGCTTGCCTTCACTAGTCCACGTTGAGGTAAGTCCAAACGAATTAGACCAACTCCATAAATTAAGCTTAAATACCTCAATCCATTAAGGTTGCTTTTCCTCCACTCTAGAGATGACGAGTACCACACCACTCACAATCGATGTCGAGCCTCTTCATAACCTTCTTTAAAGAGATCACTGTGCAACCTTCTTCCAAGCTGTCTAGGTACCGACAAACACCAAGAGTAATAAACCAAAACACTCGCTTGAGGAGAAATAAGTGCCAAAAGATTAACAAATGATTCAAATGCACTTTTAATGCTCTCAACTGCCACAAGAGTGAAATATGAGTAATATGAGTAGTAGAGAATGCACACAAGGCTCTAATGTATTCAATGAGGTCTAAAGTTACTGTCATGGTGCTGGTGAGAGGGTATTTATAGCACTCAACCATAAATTAGATCGTTTGGGAACAAACAATACAAAAATCAATAGGGGCAGTAATACCGCCATGTATGGCCGGTATTACTGCACCTACTATTCAACGACTATTTTAGGTGCAATTAATGTGATTCAACTAAGTGTTAACCTCAGAGTGTGGTATTACCGCCAACTAAAATCGGTATTACCGTTGGCCGGTAATACCGCATGATCAGACAGGTATTACCGATTTTCTAGAGCTTAGAAAATGTTGTAAGAACATGATCACTAGAAAAAATGTGCCACAGAGAAATTGGTACTACGGTCGGCCAGTAGTACCGCTCCATAACGGCGGTATTACCATCGGCAGATAGTACTACACCTCTAGGGCGGTGCTACCGATTTCTTTGACATATGATTTTAAAAATTGTTTACGATGCATGCATGATTTTTGTTGATAAAAATGGAACAAATTTAATTCTCAAGCTATTAACCATGATCCTCTAAACACCGAGATCGACAAAATTATAAAAGGGACCTGAAGCTATTTTTCACCTTTGTCTTGAGCCATGTCGACCTTCATTGTCTTTGTATGCAATTGTTGCGTTGTCATTCATGATCCGGGACTAATACCTTTTAAGACATCTTAGCACACATATTAATCCCAAACACAATATTATTATTAATTACCAAAAACTAAATTTAGGGGCCTAGATAAGCCACCACCCGCCACCGCCGGTGGAGACGTGGCTCGCTGCGCTTAGCCCCGCATTGTGGGTATCCGCGGGTGCTTAAGCCAGCGCCGAGGAGGTATCGCTCCTGGATGGACCAACCAACGCTGTGGTGTCCAAGTTGGAGTCCGACTCCATCATCATCTATGAGTCCACGTCGATGGCCTCCCTCCGTTAGGGTTTCCAAGAGCTCAGGATCTCCTAAGCATGCGCAAGAGCTGGAGAAGGGGCACCCTAGGAGATGGCTATGATGGCACCGGTGATCTAGACGAGGAGGAGTTGAGTGGAGGGGTGGTCCAGCGGTGCCTACTCTAGATTGCCTAGGTATGGGGGGATCTGGAGTGATGGCGGTTGGGGAGGCGCAGGGGAGAAGTTGGATCGACGGTTTTTAGGATAAGGTGGAGATGGAAGATGTGGAGGTTTTTAACATATTAAATAGATTATTTTTATTTTTTTGAGATGTCTTCAGAGTTTAATTAAAATTCTAATTTTGTAGCAACTTCTAAACGTCTCAAAAAGTGTCTTTATATACTATATGGTTTGCAACATAAAGACATTCAAAAAGGCATCTAAAGAAAAGCGTCTCTATGAGACCATTTTGTTGTAGTGTGAGCTCGAATCCTCTAAGTCAGAAACCTTTGATCCATTGATAATAAATTGGGTTTCTCCAGTGGCATGGGGTAGTGGACCAATGATGTCTATCCCCCAAGGTGGCAATGGCCACACCGGTGGAATTGGTTGGAGGAGGTTGGACGGTGCGTGGGAGTATTTTCCCGTCCATTGACATTCTTGGTTGTGCTTGACCGACTCCTTCGCATCTGAACCTGCCATGGGTCAGTAGAAGCCTTGTCGAAAGGCTTTCTCTATGAGGGCCCATGGGGCTGTGTGTGAGCTGCATAGGCCGCCATGAATTTCCGCCCACCAGGTCAAAGGTTCCCGACCCTCTCAGTGCGAGAGGCATCGCAAGAGCAGAGCACATACGCTACGTTTGTAGAGCATGCCTTCCACCAGGTCAAAGGTTCTCGCTCAGTGCATCAATTTTTGGAGCTCGCATGGGTCATCCAACTCTTCACTCCCCTCGAGGAAGGCGACGATCGACTGCTTTCAATCGTCCTCCTAGTCGATGTGCAACACGCGAGAGGGCTCCGGTTGCTCCTGTGGTACCACAGTGGAGGTTAGGACTTCAACGAAAATCCAAGAGGGCATTTTGCGCCCTTGGCTAGCAGCCTTTTCCAAGGTATCCGCCTCTGTGTTGTTAGCCCGTGGTATCGATTTGATAGTGACCCCCAAAAAATATCGCTCCCTTGCCCTGATCGCTGTGAGGTATTTGGTGAGCTCGGGGGCCTTGGCTTGATAGGATTTGTCAACTTGCCCCACGACTAGGTGAGAATCGGTATGGATGAAGCTCCAAGCGCTTTCACCTTGCGAAGGCCAAACAGTAGTGCCTCATACTCAACTATGTTGATGGTTGCTGGAAAGTCGAGTCGTATTTCTTATGCTGGGCTTTGACCCTCGGGAGTTGTTACGATGGCCCCCACCCCCGTGCCCACTACATTGTATGCACCGTCCGTGTGTAGGGCCCATACTAGCTCTAAGGGCGGTTGGTAGCTTGGTTGACATGTAGGGGTCCATTCTACGATGAAGTCCACTAGTATTTATGACTTTGTCATGGTACGTGCAATGTAGGTGATGGAAAAGGTGGCTAACTCGATCGCCCACTTGCCAATGTGGCCTGTGGACTCTTTGTTCTGTAACATCTCCCCCAAAAGGAAGGACGAGGGCACATTGATCTTATGAGCTAGGAAATAGTGCTACAGCTTGCGTGAAGCCATGAGTAGAGTGTAAGCTAACTTCACCATCTTGGTGTAACGTGTCTTCGTACCCTGTAGGGGTTCAGAGATGTAGTACACTGGTGGCTGGGCTGAGCCTTCTTCCACATGAGGACCACGCTGACAATGTGCGGCATGTTGCTAGATATAATAAGAGTGGAGCCTCCTGTGCTAGACACATGAGCCTAGGGAGTTTGATGAGGTACTCTTTCAAGTCCTGGAAGACTTATGTGCACTCGTTGGTCCATTGAAAGTCGCATGAGCCACAAAGTGTTTTGAAGAAGGTTTGCGCTCACTTTCCACCGTAGACAGGAAGTGGCCGAGTGTGGCTAGACAGCCCGCAAGCCTCTAGACCTCCCTGATGGTCTTGGGGGCCTTCATGGATAGTATGGCATCGATTTTATCAGGGTTAGATTTGATTCCTCTTCCTAACACCAGGAAGCTGAGAAGCTTGCATGCCCAGACTCCGAAGACACATTTTTTCATGTTAAGCTTTATTCCGGCCTGTCGAAGGTTTCCTGGAGATTCGCTCCATGGGATTTGCTCGCCTGCTTTTGACAACCACATCATCAATGTAGGCTTCGATGTTCTAGCCCAATTAAGATGCGAGGACGGGAGCAATGAGCATTATATTACATTGGGTCCTATGAAGCTTGTCTTGGCTTCGTCCTCCTTGGCCACACATGTGGGCCTGTTCTTTTTGGCTGTGGCTTGTGGCTTTTGGCTACGGCTTGTGACTTTTGGGCTATTTGCATGAGAGATTACAGAGTAACAGAAATTTACGTGCGATTTTTACTGATATAAATGAAGTCAGTAAAGTATGTACTACAATTAACTAGTAGACCCTATCTTGAAAAAAATACTCTATTTAGAAGCTAGTTACTGTAGAAAAGCCGAAAAGTAGCTTTTAGAAGCTGAAAAGAATAGGGCCATATCTGGTGATATCTAGAGTATGTATCGAGGAAACTCATCAATTCACACCCCATTGTGGCATCCACCAATTGATTGATGTGTGGTAAAGAGTAGTTATCCTTGGGAGATGCCTTATTGAGGTTAGTGAAATCGACAGACATATGCCATTTGTCTTCTTTACTAGTACTAGGTTGATGAGCTACTTAGGATGGACCACCTCCCTGATGATGCTGAAGGCGATCAATTTGGCTTCCTCTACCATTGTAGCCTCCTGCCTGTCAAGAGACGTTCGCTTCATTCGTTGTTTGATGGGTGTTCAATGGTGGAGTGTTCAACTCCAGTGACCATGAGAAGGCATCTACGTTCCTGCGAAGCACCACCACTAGGCTTCGCTCAGCCTTTGGGGTAAGGCCATCCCCACTGACACTTGCTTTGATGGTTCTTTCACATTGAGTGGCACCCTCTTTACCTCACCATTCAGCCTCGGCTTCGGCGTCCGCCCTGGGGGGAGGGAGGGGCATAACCGAAGGAAGCATGGCTCCTTCACTTATGGCGTGCACTTTTCGGTGGGGCTCTGTGTTCTCACTTTAGTCTATTGTGTGAGGTCCTAGTTGCCAAACACTGTAATGATCCCACCTAGGGCCTAGGAGCTTCATACCCAAGTAGTTGTGATGAGGGATCATGCTAAAGGCGTTGAGGGTAGCCCTTCCCAAAATACCGTTGTAGGGATACTAGAGGTATACCACATCGAAGTTGGTGCACTGACTGGTTGTCCACTGAAGCCTTGAAGGGGTATACTTAGTGGCTCAGCCTCGCCTGAGGATGCCCATCGGTGGCGTCGACCGCAGGAGGACCATAGAGCTACCTCCGTCCACTAGGACTCGCCTCACATCGCATCCCACATTGCTGGTTGAGATTACCAGGGGTCCTAGAGAGGGATGTCCACTCCTGAGGCATCCTTCGCCTTGAAGGTGATATTTGCCCGAGCCCACTCCGAACCCACGTGTGCTGTGTATGCGGTGACATGATGTAATCAGAGTGTGTAGGCCCTCTCTTGTCTCTTGAAGGGGAATTCAAGGGATGACCTACCCATGATGACGTTGATCACACAGCAAGGACCAGCTTCGGGGGCCTAGATTCGCAACAGCTTGGTGGGGGCTGGACAAGTGGTACCTCTGAGGGTTACCTCATGTGTGCCACCACCAGCACCCTCGTATCTTGGGCATGTTCCCCAGCCACACTTTCATGGAGCACCGTGATGGTGGGGCAATCACGGGTGATGTGGTCTCCCCAGCAGTGCACTTCTCACCATCTTCTTAGCCCCACCCCCTTCCGTGTCCGTGACCCCTTCGTCCACGACCACGACCACTAGAGGCAGGGTTCTCCTTAGCGTCCCCTTCAATGCCAAGGACATACCTAGCATAGGGCCCCCTTCACTGCTTGCGATTGGAGCCCTCCTTCAGGGCCACTGGAGCAGACTTAGCTTCGGGGTCAAGAGGCAAGGCCTCGGCTTCATACCACATCACATCCTCTTCCGCCCTTGTGTATTCCTCCATCTTGTCAAAGAGCTTAGCCACTATTCTTATGGGATTTCGCATGTTATATTCTGTGAGTGGCCCTTTCTAAAGACCGTGGATGGCAGCATTTATGGTGGTTATCTCATTGATGCCCTCTTACCTGAATGGCCTTCCTGAAACATCGAAATGCCACAGATTCTACGGTGCTTGCCACCTTAGAGTTGAGTCGATCATCAACTTGAATTAGTATGATTGCCTTGGAAGTTATTGTGCATGAGATCCCAAACCTGCTCTCATGCATGCTGAGCCGAGGGCGATGGTGAAAAACCTGAACAATGTGAATCCCTGAAGGGTGAGTGGCAATCCCTTTACCTTCGTCGAGTCATGTCCCCCGCTGCTTTGATGGCCCTCTCGAAGACGCGTAGGAACTCATGAGGGTTCGTGTCACCTTTATACAGTTTCACCGTGGGCATCTTTAAATAGTCTAGCTACGGGCAGCTTCCTGTATGGCTTTGAAAGCGAGAGAGGGACTGGGAATCCACCCGCCGTAGAGGGCTACGAGACTCCTGGGTGGCCTCAGCCACTCTTAAGTCCTCTATGTGGCCATCTCTTTAGCTGCCATGGTCAGAGTCTACTAACTCCGACTCTCTTGCATCTCGCGCATGGTTCAGATTTATGTGAATGACACCATTTTTAGAGTCTCTTCTCATGCTCTTGTTTCTAAGTTTTCAGATAATACTAGCAGGGAATTTAAGATGAGCATGATGGAGGAGTTGAACTTCTTTATGGGATTCCAAATCAAGCAAACAAAGCAAGGCACCTACATTCAATAAGACAAGTACACAAAAGACCTTCTTCGACGCTTTGACATGAGGAGTAGCAAGCCGATCTCCACATCAATGACAATTCAGATGAGGATGACGAGCATGTGGATTAGAAGGGGTAACGTAGCATGATCGGCTCCCTCCTCTACCTCACAATTTCTAGGCCGAACATACAATTCGCCATATGTATGTGCACTCAATTTCAAGCTTCTTCTCACGTATCTCACCGCCAAGTGGTGAAGCTCATCTTCAGGTATCTCTAGTCCATCCTTGAGTTCGAACTTTGATATTCTTCTTTTCTTGCACCTCTCTTTACATTTTCTCTTATGCTGAATAGATAGGAAGAGTACCTCTGGAACTTGTCACTTCTTAGGCACTTATCTCGTCTCTTGGTCATCTAGGAAATAGTCTTCTATTGCATAGTCAATTGCAGAGACTGAGTATGTAGCTACTACCTGTAGTTGCTCTCAGATTCTTTGGATCTCTTCTACTCTCAGGGACTTTGGGTTAGAGTTAGGTAGTGCGCCTCTTTTCTGTTATAACACTAGTGCCATCAACATTACCAAGAACCCAGTACAACAGTATAGACCCAAGCATATTGATATATCAGATATCACTTCCTTAGAGACCATGTGGAGAAGGGAGATGGAAGTCCTTTCACTTTGTTGAGTTCGAGTCTTGGTTATCGTATATTTCCACAAAACCTTGGATTCTTCCTGTTTTGCTTTTTTGCAGGGAGAGTTAGGGGTTGTTTATCCTAGGGATTGATTTGAGGAGAAGCTTGGCTCTTTTGCATTCATATGTAATATAATGCATTTTTATCTTATATCTACCATTATAATATAACCCAAAGCTTTGTCCATTATTCTTGTTTCAGTCTTGTATCTAGTCATGCTTTCTTCACTAAGTTTTCTACTTCTTATATGTACATGTGTAGCTTAGTTTATGCCATCAATAGCTTTAAAATTTGCTCAGCTGGAATTAAATTTATCAAGATTGAATCATTTGACTAGTCTAGCTTTAGTAATCATTTTTTACTCTGCTATTTCAAACTGCTAAGTTGAGTTGTGAATATGGGTCAAGCCTAGTCAAAGTTGTTATTTCCAATCTTGAATCATTAATCAGCTCTTACTTCAGAAAACATTGCTTTAAAATCTCAAATGTGCTCAAAATTGCATTTTAGCAATCTTTTCTCATGAGACAACTTTCAATTGCTCTTTGCATGAACTCGGAAATTTTGTATGACCGATACCATTCTCTTAAGTGTAATATTTGAGATGATAGACAATGGTTTGAGATGCTAAAAATTGACAAAATGCGGTTTGGTTGAAGCTCGAGAAGGCTATTGTAGATGGTTCCTAGTCTAGGATATACTTTACTAAGATAGACCATTCTATCCTATGAACTAAAACTAAATTCAACTCTTAAAAGGTAGTGTAGATAGCTCCCAGTTCAGGACTTGCTCTACCAAGATGAGCCATGAATTATTTTATGTCAAAATGCATTGTTCGAACATGTCTTGAGCTTAAATTAATTCACTTTGGAGCTTTTAATGCTTTCCATGCTTGATTTAGCTTCTAGGCTCCACTTAGTCATTTTGATATGCCATGACTTAGATTATGATACTTCTAGGACTACTGACATAATATAAATCAATGCTGATCACTAAATGAGTAGTTTTAGCCCGCTTTGCTATATATATGATCTTGCTTGACTTTATTTATAGCATGGTTTGATGAAATACTTTGTAAATTGACCTCGATAATTTCAAAAGCTACAAATATGCCTAAACCTTCAATAAAATTATCCATGTTGGTTTTTCTTCTTTTCTAGCGTTTGGTTTCTTCCACAACATCTTGATGAATCTATTAACAAAGGGGAGAAATTTGTATAAAAACATGCTAGAATTAGGCTGTTAAGGGGAATTGGGGAGGAAAATAGGATTCTAGAGATTTTGAAGTTCCCAATGAATTTTGTTGAGAATTGACATACTTTTGCAAATCTTTAATTTCTTGGTGTCTTCTCACCAAGATCGAGGTATTATAGAGCACTTGGTTCTTTTTTCTTTGACTTCTGACAGAATTTCCCAAAATTCCCAAGCTTATATTGATTTTAGTGGTTTTGATGCAAACTTATCTTTTCCTTTGCCCTCAATCCTTTTTAGTGCTTTCTTGGTTATTTTCATGCTTTGAGCCCGATTCTAGAGCAAGGAGAGTTTGTCCTTGCAAAACCTCTCACTCTCTGATTTCCAAGAAGCAACTCATTTGCACTTTTGAGGAATTATGCCCGATGATATCATGAATTGGAAGAATGAGAAACCATATGGGTATGTCTAGGTCTATTTGTGACGAACAATTAGCGAGTTGGGTTGAGTTGAATCTAAGGTTTCTTGATTGTAATTTCTTGAAATTCAAGTTGTTGTCGGTAGTCACGGGCCGGATATGGTACTACCATGATGGTAGTACCAGGCAATGGTTTAGCACTACTACAAGGCGGTTCGACTGAAGATAGTTGGTTGGTAGCTATTTCTAGAGTGGGTCATTTGGGTATGTCAGAGAGTTGTATGGTTTGAGCCTTAAATAGCGGTACTACCGGGGTGGTAGTACCGGCTAGTATGATGATCATATCGGCCCCACAAGGGAAATGGGTAAGGCCGGTAGTACTAGCCAATGGTTAGCAGTGCTCTGGGCCAGAATAGCCAAGCATGGGATAGTGGTCATCTGCATTGTATGATTAGGTTATGAGAATTAGGAATTATGAAAGATTTGATCATGTGGTGATCTTGGAATTCTTGTCATGGTTGTATTGCATTACATGTTGTGTTGTGTATGCTAACGTGGGTCAAATTGAAAGAACTTGTGCACGAAAATGATTTATTGGTCTTAGATTGCGAGGAAGCTTAGAGGTGACTATAGTTGCTGTGGATGGCCAAAGAATATATCGGGGTGGATCGAGGTCCAAGCGGTCAAAGGTGGTCATGTGAGATGGTTAGGCTCAAGCAGGCGCATGGCAAAACCAAGAATACGTGAAGAAAGGTTTGAGCAACATGTTGGATCAAGTTGGCTTCGTCGGTTCAAGTAAGGTGTGGTTCGGTGGGGCTAGGCGGAGACTTCTGGATGGGAGAGAAGTCATTGATCAACCTACATAAGCGTGCATGGTGGCTTGCAGCAAGATGAAGAAGCGAAGTTAGGGAAGGCTTGGGAAGCTTCAGAAGGAGTTAGGTAGTGCGCCTCTTTTCTGTTATAACACTAGTGCCATCAACATTACCAAGAACCCAGTACAACAGTATAGACCCAAGCATATTGATATATCAGATATCACTTCCTTAGAGACCATGTGGAGAAGGGAGATGTAGTCCTTCACTTTGTTGAGTTCGAGCTTCAGGTTATCGACATTTCCACAAAACCTTGGATTCTTCCTGTTTTGCTTTTTTGCAGGGAGAGTTAGGGGTTGTTTATCCTAGGGATTGATTTGAGGAGAAGCTTGGCTCTTTTGCATTCATATGTAATATAATGCATTTTTATCTTATATCTACCATTATAATATAACCTAAAGCTTTGTCCATTATTCTTGTTTGTGCTTGTATCTAGTCATGCTTTCTTCACTAAGTTTTCTACTTCTTATGTGTACATGTGTAGCTTAGTTTATGCCATCAATAGCTTTAAAATTTGCTCAACTGGAATTAAATTTATCAAGATTGAATCATTTGACTAGTCTAGCTCTAGTAATCATTTTTTTACTCCTGCTATTTCAAACTGCTAAGTTGAGTTGTGAATATGGGTCAAGCCTAGTCAAAGTTGTTATTTCCAATCTTGAATCATTAATCAGCTCTTACTTCAGAAAACATTGCTTTAAAATCTCAAATGTGCTCAAAATTGCATTTTAGCAATCTTTTCTCATGAGACAACTTTCAATTGCTCTTTGCATGAACTCAGGGGGAATTTTGTATGACCAATACCATTCTCTTAAGTGTAATGCTTGAGATGATAGACAATGGTTTGAGATGCTAAAAATTGACAAAATGCAGTTTGTTGAAGCTCAGAAGGCTATTGTAGATAGTTCCTAGTCTAGGATATACTTTACTAAGATAGACCATTCATCTGTGAACTAAAACTAGGCTGAACCTTAAAAGGTAGCTGTAGATAGCTCCTAGTCTAGGACTTGCTCTACTAAGATAGGCCATGAATTATTTTATGTCAAAATGCATTGTTCAAACATGTCTTGAGCTTAAATTAATTCACTTTGGAGCTTTTAATGCTTTCCATGCTTGATTTAGCTTCTAGGCTCCACTTAGTCATTTTGATATGCCATGACTTAGATTATGATACCTCTAGGACGGCCTGACATAATATAAATCAATGCAATCACTAAATGAGTAGTTTTTAGCCTGCTTTGCTATATATGATCTTGCAAGCTTTATTTATAGCATGGCTTGATGAAATACTTTGTAAATTGACCTCGATAATTTCAAAAGCTACAAATATGCCTAAACCTTCAATAAAATTATCCATGTTGGTTTTTTCTTCTTTTACCGCGTTTGGTTTCTTCCACAACATCTTGATGAATTCATTGTCAAAGGGGGAGAAATTTAGACAAAAATGCTAGAATTAGGCTAAGGGGGAATTGGGGAGAAAAATAGGATTCTTGAGATTTTGAAGTTCTCAATGAATTTTTGTTGAGAATTGACATTCTTTTTGCAAATCTTTAATTTCTTGGTGTCTTCTCATCATGATCGAGGTCATATAGAGCACTTGTTCTTTCTTTTGGACTTAGAGTGAGAATTTCCCAAAATTCCCAAGCTTATATTGATTTTAGTGGTTTTGATGCAAACTTATCTTTTTCCTTTGCCCTCAATCCTTTTTAGTGCTTTCTTGGTTATTTTCATGCTTTGAGCCCAATTCTAGAGCAAGGAGAGTTTGTCCTTGCAAAACCTCTCTCTCTCTCTCATTTCCAAAAAGCAACTCATTTGCACTTTTGAGGAAGTTGCCAATGTGTTCATCAATAGGAAGAATGAGAAACCATATGGGTATGTCTAGGTCTATTTGTGACGAACAATTAGCAGTTGGGTTGAGTTGAATCTAAGGTTTTGCAGAGGAGCTGTAATTTCTTGAAATTCAAGTTGTTGTCGGTAGTACCGACCAGATACTTGTGGTACTACCATGATGGTAGTACCGACATGGTGGTTTTGGCACTACTACAAGGGCGGTTCGACTAGAAGATAGTTGGTGGTAGCTATTTCTAGAGTGGGTCATTTTGGGTATGTCCAGAGTTGTATGGCTGAGCCTTAAATAGCGGTACTACCAGGGTGGTAGTACCAGCTAGTATGAGCAGTCATATCGGCCCCCTGTTACCGGGAAATGGGTAAGGCCCGGTAGTACTAGCCAATGGTTAGCAGTGCTACCGGAGCGGAATGACCGGCATGGGATGAGTGGTCATACCGACTGTGACGGTTAGGTTATGAGAATTAGGAATTATGAAAGATTTGATCATGTGGTGATCTTGGAATTCTTGTCATGGTTGTATTGCATTACATGTTGTGTTGTATGCTAACGTAGGTCAAATTGTGAAGAACTTGTGCCTGAAAATGATTTATTGGTCTTAGATTGCAGGGAAGCTTAGAGGTGACTATGGTTAACAACGGATGACCGAGAATATATCAGGGTGGATCGAGGTCCAAGCAGTCAAGGTGGTCATGTGAGATGGTTAGGCTCAAGCATGGCGCATGGCAAAACCAAGGAATGCATTGAAGAAAGGTTTGAGCAACATGTTGGATCAAGTTGGCTTCGTCGGTTCAAGTAAGGTGTGGTTCAGTGGGAGCTAGAACTGGAGAGACTTGCTGATGGGAGAGAAGTCATTGATCAACCTACACATGGCGTGCATGGTGGCTTGCACGACAAGATGAAGACGAAGTTAGGGGAAGGCTTCAGGAAGCTTCATGAAGAGCATTTTTGGAAAAATACCAAATACTCCAAAATTGTGGCATCGAGAGACATAAGGGAAGTGGTTTAGGGTTAGGATAGGGTTGTGTGTATGGTGTGGATTAATCCCTAGCATGTTAGCGATTGGTCTTGTAAGAGCTTTGAAATGCATGCGTGTGAGTATAAAACCGAGTGTTAGCAGGGTTAACGGATTTCCCCAGTCCTTAGTTGGTCTAGATCTACTAAGGGGGCTGGTTAGCCTATTTAGAAGAGGCGGAGGCTAGCTAGAGTTTTCGAGGGTATTAGGGTTGAGTTCTAGGCTAAGGCTAGTACTTCCCCTCCTTCATAGTGTGAAAAAAGTAGTACTTGTGGAGGGTCTTTTGTAACTAGTAAGTTGTAAGAATCCTTCCTCTTCATGCAATAGATCAAGTTCTTGCAATCCTTATGCTCTTGTTTCTTTTTGCTTGCCTTTGGTTTTATTAATTTGTCTCTTTTCATGCTCCTCTTATTCTTGTTGTGATCCATGATGTGTAAGAGGCAATAGTAGGTCATTGGGATCAAGCTATGCCCAGCTAGATCACTCTATAACAAAAATCAAGATCTTGTCTGGTTTTAGCCTTCTCTTGACCAAGTTTTGTGATTTGGTTCCTAACATCTTTGCTTAGGTCTATACCAATTTTCGTAGTATTTGGACAAGGTGGTAGTATTTGGACAAGGTTTCATTGAAATTGTCAAATTTAGTTTTTATCCCAAGAGGTTTGCACTCAGGAATAGGGCAAGTGGTAGTACCGGGCCCCCTGAGCGGTAGTACCGCACAGTGGTCATACCAGTCCCTAGTTGGTGGTAGTATCGGTGTGGTCATACCAGTATGCTAAGAGCAGTATGTTTCTCTTGTAGGAGGTGTAATATGAGCTTTATTGTTCTCATAGTTATTTGAGCAATGATTTAGAGCACTTAGGGAAATCAAACAAGTTTAGGCAATCATTCACCCCCTCTAATTGTCGGCATCGGTCCAACAATTAAATTAAATAGTACTGAAACAAATATCCAAGAGTACATGTACAAGCATCCGTACAAATTCTGTTAACAATGAAAACAAACTTCCATAAATTCTGGAAGAAACATGCATCTATATGACTAGTAGAAAACAAACTTCCATAAATTCCTTCTTTATTTCTAAAACCACCTCCTGTTTGCATTTTGGAGAAATTGTCAACGAGTTCATCAAGGGGGAGATGGAGTAACCATGTGAAAATGTTTAGATATTGTGTGATGAACCATTGCCATGTTTGTAGAGTTAGAATTTTTATTTTGCATTGCTTGCAGTTTTCAGAAGTTTCTATCAGGTAAACCAGTCTGACTACTGGGCATTGCCGGTCAGACCGGCCGATTGGGCAGTCAGATCGTCGGGTGATATGATCGGGGTTTCAATGGCAGTTGCATTTTTCTAGAGAGAGGTATTTTGCACTAGACTTGACCGGTCTAACCGGCCCTGGTTAATGGTCCGACCAGCCCTGAGGATTGTCTCTCGGATTTTGGGAAATAGATCTTGGGTTAAATTGAATTATGTTTGGTTACTGAATTTATGTTGCATGAACTATGTTTTGACTAATATGGGTCAAGTTGTAAAGAATTTATGCCCGATAATGATTTCTTTGTCTTTAGATGTGCAAGGAAGTTTAGAGTCAACCGTGGTCAACAGTGAGGATTAGGGCTACGCTCATAAGGAGCCGAGGGCCAGAACGGTCAAAGATGTCGAGTGAGATGGTTAAGCTCAAGTATGGCACAAAGAAGGTGAAAAATATTAAAGGGAAGGTTCAAGCGATGGGTTGCACCAAGTGGCTTGGTTGATCTAAGTGAGGTGTGATCCAATGAAATCAAAATATGAGAGACTTACCAATGCGTGGCAAGCTATTGGTGCACCTATATGTGGCAAGTGTGGTGATTTCTTGCATGCTAAGAAAGTTACTGCTTCAACGAAGGGTATTTCAGTAAGGAGGACAAATACCAAAAAACCATGTAGATCAAAATCGTGGTGCTTAGGAGAGTGGCTTAAGTCAAGAAAATGGCGAGGAGATCAAGTGGATCAAATGCGCTTGCCTTAGTGGATTCGGGATCATGTGCTTTCAAAAGCGTGCTTGAGTTCAGTGTGAGTAAAACCCATGTTGTGTGGGGTTAATGGGTTTCCCAAATGTGCTAGTATCTATTAGGTTAGATGTGGGCTAGTTGCCCCATCTATTTAATGGATTGGGAATAGAAGCTTGCAATAAAAATGATTACAACTATCTCGACCTTGAGTTATAGGGTTAGGGTTAAGAAGAGTGAGTGTTGTGGTGTACTCTTTTATCCTCTATATGAAGTAACTATACAAACTTTATCTTCAAGTAGCAATAGATCAACTTTGTTCATCATTCATAGTGTCTTCTTATTTTGGTTGATTTACCCTTGTTCTAGTTGGTTTTGATCTCTTCTCTCCCCTTCTTGATCTTACTGCGTGCCAAGGATGTGTAAATGGTGGACATAACTTATGGAGATCAAATTCCAACCATCTAAGCACCAAGCCTTGGAAGATTTTGAAGTTGCTCGATTTTGCTTGGATTTGACACCATCTTGAGGTTTCTTGATCCTAGGGTTTTTACTTTGAATATTTGGAAGAAATAGCTTACTGTGACATGTGAAAACTCATTTACAGCTATCTTGGTGATCCTCTACCCACGAGCAAGTCATATCCTAAAATTTTAGAGTTTGCCTATTTTCGTGCAATCTTGCTTTTCCTTGGGAAATGTTGTAACTTTGACCAGGATCCATACGATATTTGGATGGAATAGGTTCATTAGACCCTAAGCAAGGTGTGTGCACAATTTCATCTCTTTTGGTTGTGGATTTTGGGAGTTACACTATTCTTGGTCTTGGCTCTGACTAATTTTCTATTTTGATAAAAGGGGAGCGATCAGACCGCTCCTAAGCCCGATCAAACTGGCTACCAGTCAAACCATCATGATCAAGCTGATCAGACCGGCCACCGATCAGACTACCAGGTGCACACTGGTAAGACCGCACCCCCTATGGCGGTTTGACCAGTGAGGTGCTGAAAACTGCCTGTCTTTGATTTTTTAGATTGTTGCTTTGTTCCAGGCTTTCAATTCTGATCTTCATAGCTCTGTACCTACTCGAGTGAAGAATTTTCAAATACTTGGGAAAATATTTGAGAGGCATCATTCACCCCCCCTCTGTTGCCATTATCGATCCTACAATAACTAAAACTTGGAGATAGCATGATGAACTAATTTGTTTTCATATTTTTGGAAGTGCATTGTTTCAAGGTAAACATGACGTAGGAACCAAATGAACAAATATACTTCAATTCGAGTTCATATAATATCATGCTAGCATTTCCGTTAAAAACATCTAAATATTAACGAAAAAGTGAAATGAATTTGTGAGGTGAAACATCGACCTTGTAGGGTTACCAATTTATCATCCATAGATAGAAGTGTAGTACAAATTTTTATTCAAACTAACATTTCTACAAGTTGTACTGCTTAGCAACATCTTATGTTCCATCACAATTTTTACTCCAAGATTTCCTGCACAATAGTAGAGCAAGGCAAATCAAAATATACATGAAAAAACAAGAATTGTAGAACAAAATTTGAATAGGGAAGTAGGGGATGGTATCATCTCTAGCACAAAGAGAGGGGTCCAGCAACGCTGTCAACACTGAAGACCATGTGTTCAGCATCGGGCGGTAGAGCAGGAGCTGGGGTGGAGCAGATCGAGGTCGCTATAGGGACCATATTCTGCATTAGGAGAAGTGGATAGTGCTAGGGCGGAGTAGATTAGAGTTGATATTAGGGGTATTTTGTGCCGGAGAGGAGGGGATTGGTGCTTTGGCACGGGGTGGAATTGATCAAATTTGACAACGTTAATTCACATGCAGAGAAGGACGGGATCAGCACAGGGGAGGTCAAGATGGTTGGCAGTTGGTGGATGGTAAGGTGCTACCGTAAAGGATAGGATTGGTGGTGGCCAATAGGTTGGGCACGGTAGTAGATGCGATGTGGGTCGATGAGGGCATGGTGTGGTGGGCGGGATGTGTAGGATGCGTGGCATGGCACACTAGAGGGAAGACGTGGCCAAGGAAGGGAGCACGACTGTATCATCTGGCAAGCCTGAGGCAGACAAACATGGTGAGTATGGGAACTCATACACAGTCTTGGGCTTCGGTGGCTCGATGACACACTATTAATTTTAACTGTGGAAGAAGCAAGACATCCCTTGGATCGATCTCTCGAACTTACACCATGATACGAGAGAAGGAAAGTCAAAGATCATATTGTTTAATTCTCTTAGGCCTAGTCAATTATTAAGTTTTAGTTCAAAAATAAGGGCATTGTCAAATCTGAGTGGGAAACAAATTTCCTTATCGGGCTAAACAATCATTTTGGTGGGAATTGAGTCAAGTATGTGATTAGATTGGTGGGAAACAATTTTTCCCAAGTTGAATACAAGTTTTAGAGGCAACCAGTACGTCCTTTGGTGGGAAACCAAATTGGGATATAAAATACCTATATATCATTACAAAAGAATGTAAATATTGCAACATCATGGAATTATTGTAATAGTAATTAGCTAACATAACGATTTCTTTTTTGTTGCAATACAAGCAAATTATTGCAACAAAAATAAAAAATATCACAACAATTGAGAATTGCGGTGATACAACAAACTTATCGCCACGAACAAATAATTCGTGGCAATAACATTAGCTATAGCAACAAATTGTATTTCATTGTAATTTTTCCGTTGCAATAGATAGGATTCCTTGTAGTGTTGGTAAACTAAATCAAATGTATGTAGTGCTTTGGTTCGTATATTCCTAGTTCTTAAGAAGTCATGCTGTGGGGAAACATAAGTATTAACTTTGCAAACTGGGTAGTGTGCAACTGTCTAGCCATGGTTCTTAGTCTCAACTAGATTGTAACATGACAAGTATGTGAACTTGTAAAAACATATTCATTTAAGAGAGTAGTCCAAATTGTTTGTTGCCCAAGTATCAATTTCCACTAATTTTGCTCCTATCATCCTATGTATGGCACAAAGACTTGCTATTGCAATGATATGAGGCATGTCTACATGTTTTCACTAATTACTATATGTTGATGCTTGAGGTATGTAGCATCAAAGACTCATCATTTGCACCTTTTGATGGCAAGAATGATGACAAGCTTTTACTAAAGGATAATGACAAGAGAAGAAGAAAAGGGGACAAGGCTGATGCCCCTTTCCTTCTCCCTTTTGGCTTGGCTCCCACAGTAGTAGTAGTGAAAGTGGAAGGTGACAAAGGTAAGTTGGGAACAAAAGAGTTGTGGGGTTTATATAGTGGGGTAAAACCGACTTTGTTGGGAGACAAACAAGGTAAAACTGACTTTGCTGGTGGGCATGCATGCATGCCAATGCATGCAGCTTGCCACCTGCTCCTCCCTCTGCTTGCTTGCACAAATGGCGATGGAGGGGGCACAACTAGGATGGATTCAGCTAGACAACTTGCTGGCTGCAAGCTGTCTGATGCTTTCATGCTAAGGGAATATGTAGGGACTTGATTGTAATTTTGAAAATATTTAGAGATTGAAATGTAATTTATATTGTGAAAAGGACTGGATTGAAAAATTATCATGCAATATCAATTACTGTTGCTATTTTAGTTTTTGAAAGTATAAGTATTTGCACGTAAGGCTCGTGCTCGCAAACAAACACACGAGTTCAATGCATGATGGCCCCATTTTGCATGTTGCATGTCGTAGCTGTAGTGTAGTCCTCCTCCCCCTCCCCCTCCCCTCTCCCATCCTCGGCTAGAGTCATCTCCATCTCGTATTGCAACGAGGCTGCCATTGCGAGCACAGCTCAGCCCAAGAAAAGATTAGGAATCCAGAACTCAGATTCCCAAGAGGAGGAAGCGGCGATCGATCAGAGGGACGACTTGGGATTAGGTGAGTTTTTTGTTTTCTTCATTCGTTCTTTTTGCCTGAATTGCCTGATGCCTTAAAAGGCTGGATCCGTGAGGTTGTGATATTCCAGTGGTTTTTTTTTGCTAATCGGAGATCATTAGATTGGGGGCATGCCATATCCAATCTTTGTAGATTGGTATATATTCCGATGACACGGTATGGTCGTAGTGATCTGTATCAGAGAAGGAGATATACGAATGTGATTACGGCCCATAATACCTCGTAGTTTATAAACGAATGTGATTATGATTTCGACCGGTAAGCGCGGTTGCATTCGATTGCTAGAGATAAACAAATGTGATTACGATTTCGACCTCAAAATTTTGAAAAGAGAGGAGCTTGAAATTAACTTGCTGATAATTGAGATAAATGACGACGGGTTTCGCGTAATCCCGGCCTTCCGGGGGGATTTTGTGCGGTCCGGCACACCAAACTCGTGCTCTGGTGGCCTTACCACTGACCTCCGGGCCCCACCACACCCCCACGCCGTTTTAAGCCCCCTTCCCCTGCCCATGGCGACTGCACAAGTCACAGAGCGCGAGAGTTTCGCTTGTGCTCGCAGAGCCGAGGAGACAGCCAAAGCCAAAGCCATTCCGGTTACGCCTCGAGACGAGCGCGCGAGAGAGGGGGGAGAGGCGTCGCCATTCGCCCACGCATCCCATGAGTGATGAGCCTGTTTGTGTCTCTGTATTGCCACCGCGCCGCCATCTCTCACCACGTGCGGCCGCCTAATGCTGCAGGCCGAGGCGGAGGCGGCGTCGTCTCGCTGCGGGGGAGTCGCGCCGGCGCATGAGCTCTGACGCCGCGGGCGGCCAGCACAGCAGCAGCAGCAGATACCGCAGGGGCAACGCGGCGATGCCGACCTCGTCCTCCAACTCCCCCACTTCCTCCATCTTCTCCAGCGACGGCGAGGCCGCTTCCCCGAACCGCATCGAGCGCATACTCCGGGAGCTCGGCCGCCGCCACCTCTTCTCGACGGCCGCATCCCCCGACGCCATGGACACCGACGCCGTGGAGCCCGCCTCCGCGGCGGACTCCGTCGCAGACTACGGAGTCCAGCCCCCCGGGGCCGCGCCAGCCAATATGATGGACGACACGGGTGGCGCGTCCGCGGGCCACACCGCTCGGCCGCCGCTTGCGGGGCTCCGCAGCGGCTTCCGCCGTCTGGGCCTCCGCGGCATGAAGCAGCGCCTGCTCGTCGTCGCCAACCGCCTCCCCGTCTCCGCCAACCGCCGCGGCGAGGACCAGTGGTCCCTGGAGATCAGCGCGGGCGGCCTCGTCAGCGCCCTCCTCGGTAATTCCAAAATTTCAACCTTCTCCCAAATGTGATGTGATGGAGCGATGCATGCATCAGAATCCTGCACTACCAGTCACAGATATTCATCTATGCAAATTTTTCCTAACGCCACAGGTGTGAAGGATGTCGACGCCAAGTGGATCGGCTGGGCGGGCGTCAACGTCCCCGACGAGGTCGGCCAGCGAGCTCTCACCAGCGCACTTGCCGAGAAGGTTCGTTGCAATTTAGGACAAATTTGATGTTGTCTGAACCAATAGAACAGTGACTTTTGTTACCACTCTAGTAATTGGAATCATACTTGTTGATTAATTGAACAAAACAGAGATGTATTCCAGTGTTCCTGGATGAGGAAATTGTGCACCAGTACTACAACGGGTACTGCAACAACATACTGTGGCCTCTGTTCCACTACCTGGGACTGCCGCAGGAGGACAGGTTGGCAACAACGAGGAACTTCGAGTCACAGTTCGACGCATACAAGCGAGCAAACCAGATGTTTGCGGATGTTGTATACGAGCACTACCAGGAGGGGGATGTGATCTGGTGCCATGACTACCACCTCATGTTCCTCCCCAAGTGTCTTAAAGACCATGACATCAACATGAAGGTCGGGTGGTTCCTGCACACGCCATTCCCGTCGTCAGAGATTTACCGGACGCTGCCATCCCGCTCGGAGCTGCTTCGCTCCGTGCTTTGTGCTGATTTAGTCGGGTGAGCATGCCTTTTGCTTTTGTGATCGTTGTACCGCATGTTGAATTTGATTGTGGAAGCAGAAGTGTTCAACTGAGTAACTTTTCGTGCTGAATTTACGCTTATGCTTATTTTGTCATGTTAGGCTATCAAGTAACTTTTATGACTGAGACTTTGACTATGCTCTCTGTGCATGTAAGTCCTAATGAGTAAAAAAATTCGGTTTGGTATCAGTTATTTTCCATGTTCGTGTAATAAAGTTACTTTTAGAGCAGGTTAGAATTCAATCGACCAACTTTTTAGTTCATAATACACTAGACAGTGGAGGTATAAAAACAGATGAAAATGGATAGTTTAATACTCCAATTTGACAATCAGGAAACACGTCGCTTGGCAGTTCATTGAATGTTTAACAGAGAAAGAAAGCAGTAGTACAGATTGTGATATTTCTGTGATGTATTTTTGAAAAGGTTGTTTCTGTGATGTCTTGCTATCAAGAAATAGAAATATCTGACTTGACCAGTCTCTCCATGAAGTTTAGATGCAAAACTGTGTGCTGTTTCATTTTCTTTTATTTCTGATCCTTGAAGAAATTAATTCTAAAAACAAATGGACAACTTAACAATACAAGGGGAATGCATAGGATGCGATCTCTTTAAATGAAGCAATCAAATTTTGATAAGGGGAACACATAAGTTGCTTCATGGTTCTCACTGATTTTCTTCTTCAGATTTCATACATACGATTATGCAAGGCATTTTGTGAGCGCATGTACCAGAATACTCGGACTTGAGGGCACTCCTGAAGGTGTGGAAGACCAAGGAAGGCTAACCAGAGTTGCAGCAGTACACATCGAAATCTCCTTTTTTTTTATTAGCTTTTTATCTAACATGTTTGAAATGCCTGATGATCTTATTGCCTACTTCCCTTAAGTCTCTCAACTGTTTCACCTGCTATTTTAAACTGTTTCCATTAGTATTATTATATCGTTTTTTGTCATTTCATAATTTATAAGTTATCCAAAAGATGTTTGCGGAATGAATGATTCTTTTAACTCGCTTGGCTGAAATCTTCAGTTTCCTATTGGGATAGACTCTGATCGTTTCAAGCGAGCATTGGAGGTTCCAGCAGTTAAAAGACACATCAATGAATTAACACGTCGTTTTGCTGGTCGAAAGGTGGGAAAACACTTGTCCTTTACTTCTTGCTCCGGGATACATTACTTATTTATAATTTCTTTTTCATTTATTATAATATGGACATTAGTTCACCCAATATTAGGTTTCATCTGATTAACCTGACAAAAGGCATATGGCGAGATCCACTGAACAATTTTCAATCTATAAACCTGCAAATCCAATCTTTTCCTTGATGTGGGCTCCTACGAAAACCAGCTTCACAACAGATTGGCCACCATTCCTGCGCTGTCTACATAATAAATATTTCCTGTGTTCCAACTTAATCAAAGTTATGTGATTTCTTTGGAAGCTAGCATAGATTTTGTGGCTTTTCAGTGTGATATATTGTCTGCTAGCACAGGAAATTTACAGTAATCCTATACTGGTAGTGTTGTAGGGGTGGCCCCCACCTAAACCTAGTCGGCCTGTTAGAAAGCTGTAAAGCCCAAAATAGGACATGTATCATGACATAAATGCCTTTGAGAGAGATACTTGGGTGTAAGGACATAATTGTAAAGTACTCCCCATGTGAATATATAAAGCTGTCCTAGGCCTAGGGAGCAGCCCAAGCATTGCTCACCTAACATCTCCACACCATACTACCATCTCTCTGTTTGGTCTGTAACCACAACAGGTAGCATTTAGCTGCACCTACATATGAATCTCCATTGGAAAGGAGTTTCTCGAACTCTTGTGCGGAACAATTGCTTCTCTAGTTATATCATATATGGCATTTATCATCAAGATTAAGCTTTGTCATGCACCAGAATAGAAGAATAAGGGAGAGTGAATGCTACATAGTGTTCTTAGAACTTCTGAATTGCTCATGCAAACTCGAACTTGTTCAATAACTGAAGAATAAATTCCATCTCATCAACTCAGAAACTGCCTATTCAAATACTCTGCAATGGAAAGTCAACAATGTCTCTTATGGTCTTACCTAGTATTTTGTTCCTTTCTGATGTGATAGGTAATGCTTGGTGTTGACCGACTCGACATGATCAAAGGAATTCCACAAAAGATTCTGGCCTTTGAAAAGTTTCTTGAAGAAAACCCCGATTGGAATGATAAAGTAGTTCTACTGCAAATTGCTGTGCCAACAAGAACCGATGTTCCCGAGTGTATGAGCCCTTTCTGTGTTTTTCCCCTACTTATACTTACTGCAACTCTGCAAGCATGTCTGCTGGAGTATATCAGATGTATGAAGTATGATTTCTTCACGTGCATGGGTTATGAATTTATCAACTGGCTGTCTTCTTTTTTAAATGTCATAGACGAAATTGCAGTTTTGATAGCACTTTCTTGTTTGGCATAGGGAACATTTATTAGAGTAGTTATGTTAGTGTTTTTGAGCACTTCATTTTTAGTGGTGTTGGTGGATGTTTTTTTTTATATTTTGGGTCATTTTCACTCTCTTGTAATCAATGAAGCACAAATTCAGTCCTACTGCATTCTTGTTTTATTATTTTTTTATTAAGAAAATCTTTCAGTCAACATTTCTTATGATTGAATTGTATGCTCCAGTAACTAATGTAATGCAGAGTTTTGAAAGTCTCTGTATGTTAGAGTTTATCCTACAATTCTTGGGGATGCTGTATCACTGTCCTCTACTAGGGATTTTTCAGTAACATTGATAATCGCGATAGAATATAGTGTCCTAAGTATAAATAAAATAATATTGCTTACATACATGATAACCTAATATGCATGCTTGTCCAAAGAAATTTGTATTGTTTGATGTAGAATATCGAATGGATGTTATAATTTGCGTATTTTTTTCGAACTCGTCCAGCTACTGGATTCTGTAGATCTTAATGAGCAAAGATTTTGGTCTCATTAATTCATTATTATTGTTAATAAGAAAATAAGTCCCATTGATATCCTTAGTCTATCATTGCATAACTTACAAGAGATTATATATTGTCCTTGCTTTTAAACAAACAGTTAAAACAAATTGTTTCACAAACTTATTTCCCAATATTGGTACCGTATAGCTGATCTGCAAATCTAACCTGATTATTTCTGGTCATTTTTATTAACCATAGCTTACTATCATGAGCAGATCAAAAGCTTACAAGCCAAGTGCACGAAATTGTTGGGCGCATAAATGGCCGATTTGGAACATTGACTGCTGTTCCTATTCATCATCTGGTTAGTTTTCTCTATGTTTTTTACTAACTACAGCTTTGTGCTATGTTATGACATAACTACATAAGTTTAACTTAGTATCATCTTTGCATTTTTTTTAGTAGACACACTAGCACCAACTAACAATATAAGTTTCTAATTTCAGAGGACTCATATTTTCTATTTGGATATGTCTAAATATCACTATTTCAATGTCACAAATGGAGCATGTAGACATGAACCCATGAAGATTTGGTTCCTTGTTTTCCACTGCCTTGATCACATTATGTTTTGCAGGAGAAAGGCTCTGAAGCAAACGGTTTTCATCTAATATAATGTGTTCCTTGCAGGATCGGTCTCTTGATTTCTATGCCTTGTGTGCTCTTTATGCAGTCACTGGTAATTCTTAGCGACTCTCTTGATATTGAAATTTGGACTTAATGGCAATGGTCGCTGCTTCTATATCATTACCTTGACCTGTGCTGTTTCAATGAAAATGTTCCATGAGTAGTTTAGTGGCTTTTGTCTTGCTTGAACTGTGCATTTCCTCTATTTTGTTCAGATGTGGCTCTTGTAACATCACTGAGAGATGGGATGAATCTTGTAAGCTATGAATATGTTGCATGCCAAGGATCAAAGAAAGGAGTTCTGATATTGAGTGAGGTAAGTGATTAGTCATGAACTCATGATGATCATCAATAACTGATAGCTTATAAATTTATTCATTCATGCTATTCATTTGCATGTTTTGTGTTGCTCTCTATCTCTCTCTATGAAAATATATGTGATTTACTGATTTTGGTTCATACATTTCTATCACTGCAATTTCAGTTTGCTGGGGCAGCACAATCTCTTGGAGCTGGTGCCATTCTAGTAAACCCCTGGAATATTACAGAAGTGGCAGACTCAATAAATCACGCTTTGACAATGACATCTGATGAGAGAGAGAAAAGACACAGGCATAACTACGCTCACGTGACAACTCATACCGCACAAGATTGGGCTGAAACCTTTGTATGGTGAGGAGCTCATTTCCAATTGTCTGATTTGTAGTTTGGTGGACCGGACCTTATTAGTTGATTGGGTGTTGCTCTTTGGTTATACTACTTGTTTGCCGCTTTCAGACTTTCTGATGATCATGCTGTTCCTTTTCATGTAGTGAACTAAATGATACAGTTGCTGAAGCTCAAATGAGAATAACACAAGTCCCTCCGGGACTCCCTAGTCGGACGGCAATTCAACAATATCTGCATTCTAAAAATCGTCTGCTCATATTGGTAATACCATTTTCTTCCTTCCTATTTGATAATTGTTGCGAAATTGTTTACACTGGTTTTGACTGAGATTTTCTAGTGCAAAAATTGCTCTTTTATTATCTGACAGCAATTTATCTACATAGAGTCACTTTGAACAGTCTTCTCTTATACTCTAATGAACTTGTTGTCTTCACACTGCAATGGTTGTAGCTGTCCTAATACAACTCTATCTCCTTAACAGTAGCCTTACACTTCCTGTGACACTTGATCATCATGACATATTTGTGACATGTTTTTGGTTTATACATTCTAAAATATGTGAAGCAGGGAAGGTTAAATAGTTTTGGTTATTTAGTAGTTAAAGTAAAAGGTTCATCATTTCCACAATGGAACATAGAATTGAATATTTCACTTTCCATAAGGAGGCGTTAAGCATTAAATTATTTAGTTTTGCCTTGCAATTTCAACCACTTTATGAAATGCATCTGCAAAAAATGTATAACTTGTTTTCTTCATAATTTAATAAACTTTGTTGCACTCTAACAAATATGGCACCTTATATTTCCTGTTGTTTACACCTTACTGAATGTAGGGTTTCAATTCAACATTGACTGAGCCAGTTGAATCCTCCGGGAGAAGGGGCGGTGACCAAATCAAGGAGATGGAACTCAAGTTGCATCCCGAGTTAAAGGGCCCTTTGAGAGCCCTCTGTGAGGATGAGCGTACTACAGTTATTGTTCTCAGTGGAAGTGACAGGAGTGTTCTTGATGAAGTAATACTCAGACGAGTCCTGTATTTTATTCTAGATGTGATTGAGTAGACTACTATATTTCTCATCAAAACTAACATGACTCTCCTCTATATGCAGAATTTTGGAGAATTTAACCTGTGGTTGGCGGCAGAGCATGGGATGTTTTTACGCCCAACTGATGGAGAGTGGATGACAACAATGCCTGAGCATCTGAACATGGATTGGGTCGACAGTGTAAAGGTGCATCTTTCTAATGAACAATGTCGTGTTGTAACTTGTAACCATTCAATGTCTACCTTCTGACATCATCTATTTTTTCCAGCATGTTTTTGAATACTTTACAGAAAGAACCCCAAGATCTCATTTTGAACACCGTGAGACATCATTTGTATGGAATTACAAGTATGCCGGTAAGTGTTTAGGTTCCACGTATAACTTTTTATTTCTAAATAAAAAAAGGCTTGCATCATAAAATCTTCAATACGATTTCCACTTGCCTATTGCAAAGATGTTGAGTTTGGACGGCTCCAAGCAAGAGATATGCTGCAGCACTTGTGGACAGGTCCCATCTCAAATGCAGCTGTTGATGTTGTTCAAGGGAGCCGGTCAGTTGAAGTTCGATCTGTTGGAGTTACAAAGGTCAGTGGTTTAGTGTGATTCTTCATGATGGTGAAAAGTTTTCACCTTATTTAGCTAGTTGATGTTTTACAAATTATTCATTTTCTTTCTATAGGGTGCTGCAATTGATCGTATTCTAGGAGAGATAGTTCATAGCAAAAGCATGGTTACTCCAATTGACTATGTTCTATGTATAGGTCACTTCCTCGGAAAGGTAATTCTGCACTGAGTTATGTTCGCATTTCCTTTTTTGTTCAGTGAGTAGGACAACGAGAACATGAGAAACTTTCTATGAGCAACAACAACAACAAAGCCTTTTGTCCCAAACAAGTTAGGATAGACTAGGAATGAAACATTTTCAAGATCAAAAAGATATGAGTCTTGAAATAAAACCTACAATACTAAAACTCTAAGCCATATAACCTGCTATCTGAGCCAAGAGTCTAAACACTACCCCTAACTTTCTTATGGTTCCGGTACGTTGATCGCTAACTTCCATGCGTTCTTATCCAAAATTAATTCTTTAGATACATTTCAATCCCTCAAGTCTCTTTTAACTGCTTCTTCCCACGTCAGTTTTGGTCGACCTCTGCTTCTTTTATTTTCAGTGCATCTTAAAATTCCACTACGTACCGGTGCCTCAGGATGCCGTCGTTGAAGATGTCCGAACCATCTCAAACGATGTTGGACAAGCTTATTTTTCAACGATGAGGACGTCGTTGAAAGTTTTTTTTTCAAAGAAAAGAAACTTTCTATGAGCAAATGAAAAATATAGAACTTTCAAAAATACCATTTGTTTTTACAGAATGACCCAGAATTTTATCATCAAGTGTTTCTTTTCCTGAAAAAAATACCTATATCAAGTGTTTTTGCTGAAGAAATTTACAATTATCTTGTATGGTGAGATGAAGGGAAATTGAGGGAACTTTGGATTTGTTGTGTTTAAATATGGTGCTATTTCATTGGTTGTTTGGAACAAAGTACTAGAGGGAAATAGATCCCAAACAATCTCTTCAAACACCCCTGGATTATTTTTAGAAAAAACAGGTGGGAATGGATCAAAGAAAATTTCTTTGATAATCTATCGTCCTGTCTTTTACCCACCGCAACAAGGGTAAAATACCCACTTACAAACCATTTTTTGGGTTCACTTACGGACCATTTTATTTGTAAACAAAAATCATCAATGTTCATATCAAATGTAATATCAATACTGTTATGAAAATAGAAACAATGAGACCCTAATAGACCAAAGAAAACGTACTTATTAATGTATCATTGTAATTATACGAAATGAAGCTAGTAACGCAGAAGTTCAAACCAATAAAAAATCCTTGCAATATGCAGCAGAACGAAATTGGTTTGCTAAGTTACCAATTTGGAATTGCACGAACTATTTGCTAACTATTTGGATATGCATGCAAATTGGAGCATTGAGAAATGTAGGAGTTTTCTATGTAGATCGTGTATTTTTCTTACCATTCATTCAAGAAGCTTTTTTATTAAAAAAACTAAAAAATTCATTCAAGAAGCTCAATTTGGGTCATTTCCATGTTCTTAGAATCCTGTGGGAATTCACTTATTTTAGTCCATTCCTGTACTCTTCCTGCACTGGTATCCTGTGTAGCATATATCTTGATGGATATCTAACTTAGGGAGTGCCTAATCTTTGGCTTTGTTTGCTAACATCTGTTATTTTTCAGGATGAGGACATCTATGTCTTTTTCGACCCTGAATACCCTTCTGAATCAAAGGTAAAACCAGATGGTGGCTCAGTGTCTGTTGAAAGGAGGCCGAACGAACGGCCATCAAATGGCAGGAGCAATTCCAGAAACTCAGTGTCAAGAATACAGAAAGCACAGGCTGCATCTGAGAGGTCATCTTCATCTAGTCACGGCACCGCAAACAGCCATCATGACTGGCGTGAAGGGTCTTCGGTCCTTGATCTGAAGGGTGAGAATTATTTCTCCTGCGCTGTTGGAAGGAAGCGGTCCAACGCCCGTTACCTGCTTAACTCATCAGAAGAAGTCGTCTCCTTCCTCAAAGAGATGGCAGAAACCACAACAGCTCAAACTGGCTTCCAGTCCAGCACTGCTGATTACACGTTCTTGGATAGGCAGTAAATATATTCTAATCACCGGGCTTCACCAGAGAAGAGTTAACCAAAAAGTATTCATTTCTTATATGCGCGCCACAGTTACACCCGTAACTGGTCGGTGTGGTGTACAATCTTGTACAAAATTTAAGCTCATGATAAAACTGCGAGTCGGCAGGAAATGAAAAGGGGAAAGGGTTTCGAGAATTGAGAATTCCTCTGCAATTGGTGGGATTTTTGAGACGCATGTTAGACTTGATGCTCTGTCAAACTTGAAGGTGCAGCTGCTGAGATCCAAACAGTTAGGTGAAATCATGAATATTTATTTTGATCGACATTGACGGTTTCTAGTTTTTGCAAGCTCGCGGTTGCACTGGCGCTTTTTTATTTTTCATTAGACAGACTTGGCATTTCATTCTTTCAACTAATTTGATTGGTGGTGATGTTAATGGCTTCGTCTCCAACACAACTCCACCGTGAGACCACATTGCCAAGCATGCCAAGTTTAAACCAAGGGGATTTACTATCAATCTCAATGATGAAAATCTAGAGCAATGTGAGACTGAAGGCTCCTGACGGGATCAAATTGCATAGGCAAAGAAAGCTATGTACTAATGCAGTAAATGCAAGCAATGAGCTATGCCCATCAGGGAGCTCATTCATTCCGGGATGACTTGATGCGTGGAGCTTCCTGACCACATTCCTGCAATTGCCTGGTCAAACATCGAGTTTCGAATGATTGGCTATCCATTGGAATAAGGCAATTTGGCATTTGTTATGCGCTTGCTTCCATCACTCGATAATCTCCTCTCCAACTCTTGCAATCAAACACTTCTCCTAGAAACGGATACAAAATGATTCTTGCAATCAAAGGACTCGCCAGGTCCAATTTTCCAGCGCTTCTCGAAAAACCAGAGAGAAATTTTCTCTGACGGTGACATCTCTCAGTTAACACAAACATTACATAATTGATCGACAGAGTCTCGCTAAAAAACAGAAAGCGTCATGCCAATTTGCCATTTTGCGAGCATTTTGGTGAATTCAAATGAAGAGTGCCCCCTACGTCACGTCAGGGCCCCATGCAAGCTCCCTGACTCGGTTCTCTCACAAACGCCCAACACAAAAATGATCGCCCGTTAGCGTAGCTAAATTCCAAACCAAGACTAATGGAAGAGTTCCAAGAAGCCGACGTCTTATGGCCGGAGCAGACACCACCGCCGTCGCGAGATCAGGAGCACTACCTGCCGGCTGCGGAGCTGCACGAGGCCACCACCGGCCGTCTTCTCGTGGGAATCGCTCAGCGACCAGACCAGCCTGCCTCGTCGAGCTCGACATCGGGCGCGCTGTGTTTTGACCGTTCCGACGGCTTCCTCTCCGACCCGTCGTCCACGGCTACCGGGCACGACGACGTGGCGGAGGAGTTCCAGGAGGTGGACGTGCTATGGCCGGACGACGACACGGCGGGGGAGATCGAGCGCGAGGACGGAGGAGAGTTCTGGTGGCTTTGCTGCGGTTTCGGAGAGGCCGGCCGCCGCCTGGAGTCTGCTGCTGCTGGTAAACGTGAAGTGTGGAGGCCTTTGGTGTCGTCTCCGATTGATATCCCCACCCGAGTCGCCGCTGCTCGTTGTCACCCGACGACGGCCGTGTTGGTGCATCGCCGGTAGCATGCATTCAGCTCATCCTGTACGTTGCAACGGAACTCATTGAATGTATAGATAATCGTATTATAAAAAAAGAGTTTTTCTGATCGGTTGAAAAGTAGAGAATGATGAGAAATTAAGAAAATAGAACGGTTAAAGAAGAATGAATGTATAACCACCAACTTATTCTTTTATAATAGTAATAATATTGAGAACGGCAGAAACGGGTCTAGTTTGCAGTTTTTTAGGACGGTGATGGGATGTATGTTCTTCGAAAAGAATCGAATAGATAATTATGCGATGGTACGAATTGAAATGTGTTCTTGTGATTGTTGTGTTGGTAGAGAAGCATAGTATGCACACGAATCCAGGGATACTTTTTGGCAGAGTTTGGGCATTTTGGCAGCTGCACGGTGCAATGACTGCTTGCTTAGAGTTCGCTGTCTTCTCCCCTCTTGATTGTTTCCTGAGTAACGACCTGCAGTTGCAAGGCGCAATGGGCACGAGAAACATATGACGCCATCAAATGTGCATGCGTGCCAGTAGCGCTGCTCGAAAAATGACGAACATGAGATCTATTTACTTACTTGCATCCAGGTTAGGCGAACCGAAACTCGATCCCTACCTTCCCCACACGTGTAAATAAACCTAAAAAGAATCGCAGAAAGGGCCTTTGATGTGAGATGATTCGTTCAAGCTGCCGGACCACGACGTATCACTCTTGATCTTGGTATACACATAATACATCAGATGAACGGAAGAGCACGTACGTAGTACATTATTTCCATTTTTTTTTCTTTCTGAGAGCAAAAGCTGTGGGTTCTTTCTAAGAGCAAAAGCTGTGGGCACTTAAAAGAGTTGTTATCTATCTTCCCGTGAAGATTTTCGATGCCAAAACCAAAATATATAGGTCAAATGTACTAGAATTAGAATAATTTGATCTAGTACGTACCGATGATGTATATATACATCTCGTGGTTACGATCGAACGTGCTCGAGTAGTACCAGTCCGCTGATGAGGCGTGCACACTGGCGATGCACAGGGCCCCAAATTGATGGGGCCCCAAAAATGACGACATCTCATATGTAGGTTTAATTAGTGATTAGATTGATCATAATGGTTAGAATTTTATTTGTTCAGAATCACTACTTAAAAAATAGGAAGATATTTGTTTTCAATCATCAATCCTCATTATGTCTACAAGAAATAGGAAGTATGATTCTGGTGCTAAAAAGCGTAAGGAGACAAAGACTAGAAGCGTAGCTCAATCTCAAAAGGGTGCTCTTGATGATTTTTGTGAGAGAAATTGCGATGCTTGCGAGTTAACTTTCATCCAAGATTTACTTGAGGAATCTATGGATCCTCTTGATATTCAAGTTTTGAAAAGCGCCTTTTTATCCTAACGTTGTTATTGCATATAGAATTTTGTTAACCATTCTCGGATCATGCATTCATGAAAGGAGCTTTTCTAAACTCAAGTTGTTGAAATCTACTATGCTCTACTATGACACAAGAAAGACTCAATGGGTTAGCGATAATAGCGCTTGAAAATGATGTCTTGAGAAGATTAATTATGAAGATATAATTGAGATTTCATTTCAAGAAATACAAGACGTATGATGCTTTTAGTAGAACATGAGGTCAAGATTATATTTTTTGGTCTTAATATTTGATATATTTCCTAATCTTGTATGGAGTAATACATATTGAAGTTACATCTTACACAATTATGCGATAGTATGCCTTAGTTATATTAGACCAATATTTTTTAAAAAAATTGAGGGCCTCATTTTGTAATTCGCCCTGGGGCCCCAAATTTCTGGAGACGGCCCTGAGTAGTACCCGGTCAGGCCTTATGCATATGAATTAGCCTCTAGCTAGAACACGCGCTATTGTTATTAGAGTAAACATACAAGCACCTCCCGAAAAGAAAAACTACATATTTGTTGTCAAAACTATTATAAAACTATAGGTTTAAACAACAATTTCGTAGAACTACAGATTTAAGAGACAAACATTTCACAAAACTACATGTTGGGATATTTCCATCATATGCTATGGTTGCATAACGGCAAGGCCCACCTGGCAGTAAAATACGAGACCCAGTAATACCATGAATGTGTAAGGCTATTTTGTGACTCTGATACGTGGGTCCCAGTGTTCAGAACCGTAGCATATGACTAGAAAACTTAAAATCTGTAGTTCTGTGAAACATTTGCCCCTTAAATCTGTAGTTCTACGAAATTATTGCTTAAATCACTAGGTAGTTTTATGATAGTTTTGATAATAAATATGTAGTTTTTGGAAACATACTCTTGGTATTAATTACGTATAACGTGATCCACGCCACCATAACAGTAGAGAGCCGCCGAACTCAACAATTGCACGCCAGTCGGCTGCTTCCGTCCTCTTTAAGCTTTCACAGAACATGCACATGCATAATTAATATTAGCTTGCCTTTTTTTTCTTTCCTTTCCACTCTGCTGTCGATGTACTCGAGCCACAAATACTCAACTCAGCAGCTGCTACGTACGCTACTGCACACCGATGTTTTCCTTGTAGTACGTACTACCTCAACTATTAGGTTTGGGAACCAAGTAATGACTGGGACGGGATAAAGAATATTCAAAGTAATTACTCCATCATGACCTTACCTACACCTCAGGTCCACGCTCTACCAAACCACAACGATTTGAAACGGATGCATCCAAGAGGCATATATTCGCTGGAAAGAGAGTATATGAGCTAGCTAATTGCAACATCATGGTCCATGGAACAGCTTGCAGCAGCTAGCCAACGCCGGCCGCGTATGTTCGGCTCTTTCGGTTTAAACTTCTGGTTTTTAACTTATTTTTTACTATTTATAAATTTTATTTTTTTTGTGGTTTTTTGTCGGTTTTTCTCGTATTCGTTTGCGTTGTTTATAATGGACTAATCTGTTTTTTCTATTTTTAAAATTTTTTAAATTTAATTGCATCAAATAAATCATCATCAGTTATAGTATAATTTTAATCAGATACAATATAATTTCAACCATTAACTATTTTAATCATTAACCAGCCAGCTTATTTGAGCCCTTAAGCCTCCACCGTTACGAAACCGTGAAACCGCGCGCGCGCATGCAGAAAACCGGCGCGCCAACCGAACCATGCCATGCACGCATGCCACCCTTTTCTTTTTCCACCCGCGTGACTCCATGGTTACTCGCGAGTGTCCTCACTGTCACATCACATAATTAACCCCCTCGATTATTCTTCCCCTATATATACGTCGCCGCGTGCAGACCGATCGCCAACTAACCCAAGAATCCACGGATCGGATGTGCTCATCTCCGGCGCCGGCCATGGAGGAGTTCCAAGAATCCGACGTTTTATGGCCGGACCAACACCGCGACGACCACGGCCACGGCCATCACCAGAAGCACCACAGGGGCAGGCAGTCCGTACACATCGACGCCTCGCGCGCGGCGCAGCGGTTGCACGGGGGTGCGGCGCGCCCGGGCTCGTCCGCGCCAGTGGGCATCCCCGTAATGAGGTCGACGGAGCCGGCCACCGCGTGGGCCCGGGGCTACGACAACGACGGTGGTGATGGGGCGGCGTCGGCGTCGTTCGTGCCTCCGCACGAGATCGTCGCGAGACGGCGGTGCTCGGAGGAGAGGGCAGCCTTCTCGGTGTGCGTGGGGCACGGGCGCACGCTCAAGGGCCGCGACCTTCGCTCCGTCCGCACCGCCGTGCTCCGCATGACCGGCTTCCTCGAGAGCTGATCAACCCCATCGCCATGTGCCGGCGAGAATCGCGAGCCCTATCTAGTGGAAAATTTTTGCGTGTCAATTAAGTCGCACAAGGTATTGATTTTGTGCTCACATATGTATAGTCAAAAACTGCACATTTGCACCGTGAGAATAACGCAATGTGAAATTATTAACGAATTCGATCGATTCGATGCCTTGCATTAGAACGAAAGAGAAGAAAACGGTGTTGTTTAATTCCATTTTTCTTTCTCTATCGAGAGTGGCCGTGGTAATTAACTACTAATTAACTAGTGTGAGTACTAGTAGTAGAGCATACGAAGCCGTGCATGACGAGATAGACGTACCTTCTTGTCATGCTTGGACTTCGGGTCTGTATCGATGTCATCCCACACTAAAGTAGGGGTGGAAACGAGCCGAGCTAAGTCGACTCGAGCTAAACTTGATCTGGCTCGGGTGAACAGTAGGCTCGGCTCATTACCGAAACAAGCTACGCAAGGGGCTCGGCTCGGCTCGAAATGAAGCTCGAGCCGGCTCGTGAGCCCAAACAAACCAAAAAGGCTCGCAGATAACAAAGTATCATCATGAGCATTCAGCGTCATCCAAGTAACCAAGCAAAACCCCTTTCCGCCCAAGTTGTGCATCTGCATGCAAAAGCCTGAACTGTCAAAATCTACACCAGCTTAGACATCCGGTGAATGAGTGCGTGCATCAAAGTTTGAGCATCGGGTCTACATAACAGCGAGACCACACTACGTATGTATGTATGCATGCATCGCATACTTAGCCATGCTACCAACATCCGGTGAGGCCAAAAAGGCTCGCGAGCCCGAACGAGCCAAAAAGGCTTGGAGGGCGAAGGGCCAGCGCGGCGTCGAGCGGAGGGTGGAGCGGACGGCTAGAGCGGACGCCCAGATCTGGTGGAGCGGAGGCCGGCCGAAGCGGAGGGCAGAGCGCCCAGATCTGGCGGAGCGGAGGGTCGCGTGGCGCCGAGCGGAGGGCCGATCGGAGGCCAGCTGGAGCGAAGGGCGAAGCGGTCGGAGGGCCAGAGCGGACGGCCAGAGCGGAGGGCGGAGCGTCCAGATGCGATGCGATGCGAAGAGGAAAGTAGAAAGTAGAAAGTCGGTGCGATGCGAAGCCAGAAAGTAGAGGGCTCGGCCGGCGCCTCGCCTCGCGATTGGGTATTGGGTAGAGCACATGTGGGCCAAAATAAGCTCGTGAGCCAGCTTACGAGTGGCTCGAGCTTGACTCGAATTTTTTACGAGCTATGAAAAAGACTCAGCTCGACTCGAAAATTTACGAGCTCGAGCAGACTTACGAGCCTCGAGTTATTTTTTCACCTCTACACTGAGGTGTCCGTTAACTCTGCGACTGCGAGACCACCAAATTGGTCCATACGTGACGTTATATGGGATGGGATGGAGTATGTATGACAAAAAAACAGTGATGTGTTTGGGTTTGGATTATACCAGCAGCACCTGGTATTATACCCAAGGGGCCGTTCTCTTCTTCCCGTACTATCAATTGACTCGAAGTCTCGTACATTTTTCGATCCATTGCTTTCTCTCTCTCTCTCTTTTTTTTGAGGAAATATCATATACTATATGTTTAATTCTTTCTACGTTACTTGAGTGATTTCGCTGTGCAAAAAGTCTGCACAATGCATATTATTTCCACGCACGACCAGCGTAAGTTACGTGCTTCTGCGGGGTCGTATAGCCACAGTCGAAGTACCTTCTATGGATGGCAATTTTTTTAAAAAAAACCGGCAGAAGCTGAATGATATATTAGATAGATGGCAAAATTTTGGTGATAGCTAGATAGCGTGTCTAGTCGGGGACAGCGCCAAAGAGAGAGAAAGGGAGTGACGTGTAAAAATAAAGAGCCTACTGGCGTACCAGATCAGACTATGTGCTGATTAGCTGGATTTAGACTCGCTCATTTTAGTTTCAGTTTTTGATTTATGGCTTATTTTTTATTATTTATAAATTTTGTTTTTTTTTTGAATTTGTTTTAGCTTTGTTACTGGTTCTTTTTTTCTGTATTTATTCTCGTTGTCTGTAATAAGCTAACATATTTTTTTATTTTTAAATTTATTTAAATTTAATTATGCTAAATAAGTCATCTTCAACTACTGTAAAATTTTAGTTGATACAATGTAATTTCAGTTATAAGTCATAATTTTTCAGGACTGTGTAGCGCATCATGGCGCACCGCTAGAGACCATCTTGATGACCGTGAGCGCCCATATGCCTGCCGGCTGCCGTCAGGCACTACTCCTTGCCCCGCGCGACCTCCGGTGCGATGAACATCAATCGGGGACTGCCCCTTAGCCGCCCGCCGGCGCCCGCCACGCGCACCCGAAGTTGGCGGTCATGATGCGCCTGCCGGAGCCGATGAGCATGTTGTGGACCTTTGACATCCCTATGGGCGACCACCGGCGGCGTGGGCATGCTTTGCTTGATGGCTCGTGTTTTTTTGTGTGATTGTATAGACGTGGGAATAATTGATGCTTTTAACGGTTAGTATTGAAACTTTGGCTGGCTAATGCCGGTGATAAGAGGTAGTTGAGGCCTTGAGGATCGCCGCCGGTGGCTCCATGTTCTTCCAGTCGGACCTTGGCAAAGTTTGGATGGGCAGTTGCTTCCTCTCAGTCTCCCTTCGCCATGGACAGATGCCTCTCTTCGCCATGGACAAATTGGGGGAGACATTGATGAGAAGAACCGGATGGGACTTGGGAGAAAATGAAGAAGACGGGCCTGGCTATTTCTGAGCTGTTGGATTGCCTTCTAAGGGCTGAGATGCTGTGACTGCTTATATTGCAGTCATAGTAACAACTGCACCTGATCTGCTTCGCCTAATCAGTGGGCTGAACACAAGCATATGCATTACGTTGGATGACGCCTGAGCTTTGTGTGTCCGTTCGGAAGCATATGCATTATATATGTGTTGGGTGAGGATGTAGTACAATTGTACTCAAAAGCGAAAACTGTTTACCATGTATACATAAATCATCATGCATCACTACTATAAAAAAGATTATTATCGACGATTTGAAACTGTCATCATAGATGATTTTCTGCATTGTCTGAATTTATGGATCAATAATAATCGAAGGTTATCACAGACGGTTTATGAGACGTTTATGATAAATACAACACAGATGATTTGTAACTAAAACCGTCTGTGATACTCTAACATTATAGACGTCTCGAAGTAAAAAAACATCTGTGATACTCTATCATCACAGATGGTTCTAGCTACCAATCGTCTGTGATAGGCAAGTATCACAGATGGTTATAATATAGAACCGTCTGTGATAATTTTTCATAAACAGTTTATACCACAAAACCGTCTTGATAGTTCATACTATACCTAATTTTTTCTGTTTTTTTGCTAGCCTCAAGAAATGTTAGTTATGCCCTTTGAAAACAAGCAAACACAGCAGCACATTCTATTAGAATCCACCATTACAGCATCACAAGATAATAAGCAGATTATTCATCTAACACAGCAAGAACATGGCAAGAACACATCCTAATTCTACGAACATAACTCTTAAATATGGCAAGAACACATTTTCTAATCCTACGAACCCAACTCTTAAACATGGCAAGAACACATCTCTTAATACTACGAACCCATGGCAAAAACATAGAAGAAGGAGAGATCCTAGCAACGCACGAGCTAAATGTCCTTGACGCCGACTTCAACACCGTCTTGGTAGCTAGCTACTTCCGCGGTGCCTTATAGCGAAGGAGAGGCGGCGGTAGCGTCACCTTTGTGTCACGACGGTGAGACTGCACAAGACACTCTTACGATACTTACGACAAGAGTGTGTTGTGCAGTCGACCGTGGTGTCACAACAGAGGCGCTAGCTCACAGTGGTAGTCGGCGTCGTCGAGGAACAAACAAGGAATGGATGAACTAGCAAGGAGCAACCGGTAGAACTCACGCATCTTGAAGTGAAAGGGAGAGAGAGAGTAATTAATAAGGGGCGAGAGGTGGGAGGAATCGTGCCTGCCGTTCAATGCGGAGAGAATGGACAGGTGAGATCAGAATCCTAGAGGAGATGCCACAGATCGGTGTCGTGGCATTATCAGAGAAGATTTGTTATACGAACCGTCTGTGATAATGCACATATCACAGACGGTTCTTATAAATAAACATCTGTGAATTATCACAGATAGTTATTAATATGAATCGTATGTGATATTTTACATTATCACCAGCTCAGCAGTATCGCCCGGGGTCAAAACCCGTTGATGACGTTCTTTAGGCCAGCGACCGTCGAGGTGTTTCTATCTCCACATGAATCCACATGAAATGGCAATAGATCACTCCGTAGGCCTTGGTGAATGTCCGAAAGTGTTTCCATTGCCTCAAATGGCTTAGCCCATTCGCGAATATGGGGCCCTAGTACTTAAAAAAATGCACTGGAGGTCGTCGTTGGCAAGCACTTAACCTCTCGTCCAGGATAAAGATCAAAATTCTTAAGTAATCACCATCGCAGGACGCAGAGACGTTAACAATATCTCTTCCACGGGTTAAATACTAACTTATTAGTTAGTAGTACTAGCATGTGTATGTCAATACTAATCCTCTAAAAAAAAGTATGTTAATACTAATTAGTCAGGAGTAGAAAACGTGAGGAGTGCAACTACTGATTTATATGTTTGTTTCTTCGATAGAGGAGTGCAAACACTGATTGATCGATCAGCTGCCGTTGTCACTTGTTCCTGGTCTCATCCGCGGACCCAAGAGCTAGCCAGCCACTGATCAGCGATCCCCGCGGAGTATTCCAATTCACCCGCAACGCGTTTGGTCCTGGCCGGAAGGCCGAAACGCCTCTGGGCCCAGCACCTTGCCCCGTCCGAGCGGCGAGCCCACCTCCCACTACTCCGAGTGACACCTCGCGAAAAGCCGACCAGCTCCCACGCCACGGGCGATGCGCTTGTCGTTGTCGTGGGCTAGCCGGACCACCTTTACCAACTACCAAACGATACCGCACCAAAACGGGCCGGAAGGACGCAGGTTTCGCTTAAAATCTCGTAGAATTCCGCTCGTTTGGTAGGCCCAACAGCCGCCACGCGAAGGGATACCGCCCCACCCACCAGGCCCGTCTGGCCTCTCGAACCGAGCGCGGCGCATCGCGTCGCGTGCCTTTTTGTTTCGGGAGCTCGCCTCCCTCCCTCCCTCCCTCCCTCCTCGTTCACGCCGTCCGCTTCCGCTCCGCGGGAGAGCCGGCAGGACGAGACGCTTCGTCGCGAGAGATCGTCGCCGGGCGGCGGCGGCTGCGGCTGCGGCTCGCGGGGTGAGTCCCCCGTCCCCATCCCCTTCTCGTCTCGCCCAACTCCACTGCCACCTCCGTCTCCATCCGTGCTCGCTAGTCTCTCTCGTTCTCCCCGCCGCAGTAGCCAAATCCGGACGCTCGAGGTAGATTCGCGGAGCCATCGTTTGCGATTTAGTTTCCCGGAGATTTTTCGGCGGGTTCTTTTTTCTGTCCGGGAATCGTGGGTTTGTGCCGTGGAATGCTGGGTTTTTTTTGTTGGCTTTGAGTTGTGCCTGCGTACAAAGGCGTGGTGATTGTAAGGGTGGTTTGGTTCGATGTTATTGTGGTGTGATGGATATGTCCGGAGGTTCAATTTAGAGTGTGGTTTTTAGGGTTCTGATGGTTTGGTTGTGGGCTAAAGATCCGGAGATATGGTGGAATTCGTCGGAGCTTTTGGTTTGGTTCCTTGTCGAACGAGAAGTTTTAGTTTGCTTGTCATTGGCTCGCTGCACGTTAAGTCTTTCCCCCCTTTAGGCCTTAGGGGAGAAAAAAAATTAGCTTTCAGCTTGAATTGTGTTATTGAATTGTTG
This sequence comes from Bonia amplexicaulis, assembly GCA_036346245.1. Classification (NCBI taxonomy): domain Eukaryota; kingdom Viridiplantae; phylum Streptophyta; class Magnoliopsida; order Poales; family Poaceae; genus Bonia; species Bonia amplexicaulis. Next base: position 12,923,996 of record CM070749.1, read on the forward strand.
AGAGTTTGAGACAATCTTGTGATAGTTGCGCTCCGTGGATATTGTTAGCTATTGGTAGCAAATGCCAGGATAGTTGCACCTTGTGGGTGTTGATGACTATTGGTAGCAAATGCCAGGAAGGTATGTCAGCTAAAACAGTGCAATGCCGATAGGGTTGGGCTAGTTAGCCACTGGTGTAAATGATTGACATTTAGAAGAAGTCACCTATCTTGGCAATTGGAAAAAAAAAAGTTAACTCTCCTTTATGTAATACTATATGGATGCGTTCTAATTGTTATTAGGCATTCATACTACGTTCAAGATAACATAATATGAAGCACACGTCATGTTCGTGAATGGAATGAATATGCTGCGTTGGCTTTGATTTTGTTTTCCCTTTGCAAACTAGATGTACACACACATGCAAAAAGACATTATAGTACTAAATTGTGAAGCATAGGCAAAAAAAAAAATCAAAACTGGTTCAAACCAGAGATTGATAATATGTAAGTGAGTTGTTTTTGTAAGTTATAACCCATTAGTTCATGCAATCATCAATCATGATTTTACTTTATTACATGCTGCAGGTGCTGCTTAATTTGGCCTAACTTCACAGAGCTTCCGGTTTCATTGCGATTGCACTCCTCAGGAAGACAGTTCTCCCAAACTGTTTTTTTACTAGAGTAGAGTGATTTTTGGCATCCATAATATGGACAAAACTACTACTTCTGGTCCTGTTGAGGGAAATGGTGAGATTGGGAATGATGCAAGCTCTAGTCAGAATCCTATGACCTGTAAGCACCAAAGTTTGCCATCTACATCTCCAGCAACAGAAAAGAGCATGTGCGCAAGGAAAAACTATAAAAGGGCAGCTAACAGGGGAAGGAAATGCTCCCAAGTATTAGCAGGGAGAAAATATTCTTTGGGGTCATCTCATTATAATGTCAGGGTGCTTTGTTCTATGTCAACTGCAAAAAATTCACCTAGTGAGTCTGTACACGCTCCAGTACAACTGGCTGGTAAAAGAACAAGGGGCAGACCTGCAAAAACAAGTCCGAAAAATGAGTTCTCAAAAATCCGCCAGCAAGTTAGATACATATTGAATCGGATGAACTATGAGCAAAGTCTGATTGAAGCTTATGCTAGTGAAGGCTGGAAAAGGCAAAGGTCTGTCGCCCTTAAATTCTTGTGCTTGAATTTAATTTGCTGGCATCTTCTCCTGAAATTGACCCATCTCGTAGCAAATATTTCATTTGTTGTTGATTTGCTTTACTTGAAGTATTGGTTTCCTCACTTTCTATGCAAAGTCAAGGGTGCATTTGGCATTGGTAGATTTCACTTTACTATTTTTGGATATATTAGCTAACATGTAACCCTTTTTTAGAGTTATATTATACTAGCGTTGGTAATGATCAGCTATAACTAACTAGATTCCGCAGTACAGTGCAGCAATGCCATATCAAGGCAGTAGAGTTGGGTGGTAAACAGAAATATTTCTTTTGAGTTGGTATTCCTCTGTAATGTGCAATTAATCAATCATGACTCATGAGAGTGTTGGTATGCTATAGATTTAGGTGCCACTGCCTGTACTTGTTAGTTTGCAGAATGCACCTCTGAGGAGGACTTCCTTTCCATAACTTCCCATAAATTGTTCTGCAAATGTGCTCTTTGGGCCTTTGGTTCCACTTGGTCCTTTTTTTAAAAGTGGGGTATATGCACTCAAAACATTTGATAAAGTAGTCTAGCCTAGTGTACCCTTTATCACATATGATCATTCAACATAATTATTATGACTTTACCCTTTTTGATACCTTCCTGTGTTCACTGGTTATGTTTCCTTCATATACAAATACAATTAAAATTTCTGACTCTTCTTGGTGCCAATTGTGATGAATAATTTTTTATTCAATCTTATTTGACTGATTAATTGATCAGAGGTACAAGAATTGCATTTTTTTTCCTCTTAAGCTTCATGTTTAACCACATAGCTTCTTGGAATCTTTTTTAGCTGTGAATTCCTTGTAGTGTCAATTGCAATATAATATGTTGGTCACCTATATACAAACATGCAGTTTGGAAAAGATAAGACCTGAGAAGGAGCTTGAACGAGCAAAGGCGGAAATCTTGCGGTGCAAGTTGAGAATACGAGAAGCCTTCCAGAATCTTGATTATCTCCTATCTAAGGGGAAGCTTGAGGAATCTTTGTTTGATTCTGAAGGAGAGATATCTAGTGAAGATGTACGTCGACATGTTTTTTCTGATGTCGTCTATTCATCTCTAATAATTATGTTCTGTTATGGTTAGTATTTTAGTCAGTGACCACACTTCCTGTCTTGCAGATTTTTTGTGCAACTTGTGGTTCGAAGGATGTTACATTGAGTAATGACATCATTCTCTGTGATGGAGTCTGTGACAGAGGGTTCCACCAGAATTGTCTAAATCCTCCTTTGCTGACGGAAGATAGTAATATTTATTTTCCTCTATTTTTTTATGGTATCTCAGGTATCATTATTTCTGTAGTCCATTCATTCATGAGCTCCATTCCCTTGTAGTCCCTGCGGGAGATGAAGGATGGCTTTGCCCTGCATGTGATTGCAAGATAGATTGTATAGACGTAATAAATGAACTCCATGGGACCAATCTGTCCATTAGCGACTCTTGGGAGGTAACAGTTTCGCTGTTAAGAATAGTAAAGTATGGCCTTGTTTCAGGATCAATGAGTCTAAATTGTATTCCACCACAATACTACATTTTATTTTTACAGAAAGTTTTTCCTGAGGCAGCTGCTTTCGCAAATGGTCCTAAGCAAAATGATGTATCTGACCTTCCATCAGACGATTCAGAAGACAATGACTTCGACCCTAGTATGGCCAAAGAATGTGTGTCCAGTCAGGTAGAAGGATCTTCTGAAGAGGATGGGGATGAAGGTTCAGACTCTGATGACTCAAACTTTGTCACCTCTTCTCACAATTCAGAACCTTTGAAGGACAAAGAGGAAGCTGATAACCTTGGATTACCTTCTGAGGACTCGGGGGATGATGATTATGATCCAGCAGGTCCTGATTCTGATAAAGATACCCAAAAGAAGCAATCAAGTTCAGATGGGTCAGACTTCACATCTGACTCTGATGATTTCTGTGCCGAGATTGCTAAGTCGTGTGGTCAGGATGAAGTGTCATCAGGTCCTAAGGAAGGAACCACTGTTCAGGCTAACACAGAAAATTCCAATCTCACTTCTAAGGATCTTGAAATGGACCAAGATGTAGTTTTACCAGTTTCAGGGAGACGGGAGGTTCAGCGGTTGGACTACAAAAGACTGTATGATGTATGCCTCTCAGCTTGCATGCCTGCATATTTTAACACGAAAGCCTTTGGTATATTTGTTTGTCATACTGTTGGCCAGTAGAGTGCTTACTTTATTCATGAAATATAGGTAAATCCAACAGTTGCATTGTACATTAAGAAAGCAGTCATGTGGATGATCAACACCATTTGAATGTGATCTTAGACATACATGCATATACTTGTCGTTGATAATTTGGCACTGATATGACCTGATTTTGCATGTGTCATTATAAGTGGTTCACCCCTCGGGGGCACATATTTGTGTGTGCATGTGTTTTCACTTTTCACTGGCTCGTGTACTTGACATGTTTCCTCTTTATTCTGGAAATGAAAAGGAGGCATATGGGGAAGCGTCATCTGATTCAAGTGATGGTGAAGAGTGGTCTGGGAAGAGCACACCCGAAAAAGATAATGAAGAACAAAGTGAAGCAGATTCTTTTGCACTCAAAAGCTCCAGAAGAACAGGGGCTGTGCACCAGAGTAATGAACTCACTCCACAAAGTGCTCGACAAAGCTTGCACCTTGATGCTCTTCATGGTTCAGTGAGTTGGCAACATGCAGGAGAGCTTACCTCTACTGGCAGCAACAGTACCACTCAGAAAAGACATTTTGGGCCAATAATTAATCAGGTACAGTGACATATTCTCCTGTTTATGTATCAGTGGTTTTGTATTTTATCGAAACGAGCCAAACAAGTTTGACCAATTTAGATTGCTATAATAAGATTAATTAAGTTGCAAACACCTTATTTTTCTTGCAGAGGCTACATGAACATTTCAAAATAGACCAATATCCTAGCCGTGCTTTTAAAGAAAGCCTGGCACAAGAACTAGGGCTGACATTCAATCAGGTTTGTACCTCTTTGTCATGAATTTCAATTGCATGCTTGTCACAGTTGTCTTGCATTAAGCAAAACCCTCTATGGATTCTCTTAATAGGTTAGCAAATGGTTTGCAAGTACGCGTCATTACACAAGAGTAGCTGCTACCAAAAAAGGCACTCACCTAGAAAACCATAGCACCGAGAGAAATATGAGCTCAGTGGTAGCTAGCATGCAGGTTACAGCCCCCAAGGAGAGGATGGTGGAAAAACCTAATGTTTGTAAAAATGATGTTGGGAATGAGGAGATGACATCTGGAAATCTGAATGAAGTTATCAAAAAAGATAGTCCAGTGAAACAAGACATCAACAGTGGGCAGAGAACGCTTGTTACTCCTCAAGAAAGCAGCCAAAGCTATACTTCCACCTTGGGATTGGTAGTCTGTTCAAAAGGTGGGTACAGAGAGAACCATGGCAAGAATACCTCAAGAGATGTTGGAAGACCAAAAGATAACTCTGCAGAGGATCAGAATCTGGGGCTAGAACTAGAAGAGGGAAGAAAAAAAGCAATACTGCGGGAGCTAAAGAGGAGGAAAATGGCCAGATGAGTTTCTAGTTAAAGACAGGCTAGAATTTGGACTGCTGCTTGAATTTTCAACTTGGGCTATGATTTCGGTGCCACAGGCCACACAACATACCTGAAACTTTGGCTTTGTATAGCTCTATGTTGGGCGTCAAGATACCATCATTAGACTACTTCTACTCAACTAACTCTTTCTCTCGACCATGCCAGTCAACTAACTAGCGGAGAAGGCAGTATGTTTCAGAAAAACTAGTGGAGAAATAGTCAATTTTTTACCCACATGTTTGTTGTTTTACTCCCACAGAGAGCTTGGTTTGGTTTCTGGGGCTCTCGCTAAGAATTCTTATATTCCTTCATATGTTCTGCACCGATATTGCAGGTAAGGTTCAATGATAAAACCGAAAGTCCGAACTGTAGCAACAGCAGTGCACTATTAGAGTAGGTACATCCCTTAGCATTTAAAATAGGCCCTAAGGTAGATACATCACCTCTCTCTCTATAAGACATTATTAGTTATTTTTACTTTAACTCTTAGCATTATTTATATGTGCTAAAGATTTAACTTTTTTCTGATAAACACCAGCTAATAAGGTTTGTTTCGGTGCCATGCAATCCAAGTTTAGCACTCACTCCTCCATCGTTTAGCTTCGGTGCTAAAAATTTTTTCTCTTCTATAGCATTAGCTTAGCACCTATGATGCACATGCTCTTATGATAGAGAATGGAATAGGTGTACTGTACTACTATTTCATCATGCACTCAATGCTGATATCTCCTTGTAACATGCCGTGAAATCATGTTCTTGTAAGATGTGATGTAGTATCAGACCTAGTGTTATGTGCACTGAAGATGGCTTTGTTCTATTTTGAGTTTAAACTGTCATGAGTTGTGTACTTGTGTCCTTGGCTGTGTATCTGGATAACTAGAATGCTCTGCGTATCATACAAATGGTCAACCTCAGTGGCACTCCCCAACATTCATACATGCTCTGATGTTCAAAAGGAGTATATGTTCTTTTTTGTTACCCTTTCTTTTTCATGCTTTCCATTTGTCCCTTTATTTGCATCTATTTTCACTTGCAGTGTAAGCTATGTTTTGCTAGGACAACTTACCCTACCCATGATACCTTTGTTGAATGATGAGTCTATATACACTGTTGTACATCTTAATCTTTTGATAATAACAGTTCTGCCAGTTAATTGTAGAAGGACAGCACAAGTTTTAAAGATCTTAAAATGATCTGAGACAAGCTTGGCTCCTGTGTTGAAAGAAAAACAAATTAAACCAAACCATGCCTGCAGATACGATCCAAGCTGTCCCTCTAGTTGAATCGATACGCCATTCTGGAAGCTCATGTCCTTTGCTGAGGGAATGTCTTTCAGGTAATTGACGCCCTGTTCAGCCAGTAACCCCATGCACTGATGATGCTGGCCTTATTTTTGGGCTGTGGTTGATATTTTTATTTATATTTTGGAGATAGTAGTGGACGGTAGAGACGACGCGGACAACGCGAACGGTTTTAGGTTTAGAAAGCCGTTTGAAATGTCCGCTTCAAACAGTTGTCTCATATATTTCGATATATTTCGAGTTTCGGCCAAAAGAACAGTGCCTCTTTCTTTCCCTACTTATTCCATTCTGTCAGTGGATGGTAGGGAGTCATATTCCACAAATTTCACGAGACACGGAGCTCGCTTGGCAGAGCTTTGCCACCCAATTTCAGTGAAAAGCCGTCCTTTTCGACGTCAGAATTACTACATCACGACGCGGTTAAGTTCTCACACGTAAAGTAACAACTTTGTGCCCATCAAATTTCAGGTCTCTCTCTCACAGTCACACATGATACAGTACAGTTTCAGACGAACGGCATGCTGCTCAATTACTACGGGTGCACAGACAGCAGCAGCACAAGTGAGTCGAGCCGAGTGTGCATGTCGCTTTTACTGCTCTTTACGTAGAATTTCCCACTGCATTGGATTCTTCCATGTTTGATAGGAGACAGTGAGGCGACGGCTCGTGAGCCGGTGACTCCAGCAGCAGTGGTTGGACGAGTGTGATCATAGCTAGAAGACGAACCGGGTGATGGATTTCTCCAGTCCACCGCTCCGTAGGCACCATCAAACGGGCATCTGGTTCTGGTTCTCCACCTGCATGGTCCAAGGAGAGGAAAAACCAAACTAGTCATCTCACCCCATCCGCCACGATATTGCCGGTGGGGCGGGGAGACCGGAGACGCGCCCGGCTTTGCTGCAAATTTTCCACGGCTGGTCGACGCTTTCTCCACTGCCATTGTTTACCGTACGGGGTGTGCAAAATTGGGTCAAGTATCTGCTGGCAACTTGGTAATTGCCTAGCATGAGAAAAATTGGTGACGAGCTTGATTCGGTAGGAAAGTAGTACTGCTTGGTCTTTTTTTTACTTATCATTTTGGATATTGATACGGTATCCAATATATATTTTTATTATTACTTTTTTAGTTATATGTTAGTAAAATATATTAAAATTATAATGATATAAAAGTATTTTTAATGATCAATCTAGTGATATCATTTTCACATGATAAATCCAAAAAATTTTGTACATATTAACAGTCAAACTTTAAAAGTTGACTATATGTATTCTAAAACACATTTAAAAAAGAACGGGGGAGTAGTACATTTGGCTTTCTGAAGCCAACATACAATTAATATGTGGTTAAATATGCATGTTCCCTTATGTTCTCCGCGTCACTTTTGTTAATAGTCTTGTACATATAAGTGTCTTACTCTCTCGGCCCACGTGGCCTAACTAATTGTGTACATCTATAACTTTTCATAATGAATAAGATACACAATTGTGAATAACGAAAATATCTCTCCTCTCTAAAATTAACATGGTATCAGAGCCTAGTTAGGGTTTACACCTCTTCTATTGTCACCGCCGCTGATAGAGAGAAGCGATCGCTTGACCAAACCAGGGTGAGAGAAGAGAGACCGCTTGTCAACAAAAGAGAGAAGCGATTGCTTGACCAGATCAGAGTGAGAGAAGAGAGACCGCTCGACGATCGGATCCACCTGGCACCACCACTATCATCATCATCATCATCTCTTCTCACTCGAATCCGGCCTGATCGAGCTGTCATGGCCTCCTTTGAGCGGATCTCTGAACCCGGCGCCATCAACCTCATCTCCTCTCACCTAGATCTGGCCTGTGCGACTCCAGCGCCGTCGCCACCTTCTTCCCTCGCCCAGATCCAGCCTGGTCATCATCCTCCACGATTCATTGGTCATTAGAGTCTGGCACGATTCGTCACCGTCGATCAACATCCTTACCAAGCTGCATCGTCTCCGTCTCGCCTCAGATCTGGCGGAGTCCAACATGATTCATCATTGCCGGTCATCGTCCTCACAAAATCTGATGCCACTTGGGCTGCTTTGCTTTGAGCCAGCCACCGCCGTCGTCCGGGCTACTTTGCTCCAACCTGACACCGCCATTGGCCTCATCTCTGTCGTCTGGGTTGCTCTACTTTGAGCCCTCCACCACCGTTGTCCGGGCTGCTCTACTCCAAGCTTGACGTCGTGCTGGCCTCCTCGGATTCTCGCGGTTGGCTACTTCTGGCTCCAGGTCTTCTTATGACTCTAATTCTAGGTCTTCTTCAAGCCAGATCCACCTAGATGCTGCTCGTCTGTGTTAGCTGCTCTGTCATCTTTATTGTGCTGCTTTGTGCAAGATCGGCAAACAAAAGTTATGTGTGGATGATATGCTAATCACATGATATGATATGGACTATATGGCATCTGTCAAGAAGAAATTGAGTGAATAATTTATGATGTCTAATTTGGGACCACTCAACAACTTCCTGGGGATTGAGGTTCATTTGGGTGGTGATGGATACTATATCTCTCAACATCGATATGTTCACTATTTGCTTGCTCGTTCTGGCCTGATTGATACTTACACTACTGTCACACCTATGGAGTTTCATTTGTAGCTTCATCCTAATGATGGTGTACCGCTGACAGATCCTTCCCGCTAACATCAGCTTGTTGGGAGTCTTATTTATATCACGTTGATCGGGCCGAACATTGCTCATGTCGTATATGTGCTCAACCAATTTATCAGTGCTCCCATCTTAGTTCACTATGATCACCTTCTTCGTGTACTGAGATACTTGAGTGGATTGTGTCCAAATGTCTATCCTATGATAGTTCAAGTCAACCTTAGTTCTACGCTTACTCTGACTCAACTTGGATGAGTGATCCTGATGATCGCCGATCCATCACTGGCTACTGCATCTTTCTTGGTACTTTGCTCATTGCCTGAAAGTCTAAAAAGCAGACTATGATGTCATGCTCTAGTGCAGAGTCTGAGCTTCGAGCTCTTGCCACTATCACCTCAGAGATTGTGTGACTTCGATGGTTTTTGGTTGATCTTGGTGTTCTTTATGATGATCCTACATCTTTGTTTTGTGACAACACAAGTGACATTTAGATTGCTTATGATCTGGTTAAGTATGAGTTGACACAACATATTAGTATTGATGCATCATTCATGATGTCTCATTGTCAACAGTCGACCATCAACCTCCATAATGTGCCTTCAGAGCTTCAAGTTGCAAGCTTCTTCACTAAGGCTCAGACTCAGGAACAACACCAGCTTCATCTACTCAAACTCAGTGCTTCATATCCTCCTGATCCATCTTGAGTTTGAAGGGGGTGTTAAAGAGTCTATATATATATTAGTATCTTACACTCTGTCAGCCCATGTGGCCTATGTAGTTTATGAGGCCTAACTAATTGTATAGATATGACTTCTAATAATGAATAAGATATACAATTGTGAATAACAAAAATATCTCTCATCTCTAAAATTAACAGCTTTATGTATGAGAATCTAACCAATGATTTTGGGGGAGTGAAATAGTAGCATTGCCAAAGTTGAGTGCAATTTTCCTAGTTTACCTAGAGCATGCGGCACATCCGGATGAATCAAATCGAATTCTACTTTGTAGAGAATCCAATCGACACCGAGCAAATTGTGCCTGATTTTTTATGGAACTCTTCACGCATTTGCACGTTAGATAAATGTGATGAAAGGTTATCTAAAGAAAAGAAAATGTTATGAAGGTTGACCAAACCTACTCGAGTCACGTAAGCGAGTATTGACTCGTTGAATGGCCAAAAGTCATCATACGATCGTGGTGAAACCGGAGCCACTTAGGAGCACTTCCCCTCCGCTCGATTGGGCTGAAAAGTTATGGCTTATGGCTAAAATTGTACTGTAACGGCTGAAATTTTATTGTTGCTGAAGGTGACTTATTTGACGTAATTAAATTTAAAAAAAATAAAAATAACAAAAATATGCTAGCTAATCACGGGCAATGCAAACGAATACAAGAAAAAGAACCGGCAAAAAAGCTAAAAAAGGCTAAAAGTTCAGAAAAAGATAAAATTTATAAATAGTGAAAAATAAATCAGAAGTCAGAAATTGAAGTGGAAACGAGTGGGACAACGTCATTTTAATTCAACTTTTCTTCCCTTCTTTTGGGCTGCACGCAATCGGTGTGCGCCTTTGTGCGCCCTGTACTGAAGATACTGGTAGCAAACAGGTGCGTCGAACCGCCGGAGTAGGAGCCCATTTTGCTCTCGTGACCGTCGAAACTGGAATCGGATGCCCCCTTTCCGCGTGCATCTTTTCATCGCGCATCTAGAATCCGGAGTATGCATGAACATTGTTGAATCTTTTTTTGTTCATTGTAAAATGCTTCAAGCTCTGTTCAGTTTTATTTTATAACAGGGTCTTGAAATTTGGAAGGAACTTCTCTTTTGTTAACATAGCACGAGAGATAGTACTAGTGGCAGCAGTTTCATTGCAAGGAGAAAGGATGCTAGTGCTAGTACCCTCTCTCATCTAACATTTTTAGTGGCGCGGATTCTCTGACTTACAGGAGGTAAGTCATGGGTAACTTTCCCTGCCGATGCCATCCATTCAGCATCCAACGGCTCACGCTCTCCTGTGCCCACTCCTCCCCCTTGTTCTCCTCCTCCCCGCACCGCCGAGCCGAGCCCGCCGCCCGTGCCCTCCTCCTCCCTTCTCCTCCCTCCCCGCACGCTGAGCAGCAGCCGCCTCCTCTCCTCGCTTCCTCCGAGCCCCTCCCCAGCGGCGTGACGACGGCGGCGGCGCGCCGAGGACGGGATGGCGTCGGCGGCTGCGGCGAGGAGAGGCGGCGCGGCTGGCGGGCGGCCGGCTCGAGCGGTGCGCCCTCTGGCGGCGGCGGGCGAGGAGGCGGCGGCTGCGCCGGTCCTCCGAGCCCTCTCCTCGGCGGCGTGACGACGGCGATGGCGCGCGCCGAGGACGGGATGGCGTCGGCTCGAGGACGGGATGGCGTCGGCAGTGCGGTGAGGAGAGGCGGCGGCGGCGGGCGGCGCGCTCGAACAGTGCACCCTCCAGGCGGCGGCGAGAGAGGCGGCGGCTGCGTGCGGCGGTGCGGGCAAGGCTGCGCTCGGCGGTGCGGGAGGAGGAGAACAAGGGGAGGAGGAGTATAGGAGAGCGTGAGCCCTTGGATCTTGAATGGATGGCATCGGGCGGGGAAAGTTACCCATGACTTACCTCCTGTAAGTTAGAGTATCCGCGCCGCATTTTTAGTGCTCTGTGTATTGTTGTGTTGCATTTATGTTGTTGTTATGGTACGGTTGTGTCCTCACTAATACAGAATTTAAGACGGAATTAATTTGGGCAGGGATGTCCTGAGAAAGCATCTTGTAAGATCGTTACTAGCCCTTCACTAATACTGAAAGAAATCCAAAAAAGGGTTTAGGAAAAAAGAAAAGAGAATGTGGTTGAATTTTGCTTTGGAATGGTGTAGCCTGGAATGCACCAGAAAAGAGAATGCGGTTGAATTTTGGTTTAGAATCGAGTTACCACACTTTTCTCATCTTTGTTGTATTACCGTTAAGTTTCGTGCACCAACTACTTACTACGTCTTCTCGTGAATTAACACGTTTCTGTTTTGACGCTGCTGATTGAGCTATGAAGTGCTAAGTTTGAATGGGTTCTTTTAGGCTGTGATTTTTTATTTATAATTTTTAAATTTTAGTTATTTGTGAGAGAGTATGAAGAGAGACAATTATATATAATTTTAGTTGATATAGCTGGAGTTAGTATAGTGTCTACTATAATTAAATTATATACATATTTTAAAAAGATGTATCATTTAAAAATTAGTTACTTTAATATAACACAGAATAAAAGCTATAAGCCTAAAATCCTCGAGGAGCCAGTCTTTCGCGCTCGAATCAACAGAGCAAGTCACTTGAGAGCTTGCCTCGGCCTCCCAAAAAAGAAAAAATTGATCATATACCCTCCATTTAGATGGAAATTGAGGATTTACCCTCCTGGCCCATGAGTCAGTGACTTATGATGACCCTACATGTCATTGAGATGTGGAGGGTAAATCCTCAATTTCTCAACTAAAGAGAGGGTATATGATCCAATCTCCCCCCAAAAAATAGTCATCCTAGTCACCACAACACCACTGCTAGCAAACTTATCTGGCTCTCAGGCAACCAAACGCCCAAACATGCCTGAGCCAAAGTAAACCGTAGTATCGCGATCGTTTCACAAGACACGTAAAACAGAAGGCACAGCTAGACCTGGCCAAATGGCCCGGTCATTTTTAACAGACTATGTTGTGTCGGTCCACATGCTTAGTCTCAGACACAATCACGATCCAATAAGTGCCAGTCCAGACATATGTAGCACGACTAGCCAATAACAACCCGTTAAGCACGCAGCTCGTAGTCCCGCTCCCTTCTCTCCTTCCCACCACCACCACGACCGGTGGATCCTATCGCCCAGTGCTCTCCCCAGGCCACCGTTAGTCGCTTCGAGTCCCCCAACACTGGATCTACAACACCTACCTTCCTTCGGCTCAGATCGAGCCTATGGCTCCCTTAACCACCGCCGGTCCTTGATAGTCTCGACCTTGGTACTGACCCAACATTGCCGATGCTGAGCTAGGCTCAGTCCTTTGCCGCTACCATGCCATCCGTCCGCAGCTGCCCACCCCCCGGCTTTCTCCCCTTCCCACCACCTATGCCGCTATGCCACTCCGCCTGCCCCCACCTCCTCCACCGCTTCGCCTGCCCCCACCTCCTCCACCGCCGCCGCCCCACCTAAGCCACCTCCTCCATCGCTTGGCTGCACCCCCATCTCCAACGTCTCTTCGCTTGGTGCTCACCCCCACCTCCTCTGGCCGCTCCCTCACTTGGTCCCTCACTCCATCCTCCGCTAGCGTGCCGCCTCCTACCTGGCCCCTACCCCCACCTCTAACACCGCTTTGCTTAGTACTCACCCCCACCTCCTCCAACCGCTCCGCCCATGCCTGCTCTGTCCCCTCCCTCCCTCGGTCCCTCACTCCCTCCTCCGCCAACGTGCCACCTCCCTCTCGCCCCGGTCCCCTGCTCCTATGCCACCTACCTCCTCGGATTCTTCTCCGCCACCACCCGCTAGATCTGCTGTTGGCGCCCCTAGTCCCCCACCTCCCGGCTCGGCTCCCGCACCGTAGGGCCTAACGGGTCATGCTGGACTGGCATGCCTAGGCCATACCTAGCACGATACGGTATTGTGTGTGCCGTGCCGGTTTAGCCCGCCGGACCAAGGTTATGACCTAAGCATGACACGTCGTGTCGGGCCGGGTCGGCACGGTCCGTTTAATCTTAGGTCGTACCGTGTTTGAACTGGATTAACAGTATTGTGCTTTGGACCGAAATGATTAGCCTAGCCCATTTGGCCACCTGTGGGCACAGCAATGCAAGTTCAAGAATAAACACTACCACTGAACTAATTTTTCCCAACAAACAATGCGACCTGGACTGATTTAGAAAGACAAATGAACTGACTTGGCACAAACCAGCGGCAGACACACAGCCCTTCCTTTCAAGGAAAGTCACATGATGAGCCTGAGAAAGCACACGCACTGACCAGTGAGCACACCACCTCCGCGGCTGCTTTCTCGCTGCTTCCACCACGCGACCAGACTACTAACCTTTGGTCCGAAAATCTAGGTCTATCTGTAAACCTGATCTATAATAGATACCTCATCATTTAGTCTATAAATAAGGGTTTTAATCATTTTAACTTGTACTTATGAAGAAAAAGCAATAAAGAAAGAAAGGAGTCACATATCTCTCTGTGTTCAATTTATTCTTACATTATTCTATGCTAAATCTATCTCTCTTGCCTAGGAGGAATCACTCAGACTGAATTCTCCAACGACGGTTTTTCAACATGATTTAATGAGTGTCATTAGTTGGGTGAGAAGACAAATCTTGTGATGTAGTCCTTGTGCTTTACACATATGACTTGCTACTTTAATATTTGCAGCTGATGAGGTTTTAGTTAAGAGTAATAGATGCTTACCTTTACATCTAAGCTTGAATTTTTAATGTTTGCGGTGTGCTATATAAGTTTGCTAATTTTTTCGCAGAGATTTTTTATGGAAACCATATTGCTTAGCTTCAAGACATCTACAATTCTCCCTTCTTTTCATTGACCCTGCTGCTCCTATTTCTTCTAATATATCATCTTATGAATAATTTTTCTTTCATCGGATTTATATTGTGTTGTTCCTTTTAGACTTTGCAGATAATCCTTGTAAGAGAAAAACTAATACATGTGGATTCAACATGCTTTGTTTCTCAAAACTGTGGTAGATACAATAGGAAGCGTACATATCATCAAAAGCTTTATCACTCGATACATTTATGCATGTTCCTGTTTGGAGAGGAAAAAGAAAGCTACACATCATAGGATTACTGAAGACGTGTGTAGAGAAGAAAAATTACAATAATGATGTACTCTTGTGGCAGCATAGCATCAATTTCTTTTTTTTTCTCTGTTCGTAATTCTAAATTGTTAGCGTATGCAAACAAATGTTGACAAGAGCACATGTTCTATTGGAGAACTCCTGATACTATTTGCGTGTGAGGTAAGCTTTGGTGTCTATTTCCTTTCATGCTCATACCGAAAGTATGTTTTCATCTGATAATCTGTTGTTTGCTGATTAGATTTCCTTGGTCTCTAGGTGCATAATCAGTGATATATTACACCCACATAGTTCTTTGTTTTTGTATGTGAAGGTCCACGAAGTTTGATTAATCAATAGTGGTAATAAAGTTTTCATCATAACTAATCATTACGTGTATGAAACATGAAGTTGTTAGTACCTTTTGGAATTCCTTATTTTCGACTATAGAGGACTGGCCATGAGGAATAGAATTATTTATTTTTATTGCATTTGTCTCTGGAAACTACATATAGCCTGCATAAATCTGTCATTTTAGGGAAAAACATTGGCTTTTGTTCTGTCCATATTGGAGTCATTAGTTAATGGGACACATAAAGCATCCAGAAGGACTGACCATGGCAGACCTCCAAGTGTTTTGGTTTTACTACCAACCAGAGAGCTAGCTAAGTAGGTAAGATTGTGTTACTTTCTAATTCTTAGAAAGAAAATTCTTTATATTTGTTTTGATCTTGCCAAAATGAATTTCAGGTGCACACTGAATTTGCGGTTATTAAGTTGCAGACTTTGGAGGTGAAGTCCATGGCTGTGGGTTCCTTTGCGTGGGACTATGCACTTAGGTTGTTTAGTTTAGTTTTGGCTTTATTGGACCTACCAATTTATATTATTTAGTCAGTCCAGATGTTTACTATTGAATTTACAGACGTTACTCTTGAATTGAGGTCTTTTGAGTTCCATTGAGCTAAGATTGGTTGAATAGGTTGGCCGTCTACAGTTAAAATGTTGTGTTGGAGCATTTGTTTGGTGATGAGGAGTTGCACTTTGTTACATGTCTAATCTGGTTTGGACATTAAATAACGTAAGCAATTCATTAAATTTTTCTGTATCTTTTATATGTAATATACAATGGATTTATGATGTTTAACTATTTGGTTTCCATTTTGTAGAGTGCGCTTGCTTTCTCTTTGCTTGACAAGCTAGATATGAAGATAAGTTTTCCAAAAGGATGGTGCATCAGTTTCATTTTAAAATTTTCGTTAATGTTTATGTTTATTACATGATGTCATATTTGCCAATTGGTTTGTTATTCTTCAGGACGGTCTGACAGTTATTTATGTATTAAGTATACTACGAAAAAAATATTGTTTACTACTATTTTTGTACATATTGTTGTATGTGGTGCTTGTTCTATCATACTTCACTAATATGATGCTTGATTTATTTACGAGTATGAACATGTATGTTTTGCTTGATACATGATAGCGTAAGATAAAATTAATGTTTATTATTCAGTTTGAGATCATGTTTGATAGTATGTATCACTTTTAGTTGGTACTCCGTTGCAACACACGGGCACTTTACTAGTTACATAATAATCTAGAGAAAAAAGGCATAAATATTACTGTAAAACCGGTATCAATTTGCTAAACTTTATTATGTCATAGGGTTTTTGCATCCGACCGAATTGAGTAATTGTTCGATTTGTATTCATTATAATATTCGATTTATATTCGTATTTGAGTATATTTTAATTTGTATTTATATTTATTTAAAAATATAAATACGAATATATAAATACCACTATTTAATTTATATTGGATCCATTCACACCCCTACACGAGGCCACATCAAAGACGACGGGGCTTAAAGAGAGATACTGGAAGCTGAAAATCAGCGAGAAAATCTGTGAGAGAAACACGGATGGCATCCGAGAGAGAGAGAGCACCCATGATCCATCCAAGTCCCACACACCAACTACATGCATCACCTCTAACCTCCCTCCTTCCTTCCCTCTTATTTTCTCTCCCCCCCTGAAGTGAACGCCTCCTCCTCTCCCCTGAAACAAACTAACAATGGAAGTTGCTGCCCCAAGCAAATCCTCCCCATGGCGCCGCAAGACCCCAACTCCCCGTCCTCCTGCCCTCCCCTCCCACCGGCCGCACCCCTCCTCCGGCCTCCCCAAGCCTGTCCCCTCACCATCGACACCACCCCTTCCCCACCACCTTCGTCCAGGCCGACACCACCTCTTTCAAGAAGGTCGTCCAGATGCTCACCGGTGCCGACACGCCGTTGTCCCAGAGGCCCGCCAAGAACCACTACCACAGCGGCGGCAGCGTCGCCGGCAGCCAGTCCGGCGTCCCGTGCCGGCCCAAGAAACCGGCTTTCAAGCTGTACGAGCGCCGGAGCGGCCTCAAGAACCTCAAGATGATCGCGCCGCTGGCGATGGCGGCTGCCGCGGGGGCGTCGCCGAGGAAGGCGCCGGAGGAGCTGTCGCCGAGCGTGCTCGACTTCCCGTCTCTGGCTCTCAGCCCGGTCACGCCGCTGGTGGCCGACCCCTTCAACCGGTCGCCGGCGTCGGCGTACCCGGCGGAGGGGGAGGAGGCCGCGGAGCGCGCGGCCATCGCGCAGAAGGGGTTCTTCCTGCGCCCCTCGCCGAGGGGCACCGAGCCGCCGCGGCTGCTGCCGCTGTTCCCCGTCACGTCCCCCAGGATGGCCTCCGCGGCGCCGTCGTCGGAGTGATCGCGCTTCGCGCGTTGCGCTGCTAGAGTATATGGCTACTGCTCTCACGTATGTATTGTTTCAACTCGTTCTCGGTGCTTGTTGTAATTTTTGCTCACTTTTTGAGCGATGGCTCGCGAAGAAACGGAACGAATCACTCTTGAGCTTCTCCTTATTCTGATCTTGATCAGTTCTAATTGTTCCTAATGTACTCTCTATTTCATGTCCTTAACTCTGTTCATTTCCTTCGGTTACTTTGTAGAAATCTTCCTCCTTTCGATCGCAAAAAAAAAAGAAAATCTTTCTCCTTTCTTTCTTTCATCAACACAACACATCACTGATCTGGCTTCACTTGTTAAGTTATAAAAGCTCAAGGCCAATTGTTGTTAAGATACCATCTAAGTCTTGCAGCTTTCAGAGTCTCCCAAATCTAGCAGTCTGACACAAGAAGGAATTCCAACATTTATGTACACAGCAAGCACAGTACTCACCGCGATGAAGATTCTGCATAGTGCAGAACTTCCTGACAATAGTACCTTCGCCTTTGACTGTAAATTTGTAGAATCACAAAGATCGCAGTATCGAAAAAGGCTGGAAAACATAATACTCATTGGTCACGTTAGGCTGTGCCCGATAGGTTTTTTTCCCTACGGCTGATTTCTTTATTTGCGTTTTTCGAAGTGACAGTGTACGACAGAATGTCGATGTAGATAATATACACAATTTTAAATTTGAAAAGTCGTTTAGATAAACAGGTTTGAATAGCCGCTTGATCAGTTGTTTCAGTTTCTGAAAAAGTTCATGTCAAAAGCCGAAAAAATAAAAAAACAACAACATACCATTGAGTTGTGATTTGCGAAACTTAATTTTGCATAACTTAATTTATGTTCTTAAGAAACACAGAAAATCTTTTAAAAAATTTACAGAACTCCTACTGACCCTTAATAATTCAGTCAATAAAGAGCTTTACTCAAGTATCAATTTGGGTCAGGAACTGGCGTTTTCATCTAACACCATCATCCAATAGTAGTTAAGACTGTCCAGTTGACCATTTTCGGTGCACTTTAGCGGAAAGCAGGCAGGCAGGCTCAGTGGTGCATGGTATGGGCAGTGGCACAAAGCTCTGAATTCTGATAGTAGCGCTACAACAATAATGTAAAGGAAAGCAGTAAGGTCTCTTTCCAAACATACAACTTCGGAATTTCATTGAAATTTTGCAGAAATTTTATATGAATTTTACAGGAATTGGATTCCAAATAGGCCTAACACAAAAAGAAAAATGGAGAGAGAGAGAGACTATTCCACAAACGCTATGGTGATGGGGCCCACTTGGTCGACCGTTTAGACCTGTAACACCCCGGTCCTCCTAGGGCCCAAGATGCTACCATCACATATTTACTATTTTAAAAATATTGCTAATCCAACTTTTAGCAGCATCTCTTTTGTTTTTTAGATTACCCATAGGAAGCAAACAACAAAATAAATATATGATAATTACAATAAGTCAACTATCTTTATATTACACATAACTGGAATATAAACAGACTTTGAGCTCCATGACCATGGAGACCCACCACCACGGCTCGCAAGCAAACTAAACCAACGGCGAGCCACAAAAAACTTAACACTAGATTAAATATAAAAGCTCAGTGTAAGGCTAAACTATTATTTCATATGTGTAGTGCCAAAAGGACTATTCACATTCCATTTATGTCGCCATCATTCACCTAAAAACAATAACAGAGTAAGGGTGAGTCCAAAGACTCAGCAAGCACACGATAAAACAGTAACATCACTTTAGCAATTCAATCGACTTCGCGAACTGTAAGCTGTAAATCAACTCTATGACTGTAGGCTGTAAATTAAGTCTGTAATTGTAAACTGTAAATCAATTCTATATTTGTAAACTGTAAATCAATTCTACGATTATGAACTGTAAATCAAATCTGTAATTGTAAACTGTAAATCAATTCTATGTCTCAGAATCGTAAATTAAGTCCAGAATCAGAATCAGAATCAATTTTATGTCTCAGAAGCGTAAATCAATTCTACGACTATGAACTGTAAATCAAATCTGTAACTGTAAACTATAAATCAATTCTATGTCTATAAAACTGTAAATCAATTCTGTAACTGTAAATTGTAAAGCAATTCTGTAACTATAAACTGTAAAGCAATGGCGCTAAGCGATGGAGACACGTGGCTACCGACAGCGGCGCGCAGGCGACATCGGCGCATGGCGACACGGCAAGGTGAAGCGGCGGCAGCTACCGGAGGGCGAGCGGCGACAGCACTGGGGCTGGCGAGCGGCGACAGCAGGAGCGAGGAGGTGCATAGAGAGTGGCGACGGTAGGGAGAGCATGGGAGGAAGGGAAGGCAACTCAGCTTTTGCCTTCTCCCCTCCTGCTCTCTCTCTCTTAAATGAGCGTCAAGATAGGTCTGTGCTAGACCTCATCCGGTCCAGGTATTACAAGACCAGCTGTCTGTCCGGAGTAGAACGGAAGCCAAAGAGAGAGTGGCGGACAGGGGCAGGGATACGTCCATGATCCATCCAATCCACCCTTTCTCACGTCTCGTTTTCGCTCCCTTTCTTTTCTTCGCCTCCTTCCCATCTCTTTCCAACGACCCGTGAGCCCTCCTCCTGCCATGGGGCCAGGCCACTGTGAGCACGAGCTGCTTACCAGTTCACGCACTCTACTTGCAGGCTTCTAGTGGCTGACTAGCAGTAGCAGCTGGTACTTGGTAGACTGGCTCAGTTCCTACCATTTCATAGATCTCCTAGTTCATTTCCCTGGGCAGATTTGATGCCTTAATGGAAGAATGTTTGCAGTTGCACACCTGTGTGAGAGACAATAGTGCACTCTTCTAGACTTGGTTGGAAATGCAACTCCAAATGCGCGTTGTTTTCAGAAGGAAGAGACAGGAAACTTTGCCTTTCGAATTCGTGCAAGTTAGTCAACATGGTAAACTGAAAGCAAGGGAAGTTTCCCTAAGATGCTCGAGCTGCTCCTGTTGACTCGCGTATACACTAACTGATGGATTACTGTGCAGTTTAGTGACACATTCTATCACTCCGACATGAGCACCTGCTCCACCAATCCCCCCATGCTAGATTGTTAACGTCTTTACACTGTTCCAACCATTGCTTTCGCGAGCTGATCATTCAAGAAGCAGTCACTAAGCTGAGTTTAGAGGCTAAGCGAGGTGAAATGTCTTGCCATCAACTCAATCGGAACGACAATAGATTCCGTAGAAGTGAAGAAAGTTTCATACTCTTCTGCAGCCATCTATTTGAATTTTGTATGCCAATTGCTTTGTACAATTGTACTTGGACCGCATCCCTCCCTTGCCGTCGCATTTGATCGGTCATCGATCGTTACTCCTCCGACTGAATTTAATTGCGAGTAAATGACTCGCGATTGGCTGGCTTTTCCATAGATGGTGACCTGGATTGTCATTGTCTTAGTCAAGATGATTAATGATTCTAAGGAGCAGTTCTTGTCCTCGATTAATCACAATTATTACCGTTCTTTGTAGTGAACTGAAAGGTCAGCAAAGGCTGCACGCACGCCATAGACCGACGTCAGAAACAAAGGTAAGGAAGGAAGCCTTACAAATTATGATGGATTGTGACACATACAATTTGGAACTTTGATACTGGCCAATGGCGATGTCAAGGACGTTGTGAACTGCGTTGCTGTCCTTCTTGACTTTCAGCTGGAAGCCAGGGGTTGGAAACTTGGCATATTAAATGAATGCATCACCATTCAGCATTCACCCATGAGATGGTCCCAAACATGTGTTCTCATCAGCTGCTCGCCGAGATTGGTGTTAATATTATGCTCCAGATTATATCATTAAACTCCAGATTATATCTTTAGACTGCAAGGTCAAGTAACTGCTTCTGAAATATTCTGTGTATCAGATATGTAGTATGTATGCTTTTGATATAGTCATACAGTGATGAGTCAGGTGCAACGTACAAGTCTGTATTTAATTGGTGTAACGCGGAGTCGACTGAGCATAGCAAGGAATATATCAAACATAAACGTACGAGCCTGTATTGAATTGGTGTAATTCAGAGTCAACTGAACACAACAAAGATCATATCAAAACTCTGTTTTATATACTTCTTGTTTGGACTGGCATGTCCGAAGAACGTACGCATTAGCTATTTAGCTTTCTCATGTCATTTTTTTCGCATCAAATTCGCAGGCAATTACTATGTCAATTGGCCAATGATCTCTAGTCCCTCGAATCGGTCAAGTCTTCCCCGGGGAACATGGTGGCAGTGCAAGCTCTCTATTGGGACAATGAAAAGAAAACGTACCCTTTTGGTGCTTTGCCTTCCAAGTTCGGGGAACGTACATTGCAGGATCACTTTAAGAGCAATTTAGATCGCAAGTCAATGTTTTCACAACAATTCTTATCGCATCAAACACACAAACAGCTTGCATTCTGGTATCCACAACGGACAACAGTTAAGAGAAAATTGCAACGGATGTCCAAAAACTTGTAGCGAAGTGCCAATTTCGACAACTGTAGAGCCAAGCGGACAATCTCTCAACTTCTACTCCTATGGACTCCGATGGTACTATACTATATTCTAAAGCAGTGTTGTACTAATTTTCTAAGTGTAAATCAGGTCTTTGTCAGTCACAAACTACCAGCAGTTCCTCATCAGTTTATATAAACCACAGCTAGGATTACACAGGCTGAAAAATAAGTTTGGTTGCAGGGAAGGTAGAGGGAGCTTCCTGGTACAAGCTAAGCTTTTGGCTTCCCCTCCAAAGGAAATTGCAGGGAATGTGACAACAGCTCTAGGTCCCGGCATAGGTAGGGACTGTTCTTTACGGCTTCTAAAAACGGTTTTTGTCTTTTGCTATAGTACCTAGCTTTTAAATGGAGTATTTTCTTAAGACGGGATCTACAAGTTAATTGTAGTACACATTAAAAGCCTAACATCTGTATCAACCAAAATCGTAAGCGAGTATCTCTCTCTCCGCAATCTCTGTCGTAAACAGCCAAAATTCAAAAATTTCAGCTATAAACCGCAGTAAAAAAGAACAGGCCCTTAGTTCATTGGTGGGCTTTCTATTAAGAATTTAAGTTGATCTTCTCCTGTTAGTGCATTGCAAGCTGTCCGGTCGCACTGAAAGTCCACAATTTCTGTTAGGGACTTGGATTGCACGCTTTTAAGGACATGTACAATGGTTCACTATCAGCAGTCTATAGGATGTCATCTAAAATTTTTGATGAAGTTTTGATGAAGTGGAAGAGAGAAGTGTTGGGTTTAATTCAAGCCCTAGATTGATTTTTGTGGAGGCTATCCGGTCTATCCTCTATTTCTCTATTTTTTCTGTGGTGCCGCTCACAATTACATTATGAGGCTAGAGGATAAGAACATATTTATAATGGAAATTGCTTTTAAGGACATGTATAATGGTTCATTGTAGCAGCCGGAGCAAGCCAAAAAATGCAGAGGAGCAAAGGGTGGTGGTGGTGCTGCAGAGCGTAGTTGGTGGAGGAGACGTTGAGATCCAGTAGCCTCAATGGAGGCGACGGCGTGACGGCGTCCCAAGGCAGAGAAGCTCGGCGCGGCGACAACCTGGGGTAGGAGAAGCCCAGTGTGGTAGCGACGGCCCACTGGGCGACAGCACAGCGACATCTCGAGACAGGGGAGTCCCGGCGGAGGTGAGCAAATCCGGTTGGGATCAAGTCGAAGACGAGGTAGAGACGACAGAGGCGATGAGGCAGGCGGTGATGAGGATGGCTCAATCCAGCAAGGAACGAGGCTAATTACGGCAGGGATCGAAAGATACATGGCTGGTGGCAATGGAGATCAACTAATCCGACCCCGATGAGGCCGACGATGGCTGATGGATCCATGGCCAGCGGTGAAGATGCGAGCAAGCCCCGAGCTTCCGCAGACCTTTCCCTCCTCACGCGTCGAGCGTGGTTGCACCTCGCCACCACGTATGCACTCTCCTGTGCTACCGTCATCGCTTACCTCGCTGCCTTCCTAGCCCTCCTTGTCACACTTACTCCACCCTCCCCCAACAAAATCCCACGAGGCCTTGTAGGTGGTAGTCGGCGATGAACTGAGCCCAGCCCAATAGGTTTAGCCTTGAGAGGGAGATAGAGAAAGAAGGAAGGAGGGAGAGGAAGAAGGGCTCCCAGCTAAGATGTGGGCTCACCGTCACATTAGCAAAACTACCTCTATGTCACATGAAAACCGGAGTGGGAAGGGCGGAACGCGGAAGGGAGCAAAATGAATGACTTTTTTTTAAGAGCAAACTGAATTGTTTTGAGAGTTCAAGATTGTAAAGTAAACAGTTTTATAGTTCAGAGTTGAATATAGAAGCGAAGCTAGAGTTCCAGGTTAAAATGTTGATTTTTCCCTTTCACTCTATATATATCACCTGTCGTTTTTTATTACTAGTTGCGTGTAACTAGCTAGTTCATGTTATACTAATTAACTAGCTAATGGTATTAGTTCCTTAGTGTTGTTTTATGTTGTTGCAAACAAGACAGTAGGCTATGACTAACAAACAATCTATTATAGTTGTGACTAAAAAACAACCTATTATATAAGGTGTCTTTAATGCTGTCGGTAGATGATATAAAGGAATACTAAGATGGTGCTCCAACTAACTTACGGCTTAAGCTTCTGACTGTGGCTTTTAGCTTATAGTTAAAAATTACATTGTAGCGATAGCTAGCTTTTTCTAAAAAAACAAAGAAAAAATAGGGGAAAAGAGAAAATCATGTTATTTCGTCACGGATAATACAAAGGAATAAGAAGAAAAAGAAAAAAAAAGCTGATCTTTTGTCACGGATAATACAAACGAATAAGAGAAAATCCTGTTATTTCTACACATGTTCTTTCTCGCATTATTAGCTGATGGTCTACTTATCTTTCTTTTTTTAGAATTATATATAGCTGATCTTCTTGGCGCCTTGTGTAGCACCGGTGCACACTGTTTACGGTGATACGATATGATACGCACTACTGATGCAAATAGTGGGCCATACTGCACATAATTTGCTTACCCCATGAGAAACTTCACAGATGGAGAGTTTCAGAAAAAGAAAATGTAGAGGTGGTCCACATCCTCCCCAACGAGGCCCAGCACTGCGGCTGCTCTGGTGCCCAGGTTTGCTTCGAGAAAGGAGGCCGCACGGGCCAGCCCAATCAACCGTCCGAGCCACTCCCCCTTGCCGTGCGTCGCGCGTACAGCGTACATAGCCGGCGCGCTTCCAACGCCGACAGGACGGGCTCGTCCCGAACGGCCCACCGCCCACGCGGCGACCCGTGCGGCTCGCCCTAGCGCACGTACCCGGAGCGCTCAATGCGCGGCCCGCACTGTTCGGGCTTCTACGCGGTCGAGCAGCCCGGCACACATGATGACTGGGCCGACGCGCGCGAGCCACAAGACCACCTGCGGCCGCGGCGTGCGCCGGCGATGTACTGCCCAAAGAGTATGAAAATACCAGGTGGAGTTAGCTTTTCGATGAAGACCCGTTCCGTGCAGTGAAGTTTTATTAGTAGAACCGGAGCAAGATGTAAGAATGGATTGTAGAAGAATATTATTCCCGAATACTCCTTCAGATGTGTATGGTAGCATTGGGCACGTGATACAGACGGGAGATGTCGCAGCATCCGATGAGTTGAAGCCGGTTTGTCTGTAGTTGTTGGGGCTGGGGTCTTTCGATTTCGCGGTCAAAGGTGTGAGATCACCACCCTGGCCTCGGCTGGATGGCCCCATGCCAATTAGACTGTGTTTAATATGGCTTAAGCTTATAGCTTAAGTTTATTTTTGCACTATTTATAATTTCGTCTTTTTCTGAATTTTTGATTTTTTTGAGCTTTTTTGTCGGTTCTTTTTTTTTCTCGTATTCGTTTGCGTTGTCTGTGATGTGCTAACATATTTTTTATATTTTTCAATTTTTTTAATTTAATTATGTTAAATAAGCCTCCGTCACCACTGGTTTTTTTCACCATTCTGATGTTTTCAGCCATAAGCTTTCAGCTTTCAGCCGAACCGATCACCACCTTAGACGCGTCACTTGCCACGAGGCCCGCGACATCCACGTAACAGCGGGAAGGGCTTGACGCCATGCAATAAAAAATAGGGTGTTAATAAACACCATCTGGATATTTTCTTTCTAACTATCATCCAAATTTGTGACCATTAGATTAGAGATTCAATGATTATGAATTCTCCCCTACCCCCTCAAAAAAATCCCCCCTCCTCCAAAAAATCCCCCCCTCTAAAAAAAGAGGTCGTTGAATCTCTAATCCAACGGTCTCAGATTTAGATGATAGTTAGGAAGAAAACATCCGAATGATGCCTAGATACACCCTAACAAATATCACGACACAACCCATCCTCGCATCAAACTCCGCTTGGAGGAGAGGAGGTTAACAAGCTTCTTCATCGAGCAAGCTGCCCGCTCAGGCTCAACTTTTGGATTATCTCGGATGCCTCATCTTATACACGTGTATGTGTTCTATGAGAAAGTGTACGCTTGTGCTCCATTAGTTATCATATAAATTCAAGATTTATCTAGCGACCCTTGTAAGAACGAGGAGACCGGCTAGAGAGTGAATAGATGTTTTAAATTTTTTTTTGGTTAAAATCGAGTTTATATGTAGAAGCATAAATCAAATCAATTTTACACAATTAAGACATAAATCTTCCAGGTTCACTTAAGTACACCAACACCCCAAATCTATGTTAAGATTTGCAATCTTAGTATGAAAAACAATTAATTCAATTATATGAATATAAATTTCAAGTAAATAAATTGAACACAAATGATATAGATTTGTGCTTAATTGACACAGCTTCTTTTTACTGTTGTGCTCGAAGACTTGTCGACATCCTCTAATCCATGTTAAGGTAAGTCCAAATGAATTAGATCGTCCCCACGAATTAAATTAATCACCTTAAATCCACTAATGATAACTCTTTTCCTCTCCTAGTAAGTAAGTTCAGGTCTTCTCATAGACTCTTTTGAGAAGATCACTGGACATGGCGCCTCCAAAGCTATCTAGGAGTCAAGAACCTCTAAGAGTAATAAGGCAAGTTGCTTTCTTGATTCTCACCATGTGCAACGGATGCACAAGCTCAATGTGGATACAAAATCCATCTCTAGATGCGATACATGCAACTAGAGGCATCTCTTCTTACTCATAAGGCGCAACACATGCATAACTGAGTGAAGAGTCTCACACTAATTCAAGAGTGCTGAAATGGGTGTAGCAACACAACCAACATGAGCAGCAACTTTCTTCCAACCGGCCAAGGGGGTATCTGTAGCCCCCACCTCGAAAACTAGCCATTGGGACTTGGGACGAAATCAGTCGAAGTCTAGTAGTAACACCATGCAAGGGTCGGTACTACCGCGACCCTTGCAACAGCCAGAAAACTAGTCGTTACAAGTAACTAGCAATACTACTGCCCACACAGGGTCTGGTACTAGTGCACTCGTCGGTCGTACCGTCACACAGGCCGGTCGTACCGCATGACTTTGAACTAGAAACGGTGCTCTTTGGAAAATAACTGTTGGCAACAACTGCCTGGTAGTACCTCAAGGCCAGCCATACTGTGCCAATCTGACTGCTCGCCATGAGCCAGTCTGATCGCGGCCGGTTAGAACGCCACACTCAGAGCGGTCATACCGCAGGCTGGTCTGACCATTCACACAGAGCCGGTCTGACCACCGTAGTCATATCGCCACACAGTGTGATCATACCACTTTGCATTTTCCAACAAACACAAGAGTGCTTATACTTCAACAAATTTATAAAATACATTCGCAAATTACAGTACCATGCACATAAGAACTAATGCATCATTCACAATAAGTTGCAAAATACATCTACACATTTTAGAATCATGATATAAGGGTTGGGTACATGGACTCACCTCATTTGCAAAAACAAATTCACAAACTTAAGTCGCATGCTACAAGAATTATGCATGAGCTTCAACCATTTGCAAAACACATTCGTAAATCATAAACATCATGCTACAAGAAATAGGAAACATGATATTCAACCATTTGTAAAACACATTTGTAAATCTAAATCATATATTACAATGATTATGTGTGACCCTCACTCTTAACTAAAATAAGAAGTGCAATTAACTTAATTAAGAAACAAACGACATAATTACAACACACTCAGTTACACCACTATGCAAGCGATAGAAAAATATTACAACATTCGAATACATACAAGCACAAAGTGATAAAACTAAATCTTAATTAATTACATCACTTACAAAATCGTCAAAACTAAAATTCAAGATTACGACATTCATCATCGTACATTCTCAATTGCATGTATATAAGTGTAGTTACACTTTTAGCGGTATAAGTAAAACATAGTTGCCTCAAGAGTCAATGCTGAAAACCTACACTAGTTAGATAGACAAAAAAACCCAATATTTTAACAATCCAAGAGAGAATAAGATAGAGAGAGAAGAAGAGATTGCTGTCAAAACCCTTTTGGCTTAAAATACCAAAACTTAGCGCTCATCGAGATACCAAAACCATCCAGGCTAGCTGGCACCTCTTGCTTTAGTGGGCTTCACCATCCAGTGAAAACCAAGTCAACACCCACTTCAAAATTTCACCGACCTTACCTTAACCAAACAAGAACCAAGCCGCAGTGCTGAAACCACCCCAAGGACCTTCGGTCCATAAATGCAACCCATTTTTTCCACCATGCACTTAGGGCCAAATTCACCAATTTGATCCCATAGAATTTTAAGACTTCGATAAGAATGGATACGCTGGCAGCCTGAATCCGCACTCTACGTATGCCCAAAAGATTGGAATTTTGTTGTCACTTCTGCTCGGGAAATTCTCCTTGATTGCTAACCTCCACGGAACCAAAACCTTGTCAAGGAGTAACCCCTTCTCTTCCATGGCCTTCAGCTTCTCCGGTCCAAGCTCTGACACTGGCCAATCGGTAATCAGATCTGACATTTTGGCTATAGTGGTTGAGAATCGAAGATTGGATGGATTCGAGGCTACAGTTGACTAAGTACTAATGCGATGGGGCGGAAGAACTTGAAAATGAAAGGCTTTTTGAGAAAGTATGAAGCCAATAGGTACCATGCCAGGGTTTTTTTCAGACGCAAATAATAATTATCCAATCAGAGGTCCAATGGATGCAAAACCTTTTAGTTTGCCGGTTATTTTCTTAACGTTAATTGAATGAAAACTGCTTCGCTACTTTTACCATTAAAAGAGTAGTTTCCAAATTGAAATTTAATCATAAAAATGTAGATTATAAATTCACTTAAAGTTCGCGGGCTAGCTGATGTGGATTGAATAAATCATTAAATATAATCTTAATATTTAATTAATGCCTACGACTCCCATGGTCGTAAGCTTCCTATAGCTGTTCCTTGTGTATCCTGGTCGGATGATTACTGTACACTCTGTCCGACCAGAAAACCACTTGAAGGATTCGTGAACTAGTTTGAGGGCCCACTTCCAGGGAACTCCTTCTGTATGATAGATAAAACACATGCTCTATCAGGCCTAAATAGCACAACATTTCATCACTATTTCTTTGATAACAACTGCCATGTAGTTGTGCCGCATGATTATCTCCCACCGACAACAACCGAAGAGCAGTTACCTTTGGATATCTCGCTCTGACAGCAACCTCCCCTAAGATCCGATGCATTGATTACAGAAGACACCTTCTCAGATGGATAACCGATGCCACTTCAACGGTATTTTAAGGCTAACAAGAGAAGACAGAAAGACAGTTCGGTCCATAATCAAACAACCAACACATGATCAATCGGCAGGCAATCAGAATCTTCCTCCAAGCAGTGGGAGAAAGATAGATTAAGGCTAGTTAATTTACCTTTGTAGGCCTCTTTGTAACTAGTTCATAAGCAATAAAGATCATCCCTTTTTATTGTTGATCCATTCCAAGGAATCCAGTTATCTTTCTCATATTATTTCGTAAGATCGGTGACTCGATCGTCGAAAAGCATCATTTTAAAGCTTGATGACAAACATCCTCACATGAAATCTAAGTCCTTGTCTAGATGTGCATCTACCCTTAATGCATCCTCCACTTACTCTCCATCAACACATGATGGATTTTCTCTTGACTTGATGATCAATTCATGATCTTCTCTTCTCCAGGATCTTGATCAACTCATGATCATCTTCTCTTCGGGATCTTGATTAACTCTTAATCATCTCCTACTCAGGATATTGACTTGATGCTCATCAACATATGATACAATCCTTCATTCTGAACCTTGACTTGATGACGATCAACTCATGACGTCATACCAAATATTCATGATCATAGGACTTTATCTATTCCCAATTCATTGAAAATGTTAGTCTAATAATATAATTGTCATTAATTATCAAAACATATCTTTAACTCATAATTACGAGTCTAAGTTATTTAACCTTCGCTTAAAGTTATAGCGTGTGTTTTGGTA
Source organism: Bonia amplexicaulis (assembly GCA_036346245.1). Taxonomy (NCBI): domain Eukaryota; kingdom Viridiplantae; phylum Streptophyta; class Magnoliopsida; order Poales; family Poaceae; genus Bonia; species Bonia amplexicaulis. The sequence continues at coordinate 12,953,717 of CM070749.1, forward strand.
GGACGTATACGCGTGTGTGCATGTAGTATATGGTGTGAGTGTACGCACTCCGTGAGGTACTAGATAAATTCAGGATTTATCCTGCTATCTCTATTTAAAGTACTAGCGTGCGTTTTAGTAGAACGTACACACGTATATACAGGTGGTATGTGATGTGAGTGTGGTGTGTATGAGCATGAGCATGTGTCCTCCGTTGCAATCTGAGAGAGAAAACTCCGCTCACAAGAGCCTTCGGATAGGCTAGTGGTTTCGTTCTTTTGAGTTTTTGGTTTTTTTTTCAAAAGTCAAAGTAAATAGAGTGATTTATTAAAACGAATTCTCCTAATGATTTTTCATGCTTAAAATCGTATGCGTTATTTATATCCATATCTCCCTCCTTGGCTGCCGTTAGAAAAACAAAGCCAAAAACTAAGATAGCAAAATCGGGCCCAGGATTTTCCTACCTAAAGTCGCCTCAAATAATTGGGCCAATACACGTGGTCGTAGACTTCGCCTCGCACTCGCAGGCCTCCCCACCGCACAATTTACACGTATACTGCCGTACTTGTTTCCTTCCTCGGCCAAACGAGCATCATATTTCCACGCACGAGCCTGTGACCGTGAAGAGGATGCGCATCTGTGCATCTGTGCTCGGTGGCGAAGGCGTAAAAGCTTCTCCATTCGGTAAGCGATCAAAACGGCCGGCTCCGTCTACAACTCCAACAATTCCATTTCCACCACGGGGCGGCGTCGCCTTTCCCGTGCGCGCGTGCGTCTCTTACATTCTCTTCCCACTTTTTGAATCTTTTTTCTTTTCGTTAGTTTCTTCAGTTCTTTTTCTCCCCATGATCGTGATTTGGCTCGTTTGTTCTATTAGTCAAGCGGCTATGATGATTCTTGGTTCAATTGGGAGGGGGTAGTTCCTTTGTGCCATTTGGATTTGATTTTATTTGGATCGACGTCTCTTGCTTTCCCTTTTCTGTGCGTTGTGGCGGTCTCCGCACTCTGTTCTCTGTCTTCCCCTCGGTTGCTGAGACATGTACGGCCCATTGTTTGGTCCATACTTTTTCTATCCCGAACCGGTTGCTTTGAGCAATTGGTCTGCCTTTTCTTTTTTGTTTGGTAGAGTCTGCCATTTTGGTAAGCTCAGGATGCAAAAGGAGCGATTTTTATGTTTCTTTCTTGATTTACTGTATTGATTTTTAGTATTTCCTTCCAAAAATTTTGATTCAGGAGGAGGAGGAGGCGATTGATGGAATCTCATCGAATGGCGCATCAGAGGAGAGCAATCGAGCAGGTAGCATGCATTGGGGGATTTCAAGTCCCTCAGGAAGCGATCAAATGTGGATCCTGTTCAATGTTTTGTGGAGAATTCTAGTATCAGGTTATTGGATTCTCATCTAGGCTCTTCTGATTCAGTTCTTGTTGCAAGTTGCAACCCTGCGGTATTCTGTTCACGGATCTGGTTTACTTTAAGATTTTGAGGAGATGGATGAGGAGGACTACTCTTGGGTGCGGCGCACCAAGTTCTCGCACTCCGTTGTCAGGTCCAGCTCCGGCAGGGAGCAGTTTGGTGCATTCGTTGAGCAGTTTAACCGTGGTGCTGCGTTGAGGCAGAAAGGATTCCATTCAGAGCTCAAAATTCCTGCACATAATTTACAACCGAGGGCGAAAGGAGCAGTCTCAAACTCGGCAAGGCTGTCAACTCCGAGGGCAAAATCAGCAGTTTCCCAGGCAGAACGGAAGCCGAAATATGTGCTTTCAGATGGCCAATTGAAACAACGGGGGAAAATTAGTGATTGCTCATTGCAAGAAACATCGGCGAAGCAAGATTGCAAGGTTGGACAGAAGGGAAACGGCCTAAGCTTGGATATTCCTCATCGACATGTGGTCCAGACTTTGATGGATGAAAGCTCCCACATGCCGGAGTTCTCTTTCCACTCTGAGGAGCAAAGCTTAAGGTTGCAGAGAGTATGGTCTAGTCCAGCACCTTTCTTTTCAAAGGATGCAACACCAGCTAGTGATTCCAAGGTACGAAGTGCGTCTGTTAAGGTCATGGGAGATGGATCAAAGCCGAAAAGGAGAGCTAAATCCCCTGTCCCTGCTCGTGTCATCTCCGACGTTTTTAAGGAGGCGAAAGCTGCCACTAAGAGGTTCTCCACTCCACAGCGGCAAAGGAAATCTAGTTCTCCACGGTCACCGGATGATAGTCCCCCCTTTGGCTTTTCTTCGATGAGAACACCGGGCAAATTGAAAACTAGGAGGGCTTCTTCCTGGCCAAGGAACATTGACAATGGAGTGGCAGCAAAGGTTGCTGCATTGGAGATACTTGAGAGATGGACAATCAACCGTTCACAGTTACTCATTGGGCATAGATTTGCATCAGGAGCATATAGTCGTTTGTTCCATGGAATCTACAAGGAGCAACCTGTTGCTGTCAAATTTATCAGGCAACCTGATGACGGTGAAGATGCAGAATTGGCTGCTCGACTTGAGAAGCAGTTCACCGCAGAAGTTACCATTCTGGCAAGGCTCCATCATCGTAATGTCATTAAGGTAAGTACATGAATTTCCATATAAAATTTTGTTCTGATGTTTCCACCTATGCTTGTGAAATAGCTCCTTTCTTAAAAGCAGTACGATAACTGCTCTGTCATTGTGTAATTGTGGCTTTCTATTTATTCATGGAACTGCCCATACTTAGTTTTGGGTGTTTATGTTGTTGAGTCAGTATGAAGCACACCTGAAATAATTAAGAGGTGCAAAATGCATTACATTGCATTGGCACATCATTAGAATATTAATCATGTTAGCCTTAGCTCTTGTCATGGGCATAGTCCCTGGCCCAGTCTGTTCATTATTCGGAAGCTAGCGATCAGTTTCTATATGTTAGAGATATGATTAAGATTAGATTATATATGTTAGGGAGAGCCTATCTATATAAGAGGGCTGTCGTATGCTATTGGAATTAAGCAAAGAAATAACAAAGTCATTCTTATCTATGGTCTCTTCTCTCTCCCAACCGCGCCATCACCACCCGGACATCCTCTCGGCGGTGTTTACTCTGTTATGAATTAAGATTCATAACAATTTGGTATCAGAGCCACTTATCATGACTTCCAGTGCCGCATCATCTCTCTTGAAAAAGTTGAAGGCTAACAGCGAAGAGCAGAAGATCTTCAACTGTTGCCACCACCGTCCACCGTAGCTCGAGGACGAGTTGCCTCACCGCGAGGGGTGTAATGTTATGGTCTAATATTCAGGAAAAATATTGTAGCACGTGTCTTGTAGCACGCGGCACTGTTCACCACGGCGCACTGTAGCACGCGTATTGTCCACGTGAGAGTATTGTAGCACCGCGTGTATTAGACATGGTTTATTATTTAGGAATCTATCTATTAAGTGTTTGGTATTATCTATTAGTTGGACAAGTTTTTATTAAATTGGATTGTTAGAGATAAATTTCTTTATAGATTATTTCTCAAGAGTTAAGTCAGGTCGTCCCTATAAAAAGGATAGTATGTATTCATTATGAATAAAGCAAAAGATGAATAAACAAGTTTTTAATCTCTTAAGTTCAGCTGTGGTCGTTCCTTTTACCGGTTATTCTAGATCTATTTCTTCCACAATCAATGCCTTCCTTCACTTAGCGTCGTTCTACTTCAAGTCGTTGCCGTCCGACCTCTCTCCGACGGATCATGACTCCTTGTTGTGCTAGTTCACAACAGCTCTACACTTTGTCTTTCTTATTTTTCTGTAAGCATGACTCTCTGCCAGTAGATCCATAGTATTTCCCTTAGGACATAAATGAGGAATATGCTTACTACAATAATATGCTTACTACAATGCCAAGTGTCATCTTCTGGAGATAACAAGTATATATGAGGAATACGCTAGTCAATGTATTGACTTTGACATAATTATCTAACTACTCCAGTACCTTTCAGTTTAATCATTGATGTCATATTTGTCAAACACATGGCATATGGTAATGGAGATGATTAATTTATATTTACCCTGAGCACTATGTTAGAAAAAATAAAAATAAGCCAAAGCATTTTCATTGCTTTAGTATTAGACTATTTTGATCACTGCATTGGCTTTTATCACATTGTTTCTGGATATCCTCTGATTTATCGTAATTTCATCATTTTGGTTCTCTATATATCATCTAATATACTATAACAAAGAGTTTTTTAATTCGTTCTCAATATTTTTTGAACCTAATTCATTCTCAATATTTTGTTTAGCTGGTTGGAGCATGTAATTGTCCACCTGTCTTTTGTGTCATTGCTGAGTTCCTGTCTGGGGGTTCTCTGAGAGCTTTTTTGCGCAAGCTGGAGTGCAAAATACTTCCTTTGGAGAAGATTATTTCCATTGCCTTGGATATTGCACATGGTATGGAATACATTCACTCGCAAGGAGTAATACACCGTGATGTGAAACCTGAGAACATTCTATTTGATGGAGAATTTTGTGCAAAGGTAGTTGATTTTGGAGTAGCTTGCGAAGAACTATACTGCAATACACTGGAAGATGACCCAGGTACATATAGATGGATGGCACCAGAGATGTGTAAGCGCAAGCCATATGGTCGGAAGGTTGATGCTTATAGTTTTGGCCTTCTCTTGTGGGAATTGGTTAGTGGCTCGATCCCTTATGAAGAGATGACTCCAGTCCAAGCAGCTTTTGCAGTTGTTAACAAGGTATTTGCTCTTCTAATTCATGGTCTTCCCTATACAAAGACTTACCAATTTGTTTCATTCATAGTTAGGAGATTTTCTTGAGAAACATTCAGTTTACACACTTAGCAATTTGTACATGAATTGATGGCTAACTTTTAGTAAGTGTATATTATCCGTACTTCTCATATGTTGAACTGTTTGGAAGCGAAAATGACGAACATAAGTTCTCATTTCAGAATTTGAGACCGGTTGTTCCTTCGAGCTGCCCAGCGCCATTACAACAGTTGATTGAGCAATGTTGGTCCTCTCAAGCAGAGAAGAGGCCCGAGTTTTGGCAAATAGTTCAAATCCTCGAAAATCTCAAGACAATTCTTGATAGAGATGGAACACTTGACAAGATCCCAAGCTCCGTCAACTGCCAGGAACCCCATGACCAAAATAAGAATAGGCTTGCCAACTGGATCCAGAAGCTCTCGTATAGTCAACCTGATTTCTCGGGACCTCCGCCGCCAAAGTTACTGTAACTATGTGTCTTCTTCTTGTTTCCAAAATGCGTTATCCGGTAGATCACAACCCTGTAAATCAAAAGTTTCTTCTTGGTATATAATCAGAAGGCACAATTTTTCTTTAGCGAACACTGTTGAAGTATAAGTGAATTGTTCATCTTTCCTCATCAGCTTAAACTTTTGGGTGAACTGGTTGATGCATGCAACTCAATAAACACAATAAGCACTTGTTTGGCTTAACAATTTTTTTTTCTGGAAGGGAGCAATAGGGTACAATAAACTTTTGAGATTTAGGAAAAGTCTGCAACTTGAAAGTTGCACATATTGGATGTGTAGGTCTGAGAATGATAGGCAGCTAATTCCAAACTTTAGCATGTGTGGTACAGAGTGACAGTGCTGTCCTTGTTAGACATTTGGGATGTCATGAGTAGTACTGTAGTAGGGACATCCTCGCGGCATGTCGCGGGGAGCTGGGCTGCGCGTTTTTCTCCGTGTTTGTGATTGCTGTTGCTCCAAACATGTGTATCGTGCTGTTCTGCGCTGTGACAGCCGTGCCCGAGTGCTCCGGCGCGGAGGCGTAAACGACGCCGACGTTCCAATGGTGGGGGATGGTGTCATGGTGACAGAGACGGTGAGGATGCTGACGTTAACCTCATGTGAAAAATGATTTTTTGTACTTGTGATCTTTCTGTATACTTGGGTGAGTGTGTATCGTGCTGTTCTGCGCTGTGACAGCCGTGCCCGAGTGCTCCGGCGCGGAGGCGTAAACGACGCCGACGTTCCAACGGTGGGGGATGGTGTCATGGTGACAGAGAGTCAGAGACGGTGAGGATGCTGACGTTAACCTCATGTGAAAAATGATTTTTTGTACTTGTGATCTTTCTGTATACTTGGGTGAGGTGATTGCGGGGTTTGCAGCGGCGGCACGGCTTCGGGAGAAGGGAGGCCGCACCGTCGACGGGGAAGAGAGGAGAAGCAAAAGAAAGGAATTGTTTTTTTCTTCAAAATAGCGTTAAGAGGGCGGCACATATCTCAAAGCCCATCCAAGGACACCGTATGTACATTTCATGTCGTTTGGCATTTCCGTTTAGCAGGCGGCCGCCTACACTATTGTACGGCCCAAAAAGGATCGGATGGTCCGGCCCCGGCCCTAGAGCTGGCCCAAATAACCGTTCCATGAACCTAGAGGAGCGGGGGACTGCACATGCAGTCCTGGCCAAATGGGGGTGCTCGGCACGACACCAATCCGGATAAAGCACAATCCAATTAAGTCCAGCACGATTAGTCAGAATAAGTTATCGTATCGTACCCTCCGACCTAGGCACGACACAAAGAGGTTGGACTATGCTAGGCTGGTTCGGACACGCTTAGCCAAACGGGTCACCGATGACCCGGTAATTTTACTGTCAGTCGCGCATAATTTTATAGTCATTTATAAGTAATTTTACTGCTAAATCACCCGTCCACACTCAAAAGAGTGTAGTAAAACTAGTACAAGTAATTTTACTATCAATTGTAAGCAATTTTACTACACAACCAAAGAAAAGTTATTGTGCATGCTATACCAGACCGACTTGTTGTGTTAAGGTGCCGGCCCAAGTACAACCCATTTGCTATTCGTGTTATACTGTGCCTAGATCGGGCCAACAGTACCATACCTTGGGCCGGTATGGTTGGAAAGGCCATCTGGCCAGACATATGCACATGTATATGTCGATTTTTGAAACACAACATAGAGGTATCCCCACATGTCGGTGCCGGTTCTCGTATCCCCTCCCTTCCCGCTGCCCGCTCCTTGAGAAGCTTCCTTATCGGTGATTGGCGATGCCATAGGGTGATGGGGACCCCCCGATCTATGTGACTTAGGCCTTAGGGGTCCGGCGAAGCCACAGCCGTGGTCTTCGCTGACCCCCTCGTTAGTATGCATTCGGGATCCGCAGCGGCAGCCTCGAGCCGCATCGCGCACGCTCCTCTCTTGCCGCTATGGTTCACATCCTCTGATTCCGCCCGTCAGCGTCGTGGCATCGCAGCCTTGCTCTTGGTGCTACATTCGATTCCTCCGTGTTTCGATCTAGGGTGATGATGGCATCCCTAACAATTCTATTCCAAGTACATCAATTTATGATGATGTTGACAATGACAAGCTTAAGAAGGTGTACAAAGGACCAATTACACGTGCAAGAGCAAAGAAGCTTAAGAATAGGTCAACTCACTCCTATGTAAATTTGATTTCTACACTGATAAAAATAGCATACTACATAATACTTTTATCTTATTATATCTTAGTGGGCGGGATCAATACAAAGGAGAGAGATATAAGATTGAATAACAAGAAACACATGGAAGTTAAAAGGAGCTTTATGCGGCGGCAGCACTTGAGAAGCCATGTGTGTGTTACGTGTGCACGAAGAAAATGCATGAAACTTGCATGCATGCAGTCAGCCAATAGAGCCGCATAGACTGCTTGTGTTTAGCATTAACAAATTGAGCTTAACTCTCACGGGTAGGCTGTATCTAGTTAAATTAATTAGTTGGACTAATTAGTTTTGGGCCTGGGCTTACCCAAAGCTGAGTGCGTGGGTGGGCCAAGGGAACCAAAACGTGTGCATGCTTTGTGTGCGTGCGCCGTGGCCGAGTGGATTTAATGTTTGTGTCCGTGTGTTGTGCGGTTAGGAGAGCTAAGCTGACTAAAACTCCTTGCCATGTGCACCATTGTTGGTGGACGTCGTATTTTTGAGATATACACTCTTGATTTTAGGGTTTAAGCAAATATTGCCCTCATTAGAATAGGAAGTTCCAATCTGTTATGCTATTTCATTATTCTCGTGATTTCCTTTGGTTATTGCAGGAGCATATCTACTTCTTTGCGTGGCGAGTAGACAAGAATCAACTTGTATTGTTGGGCGAATTCAAGCGTCAAAGGTTTCGGTTATCCATACTGTTGATAGCGTCATTGGGTTCATCAGATTTCACAAATTCGTCAATAACCGCACTAGTTACCCTCAAGAAAGATCCTACGTCGTGAAGATCGGACCCCCCAACAAAGAGATTCTCAAGCTACCTCAGAACTATAATCACAGCTACGTATCGTACCATCGAAGTTGTATTGCAGTTGTATCTGCCTCATAGCTTTTTTTAGAGAAACGTCTGCCTCATATCCATCCTCTGTTTTTCTTTATATCTTTGGACGTGTATGATCAAGTACTCGTTCCACCTGTAAATTTGGCAGATAATTTATGATGATAAATTTTATAAACAACATATCTTACCTGAGCTCTATTTTCGTCATGCTTCATTATCTTGTTGAAATCTACCCACACCTCTGATGTACTAAGTCTGGATATCTTTGCTCCAATTCTTACAAACAAAGACGCACTCATAGAGCGTGATGATAGTATTTCCCACTCTCCCGTTTGAGGTGGAGGTGAAGCCGCTTCATTTTCGAAGGATGCAAGATCCTCTTATGAAAATTCCAAAATCACTCATAGAAAATTATCAAAAAATTTCATGGAGAAAAGTAGAAAACTGCAAAATACAAATAGAAAATTACAGTATTATATGTTTTACATCGTAACAAAGAAAAATGAGAACAGTAAAAATCTATAAAGATTAGTATTGTTATCTCTTTTCTTAGCTGTAGTCCGATTTTTGAAATTTTTGATTTTTGGCATAAATATTTTGAATTTTTCCAAATTACCGCAAAATGTTTTGAAATTTTCACAGGAGAATTTAGAGAAGAGAGTGGAAGTTGGATGGTGACTGAATGAGGTGGTTTGTTGCCTATTTGTATAAAAAATTTTGAGATTCTTTTGAACTTTTTCATATTGTAAATTTTCAAGAAGTTAGAAAAATCAAAAATTCGATCGTTCACGTGTCTATTGGGCTGAAATCATGCCTAACAGGCCGCTATCGTGCCTAACAGGCCGTGCTTGGCCTGTCACTATTTGTGCCGTGTCGGGTCGATGCGCTGCGCCGAGGTGGTGACCCAAGCATGGCCCAGTGTATCGTGTGCTGTGCCAGTCCGGCCCATTACTATCATGGGTCGTGTCATGACTAAGCTGAGCTAACATTGTCATGCTTCGGATCAGCCTAGCGGGTATGGTCCATTTGGCTAGCTCTAAACATGAGAAAGTGTAGTCCGTGTGAGCCGAGCATTCCTTTTTGGTTTCTAATGGGCCATATATGGGCCCGGGTGGGATATGGGTTGCGACTATGGATGCGTTGTTTTTTCTACTTTTTTTTAAATCATTTTCCTCTCAAAACTAATAATTTCTCTTCAATTTCTTCAAACTCCGGCTTCTCTGGATCTGCCCACACCGTGCGGTGCTCGGGCCGATGGACATTGCCACCTCCTTCTTCAGACTCCCCTGCTGCCTTCCCTTTAAATTCTCATGAGGAGGCCGGCGATTGGAGGAAGAAATCGGAGGTGAGTTCCTTTGGCAGATCCAATGTCTGAGCATAGCGATTTGATTCGCTGCTGGTGTGGAGGCTTTGGGGCCTGAGAGCAGTGAGCTCGCCAAGGGATTCCGCTCTTGCTTTCTTCTGTGCTTGTGTGCATTCGCTGTTGGGCATTATATCTCCAGAACTAATCGGCATCATGGCATACGGCGGCGATTGGTTTTCTGGGACAACATCCTTGCGACGTGCCTTGCCTGTTCGGTCATCTTGGTGACTTTGATTGTTGCCGCTGCAGTGAGTATTCTGGTGCTTTCTGATTTCTATTGTGCAAAGGTTAGCCGTGCTGGTATCTATTTATCAGTTGTATTTCTGTGGTTATGACTAGCACTGGGAGGACTTTGCTTGATAGGTTGTGAGATTTGTGATAGCTCGATGAGGATTCTAGTTGTTTATGAGATCACTATGACATACTAAAATAATCTGCTAGTTTGAGCCATCTATTGTTGATTGCTTACTTCGGTTATACACTGATTCTTGTTGTACTCTTTTGTCTTAGCCATAGCACATGATATTACTTGTTCTACCGAGCTTTGTTATTTACCTTTCAGAAGTAATTTCGGTTCATGCTTACGCTTTGCAAAAGTACCTGAGTCTGTGTGTTTACTGAGGTAATATTAAAAGTAGCAAACTAGCAGAATACAGAGGTTGTCACTTTAATTAATGATCTGTAGACTAGAGTTGAGAAGACCTCGTGATAATAACTTAAGCAACTCCTCACCTAAAAGCAAAGATATACAGAAGAATATGTGTGTTATGCAGATCATAAATGCTCTTTTCTTACTGTTAGACATGCAGATCTATTTATGGTTAAATGGTTTATTCATTATTATTGATGAGTAATGGTTATTTAGACTTCATGTCATTTATATGTCTTTTAGTTCTATTATTATTCATACTGGAAATTAAAATTAATCTAAAAAACTTGCTAAAACTGCTTAATTTCCAACAAGCCAAACCAGCACTTTGGTAGCCAAACCATACGCAATAGTACATTCTCGCCTACGCAAGCACACATTTTTTTTATGTGAGTTCAAGTGTGCTTTCATGGGATGCACGAACATTTCGCATATGAACTCGTGAAATATGAATTGTATTGTTGGTCGCATCCATTGCGTAATAGAAATTTGTTTTGATTTGTTCTATATGATGCCAATTTAATGTGTCCAATATTTTTTTGCTAAACATTATGTTTGAAATGTATCGTATTAAAGTAAGACATTATCTTTAACGATAAGTACATGTTTTGTGTTATTTCTGTGATTTCACCTTGATATGTATCTTCCAATACGTAACTTCAAAATCTTCTTTTGGCCTATTTTAGATGAAGATGCGCCACCTGGTATTGAGACCATCACTACGGGTTCAGTGACTTTGCCGAGTGCTGTGGCACTCGGCAAAGCACGATAAACACTCGGCAAAGTCTTTGCCGAGTGCCACCGACCGCATAGCTCACACGCCATAGTTTACGCAACAAGAGCTCTTTGCGAGAGCTTTCATCGAGCACTCGGCAAATTCTTTGCCGAGTGCGAAACAACCCTCGGCAAAAAAGGTAGCGGACGGAAGGAACACGGTGGCGGCGTCGTTTGCCGAAAGTGCCAGACGGAATGGCACTCGGCAAATCTTTACACTTTGCCGAGTGTCGTGGTAAAACACTCGGCAAAGTTTAAAGATTTGCCGAGTGTTTTACCACGACACCGCAAAATTACAACACTCGGCATAGTACGTTCCCGAATGCCCGTGAGCGTTACTTTGCCGAGTGTTTTACCATGACACTCGGCAAAATTACAACACTCGGCATAGCACGCCCTGAATGCCCGAACGTTACTTTGCCGAGTGTTTTACCATGACACTGGCAAAGCCTCTCTTTGCCGAGTGTAACACACGACAAAGTGGTAAAACCGCCAATTTTAAATGTTTATTGCACCCCACTCAAACAAATCACAATATCACGGATATATCAACAAGTAATCACCACAAGTAATCACATATAGTCCACAATATATCACATATATCACCACAAGTCACAATATATCACATATATCACCACAAGTCTCCAAATATCACATATATCACCACAAGTCTCCAAATATCACATCACAAGTCACAATATCACATATAGTCACAATATATCACATATCACATATCACAAGTCACATATAGTCACCCGGTGATGTGGTGGGTCATGAGGCATATTATTCAAGCCGATTGATTACGCACAAAAGAGAAGAGATTGCATGTGTGAGACAAGATTTAAGGTAGGAACATACAAACTTAAACATTCATACTCCACTAGAAACTCACAGGAGTAGTTGCGAGGAGGTGGAGGAATAGCCGGTGGCGAGGTTGACCCATCCTCTCGCCAAGACTTTGCATCCACCGAAACATCTGCGTCATCTCTGCCGCCGGCCTCATTCCTCTGCCGCTCGGCCTCACTCCTCCGCCGATCGGCCCATCCTCGCCTCCATCTCCTCCGTAGCCTCTTCTCTTCTTCCAGTGGGCCTACAATATTTCACCACAATGTTACAATGCAAAGCAAAGGTATGTAAAATTAATGATGAGAAAGTGTAGTCCGTGTGAGCCGAGCATTCCTTTTGGTTTCTAATGGGCCATATATGGGCCGGGTGGGATATGGGTCTGCGACTATGGATGCGTTGTTTTTTCTACTTTTTTTTAATCATTTTCCTCTCAAAACTAATAATTTCTCTTCAATTTCTTCAAACTCCGGCTTCTCTGGATCTGCACGCACCGTGCGGTGCTCGAGCCGATGGACATTGCCACCTCCTTCTTCAGACTCCCCTGCTGCCTTCCCTTTAAATTCTCATGAGGAGGCCGGCGATTGGAGGAAGAAATCGGAGGTGAGTTCCTTTGGTAGATCCAATGTCTGAGCATAGCGATTTGATTCGCTGCTGGTGTGGAGGCTTTGGGGCCTGAGAGCAGTGAGCTCGCCGAGGGATTCCGCTCTTGCTTTCTTCTGTGCTTGTGTGCATTTGCTGTTGGGCATTATATCTCCAGAACCCATCGGCATCATGGCATACGGCGGCGATTGGTTTTCTGGGACAACATCCTTGCGACGTGCCTTGCCTGTTCGGTCATCTTGGTGACTTTGATTGCTGCCGCTGCAGTGAGTATTCTGGTGCTTTCTAATTTCTATTGTGCAAAGGTTAGCCGTCTGGTATCATTTATCAGTTGTATTTCGTATGATTATGACTGGAGACTTTGCTGAAGGTATGATGATTTTGCCCCGATCTTTCTTTGCAAGACAAATTATTTGCCCCATAGTTGATATGAATTGATTATTTACCCCATCGTTTGAATTTTTATTTGATCATTTGCCCTCTTTGCATTTGTAAACCATTTTCTAATTTTGTAATGCTAATTTACTATTACAAAATTACCAAATTGCCCATGGGGTACGCTTGACGAAGTCCTTCTCGTCAACGCCATCCGAGTATTTCCCCAACCAGCTAACTCGATCCGTGCCCTTGCCTAGGGTTTTGACGTTCCAGAGCCGCGCGCATCTCCACGTGTAGCCCACCTCCTCCCTAAACAATTCCTCGCCGATAGTCTCCTCGTCGCGCCTCCCCCACAAGCCGCCTCCTTTTCTTCTCCTCCGAGCAGCCGTCGCCCCTCCTCCTGGTACGCGTTTCCTCATCACCGGTCCTCGCCGGCCGTCTCCTCGTCCGACGCCTCCACCCCCATCAAGCCTTGCCTCCTTTTCTTCTTCCTCCCGCGAATAAATAGCAAGGCTGCTAAACGCTATTCCTCACCTACCGCCTTGGAGCGCCGGCTCATCACCGATGGAATCATCGCGCCTCCTCCGCCCCTTTTTGGAATCGTGTGGTTGGTCATGGGAGTCGTCCGTCCGTCTGTCAAACATGAACTTTGTGGATGATTTGTCTACTTGGCCGGATTTTTGTGTGTGGAAGAGATTGTTTTTTTCCAGAAATTGTATTGATACTGGCGGATAATGTTGTCTGCATGGTGTGTGTCTGCTTGTCCCGATTGAACTTGCTGTAATTGTGATGCAATGGCCTTCTACTATATGCTCTTGAGTTCCAGAAATGTGCAGAATCCTGATGCAATGACCTTCTACTACATGCTATTGAGTTACAGAAACGTGCAGCATATTGTTGCCATTTCTGATGTTGCATTTCTCGTCGGCATTACTGAAAAGTCTGATGATGTTTTCGGTTTTAGTAGAATTCAATCTTACATCTGTTGAAGCCAACAAGCTCAAGATCCATCTGCGTGGCTGCTCTGTCTGGAACAAAGCCGAAACTGCCAAACAAGTCTAAATCCATCTCTGCGTGGCTGCTCTGTAACCTCCATTTGACAGGGGAACCTTATTCTGTAACACATAGGCAATTTGGTAATTTTGTAATATAAATTAGCATTACAAAAATAAAACGATAGTCTTCAGAAATGTAAGTTAACACTGGCAAATGATCAACACTGCATCGAAATGCCCGAACGTACTGGGTGTTCAATGACATCAACCTTCATATCATGTACAGCAAAGTGGACGCCAATTTTAAATAGTTTATTGACCAAATCATCAAATTTCTCGATGAGGATTCTAGTTGTTTATGAGATCACTGTGACATACTAAAATAATCTGCTAGTTTGAGCCATCTATTGTTGATTGCTTACTTCGGTTATACACTGATTCTTGTTGTACTCTTTTGTCTTAGCCATAGCACATGATATTACTTGTTCTACCGAGCTTTGTTATTTACCTTTCAGAAGTAATTTTGGTTCATGCCTACGCTTTGCAAAAGTAACTGAGTCTGTGTGTTTACTGAGGTAATATTAAAAGTAGCAAACTAGTAGAATACAGAGGTTGTCACTTTAATTAATGATCTGTAGACTAGAGTTGAGAAGACCTCGTGATAATAACTTAAGCAACTCCTCACCTAAAAGCAAAGATATACACAAGAATATGTGCGTTATGCAGATCATAAATGCTCTTTTCTTACTGTTAGACATGGAGATCTATTTATGGTTAAATGGTTTATTCATTATTATTGATGAGTAATGGTTATTTAGACTTCATGTCATTTATATGTCTTTTTGTCCTATTATTATTCATACTGGAAATTAAAATTAATCTAAAAAACTTGCTAAAACTGCTTAATTTCCAACAAGCCAAACCAGCACTTTGGTAGCCAAACCATACGCAATAGTACATTCTCGCCTACGCAAGCACACATTTTTTATGTGAGTTCAAGTGCTTTCATGGGTTGCACGAACATTTCGCATATGAACTCGTGAAATATGAATTGTATTGTTGGTCGCATCCATTGCGTAATAGAAATTTGTTTTGATTTGTTCTATATGATGCCAATTTAATGTGTCCAATATTTTTTTGCTAAACATTATGTTTGAAATGTATCGTATTAAAGTAAGACATTATCTTTAACGATAAGTACATGTTTTGTGTTATTTCTGTGATTTCACCTTGATATGTATCTTCCAATACGTAACTTCAAAATCTTCTTTTGGCCTATTTTAGATGAAGATGCGCCACCTGGTATTGAGACCATCATCATCGGAAGAGCTTGCCGAAGGTCTGTGGCACCGGCAAAGACTAAACACTCGCAAAGTCTTTGCCGAGTGCCACCGACGGCATAGCTCACACGCCATAGTTTCGACGGAGCTTCTTGCGAGCTTTTATCGAGCACTCAAATTTTTGCCGAGGCCAAACAACCCCAAAAAAAAAGGTAGCTGGACGGAAGGAACACGGATACGTCGCTTGCCGAAAGTGCCGACGGAATGGCACTGCAGTCTACACTTTGCCGAGTGTCGGGTAAAACACTCGGAAAGTTTAAAGATTTGCCGAGTGTTTTACCACGACACCCGGCAAAATTACAACACTCGATAGACGCTCCTGCACGCCAGAACGTTACTTTGCCGAGTGTTTTTACCATGACACTGGCAAAATTACAACACTCGCATAGCACGCCCTGCATCGCCCAGAACGTACTTTGCCGAGTGTTTTACCATGACACTGGCAAAGCCTCTTTGCCGAGTGTAACACACGGCAAAGTGGTCAAAACCGCCAATTTTAAATGTTTATTGCACCCCACTCAAACAAATCACAATATCACGATATATCAACAAGTAATCACCACAAGTAATCACATATAGTCCACAATATATCACATATATCACCACAAGTCACAATATATCACATATATCACCACAAGTCTCCAAATATCACATATATCACCACAAGTCTCCAAATATCACATCACAAGTCACAATATCACATATAGTCACAATATATCACATATCACATATCACAAGTCACATATAGTCACCCGATCGATGTGGTGGGTCATGAGGCATATTATTCAAGTCACGATTGATTCTCGCACAAAAGAGAAGAGATTGCATGTGAGACAAGATTTAAGGTAGGAACATACAAACTTAAACATTCATACTCCACTAGAAACTCACAGGAGTAGTTGCAGGAGGAGGTGGAGGAATAGCCGTGGCGAGGTTGACCCATCCTCTCGCCAAGACTTTGCATCCACCGAAACATCTCAGCATCCTCCGCCGGCCTCATTCCTCCGCCGGCCTCACCTCGCCGACGGCCCATCCTCGCCTCCATCTCCTCCCGTAGCCTCTTCTTCTTCCACCGGGCCTACAATATTTCACCACAATGTTACAATGCAAAGCAAAGGTATGTAAAAATTAATGAACGACTAATAAAACAAAATAACTGGAGTGCCTCCATCCGGATCGGCAAAGGTCCCGGTGGGCGAATGGTCGGGCTTGAGCTCGTGCTCCTTGCTCAACTGGGAGAGAGGGGAGTAGGGCCGTGTCGAGTGTGTCGCCAATCGAGTGTGGTGCACCGGCGGAGATTGTGTATCCGGAGAACAACAGGAGATGTCCCAAACTCTCACGGATCGAGTAGACCACTGAACTAACCCCATCTACGCATCCCCTGCCGTCCAAAAACGTGGAATTCAAAACAGATACGGTTATAGATATGCAAAGATATGCATATTTCAACCGTATCTCTTTCGAACGGAGACGCCTAACTAGGTTACGCCTAACCGAGAATAAACTGGCCGACCAATCGTAGAATGGCATTCAACAAAGTGATATAGCAATAACAAAGTATAGCAATAGCATCTTTCATAAAATATAACCAAGTGATATATATGTCACTAAAACATCATAGACTAAGCCAAGTAGATCCACGATAACCGGAGAATAAACTGGCCGACCAATCGGAGAATGGCATCGAGAATGGCGGAGCAGGTGAAAGGGCCAACTATATGGTGCCATTTTTCATCAATACTTCATTGCAAAAATATCAAATGTATGAGTTACATGTTTATTTCCTTTAGCATTCCTTACAATAACATGGTATAATAATAAAGCCAAAGTGACTACCGCAAGTCCAAGATGTACAAGGAGGGAACGGTCGCGGCTAGCTAATTCGATGAGACTCTCAAGCATACATATACTACGCTAACAACAGGACAACAAGACAAACACGAAACTACTACGACAAAGGCATCTAACACGAAAACCACTAATGAGCTAAACATTACAATCTCTACCAACTCATATCACAATAGCACAACCGAAACATACTAAGCTACTAACAAAACACAATTGCACAATTATCACATAGCAGATATCACAATAACATAATAGGCAAAATTTCATCTCCACGATACATTCACAAAGCACATTGCATACAAAAGAGTTCACAATCTCTCCGAACACAATTCACATGAGTTATTAATAGGCACAATTACAAAAGATTAATGAGTAAGTAACCAAGTAAGAGGAAGAATTGGGATTGGAGTGAACCGGGGAGTAGAAGCAGAGAGCCGAGGTGGTGTCACGGCTGGTGGTGAAGAAGCACGGAGGAGTCACGGCAGGTGGCGAGAACCTGAGTTGATGAGGCCGCCGGTTGGTGTAGACGCCATGGGGAGGGTGGTGGAGATGTCGATCGGTGGAGAGGTAGCAGGAGTGCGGCAATGTCGGTGGTAGAAGAGAGGATGCTGGGCCACGGAGGGAAGAGGAAGGCGGCACGGTGGAGGAGAGCAGAAGGGAGAGCAGAGGGGCGGGCGGATGGCGCGACAGTGGAGAGGAAGAGGGCACCGGTTGGCCGAGAGGAGGAGAAGGAGTCGGAGAAGGAGGCAACGGGGGCCAAGGAATGGAGAAAGGGAGGCGGTGGAGGAGTAAAGAGAGGAGAGCCCCGATGTAGAGAAATGAGGCGACAAGAGATGCTCGGGATGGAGGTGCGGATCAGATTGTTTGCCGAGTGCCCCGACGGGCACTCGGCAAACCCTTCCTTTTGCCGAGTGCCCCAGATCGGCACTGCAAACCCTAAATCGCTGCCGAGTGCCTCCCACAATGCACTCAAAGGTTTTTTTTTTAATAAAACTCATTTCTCTTTTTTCATAGCGTGTTTTACAAATTTGTTCGAATGTACTAAAATGCCTTGTCAAATTCACTCAACAATGCATATTCGATGCTTCTACGAATATTAGACCATTATTTCATGCGGTTATAGCTCAAATTCAATTTATATCAAGTAAAATTCTATAATTGGCTTGCTTTAAAATTAAAATTATCAAATGGATCCGAAAAATTACCAAAATTTCACATGAAACAATCTGTTGTCTATTGTCATACTAAAATATCTGTAGTTTGAGCCATCTATTGTTGATTGCACTTTGACTCCAATATCTACTGATTCTGTTCTCTTTTCTACCTTCTTCATGAATTGCTTTACTTTGTAAACATTGTTATTTACCAACTTATGCAAAATCTTATCAATTTTTACCATTTCCAAACGATGAATCATGTGATCTTGACAGGTATATAAATTAGCAAACTGGTTGGATTGTTTAAAATTTAAAACCATTCTCACGTGTAGGTTGAGATCCCTGATAATAAGTTCAAATTCATTCTTATTTAAAAGCAAGCTCAAAGCAATTGATAACATGCAGATCATTTTTCCCTCATTTTTTCCTGTTATTTGAATCACTTTGCTCAAATTTGACTTGATTCAATTATTGCTTGAAATGTAATGGTTAAATTAATTATACCAATAAATATAATTATACCTAATTTTAACTGGAAGTACCATATTTTGTATGTGAAGAGCTAAAAGTTTGAAGTTCGAAGGAAACGGTTTCACTTTGGTAGCCAAACCATACAATAACATTCTCCTCGAAAAATCGCTCTGAGTGTGACGTTCAAGTGGCTTTCATGGGTTGCACGAACATTTCGCATATGAACTAAATCTAATGGACGTTGTGCGCATCTTTTAATTAGCCGAGTGTTTTTGTTGTTCTAAATGAGATCCTATGTGCCGAGTGTCTAATCCTCAAACATTATGTTTGAAATGTATCGTATTAAAGTAAGATTATTTTTACGTAAGTGTCACTGTTAGTATTTCTGTGATTTCACCTTGATTTATCGATTGCCAATGTATTGCACTTCAAAATTCGGACACTTTAGATGATAGGTGTCTCTGGTATTGCATGCTTGGATTTTCTGATCACGTCCGGAGCTTTGTGAATCCTGTTTGGACATCTTCAGGGAGACCAATAACCCAGAGAGATTCTTTGAAGATAAATAGCGGTAGCTTTTAAAATGAGCACGCGAACGGTGCAAAAAGTGAGGAAGAGATGATGTGTGAGACGGCAACAAGAGGAATAGTGTGTGTGATGTGTTTGTGATGATCTGTCTTATTCTTAGAGCGAGATAAAAATAAGAGTAGTAAAAAACCATTTTAAAAAATTAAATATTTATATTAACCTCTGTCTATTTGAATAAGATATAAATAAATACGAACATCCTTGGTTCTTCAAGATGCACATTAGTCCGTCGCTACTCGATATCCCACAAAAGAAGGAATTAACGGAGCGATTCCCGGAGGTTAACGTTAACATTCTCCAGTTGGTGCTAGTTGATACCGTGATTCAGCCGGTCGCCGTCCTTTTTTATTCTGGCGGGCGCGGTGGTGCTGCGAGTGTACTTTCGCGGGCCCACCGTGCCCAACCCACGTACTTCGATGGCGCGCCATACGGCTATTAATTAGCACCCCAATCTTGTGATCGACGCTTTAATGGTAGATGAAGACCCCTTTCATTTCGGCTTCAGATCCTAACTTCGATTTATTTTTATTTATTTATAAATTTTATCTTTTCAAAACTTTTAGTTTTTTAGCTTTTTATCGATTCTTTTTCCCTTATTCGTTTGCTTATTCGTGATAAGTTAAGATTTTTTTAATTTTTAAATTTAATTACGCAAAATAAGCCACCTTCACCACAAGAAAATTTGAACCGCGTGAAATTTCAGCATAACCACGACTTTTCAATTTCAACCGAGCGAGGCCTAAGACCTGAAATAATGGAGTAATCGGTAATCTTGCACATACTTCTTTTCACACTTTATTTTTGAAAAATTTGTCTTTTAGGTGTATGTGCTCATTTGGCACTTGAGAAATTCATTTCACACATTTGGTTTATTTGGAAACTATATCAATTTTTATCTTAGAAACTGGGGTGACATAAAAAGGCGCATTGCAC
Organism: Bonia amplexicaulis; assembly: GCA_036346245.1. Taxonomy (NCBI): domain Eukaryota; kingdom Viridiplantae; phylum Streptophyta; class Magnoliopsida; order Poales; family Poaceae; genus Bonia; species Bonia amplexicaulis. Next base: position 12,973,910 of record CM070749.1, read on the forward strand.
CAATATGACTGGTGTGGTATTTATGTCTCGTCGCAAATTGCCGTGATTTAAATTGTACCGATAATAGATTAGATAAGTTATTTAGGATTTTTTTAAGATTTAATTCCACAGCCTCTTGATTTTTGAGACTTGAAAATAATTATACTGCGTTAAATAAACATGTCCCTTATGAAAAGAAAGAAACAAAAGAGTAAACACAAAATAAAACATGCAAGTGAATTATAGGTATCAAATTACAATCCCAAAAAAACCAGTGCTTATATTTATGCATGCGTGAGTATATCTCAATAGAAAAATAGATGTGTTAGAGGACGCACTTGTCCGTTCTTTCGACTTTTCAGCTGATTTTAATTTTAAAATTTTCAGTAATTAATATTTATTAAACTAATAAATCACTTAAAAAACTTAAAAGACGCGATAGAAAAAAAAAAACGCTATCGTTAATATTGCCATCTCCCCCGACCCTCCTTCAGTCCTTTCCCTCGTCTCGTGCACGATGGTATAAAGCAAACAACCAACCTCCGAGATAATTGATCTTGACACCTCTCTTTCGATTCCGATGATATCTTAAGACACGTGTTGTCCCTAGAAGGCAAATAAAATAATCATCAATCCACTGTTAGTCGTGGAATCCCAATCTCCCACCAACCTCCCGTCACACTTGACACCGCTCTCCCCTTCCCATCTCCGGAGCTCATTTCCACACGATTTTTGTCCCTGAAAATTCAAAATTTAACTCTACGACCACGTGTGTTGTCGTCCCGTGGAATCCCCAATCCGTCGCGCCCGCCTCGATCAACCCGCGCAGCAATTCCTCCACATTCTCCAATTTGCCCCGTGTTCTCGCGCTTCTCCAAAGCGTTAGATCTCGGTGTTCTCTCCAATCGGCCCGAAAATTTTGGTTATTTGGTGTGTTTTTTGAGCTGTTGTTTTGCTCCGAATAGGAGATCTCAAGTGTTATTTTTCTTGTGCCACAAATTTGAACTACCTCAAACTCATTTCTCTTTTTTTCATAGCGTGTTTTACAAATTTGTTCGAATGTACTTAAAATGCCTTGTCAAATTCACTCAACAATGCATATTCGATGCTTCTACATGCTTGGATTTTCTGATCACGTCCGGAGCTTTGTGAATCCTGTTTGGACATCTTCAGGAGACCAATAACCCAGAGAGATTCTTTGAAAATAAATAGCGGTAGCTTTTAAAATGAGCACGCGAACGGTGCAAAAAGTGAGGAAGAGATGATGTGAGACGGCAACAAGAGGAATAGTGTGTGATGTGTTTGTGATGATATGTCTTATTCTTAGAGCGAGATAAAAATAAGAGTAGTAAAAAACCATTTTAAAAAATTAAATATTTATATTAACCTCTGTCTATTTGAATAAGATATAAATAAATACGGACATCTTGGTTCTTCAAGATGCACATTAGTCCGTCGCTACTCGATATCCCACAAAAGAAGGAATTAACGGAGCGATTCCCGGAGGTTAACGTTAACATTCTCCAGTTGGTGCTAGTTGATACCGTGATTCAGCCGGTCGCCGTCCTTTTTTATTCTGGCGGGCGCGGTGGTGCTGCGAGTGTACTTTCGCGGGCCCACCGTGCCCAACCCACGTACTTCGATGGCGCGCCATACGGCTATTAATTAGCACCCCAATCTTGTGATCGACGCTTTAATGGTAGATGAAGACCTCTTTCGTTTCGGCTTCAGATCCTAACTTCTGATTTATTTTTTATTTATTTATAAATTTTATCTTTTTCAGAATTTTTAGTTTTTTTAGCTTTTTTATCGATTCTTTTTCCCCTTATTCGTTTGCGTTATTCGTGATAAGCTAGCATATTTTTTTAATTTTTTAAATTTAATTACGCAAAATAAGCCACCTTCAGCTACAGTAAAATTTGAACCGCTGCCGTGAAATTTCAGCAATAAACCACAGCTTTTCAGCCCAACCGAGCGAGGCCTAAGACTGAAATAATGGAGTAATCGGTAATCTTGCACATACTTCTTTTCACACTTTATTTTTGAAAAATTTGTCTTTTAGGTGTATGTGCTCATTTGGCACTTGAGAAATTCATTTCACACATTTGGTTTATTTGGAAACTATATCAATTTTATCTTAGAAACTGGGGTGACATAAAAGGCGCATTGCACCAATATGACTGGTGTGGTATTTATGTCTCGTCGCAAATTGCCGTGATTTAAATTGTACCGATAATAGATTAGATAAGTTATTTAGGATTTTTTTAAGATTTAATTCCACAGCCTCTTGATTTTTGAGACTTGAAAATAATTATACAGCGTTAAATAAACATGTCCCTTATGAAAAGAAAGAAACAAAAGAGTAAACACAAAATAAAACATGCAAGTGAATTATAGGTATCAAATTACAATCCCAAAAAAACCAGTGCTTATATTTATGCATGCGTGAGTATATCTAAATAGAAAAATAGATGTGTTAGAGGACGCATTTGTCCGTTCTTTCGACTTTTCAGCTGATTTTAATTTTAAAATTTTCAGTAATTAATATTTATTAAACTAATAAATCACTTAAAAAACTTAAAAGACGCGATAGAAAAAAAAAACGCTATCGTTAATATTGCCATCTCCCCCGACCCTCCTTCAGTCCTTTCCCTCGTCTCGTGCACGATGGTATAAAGCAAACAACCAACCTCCGAGATAATTGTCACACGTTTGATGATTTGCCTATGATATCTTAATGACACGTAGCCCGCCCATACGTCAACGATGAATAAAAGAAATCATCAAATTCCATGTTTATGTATGAATGCTCCAATCTCCCACCAACCTCCCCGTCACACTTGACACCGCTCTCCCCCTTCCCATCTCCGGAGCTCATTTCCACACACGATTTTTGTCCCTGAAAAATTCAAAAATTTAACTCTACGACCACGTGTGTGTGTCGTCCCGTGGAATCCCCAATCCGTCGCGCCCGCCTCGATCAACCCGCGCAGCAATTCCTCCTACATTCTCCAATTTGCCCCTGTGTTCTCGCGCTTCTCCAAAGCGTTAGATCTCGGGTGTTCTCTCGCCCAATCGGCCCGAAAATTTTGGTTATTTGGTGTTTTTTTTGGAGCTGTTGTTTTTGCTCCGAATAGGAGATCTCAAGTGTTATTTTTTCTTGTGCCACAAATTTGAACTACCTCAACGATTCAGACAGTGTTGTGGTTTCAATTTGAGCGTTGTTTGTTCGTTGCGGCATTGGATCGAATGCCATGGGAAGAGAGGTTGGTGGGCGTTTGTGATCTGCGCTGCGCCAATCGAACTTGGCGGGCGATGAGAGCTGGCGCCGTGGCCTGGAAGGCGGCGGCGGCGGCATGAGCGGCGGGGCATCGCTGGGGCTCAGGTCGTCGGGGAGCTATGGATCCTTGCAGCAGTCCAACGGTCAGTCGCCGGCGCCGTCGCCGCCGCTCGTCGCCCGGAAGCCCGGGAAGATGTCTCTTGGCGGCGCCGGCGCGGGCGGCCGCGGAGGCGAGCGCCTCCTCTTCTCCCGGATCTGCAAGCTCGCTGGCCGTCGCCAGCGGATGCTCCTCCTCCTCCTTGTCGCCGTTGCTGTGGTCTTCTGCTTCCTCTTCTCATCACTTGTCAGTAAAGGTGGTGGTTATTTTGCCTCATGTTTTATTCCTAATCCTGTGTCTGTTATCGTGACTAGATAAATATTTTGACCAGTTATTGTTATTTTTTCGTTATGCATTCATCTGGTCAATGAGTTCAGTGGAATGATGCAATGCAACTTGCAAGTAATACTATTCTATGAGTCCTGTAGGTGTTTCTCATCTCTAGGAGTAGAAAAACATCTGGTTTAACGTACCTTGTACATATTGTAAGTTTTTTACATGGGTTATAGGATGTTTGCGAGTGTTAGTGTGGGTGGCCTTTAAGTATGCAGAAAATAATTGAGCTAATAGTGGACTTGAAAAGTGCAAAGGCTTTAGTGAAGTGAAAATGCAATCAAGAACTTGAGTAATGGAAGATGTACTCTTCAGTATTCTGGTGCTGACTGGCAACCGATTTTTTATTGTCAGGATTGTTGTGTAAGCATTTGATAATCTATATTCTTGTTTTTGTGCATTGTTTAATTTGCACTACCTTTGACTTTAGCAGACTAATATGATGCAAAGGGATTGATATATTGTTCTTTAACAAGTCAGATCACGTGGAGCTGTGTCAATGTTTCTGTAATAATTGAGCTAGGCAATTTGCATTGAGAGATTAAAGAGTAATATTGATGTGTTATCCCAAGTTTTGAGTACTTTGGCTGTGAGAGACACTTCAGTCAATTCTCTGGAACTGAGGTACAGACTTTGTTGGGACGTATGGTGTCTAATATAGTTAATGTGGCTTATGTATTCCTAAAAGTTCAGACCTTACAATGAGCTTGAAGGATGAAACTTGCTAGTGCTGAATTGCTGATAATGCTGTCAAAATTCATGCCTTTGTGCCGTGATACCGGCTAGGTAGGATTTTGGATTGGTAGTGCTAGAATTGCTTGTTTTTTTAATCATTTGGTCAACTGCATGCATGTGTTTGCACACGTTCCTTTGCATTTTTCAACATGCATCTTGTTTGACTTTGGCAGACTAATCTGTTGCCATCTAACAATTCACTGTAACGAGTTAGTTCTTCACCTAGCAGTCCATTTGCACATTCATGGTTACAATAACACTACGTTGATTAGTCACCCAGTGTCTTATTTAGGACTTGATAGGCTTGAAAGACTTGATCCCCCTCCTGGAGCTAGTGCATCATGGGTTGCCAAATTTTTGACAAGGCCCTAACAGCTAACATGTTCTATATGATGCCAATTTAATGTGTCCAATATTTTTTTGCTAAACATTATGTTTGAAATGTATCGTATTAAAGTAAGACATTATCTTTAACGATAAGTACATGTTTTGTGTTATTTCTGTGATTTCACCTTCATATGTATCTTCCAATACGTAACTTTAAAATCTTCTTTTGGCCTATTTTAGATGAAGATGCGCCACCTGGTATTGAGACCATGCGTGGATTTTCTGATCATGTCAGGAGCTTTGTGAATCCTGTTTGGACATCTTCAGGTAGACCAATAACCCAGAGAGATTCTTTGAGTGAGAATGGTTTGCATACAGCATCACAGACAGAAAAAGAGTCTGACAACAGTCATGAAAAAGTTCGGGATTTCTTGCGGGTTTCCCACCGGCTGTTGTTCTGGAGCACCATCCTTGTGAAAATTTCTCATTTCCTCCTCCACCTATCGATAGGAAACGCACTGGACCACGACGTAAGTTTTGATTAATCCAATTCAGAGTTGCAAAAGTTTTGAATCTAACTATAATATTTTGAACTTGTGTAGCATGTCCTGTTTGTTATGTGCCTGTTGAACAGGCCCTGGCATTGATGCCAGGTGCTCCATCAGCATCACCTGTCCTTCGAAGCCTAACTTATTTGTTTGAAGAGAATTTGATTTTCAAAGAGTCCAGCGGTGGTTCTTTGTTTGGAGGTTATCCATCCCTAGAGGAACGAGATAAGTCTTATGACATAAAAGACTCGATGACAGTACATTGTGGGTATGTCCATACGGATCATCTGCTTTAACTCTTGTTTAACTATATGTTGACTGTTTATGCTGTTATGCTATAGCACTAACCTTTTCTTTATCTTCAGATTTGTGAGAGGCAAGATACCTGGTGTCAGTACTGGGTTTGATATAGATGAAGCTGATCTTTCTGAGATGCGGCAGTGCCAGGGGACGGTTGTTGCTTCTGCTATTTTTGGTAACTACCTCCTCTTTCTATGTCAGTTCTAATTACAAGTCTCGTGTAAACTTGCTTATTTCTTCTTTTTCAGGAAATTATGACATAATGCAACAACCAGAAAACATCAGTGGTTTTTCAAAGGATACTGTTTGCTTCTTCATGTTTCTGGATGAAGAAACAGAAGCTGCAACAAAGAACTCCACTACAGTTGATAATACTAAAGGAATTGGGTTGTGGCGGGTGGTTGTTGTCCGCAACCTTCCATATTCCGATGCAAGGCGCAATGGAAAGGTACCTGTACATTTGGTTATTTTGATTTTTTTTTTCTAGTCAAATCTGTGAGATTGCCAGATACTTCTGGCATGGAGATGCATAAATGCACAAGTTAATTTTCGGTTTAGTGGGCCATGTAAATTATAAGTTATTTGTAGCTAACATAATTATATACAATCTACATACATGATGTTTATGTCATATTCTGAAACAAAATGCACCTTGATCCAGATAGGTTAATTGCTTGCACTGTAAGGTAGACGGGTATAAATGGGATTTAAGGTATATGTATTTCTTTTGAATCTTTATTGCATTATGCAGATCATAATCAATGCTGCAGCTGATGCTTCAAAGATGAACATGTTTTTCATTCTTTTCTCCATTAAGTGAATATGCGAAAATGAGACTCCAGATCCCCCATCTACCTTTATCATCCCATTTTCATTGTTTTTTACTTGAAAACCATTTTTTCTGTTGTTTTGTAAAAAGGTGAGAGGATGCCATGCTTAATATGAATCAGCATCAACAATTTATTTTTGTAATCATTTATGGTCCTTGTGTTCTTTTCCTCAATCAGGTCCCAAAACTGTTACTTCATCGGCTTTTTCCTAATGTGCGATATTCACTTTGGATTGATGGGAAACTTAAACTAGTGAGGGATCCTTATCAGCTATTAGAGAGGTAAACATCACATTCTCATTGAGTTCCATCTGCTACTTGTTTTCACTGCACTCTGCATATAACTCACGGAACATTTAGGTATGCTGTCAGAAAGTAAGTTTGCTTGTTGTCAGTGCCACAGAAGCTCCATCTATTGTATCAAGATCCAAGTTGCAATATCAAGATCCAAGTTGCATCACATTCTTATTCTAATTTGTTTGATTTGTCGACGCCTACTCTCATCTAAACTCTGATATCTTGGTTTCTGATTTATAAATACACTATTATGTTACAGATTCTTGTGGAGGAAAAATGTTAGCTTCGCTATTTCCAGGCATTACAGACGCTTTGATGTCTTTGAAGAAGCTGAGGCTAACAAGGCTGGTGGAAAGTATGATAATGCTTCAATCGATTACCAAATAGAGTTCTATAAAAGAGAGGGTTTAACCCATTATTCATCAGCTAAGCTTCCTATTACAAGTGGTAATTTCTTCTCCCTCCTAGTTTCTGACCTAGTAATATTTCCGACATACATCTTCCTTTTCTTTTGAGATGGAACATTGTTATTCCATTAAACTGCGTGCATGACAAAATCGCCGGCCACTGCACCAGTACATACGTCTTCCTGATAACAATATATTTTGATTAACAGATGTCCCTGAGGGCTGTGTAATAATAAGGGAGCACATCCCCATCACCAACCTCTTCACATGCCTTTGGTTTAATGAAGTTGATCGCTTCACTGCCAGAGATCAGCTAAGCTTTAGCACAGTGAGGGATAAAATAAGGTCAAGAGTTACTTGGACTGCAGACATGTTCCTGGATTGCGAAAGGCGCGATTTTGTTGTTCAGGTACCTTTGAGTTAATGTTTTGTGTACAATTGATTTTTGCACACCCTGTTGTTATGTATATTTTAGTAATTGCTTATAGTATTGGGATTGTCTCAAAGATAAATGAAAAAGGAAAACAGAACATGATTGATGATAATGCACAGAATGTCATTGTTGTTTGTTGTTGATCACTTATTTTTCGTGTATGCCATTCTTACTTTACAGGCATACCACAGAGAGATGTTGGAGCAAAGGATGGCTGCCTTAAGAAGTCAGCCTCCACCGCCGCTTCCTGTGTTGCGCGAGCAACCTAGAAAGATGCTTCCAGACAATGCAGCAAAGGAACTTGGGAAAGCTTCTGCAACCAAGAAGTTAACAGGGAAGCGTACACGGGATAGGAAATCAAGCTCAAAACGACCCCATCGAACTAAAGTCACTGGTGGGAAGGAATTCATTCAACTGTAAATCTCTTGGCAATTTTGCTCCCATACAATTGTGGATCTGAAAGTAACAACATTCCATCATGGTTTTATTATTTAACCTCTATTCATGTTCACCTCCCAAAGGTTTGAAAATTTTGTCAGGAATTATTGATAGCGGATTAAAAATTTTTGTTGTAAATAAAAATTTTAGAATAAAGGCGGATTCAATTAGCAGCTGCATCAATTCAATATATTTTTTATTTAGTGATTTAGTCTGGAATATGGTTGGAAATGATAGGTCCCTACGAGATCCTGTATTCCTGGTTGGTATCAAGCTAACTTTTGAGTTCAGAAATTAGAAGACCAGTAGCTATCAAAGGCTTGTTTCAGTATCTACACATTGGTCTGGAGGGGTTAGGTGAAACCTCAGTTCTGAGTTGAGAAGTCAGAAAGCTCAGTAGCATCTACACTGCCCATCCATCTCCACTCCTTGATTGTCTACCGGGTTGAATTATAAATTGACTCTAATTTGAGCCATTGGATCACTGTTCTAGTTTTCATGATGGGTTGTTGCACTATCATCTTGAATCAATGTAGTCCAATCCGTGTAGCTGTAGTTTTGTCGGTCATGAAACAAGTAGTGTCTCGTTTTCCCGTTTGTTTCAGGAAGTTAAAATGCGGCACTCCGATTCTGATGGCTTTCTAATCGCACGGTGTTGTCGAGAAGATTGATCAAGAGTGAAGTGTGAGCTGTCTGACTGTACCCCGTTGGGTGTCTGTTGTTTGGTGAACTCTGGTTCTATGGAGGTGCCTAGAAATTCTGAGTTGAAACGTCTTTCTTTATGTAGTTTAATCTTATGCCTGGTAATTAATGTAGCAAGTTGTTGCTATGGGCTCGGCAGAGCTCAAAGTCGGTTTTGGTTTGCAGGTGTTACAGTAATTAGTTTTTAGATAGTATATATTTTTTTAAGATAGAGTTAATAGAAAAATGATAGTAAAAACATACTAAATTCAGCTATACTGATTAAAATTACATTACTACTTCTCCCTGCATACTGCTTCATGGATCAAGCAAGAACGGACTCTTCAGATCAGCTAGGAAGCCTTCTCAGCTTCTGCTCGTCACGCACAGTAGCATCGATTTGTGACAATGGCTGTTGGCGACGGCCTCTTCCAGTCTTCCTGTACCACTGAAATAACCCTAACTCTTAATTAATGCTAACAGTATAATTAAATTTAATTAACAGTAATTAAAGAGCAATTAAAATAATTACAACACAGTGAACTACAAAAATCTAAACATAAACTTGCAAGCCAAAGAAATTTATTACAACACTTGAATAATTACATAATATGAATTTTGCATCTAAAAGTAAATAAATTGCAAGCATTGCATTAGAATAGAAAAAAATACAATTGCATTGTTCCTTGTTTTGCAATTTCTTTTGCATGCATCTGCGAGTAGTAGCCTTCCGAAGACCAAACCAAAACCATGCTTTCTCTTTTGTAATTCAAGTGCATAGGATAAAAACAATTCAAGGGAGAATAAAAAAATAAAAGTACTTTGCCATCAGAACCCATTCGGCTTTAGAAAACCTAGGCTATTAGTGCTCATCGAGATACCAGAACCGTCTGAGGCCGGCCGACACCTCTCATTTAAGTGGTTCACATCATTCGGCACAAAACTGAGCTAACACCCACTGTAGTTTTTGCCGACTTACCTTGTGGAGTAGAAAACCGAAGCACAGTGCCAAAGCCTCCCCATGTACCAAAGATCCTAGTGTTTTAACCATTGCACAGTCGGCCAAGAGAGGAATGAGGATAAGGTCGAAGCCTTGCACAACCAAGCAAGAGAGAAATAGAGATTAGACTAAACCATCAGCATGGCCAAATAGAAGCCAGCCATTCCTCCCTCTTCTTAAGGCAGCCGACCACAGAGCATTTACTTCTTATCCCCAACTCATTTCCTTCCCCAACTAAAAGCCAACCAAGCCAAGCAAAGAACCACCTTACCATTGCTAGTCTATGCCAATGATAGTGCCCCAAGCCAAGAGAGCTCTACCATCACCAAAGTCCATGACCACCACAAAGAGGTAATGACGAAGAGAGAGCCTGGAGGAGAGAAGCTCAAGGAGAAGGGGAAGACGAAGGAACGAAGACGATGATCACGAAGGCGTAGAACCATCGACGACCACCAGGACCACCCCACCGACCAAGACAAGGAAAGGGGACCAACAAGCTAATAGCAACCGACAAGGACCAGAGGAGGCCGATCGAACCATAGAACACATGAGAGAAACATCACAACCACCACGACCACCATCAACATCTCATTCCTTTTCTAGCTCGACAAAGCAAGTAGGCCCCCTCCTGATCTATTTGGCTCACAGTCCACGGCATAGCACAATACACCACAACACACCACATAGCAAGCCAAACCGACCGAGTAGGACGGCTTGAGGAGAAGGGAAGCATCCCATACCTCAGCTAGTAAGGCTATGACGCCATGGTGGTGAGCTTGCAGATGGCCACCAATGCACCCTTGGTGGATTGCATGCTCCTCGGCGCATGCAAAACTCCAAGTACCATCATGGCGGCACAACCGCTGGCCTTCCCATCCATTGCGTGTACATGAGTAAAGTGAAGTTAAAAATGATAGCTAATCACAAAAGAAAGTAAAGAACGAGTAGATGGAACCATCCTGGGGTAGAAAGGGGGAAGGAGTCGATTCAGTAGAGCCGCGCCAACCTCCACGTCGTCGGCACTGGAGTTGGCTGGAGGAGGACAAGAAGAGCGTGAGAACCAGCCAGTAGTAGCCAAGGCTAAGCCAAGAGCCAACGGCCACCGAGAGCTAGGAGCCAAGAGGGAAAACAGGGAAATCAAGAGGCGGGGAAGAAGTGGGAGCCCAAAGAATAGAGAGCCAATGACTAGCGCGCCCGTGACACCACCCTAGCCAAGGAACCCAAGCCACAGTAGTAGTGGAGCCAGGGAGATAGGGGGAAAGACGTGCAGGGAACCGGAGGGACCATCGGCGGTGAGCCGGAGGGTAGTGGCGAGCCTGGGGTGGCATGCTCGAGCGCCCCCATGGCAACGGCGGTGACTACTTCTAGAGAGAGAGGGTTAGATGGGTGTGTGTGGTGGATGGTGTTGTGTTGTGTGTGGCCAGGTGGTGTTGGTTGTACATTTGTGTGTGGGTTTGGTGTTTTGTGTTTTATGGCGTGTGGTGTTTTGTGTGGGTTGGTGTTTGATTTTGTGTCGATGTGTGGCGTTGTGTAAATAGTTTAGGGTTTTGTGCGTACGAGTGCTGGGCCAAAGAGCACAAGCATATGTTAGAAAACCACCTCCAATAGAGCTAACTGATCAGGAGAAAATAACATCGAGGAAAGCGCGGGATTCATTAGTGACATTAGAGTTAAATCGGTAGCCGATAAAATTTAGTTAATAAAACCCACTAAAATCCACCCAAATGGGGGAGGTGACTATGTAAATTAAAAATCGTCCAGTTATTAAGTATTTTAAATCATAAGTCTGCTCTATAATGTAGAAGGCAAACCAAGATAGGCAGAAGTAGCGAATTCGGCCACGGTTGACACCGAGGCTTTCTACGATTACAAAGGCAAGCTTATTCTTTGATCACTTACCTAGTTACCTTACTTGGTAAAAACTAAATTCATGTAACATATCTTACTTGGTAAAAACTAAATTCATGTAACATATAATATTTATATGCATCAAAAATGTATTTCAAAACCAACACAGATTAAATGATGAAAGAAAGAGATAAGAATGAAATAGTAGTCTAGTTGAGAGGAGCAGCTGGGTTGTATGAGATAAATACTAGGATGATAAAGGGTTCCCTGGTTAGGACAGAGAGGGAAAGGTTGGGACCATTTACATATGGTTATAACATAAGGACAAACAAACTTTCACTTAGAAAGAAGGTCGTACTCAAGTGTCAGCCATATTCCCATTTTTGACGGGTGAAAAATGCTACCTTGTTACGCTACTATTTCTCTCCACAATGGATAAGTAGTATAATTAGTGGAGGAACCTAGGACTAGTAGAGAGTCCAAAAGTGAGGGATCCAAGGCGCATATATTAGCGCTAGTGGAGTGTTGGCTGAAAGTATAACCGACCCAACCAACAACTATTTGAAGTTCGTGAGTGCCAGGTGAGGGTGAGAAACAGCCTCGGTCACCAACTAAGAATACTTTGGTGAAGATTTAGTAATGTAACATGGGAAAAATTATGTACTCTAGACTTGGCACCACATCTAAGAAATTATGGGATACCTAGTTTTAAGAGAGCTCAGAGCAGCTATTGATTTAGTGGCACAAGCCTATATAGTGCAAAATAAAATCATGAATTTATGCTTGTTTTATGGATTGGAAGCTACCAAGACCACTAGGGGTCTTTCTTCTCACCGAGTGACTAATAGTATTTTTAATAATTAAAACTTGAAACTCCACTTAATTTGATAAACTAGTTTCCAGAAAGTGATGATTTAGAAAATATGATAATGAGAAAGAGATGAGTCATATAGTGCATTTCTTGCTATTAATGCTTGCTGAGTACATTAGTATTCACCCTTGCTATTACTTCTCTTTATTAGATCTCAGTCCGATCGGGGAGTAACTCGAGTGGGACATGGGATATCCAGGTATCCATGAGGCTGCGATCGTACCAAGGACCAGGACGAGGCAGACGGCCTATACAACAGTTGAGACAAGTAGGCGACCAGTAGCACCGATTCATCAAGAGACACAGAGACAACCCCTAGTGAGACAATCTTCTATAGTACAAAGAGACGTGGATATCTCTCATCTATGACTACCTTCAGAAGGGTTCAATACCCAACGACGATCCCGTAGCAGATCGTCTTGCCCGTAAGGCCAAGATGTATACCTTGGTTAATGGAGTACTCTATAAACGGAGTACTCAAAGAGTTCTCATGCGATGTATATCGCAGAAAAAATGATTAAAACCCCTTCAGGACATACATGGGGGTATCTATGAAGCACGTGCTTCCTACAGAACGTTGGTTGGTAAGGCCTTTCAACAAGATTTCTATTGTTCAACAGCCCTTAGCGACGCCAGAGATCTGGTTAAGAAATGTATACAATACCAATTTCATATTCGGCAAATACACCAACCAGCTCAGACTCTTTAGACCATTTCTTTGTCTTGACCTTTTGCAACCTAGGGTCTTGATACCCTAGGGCCGTTCCCAAGAGCGTCGGGAGCTTCGAGTTTCTCTTCGTAGCTATCGATACAATCACGAAGTGGATCAAAACTGAACCCGTAGCTGAGTAACAACAGAAGCCACAAAAAGATTCTTAATGAAAAGTATAGTTAGTCGATTTGGAGTCCCGAATCGGAGTCCCAAATCGGAAAATTACAGGTAAGCAATGCATATGCATTGGTGTGATGTGCATATGCATTGGTCTGACATACGCGGAGTAAGGGGACCAGTTGTAGGCTGTGACGTCGGCGGCGAAGCTAGGGAAGGTGCGGAGGAGGTGGAAGGGGAAGAACTTGCGGAAGGCGGGAGAGCGCCAGATCTGGATGTGCTTGCCGACGGCGACAGCGATGAGCTCGCCGCCGGGCTGAAGCGGACGACGAAGGGGGCCGCCTTGAAGGAGACGCGATGGAGGACGGCGCGGCGGCAGAGGTTCGCATAGAGCGCGCGGCCGGCGTCACCCGTGGCGAGGAGGAAGTCGCCCGAGGGGGAGGCGGCGAGGCGGGTGATGTTGGAGGACTCGAAGGGGAGCGTGAGGGAGAAGAAGGCGGCGAGGTTGGTGGACTTGACGCGGTTGCCGACCGCGGAGAGGAGGACGGGGGAGTCCCCGGCGAAGACGGCGTCGCCACCGTGGTACGACGCTCCGAGGAGGTTGTGGAAGCGGTAGTTCATGGCGGCAGAGAGGAGGCGGGCTGGGAGGCTAGGGTTTTGGGGGAGGAGGACGACGAGAGGGTTGTAGTGGGTTTCGACTTGGATTTGTAACTCCTAATGGGCCCAATGGTTTTTTGGACTGGGACAGTCTGGCCCAAGCACGGGATACGGTCTTCTTTTTTCCCCCTTTAGGGGTCACCCGTAGTGGCGACACCGACCGGTACCGTCTGCGCATCAGGCCCTGTTTGTTTCACTTAAGATTATTATAATCTAACTTATAAATTATAAGTGGAAACAAACAATCTAAATTATAAGATAGCTTATTATAATCTAATAGCCCAGATTATTGTAATCTAATAAGCTCAAAAAAGAAGCTTATTTCAGCTTATAGATCACCTTTATCTAAATGACCATAAAACTTCGTAAAATTACCCACCTTTGCCATTCATTAACTCCCCAATCTTTAAACATTATAAGCTCAAGAGCATTGTAGTCTTTAAACATTCGAATACAACAATTCATAACTCTGATAATCCAGACTGCCAAACACCTGACAGCCTATTTCCCACCAGCTTATTATAAACTAACTTATATAATTGCACCTATAAGCTAGATTATAATAATCTTAAGTGGAAACAAACAGGGCCTCACTCCTTGTAAAAGATTTTGGAATTGTAAAAAAATAGTAAGCACACTGCTTATAGTGATATTTAAGCAACCCATAAACTTCCCGACGGGTAATTCGCCATCCAATTTCTAAAACTGAAAACGGCAGCAACATATAAAAAAAAGCTACTTCTATCGCAACAAACATGGCCATATTGACGTGGTTTTAAACCATACTGTTCTCTGTATCAACTGCAGTCCCTAACATTTTCGGTGCAAACAAACACGAAGCAGAGTATCCCAGAAATAGGGGACGAAAAAGCTTACTCCAGTCTATCAAAAATGCCATCAGCACTCAGGCTGGTTCGAAAAACATATTAGGGGGTCAAATACCGAGCACAATAATGCAGATTTCTCTAATCTAGTTCTGTGGTTTTCTAGTTCTTTTGAGCTTAGTGCTGTTGAGGTAGCAATAACAAGTTTCAAGTAAACAAAACTTTTGATATCTTTATTGCCATGGGTTCTTCTTTCCTGCCGCAAGCGTTGAACTAGTTTTGGAATTCTGCAGGTAAAAAGGCAAGCATAAATATGTTTAGGATGGGCTAAGAGAGTATTTATGTAAAGAATAGGAGGTATCCATACTTACAGATTTCGACTTCTTCAACTTGCCTCGAACCCTGTTCTTCTGAGGCTTCAGTTTATAAATACGGACCATCCAATGGTGCGTTGTGAAAACCTTTATTTAGCACCATGGTAGGTAAACAACAAGCAAATGATTTGAGTTAGAAAATAGTTGAAAAAACACTTCCGGTGATTCCAAAGGAGGGTAACATCACCCTACCTCCTCAAAATGGGTTAGCTTGAAATGCTTCTTCCCTATTTCATATCCTCTTACTCTATCAAAGCCTTTGCCGTCAGTCTCAACAAACCTAGAGGGAACAAAGGAAAACAAATGTCACAAGGACATGCACGGTGACTCCAACTAAACTAGGCTATTGAATTCATTGTACCAAACCTGTAATAGCAAAGCTTGTACATGAGGCAATTCAACATGGTTGGAGTGGCTTGAGCATCAACACGATATTGACCATCCCTCTGGCAATAACATAACACCATAAATAAAAATAAAGGACATTTGCAAAGTCACATATATTTCACTATTTTTTCTTCCTTGCAAAGTCACATATATTTCACTACTTTTTCTTCCTTATGCCACCAAAATGATGTGTGTAGGGCACCATTGAAGAAAGAAGTACACAACTCACAAGATAATCCGGTTCCTTGATGTGAGGGAATACACCACCTCCTATGCGAACCATCCAAAGGAACTTATTAATATCATCGCTAGGGTAGCCAACAAGCCCTGTAAAGGAAACTCAGGATGTCAGAGATTTGGGACCACTGGTTTCAGTTATATTGTATTTTTTCTAAAGTCCATAAAGTATCAACCTCCAAAGACAACAAGCACGTATTTGACATCCAAAGAATTGAAGATCTCCCATGCTGCTTTTTCTGGGGATGACATTGCCGTCCCAACAGTTGCTATGTGAGTGTTGTTCCAGGTATTATTGTCTACAATCACAGTCCTGTTGGCCATTGCAGTTGTTTGATAACCATAGTCCCACCAGGATGCAACCTGCAGCAGAACATCTTTACTGTAATGATAAAAAACAGTCCACATAACAATAGAAGGCATGGGGTGAGCATACCTTGTCATCTACATCTGTGTTATGACTCAGCCATGCATAAGCTTCACGGAAATCATCAAAAACATGCAACCCGTCGCGTGAACGAGATGTCAACACAATTGAAGGTGCAGAGTACGCTTCGGCTGCTGCCCACACACAATGGACCTGCAAAAGTGGCACCAGTAAGGTTCCTCTCTTTCTATAAGGAGGCATTCTTTCTGTTAAGACTAAGAACAGTGGACTTACTACATAGAAACCACCTAACACGATCAGCAGAAAAATACCCATAACAGATGCTTCCAAAGGCAGTACCAAAAGCCTCTTTTCCTTTTTAGGCTTTACAGGAACACTTTCTGCCATTTCTTTTTCCTTCTTCCGGTTCTTCTTTGATGGTTTTTCCTTCGGAGCTGTTTCGGATTTTTCAGCTCTATTTTGACTTTTTGCTGAATTTGTGGTGACAGTACTAGCACTAGAACCCTTAGTGACAGTACTAGCACCAGAACCACTAGGACTCTCTAGGCTACTATCCCCTGACTTTAGTTTCAGAAGAAACAAGTTGTCAATAAGTTGTTGAAAGAGATACTAAGTACTTGGATTCTGCCAGAGCAAAGAAACAATGAAAAGAAGCAACCATACATCAGCAGGGCTACCACCAAATAATTTTGATAGCTGAAATTTAACAGATCGTGTGAGGACATTGAAGGCTTCAGATAGAGCAATCCCAGATAAAATGCAAGCAGCAGGAGCAAGGACAAGCATAAGCCGTACCTAACATATCATGAACGTAACCGAAAGTTAATAAATAAATATTAAATAAACATACATATATACATGCTTGTATATCTTACCATTACTCCAGAAAAATACACTGCAGTGACCAAGTACAAGACCACGAAGGAGCTTGCATCAGATAGAGGCAAGAAGCATGACTGTGGATCATGTCAATATCGATTAATTAGAACTAAGACTAATGCCAATTCGCTTCCAATTCAAAAGGAAAATTGCTTACAATGATCCCGGCAGGAATCAAGAAGGCCAACACATTTATATCCATAAAATAAGATGGCCAGGTAGGGGGTTGATGTTCACTGACACTGGCAATGATGGGGATGTACTTGCTTGCATAGGTTCTGTCAGAAAAAAAGAGTAAAGGCATAGCTATTAATGCAGAAAGAGAAGCAGAACAAATACACTCTAACAGGACACTATATACAGAAGAAAGCAAACATCAGAAAGACAGAAAGTATGTACTAATTGGCAACAGAAACTGTTTTCCTTTGTCTAAAAGAGTAAGCATCAAAGGTGGACATTGTTTTGCTAGCGACTCTAAAACCTAAGAATAGCTGGTTAAAATGAAGTATTATTTCATGTTTATCAGTTTCCAGCCCAGTTCCTTAACCCAGTTGGCAAAATAACTGATTTTTTATTTGATAAGAACTTACGGGTCAAGTAGACTCAAACTGCGCCCACTCCAGCCTTTTGTTGGGCTAGATGCCACCAATGCGACGAGGATAGCTACTACTGCAAAACAAACAGCCCTGCAGGAAGGATCTTGCTATTAGAATATGGTGATTGAGAAGCTACTAATTCAACAAATCAAATGTTTATATTTTGAGGGATTTTGGTCCCAAGACCCGAACAATTAACCAAACGTCTAAAAGTTTCTCATGCATTCTAGGCTTCTAGCTGATAGATAAGGCTAGAAACTTACAATCCAACAGTTATGACAAGAGTCATAGCCACTTTGAACAGCCTGGGAGTCAAAAGTCCTTTGATATAATACACAAGAGCAACCACATGAAGGATTATGAACACCTGCAATTCAAGTATACCGTCATTGGTGAAATCAACAGTGCAGTTACTGCATTTTTCTTCACTTCTAGCCATGCTTGTGAAGTTAGGAGAGAGAGTTGAGTGGTTAGAGCATTTGTTTTAATAGGATAGCATGATCTGGCTTTGTTACTCTTTTATAGATTCTATACTTTCTTAGTCTGTGTGCACAATGTAGTTGGACAAATATTGCGAAGTAGAGGGAGTATTTATTGTACATATATTATAGATAAACTGCAGAAAGAAGGTCAATGCATGCTTGTATTTGGTCTAAAAAAACTCAACATCCAGGAAACACATTTTGTAACTCTATGCTAATGTTTTCCCAACAGTTTTTTTTTTAATTTGATAACTCAAGAAACCTTCAAATTTGAAAGAACAGCCTCAAGAAGCAAGACAATTGCAAGAGTTCATTGATTCAATAATGTTTTGCTTAATGGAGAAAATTCCAGAAGAGAAGTTGTGCATAAGCACATGAATGTAGGTACCAGAAATGATGCAAAGTGCTCAGATGTCATTACTGCATTAAAACCAACCACAGGCACTAAGGCTGCCAGAAGTGTTCCCAATATAACCTGCAAAATGATTAATTGATCGAAGGTCATTTTCCACACAAATAGTACTACCCATGTCAGTAACCTTCATTTTGCTTTATGTGTTCAAATTCTAGAAAGAAGAGCATAAGCTTATGCACTTACAAGGGGAGCATATGCAATGTAAAGTCGTGAAGAATAACGACCAGTTACAATGCACAAGAGCACATGCATTGGGATAAGGTTGATGATGAATGTGTAGCCTCCCCAAGAACAGACCTGGAAAAGGCAAGTACATGGTTATAAAATTCATTTGAAAATCATGGATCAAAACTAGCAAGCTTACCATGTAGAAATACGAGAGAGCATTCAGCGTTGCGTAGAATAGTGATCCTGTGTTCAGTGTCTATATATCATTTGCAAACAAGTCAGTGCATAATGCTATGTTAAAAAGAGGCAAAAAGGGAAAAGACATCTTGCGCACCATTACCTTTACATATAGATAAAATGTGAATATCAAGGCAAATATTGCTACAGCTTCATTATCATAGCTGCCTGCAACAGATCTTGAGATATATGAGGGGACCTGTAATGATGTCAAGAGAGGACAACATTCTGATTAATGATATAATATGAGTAGGGAAGGCTACATGCATAGTCAATATAGCATTCTTAAAAATAGCAATATATTGAACATCTTGTTTATCCAAATGCAGTGGTACATTGGGGTGCAAAAATAAGATTCTGTAAAACATTTACAGACTGTAAACCCAAAACTCAGCCAAGGCTCTTCTCAACAGAGGCAATGACCGCCAAACTATATCCAGATTGTCAAGTGTCAACATAACACAGTTTCAGTCATTCAGTAATTTCCAATGAGTTTAGAAATACTAATTTGGCATGAAGAAAAGAACCATCATAAATAGTATGCCATAGTGCTCCACTCTTCTTTGTTCCACCCACCCACAGGCGGGTAAAGCTGAAATTATGTAACAATATCTCTAGCTTAATCCTAAAGAATTCATATTTCTACTTCCACCATGACAAATGAAAATGGATTAACATCTACAAATCAAGTAAACAAGTCTTGGTGCTAAAATGATTTTTCATGGCCAAAAGTGACAGGAGAAAGGTCGCTAGTGCAATTTACCATTGCCAAAATAGCAGCTGCCATCAATCCAGCTCCAGTGCCCTTTGCTTCCTATAGAAAAAGTTAGTAATGAGCACAGAATTTCCAGATGAGTACAACTATTGTGAGAACCCATGCTTCCGTGAAAAAGCAACCTTTGTTAAGAGGTAAGTAGCCCAGGAAGCATTTGCTGAGAAAATTGGAGCGGTGAACACACAAACAGTCTCCACCGACAATGGGATGTTAAGAGAGTTCAGCAACCTAGTAGAGCAATCAAATACTTCAGGCACATTTGCAGTAACTAAAAGGAACGTACGGGTGTGTTCCTTTGATAACATACCACCAAATGGATCCAGCTGTCAATGTCAAGCCGGGATACACAGTGCCACCAATCACACGGCCAAGGGGATACCTAAATCAGAAGCAGCAGCAAGAAAAATCAGCCAAGTGTGCGTATTACACCTTCCATTTTGCATAAAACTTACACATTACTAAATGATTCAGCTGTCTGTAAGGCTCTTACCATGTCCTATCATCAAACCAATTCCAGAACTCGTAAATTCCATTCTTCGACAAAAACTGTAACAAGTTAGGGGAATTTAGATCAAATACAATCCATAACTGCTTCAAGCCAGAATTTCATGTTCCTATGTAACCATCGCTTGCTCTATAATTCCACTAATCATCCCACAGTAAACGAAATCTACCAGACAAAGTCAATTTCCAAAACCCAGAACCCTCCAACACCAACACTCAAGAGTCAGCGAAATATTGCGATCTCCTATGAGCTGAGCTCGATTTTAATTGAACCACGCAATCCAACCTGAGTGACGCGGAAGTTGAAGTAGGGGTCGAACTCGTGGATCACGCTCTCGTACTTGATCACCTGCGGCACCAAACAGCGGGACGCGTAAGCACAGAGAATTCTGGAAACACTATTCCAACACCGAGCTGGATCTGGAGGAGTGGGGGTGGATCAGATCTTACGGAGAAGAGGCGGATCGAGAACGCGAGGACGCCGATGAGGAGGAGGGTGACGGCGCACAGCACGCCACCGAAGGCGTTGCGGAGGCGCCCGCCTCCGGACGTCGCCGTGGAGGCCTCGGGCTCCGCCATTGCGGCCGTGTCGCGGCTGTGGGTGGAGAGGAGTTGGGACGGAGAAGGCGGACACGAAGACCTCGAGCCAGTCGCGAACTCCATTCCTGTGTTGGGATATATTGCATTTTTGTGGATAGAACCCGGGATAGTGGATATTTGCTGTAGCGGTCTCCTGAAAAATGACTCCGTTGCAGCTTGCGAATATGAAGCACAAATTTTCTCGCCAAAGCAAAAATATTTTGAAATTGTTTTTCTTAATCATTTGAAATTGTTTTTCTTAAGGTCATAGAGCCACAGGAAGCACAAATTTTCTCACAAAAGCAAAAATATTTTGAAATTGTTTTTCTTAAGGTCATAGAGCCACAGGAAGCACAAATTTCCTCACAAAATCGAGGATATTTTTCATGAAAAGGTCTTTCTCCTTTCTCGTTCCAAAACAGCAAATATGTAACATTAAAGAAGAAAAGGTCAAATATGTAAATTTGATGAAGCTTTACTTTTCATACTTAAAAGATACAAAGTGATAATCAAGGCGTTAGTTTCTTTCATCCACGATTAGTAGTAGGGCTATAAAAAAAACTCAAGACTTATGTGCTGCTCGAACTTGGCTCGCTCTAGGCTCAATTCGAGCTTAACTCAAGCTCCAAACGAGTCGAACTCAAGCATGATCCCGAGCTCGCGAGCTTCAACGAGCCAAGCTCGAATAGCTCACGAGTCTTGGTTTTTTACCCCCGACTCTCCACATGTGCATCTCCTCTCTCTCTCTCCTCATCTCTTCTTTTCTTCCTCCTTTCCCCATTTCACTTCTTCCTTCTCCCGTTCTCTACTTCACCAGCCGAAATGTCAAATCTCACGTCCCCACTTCTTGCGGGCGCCGGCCCCCTCGCCTCCTCAGCTCGACCACCGGCCTTTCGGCGCCGCCCGCTCGACGCCCCCCACGGCTCTGCCTTGGCCGCTGCCCAACTCCTCTGGTTGCCTCTCCTCTGCGGCGCCCCTACTCTGCCCAACTCCTCCGGCTCGACCTCCCCTCCGACTCCCCTTACCTGGATCCGGCCAGATCCATGGGCGGCCCACCCCCTGTAGCTCGGCCACGACTCCTCCAGCTACGGCTTTCCTGTGACACCCTTCGGTCCGACCCCAGGCCACCGCTCCTCCACCACTCATGACTGAAGAGACAAGAAGCCGCCATGGAAGACGACAAGAAGCAGCATTAGGAGAAGAGGAAGCAGGGCCACCCCCTCCTGAGGAGAGGAGGCGCAATGAGGGAGCGCTACACACATAGCTTCTCTGCCTCCCAAATGCTAGTGCTCTTCGTCGCGTGCGGCGCGCTGGTCCCCTCGCTGTCGATGGACAGCCACCACTTGGCGGAGGCACCTAGCGGAGGACGTCGAACGGGGTGGTCCCCTCAAAAAGGTCGTCCGGGACTTCCTCCTTTCCTCCGTCGCCGACTCACCCATCCTGGACGAGGTTAGTACAACTGAAGCCGCTTCTGTTGCTGCTGCTACACATCTTCAATGTCTATGACGGAACCAATTAATTGGTTGGCTGCTTGTGCCGTCATCGTACCGTACATGTGCGTTGGTGCGGACAGTGTTGTGGCTGCTCGGGACGTGGATGGGGACGCTTGTGATGTGAGGCGCGCAGTGTCTGTTGTGGCGGTTCACGTTCGTGCGAACTGCGGAGGTTCGCAGAGATGCTGGTAGAGCGGCAGAAGGATGCGCTGCGGCTGTGGCGTTGTGATGAATATGTGATGGCAACTGTAGGATGGTTGTGACATAACAGAGCCTACACGAGCCAAGTTCGAGTTTTATCTGAGCCGAGCTCGAGGCTAGTTTCAAACTCGATGTCAATCTCAAACTCACTCAAGCTCGACTCGAGTTTCTACCAAACTCGAGCTTGCCAGATGAATCTCACTCGAGCTCGGCTCTTTACAGCCGGAGCTAATAGCACTTTCTTTCCTCTTGGACCCAGAAGGCGCCTTCTGATTGGCCCGATGACATATTTCCAAGGAAATTGACCAATAAGAAGGGTGCAACTCACGACCACAGGAAAAACCTTGCTGTGCAAAACCAATCCAAGCCAATTCCAAACAAAACATTTGAGTGAAAGAAATTCTCAAACTGTGCCTCTACATTAGATCCAAACGAATAACTCAAATCTGAATAGTTGGATTTACCTCTACATTAGATCCAAACGAATAATTCAAATCCAGATCAAATAGATGGATTTACCCTTGCTTGTTTGAAACAAGCAATTTTTCCTCCAAAATTCTCTAAGCGAAACAGGTCCACTCCATGGCACACGTCTAGAAATAGAAAAGCTAGGATAAATCTACAACTTCACAAGATTCCTAATGATATACACTAGCGTGTGTAAAGACTCACACTAAAGGTGAATATAAAGATTAACCATCGGAGTAAAGTTGTTACTTTTCAAAAGCTTTATGCATTTTGATAGAACATTTGACTGAACGAAATTCTCAAAACTGTGCCTCTACATTAGATCCGAACGAACAATTCAAATCCAGCTCGAACAGTTGGATTTATCCTCTCGCTTGAAACAAAGCCAATTTTACAGAAGATGGTACAATTTCTCCAAAATTCCTCTCTGCCAAACAGAACAGATCTTAGTTTCAGAGGGTAACGAACTAACCATCTGAGTAAGGTGGTTACTTTCAGAAGCGTAACACATTGTAATAGACAAAAAATACACAAGACAGTTGAAAATAACTATTGAGATATCCGTTTCATGTGGAGATCTAGCACATCTGTGATGTAAAGAGGACTCCATGACAACATCCACCAGCATACAACAGCCGCTCTCAACTTAGCAGATCATTAGACAAACGTGAAAAATTGCACATTATGAATGCTACATCGCCAAAGAAAAGAAGTTCACTCTCCGAATTCTCTAAATCTTAAGCAAATTTGCTCCCAAACCTTTGGCATGCTGAAATTCTCGCTCACTAGCACATCCACCGAGGACTAATCAAACAGAAGAAACACCAAAGGCTGAAGGTATATCATAGGTCCTCAATTGGCAAGTTAAATGCCAAATATCAAATCCATCACATTGGTTACAATAGATTTTGCTGGTGCAGCAACGCTGCCTGTTGCACGACGACCTGCATCTCTGATAATGTTTGGGTTAGCCTTCGGATCATACGGGCGTGGCAACGCTCCTAACTGGTTTGATGCACCTGTGGTCTTCAGGACAGGTAACTTTGAAGGCAAGGAAACCATGAAACCTCCTTGATTGCTTCCAGTGAACCTCTCATCCAGCTGCTGCCGGTGCATTGGATCAATAGGCTTCACTCCAACTATGAGACCACTGCTTAGTAGGATACCACACTTTTGAAGGGCCTTCCGAGCATCGTAAGAGTGCTTCAAAACCAAGTACAAAATAAAGACAATTGTCAGTTTAAGAACCAAGACCAAAGGAATGAATTATCATATGATGCACTTACACATTCCACAGCACAACTGGGATATAGGTTTGTCAAAGAAAGAGTTAGGCAATGGTGCAATGACTTGTTGAAAATTTCAAAGAGATGACATGTTGAAAAATTCAAAGAGATCAACAAAATAAGTCAATCTGAAACTCTAGGAACATTGAAGAGAAAATCCATCTAAAAGGGTGGATGATAGTGAGTTAGTGACTATAGAAGATCTTAATCTGACACACTGAAATATAACAAAAAAATATCATTGCTACCAACAACAGAACTTCTTGACATCTAAAGGGGCTCTGAATAAGTCTGATGACTGTGCCAAGGGTAGTAGTTACTCAGCAGGCCTCACTGATTATACTATCTGCCTTTTATTTTCTAATACTTACAACCAAGGTCATGGATGTTCAAAAAAGTTCAGACATGAGTGTTCACCAAGGTGCTAGGCGCTAATCGGGCGGACCGGCGCCTAGCGCATAATCGCCGCCTAGGCGGGCTAGGCGACCGCCTGAGCAGAAAAAATCGGCTAGGCGGGAGGGTGGCACCTAGCGCCTAGATGCTGCCTAGGCGGGCTAGGCGGACGCCTTGGGGATCTACATCACAACAACACTCTAAATAAATCCCATCTCCTATATAATTATAGGTTGGAGGGAGCTTCTTTACAAATTCACCATGAGTAGACGTGCAATGATAGATTATGCAAGAATTTGGAGATTTTTTTTGAAAAAGAATGAAAACATTTCCCACGGACGCTGGACCATTTGATGATGCAAAACATATCCAAGACTAACCTATATGCTTCAAGTTCAAAGGATAAATGGAGAATCAAGCCACATACTACATCATTTAAAAATATGGGGACATAACTTGATGTGCATGGCGGCGTAGCTCAAAAATACCATCCTATTAATCGAAAATGATTTAAAGAACACACAACCTTAGGCCCAATCCATCTGACAATAGGACAAAATGGCATCTCTTCTCCAATTGAATGAAGCCATACAGCATGTGAATTGAATAGAAATCATTATCTTCTGAATCATAAGGTTGTGAAAGGTCATAAACTCAAGGCCTAAAGCCATGAAATGGATAAATTTCAAGTTACATAGGAGCTTAAATGAGTTTACATAGTAACATAGTTCACTAGCAAGTAAACCGCTAGTAAGCAACAATGCAACCTGAGGTAATATTACTGTTTTGGAAAACAGAAATACAGGGGAATCGAAAGGTAAAACAGAAAATGATAGTGTGCCGGTAGTTGAAGATATCATTACCTGATATAATATGTGGATCCAATTACCATCTCTTGGACCGGAGTTGTGTCTCAATATTACACCACATTTCTCGAACTCCCGAAGAACAAGGTTGGCATCTCTAAGGGAGAATCTGTAGAGAAAAAAACACAGCATACACCAAGAAACCAATTTATCATATCAGGGACCCAAATTTGGGGTTAGCAAAAGTGTCGAAGAAAAGCTAATCGATGGCTGCTGCCTTCTCAGGTGGAATATACAGACATAACCAAATTGAAAGGGCACTATTAGTCCAGTCCATACATGTGCTAACTACCACTAAACGAACAGCTCTGCTGTAGCTCATCGACATACACAAGAGCGAGCAAATGAGGGGCACAAATTCATGCCACGCAATAATTCCCTCAGCTAGTCAGCTGCATACGTACATGTCCAACACGCACTCACAGCACCAAGCTACTACTAATTCCAGAACCGAATATACCATGTACATACGCCTCTACCTACACATTGCAAAACATGTACAGACTTAAGTAACGAACTGAGCATCATTTCCTCACCCGAATACAGTGACCCACACCTCCCCATCTACCTCCCCTCCGCTCGCCGCCGGCTCCGTCCTAGACGTCCCCGGCGCCGGGGTCACCGGCGATTGAGCCTCCGCGGCCGGAGGACGAGGAGGAGTACCGGGACTCGACGGCGGGGGCAGCGCGAGCACCTCCTTCCGGGGCGGCTCCACGACCCCATCCATGGGGACCCGGGGCCGAGGCCGAGGCCTTGCCGCGGAGCGGTCCCAGGACGGCGAGCGGCTGGCGGCGGCGCGGGGAGGGGAGGAGGCGACGGGGAGGAGGTCGGAGGCAGTGGGATCGGGGAGAAGTCGGCGGCGGCGAAGCGGTCGCCGAGGGTGAAGAGGGGCGGGGCGGCGTGGCGGAGGGGCGATTGAGGCGAAGCGCGAGGCGGCGCGATGGGACGGGATGGGGAGGCGAGGTCGCGGAAGAAGGGGGACTGTCGCGTGGCGGAGGCGCCGCCGCCGAGGCGCGAGGCGGCGGGGGAGCGGGAGGAGGAGGCCATGGGGGGTTAAGGATTTGGACCTTTTTTTTTCACCCTTTCCCTCCTGCAGCGTGGAGCGGGGGAGCGGGAGGCGACCGAGCTGGGGTTTCGTTGCCGAGTGCGGGTGCATCTCCGTCCCGTCGGCTGGTTGCTTTATTGGGCCTCTCTCTGAGACGGACTTGTTGCGAAGCTGGCAACGTCCAGCCCGAATTCACGTTTGCCTTCACAGGTCCACTTCTCTCTTTCGGCCAGAAATTTCGCATGAATTTCATACAAATTTTACAGAAATGTACTTTTTCCTGCATGTTTGCCTTCGCAGGTCGACCTATCTTTTTCGGCCAGAAATTTCGCTAAATTGTCGCGGTCCGAACTGCTCAGCACATTGTGCCATAGTCCATCTTATTTACTTCTCGATATGTGTAGGAGGCTAGGAGCTCAAATTGTTCCGGAGTTCTCGAATGGAATAGCAGTACATCCGTGCATGTGCCGTTTGTCGCAGCTTGCACGGTTAGGAAAAGAATCCGAGAGAATACTTAATGACGGAACACAAGTTTACACATTTGGAATGGCGATAGCGTAATAGTTCAGGAATCCTGCGTGTTCCGCCGTTCTGCAGGAAGCGAGACACAATCACCAAATGAATTGTAAGTTGAGATGCCATGAATGTTTGAAAAGAAAAGGCTACCGTGCTCGCTCATGTAAGAATTACACACATTTGATGTTTCCTCTTGGCACACGGTGCAGGTAATTCGTTACTTGCAGGAAAACGATAACCTGCTTCAAAATTACAACTACTCTTTTGATGCTTTCATGTACTTCTTGCAGATGGACATCACCGTCGACATTATGGGGGATGCCAGGTCGATCATGCATAGGGCCGCCCGCGGTTTGGAGGTGACACGTGATGAGCTGCTGGTCCTTGGCCATTGAGTCTATGACAGGGTGAAACATGTCCTCTCCCTCACGTCGTGCATAACACTCTCGGAGGTGGCCACGTCGACGTGCACAGTGAGGCCGCCATGTCCTGCAGCTCAGGTAGAAGACTCTGAAAGGCCACGTGCTCAGGAATCGCTGATGCCTAACCAGGCCGAAGGTTCGGCGTGGCCACGTGCCTACCCCTGGCACACACCTCCGTTGTCGGGTCAGACCGGAGGGTCAGGGTGGGCACGTGCCTACACACCGCCGCCATCGTCATATGTGGACCCTAGCTGGCATCGACAGGGTAGCCCATGTTGTTCAAGTAGGGCAGGTCCGGCGGGCACAGCAGTTGACTGGAGGTTGTGACCCACTTGGAAGGTACGTATTGTCTCTTAAGATTTTTTCGCACCAATATATTGCACGAATAAACCATACATGTCCTACAAGAATGACGCACCGATCAGGAGTTCATCTGTCCCCCCACAAAGATCTCCCAGGGGATGTGAGCGAGTACTTGGCGGAGGAGCAGGCACGGTCCTTTCCGAGTAGCAGCTCAGCAGTGCCCCAGTTCCTATGCAGCCACAAATGTAGTCGACCCCCGAGGCATTGGGAGCACGGGTCAGCAGGCCTCCTGACCGCTTCACACTATCAGGGGCCAAACCCCGACACCCTACGCTGAGGAAGCCCAAACGGGGCCATACGTGCGGCCACGGACGGGGGTGGGACGTGGCGACAACGGAGGAGGTGCTGCGGGTGGTGTAGTTGGTGGTCAGTAGTGGATCTTCCTCCTGATATGTGTACTTTTTTTGGATGTGTACGTATTTTGCTTTGTGTTCCTCCGTTTACAAATTATCCATTGCATTGTAGTATCACTTACCTTCCTACTTATGAATCGTTGCTATCTCAATCGTCTTGTAAAATTCTTTAGAAAATTCCCGTACTACAATAACATATGACGATTGGAAAATATTATTGCGACTATAACATGTTTCAGATCATTCACAATGTACGAAAATTACAAATACATCAAATGATATTGTCTATCCTTTTATTTAAAAACTACAAACAAGATTTTTTAAATGTATTACCTACAAAAAATCTCATTTACTCCCCCACAATTATTTTCATTGGAAGAATACAATAATTGCATGATTATTTAAAATCGCTCAATAGTTGGACGACTAGGGGCAAAGTCGTCTAACAGTTGGCCAACTTTGCCCGGTTGGACGACTAGGGGCAAAGTTTCCTAACCGTTTGGCGACATAAACTACTTGCGTAAGTTGGGCAACTTGGCCTCGTGTCGCTCAACGGTTGGGCGATTAGCCGAAATCGCTCAACTGTTGTGTGACATAAGGCCAAAAGTGCAAGAAAAATCGCAGGTATATTTTTGTAATTATGAATTAAAAAATAATTATATTAAAAAATCGTACGTTTGCTATGGCCTGGACATCTGCATGCAGGCTAAATTTGGCTGATCATTCACAATCGAGGAGATAGAATAATCTCTGAAACGAACTAGATTGATCATGGTCCTCATGGACGATGGGCAAATGCCAATGTAAGAATTCATTTTTTGTTCACCTCGTTCCACTTTATATATAAGTAAATTTAGAGAATATGGATCCATATTTTATGATTTATTATCATGCTATGGAGTATCGACGTGTAAGTGCCAAGAACTAGTGGCACATACTATGCATATAGTACGGTAGTAGTAGCACAGAAGTTACAGGGTATATTCTTTTCAGTTTCTAAAAGTTACTTTTCGGTTTTTTTATAGTAACTAGATTTTAAATGAAATATCTTTTTAAGATATGATCTATTAGTTAAATGTAGTATATACTATACCGACTTTATTTATAACGGTAAAAATTGTACGTGAGTTTCTGTTACTCTATAATCTCTCATACGAACAGGCTAAAAATCACAAGTTATAGCTAAAACCCATAAGCATCAACCAAAAAAGAACAAGATATGCGCGTCTTACCGTCGCATGTACTCTCATGAGTTCTGAATATAGTGATTCGAAGGCAGGTAATGGCATAGTATGCAATGCTAGGGACAAATGCATGTTCCTATTATATGGCTGGGTCTCTTGCATGTTCCTATTATATGGCATGCAGGTAATGGCTAAAAATTGTACTTTGCTGTTTGCATGTACTGCTATCATATATTCACGGCTTCTCTTTAATTTCCTCTATGAAGAAGCGGAGGGGGAAGAAGGAAACACTGAGAAAGGCTTGATGTGCATTATCCACTCCGAGCAGCACAGACGGCCAGAAATGAGCACGATCGCGCCCTATCACCCTTTTTACCAGCAAAGCTACAGCTTTCCCAGCTTTACGCCATTCTACGTCGTCAGAATAGTTCGTAACTTCGTATGTAGTTACCAACATGTTATACTGTATTGCTAGAAACTAGCGCTGCAACTTCTGGGTTTTACCTTAGGATTGCGATTGGACTTGCTTCCCCTTTCACTGCAATTCGATCAAGGGGAGATTTTCTAGGGAGGAATAATCTATCCCTCCGCTAACGGGTCCGCTCTATAGAAGACACACACAGATCGAAGAATTGATATCATACTTAGAAAGGACAACTATACCTTCGTTTGTACTTATAAACTAGTTATCTCACTAAGGAGTACTCCCATCGTTTGTACAGGTCCAAGAGCCTATAAATACTACATGTATATCTCAATAGTAACTTGAGTTGATAAAAAAAATACAAGAAGGCATTCAAACCAATCTGCCTCCGGGAGGACTCCTTGAAACCCCCGTAGGCCATGACAAGAGTAAGGCGATCTCTCGGACCCCGAACCTGTATAAATCATTGTGTCACTTTTGCTCTCGTGGACGCCGACCCGTAACACGGCCGACATCTACCCCTCACTCATGTTTGGTTTTTACACCATCAATATTGGTGTTGTCCGTGGGGATCGTAGTTGATCGACGAAAGGCTATCGCTCCTATCAAGAAGTACCCTAAAATCCATGAGGCCTCCTCTGGCTCCAAAGCACAAGGAGCTCGTGAACGACCAATCCGCTCTCTGAAGGAGCACGTGGCCCATGTCATCTTCGGAGATTGGGGCAATTCACCCCGTGCAGACAATGTCCTACGCATCTTGGGGCTGCCAGGCGTACCTACTCCCCTCACGTCAGCTGACGCATGGCCCGGCCAAAGGCAAGAATCCCGAGGTGTCATCCTAGCCTCAGGGCAACCAATGTTTCTGGTATGCTTGATGCCACTAGCTGCAAGTCAATGGTAGAGGTAACTACAAAGCAAGTGGTGGACTACATGATGGCTGCCTACCGTCCTCTTATTTTAGTCGTATTAGAAGTATACTTTTCCTACAGCTTTGCTGTGACATTATAAGTGGGTTCTTTTAGACTAATAGTTTATAGCTTAAATATTTAAATTATGTCTGTCCGCAAGAGATAGTACGTACAGGAAAATAGTCACATGTGATTTTGACCTGTACAGTTAAACTCAGTACACTTTTTTACTACAATCTTCCTATTGACTCCGTATTAAAACACATCGTTTAAAAGCTAGTTACTTTAGATAGTACGAGTATAAGCTGGCTTTAAGCCAAACCGAGCCCACCCTATAGCTATTGTTATGGCTTATGACTACAGCCTACAACTTATGATTTTTTGTCATAGCACTAGGGTTTATGTGAATGAATCGAATGCCGATAAGCCGCTTCATAAACGCTATTTTAATAAGCTATTTCAAAATAACGATGAAAAAATCGTTCTGTTTATTTGTTTGTGAAAAGTTAGAAGCCGATAAAAATTAAACATTTTTTGTTTACAATATTTTAAGCTAATAATTCAGCCACTAGATAAGGTCCGTGGAGTAACACGCTGGTGCCACTGTTCCCGAGGACAACATTATAAAATTTACCAAACACCAAAAACGGCCCCAGCGCTATCACGCTTCCCGAGGCCAATCCACCTCGGGATCGGAGAGCCTGCAGGGCCCGGGCCCTCTTACGTAACTTGCCCAGTAGCCCACTCCGATTCCAGCCACGTGTTGGGCCGTAGGCATCCAACGGCGGCACAGCGCTAAGCGGCGGGGCGGCCCACGTGGTGCGTACGTGGTACCACGAGACGGCACCGTGACGTGCGCGCTACCACGGAGGCTTCCCGGGAGGGCGCGACGTGGCGAGATCTTGGACGTCGGTTTAGTCTTCCTGGGCCTGTAATCGTGGTGTTAATAACGTGGTTTTTTGTTAAACTTCTCTCAACAGTACAGTACTTATTGCGAGTGGATCTAGAAAAGTAGTACTTGTTGCGAGTGCTGCATGTACCACTGTATCCATGATTCTCTGTGGTTGGTGGATTTTAGGGGAGAAAATTTTAGGTCTGTTTCAAAATTCACTAGCTAGTCAACGTAGCAGAGCACAGCACGTTAGGTTCGATTAGCTTCGATCGACAGGTGCATTTTGTGTAGACGAAGTCCATGATATAGTATATTGACATGATGACCAAACATGTAACGTTACTTTTTCTACCATGATACTCCCTTCCAAGCGCACAAAACACAAATAGCTCAACTTGTGCCCAGATTTGTGTACCATCCAATCGAAAGCCAATTGCCCATTGAACACATATAGGAGTGAACGTTGCCTACATTTGTTTTTGCCTACAATTCATTTGCATATTCTTGCTATACATAAGCGACGGCAACGAGCACATGTAACTGGCCTGCTCCCAGTTGTCGTCTTCCCCTATTGCTTACAGCTACAGCCATAAATTTGAGATTCTTACTGCTATAATGAGATATTTCCGGTTTAACCGGCTTTTATTTGCGACTATGTTTTCACCTAGGGGAGGAGTGGATGTGGCTTTATTCACTCCTTAAGAATCGTTCATCCGAGCTGACCACTCCTCGTCGTCCTCCACTCCGTTCTCCAACGCAAATGCTTCCAAATTAAACCCTACTCTCTCTCTCTCTCTCTCTCCGTCCTCGAGCTATTTCCGCTTCCTTCTCCACGCAGACAGAAAAAAATCAGAGAAAATAGTAAGCGAAGGGAGGAGGAAAAAGAAAAGGTAAGACGAATTCTGTTTCAAGAACCGCGAGGAGCGGCGGATGGAGGTGACGGCCGAGTGCGCCGGCGGCGTCCGTGCGAAGAGGGAGGGCGGGGGCGGGGACCTCTTCCTCGTCGACGACCTCCTCGACCTGCCGTGCGACGAGGAGGATGAGGCAGCGGGGTTGGACGGGGCTTACAGCGCCGGCGCGGCCGGAGGTGGCGGGGAGGCTGGGAACGCGTCGGCCGACTCGTCGACGGGGACGGCCGTGGACAGCTGCAGCAACTCCTTCTCCGGCCTTGGCGCCGACGGGGGCTTCTCCGGTGGGCTGTGCGAGCCGGTAAGGCTTTCGCTTTCGTTTAATTCTTTGGCTCGTCGCAAAGACGTCACATCTTTTTGGATGTATTCTGGCGAATTGTTCGAAGTTCGCCGTATTTAATTTGTTCGGAGAACGTTGATGATAATCCATTCCTCGCCCCGCATTAAAATTGTCCATCAATGCAGTAAATATAGTAAATGACGAAACATGTAGCCAAAAATAGCAGCATCCTAAATGCTTTGCCTCACTCTGCAGGCACCAAAGAATTTCTGATGATTCGTTGAGTTAAACGGCGCCATTGCTGAATTGTTTCTTCTTGCTGTGAATTTCTGCGCAGTACGACCAATTGGCGGAGCTGGAATGGCTGTCCAACTACATGGGCGAAGACACCTTCCCCACGGAGGACCTCCGGAAGCTGCAGCTCATCTCCGGCATCCAGGCGGCGTCGGCCGCCGGGCCCGCGCAGCCCGCGACCGCGGCGCAGCCCGGCGGCGGCGTGCTGCCCACGGAAGCGCCCGTGCCCGGCAAGGCCCGCAGCAAGCGCTCCCGAGTCGCGCCGTGCAGCTGGTCCTCCAGACTCCTCGTGCTCCCGCCACCTCCCGGCTCGCCGCCCTCCCCGGCGTCCGCGGTCATCTCGCCGTCCGAGGCCGGCACCGCCGCGCCGCCCTTCCCGGCCAAGAAGCCCGCGAAGCCTGCCAAAAAGAAGGACGCGCCAACGCCGTCGGTGTCGAACGCCGCAGCGGCGGCCACGGCGGAGGGGAGGAGGTGCCTGCATTGCGAGACGGACAAGACGCCGCAGTGGAGGACGGGGCCCATGGGGCCCAAGACGCTGTGCAACGCGTGCGGTGTGCGGTACAAGTCGGGGCGGCTGGTGCCGGAGTACCGGCCGGCGGCGAGCCCGACCTTCGTGGTGTCGAAGCACTCCAACTCCCACCGCAAGGTGGTCGAGCTGCGGCGCCAGAAGGAGATGCAGCTCCTGCACCAGCACCAGCCGCAGCCGCAGCCGCACGTGGGCGCAGACTGCGGCGCCGGAGGTCTAGTTCACGTGCCGAGCCCGCTACTGTTCGACGGGCCGACGGCGCCGCTCATCGGCGGCGCGGACGAATTCCTCATCCACAACCGCATAGGTCCCGACCTCCGGCAGCTCATCTAGGACGCCGCTCGCGCTAGAATTGATTCGTTAGCCCAGGAATAATTCAGCAATAAAAAACAGCTAATTTTTTTAGGAGTTGTTCCTCCGGATTTAATTTTCCATCGATCTTTTTTGAG
Source organism: Bonia amplexicaulis (assembly GCA_036346245.1). Taxonomy (NCBI): domain Eukaryota; kingdom Viridiplantae; phylum Streptophyta; class Magnoliopsida; order Poales; family Poaceae; genus Bonia; species Bonia amplexicaulis. The sequence goes on from CM070749.1 coordinate 13,007,915, forward strand.
ACCTATGTTTTTGTTACCCTCTCAATTTCTCAGCTTTAAGTTTCTAACCCCTTAGAGATTAACTCTAGGGAGTTCCTTTTTTTCTGGGAGATTCAATTTTTTGCTACTCTTAACATTAGCCAATTATCGTTGTCACTTACATGTGGGGTCACCTGAGTCACTGACAGTGGGCCAGGGTAGCAAATCCTTTGCCACTCTACTCATAAGAGTGGCAAATTATTAAATTTTCTTTTTTTTTTCTCTAGTCCGTTTCTTCCTTAGCATTCTTGTAATGCAGGGTTCCTAGAAGACGAGGAAACAAGCAGTGTTAAGTTTTATCTTGTACTACTTGTTTGGATGTGAATTCCAATCTTGTCTGTCTTTTGGTGAGCAAGATGATTATATGCCCTTGTGGTGGTGAATCGATCTATCAATGTTATGATAAGGGAGGCATGCCGGCGCGCACAAAGTGACACAGATGTGGTGTGTGCATTGCAACCGAACTAGTTCTAGTTTTGAATCTTGCGATAACATGTGTACAGCTCCCACTAAATTGTTCCGTTGTTCATCACAGATGCTCTGCTTACCAATTCTTTTACACGATCATCACAAACAGTCACTGCAGTTATATATATGTCCATTCATTTTAGCTTATAACTTATAATTTATAGTTTTCTTTAAACAAACAAACAAGACGGCTTATTTACCTCTTTATAAAATAGCTTATCAAGATAATTTTTTTAAAACAGTTTATCAATTTATTAGCATTTAATTTATTTATATAAATATTTATATTAGGACTAAAAAGCATCAGCTGTGCTGAAAAGAATGGATACATAGACACCTAGTCGATGGAGCCTACATGTCAGCTGCTGTAGCAAGGCTGTAGTTAGAAATGCCATGTGCCTATAGCCACAGTACCCTCTGCATGTGTGGGGCTGGGTGGTAATCGATTGCAAGAGATTGGATCCAACCACTTCCTCGTAAAATTTTGGCGGGACTCTGTTGGATGGATTCCGTGGAATTACGCCTCCTTGGTCAGTACCCTACTTTGGGCCCTTCTTCGGATGATCACTTCTTCGGATGATCCCTCTCTTTCTCTCCTCAGGTAAAAATCACGTCCATATATGGGGCCTCCACCATGCGCTCCTATTCCTCTATCATCTTCTGCGACACGCTTCCTTCCTCGACCCCATTCTCTTGACCTCCTCTCTCCCTGCATCCTTCCTCGCCCACCAAGCCCGCCATACACCATCCGCCCATCTTCCCCGCCATAGATGATGGACTCATCCGCCCATCCTCCCCAAACCACGATGGCCCGAACCAAGACGATGGATTGCGGTGGAATGATTTAGACTATCTGCTGGACCATAAAAATATTATCCGGTTAGACTAAATTTACCGCCAGACACTAGATATTTTTCCACCAAACCACGATAACATCGATGGGCGATGGATTGATCGAGCACAGTTGCACCAAGAGAGAGAGAGAGATAGTGTAGAAGCCCGGTGAAGACTAGGGCAATGCATCACGTTGGCCTTCGTCGTCGAAGACGATGGCGAAGCCACTGGAGCTGAGGAAAATGACCGCGTCACCTAAGTTTCCATGGCACCGGAGTTGTTGGAGAAACCAGCACAAGTAACTAGTAGAAGGCGGTAGAGAGAAGTGAGAGGAGCTAGGGAGGTCATCGGTGATGGTAAAAACCGTCGAACTTTATATATCAATGCGGCGATGGTGCTATCCAATTGTTATAGCATCAGGGCTAAAACAGTGGGTATTCCCATACCCTTTATCTTGTGAGGACCAAGCGAGAGGGGTGTGTTGTTATTGAATGTACGAGGAAAAGACCCTTACAATGCTCTTTAGGCCATCTATATAGAGAGAGAGGGAGATGCAACTCTCCACCTGGCCCCTTGTCCACATGTCTAAGGAAAGGGCATTTAGGTACTTTTCTATTGAGTACAATATGATAATTGTTAAGTACACATGCATGTATTCCCTATGATTTGTAGATATCCTCGACGGACGACGGCCCTAGGGGTTGGGGTTCCCCTACAACACCGACAACAGGAGAGGGTGGAGGGGCCAAGGGAGTCGAGGGAGATCGGCGGTGGCTACGGAGACCACTGGAGATGGTAGAGTGGGCCAGTGGTGCAATAGAACTTAGGTGGTGGCATTTTCAGATGGCAACTAATCGAGTTAGAGGGAGAGAGGTGGAATAGTGAGGAATGAGGCGAGGCATAGCCATCGACGACAGTTAGAGCCGGTGGAGGCGACAATGCTAAGTATAGAGGGGGAGAGAGAGGGTGCGGTTGAGAGAGGAAGTGGAGTAAAGCGAGGAGAGAACGAGGAGTAGGGTTAGGGTTAAAGGGAGTCTGGCTCAGGCTGGGCCAAGCCGGCCGGTTGGAATGGGTCGAGTGCACCCTACTAGGCCGGGGCAAAGAGAAAGAGAGAGTGGCCGAGTGGGCTAAATGTATGTCTATTGGAAAATGATAAAGTAGATGAATCATAATACTATAATTTAAACTTAAAAACATAACACGAGTTTAGAATATGTGATGATGTTTATTTAAAAACATAACATTGTGTGGAATGGGATGCTATGGCATCATCTACTTTGTCAAAGCTGACACTTGTGCATAGTACAGACTACCGGCCGGGTAAATGTCACATGTGAGAGGAGCCAGGACATGTATGTACTGCCACCGACGCCTGATAGATTTCGGTCCCGCTTGGTTGGGCTGAAAAGCTATGGCTTATGATTGAAATTACACTATAACGGCTAAAATTTTACTGTAGCTGATGGTGGTTTATTTAGCGTAATTAAATTTAAAAATAGAAAAATATGCTAATTCATCACGAACAACGCAAACGAATACGGGAAAAAAAGAACCGGCAAAAAAGCTCAAAAAACCAAAAGTTTTAAAAAAAAGACAAAATTTATAAATAATAAAAAATAAATCAGAAGTCAGAAACTGAAACCGAAACGAGCGGGCTCGTCTCAAGGAAAGGCGCTTCTGCTTTTGTGAAGAAAACCGCTTATTACATGTGCTAGTACCGGTAGCGCTGCTCATAAAGATGGCTTCGCATTGTGGACAGCATGTACGCATGGTGCGTTAGTCCATAATAGGAAAACCACACTCAACCGTACAAGTAAAGAAACACAAGTGTGAGTCATGATCGTATCTCATTCTCAGTGCAGTGCGAAAAGGAGGTGAGCCAGTGAAGCACCATGTTGGACATACGAAGATTGAAGAGCAAGTTCTCGATCCATAGGCAAGGAGTAAGCACGTAAATTGATGATGGTCACCATCTGTTCGATCGACCGGCTACCCAGAGCTTCCGTTCGTCAGCTTGATGTCACCTTTGTTCTTCAGAGTAGTCAGGTGTAGAATGTGACATGCAAACATTGGCATCCACCGATCGAAGCCATGCACCCAGCGACGAACAGACGTAGCTGGAGGTAGATACAAGCAAATGAATGTGATCTAACCAGTACGACGTCTTTTAATTTGAAGATCCAAGTCAATCAAACCAGACAATCCCAGTCTTTAATCATAATTCTGAAAGTATGGAATTAAGTCTGATCTACCCCAAGGCTGGATTTTGATGAGGTAATGTTGCCCCGATCTTTTGATGAGAAAGATAATTTTGATTGGACGATGATCAGCTCTCACGATCCAGGCTACGAACGTAACATGTACAAACCAAGCAATCGTTGAACTAATCATTAAATCATTATCAACCATGCCAAAGACCCGATTGACCTGATCACGAGGATCAATTCCTGCAAGCAATCGAAAAACAAGCAATAACAAAATAACAAGCAATCTGAATTGCAAATATATAAATTGAGTTCAAAAAGGTGGGATTTCACAGAGATTTTTTGCGGTTGGTCTAGTCAACACAATCGAAAAACAAGAGTTTTCATAATGGAGAAACTAAGCAAGCGAAATCAAAGGAAACTAGAAGGGTGGGGCCTCCTTAAATAGGGGAGAAAAACCATGTAAAACTAATAAATAAGGGGTGGTTCACGTGAACAGTACGGCCGTGAATAGTATGGGACAAAAGAGGGGGCATCTTCCCCTTGGGTCCAAGCTTTACAAGGTCCAAGTTGACCCAAACATGTGATACAACATTTTATTTTAGTGATTACGATATGCATAGGAGGAATTTAGAGGTGAGACAAGATCCATTGAAAGAGGATGAGAAAATTTTTCCAACAAGTACTCGTAGACTTCAAACGGACTCTGTATGTGAAAATTATGCACATTTAAAGTTGGGACTGTCAGACTGAATCCGAATAGATCTGGAGGCCGAATTGAATTTCAAAATATGTCTAACTTGAATTGGTCCAAAAGTGATGTGGTGATACAAAAATATATTTTTTCATTATTAGATAGCATCATATAGTTCATATAATATAAAGACATTTCTATAAACGAGTTCATATAATAATTTAAGTAAAGTGTACGATTTCTGTAATTATAATAATAAACATAGTAAATATAGTTATATCCATCATCAGATTTCTCCTTGAACGGTGGACGCGTGCACATCGGGAAACATTAAATGGGTCTTTCATTTCGATGTAGATTAGATGTATCCACTCCAGTTCCATGGGGGACGCACGCGCGCGCGCGTAGGCAACGGGGCTTCACTTCACATGGACGTGCGCCGCGCCCTCCGTATGGAACACGGCAGCACCCAACATGCGTGCCAAGTGGGCCGCGCCGTCCACCGTTTCGCCTCGCCAATCTTCGGTCGCCGGCAGCGGCAGGCAGGCGCGCGCGCGCGCGCGCGAAGGGCATCCAAGCTCACGCCCCCGAGCATGTGCGGGCACGCGCGCGCACGGGCGCCTCCGGTGGGGTCGGCGGGGGCTACTGCGCCGGCAAGAACCCCATGACCCCCGGGGCACGGCGACTTGCAGCTGTCAGCATAGGATACGTTCGTGACATCGATCTTTCCCGTGCCGTGCCTCCGTTAAGCTTTTAACTCGTCTACGGGTCTGTTTTTTTTTTGGAGCTTATGATTTTTTGTTATTATTTATAACTTTTGGATTGTTTATAAAAGAGATTATAGATTAATAGGAACTTATATGTGATTTTTGCTAATATAAATGAAGTTGATATAATATGTACTACAATTAACTAGTAGATGCTATCTTGAAAAGATACTTCATTTAAAAGCTAGTTACTATAAAAAACAAAAAGTAGTTTTTAGAAGCTAGAAAAATAGGACCTACAACTCCATATCTGAATAGCAAAAACTAAGGTAATAAATGAGAATTGTTTTCCTCGGGAAAAAAGCGAGGGAATTGTTTTGAGGGAGAAAGGTGCAGAAATGGATGTTACTACTGCAATGCCAAAAGTTGGGCCATGTCTTGGTAGTGTCGAAATCTTGCGTTGAGCAAGCTAGTAGTTGCTTCTATTTATGCGGCCCACCTTCTTGCAGCTGCTTTTAGCCCAGTATAGAAAGCCCGTTTGTGTATATCTTGGTCTTGGCGGTTTTATGCTTTCGGTGGCTTGGGGTTGGGAACACAGGGCACCACGTTTACTGACAACGGTTCTTCTATCTAGATCGTAGGCAGAAGAAACGTCTATTGTACTGTGAAACTCCAGAGAAAGAAAAAGGAGAGAAAGAAACGTATGAGTAAAAAGGTTGACACTCGATATATCTCGTGAACTTTCTCTATACTTTTATGTTTTGTACGTCACAATAAAGATCAGACGTTCTATACAGGACATTTATATCATAATCATGTCTATTTATGACATAGATACAAACAAAATTTACATCTGTCACGAGTATACATATTCTTTGTCATATAAGTGGGTCATATAATTATTGGGCCAACACGATCAATATCATGACCGCTATAAACACACATCACTAAAGGAAAGATGTTTAAAGATGATCCGTATCTTTCTTGTATGAAACCTAAACTTGACCCCACTTTACTGTTGATTTCAACCCTGAATCTATCTCTTAGATTCATCAAGATAGCTACTTTTAGGACTACCAAAATACCATGGACGGACATTGGAAACATTGCTAGTTTTATTTGAAGTGGTTTTGCTTTTTCATTATCGGTGAGTTTCTTTTGGATGTCTATGTCCTTCCAAGTGTTTTTTGCATGATACTTTCGTATTTTTTCCAGTCTCATTAATTTCTAGATAAGGCTAGATTGAGAAATAGTTAGCAATACATTGCATTAGAAGATACAGCAAAGTTGGCCAGAGATGAAGCATAATATAAGTCTGTTGAAAAATATTCAAACATTTCGATAGTTCTACGGCAGTGTTTGCATCTTAACAATGTTATTTTTACTAATGAAGCGGATTAACTAACTGAGACCAAGCGTCTCATACCGTTCATGCTTGTCATGTGCGAGTCAGAACTGAATGAGAGCCTGCAGCTAGTGTCGTCCTACAAACATTTACTTGCTCTCTGAACAAATCGCTCGCCGCAGTAAATTTGACCCAACTTGGTGCATGCCGCGAGGAGCATGTTTACAGCTCAGACTACGTACGCGCGTAGTCGATTTATGGCGTTTAATTTGCATGTGATTCATGCCACTGCTACAGTGCTAGTCGGTGACGGATGCGCGAAGCCTAGTCGAGCTAGTTACTAGTTCTCAGAACATACGTACTATTTCGGTACCGCTCTGTACCATGCACGCATGACCGAGCATGAATTGCATGCAGCCTTTTCCACCGTCGCACACTGCACGTTCCTGTGCACCTGCATGTGTCATCGACTCATCGTGACAGAAAAACAGCTAAAACCTGAAGCCTTCGACCGCACGATATATGTTTGTACCGGCTAGCTCTAGGATAAGGTATAAACAGCTGGTACTCTGAAACCTTCAAATCTTGCAGTAGGATGCAGGTGACACGTACAGCGACATGTCTGGCAAGTTTGCACTGCTACATGGAGACATGGAGTTGTGCAGAATTGAAGTCGTGGTGATAAGGTAGCTTAAGGTAGGTGTGGTGAATAATAATGGTTCGTGTTTATAGTGCTGTGATAATGTTTACCTCATAAAAAAAATCGTAAAGCTGCTGGTGAAATAATGGACTGACCTATGTTTTCAGTTTATGGCCTATTTGGCAACAGCTGCGGCTTATGACTTTTGGCTGAAAATTTTGAATTTTAGCTGTTTACGGTACAGATTACGAAGAGAGATACTCACTTGCGATTTTGGATGGTACAAATATTGGGCTTTTAACGTGTCCATCGTTTAACTTGTAGACCCCGTCTTGAAAAAATACTCCGTTTGAAAGTTAGGTATGTTAGGTTGATCTCTAAGGCTAACTGCCGAGAGATTTTTCAGGGAGACTTGGTCTTCACTCGCGCCTTGATCGGAGGCGATTACCAACAGCCTTGGTTCTCGGTCCCGGTCACCTAGCGCTAAATAAATTAGAAGGGTTTACGGTAGGGGTATGATACGCCAGTTGTTTTACGCCTCCACGAACCCTAACAAGCCCGATATGTCACGGGCGCTACGGTGAACGAATGCCAACAACCGCAGCCGCCGGCCATCTCTACATCACCGGCCGAACGCCATCGCCGTCTTCTTCTCCGACGCCGGCCAACCACTTCTTCACCGCCGACCGTACTTTCAACCTCATGGCTACTCCCGGTTCGGATACGTGCTCATGCTTCTGCTGTAAAGATCTTTTATAGGTGTTCATATTTTAGCCTAGGAATTAAAGCTTAATGTTGATGGTTAGACATAGATTAAATCTATCACTATTCTTTTGAAACAATTATTTGATTTCCCCCCTCTTCATATTGAGGATCAGAGCACTGTTTTCTATAATATTTACGAAGAAAACTACACAAATCTTAAAAAGGCATCGGTCACAAATGTTAATGTACAAGTTATCCATGCAATTAGTTCAAAATTTCTGCATTTTGTTTTAAGAGAAAAACGCTAAAGTATTTTGCTCCCATATCTTTTGTCTACGAGCATCAAGGTATTATGCGGCTGATATTTCCAGAAGAATTAACCATATTGAGATCAAATATAAATAATCACACCATAGTTGCTTGGGTAAAATAGTCAGGTGAGATGGTGAGCTAAAGCATGGCACGAGAAAGATGAGAAACGTTGAAGACGAGTTCGAACAGCGGGATGACACCATGTAGCTTGGACGGGCCAAGTGAGCCGTGGTTCGGTGGAACCGAGATGGGAGAGACTTGGCTGCGCGTGGCAAGCTAGTGTTGCACCCACATGTGACAAGCATGACGATTACTTACAGTGGTTGGTGATGACTGAAGGAAGAGTATTATGGTAGTTTGACCAAAATACCGGAAATCATTTTTGATCAAAACAGCGGCGCATGGGTGATGTGTTGGAGAGCAGTTTAGATCAAGGTAGAGCTGGTTTGATCAAGACAAATCAAGGCTAATGATTTAGCGGATGCACACTTATGTGCTTTGAAAAGTATGCATAAGTGAACTTGTGTGAGTAAAACCCGTGTGTATGGGGTTAACGGATTCCCCTATTGTGCTAAGTGGATAATATCCACTAAGATGAATAGGTGGCTGATTGTCCACCTATAAAAGGAGGTTAGGATAGAAATATGTGAGGTTAATCATCAAATCTATCTCTTATGCTCTCTTTTCTGGGTTTAGGGTTTGGATTTGAGAGTAAGTATCTTGGGTGCTCTTCATCCTCTAAGATGGAGTGACGATAAAATCTAATCATCTCAAGTAAGCAATACATCAATTTTTGTGTAACTATTGAGTCCCTCTTATTTTTGATTGATGTGCTTGATTTTTGGTTAGTTTTGATCTCCCTTCTTTTCTTCTTGTGATCTTTCTGTGCTAAGAACATGTAAGAGATTGAGATTTACGAGAAATTCGGTTTTGCTTAATTTGGCCTTAAAGTGTGATTTTTTATCCGAGAGTTTTTTATATGATTTCTTTTGTGTTCTTACTTGTTGGGACATATGGGAACATATCTGAAGCTATCTTGGCCATCGTCCACCTACGAGCAAATTGTATTCACCGATTTTAATTTTGGCTTAGTTTCGGTGTACCTTTCCTTCAAACTAAAAAAGGTCTCAACTTAGGCCATAATTTTCATGATCGTTTGTTAGAATAGGTTCTTGATATTCTAGAGTAGATATTTGTAAAATTTCATATTATTTGGATTTACAGATAAAAAATTCTCTTGATTTTCGTTTTTGAAATCGTCCTGAAAACATTATTTATTAGGCTGATTTTACTGTAGCAGCGATTAGACCGTCATTGAAGGAGCGGTCAGACCTCTCGGACCGGTCAGACTTCCATTTCTATGCCAGTTAGACCGTCGGAAGGTGGTTGCTTTGAAGTTATGTGTTCTTGAGTTATTTGTCTTGAGAATTTGAATGAAAACTCTATTTTCTTTAACTATGTAGTTGTGTGAGAATAAAATATTGAATACTTTAAAAATTCAAGTTAACATCATTAGTCCCTGTTGCCATCCAGTCCAACAAAACCTTCGGCTCGGAAAGAGAGGGAAAAAGAGAGGAAAAGTTCTCGGCATCCTGCCGGAGATCAGGTTAGGCGATGGAGCTCTGTCATGGCAACATCCCCGGCCCGGGCGATGCGCATCCCGTGAGCCACTCACAGGCGCGCGATTTCGACAACCCGCTCGATCCCCCTGACGAAGTTATTAACACTCCCTAATCACACAGACTAAAAAAAGATTCAGACTAATATATCCTTACTACTTACATGGACAGACCATAGAGACAGACAGACAACTGCTGGTATCCTGAGCCTCACTCCATTCAACAGTGGCAATGATGAGAAAGAAACTAAAGGTAACTCCAAGTGTGTGCAACTAGCTAATCTGCCCATTTGGCAGCTTGAAAGGATCCCTCTGCTCTTTGTTTGCACACCTTTCTCGCAAACACAGCGAGAACAGGCAGATGCATGGGATGTTTTTGAGCGCTTTTTCAGCCAGCTTTTAACCTGACATTTGCCTGGCCCAACTTGCTCGCCGAGAGGCTCGTCCCCTTTTGCACCTATTTCCATGGGATTTATCTTGTGATACTGTGGGCCGGGACCAGCCTTGCTTGCATCTATAAATAGGGCCTGGAGGCAGGCCAGCTAGCTGTTGGTGTGCACACAGGTGATCAGGCTAACTGATTTAATTAGTAGATCATATAAAGTTGCTTAAGGAAGGAACTAGGAAAGTTCGAGACAGTGAGTCCGTTTGTCGTAAGGGAATGCCTTGGCGTTTAACGAGACAGACAGAGACCTCTACGGTACGTAATGATCGACCTCTAGCTACCCTCTTGGTTCTGCCTTAATTTTCTATCGATCAGGACATGCATATATATGAATTGATCATTGGGTTCGTGTCAGTGTCAAATATATGGCTGTTATTGAAGTGTTGATTTGTACTTTCTATCACCTAAGCCCGGTTAGATAGCCATGACAAGTAAGCAATCACCTGGCCATGGGTGCTCAGTAAATGGCAGGTGGAGCCGGGCGGGGCCGTGCGATGCATGTACGTGCAACTACGTTGCATGCTTGCATGGGTAGGACAGGGCCGGCCTAGCTAGATGCGGACGTGCATGTGTAAACTACAACCTACTGATCTGATCATCTTGCGCTGACTGACGTGTGCATGCATGCGCTGTGCTCTGCAGCGGTCGAGCTCGGACGGCGGCGAGCCGGTGGGCGAGGGGGGGAAGCAGCAGCATGAGGTGCGGAGCGTGCAGTGCGAGTGCTGCGGGATGGCGGAGGAGTGCACGCCGACGTACATCGGGCGCGTGCGGGAGCACTTCCGCGGCAAGTGGGTGTGCGGGCTGTGCTCGGAGGCCGTCAAGGAGCGGCAGAAGCGCGAGCCGGCGCTCACCGTGGGCGCCGCCGTGGAGGCGCACGCCGAGCTGTGCGAGCGGTTCAACTCCACCGTCCGGCTCAACCCCAAGCTGTCCCTCGCCAGCTCCATGCGCGACATCGCGCGCAAGAGCAGCCAGCACCGCGCCACCACCGCGCTGCCGCTCCCCACCGCCTGCGGCGCCGACCGCAAGATGGGCCGCACCACCAGCTGCGCGCTGCCGTACGTCTGACGATTATCGATCGACGGTCTCATCCTGAGACCAACAAATTAACACTAATACGCGCGCATGTATTAGCTCACCACTCACTGCGGTAGTATACTGATATGTATGTACGTACAGTTATGCATGTACGTAGTAGATTGATCTTGCATGTCTTTGAGATGGTATTTATACATGCTATATGTAGGCGTATGCTATTTGCTAGCTGGACGGTCGTGACTATTATCCATGCATCCTGCCGGTAGAATATGTCATCAGATTAGTAGTGTACTAATTGGTCTATTGGATAGTACGTGCGTAATTACTGCTGTATAGGGAAATTAAGTTCTTGGTCATGTGTTGTGCACTATATATATATATATATATATATATATATATATATATATATATATATATATATATATATATATATATATATATATATATATATATATATATATGTATGTATGTATGTATGTATGTATGTATCTTCTATGGCTGTGTGTATATATGTATCTTCTTCTATGGCTGTACGTATATGTCGTACGTTTAATTAGATCATATGGTTCATGTATGCGTGATGTAACCGCGACCTACCTTGCGCATGGACGGGTTACCAGCTTTTTATTTGCTAGTGCTCCTTTTGGTAAAGCACGTGTGTTTCCCCAACAGCAGGTATGCAGTATATGGCATGTTCAGATACTGGAGAAATTAAATGGCTAGCTCTGCTATTGAGCGCTGCTCTAAGTCATTATCCCAGGCTGTTATGGTTGGTGTGACCTTGATTAGAGAAATTGTTTGGGCCTCGATCGCGTCTTGTTGGAACAAAGGCTGTTATTTACGTACGCGGCTCCATCCGATGGGTTTGCGTATCCAAAATCCGGCACTGTATAAGCCCCAAACCTAACGAACCCCAAACATGATGCCTGGCCCAAAGTACCAATTAATCTTGCATCTGGGGTCCAGAGGACGATCGATGCGGCCCAAAGTACCAATTAAGCTTCAGGCACCTCCAAAACAGCATCCTTGCGCGCGATTGCTGTTCATGTAACGAGGCTTAATTTCCGCTGATCTTGTTTGTACTGAGACGGCAGTTTTGACGGTGTAATCATGAGTTTTATATGATGCAATCGCAACGTCTCGCTTATTTGGCTAAGAACCGATCTTTTGTTTTGTAGAACGAACTAGCGGAAACAGATTGTAATAATCCAGCCTAACCTAGGTTGAGTGGGACTTACGACTTGATCGCGCTAGCTGAGGAACAGGGCTGGTCAAGCCACCATGCTAGCAAAACCCTAGTTATCTATTCGTTGCTTTCATGCATTGCTTCGTGCGCTCGATCATTCCGTGTTAGCTAGTTATAGAACTGGAACCTGAATATCCTTTAAGAGACCTTTCCTCTAGGCAACAATTGCATCGTGCATTGCATCAGCCTTTTTCTAGAGGAATCAAGTTTTGGAAAAATATTTCTAAAGAAAAATGTCTGTGCACTCCTGGAGTACACATATTTTTTTGTAGGAGGCAAATGTTTTGGTTTAAGAAAAATCATAAGTGTAGATAATTTTCAAAATAACATATTCCCTGGATTCCTGCTGACTGCTAGAACTGCACCGACCAGTGGAGCAAAATTTTAGCAGAGAGAGCATTCCAAGCAAATAGGAAAAATATTTTAGTTTTCATAAATAATTTCAGAAATCAGTTTTTTATATAAAAAGTCCAGCATTCGGCCACTTTGCAAAAAGACCCTAATACTCTGGAAATTTTACAAAATGGTCCTTTATCCATTTTAAAAACCGAAAAGAGCAAAGTAGGGGGCTCCATGAATTTTTTTTTAGAATTAAAATAATCAAAATCAGCTTTGGGGAACTCCAATGAAATTTCAAAAATGTCCTCTGACCATACAATTTTTACCAAAATGTCATAGGAAGTGTTTTTACCATTTTACCCTATATGCAAGGTGTCTGATGAGGTGTCCGTTGAGGTGGCAAGGGCACAATAAAACCAGGATTTCCATTTCACAAAGTTAATTAAAATTATTTTTAAGTTTCCAAAAGAAGGAGCTCATAAGTAGTGCAGTATAACATATAATTTAGCCGGTTAGGCTTTTGCCATTTTGGGCAGCAGGGTGAGCACATCCCTGTTTCTTCTCATTCTTTCTTCTTTATTGAACATGGCTAATGTTTTGCATGTTTCGGCCATTTAAAGGGGAGAAGGGATAGAATAACGAAGGGAAAGTGAACCCAGCATTTAGTCAAGCATAAGCACCAGCATCTCAATTCATCTCTAGCATCAGTCAACATCCTAGCATCTCATTTTTCTCATCAAAATCAAGGGAGGCTTAAACATCATTCTTGAGTGAAGTACAGATTAAAATAAAGTTGCCATGCTTGATCTCTATTGTGGAAAATGCTTGTTGCATGAGTGAGCTGTCATGAATCAAACGAGTATGTGTAAGTTGCTCTCAGATTTCCTTTATCATTACTGAGATATTGTTATGGATCTTTGCATAGTATCTTGTTCTTATCAGTCTTTACCATGAATTCATTTACCAAGAATATACTACTGTCAATCTGAAAAATAAATAGTATGCATAGAATCTCTAATTTCAGTTCTTTCAATAGTACTTAATGATTGGTTCATACATGTGAGCTTAATGATTAGTTCATATATGCGAGAACAAGGACATGCTAGAATAGGTAGCAATTGCATAGCAAAGCTCAGATTAATATTTTTATCCATCATTGCTAAGCCAGCTAACATAATCCATGTCGTTGTTTGTTCATTTGCATCCAGTCTTATCATATGAAATTAAGGACACTAGCATGATAGTGTCGGCTGTCAAGCCAAATCTTGCAAAATGTGATGCAAGTATGTTAGCATATATCCATCCATGTTTCTAGGCATCAATTATCCAACATGCAGGCATCAATTCAGACCTTCATCATTCACCCACGTATCATTCAAGAATCGGCCAAATAGGATTTAGGAGCTAGAGGTAGGTAGAAGACCAAACCTGAAGAGTAGGTGGTCGGCCGGAGTTGCTGTGGTGACGAGCACCACACCATCTCACGTTCGACAACGGTCACCTGCAAGTGGAGTGGCGGCGTGGAGGATTGGACGAGGGTCTGCCCAGATCCAAATTCACCAAGGTAGGAGCCAGGGGAGAAGCAGAGCACCGAAGGCGCGGGGTATCCGGCAAGTATAATTGGATAGTTATAGCATATAATTGTTGGCTTTGTTATGGTTGAACTTGTTGAGTACCATTTGTACTCGTCCCTATATTATAATTTCCTTTATTAGACTTTGGAGAGTGATCTTTGAGAGTTTCGTTGCCGAGGAGCAAGACGGAGGTGATCCATAGTGGCACATGGAAGAAGCTCGAGAGGATCATGACTTCGATTGGTGGCGAAGATGAAACTTGAGAGTCATGAAGTTGAAGTAGCTTTTGTCTCCCTATGTGGCGAGTATAGGCATGAACTCGATGTTTGACATTATGTATCCCAAGAACCTTATGTTTAAAACTACGTTCTAGCGTAGTATATCTTTGGGATTACTGCTATTACTTCTCTGTGATACTTTGATGTGCACATGTCTGGTAAAGTTGTACTTTATCTGATACGGATACGGTGCCAATGGAGTAACCAGTGTGGGTTGTCACACGGATACGGTGCCAATGGAGTGACCAGTCCATGTAATCAACCCTGCAATATCCTATGCGTGCTTAGCCACCGCCCCAGGCAGCCAGGCTTGTATGCATGCTCAAGGGCGATGAGTTCGTGCTGCAAGAGGCCCTAACCTGAGACCGGACGGGCCAGGCTACGCCGCATAGCTGGGCTCAAACAGAATAATTGGGCCGGAAATAGGGGATCGAATTTTGTTCACTTCATTAAACTGACTCGAATTTTTTTATCATAAAAAATAATAAATAAACTGCCTCGAAAATTTTAGGATTAGATAAAAAACGTAGGATTTATTTCAAATTTAAATAAATTTTATAAAATGCCAAAGCAATTCCCCTCGTTAATACATCCCTTAAGAAGTTAAACGAAGATCACCAAGGGCCCTTTTGTTCCTGGTTAAGAAGCCAAAACATCTCCGGGCCAGAAAATCAGAGGGTCACTAAACCTGGTCAATTTGACCTTTTTAGCTTAGGGTTAGACTAACCTAATAGCATGGTACGTGGAATAAGCTAACCCCCTCAAAAGTATCTCGTGTGCCTCTTTTCCTACTATGTCAGTATGTGGAACTCCCTAATAAAGCTAAACAATATTTTGTATTAATTAAGTAGATTTGTTTTGCCAAACAAAGATCTAAGTTAGGCCAACCTAGTTAGGTTAGGCCTAATTATTTTGGTTCCCAAATAAGCCATGCCAAAATCTCCGGTTGATTACTACAATCAGCACCATAACGACCACCAGACACATTTCTGGGCCTCGAACGAGTCTTAAATGCCACCAAAAAAAATATCTAGCTCAAGTGTTCAACCTCTCGAGTCGATCAAAATTGATGAAGACGTATTGTACGTACATGCTTGGAGAGAGAAGAATCCCTACTTCGTTCGTAGAGAGTTCGTTGAATAGAACTTTCTCTTTCTGTCTTTTTTAAAAAAGCTTTTCCGCACGAATTAACTTACCTGCACACTTGAGGCCCGATTACAACAATGGTAAGCTTATCGCATTTATTTAAAATTTTAGGTAACACTTTTGATGGGCCGGGTTTGAACACATATATACGCCTGATTAATATTGTTAACAGGTGCATGGGAACACCATGGGAAAAAAGTTAAGTATACACTAAACACCATGGGAACAGGTGCTGTTGGTCATTAGCTGTTTGTTTGAGCTGGACAGAGCCTGTGTATAGGCCCTGTTCTTTTCGAACTTCAAAAATTGTTTTTGACTTTTCTGATGAATCAGCTTTTAAAGCAGTATTTTTTCAAGATAAGGTCTACTAGTTAATTATAGTACATACTTTACTGACTTCATTTATATTGGCAAAAACCGCATGTGAGTTTCTGTTGCTCTGTAATCTCTCATACAAATAACCTAAAAGTCACAAAGCCACAGCCAAAAACCATAAACCGCAGTCAAAAAGAACAGGCAAATAAACTGGTGGGTGTCATTAAATTTGGACAGTGATATGAAACTAGCAGCTAGCTAGCAGCTACTGCTTACGGACTTCTCCCTTATAAAACTGTAGTGCATAAAACCTTTGAATTAATGAACAGTGACTTGACTAGTCCAGCTGGTAAGTCCACTTGTTTGTGTCATAATTCATGGGAGGGGGAGACATATTTTACCTTCTTTTTAGTAAAATTTCTCACAGCTCAATCGATTGACGCAATTCAACTTCGATACACTATTACTACTATGTTTGCCATGCACAATTCATGCATTTTCTATTGTTATGTTGATTATCTTCAATGTTAAGATTCCATTTTAGCGCTATAGTTTCCCAAGCGTTCATGGTGCTGTTTTTTTAGATATGAATACGGCATCGATTCATCATGATGATCCTGGCCGTATGGGCTAATGACACTAGTTAATGAAAACTTCAGGTGCCCTTTTCTTCGTATTCCTATCGATGGGCCCTTTTCTAGCCATTTCTTCAATTTCCATCCATCTACGCTCTAACACTCGAAAAGATCCTAATTGTCTAAACCTAATTTAAGCTAGATGACGAAATCAACGATTGCCTCCGTATTTTCTTGATTTCTTTCAGCTAACATCTATGATCTTTTTACAAAAAAACAATTACTACGTAAAATAGCAATCAGATTTTAGGACGTTGGATGGTGATCCAACGCTAGATCTTTTTTGGAGGAGGTGCTTATATGAGATTTTTTTTTGAAGGGGTGCTTATATGAGTGGATCCGTTGGATAGAGATCCAACGCTCCCAGATCATCTGACTGTTTTTGCCTTCAAAAACAGTCAAATGTTCTATAGCACTTCTCAATAAACAAAGTAAAAGAGAATCTATTTTTTTATATAAAGTATAGAAACACTACTCTCGTGAAACCGTTTTTTCATACATATGTTAAATGGAACAATGAAAAAAATCAAGTGGTTCCTCAAAACAAATTTCTGATGTGCTCTATATCATCCCCATATGCTAAATGGAGTCCTTGGCTCTCACAAAAAGTCCCTAGAAAAATATACGTACGGTCCTCGTTTATTTACGTCAGTCCCGTGGTTTTTATTTACGTCTGTGTCCTCGCTTTTTCAAAAACCCTTTAGAAAATATTTACAGATGCTCGAGGCTAGTATAATCAACCGTAGGAGGTATTAATGTCCAGTGATCTAGCCATCTCACCACTCTCCTTTAAATACCCTGTATCCTTTCCTCCCTAAGCTCCAATCCTGTCACAAACACGGGCTAGTAGAGTAGTACTAGTCCTAATAACAAGGCCAAAAACACCGGATTTTTCCAAAACGAGAAAGGAGACAAGATAGCCGAGAGATGAGCAGTGACCAGGCGCCAATGGAATCGGGAAGTGGCCCCCATCACGAGCAGATCCCGGCAGAGAGCGCCAAGAAGCTGTGGCGCGTGATGCGCGCCGTCTACCTCGTCCTCGTCAAGGGCCTCGGCAAGCACCAGCCCAAGCTCGCCGCACTAGGGGTCCACCTGCACCAGCTGCTGTCCAAGCGCCACCACCACGACGGCCACCACGGCCTCGTCGCCGCCGTGCGGGAGCACCCGGCGCTGGCGTACCTGTCGACAACGCTCTCCTGCCGGTCCATGGACCCGGCTGCGGCTGTGGTGCACCCGTACCCGCGCGCCGGCGCGACGGGCGGCGCCTCCGGCCTCTCCTCGCTGTCGTGCCGGTCCATGGACCCCGCCGCCGCCGTGTACCAGTACCAGTACCGCCCCCGCGAGGTCGAGTTCAGCTGCAGCAGCACGCCGCTGCACAAGCGCCGCCGCACGCAGCGCCGCCTGCGCCTGCAGCACGGCGCCGGGGGGCACGACCGTCCGGCGGCGGCGGAGTACGGCTCGGCCGCGGCGGTGACG
This sequence comes from Bonia amplexicaulis, assembly GCA_036346245.1. Lineage (NCBI taxonomy): Eukaryota > Viridiplantae > Streptophyta > Magnoliopsida > Poales > Poaceae > Bonia > Bonia amplexicaulis. The sequence continues at coordinate 13,025,949 of CM070749.1, forward strand.
AGGCTGTTCGAGCTGATGGACGTCAAGGAGGCGGCCGAGGCGACGGACGGCGAGGAGGACGGCGACCTGGGGAGCGCGGTGCCGTGGGCGCCGGCGGCCGGGCCCGCGCCGCGGCAGGTGCGTATCACGGACTCGCCGTTCCCGGCGAGGGAGGAGGACGAGGAGGAGGGGAGGGGCGTGGTGGACCGGCGCGCCGACGAGTTCATCGTGTGGTTCTACGAGCAGCTGCGCACGCAGCAGCAGCGCGCCGCCGCGAGAGATCGCAGCACCTACTACTGGGTTAGATAGACACGATCGTGCAGAAATGCAGAATACGGCTTCGATCTAGTCTTGTGAATGGTTCATGCATGCATGGATTATTGGATAGTACATAGATAAAGATCGACGTGAGCATCCTTTAATTATAAGTTCTTGATATATGATCGAGTTCGCATATTCGATTTTGTTATTTCGAGCAAACAATATCTGAGCTTGTTTCTCTCTCTATCTATCTCCCTCTTTTTTGTGTTCTTTTCAAGCTTGGTTGTTTCAAATTACATGTTCATAGTTGAGGGATAAATTTGTGGTGAAATAATCGAGTAGAGTTGTACATATTTAGATGTGTCCGATGATGAGCTAGCTAGGGCTTGCTGTGTGAAGCGTTGCTGGGGAGCCGGATGCTGAGGTAATACTAGTGAATTAACTGTAGAAGAGAATTGAATTTGTGATCGTCAAGTCAATTGTCACCTATACTAGCCAGTGAGATCTTCGTAATTCTAGGTTTTATATGGTGCGAGCCCGTAGGACGGAGGATATTACATTAGCCGAGTTGCTACGGCCAGTTTTGAACTGAATTTGTGTCAGACCTCGAAAACCTAGACGGAAAATGAGAAGAAAGGCAGTGCAACTAGATGGCACGTTTGATGTGCACTTATCAGGCTAGCTATCATTATGCACATATCCTTTCCTATTTTTTAGATTGTAGTTGGTCTTGGCCCGCTCTACCTGGTTTATGATTTAAGTCTCTGACGGTGGTTTTTATGTTATGATTGAAATTACACTGTAACAGCTGTTAGTTTTTTTTTCTAAAAAAGTAAATAGAAAAAATAGAAAAAACGTTATATTACCACTAACAATGCAAAGGAATAAGAGAAAAAAATGGGGCAAAAAACCTAAAAAGCCAAAATAAACCAAATTTAAAAATTAACGTGTTTCAAGTGGTTTCTGGCTTAAATAAACCAAAAACCAAAATAAATCAGAAGCTAAAGCCGTTTGGAGCGGACTCCAAGGGAAAATTAACTTTTGTTAGGGAAAAGCATACAATTTTCTCAACATCTGAAATCCTTGAGTATTCTAGCCCCACTACAAAAATAAATATGTTGTTTCGTCCAAAAGATCAGATAGAATTAAATCCTCTTTCAAACTATTCATTAGCATGTGAGGGAGGACACTTGTCATATTTCGTCGAAAGAAAGTCATTGTCTTGGTATTTTGGATCTACCTTTTCCAACCGTTCTACAAGTATATATTGTTGTTTATGTTGCTTTATTGTAACAAGTATGGGTAGCTTTCTCTGTTTCACTTTCATTGCGACAGGGTGAAAGTTCACGGCCTATAGTCCGTGCGTTATTAGTTTGCTCGTTCTTAAAGAAATGAAGGAATTGACAGCTGCTTTGAATTACATCTGCTTAATTTTCACAATTTCAATGGAGCTGCTGGTTTTGCTTTCAAGAAATTGCTGGGAAACATCTTTTTTGCTTTTTGAATGAAATTTCAGTGAAACATCTCTCATTTGAAACTGCAGAGGAACTGATATGATGATATCTCAGTGTTAATCTTTACTGAGGTAGGTTTGATTTTCACATTAGTATATCACAACTTTTGTTCAAATTGAGTTAGAATGCATTCTGTTTGTATATTGGTCAGTGCTTCTTGATTACCTGAACATAAGTAATTTTAACTTACAATTCCTACAACTTCAGAAGCAGCTAAATGCACATCAAAACCATTGCTTCGAAAACAGACACACAGTTCCATGTCCGGTTTCTCAATGTGTGTAGATATGGACGACTTCCAACTCGATAACAAGTTTTCCTTTTTTTTGTTTTTAAATCGATCAGTATTCATAAGTTATCATGAAGCAGACAATTTAACTATGATTGTTCTCCCAGACCTACAGTTTCACCAGCACAAGCAAACGGCAGGTGCCCTTTTCTTCAGCCAGGACCACAGAGGAAAACCATCCATTGCCTCGCATTCAATCGCTGGCCATTCAGTGTTACGCATCGACGAATCAGCCACACATGGCGATGCGAACGAATTATTTTTTTGACTGATCATTGTTAATTATTATCATTCCTCTGAAGGCCGGAAGATTCTACATGTATACGTTCTCCATGATGGGGAGCGAGTCTCCACCGTATGCGAACAAGTCATCGACTGCCCAGGTCATGACAGGTCCCCCCCCGGAGAAATATCAAACACATGATTAGCCTAAGCAGTTGCTTTTCGTGTGAATTTCTCATAACACAAAGAACACCTAAACGAACGGTAGATGCCGTTCTTTTTGACTACAGCCGGTGTCTTTTAGTTCTAATGTGAGCATTTGTACGAATAAACCGAATACCGATAAACTGGCTCTAAAAGACTATTCCGATAAACTGTTTTAAAAAAACCGATGAAAAAACTATCTAGTTATTTGTTTAGGAAAAATAAGCTAAATAAACTATAATCTGAAAAGAAGGGCGTAGTCAACTGTGGTTCTGTGGCGTGTCGGATACTAGTGTGGCGAGAAAATCTGACGACTTATACGACCATATTGAATTCGCAGTGCGATCCCCTCCACGAATCGGGGCGTGGCACCTAACCTTGCCCTCCCTGGATTGCTCTCTCACCGCGCAATAATGCACGGCGCGATTCACACAGGCGGGCAGGCCGGCGCGCGTCCAATTCATTCGCCCCCTTTCTTGCAGGAGTTGGACGTGAATTGATGAGCGGAAAGGGATCGGGGCGGCGAGAAGAGGAGCAGGGCAACCACCGCTGCAATGATGCGCGGCCGAGCCCGGTGGCTTCGAGGTGGCGGGATTGGAGGGTTTCACCTTGCGCATCCGTGGCTTTCAGGTTGCCGTCCGCGACGCCCCGGCGCACGACGTCACGTGCCGGCTTCGGAGGGGAAAGCGAAGAACCGTGGGGCTTTTCGGACCGAGCTAATGCGTGTTCGCGTGATAATGTTAGATCAAGAGGAACTCAAGATATTTAGGCCGCATTTGAAACAAGGGGATTTCCTAGCAAACATTCACGCTCGTTGCACATGGGTTTTCTTGCAAAATTTCTGTAAGAATTAATCTTGCGTTTTGAACAGGGCTTTGAATGTTTTTTTAAAAAAGATTTCTGTGGCTTTTACGTTTAGCGATTGGTCTTAACCACTCAAAACTCGATTCAACTCTCAAAGTTACGATATTTGCCTCGGATGTCCGATCTCCAAAGGCTGGTTCTGTACATTTCTTTTCCGTCTTCAGTTTCTGCTCGTCTACAAGTTTCCGCTTTCGACAGCCGCCTACGCTTAGCTTCTCCCCGTCTCCATGATGTGCTAACGGCACAGTCCGAGCCGTCTCCCATCCAAAACAAGTCTGAACAACCGTTACCGCTCTATTCTTCCGGCCGGTCAGAATGGCAGTTCGTGCACGAGCCTTCGGACCGGTAGCTACGAGCTACGCGCGAAGCAAAGCTCCCAACGGCCTGCCCTGACGCCTTTCAGGCCTTCAGGCTTCAGCTCACGTCCGCTGCGACGACTCGATGGAGGCAACAACGTTCTGCTCTATCACCCTCCTCACGTTCTGCTCTCTCGGTCTGTCACTCTGGCCACATTCGCTCAAGATCATATCTATCATCGACGACAAATACACTGCGGTTACAGTGTTATAACTTGCATTAATCTTTGCACTGATGGACAGCGTCCGTGCCGTTGATGCTGGGTTACTACGGCTCGGTGGAGCTGGTCGTCAGCCCGGGTTGCTCGCGGCTCGTGCAGGCGAGCTCGTTCTTTGTGCAGGACATTAAGGTGAGCATCTGTGATTTCTGAATGGGGTAGGCAGGAAGCGCTTGCGTGTTTTTTGCTGTACGTTGAGCGTGCACTTTCAGGTGAGGATGGGGGAAGGGTCACAATGGAATGACGGCCTCGTGCTCTATGGGCTGGCCGGTGCTCCGCCTCTCGACGTGCCGGCCGCGTGGTCGGAGGCTCGCCGCGTCGTCGTGCCTGCCAATTCTCACAGGGTAGTGTTGCGTTATCATTCGTTTCTGAATTCATGGTGTGACGCACCTGTCATGTCAGTTACTTTCGGGCAGTGTAACTATCTCAGCGTCAGTTCTCGTTGTTTCGAATGTTATATGCTTTGGTCAGAAGTTCAGATTACAAGCATTGGTGCCCGAACAGCCTGTGAATTAGTTGCCATCCAATTCTGATGTCTTTTTAGTATGTGTAATTTTTTGGTGCATATGCTCTGAGTTCTGGTGTGTTTAAATACTACATTGTATCGTGCAGGAATGTGTATATTTCCTTAACAGAGGGAGTCAAATAGAAGTCGCTTACAGTGTCAAGCCTGAAACTGAATTGCCTCGTCCACTCTGCATAGCCATTGCGCAAGGTAAGAAAGGTTAATAACATACCAAAGATAAGGATATCAAGCTCCTAGTACTGCATTTCTCATATCTGCAACAAGTTATAGCATATACTACTCTCAGATGAATCAGCAGATGAGAATAGTCAGACACTAGCGAAATAATGACTTGACTGCACTCGACAAAAAAAAAAAGATCAATGATATCCGAAGCAGAATTCATCGTTTCAATTCTGTTAAATCATATAAGGGTACGGATGTACAATTACAGTACTACTACCACTCATCTGCTGAGATTTTGAGTTTGCAACGTGCTATATCAGGTTTCAGTTCATTTGCTTTAAAAATCTCGTTGCATGCTGGTGCTCCATTACGTAGGTAAGGAAAGCTTTACGCCATGGACTGGGAAGCCATCAGTACATAACACCACATTATTATGGCACTTGATGAACGGTAAGAACTGTCCCAATGGTTAAGAACCTGTTGCAATACCCTGCAACGTTCCAAATCCTAATGCTATCAGACTGTCTAATCACAGGAACTGGAACAATTAAGCAGACTATCAATTTCTCTTACGAGTACTACATTGCCGTGCGCAACTTAAACGATCAGGATACAGCGGTGAAGTAGCCATGTTATGTGTGATGTTAACTTCCAAAATCTTGTGCAATAGCATTAGCCTTTCTTCATTGGTTTCATTTGGCAGGTGCGGCTGGATTTCAGAATCAGGGCCATGTTCTACAACACCACAGGAGCAGATTATATATGCTCACCGGGCCACGCTCTTTGCACGTACAGATTACCATTGCTAGGACAAAATGTTGCAGTTCTGTCGTCTGCCCTCAAAGAGGTGACAATAAACGCTGACTTGTAATCTTCAACTTCATTCATATTCATTTTTATATATAATCTAAACACCATGTTCAGTTTTGTTGCACGCACTGTTCTAATACATAATCTTTCAGAGACTGAATTCTGATGACGAACAATATGTGAAACTGTCATACGAACCTCGCTGGATAGTGTACGTTGTCGGATCAGGTATGTACTAGCTCAGTTCAAACATCATTAAAATGGTCAGGTATTCTACGATCGCCAACTAAATCCTTCATACGTTCGTAGCCATCTTGGCAGTTGCCCTGCTGCTCCTGTACGAGATACTGAGCACGCTGCTCGGCCTCTGCAATGGAGGTAGTCCCAGCGACGCAGATCAGAGAACCTCATTGCTGACGAGCAAAGAAGAAGAAGACGCGAGCTTGGGCTCGTCTTACGACTCTCTGTCCCACGACGGCGAAGACGACGACGTGGAGGAAAGGGACGAGGCCGACCGGCACCTCTGCGTGCTTTGCTGCGACGCCCGGAAGGACTGCTTCTTCCTCCCCTGCGGGCATTCCGTCACCTGCCACTCGTGCGGCACGAGGTAAGCGTTCGAACTTTGAAGTGTTCACATGCGTGCAAAGAAATTATTGCTTCATGGATGGAGGATAATAGGTGTGTACAACGGGAACCGATGTTGCTGTCGTGTTGCAGGATTGTAGAGGAAGATGGTAGCTGCCCGTTCTGCCGAAGAAAGCTGAAGAAAGTGAGAAGAATCTTCGCCGTCTGAGTGTCTGACGACCGGCTTCTCTTGAGATTGCTCTACCTTCTTTTTCTCTACGGACTCTAGTGATTGCCGGGGTATGAACTGTCTCCTGCACCCCGGTGTTGAATGGGCAGTTATTCGGACCACATGTGAAGGTTTCGAAGTTTGTACTCGTACGTACTTGCCATTTCCATGTCAGTTTCTATAAAAAACGGCGGGCGATCACCCGTCCGCGGGTCGCGTGGCACTGGGCTCGGCATGGTGGCGCTGGCGTAGGTCCCCGTGGGTGAATCACTGGATCGGGAAAGGTAACGAGTACGCCGCGTGAATAATTTTATTTTTGATTTTTTTGTTTTTTGTCTAATAATAATTAAAATATTTATTCAAGTGGTTAGGAGAGTTATCAAATTCAGATTATATCAACTAAGCTTAATAAAACAAAAGTTAGACATAAACCGATAAAATCGGCAACTTTCAACACATGGTCGGTTAGAATGTCATGGATGCCCTAGTTTGACCCCCACGACTGGTGTGACCACAGGGACAACGGTGGTATGACCACTGAGGCCGGTCTGATTGGTCTCCTGTTTCTATATTAAAAACCTCTCAAGTCAAAACTCAAATATTAAGAACTTATTTAAATCTCATCTAAACACTTTCAAATTTTGTATGAGACTTATTCATAACAATAGAAATCTAGAACAATCAAGAATCATAAGGTTCTTGGACTCAGGTTCACTAAATTAAAAGAGAAGAAGATCTAGGACTTTAAGAACACCAAAACCTTAAAACTTAAATTACTTATTGCTCATGGAGATCTAAGGCATGAGATTTTCCAGATCTACTCTCAGATGTTATAGCAAAGAAATCAAGGCAAAGATTTGGGCAAAAACCACCCAGATCATGATTTCCAATTTCTTTTTAAGAATATGAAAAACCAAATAAAGAACAAGTGATACACCAATAACATATCAAATGATTTGATCTGTTACCAATAGAGTGGGTGATTCACGAGTACATGGATGGTTACAAAGTGCTCATAAAGCATCACCCTCACACACAAGATTTCCCACATAGTTGAGTACATGTATAGTTATAAAGTGCTCATAAAACATCACCCTCACATACAAGATTTCTTGCATAGAGAGAGAAGAAACTACTCAAGATTTAGACACTCTCTGTCTCTCTCACAATCTCAACCCTAGCTCTCCCGTCTCTTCACTCATGTAACTAGCATCACTTAGTAAGTCTCAACCCGCTAAGTAATTGGGGAAACCCATCAATTCCACTAACATGGGTTTTACACACTTATGAATGCGTCTTAAAACGTTTACATGACTCAACTCGCTAAACTATTATCGATTGATCCACTTAGAAATTCCGACTGTCCTTGATCTAAACCACTTCTCCTTTGTGCCTCCCGCGCCACGGTTTTGATCAAAGCACTAACTTATTATTTGGCTAACTACCAAAATACCCCGGACGAAGCTTCCGGTCAACTTCCCTTTACTCCATCTTCACCTTCAACTCAAAGCTTCTTATCATATATACTTTGACACGTAATCTGTAGTACTCAATGATTAGCCGTCATGTTTTCACACATTTAGTCATTCCCAAATTGTCTCTACATGTATCGATCTTGTCATTCGACGTACCATATGCACCAACTCGTCTCTTCACGATACTTGTCTTCTCTGTGCTTCTTGCTTGAGCCACATAACTTTACCCGGACTTACCTAACCGCACAGACCTCAACTCTCCCGTCTAGTCCTGGCCATTTGTCATTGATCATTAACGTTATCTAAGCCACTTGCACACCTAAAGGTCAAGCAACCATCTCGAGTACAAGTTCCATGCATTTAACTCACGTTAGTCATAACAATGCATTATGCTACACAACACAATACAACCAATAACACACAAGCCATGCACACACTCAAACCAGCTTAGCTCAACTCAAGTCACGCTCTGAACCTTCAAGAACAGTCTGACCACTAGCTCAACGTTGGTTTGATCACCATGGTTAGGTCAGTCTAACTGCTTAAAAGCATCAGAAAGTGTTCTATCTAGAATTTTGATTAAGCTCTATTTTCTATTTTCAGTAGCACCTAGTGTAAATACATCCCGAAAAAGTCTATACAAGTGTTTGGTGTGTAATTTTTAAAAGCCTTAGCTCATAAGGCTAATATGACCGTTTGCACTATGACAGTCAAATCACCTTCTCCACGACGATCAGAACGTCTAAAATTTGACAGCATAATATAAAATCTGAATTTTCTTAGATTTCTATAAATTTCAATTTTCACTCGACTAAAGTATTAATTGTTAATCGTAAACATGTTATAGACCTTCACGCTTAGTCCCTCGGTACTACTAACGTGCAGCCGCGGCTCGTGCAGCGTGGTGGGCGAAGGCCTCTCGGTTCTCGGTGCGGAACCACACCGCGCGAGGAAGCGACAGCACGGGCTGCGAAGCCACCGACACGCGCACAGCGGTTATCTCTTGGACTGGGAAGGAAGACAACTTGCACGCAGGCGGAGCGCCGGCTCGCTTGACGCATGGCGAATTGGGGGGTCGCGGGCGGCATGGGCAACTCTTGGTCGCCGCATGGGTGGCTGTGGATTGGTCGAGTTCCGGATTTGGCAAAAAGGCGGGCGATGGACATGCAGGGTTGAGCCTTGAGCGGCGCAAGACCAAAAAGAAAAAAATGTGACAAACGCCCACCATGGGGCTCGAGCCCACGAGCACAAGGCCGCAAGGCTGCTCTACGGCCGAGCTAGATGGGCCATCTAAGAGTGCAAATTTTTTTTGTCTCCCTCAATTTGGAGGCTAGCTTGAGATACCATACGCACTGTTTACTTCGAACGGTGAAATGTTGATTACTCCGATAGTCTCCTATCGGATGGGCTACCACTCGACGGGACTTCACCTTAGCTCCTCGGACGTCATAGCCATGTCCCCGAAGAGTAGCTTGAACGGGGTGAAGTCCGTTGGCTACGAGGCCATGGTGTGGTTGGGCCAGAGGACCTTTGGCAATTCTTCTGGCCACTTCCCTTTGAGGAGGCCGACCAAACGCTTCTTGATGCTGTCAGAAGTTGTACCATTGGCGCGCTCGATGGCCCCGTTGGACTGCAGGTGCCCTACAGAAACGTAGCACACTTTGACGCCCATGCGCTCACATAACTCCCGAAACGCCTCTACATCAAAATGTAGACCATTGTCCACCATAATCTCCTTGGGAATTCTGAAGCGGTATATGATGTTCTACCATAGAAACTTCTGCGCCACCACGGAGGTGACTTTGGCGAGGGGTACCGTCTCGGCCCACTTGGAGAAGTAGTCATATGCGTCGATGACGAACCGACAATCCCCGGTGAAGCGGGGTAATGGGCCAATGATATCAATCCCTCAGCGAGCCAGCGACCATACCGGTGTGATTGGCTGGAAGGTACTGAGAGGGGCATGGGAGAACCTCCCCATCCATTAGAATCCTTGGCATCGTCGAACTAGCTCCTTTGCATTTGCTGCTGCTGTCGGCCAATAGAACCCTTGACGGAAGGCCTTTCCGACGAGGGCCCTTGGGTCGCAAGAGGCAGCGGAGGAGCGGGGCACAGACACCACGCTTGTAGAGTATGCCTTCTACCAGCTCGAAGGCCCTTCTTCAGTGCATCATCCTCCGCAGCTTGTATGGGTTGTCTATCTCGTCACTCCCCTGGAGGAAAGCAATGATGGGCTGCCTCCAATCATCTTGCTTCCCAACGTGTAGCACACAAGAGGTCTGTGGCTGCTCTTGTGGCATCACTGTGGAAGCTAGGAGAGAGTAGACCACAATAGGGATACCCGGAGCCTTAAGATGTCATGGGAAAGGTGTAAAAAGATGCTTGTATAAGATATAGGTGTTCTACCAGAAAAATGAGTAGCCGTCTCCTACCTGGTCCTACATTTACAGGGATGAACATGTCATTTCCCCGGCTTAGAGTTATATGAATACCCTATCTGGGTCTATACATGAGGGGTGAATATGGCATCTCCTTAGCTTGCAGCTCTTGCTAGGCCGGCCGAGTGGCTTATTGGCGCGATGGGCCTACTAGGCCAAGGAGAGGGCTGCTCCCCAACAACAACAATTACACAATCACCTATTGCAATTTTAAACAAAGACAACAATGGCATCTAACTTATTATAATGTACGTGTAACTAAGGAAGTCTATCGTACCCAGTAATATAGGACATATACTGCCATGCTAACACTTCATGCATGATTAGTACATAAAAATGACAGTCATTAACATAGCACTTCTGGAGTTATGGTCGCACCTGATTCATCACAATGTCGTGATAATGTCTCATGGTCTTTGTATGGATGCACGTGGTAATTGCTCGCTACTTCCGGCTGATTAAAAACGATAATCATTACCCAAGTTTTGAGACCATGCTCGATTTTTTTATATAGTTTTTGCAAAATTTAAGTGAATGGTTCTCTATGGGAAGCTATGTCATCTCGGGAAGTTTCACACACTTCCTCTCAGATGCATTGAACAGCATATCAAAGATAGAGGACCAGGCTCCGCATGTATTAACCTCTGGTGAGTGGTGGATAGACAAAGAATATTGCATGATCTGCAACAGCTTCTCACGAGTATGCATTTCAACGCTCTATAGAGCTCCAGTAACTTCCCTAGTTGAATTACTAGTGACTCCAAAGTCCAAACATCGCCACAGTAGAAGCACATAGACCGCATGTACAGTCCCTACTTGACGATGCATACAGCACGCTTCTAGCGGGAACCCAACCAAAGCTAGCTCAACAAAATCCATTACTTGGAAAACATAAACAAAAATACAAGTTGAGCAATCTTTATCACAGTAGTACTGGGGCAATGCATGTCGTGTGGATACCCTACCTCTGTTTAGATATTTTGATTCCTTGGCTCATGTGATGGCACACGGCAACCCATCCCCCCTAGCGACATCCAAACTGGGGCAAAGCTGCAGTGATGCCTACACAAGTGGGGGACTGGCAGACATGATTCTCGGATAGGAGCCTCCGCAGCCAGTATGGTCCCCGATTTGCCGGGCAATCCAGCCGATTCCTGGTCGATTCGAAACAAATCAGCGTGGCATCAGATCTAGCACCGTAAACTCCGAAATAATCGCAGAAACGATTGCTTTGCCAATCAGCGGGAGCGCTGGTGCAGTGGTGCCTCTTGCCAGGAGAACGACGACACGCAACTAAGCAGGAGAGACGGTGAAGGGGGTGCAGTAGTGCTTACCGTCGGGAGGAATTGGGACGCCGGCCGCCGCGGCGGGTGGGTTGGTTGCGCCCTGAGGCCGCGACGGAGGAGGGAGTCTGCGGACCAGGTGAGCCGGGTACTTGGTGAGTGGGATAAGGGCTGGTTGTGTACTGGGCCGTGTACACGTGGACTTGATGTACGAAAATGCTCTCGTCGTCGAGAAGTTTCTTTGGAGATCTGGGCCGTGACCCGGCCCAGATAGGAAGGTGAGGAGACGAACCGAAGCAGCAAGCCAGATCTCGCCTGAGATTTTGGCGTCTGCGTCCTCGGCACACCGGCACCGGCACAGGGCGAGATGGCGGACTGGGACGGGGTCCCAGCGAGGGAGCGGCGGCAGATGGAGGAGATCATGCAGCTCGACATGGAGGAGCTCAACGTCGAGGTGGTCGACCACGACGACGACGAGGAGGACGACGAAAGCGATGGCTCCTTCACCTCCGTCGACACCTTCCTCAGGTCACTCAACACCGCTTATCGCCACTTTTTGACCTTGCCGTTGCAACATAGGGTTCCCAAGTAGCAACCACGCTGTAGCGTACTTGACTAGTTGCTCTAGGGGGCGGCACTGTACATTTGTACTAGGGTCAATCAACCTGAGAATACATTTCAGGCGAGGATTTTCGAGGCTGAGGCCGGAGGGCGTGACAGTTGGAAAATCTTTAGGCCTATGAATGGATGTTTATTTGCCCTAGTTTCGCTTATGGAGAAATAGTGTTATCAAACTAGAGTGGTGAGTGTGTGAGGATTTCAGGGAAAGGGTTAACCCTGCAAAGCCTTGGGCCTGTTGGGGTGTTGTAGTTTTTTTGAGTTTTGGAAGAATACTATGGTTTAGGAAAACCATGAGGTGTTTGGATGTAACAAACTATGTAGTTTTGAAAACCATAGTATCTCTAAACCTTTGGTATTTTTGGAGTTTTGGAAACTCCACCCAGGACCTCTTTTTTCTAAACCGAGGTGACGCTCCTCTCTGCCAAATCTCTTCACGGATGTGCCATTCTTCCCCTTTCGCATGCAGGCTGCAGCTGTTCGGCATAATGATGAAATTTCTAACTGTTGTGACTGTAGATGTATGCATGTACAGATGTAGTTTTCCCAAACCATCGATCTATTTATTGGACACAAAAGGGAATTCTGTTTGAATAAAGATATCATCAAGATCATTCAAGAAAAGAGTTACCGGAAGAACCATACTATCATTTCTTTAAACTAATTGCTTAGAGATATAGTGATCAATTTAATAGAAGCTTAAGCTTAACTCAGAATCTCATGTCGTCATGTCGATATATATGTCCAAAGGTACAAGCAATGTTTTATCTCTAGCCAATATGTAGTCATTTATTATATGTGTGACGTCTCATCCATTGTGAGTGACTATAATCTGCATATATAGGAGTACACCATAATGCTAGTGACTTATATATGTACAAAGTAGTTCATCCAACAGCTATATTTTTTAAACATAATACTGCACAAAATACTGCAGCATCCAAACACATCATAGTTTTTCTCAAACCTATAAAAAAATATGGTTTTTGAAAACTGTGGTATCACATGAATGACAATTGCAAAACTGTAGCTTCTGGGTACCATGGTTTTTGGAAACTACAGCACCCAAACAGGCCGTTGTTGGGCATACAGCATCCTTGACCAAAGTTTCAAGTTGCACATCTCGATTTGCTTCGTAATTATCTATTTTATGGGTGCTTGTGCTATGTTGCAGCTATAGTTCATGATCAGATGTGGTGAAGGATTACAGTATAGCTTAGAGCAACTGTTAACCTTTTATTTTGTGGTTATTCACTTGATTAATATAGACAAAATGGGTGCCCCTGAATACTGCCTTCAACTAGTCATTAGTTAGTTTTAAATTATATTTATGATATATTTTTAATACTGCCTTCAACTATTCATTAGTTAGTTTTAAATTATATTTATGATATATTTTTAGTTTTAAATTATATTTATGATATATTTCTCCCTGTTCATGTCCTGATTCCTGTGTATCAGAGATAATGATAGGGATGGAGTGGCTGGCACTTCTGCATCATTCACATTCGACACATCTCTAGCCTCACTGCACACCTATCTTGGTGGTAAATATCCTTTGCTAACCTCAGCATTTTTATGATGCTGACTACAAAGTGTAAAAGTCACTTTATATGTCACTCAGAGGTTGATGATACACGTGGTAGAGTTGCTCTCTTAGATGCTGGTACTATCCTTAGCTTGCCAATGCTCTATCTTCAAGGTAATGTTCTTATGTGTTTGTGTTTTATTTTGTCAATCCGCTGTCATATGTTCTTTATTTTAATTATCTTGTCAACCTTGAAGAGACATGGATAGATGCTTACTCAAATTTATCATGACATTCCCTTGTTTCGGGAAAAAAAATGGCCCTCCTTTGTCAGATTTTTTTCTGTCCTCAGTCGTAACTTACTTTTGTCTCTCTTGAAGTACTCTGATACAAGTCAGATCCATAAACTTTTTGCCATTGTTTTTGTTATTGTTAGAAAAGTTTGAGTAATTTGTCAAGTTTTGTAATATGTGCATTTCGGGGGAACTGAAAGTATTATTATTAGTCTCTATGCCTTTTATAATGCAGATTTGCAGATGTATAGGCATGTGTATTAACATTCTTGTACATGAAGCCAAATAGACATTTGTAGTAGGATCTGGGGTTTCTCTTGATAATTGATAATTTCATATGAGTATATGACTAGATAAGATATATCCAGTAGTCCATAGGTAACCCCCAAAAAAGGTCTATACGTTGATTGCTTGCTATTCCTATCCTGTAGGTTTATGGTATGAATGCTGGATATTGGCTGCATGGCCAGGAATACATATCCCTTAACTGCAATACCAGAACAATCCTTTCAATTAACTCATGCACATCTACACATCAATAGTCATGGTGTAAAGGCAACAGTATTTTTTCTGATAGACTATCAAGTATGAAATGTCACGGTGCTATGAATCTTTTTCAGGTGTTGTCCTATTTCCTGGAGCTACCCTGCCTCTCAGACTAATTCAGGGTAGACTTGTTGCAGCTGTTGAGAAAGCTTTGAGGCAGGTTGATGCTCCATGCACAATTGGCGTGGTGCGTGCCCATCTTGTTGAACTCAGCTACTTTTACTTGTGGGTTTACTTTTTAATGGCTCTGTTCCAATGTTCAGGTTCTCATGTACAAACAACCAAATCATCGACATTATGCTAATGCATCGGTTGGAACAACAGCTGAGGTGCCATACACTTTTTTCTGTTATGCTTCCTGTTGCAATTTGCAGACCAGTTAGCAATTGTTGACTGATCTTTCATGTGCTTGGATTGTTCATTTTGTGCCAAATTCCCAGTTGAATTGTTTAGTAACAAGTTCCCTGGGGTGATATTGCATCCTTATTTCTGTAGGAATTATTAGTTACCCTATGGCACATGATATAATACAGATTATCTGTCAATAACAGAGAAATTATCTATATCTTTCAAGATCAAGGCTTAGTGGTTCACATTTAACATGCCTGGTAAAAGGGGCACGGTCCATTCGTTGTCAGAATGCCCGATATTACGTTTAAGTTGAAAATTTCTTATAATCACTTAGCAGTATCTCTACCTAGTACCTAACTTTTAGAGAACTATGCACTCATCTGATACTTTACATGATCAAGAAAAGTAGAAGTACATGTATGCATTGTGATGTCTGATTTATGTGTTTTCAGGCCCATTATTGTTAATCTGTTATTACATGCGATAAATTTCAAAATCAACCCTTTAGTATTGTTTACAAAGATTTATATGTTATGTATCATCAGTTTTTTTTGTTACACAATTTCTTCCGAACAACCTTGTTGTGTCCGAAGTTGCTGCGTAGGTGGTAGGGATGATTTACTGGAGAACGAGGTCATCACCGACGTGTGGGAGCCGTGTTGTCAGGAGAAGTGTAGCAGAGGTAGGGATGGAGAATTAGGGGGGCAAAGGAGGAATACTAGGAAGAGGAAGTTTATTTCTTGATTTCCTTCATAATAGATACAGGGCATCCTTATATAATGGATGTGCAGCACCATTCCTTTCCTACTAGAATCCAACTACAACTAATACTCAACTTATGATTTCCTAATATAACTCAACTTCTAATTCTGTACGGCTGCTGGCTGACTCCTACTCCTGGCCAGTCATTGTATCCTGGCCAAACTCCACCTCCTGGACGCCTCCTGTCCCCTAGACACTTCCCTGTTGCTGTGGATGCCGCTGATAAGTTTTACCCCAATAAGAGTCCACAACAAATCTGGGCAGGTCAACTGATATTTTTGTTTGTTGTAATAGATACGGCAACTTGGAAGGTTGGATGATGGTTCATTAAATGTTGTAGCCCGTGGGCAACAACGATTTCGTCTGATGCGGCATTGGATGGATGTTGATGGGGTGGTGAGCCTAATATTTAATTGAGAATATCTTGTTTTATATTCTTTCGAACTAGAAGGAGGACAAACATAGCTTCATTTTATGTTACTATATCAATAGGTGTGGGGTGATGTCCAAATCATTGAAGAAGATACTCCTCTAAGAACTCCAAGAGATGCATTTGGACAGCTAGCTGCATGTAACAGATTCCGGCTGCGTACTTTTTCACCAGTTATCAGTTCGGATGTGTCTCCAATCAAACAACAGGATCATATTGATTCAGAACTGGATTGCGATACTCCATCACCTAAAAGTACTGCAAGTGATCATTCAGCAATGGAAACAAGGATGTGTCATTCAGGTTCACAATCCAGTAACTCAATGAAATCCTCAAATGAAGATGGAGAGCTGTTTTGGAGCCAGGAGTTACATTCTGTGAAAGGAATTAGCGTATCAGGTCGGTCAGGCAATAATAGAACCTTGTCAAGTGCAAGAACAAGAGATACTAAGCAGCAGCGTCCGTACCATGCCACCAGTTACTCAAAGCAGCCTTTCCAGGCACCACTATCGTTTTGGCCTCAGTGGGCTTATGAAATGTATGACTCATATGCACTTGCACGTAGAGCTGCAGGTAGTGAAGCTCTCCTTTTGCATCACACTGATTTGTTATGAACCTTACAGTGCATTGTTGCCATTCTATATTTCATGGATTCTTTACCGGACAATGGCAAATTTTTGCCCTGTGTTTTCCAGTAGTGTTCTCCCCTACTGTTCCCATAAAATAGAATTTTTTACCTGACCAAAGTAATTAAGACTAAGTGTGGACATCCTTAGGTATGCTTGGGATGTTCAGTTGATTTAAGTTCTATACACTATTCCCTTTGTTGCAGATTTGTGGAGACAGATAATCACAGACGCAAGCATGGATGATCATGTGAGAAAACCAGATCTCCTGTCATTTTACCTTGGAAGCAAACTTCCTGTATCAGAATCTGTGAGACAAAAATTGCTGGAGATTGATGGAATTTCATATCGGCTACAAAGGGAGATTCAGCTTCTAAAGGCCTTTAATATCATAAAATGTAGAATTTGCAAGGTAACAATCTGCTGTATTTGGAATTACTATTTTAACGAGTTCGGATCAGAACTAGTGAATTTTTAATAGGCTTTGGTCGGTATTTTTCATCTAGTCCATCTATATCACAGCAATGCTGTTTACTGGACTATGACCTGCTAAGTTAGCTCTATGTAGACCCTCCTTTTACTTTTTGCAGCAAGGTCTGGTTTACAGTGGCTACCAGATACTGGAGTTCTCATTGGTTGCTGTTGCATGCTGCAGCTGCATGATAAGTAGTGATATTATTAACGTATAATCAAGCTGGCTCATAGTTCATACTAGCATGCATTGGTCGTTCCGCTGGCGCATGGGGCCACGAGGCAAAACATGTTTCATTAAATGTTGCTAAATCAAAGAATTTGAAGATAATTTGTATTACACGGCTGACATGTTTGTTATCATGGTAGTCTCTTGTAGCAAAACGTAGTGACATGGTGGTGATGTCTACTGATGGGCCTCTCGGTGCCTATGTCAACCCTCATGGTTATGTCCATGAGACGATTACAGTCAGCAAGGCAACTGGGCTTGCTCTTGATGGCAGTCCTTCAACGGTTCACAGCTGGTTTCCAGGGTATGAGCTTAACTGTAGTGTTTGGTATTCTTTTTAGTCTCCTCCATCTCTATCCTACAACTTTTAAGCTGTGAAAAACTGGAAATAAGTCTGCATGCTGCTTGTAACTCTAGTAAGCACCTCTTTTTTTCTATGCAGATACTCGTGGACGATTGCATCATGTGCTGAATGCGAGTCCAGCATAGGCTGGCTGTTCAGAGCCACCAGGAAGAATCTGCGACCGAGATCCTTTTGGGGGATCCGTAGTTCCCAAATTGCAGATGATATACAAGTAGTAGATCAGGAAGAATGATGGTCCATGTATAGTACTGTAGCGGAGTGGTTTAACTCTGTATGGCTTTGCCTGCCCTTTTATTTACCTTCGTAATGGTCAAGAGTGAAGTTCGTTGTAAAATAATCGCCTCTTCTGGTGTGTCTTGTACTCAGGTTCTGTTACAGAAAATTTTCTGAAATGTATGTAAACACCTGGTCTGGACTTCTGGATCGTGTGACTTTCCAGTGTGCTCAGTGCTCCCCTCTCGGTTCAGCCGTTCCGTCTCTTCCTCTTGAATCGCGGTATCTTTAGGCTGTGTTTAATATAGCTTAAGCTTATTTTTGCACTATTTATAATTTCGTCTTTTTCTGAATTTTTGATTTTTTTTTAGCTTTTTTGTCCGTTCTTTTTTTTCTCGTATTCGTTTGCATTATCTGTGATGGGCTAATATATTTTTTATATTTTTAATTTTTTAAATTTAATTATATTAAATAAGCCTCTGTCAGCTATAGTGTTTTCAGCCATAAGCTTTTTTCAACCGAACCGATCACCACCTTAGCCGTCTCACGCTCGCCCAGCCTGCCGTCTCTTTTCTTCATCTCGCCGTCGGCATCTACCTGTCTCCGACGAATGCCACGTGCCTCGACAGCTCCCGACGGCGGCGCTCGGAGACGTCGCCTCTGCCAAGCCCCACGTCGGTCTCCGGCGGAGGGTGAAACATTTTCGCCTCGCCTTGCCGTGCCGTGGGTGTTACTGCTGCAGTGCTGCCCGCGCGCGGCAAAATTCTCCGCTGCAGTGTGCTGCTGCTCAGCAAAGGAAATGGCGTTCCATATTTGACCCCGCAGTGCGAAAAAAAAAAACTCGTACCTTGCCATTGTCGTTTGTTCATACTCTCGTGTAGTGCAGTAGTGGGCAGTGGACTAGCAGTGGCTAGTGCCCTGCCACTGTTTTAGTTAGTACTGAACTGGAGCCAATCGCATGAGCCAAGCTAGGTAACAAGCAGCAATGCGTAAGGCATACCGCTGCGATACTACGTATTGTCCTTTTGTTTCAGGCAGAGTCTACGGAGCCTGTAGCAATTGGCCGGTATTCCAATATCACCTTAAGAGAGAGGGAGAAGAAGGGGGGAGGCAACAAACAAGCAGCAAGAAACCGACAGAAAAGGAGAGGGATCGATCAGATGGGAGGAAAACAACACTGAAAAGGGATGCACTTCTCTGCGTTTGTATATGCACGTAGCTACCCTTTCATGATGTACTAAAATTTTTAGAAAAATCTGAAATACATTTGTTAGGTGTTGAGGTGATACTTTACGGTAGCAATGTGAGGCACTGGTAGATCTCCTCTTGTTTAACTGTTTTAAGCTGCAAGAATAGCACTTGATGGTAACCACGCTATGTTCGATAACTTTTAATTAATTATCTTGCTTTAAAAAAGTTAATGATTCGCTGATATAATTAAATAGGTGAAACATTTATGGCATATTTTACACTGTAGTTGGTTTATTTTACACTGTAGTTAATAGTGGCTTTTTTGGCGTAATTAAATTTTTAAAAATTTAAAAATAAAAAACAAGATAGTCCATCGTGAATAAAACAAATGAATACGAAAAAACTCAAAAACCAGAAAAATGACGAAATTAAAGAACTAGAAGCCAAAAATCCATCGAAAAAACGGGGATGAGCAGGACTGTGAAAATAGTCAAAATACTACACGAGTGTCCGTACACCCGAACCGGCGCAGCTGTACTGTACAGGTCACCGTTACCAATAAGACGGGGGAAGCTGAGGCAAAGAACACGAACACATTCGTGTGGTACACACATCGGCGCAGCTAGATGCGCGCGCACGCGCCACAACCAACCGACATAACAGCACCTCCTGTGACTCGTGAATCGTGCCATTCCATCGTTCCTTCTCCTCCCCTGCCCGTGATCTCCTTCAATTCCCCCTCCCCCGTCCCCTCGAGAATTAAGCCTGACACCCCTCGCTGCTAGCTAGCTAGCTCACTGGTGGCCACCTCAATAATCATTGCGATTGCCATCGGCGTTGGCGTTGCCATGGCGATCGCCGTGTCGTGGGCGCGGTTCTTGGCTTGCATTGCCGTGGTGCTGC
The DNA here is from genome assembly GCA_036346245.1 of Bonia amplexicaulis. Classification (NCBI taxonomy): domain Eukaryota; kingdom Viridiplantae; phylum Streptophyta; class Magnoliopsida; order Poales; family Poaceae; genus Bonia; species Bonia amplexicaulis. The sequence continues at coordinate 13,045,871 of CM070749.1, forward strand.
TCGTCTCGTCGGGCTGTGTGGACGCCGGTCGCCACGGGCGCATGCACAGGCACACCAAGGGGCTGCGCCCGGGGAAGGCGGCCGCGAAGCCGTACCCGGTGAATGCGACGGGGGCGGAGACGATCAAGCGGCAGTTCACGCGGTGGGTGCGGTTCATGGGCGGGCTCGACCACAGCACGTTCCAGCGCGCGCTCAACCGCGCGTTCCTCCCCACGCTCACGCTCGTCGTCGACAAGAACCCGGCGGCCGGCAACTTCACGTCCATCCAGGCCGCCGTCGACTCGCTCCCTCTCATCAACCTCGCCCGCGTCGTCATCAAGGTCAATGCCGGCACATACACGTACGTACGTGACCGCGCGCGCGTTTCGCGTCGCGGCATTGCGCGCGCCTCTCAGCCTTACCTGCTTTGGCATCGTTCGCTTCAGTGTAGTATTCGGTGCTCAGCGTCTGACAGTTGTAGCGACCCGCGTGCCGTGCGGCGTGCAGGGAGAAGGTGAACATATCGCCGCTGCGCGCGTTCGTCACCGTCGAGGGCGCTGGCGCGGACAAGACGGTGGTGCAGTGGGGCGACACGGCGGACATGGTCGGGCCGTGGGGCCGCCCGTTCGGCACGTTCGCCTCCGCGACGTTCGCGGTGAACGCCCAGTTCTTCGTCGCCAAGAACATCACTTTCAAGGTGCGTCGCGTCCTAACAACTAGCTCGTGTCGTGTGCAACCCAGCGGCGGAGCCAAGATTTAATATACAGAAAGGCCAAACATGATAATTTATTACGAACGTGAGAATGCGGTGTCATTTGCATCTGCCAGAACACCGCGCCGGTGCCGAGGCCGGGGGCGCTGGGGAAGCAAGGGGTGGCGCTGCGGATATCGGCGGACAACGCGGCGTTCGTCGGATGCAACTTCCTGGGCGCGCAGGACACGCTGTACGATCACCTGGGCCGGCATTACTACAGGGACTGCTACATCGAAGGGTCCGTGGACTTCATATTCGGCAACGCGCTCTCCCTCTACGAGGTACGGACGTATCTCCGCATCTTCCCTTCGATTTACAAACACTTAGAGCCCCGGCTTAGTTAGAGGCTTAAAGCTAGCTAAAGACAATTAATTAGCCCCCGAAGTCCAAGTCGACGGAATATCTTAACTCAATCTGAGATGTCAGCGACTAGTACAACACATGTCAGCAACCACTGGGCCATAGCTTTCCGACAAAGCATGGTTGCTGCCTATGTGGCAGTGCCACTGTACCCCATTAGTCTCACAGAGAGGCAGCCCATCACGCACTACCCCATTAGAACCAGTATTTTCTAATCCGTTTTAAACAGTAAATCAAGATTAAATATAATTAATTAAGTAACTCATTAAAGCAATTATACGAGAATCATTTTTTCTTTATTTGCAGAACAGACCAAATTAAATAAAAACATTCCAAAAACAAGTCTAATTAAAAATTACAAGGCACCTCATGACTATTCAAATTTTTTAATACGAATTCCGGTAAACATGATTCCAATCAACACAAGTCGAGTAAAATAAATTCATCCGTCAAGCTATAATTAAAATTGCTCCTCGAATCAAATAAAAATATTAACATCCCATATTACATTAATATAACAATCTGAATTACATCATTTTACATTTCAAATTACATCCATTTATAATTCTCAATCTCCATCAAGTACAAATCAAATTACATCAATTGCAATCGGAATTACATCAAATTACAAATCTCGATCTCAACCAAGGCAATCGTCTCCCAAAATATAAATAATTACATCACAATACAATTACATAAATATTTGCTAAGCTAGAATAACCAGCATTATTAATTGTGAAGAAACCAGAAACAGGAGATCAAAAAAGTCCGAACAAAATAAATAAATAAAAGTCAAGTTACCATCAAAACCCATCTGATTTTTAGAATACCGAACCTTAGAGCTCAACGAGATACCAGGACCGTCCGAGGTCGGCCAGCACCTCTCGCTTTAGTGGGTATCATCATCTGACGAAAATCAAGCCAACACCCACTTTAAAATTCACCTCCCTTATCTTAACCAGTAGCAAACCAAACCATAGTGCCAAGTTCATCCTAGTGACCTTTGGTCAATGAGGGTAAACCCTCAATTTTACCAAGCCAACAGATGGATGAGAGGAGTCAAGAGATAAGACCAAGCCAATTGAGGAGTCTAGGGGGATAAGACCAAACCAGTCGAAGGAGTGAGAGAGAGAAAATATTTTCCAACTTACACCCAAGCCACCAGAGCAAAGAAGAGGGAAGAAGAACCCACCTCTCCTCCCCAACTCCATTCCCACCCTCACAGAGCATATTCCACAAGCGACAAAAAGCAAGAGAGAATGAGAGAGAGCTGGGAGTCGGTGTCACAGAGAGAAGCCAGGGAGGAGAAGAAGGCGTCCAAGGGAGTTGGGGAAGACCGAAGGGAAGAGGACCGCGACCACGATGGCCTAAGAACCAAGAATCAGTCGAGGCCAAGCCGGGACCAAGGGCATCCAAGAGAAGGTGAGCCAAACCCTGAGAGAGCCGTGAAGGAACCACAACCCTCGACACTAGTCTTATCCACACCATAGCATCCAACCATCAATCGGCAAGCAAGGTGCCCCCTAATAAGCCTTCTATTTTTAGCATTTTTCAACCGAACCCACATCACCATGATAGGAGCACAAGCTACATTCCCAAACCCCGCATTTACACATGACCAAGCCTTCACTCACACTAGAGCCATCACAGTAGAGCAAGTCGGCTACATGACTACAATCTCATCCGGTGGCAGCCACCCGTGCCGTGCCGCGCCCACGCACCGGCCGGCACCACTGATCCTGGTCACGGCCTCTCGTTTCTGTCCACACTTGCCCCAGTCTTGTGAGTGGTGACTGGTCCTACAATTCATGATGCACTGTACATCCATGGACAAGAGGTAGCTAGTACCAATACATTATGCCCATATGGTACGTACGATTACTGTTGATGCCACTGCATTAATGCACCAGCTCGGGGGTAAGTCATCAGTCTTTTGGTTTTTAATGTACCAATACATTTATTCGTTTGTACTACTGCTACTACTACTACCACTAGGGGTTAGCATTTCATTTTCGTCATCGTCAGAATTCTCTTATATATGTAGCTATCACTGGTGGTTTTTTTGTGTCATGTCTGCACGGCTTATGTGGTGATGCAGGGGTGTCACGTGCACGCGATCGCGCGGAGCTACGGGGCGCTGACGGCGCAAAGCCGGATGAGCATCCTGCAGGACACGGGGTTCTCGTTCGTCAACTGCCGGGTGACGGGCTCCGGCGCGCTCTACCTCGGCCGCGCGTGGGGCGCCTTCTCGCGCGTCGTCTTCGCCTACACCTACATGGACAACATCATCATCCCGCGAGGCTGGTACAACTGGGGAGACCCGACGCGCGAGATGTGAGTGCCTCACGGCCGGCCGCACCTCCATCTCGTCCACGCACCTCTCTCTCTCTCTCTCTGACGCGCCGCTGCTGTCGGTTGCACTTGCAGGACGGTGTTCTACGGGCAGTACAAGTGCACGGGGCCGGGGGCCAACTACGCCGGCAGGGTGGCCTGGTCGAGGGAGCTCACCGACGAGGAGGCCAAGCCGTTCATCTCCCTGAGCTTCATCGATGGATTGGAGTGGGTCAAGTTGTAGCACGAAAAACAGCAGGAAATCTTGATTCGTTTGCAGATTTGCAATTGCATGATGAGCGCTACGGTGTCCGTCCTTCGCCTCGGTTTATTCTGACGGTTCTTGTGTTTAGTAAGAAGAGCTGTTCTGACGGGAAGGAAATGTTCGGCCCAAGCGGTCGCGGCAGCAATGGATGCATTCCCAGCCCAGCCCATGCAGATAGCAGGCTCAGGGCCTGGGAACTTCACTTGCAACCAAAATAGGCATGGGTTTCCATCGCGTTTCGTATTTTCAAACATATAAACAATTTTGCAGATTTTTTGAAGACTCAATGATGCTACTAGTACGGAGTATTTACTAGGACTGAGTTATTTGACTCGTGCATCGACCTGAGCCACCGACAATGTCAAGACATTGGGTGTTTATATTAGCTGTGGTTAATAATTTTTAGCTCAAAATAAATAGTGATATTTGAAAGTAGCTTTTAGAAAGAGGGTTAGGCGGTGAAAAAAGTGATGAAGAGATATATATGCGAGACGAGACCAAGAGGAGTGGGATCTATAGTGTAGTTGTGACCTCCAATCTTACCCTCAAAACAAGAAAATAAAAAATATCTAGAAAATCAAATATTCATATTAACTTTCAATACGAGCACGACCTAACACGCCTATGAGTTAAAGCCATTTTTGGCACGTTTTCGTATCGTATTTACAAAAATAGCCGTATGCGCAGCGAGTGGCGGAGGCAGGATTTGATTACGCCCCGGACTCAATAGTAGAATGATCTAGGCTATCTGGGTTAGACCATAAAAATGTTACCTAGGCTGAACTAAATTTACCTGGGCTGAAGTCTACCCTGCCCGGGGTGTGGCTCCGCCCCTGTACGGGACAGCGTGTTAACAAAAATGTTGTTTATGCCGTCCGGTGGGCGGGCGGTAGCGTGGAGCACACGACATGTGGCACTGTCGCCTAGTGAGTGAGTGAGACCCACCGCCCACCCACCGAGACGGTGCTGCCGCCCGCCCATGGGACGACAGGTGATTAAGCCGGCTAATTAGCTGGCTTAATCACCTGCCTAATTAGTAATTTATAAATTTTTTAAAATTTGTAAATATATAAAATGAGCTCAAAAAATTATGATATTTTTTGTGGAGCTTCCTGATGCATCGTGGTATGTTGTGTAATTGTTTTGCAATTTTTTGAGGACATTTATTATCTCTAAAAAATTTTGGAACGACGCATAATTAACCAGACGATTAAACAGTTATGCGTCGCTCTAAGAATTTGTAGAGGTAGTAAGTGGTCATGAAAAATTACAAAATTTGTTTGGTAGCTTTAATATATAGTGTGATACATTATGAAATTTTTACGTAATTGTTTGCACCACTTTCCGATCTCTAAAAATTATTTAAGCAGTGGATAATTAAATCGGATGATTAAGCACTAATAGTGGTGGGCCTAATTACCTGCCATCTGGCTACCAAACGGCAGGCCTGGTGCCGCACAGTGGCCGGATGGTAGGTCATTAGGCCCACCTCTATTACTGCTTAATCATCCGATTTAATTACGAGCTACTTAAATAATGTTTAGATGTAGCAAAGTGGTGCAAAAAATTACGTAAAAACTACACAATGTATAACACTATATATGGAAGCTCTATAAACAAATTCATAATTTTTCACGACCATTTCGTACCTATAAAAATTCATAAAGTGACGCATAATTGTTTAATCGTCTGGTTAACTATGTGTCGTTCCAAGAATTTTTAGAGGTAGCAAATGTCCTCAAAAAATCGCAAAAAAATTACACAACATACCACGTTGCCTCAGGAAGCTTCACAAAAAATGCCATAATTTTTTGAGCTCATTTACTATATTTATAAATTTTAAAAAAAATATAAATTACAAATTAGACAGTGATTAAGCCCGCTAATTTGTCGTCCCGTGGGCGGACGGTAGGTGCCTACTGTCTACTCTTGGCGCGACAGGTGCTACGCGTCGTCTGCTCCGCACTGTCGCCCATCCATCGGATGGTATAAACAACTTTTTATTGATACATTGTGTATACAACCATTTTTATAAATATGATACCAAAATATACCGAAAGTGGGTTTGATTCACACGCGTACAACTAAATAGCGAGGCTACACAACAATCTTCCAACACGTACGCTTGTACGTCACGGAGAGATTGAGACCACACCGAGCTGTCAAAAGTAAGATCTAGATCCGCCAGCAATAAAAACAAAACTCAAGTCCATCCCTTTCGAATCACCCCGTCAGCTCAAACAAAATTGACAGCTGCAAGTCGTGTCTTCTTCAATGGAGTCAAAATTAATGTGTACATTGTCTAGCTCCAATGTCTGAATCCATGCTTCAGACAGCTTGGCGAGGCAATCGAGTGCACAGAGAGCTTCCAAACGACGGAAACGTGAGCCATGTTCTCGAATCGTATTTGAAACTTTGAAAAGGTTGAAACTTTTCGAGGCCATTCGAACAATATTTGGCTCCTCATACACTGGAGTTTGGATGATCCAAACTGTTCGTATAGATGAGACGGCTCACACCATTTCCCCACGCTTTCAGAACACGCGCACAGCTTCCTTTGTTATCCCTAAAAAACCAATTTTCCGTCGCAACTCTGAATTATCTTGCACATAATCTGATTCTGAAGCCTGAACTGCCGGAAATGGGAAAAAAACAACCACAAAAGAAAAGACGCGCATGAACACGTGACTAGCCGAGCACTTCGCTTCAGCCAAGTTTCAAACCAGAGCATTTCAAACTTGAAACGTCTTCACAACAACAACAAAACGACCGAGCTGTACTAATCTGTATTCTGTATTCCCCCTCTTAGGTAGGCTATGATACATCGGCATTGCCGTATCGACCAATGGCCAGATGGTCACATTAATTCGGAAGAAATTCTGAAGACTGAAACAGACGCGGTGATCTCACTATCGCAGCATCCAAATATGCACAAGCATTGAATTTCGCCCAACTTTTCTAAGCAAAACCAACCGTGTCATGTCAACAGTCGACTATATGCAACCATATAGTAGTACTGCCATTTCACGATCATTGCCTGATACTTCACATCAAAGCACACCACGTCAACATTTAAGCGATCCATAAAGCAATGCAGTTGCAGTGCAGCACCAAACGACCGTCTTCACCGCAAAGGATCTGCGAGTGCCAAGAACACACCGTATGCCCATTATTTCCTTCATCCCAATTTCCATGCTCTTTGTACTCTCGTATTTTTTTTTCAAGAAGACAGAGGGAGGAGCGCTTTGTACTGTGTAGCTATGGACGCCGGCATCAGATACTCCGTATCCGCATTGAAGCCCAAGTTAAAGCCATATTTACCACTATTTTACGTCGTATTTATAAAAATAACCGTATACGTATCGTATTGATAAAAAAATATCGCTGCTACCGTCCGGTAGATTGACGGTAGCGCCCGACAGGCGTCTGCCGCCCCCTCAACAGACGACAAGCAGCCTGCCGTCTGGTGAGGGGGCGACAGGACCTACCCTAATTTTTTCGTTAAGTGTTTGTTTGAATTTTTAAATATATCAATTGAGCTCAAAAATTAGGAAAATTTATGTACAGCCTTCAGACATAACGTAACTCGCAGTGTAATTTTTGTGTAATTTTATCCAATGTGAATATTGCTAAAAAATTCATACAATTTTGATATTTTTACGAGTTTTTACATATAGCAAATGAGCTCCAAAAATTACAAAATTTTATGTGAAGTCTCCTGACACAGTCATAGTTATTGTGTATTTTTTGGGGAATTTTATGTGATTCGAATTTGCCATATTTATTCGGGTTAACTTAATCATGAATTTACGAATATTTCATGCATTATTTACAATTTTATATATTAGGAATTTGTACAACTAAAATTAATTATAGTAGTACAAAAAATACATCACACTGAATGTGATATGGCTCACTCATCTAAACCACTGCTATCCTCTCCGCGTCTGCCTCCACGCACGTGGCCTTGTTTTCCGTCGCACACGAGCATGCCCCGTTGGGTACGTCAATCGATCTGAAGGTTGCGTCTCGAGTCGGAAGGGGTATGGAACCGTTCTGTCTGCTCAATGGCTGGCGGTGGTATAGTAGGCTGAGGTACAGTAGGCTGGGTCTAGTAAGAGTCGAAGTCGTCCAGCTGAGACATACCGAACTACGAGCCGCCCGCAATAATGTCATGTACAAAGGACTATGAAAATCTCCTTGTGGTGCGAATGAGCTTTCGCCTTAACCGTACAACGTGGTAGCGAAGCCGAGGAGTTCTACCCACCGAAGTGTCCAAACCCTCGGTATGTTTAGAACACTGAGCTCTCCCCTGCGTACGCAGCAAACCCTGGCGCCGTGTACTGCTCTCTTGAAGCATCTAGAAGGCACATGTCGTCATCGGTGGACTCGTTGTCACCCCCATGCTGAATTGGAGGCTGAAAGATGAAACGATATCAGTCACAACAAATATTCTGGATGTACAATGCGAATCTCATATCTCCCAAATGTACAACGAAGATGAACAACAAAGAACAATAATCTGTGCAAGTAGTGAGGATGGCAAAAGGGATGCATCTCGACGACCGACCTACGGCAGGAGAACGCCATGATGTTAGTGGAACGCAAGGTGTAATAGGAAAAGAAAATATATATTTGTACGTAAGTTAACTCTTCGTCGGTACGGCGCACGGATGATCGGCGTCTAGTACTACGACGCAATGCAGAATCAGTAGATTGCGATGGCAAGTCGGACTCGCTAGGTCGCGATGACCTGGCGGGTAAGCATGGTGCCTCCACTGGGTGGCTCATGTGCGCACTATGATCCGTGGAACAGCCGCAGCTTAGGTTGTGCACTATTTTTTGGTTTGGTTTAGGATAAACTTCATAGTCTTCTATAGGGCCGATGGTGTCTTCGGGCTGCGGATGACGGCCTCCGACGCGCTTGCGATGCGTTGCGTCCACTCCAACTGAAATAACATACGAAACATGTTTATTTACGACCGGTATGAATTTCTTGAATGAAACGATAAGATATTTGAACTGCTTACGCTGTCATGTCGCCGCGAAGCGCTGTAGCGATCGATCGAGCATTGCAGACGTTCCTCGTGCGTGATCTACTCGGGGCTATCTGGTGGAGGAATGGTAAGTATACTGCGTGCCCGAGGTACGTACCACTTTAGGTACTCGCCGTACGTCTCGACGTCGTACGGACGCTGCTCCATGACGACATGGAGGCGCGCCCTGTCCGTCCATGCCATCGTCTACTGTTGCTGCATTGGCTGTCAATCCCTACCATGCGATCAGCCCTTGATTGCCTGTATTTTCAGAATCATCGACGTTACATAGCAAGACATACAAAGTGTATAAATTAGTCGGATAGAGTTTGACTCACCGGTGTATGGCATGCGGTAGGAGCCTGCCGTCCAGAGGGGGGCACGACCTCTTGCAAACCGAATTGTCGCATCACGCGTTATGGCACGTAAGCCTCCACCATGTACGAGAACACAAGATGATGTGTCATCGACTATAGCTCCGCGTCCTCCAAACAATGTAAGGACAACCATACGACGATACACGATGCACAAAATCTACCGTCCATGGACCCCACATGACGTCACTATCGTGCAACGACTCAAACTCGTTGTGCCACAGTAAGTAGAACCTCGACAGTGTGCGTTTCCCCACCGCAGACGGGCAGCAGTCCAGCGGATGCCCATAGTGGGCCCGTCTATCAGGTCGGCGAACTCGTCGAACGGGTGCTCTGGCGTCACGATGGTCGGACGCCCGATAGGGAAGTGCTCCCAGCTCCATAGCTTCAGGAGCACGTAGCAGATAGCCAGATTGAAGGTACCAATAGTGGTGCGCTGGCAAGCGTCACATAACCCCCGATATGTGGTGCACAGAACCGCTGACCCCCAGTTGTACCGAGGCTTCGCTCTAAACTTTGCATCCACCAAAGACTCGATAAGGCCGATGAATTCAGTGTTACAAATATCGCCGTGTGTGGCTGGAAACATGCTCCAACCAAAGAGCTGGATAAAAAACGCGACGAGGTGCGTCCTGATGACCTTCAGCGGTGCAACCTACAAACACACACTGAAATTATTAAGCACGTTACGCACTCTCCGTGGTAAAATGTGGCGCGCACGCTCCGTGCACTCATAGGCGCCGCCAAACCCGTGGTACACGGTTATTTTTATAAATACAATGTCAAATAGTATAAATATGGCTTTAACTCTTGAAGCGAGACAGCAGTGTCAGCCGAAACAAGCAATCACACGTACACATATTGTGGCTTCTTTTTTCCCAAATGGTTAGTAGAACAGATTTTTTATTCCCTTCTCTGCGCCATACATGAGCTACATATTATGATACTTTTTTGCCATGAACTAAAGCCGTCTTAATCCTAATGCTAATATGTACCAAATGTTAAAACTTTCTCCTAATCAGTAGCGCCAGAACCAGTGGTGCATCGGCGTTGAGTAGCAAATCACCAGAGCCGGTCGAGGTAGTAGTCTCTGGTGACCTCGTCGCTGAACTCGCAGTTGTCCTCGACGCGGCTGGCTTCTGAGCTCTTGAAGCTGAAGCTGTCCTGCAGCTGCGGCCGCGCCTTCCTCGGCCCGGCGCGGGACAGGCTGGGCCTCGGCTCGGCCGGCGCGGCAGCGTGCGCGTGCGCGCCGTGCCGCTGCCTTGGCGCGCTCTGGCACCGCGTGCGCGCCACGGAGGAGGCCGTGTCTGCCATGTACCGCGGGCTGCTGGACTCCCGGTACGAGGGGCGGCCTTTCGCCGGCGAGCCGTAGTAGCCCGGGAGCGCGCCGAGGCGGGGCGTGTTCTGGGTCGTCTTGGGTTGCCGCGGCTCGTGCTCTTGGAGGCGCGGCGAAGGCGGCTTGTAGAAGTAGAGGAGCGGCGAGGACAGCGCCACGGAGCCCCGCGGGCAGTCCGGCGAGTCGACGGCGAACCGGCTCGTGATTCTGGACGACCGGCACCGGAGCTGGCACGTGTCCATCTCGACGATCCTCGGGCTGCGGTCGAAGTTGGAGTCCCCGCCATCGGACAGCCGGCGGCGGTGCACCACCGGCAGCGACAACGGCTTTACCCGCGCTTCTTGCGCGACGATCCGCTCCTTCATACCAAATAGATCAAACAGATTCAAAATTTAAGTTCATCTGCTGCAATGCGGTTGATCCGAATAAGTATCACGGTGAAAAATTCTCACTTGTTCGATGGATTTCCGGGACGACGCCTTCTTGAGCGCGTGCGAGGAGGCTTGCAGCCTCATGAGCGCCTGCAACCTGTGCAGCGTCGTGGCCGCTTGCTTCCTCACAAGGTAGCCGCGTACCAGAGCTTGTAGTTTGACGAGGGATTTGAGAGCACGAAGTGCTTTCCTAGCCTGCGGTTGCGGTGCAAAATTCAAAATTTTACAGTCACACTGGAATGCAAGTTTTTTTTTTTAAAAAAAAGAAGAATCATGGAAGAATTTAATAACTGCGATGACGACTAGGCTTGTGTCACACTGCAGTTAACCAAGCCATTCAACAGTAAACGAAAAAAAAAATCCTCAAATGTAGAACTTTTCAAAGCAGTAAACAAGAGCAATGGCTAACGGCTCAACGGAAAGAACACAGCAGCAACCATTGCAACAGTAAGTAAAGTGAAGTCAACTCTCTTGTCCAATGCAAAAGCAGAAGAATCTACCAAAATCCTGTACACCTATTCATCCGTTGCTTAGAACTGTATCCATAGAAATACAAATAAAGTAAAATATCTCAAATTACCTACATAACCAAATATGTTGCAGCTTAAGATTTAATTTCAAATATATGTTTTTAGAAGAAGAAAAAAAAGAAAGAACGAACACAGTATGCGAAGGTCATACCAGGTAGCCTTTGAAGGCCTTCTGAATCATGACGGCCGCCTCCACCTCGCGCTCCTGGCTGCAGTTGCAAGGCCGCACCTGCGACAGATCCCCGGCCACGACGGCGGTCACCGAAGGCCTCCGGCTGACGTCGGCCACGACGGCGGTCACCGAAGGCCTCCGGCTGACGTCGGCCACGCTGTTCCTCGGCTTGGCGAAGCTCCACCTCCTCTTCTCTATTGGAGCGATGCCACCATGGGCGGCCGCGGCATTGTGCTCCTTGTTCCGATCGTTGTCTCCTTCCTTCTTGCCGGTGAGAACCTTCTTGAGCCATCTCATTGCACGGCCCATGGCGGTGTGGTCCTATCTGCACGGAGAATGCAACGAACAGATGCGTCAAAAAGTGCAGGGGGCGTCAGAAGGATTCAACAAAGGAACTGGCTGGGAACGAAGTAGCAACAAAGTTACAAAAAGGTTACTGCAAGAACAGCGCCACTACTATAGTATCGGAACTTGTGATCAACTCGGGACTTCTTGAAAATTGAAAAACTGTGGATACACAGGGAACCGGAAGCTAGAGGAACACCATGAACCGCTTCCAATTTGAAATGGAGTAAAAGAGTGAACAAAGCAAGAGACTGTACAAACACCAGAATTTTTTCTCGAATGGTAAAAGGGGAGAACCTTTTACGGGGCCTGCAGCCAAGAAACATGGGACACTGAGCAGAGAAGGAAACCGAACTGAAAAGGCCTCAATAATCCCAGGAGACGAAGAAAAGCGAGAAGCGTAGCGCCAAAACAGCAGTGGATAGGAGATTACGGGGCTTCAGTTGAAGAAACGGCGAGGAGGTGGCCAACGTAATCCCAAAACCAACAGGCAATAAAAATCAGACGCAGCAGCAGCAGCAAAACGGAGAAGAAGAGCGGCGACCGACGAAGCAGCGCGTGTTCGCACCACACCACGCGCAGCGCGCAGGGGGAAGGAAAGATTCCCCCTAGTTGCCCGGCGCGGCGCCTAAGAGTCCGAGCACAAGGCAACAAAACAAAGCGAGGGTCCGAGGGAGGCCAAGCCGAGACCTCACCAAGACAACACGCACGAGCGAAACGAGATGCAGGGACCGCAGAAAGATGATGCAAAAGCTTCGCAATCATTCGCACGCACCTCAAAAGGGCCGAGCAGATTAGAGTAATCACCTCAAGTGGGTGGTCGCCTCCCCCCGGCGCGGCTTTCGGAGCGCAGGCCTGGCCAAGAACTCACGCCAAGATCCGATCCGGCGAACGTTTTATATTTCCGGCTACACGAGATGAGATCGCGGAGGAGCAGCCTAGTTGGAGAGCCTGTTTTTTTTTCTGAAAATTGATGGTTTTTTATTTTTACTATAGTACTTAACTTTTAAATAGAATATTTTCTTAAGATATGGTCTACAAATTAAACGATCTACATATTAAAATTCCAATATCTATACCAACTAAAATCACAAATAAATATCTATCTTTTCATAATATATATCATAAATAGTCAAAATTCAAAATTTTTAACCTCCTCCTTTCTACACATGCCGGTGGTTTCTATCGTCGCAACGGGAACACGCCCGTACCGAGGAAAAGTTGTTTGTTTTCTTTGGTGGTGCAGTCCTCCTTTCTACCGTCGCTGGTGGTGCAGCGTACTAGACCTGCGCACTGATCCGGTCAAATAAATGTTTGCGCTGCATTTTTTTCTCATCACCTTGCGCATCGAGGCAGCGGCTGCGGAGGGCGCGCTATATGGGGGGGTCGGTTCAAACGGGGGCACGGGGTCTATACCTGTGGACCACCCTCGGCTGAGCGGTGGTTAACCCAACCGCAACGCAACAGTACGAGGATACACTGGCGATATTACTGCCCTCTGTTACTTGAGAGATTACGCCGTTTGTACCAGCAATGTTAATGTGATTTATTAGAGTACTAGTATCTCAGAAGAGCCAGATTGGAGAAAGAGCACTCAAAGATGGTAGCGTGCGAGAAAGTATTTATTAAAGGCGCTGTTTCTTTAACCTAACGAAACGACTCTTCACACAAAACGGTTTAATGGCCTGTATGGACTTATCGTATGTTGCTTATACTCCTGAGATTGGTTTCATAGTACAGGCTTAAGAAAAAAAGGGAAGTTGGTACGGTAATACTCCTGAGAAAGTATTTAAATATTGAGAGGTTGTTCATATTAACTTTTATTTCTGGTTTATGTTTAGAGAATCTAGAAGCTAATATGAATATTCGGTTTCTCAAAACAGATTTCTCACTTCTCTCGTTTCCGTTTTGATCCAATAATAAGACAGAGGGTCACGAGCGTATCATATACCTTAGTCCTCTCGTGCATACATCTCTTCCTCACTTTCTTCGCTACTTATCATTTTATTCTAAAAATCATTTCTTTCAGACAATATTATTTATTTTCAGTTAAAAATTATCAGTCACGGCCGAACGCATTAGCCGCAATCAAATATGAACAGGCCACGCCCCCACGTCTAATCTGATTTGAGTGACTGGGTCTGTTAGGGCACTCTAGCAATCATTTATGTTTAATACTATAGCTATGCCATATTAGACTTTTGATGGGGTGGAAGAGAGAATAAGCTGGATACTCACGCAACAGTCGTCTGGTGCGGGCCGGATCCGAGGTGACGAGCTCCGTCCGGATCGGGCGGGGTGGCGGATCGCCGTCCGGGTGGAGCGCGGATCCGGGAGGCGAGGCGTGATCGATCAAAAGGCGATGGCGGGCGAACATGATGAACATCGGCGCCGCGACCAAAGCGGCGGCCGGACCGCGCGGTGGCGAGGCGGCGATGGCGGTGGTCGGTCTGGATCTGGAAGCGGCGGAGAGTAGCCGCGACTCCTCCCTTCCTCCCCCTTCCCGGCCGCATGGATCTGGCGCCGGCGTTCGGCGAGATGGCCGCCCGAGCGGATCGATCCTCCGGAAGGCGGAAGCGACGAGGCTAGGTATGGAACCTAGGCTCGATACCATGTTATGAATATTTGTGTATATTAAAGAGGCCCAATGGGCAATATATATAGGAGTACAAGGGGATATTACGGAATATGTCATATGTAGATAAGGAAGAAGCATATAAGGAAAGAAATAATACAATTGCTATTCTATCTCTAATACCCTTAACACTATGAAGGTTCAACAATTGATACTTTTGCCTTTCGCTTCTTTTAATAATTGATCCAAAATGTTATTTTCTGCAGGGATCTGTAACCTATTTCCTGAGCCAGCTCCTATGGGGCTGATCGTGTTAGTTCTGGCCTATTTGTGATGGTAACTGGTAGTATTGAACTAGAAACCTACAGAAAACTCAGCCAGGAACAGCTTGGAAACTGCTGTTGTTTCACTGCTGATTCTTTGCAATTTTTCATAAATATTAAAAGTAGTATTAGCATCAATGAACCACCTTGAGTAAATAGCCAATTGTAATCACAGCAACCACTTCAGTTCTAAAATCAAGCTCCAAGCTGAGATTTGAAATGCTCATAAAAGGAAAAGAATACTTTGGTCTTGTGAGATAAATTTGGATAAATATTAACATCACATTTATATATAAGGCTTGCTTCTTTTACACTATTCTTTCTAGAACTAAAATAGTTTAGTAAGTACATAAAAGGAAAATAAAGAAACCAATTCACAATGAGTCAGACAGAAGCAAAGTGCAAGAACCTGCTCCAGCAGTCTTTTATGTCCTTTCCTCTTTGTTACTTCTTGCAGCACCTAACTCGACTCCAGAAACCCTTTCAGCAAACTTTAGAGTGCTTACAGTTTCTGAATATGACTCAACATCAGGATTTATCTGAACAAACATTAGTGTCTTTGCCTGTCCACCTGCAAGAAAAATATTTTAAAGAATGCAGAGAGTGATTTAAACAACAAATAAACAATTGGTTACCTAAAGAGCTTTGAAGAACTTGTGTTAGCTTGCTGTTTCTGTATGGCACATGGGCATTTTTCTGTGCCAATGCAAAAATGACATCACCTAAAGCAGAGAGTGATTTATTAATGTGTTGAGCCTCTTTTAATCTCTCTCCAGTTGCTTCAGACCGCTCAATCCTTTCACTCCCAGCAAGATCAACGAGATGTAGGCAACCCCTAGAGGTGGATCCATTCTTCATCCAACCCTCGAACATGTACAGTCAGAATGCTGCATGGCATAACAGCTTTTAAAATAAACCATATTACAGAGAATAGAGAATAGAGATACATATAAAATAACTTCAGTTAGCAGTTTACTCAACCTGTGGGACCTACTGCTCCTTTCATTTAGAGCTGTTGAACCAACCGCTCTATTTGCCTGTCCAATTTCCATTAAGTCCAACACATCTGATGTTGATTTAACGGATGTAAGCTTGCATCCGGGACAACGAGTCCATTAGGTTGAGAAGTGCTCCAAATTCCAAGTGTTTATTTATATCAAGGAAAGTACCATCATTCCTTTACAATTTTAATAACATGGAGTCATGGATGCAAGAAATATAATGAAAAACAAGCAATGGTGACAATTTGAAAAAGGATATCTTTTCTGTGCAATATCGTTTGACAGAAGATCACGCACTTGTTCATTGTATATCTCAACCATCTGGACTCCTACCTCATCTGACATTTCTCCACTTAGTGAGATATCAAATAGATCATTTAAAGCCCTGTAATTGACACCCCAATCTTGTTTCGACATGCTGGGTCCCTCTAAAGAACAAAATTACAGATAACAAAACATCAATGGTTATAATCAGTAACGGTAACATACAACAACAACAGAAAGTCTTTTATCCCATACAAGTTAGGGTAGGGTAGGAATGAAACCTCTCAAACAATAACAGTACAGCAGTACAAACAAAAATTAATCATCATGCTTAAGATCAAAGTTAATACCATTGTGTAAGTTTTTCCAGAACCAGTCTGGCCATATGCAAAAATACACACGTTGAATCCATCAAGAACCGATCGAATCAATGGTTGAATGTCTGAGAAAACATCAGCTGTAAATTTGAGAGAGAACAGTTAGCGAAAAGTTTATCAACACACAAATAAGCTTGCATTGAATTTTCATTCTCACGAAGATGTACCTTGAGAAGCAAATGGACTAAAACTTTGTTAAACTTGAACATCCGATGTCCATCCTTTCCTTGCTTAAATGGATTTGAAATCAGAAGCTCACCATTTTCGCCAATGTAATCAACTGTGGTTGATTTTTATCTTGACCAGGAAGAAATGGTCTTACCGACAATACACTCTTATATTACCTGAAAAAGGCAGATATTGAAACAAAAAAATGTTAAGGAGATAGCTGTGTCCTAAAGTTAAAAGAATATTTGACCAGCAAAATACCTTTTAATTCTTGTACTTCATTGAACAACTTTTGATTTTCAGCAAGAACTTTGTGATAGTTTTCGTGCATCAACCAAACATTTTAAACCAGATCCTACAAGAGTTTAAGCAACAAAAATATTGACAATCAAAGTAATTGTGTTCTTTTATACAGCACAAAACAAATGCAATAACACATACCTAAATTGGACATTTGTCTCTCCACTTCATTTTAAGGACATTCATGTCGTTTTTATAGACCGTGATGATATCCTTAAATCCTATCATTTTTAAGCAATAACACATAAATTAACTAGAAAAAACTGAAAAGAAATTTATAACAAGTTAAACAAACCTTGACATATAACTGTTGACTATTCATGTAATTCTGAAAAATGTTCTCCTTCTTGTTCCACAGCTGCGCTTTTAACTGGGAGGCAGCCTCAACTTCTTCAATTTTCTTGTTTGATTGCAGTAAAAGAAACTCGACCTCCTTAACTTTGGTAGTTAATTGTTCTTCCATTTGCTCTGCCTTTCTTTCAATCTGCTCAAGCTGTTGTTCATGCGTCCTATTCATGACTTCCATTTCTTTCTTAAGGCTCGCTATCATATTTTCAGCGTTTTTTTTTTCATTAACGAACAACATCTTGCTCACCGATTTTTCTTCTCTCTTCAATTTTGACTTCTCTTCCTGTAAGAAGCAAAAAACTAAATATGATATCCTATTCAGTACTACTATTATAACTTCTCCTGATAGTATAACTATAAGTGATGAACAAAATTACCATCCAATATCATCCTCATTTTTATCTGGTCAGATGTTATATAGTCGATATTTCAGTGGTATAATATATGTATACTATAACTGAAGCAAACAAAATGTATCAATTGAAGAATAGGTCAGAAACTCAAAGGTGCAGGAAATTAGAATATTTTGTATATGGGTGAACCTTGACTATCTGAAGCCGATTTATTGCCATCTGAAGAAGCAAATTACACAATATCAGCATTGAAAGGGAAAAAACTACTAAACAATTATAATTTCTTCTAACCACCAGCAAAATGGATCTTTACCTGGTTTTCTTCATTTGTCCCATTTACTAATATTTCAAGTGCTTTAATTTTTGAACAGTACTTATCTTCCCTCGTCTTGATGATAATATTTTGCTGCAACAAGGGATCATCTGATTCAGGAGTTGTATTTATAAGTTCAAAAGAAAATACAAGTTTCAGACAAAAAGTTTCTCTTACATTTCTTATGTGTTCTGCTTGAATACAGAGCGGCTCAATCTCTTGAACTACTTTCCTCAATAGGTAAACTACCGCTGAGGTGAGGAGGTTAAAGTTAGTTGTAAAAGTATCAACGAAAAATAGAGGGGCGATTAAAAACAAAGACATACATGCGGTATTTCTCCTTTTTCCTCTCAATGCTTTCATCCAGAATGCCATTAACAACGCTAAAGTGACTTAGTTGGTGCATTCTGTGAGAAGATAATTACTATTAGGAAAGGAACACCAAATAACAAGATAGAACAATTCGACACACTTAAGCAACATCCTAGGTGGCAATGAAGAAGTTACATCTAAACTGTTAGAATGCATCATCTCTGAAATCTTGGCAGCTGGAAGATCAGCATAGGATCCACGTTTTAATTGGAAAACCTCACAAAACTTTTGTCCTGCAGGATATATAACAAGCTACCATAGATTAAAGGATATAGAAAAGTAGCAGCCCAAACATATAGATGGTACTCAGTAACTCATGCAACAAAACACAATATATTAGCAATATTGAGTGTGAAGCAACCATGTTAAAGCCATGCCAAAGCACCCAACCTAATCAAATCAAACTTGTCATTATGTTTACTTAACCATTAAAAGTTTAATATGAATATAAATATCTGATCTACTACTCCAATCATTGAGGCATCGACCTCCCACAATATAGTCAAGTGGCAAGTACCCCATGTCATTTTCCGTTTGACTGTAGTACATAATTCGAGATCCAAACAGGGTAGAAATCCCAGAACGCCAGTTATCAGCGGTAACCGGATTTACGGTGGGTACCGGAAACAATTTACCGGCGGGTTTGTTTAAATTCAAATTTGAATTTTGACGTAAAGTTGGATTCCCTAATGATGTTTACATTGTTTAACACTAATCCAATGTATTAGGACCTCCGTGCTTGACTTGATGCTTTTTCTATGAATGTATTAGGAATTTTCAATTGTTAATTACCCATAACCGATTTTAGCGGCTTTTCTCTGGTTTTTAGGCGGTAACCGTCCGATTTTCGTTACCGATTTCAAAACAGTCCAAATTCAAGTTTTGCTCTTAATTTTGCCGGTTTTCTCCGGGCTTTGTGTGGCGGTTACCGTTCGCCCCCAGGATTTCTATCCCTGGATCCAAAGGCTAATTCCCTATGGACTTCTTTTTAGCTAATTTATGAAACTACGAGCAAAATAAACAACACTATGTGCATACCCAAAAAGACAGGAGTTTTCTGCTGGGACTTGGGATCTAGAAGGCCATTTCTCCTACCCTCTCCAGGGAATGTTTTCCCTTGTGCTGCACCAGGAACTAGCCCTTCAGATTCCGGAACTCCCCATTTTTTTCTCGAAGGAGTCCTGGAAACATCCCCTGAAATATCATCACCTAATCCAGGATTCAGACTGTCCCTCAGAACCAAGAGGCAATCCACTACTGAGGACATTGATCCCTGCAATCATCAAGTCCATGGGAGAATGTAACAAGCAGGAACATAGTACATAGTATAACACAGCTTAGATTCACAAGTAGTTAAATTGGAATTTACTCCAAAGCTTGCATGTTTCAGCCACTTACAAATATTTGAATAGCATGGCATTTTATGAGGTAGAACTATGTCGTAACACATGAAGCACATTTCAGTCAATCCTTTTTAGACTTGCCTCCTAAGATTGACAGCAACCAGAAAAGTACAAAAACAGAACTAACAATCTAACTTTTGTCATGGAAACTGAGTTGCTAGCAGTCTAATTATGGATAGGTGATGATCTTACCTCTTAAGAGGTGAATTTTCACCAAATATAATGCAAAGAAATCGCCTTTAGATACATAGTTTTACTCATATGTACACATTACTAAAACTTGGTCAGTTGTCAGCAATGCAAAACCATGACCAACAATGCTAAGCACCGCATTATGCAATATGACAATCGACCAACATCCAGGCTATCAGAAATTAGTTTCAACAACTATTGCAATTCAGAACTCAAGCATGCATATCGACTACTTAATATGACAAGGGCAGCCTCACCTCTTCAAGATCTTTCACGCTGAAGCCTGGCAGCCCCATATCAGCAACCACCGCAAGGAATTTCTTCACATTGCCTGACCGCTGTTCTGAGGATGCATAACCGCCACATGACTCCTAAACAAAAACACTCACATTCAAAGCATCTACATCAACATCTCCACAGCTCAACGAAAACCCAAACTTTCCAAAGCACAAGCCTCACCTCGAGAACACCAGGGATGAGTGTTCACAATATGGCACAGGACCGTGCCATCGCTGAGCAGCTCCGCAGCTCTTCATGGGATGAATCAATGGCAAACGATACTCCGGGAGGAAGGCACTGAGCCATTCGATCACCTCCGCACGCCGATTAGCTACAAGTTTTTTACACAGACATGTAAAACAAATATGAGAAACATGTAAAAAAAATCACAAGTTTACGAGATCAACAGCTCAAAGTTAACATCTCAGAGCCACAAACACGAAATAACAAAAGGAATCAAAATTTGCGCGCTCAGGGCATAAATCTAGCGAACAAAGCTTAACAGCCACGGCCTAACAGATCGATGCTTCTTCGGCAAACATCTTACTACCGAAACAGGAATTAAACATCGATATCCGTACACCGAGGTCGCCGAGCTAAAATTTAACTTCAAAACACTGAATCAGAGCTGAAGAATAGCCGGGTTTCAAATAGCTGATCAATTCGCCACATATTTACCCAAAACAACGAGAAAACTCGCAGTGACACACTTCGAGCTCCTAGGCTGGAATTTAATACATCCAGAGCATACGGATCAGCCGCCTCACCTGCCTGGAGCCCCTCGAAATCGCCATCCACGCTCCCCATTCCTCGCCGCCCGGGCCGGCGCACGGCGGCCTCGGCCCAGATCGAGCCCGCCGCCGGCAGATCGGCGGATTCGAGCTCGGATTGGGCCGAAACCCTCCGATTCGGGGCAATGCCGGGGCTGGGGTTTGCCTCCTGCCGTCGCCGCCTCCTCGTGCGCCGGGCTCTGCTTTTGGCCTCTGTGCTTTGTTTCGTTTCGTTTTGGTTTGTCGCTGTTTTCTCGCGTAGGTCGGGGTTTTGATTTGTTTTTTTTTTGGTTCGTGTGTTGGCTGGTTGACTCCGTTACCGTTAGTTAGTGAGGCAGAGAGTGAGGCCCCTCTCTATCCCTGTTTTCTGAAGTCATGTTTCAGGGGCTAGGGACTCCACATTTTGAATTTCAGGCTTATGGGCGGTTGGCAACGTGCGGTTTATGATTTTGATGAAAATTTTAAATTTAGGTTGTTTATCGATTACGGAGAGAACCCACTTGTGATTTTGCATGTTCGTTGTTGGGCTTTTGGTGGTGTTGATTCGGCTTATTTTTGGTGGCTTATGGTGAAAACTCTGTTGGTGAAAAAAACTGAATGAGAGGCTTATTCAACATAATTAAATTTAAAAATTGATAAATATAAAAAATTTGTTAGCCCATCACGACAAGCAAACGAATACGGAAAAAGAACCGCAAAAAGCTCAAAAAAGCCAAAAATTCAGAAAAAGATGAAATTATGAATAGTGCAAAATAAGCGGAAGCTCAAGCCATATTGAGGTGCCTTTAACGTGTACATCATTTAACTCGTAGATCCCGTCTTGATAAAATTCTTCGTTCGAAAGTTGTCGTAGTAAAAGCCAAAACGAACCGGAGGAAAAGAACATGCCCTATATCATAGCAAATTGTATCATTGATTATCACAATAACAATAATAAAGTCTTTTATCTCAAACAAATTAGGGTAGCCTAGAAATGAAATCTCCTTAAGGATTTTGGGTTCTATTCTATGAAAAGATTGTTTGATTTTTCGTTGACTCGTCAAACCTAGCACAACACTTCTCTTTTTCCCACTTAGGACGACTATGTGAAAACTATATAGCGGAGTTAAAAATTAAGATGGTTGGTTGAAACTTAAGTAAAAAAACTCTCAAATGTCTTCAGATTAAATTACTAGAAAGCCGGAATTCGATCTTCTTTTTATATATGATGTGCAATGGATAAGGCACCATGCATGTAAAATATATCGTGGTAAAAAAACTGTCTTAATAGTTTTTCGTTCTATACAAAATGCTTCATTTCATTGTCTTTTCCAATGTCAATGGATACAGCAAATATGTCGTTAAAAATGGGCGTCAGAAAGTGTTTGGTCAAATTTCAAAATGCAGCCGGTTGACAGAACAAGATGACTCAACTTCTGTCTTTAGAAAAGTTGATGTATTTGAAGAAACGCCTTCTATTTTGTGGAACTGCGACCTTCCGAAAGCAAACGCTGATACGCAGTATGCCGGAAAAAGCAGCAACCACATCAACTAATGATGATTAGATGACACATGACTTTGAGTCTGTTTGACAACGTCGAACATGATTTTTGTAAAATTTTTAAATTTTGGTTATTCTGATCGATTATGAAAGAGATACTTACTTGCGATTTTAGATGGTACAAATATTGAGCTTTTAACGATACATCGTTTAACTTGATCCTGCTTGAAAATCTCCGTTTGAAAGTTAGATAATGTAAAAAGCAAACATCGAGAAGGAAAAGAAAAGACCCTTTGAGTGTCCTCTCACTCTCTCAGCGATGCCAAGCGGCTCTCCTAATACAAGTCTTTTAGTTTTTAAAAGTTGATTTTGATTTTTTAATAACTAACTTTTAAATAAAATATATTTTAAAAATAAGATTTATAAGTTAATTAGCCATTTCATTTATATATATTAAAATTATATATGAGTTTTGTTACTCTATATTTTAACCATAGACCAAAATAAAAAAAGCAAGACCGTATCAGACGGCATCAAAAAGCGAAGCACTGAAGATTACGGGGAAAAAAGAAGACAAGAGAAGGCCTCGCGAACTGACGTCGTCAAACCGGCGCGGTGGGCCGTAACCACGAGCCATGGCTCCAACGCTCGTACAACGTGCGCGGCAGACGCTTTGAAGCTTCATGGAGGTCCAAAGTCCAAACACATACGCCCCCGAATCGTACAAATTCACGATAGTACCCTTCCACGACTGGGCAGTGTTTTCAAATTTCTTATTTTCCTTTAATTGAATCGGCTGACAAAGCCAATGATCCCTCTAGAGTTATTTCAGCTAAAATCTATCAAAAATAGGTTTATTTTTTTACTATGACAGTTGATTTTTTTTTGAGATAGATAATAGTATCTATTGATAGAAGAAAATGCTACAAATCGCTCAAAAGCCGAATTGGTGGATTTTTTTATTGTGACTTTGACTTTTAGTTTATAGCTTTTGAATTTTGTCATTCGTGAGAACAATATGGAAAAAATGTTACATGTAATTTAGCCGATATATTGAATTCAATATAGTGTTTACTATAATCTATCTATAAATCTTATTTTAAAAAATACACCTATCTAAAAATAGTTATGTAACAGATAGGCAGAAGGAAAGCTAAAACAAAAGCACCGGCCCCGGCCTTAAGCCATTTAGCGAAGCGGTGATGTGAGACTTTGGTGAGGCCGGATGGGGCCCCTTGATGGGCGGCAGCTTTGGTACAGTTGACCACGTCAAACAGTTCTAATTGTATTCCGCCGGTGGAGGCTATTCGCAGTTTCGCACCGTGAAGCCGGCCGCAGTGAAAGCCAAACTGCCCAGAGTGCTCCACGTATAGATAGGCATGTGTGCAAGTGCAACCTGAGAATAATTTTATCAGATGCTTATTCGAATTAAACATTTTAATATTTTCACACCTCAAATAGATACGGTCTGCGTTTCAAAATGGATTGACGATACGCGTGAAACGTGGGAATTTTGCGTGATCCAGTACAATTCATACAAGATTCTTTTTAAATTTCTGTGTTTCAAATAAGGCTTGAGGGGACTGCAATTGTCAAAGTAAGTGCGGACATGACTGGTTACATGTCTATTCTTTTCACTTTTAGTTTCATTTTGACTTTTCATAGTAATTGTTTTTAACGAATATCTTTTTAAGATGGTGTCTCGTATCATTACTTACTTCATTTATATCGAAAAACTGCGTGAGTTTTAGTTCTTCGTAATATCTACACAAACAACTCAAAAGATACAGTTGTAGTAAAAAGAATAGGTCTTATTAACAATTTGGAAAAAAAGGAATAAATCACAAAAACGTTTTGTAGTTCAATTGGTGTTTGCGGGGAAGACTCTGATATATTTTCTTTTCGCAAAACAGAATCTATGTGGCGATGTTTTTATGCTCTTCAGCGTTTTTCGGTGGTTGCGACTTAACAGTCAGGTTAGAAAATGCGCATCCATACACTTTGCAATTTTGCATACTGATTTATATATCCTTGTTAGCTCAGTCATGTCTATCACAGAGATCTACTCCTATTCCTGTTAGTTCAACAATGTCTATCAGGCTTTGATTAACATCCATCGCAACTTCTCGTTGGTCCAACATACTCTTGCTTAGCACATCAATGGTCACCGACACCTATGATTTAACTCTGCACATCGATGCATCCCAGTCTGGACGACAGTTGAGACAAAAACAAGGGCACAGGAAAGCGATCTCATGATGCAAACGTGCAACCTTCATCCATTTTATTTGATCGTATATATTCGCAGACATGGCATAACACGTCTATCAGACTAACACCATAGGGCACCAACAGGCTGCCCTTATGTACCAACCTTGTTGCACCCGTGGCAACACCAGGCCTGACTCCTATTCCTGGACCGTCTTCTTCACTGCAACTATCCCATACTGGTATACCTGCATGCCCTGAGCCTGAGTGCCAATGGCCGGTTACTTGCCTCCAGGTCTGGTTGCAGTCCCAGCGGGACCGGCTTGTCGCAGCAGCTGCACATAGCCAATTAGCCATGTTATGTTATTAGCATGTGGCGGGATAGGGAAGGGTGACTGCTTCTCAAGAGTCAGGAAGTGGCTGACGATGATTACCTGGAAGTAGGATTCCAGCTTCTGCCTGAGGACAGCATGCTCCCTCTTCGCTTTTTGGAAAGATCTCACGCAACTGAATAACAAACATAGATGATGTATCAGTAATGACTAATGAGTAATGGACAACAAAACAGTTACTAGCCCATGAACGAACTGTCAGTAACGTTACTCCATTTGGAGTTAAACTGTCAGCCTAACACCGGAGCATGTGTAACTAGGCACTAGCTGTGGGTACTGACGGTTTCACATGCTTCAGCTAAGCCATGCTGACTCCAACAAGATGGTTCTTTCTGCAATAGTGCCCATGGGTATGGGGAAAATCAAAATGCTCGAGACATGAAGTGCTTTTAGCATGCCTATTGGAGTATTTCACAGACAAAACACATGGCAGCATGCTAACCAACTAAGCAGTAAAGAGATATACTCTTCAGCATTTTCTTCTCCACAGCTGTTCCTGAATGATGTGCACTCATTCTTCATCCTTGAAGCACCAATGCTGTAACAAGTTGTGTTAATGTCAAGCATGGGTAAACTACGCAAAATATTACAATATATAGCCATGTAAAATTGTCAGCTCCTCATATCATGTCAAATAAGCCAGTAATATCATGATATATCACTTATAAAAAAGGTTGATGTCTACACGCATAGAACTTTTTAGTTGGTATGGATGTACTCCTCCAGTCATAAAAGGAAGTGCCAGTCAAATCGTGTCAATTTTGACCAAAGATACTATCTAGTTTGGATATACAAAATGGCATATGTCACAAAAAATACTTTCATAACATTACACTTTTAAAACTTTTTGATAATATAATGCTAAAATTTTGTGGTCAAACCGTCAAAAGTGATATATCATTGACATTGAAAAGCCAAAAACAACTTTCTTTTGTGACGGAGGTACATATTTAAGTGCACCAATAAAAGCAATGAGTCTCTGTAAATAACTTTGGTTTACACATTTCCTGAGCTTCTGCTAGCATTTAGGAAGACGTTGAACAGGGGCATTTCAAGTAAACCAAAAATGCTGACCCAAGCAAACAACAGAAATAAACTAACTGTAAGCCATCATTTCAAGAAGTTGAGGGCACAAAGAAGACAGTGTTCAGGTACAACAGACATCTAGAAGCAGTCTAGATTCCTGCACGAGCATTCTGGTGGCTCATGAAACAATAATTTAAGAGTTGTTTGATTCTTTGCCGATCGGGCTATAGGAAGGTAAAAACTAAGTTCATTTAGAATATTTGTTTCATTTTATCCTTTTAAGGCTAGGGTTCCTTAGCTGTGTGTAGATTCTTGGCAAACTAAATCAGGGTTGATGACAAATTGGTTGTATACTCGTGCCACTGTATGTAGTTAAAAGTTCAGATTAAGTTCACCGATAACTAATGAAATAAAATATAAAACCTAAACATTCTCATTTTCACCCATGAAACCGACCTTGGCCATGTGTGGCTCTCCTTCACCAAGAGATGTTTTTTTTTCTAAAGCAAGTAGGGTAGTTTGGTGGGAAAAGCAGGATTTATCTTCCCATGCCAAATAGGTAACCAATACTAGGCAAGAACTTGCCAAAAAGGGCAACAAAATTCGAACAGCCTCTTAAGAGTCCACAATCGCCACCAGTTCTCTAACATAGGCATGCATCATATGTAGCTGAATGAAGGTATTCAAAAGCAACTGTCTGGAGCTACCTCGAACAGCTGCCCTTTAGTTGCTGCATGTGCATCCCATCTATTGAAATCTTTGGGATACTTCTCCTGCACAGTATTGTTAGATATCACTTAACAAAATGTTAATACTGCTGAATGTGTAAATATGATTAAGCCTCGACCTAGTTTATGAAATTGTCACTGCTTACATAGCTTGCTCAATGTTTGTCATTAGCCTAGCTGAGTCCTTAAAGAACAAGGAAACAACTTCTTCTGCAAAATTAGGACTTGCTTCATCCTGCAAGTCCTCAACCTGACAAAATTGCTCATCCAAGTACCCCTGTCATTACAACATGATTCACTAAATTAGCATATATTCTATCAACACGTTAAAACAAGGTAAGGAGCGGAAAAGGAGATATCTGAAACTGTAAAAATGTAGATCTTAAAGCATTGCTGTGCTAACTGAGGTTCACATAAATATAAAATCGGAATTTGAACTCTACATAAATATCGCTAACACACTTATTTCAATATTTTGTGCTTCATTCAAATTCTTCTTAGCATCGTGTCAATGTTTGCATGAAGTGGTGTCAAGTGTCAACCCTTGTCTTGGCAAATGGCAATTAATATGGGGTCTCTAACATGATCTACACTATAACACTATGTTCTACTGCTTGCTGAATGTTGCATAGAACATATCATGCGGACAGAAGGAGATAGAACAAGGACTGATAAGTAGAATTGCATCGCCTCAAAAGTGAAATCTTTCTTGTGGTACATGGGATATACTGGTAGCAATAGTGGAATACTTCCTGGACAAACATGACATGTGTTCTTGCCTCAACTACAATGCTTGAGATTTGAGATGAATAGAACACAAGCCTGATCGAAAGGCTCTTTTCAAGGATGCTGCTGGCGTCAAATTAGCATACTCCATTTATAAGTATTGAATGATGGGAGAAGAGGCAAAGTGAAGGCCTTAAAGGTGGGAACCGACCCCAAAATGCATATACAACTGGTCGATCACTTTGGTTATAGAAAGTTGAACATCAGGTTCGTTTATATAGCTGAGGTGAATGTTACTATTCCTCCACCAACATAAGTGAAACCGAAGATATTTTGATGTTTTGAAAGGCAAAGACTAGCATCTCACGTGTACAAGTGATTTTATTGCCAAGGTGTGCAACAGCTATCCACATTTTGGACAATGACTTGAACATCTGCAGATTCTGATGCTCCTTTATAAGATGCATTTTGTGTGTGCTCGGTGCGCAGAACCATAACTGCTCTTCTTGGAAATGCAGATTGGTTACTACCTCAAGTCGAAAAAAGATTGTCATTTTTTCACTTGGCATAGTATCTAATACTCCCTCCATTTCAAAATATAAGGCATATAGTTTTTCAGTTTTGTTTCAAAATATAAGGCGTGCATGCGACTTTAATGACATTTTCTCTCTTTTGCCCTCATTTATCTTCCCCCTCTTTAACATTTATGAGTAAACACCCACCCACTATCCCTCTCTTATTCCCAAGGGCCAAGGCATTAACAATAGGGGCATCATGGTCATTTCCTCTACCATCCTCTTGGTTTTGCAACCTCCTTAATCCATGTGCCTAGCAAAAATACGCCTTATAAAAAGAAACAGAGGGAATATACAATTTTGCCCATCGATTTTTATGGTTATTTGCTAGTAAAAATTATAGAATTACCGAAAATACTTGTGATGGAAAATATGCCAGTATCATTTTCTCTTGGTCAATCTAGATATTTATAATACATTACAATGGCTAATGTGTTTTTTCCTCATCAACTCCAACCAATCTCTGCTGTTTATTTATTTATTTTGGAAACTATGCCAGGAGCTCTGGCTTACATTGTTAGGGTGGACGTGGGGTGCATGAGCACGACAGCTCGCCCAGCCAACCTAGCAAGCACTGAGCTGATGTCTTTCTAGCTCATGACAGAAAAAAACAAGCAAGAGCAACCTTTTTTTCTGAAAATTGATGGATTTTTATTTTACTATAGTCTTAACTTTTAAATAGAATATTTTCTTAAGATAGAGTCTATAAGTTAAACAATCTACATATTAAAATTCCAATATCTATACCAACTAAAATCACAAATAAATATCTATCTTTCATAATATATATCATAAATATAAAATTCAAAACGTCAAAACTATAAACGGCAGCCGCACCTAAACATGCCGGTGGTTTCTATCGTCGCCACACGAACACGCCCGTACCGAGGAGTTGTTTGTTTTCTTTGACAGACTAGCCCTCCTCCCTTTCTACACGTCGGCTGGTGGTGCAGCGTACTAGACCTGCGCACTGATCCGGTCAAATAAATGTTTGCGCTGCATTTTTTTCTCATCACCTTGCGCATCGAGGCAGCGGCTGCGGAGGGCGCGCTATATGGGGGGGTCGGTTCAAACGGGGGCACGGGGTCTATGCCTGTGGACCACCCTCGGCTGAGCGGTGGTTAACCCAACCGCAACGCAACAGTACGAGGATACACTCGCGATATTGCTGCCCTCTGTTACTTGAGAGATTACGCCGTTTGTACCGGCAATGTTAATGTGATTTATTAGAGTACTAGTATCTCAGAAGAGCCAGATTGGAGAAAGAGCACTCAAAGATGGTAGCGTGCGAGAAAGTATTTATTAAAGGCGCTGTTTCTTTAACCTAACGAAACGACTCTTCACACAAAACGGTTTAATGGCCTGTATGGACTTATCGTATGTTGCTTATACTCCTGAGATTGGTTTCATAGTACAGGCTTAAGAAAAAAAGGGAAGTTGGTACGGTAATACTCCTGAGAAAGTATTTAAATATTGAGAGGCTGTTCATATTAACTTTTATTTCTGGTTTATGTTTAGAGAATCTAGAAGCTAATATGAATATTCGGTTTCTCAAAGCAGATTTCTCACTTCTCTCGTTTCCGTTTTGATCCAATAATAAGACAGAGGGTCACGAGCGTATCATATACCTGAGTCCTCTCGTGCATACATCTCTTTCTCACTTTCTTCGCTACTTACCACTTTATTCTAAAAACCATTTCTTTCAGACAATATTATTTATTTTCAGTTAAAAGTTATCAGCCACGGCCGAACGCATTAGCCGCAATCAAATATGAACAGGCCACGCCCCCACGTCTAATCTGATTTGAGTGACTGGGTCTGTTAGGGCACTCTAGCAATCATTTATGTTTAATACTATAGCTATGCCATATTAGACTTTTGATGGGGTGGAAGAGAGAATAAGCTGGATACTCACGCAACTATTCAAACTATTTTAGGAAACTAAGAAAATAGTAGTGGCAAATGGTGCATAGGAAGGAATTGATACTTTTTTGTGGGGCATCTCTATCCCTAGAGATGAGAGATCTATAGAACAATGTGAGACCCTTTTTTGTGGTCGTCCATATCCGTAGAGATAAGAAATCCATGGATCAACGTGAAATCCTCTAGAATCAAAGTTTACTCTATTCGTCTCACAATATAAGTTCAGTACGCATATTGAAGTAGCATATTATTTAAATATTATTTAATAAAATTAAATAATAATTACTCATATTAGATAGATATTATTTCTATCAGAGATAAATATAATTTAATTTTATTAAATATTATTTAAATAACGTATCTTCTAGATATATATGTCTAACGTATATTGTGCAATGAAGATAGTAGTATCAAACTACTGTGTCCTTAGCATATTGTACTAGCTCATTCCATGTAATTTAAATAACCCTTTTTAAAACAATATTGCATTCCCGAAATAATGAAATGCAGATTACGAGCAGAAAGAATGCCGTGCCGTCCAATCACGGCGTGGTCACAATTGTGCAGATTCGTAACCAAACGGTGATTTAATTACGAACCTTTCCCATGCTTCTTTTCAGAAGACCAAACGGTCCCTGCCCTTAATCTATACAGACGCACACCCAATGACACGATCCATGCGGGACCAACCAATCGCTCCCCGTCCTCTCGTAACAACCACTGTCATGTGGTCCCTCTCCCTCTCTCTCTCTCTACGAGGCGCGACGATTTACAATTTCCACGAGAGTACAATAGAAAACAGAACGCCGCAGACGCACGCGTGACGCAAGCGGCGTGCACGGCGAAATTTCCCGTGGGGAAGGAACACTCACGGCACGCCTCTCGAGGCGGCCGGCAGGTGATGGCGCCATCCCGTCGTAGGAATAGGGTTCAGTTTTGCGACTGGGCTTCGTAGATCTGTGGCACTGTACGGTGGGCCCCACCGCAGAGTAGAAAAAAAAGGATACGAGAGAGAGAGAGACGAGTACAGAAGAGGTGCGCAGTACAGCTCTGGCCGCTGCTGGTATATCGCCGTATCGGAGCAAAAATCTTTTATGATCCTGGGAGTTAAAGCCACTTTTAATATTATTTTACATTATATTTATAAAAATAGTAGTATGTGAATCATATTGACAAAAATATTATTTCTGTCGTCCGATAGATGGACGGCAGCTCCCGCAAGACAACACGTGTCACTGCCGTCGACGGTAGGCGCCTACCACTTCCTCATAAATTCATGATTAAGTTAATTTGAATAAACGTGGCAAATTCAGCTCACATTAAATTTTAAAATTACATAATAACTATTACTATATCGAGATGCTCACATAAAATTTCATAATTTTGGAGCTTGTTTGCTATATGTAATAACTCATAAAAATATCAAAATTGTATGAATTTTTTAGCAACAGTCGCAATGGATAAAATTAACCAAAAATTACACTGCAAGGTACGTTATGTTGGGAGGTTGTACATAAATTTTTGTATTTTTTTGAGCTCATTTGATATATTTAAAAATTCAAATAAATACTAAGCAAAATATGATAGGTAATTAGGCTTACTAATTAGCCGATCTAATTACCTATCGACCCTCCTCGACGGACAGCAAGCCTACCGTCGCCCCGGCGGCGGTCGCTTGTCAGTCCGGTGAGAAGGCGGCAGACGCCTATCGCCGATGGCTGCGCCACATGTCACCTCGCAGGCTCTCGGACGATAGAAACGATATTTTTATCGATATACTTAGTATAATATTATTTTTATAAATATATTATGAAACAGTGATAAAAGTGGTTTTAGCTCCGCGCTTGTCCTGGACCTGTACATGGTACTTCTCCTCGTCGCCGTGTCGGTTTTCGAATCTCTTTCACCATGCTGGAGATCCTACTTTGGATTCTATACATCGCAGTTAAGAACACCTGAGCGATTTACTGCCACTGCGCCGTACGCACTGCATGCTTTTCGCTTTCGAGTGCGCTGTAATGGCCGGCCGGGAAGCACTGTGCTGACTGTACATAGGCGCTGCGAAATTGATAACCGAACGGAAGCAGCAGCGCAAGTGCAATCAAGGCTAGTTAGGCTACGAGACCCCCTGCCCTGCCATGATGGTGGCGGCAGACCGAACGACAACATCAAGTTTTCCAAGCCTGCCGCTTCGATTCGGTTCGGTTCTGCAGGGCCAAAACCTGCAGGGCATGCGTTTTCGGCTCAGCTCTGCACCTCTGGCGCCGTAGGCCATGCCGGAAGAGGGCCGGGGGTCCCCTGCGAACTGCAGTGCTGCGAGCCCTACCGTCTCGTTAGTAGTAGGCCTGCAGGCGAGTGCAGCCGGAAAACGGAGGACGAGAGAGGAGTAAATGGAGGCCACGCCCACGCGTGCGTATCGCATGAACGGCATTGCCGTGTGGGCCTGTGGTACTGTAGTCGGGCGATGCATTGATACGCTATGCTTTTTTCGCGAGGATACGCTACACTATGTAGTCGTTTCTTTCTTTAATTCTTTTTTTAATCCTATACACGTATTATGTATTTTTCCTTGACCTCGCAACAGCATAAGAGTTGATCAAATTTGGTTGCATTCTCTCTCTCTCCTCACCAGAGATGAAAGGCAAATCATCACAAATTTTTAAGCAAATCAAAATGAATTAAACTAGGACAATATTTAGAAGCAAGTCAAAACGAATTTGAGAGCAAACTACAATAAATTCTAATGCAAATTAAGACAAATTTGGGATCAACTCGGGACAAAAAAATGAAAGCAATATAGGATATTTTGGAAAATGAACCAGGGTTATTTCTAAGCAAATCGGGGTAAATTTAAAAGTAGTAAGAACAAATTTTAGAAGCAAGTCAGATTAAATTTCAAAGCAATTCAGGATGAAATAAAAAATCAAGTGGGACAAATTTGTGAGCACATGATCGAAATTTTGAGAGCAATCCAAGGTAAGTGTGAACGCAATGAACATAAAGAAGATGTAACTGGTGAGGAAGAGCCCAAAGTACATGAGCGTCTTCCCGACGGGAAGCTGCTCACCGCGCTCTGGAAGCTCTCAAGCAGCTCCCGCACGCCTTTGGCCACCCTGCAACTCGCGGATAAGAGAGAGCTAGCCAGCTAATCACGTCTAGATCTCAAAATCAGTGAGTAGATCAAATCTGAGGGTTTGGGGGAGGGGGGGCTTATACGTTGAATGTGTTGGAGACGATGTCGTTGACTGAGTGGACGGCGGCCTCAATGTTGAAGGAGAGCTAGGAGGCAGAGGAGGAGGCGTCGGAGCGGGAGGCAACGTAGGAGTTCCAGTTGACGAGGAGGGAGGGCTACGACTCGTCAGCGAGGGAGGTGGGGCCGTCGGTGAACCAAACCTGGGCCATCTTCTGCGTCGCTGGGGAGGGGGGCACCGGTGAGTTGTGCCGGTGGAGGGAGCGAAAGAAAACAAGAGAAAAATAATAGTTTCTGTTTGGAAAATGGTTTTTTATTGGAGAAGGTTGCTTTTTCATTAATAGGATCTGACGGCGTTTTGAGTCGTGTATGCCATTAAACTAACGCGCGTATGTGCGGAAACAACAATTTCCGTTTTCTCTTTTAATTTCTCACTATGTTGAACTCAATTAAATTCTGAACTTAATTCCTCACGATTTTTCTCCGGATCTTTCGTATAGGTTCAATTAAATGCTGCACATGGGCCGAGTCTTTTGTCGGCCGCATATGGGTACAGAGAGCTGAGATGGCTTTCGTATAGTCGGCCTTTACCGAGTTTATACTGGTCCAATAGCCCACGATTGACATGAAAAGAAGACCCAGCATTGCACCCACCTGGGCTTAGTCCTCTAAAAAGTATACCTGGGCTTAGGCCTTTTCTTATTCAGACGTTTCGGCCATTCATGAGGACTGTGTTAGCCTCTCCATTGTTTACTTTGCACAGCAGTCGTCGTCTTCCTTTCTGTTTTCTCTTTCTTTTTGCTAAGGACATCGTTGTTCTTTCTTCTTTGCGAGGTTGCAGCAGTGCAATAAATGTCGTGCAATACAACAAGCATACGGCCCCTTCAAAAAAGAAGCATATGATAGACGTAAACCACGTAGCACTGTAACAGTACCAGTCTTAGGAACCTCCGTGGCGAGCAGTGATCAGTTGCAGCTTTTGGGTGGTTCTTTTTTCCTGTGGTTGATAGTTCTTTGGTTTTAGTGAGTGTTTGTGTGAACAAAATAAATATCGATAAGCTGTTTTAAAAAATCTAATGTAATAAGCCGTTTCAAATAAACGATAAAGAGACTGTTCTATTTGTTTATCTGGAAAAACTATAAGCCATAAAACTAAGAAGAAATGTATCTTTTTTGGTGGGAAGTTTCAAACATTTTCAGAAGACAATCATTTCTGCACTGCCCTCCGTTACCCAGCTATCTTTCAGATTGTTATGAGATCCCCTCTGGAGTTTTCCCTATCTCCCAACTTAGTACAAATATCTTCGTCTTTTTAGATTTTCTAATTAATGACAACTGCTCAGATGTTGGACGTATATGATTGGTTGGTGGGCGTTGCTAGCATCTAGACGTATGATGAGGAATTTTCCATCGTACGCTCTGGTACAACACTCTTAGACAGTGTATACAATAATTTTAATCATCATATGCAATAAAATGTTTAACAAAAATCTCGATGTTGCACTGATTGTTACTGATTGTTATACACATAAAATCAAAATGTTGCAACAAAAGAATATCGGAGTTGTGGGAGGAGTACTTGGCGTTGAGCCCATGGTCTTCAATGGTGGCGGCATGGCATCGATCTAGCAGAGAATAGCACGTGCTAGAAAAAGTATGACTTATCGTGGTGCAGCGGGGAGGCTGACGTCGACAGGGTAGCAGTTGAACTCCCTAGACCGTAGCACAGCGGCGACGATGTCCTCGACCTCGGCGGCCATGCAGAAGGCTAGGAACACGAACGGGTCCCCATGTGCTAGTGGCAGCATGGGCCGCCACCTGCGCTAGTCCACTCTCGCGATGATCTTGCACCGCACTGCCCGGATGCTATCTTCTCCCCTGCCGCCACCAGCACGCCCTCCCTCGCCCATGCGAACCTCAGTGGAAGAAGATAAGAAATGAGTGATTGTAACTTGTGAGAACATTAACAGTATTAGAGTATCTCTACTACTTAAAAGGAGTTGATGATAGTGGTTCACCACCACTCCTGTGGTGGTTCATCTGTCTCTCCACCTCTCCTCACATTTTTTTGTGCCGACAGGTGGGCTCGCCACTTCTTTAGATCTGGCTGTCAAACCCTGCCTCCACCTTCACCGCCCTCCACACCGCTGCCTCGCCCCTCTCTTCCTACCCACGCCGCCTTCCCTTTTCTCCCGCCTACTCCTCTAGCTCTGTCGCCACTCCACTGCCTCGCCCCCTCCTTTGTGCAAACAGATTGCACTATCAATCAGGCAAATCTTTTTTAGTTTTTGTTCCTAAGCATTATTTTATTATGCATGTTTCTTGCACTTGAATACTCTAGATTTTTTTATAACGTAGTGCTTATGTCATTTACTATGTCTTGTCAGTTGTCACCAAACCATAATTTTTCTTTCTGAGAAAATGCAGAATATACGCAAGATATTATATAGATTTGAATAAACCAACAGCTCTGAGCAAAACATTAAAGATTACACAACAAGCAAAAACTAAAAAAAAGTAGCAGCTGTAGCTAACAATCTATTGCGCATCTTCTTCTTTTACAAGTTTACAACAATCAACTTTCTACTCTGATTCATTGATCACAGAACGGCAATCATATGTGTCATCTCCTTTAATTATATACGATTTGCAAATAATCAATTAATTTCCCCCCATTGTTCTTATGTTAGTGCTTGTATTCAGCAAGAAATCTGGTACCTTTGCCTTTCGTCTACCAAAATTAATCACTGCCATCTTACTTTATTTTACTGTTTTCTTCTTAGACTAATACTGAATAAGAATAAGTTTTTTTTGCTATTCTATTTCATTGACTCTATTGTTTCCAAGTAGGATGGTGTGTACCTAATACATGCACATGTTCTTATATTTCTTGTTGCTTTTGCTTTGGTCGTTTATCAATTTGTCTAGAACAAATTGTTGACACATTTGCTTGCTACAGGGAAACTCTGGAGGTCCTCTTGTGAACCTTGATGGCAAAATTGTTGGAGTTAATGTCATGAAAGTTTGGGCTGCTGATGGTTTGAGCTTTGCAGTACCAATTGACTATATTGTGAAAATAGTGGAGAACTTTAAGAAAAATGGGTACACCTTACTTTTCAGTAGTATGACACATATTTTTTACTTGTTTATATGTCTTTTGTACTTACAAGGCATTTGTCTACCAAAAAAGTCTGAATTCAAATGACATTTTTAGTAATTCTAATGGAATCGCTATCTCTATTTAGCTCAATTCAATCAAGTAAATAATCTTTATAAATATGTAATATATTTTTTGTTAATTCATAGTAATGCATAAACATTCAGCTAGTTAGTATTAAATAGTAGGAGTATGTGTCCGATGCGTCCCATAGGCTCGGACGCTTGGCCATAACATAATGGTTGGTTATTCATAGACATTGGAGTGGACTAGGCGCTATGATCTGTGGGTTGGTCAGCTGGACATGTTTACCGTGTGTGTGTAGTGTCATAATAATGAAATGTCTATATTTAGTTTTTGATGTCTAATTGGATCGAGCCCCGATGTGGATAGTTTCGATAAGATGAATGGAACGTAGGACGGTGTGGTAGCAGGATCTTATCGTAAGAGGAACAATTTGTTGATCTATTTGGATTTAAATATTATTGGACTTTGTGTGTTTGGATATGGTTGGATGTGCATATTATCGTTTCAAATTTGGATTAGAAATAGATTGGATCGAGTTTATTTGGATAAGGATTGAATAACCATCTACTTTTTTCTCACGGAAACTTGCACACAAACTCATCCATGGCCGCACGCCCGCACGAACGTGCGATTGTGTGTCTCTCTCCAGGAAAAAAAAAATCACGGGAAGGAATTGTACGGCCCAGCCGGTGTCGGCGGCGGTGCGATCGCCATTCTTTGCTGAGTCGGAGGAGCTATTCCACCGCGGACAGTTAGTGGCGGTTGACCGTACAGCCAACGGCGAGATGGCCCCCTCGTACACGATTCTCCAAGGAGCCCGCGGAACAGCTTCCTCGAGCCGCTCGCTCTCCGCCGCGTGGCTACCATACCTCATCCCCATGTCAGGAATCTTCGGTGGGCCCAGCCTTCCACTTGACCCCGCACACCTATCGCTTTCCATCTACGGTTCTGATTTTTCTTAGAAAGCTTTTTATACTTCTGGTTACGACCACTGAAATGTGGGTCCAGGTTATTAGAAGACCACTTGTCAGCACCGGTCTAGTTTAACATCCGAGCGCTTAATGAAACACTCTTTTTTTACCTTATTATCTTTATCTATTTCCTTATTCTAACGACTCCCCGCCAAATCCGTTTAGTAATTACTATATCTAAACAAACCCGTTTGGTAATTTTAAGTTTTCAACACGCATCCTCTCGTCCAATCCACTTACCCCTCGCTCCGATTCATTTCCGTCCGATCCCACCAGAAATGAATCACAGCCGTGCGATTCCAAGGGCGGATCCGTAAATGGCGGAAAGCGGAGGGGGAGTTGAGTTTACCGGTTAAAACGCCAGAGCCAGTGGCTCTCGTGTTCCTTTCTCCTACGCGGCCGGGGAAGGATTCTACTGGTATAGCATCGGCTCGGATCTAGAACGCAATTCGTGTGGGGATCGGGCGCTCGGATCGATCTGAGGGTCAGGGCTGAGGGTGCGAGAGTGATGGGGAAGGCGGCGGCGGTGGGGACGGCGGTGGTGGTGTGCGCGGCTGTGGGGGTGGCGGTGGTGCTGGCGCGGCGGCGGCGGCGAAGGGAGGCGGAGATGGTGGAGGCCGTGGAGGCGGATAGGAAGAGGATGGTGGCGGCGGTGATAGAGGAGGTGGAGCAGAGGCTGGCGACGCCGACGGCGCTGCTGCGGAGCATCTCCGACGCCATGGTGTCCGAGATGGAGCGCGGGCTGCGGGGGGGCATCCACGCCACGCTCAAGATGCTCATCACCTACGTCGACAACCTCCCCACCGGGTAAAGTCTTCCGTCCCGATCTGATCTCTGTTTCCTTTCCTTCCCTTTCATTAGGTTGTGATCTATGAACTTTGTGATCCAAAAGTTCGCGTACGGTGGTGAATTGGTCGCAAAAGTGCTTTCTTGATCGCAAAAGTGCTTTAATCATCTGGATGCTACTTCTGCAGAGATGAACATGGGTTGTTTTATGCACTAGATCTCGGAGGGACCAACTTCCGTGTTCTGCGAGTCCAACTGGGAGGAAGGGAGAAACGTGTTGTCAAGCAACAGTACGAGGAAGTCTCCATTCCACCACATCTGATGGTCGGGACTTCCATGGTGAGTACTTGCTGTTCGATTTTCATGTTTCTTGGAGTTTTACATTTTCTCCATGCTTGCCTTATGTATCTTGAATTATTCATACAGGAACTATTTGATTTCATTGCTGCTGCATTGGCAAAATTTGTGGATACTGAAGGTGACGATTTCCACCTCCCAGAGGGGAGACAGAGAGAGCTGGGTTTCACCTTTTCCTTCCCAGTGAACCAAACATCAATATCATCGGGAACACTCATCAAGTGGACAAAGGGCTTTTCCATCAACGGCACGGTAAAAGTCAAAAACACTTTGGTTCATGCCCCACTAACTGAACACCTTCTTAGTACTTTTGTAAACATGGCTTGAACCGGAATTTATTATAAACACATGAATTCAACTGGCGAGTTTCCATGAGAAAGTGTGATTTAATATCACAATAGAGCCTCTGGCATTTGTTCCTTTTTCTCGAAGGACAAGCTTTCTGTGACAAAATTCTGCATTGCTCTTTTAGAATGCTAGAGCAGAGCTTTTAGTGACGAAGCTTAATAGTGGTGTGCTGTTAAGTTTGATATCATATTGATTCACTAATTGCTGTATTCACCTACAAACAATACAGTACCTACTCCATTCTTTTAACGTTCAATTGTTACAATACAATCAAACTGATTTGTTTATCTCAATGAAATATTGAGACTGGGTAGGAAGCATATTCTTGAGGTGCTGTAAGAATATTATGTTTCTCCAGTTGATGGTATCCGTGTCAATTGTTAAGCATCCTGTAATAGTCACATGCACACGATTACTTGATTTGGATATTTATTTGATTGCTCCTGAATCAGGTGGGCGAGGATGTTGTCTCTGAGTTGAGCAAGGCCATGGAGAGGCAGGGGCTGGATATGAAAGTTACAGCATTGGTAAGTTAATATCTGTTAATTTATTCAATTTATACACCATCTACGCTTTGCTTTCGTATCTAAAGCTATGCTAATTTCTTTGTATCCTGATGCTGCTTTTGGTTTTTTGACCCTTTTATCAGTTGATGGGATCCAAACATGGTTAACATCATGCAAAACGTTTCTTTCCGAGGCATTCTTTGCTATGTAGATTGAGTATTGATGTTTTGTAGGTTAATGACACAGTCGGCACACTGGCTGGTGGGAGATATATGGATAACGATGTAGTTGCTGCCGTAATATTGGGCACTGGTACAAATGCAGCATATGTTGAGCATGCTAATGCTATTCCTAAATGGAATGGTCTACTGCCTAGATCTGGAAATATGGTTAGTATTTGGTTTCCTTCTTATGCTTGGAATGACAACGTTTGTTGAACCATTTATGGTCTTACACATGCACTGTACCTTCACCGTTGTATGGTATTCACCCCACTTAAAGTATTAACCTTCGAATCATTTGGTATTCTCTAGGTAATCAACACAGAATGGGGGAGCTTTAAATCAGACAAGCTTCCTCTTTCAGAATTT
This sequence comes from Bonia amplexicaulis, assembly GCA_036346245.1. Lineage (NCBI taxonomy): Eukaryota > Viridiplantae > Streptophyta > Magnoliopsida > Poales > Poaceae > Bonia > Bonia amplexicaulis. The sequence goes on from CM070749.1 coordinate 13,085,812, forward strand.
GATAAAGCCATGGATTTTGAAAGTTTGAATCCTGGAGAGCAGGTATTGCCTCCCTGGTCTTTTCCTTCCCCTTTTGTTTTTAGGTGTCTGCATTAATATATGTTAAAAACTTTTGTATGCCAGATATATGAAAAGATGATTTCTGGAATGTATCTTGGAGAGATTGTGCGAAGAATCTTACTGAAACTGGCTCATAGTGCTTCTTTGTTTGGGGATGTTGTTCCGCCTAAGCTGGAGCAGCCATTTGTACTGAGGTATTCTTTCTTGATCTATTGGTCGTCAAGCTTTTCATGGTTGCTTTCTGACATGGCAAAAGCTGTTCTACTTTTTCATTAGCTAACAAGCTGATCAAGATTTTTCACAATTTCTATGATAATCTGCTTTGGATAAGAATGTGCATGACATAAAGAGTTTGGCTTCTTTTACCTGATAGTGTTTTAAGTTGGTGGCAATAATAGTTGTAGCTGAATAAATTGAAGACAGGGAAGTTGCGTGTCTTCTGAAGTTATTATCATGTTACATCAATTGGCTAATCCACGGAAAGTGACATATAAAAAAAATGCGGATTTGTCATCTTTACTGACCAAATATTTTCTTCTGGTCAACTCTCAGTTTTGTCACAACTCTGTGCAATGCGATGCTTGGCCTATTTTCTTCTCTGATGTATTAGCATAACTACCTGGATGGCTTGTCAATTGTGTGGCTAGATAATTTTTTAGGGAAAAATCCATAACCGCCCCCATAAGTCACGTACCTTTTTAATTTGCCCCTATATCTAATTGTCTTTTACTTTGCCCCCATAAGTTAAGTTGGCGTACAAATACCCTCCAGGCTGTATGTTAGCACTATTCTCTTGGTTTTCATTATTTTTCACACTTTTTTAGTGGTGTCAATACTGTTTCAATGATATTAATACTTATCTCAATTGTTTGTGTAATTTCGGTTATGGTTGTTACGGCGTCGCCCAGTCATCACCTTGGCGACGCCTAGGCATCGTGATGGTCCAGGGGGACATCATGGAGCTTTGCTGTGGCTGCCCCCGTCTTCCTTGGCTCCGGCCGGATTTGGATTCGGCGGAGACAGGGTGGGAGGCGGCTAGGAGAGGAGGCACTAGACGGGGTGGGGAGGCGACAGGGAGGGGGGTGGCATCGGGGAGAGGAGGTGGCGGGAGGAGGCGCCGAGAAGAGGAGGCGGCTTAGGCGTCGGGTAGAGGAGGCCGCGGGAGAGACGGGAGAGAGAGGAGGTCGGGAGAAAGAGTAGGTTGGGCATCGGGAGAGTCGGGAGTTCAATATAATATATGAGGGGAGGGGGACCGGCTACGGCTTTGACTTGTATGTGTATGACCGTATGCATGACTGCATGTAGAGCGTGCGTACCTGCCTCGCCATGGCGTCGCGGTGGCGTCCTGGTGCCGCGGTCGCCAATTGCGCCGTGACAACCATGATTTCGGTACTTGTAATGCATCATTTCATTACTAATGTTTTAATGCTGAAATTGTGTATTACAAATACCGAAATCACTCAAATAATTGAAATAAGTGTTGAAATCACTTAAATAAGTATTGTGATCATTGAAACAAGTGTCAAAGATAATTAAAACCACGAGAAAATAGTGCAAACATGTGACCTAGGAGGTATTTGCTAGCCAAGTTAACTTATGGGGGCAAAATAAACAAAATGAGATATGGGGGGCAAATTGAGGGTGTGTTTGGTTGAGCTGTGGCTTCGAAAAAGTCATTGTGAGTGTGGGTGTGGAAAAGTCAGGTTGTGGGTCGTGGAAAAGTGAAGTCGTTTGGTTCAAACAAGTATAAAACTTACCTTCTATCTCTATTTTCCTTGAAACAACTGTGAAACACTCTCTATTTTCACCATTTCAAAAGCGAAAGCCAAAAGCCAAAAGTGGTCTAAGGTGCTTTCAAAGCAGACTACCAAAAGTAGTCGCTTCAAAAAAGCGACACGGTTTGCACCCTTTGGTTGGCTTTTGGCTTTTTGGAAGCAAAAGCAGCTCCCAAAAGCTCAACCAAAGGCACCCTGAAAAGGTAGGTGACTTATGGGGGTGTTTATGGATTTTCCCATTTTGTAATGCATAACTTAATATTATAACTGAGTACTAAAGGTAAACTCAAGGTTAGTTTTTCCTTTTAGTCAAATGTGGCTGAGAATAATAAAGATAAACTTAAGGGTTTTTCCCCTTTTAGCCAAATGGCTCATAAAATCTGGGCAGTGCCCTAATAAAAATAATGTTCGTTTTCTTCTCCTTTAGTGGGAATTAGTAAGGTATTTATTTGGGGCGAAATAAGTAATAAATAGGTTATTAATAGATAGATTCATTGGTTTGTATAGCATACTTGAGACCTGGTGAAGAACCCGTGCCATTAGTAACAACAAATCTGTGAGTGGTACAAATGGTTACTCACACCAGCTCACTTACAAGAAAAGGATTTATTTGTAGAACCTCTGGTACTTTTTTATTCTTATTCTGAGTAAATCCAACTTCTGAATTTGATATAACTACAAAAGCATTTTTACGGATACCTTTATTGTGGCATCACAGGACGCCAGATATGTCAGCCATGCATCATGATTCGTCACATGACCTTAAAATTCTGGGAGCTAAGCTAAAGGATATCGTGGGGGTATGACTTTGATTTGAGCCAAAGTGGATACCAAAATGTTCAATAACCATTGATTGCTTATGTAGTATTTGATCCTATGTTCAGGTCCCAGATACTTCCTTGGAAGTAAGATACATTGTTCGTCACATCTGCGACATTGTTGCAGAGCGCGGTGCACGCTTGGCTGCTGCTGGTATATACGGCATCCTGAAGAAGCTAGGCCGGGACAAAGTGCCAAGTGATGGCAGTAAAATGCCGAGGACTGTCATTGCCTTGGATGGTGGGCTTTATGAACATTACAAGAAGTTCAGCAGTTGCTTAGAAGCAACGCTTACGGACCTCCTGGGGGAGGATGCTTCGTCTTCGGTGGTTGCCAAGCTGGCCAACGATGGCTCTGGCATTGGAGCTGCTCTCCTTGCTGCCTCGCACTCCCAGTATACCGTGGTCGACTAGTCTTGAGAATGAACCCGATGGATAGCTTCTCATTTTTCCCTTAAAAACTTCCTAATATTCTGGGCTCCCCTCGTGGAATTATATCATCTTTGGCTATTCTGCACACATTTCAGTGGCTCTGCAGCGGGATATAGCTAGTATAGCGCCAATGAGGTCGGAGGTTATCTAACTGCATAAACGTTTGAATGGCAGGAACGTGGAAATGGAGGTTTGAACGATGCTGTTCCTGTTCTGCCCATTCTTTTTCTCGTTGAATGGCGTCGGAAACGAAGCGATTTTTTTTATGCTTTTGTATTTTCTCTTCCCAATTAAGAGGGGGACGTGATGAATTTAACTATCTGTTCTCTTAGCTTGATTTCTTCAAAATATATGATTGAATGCGCGTTTATGGCTTCATAACGATATACATGCACTTAAAGTAGATACAGTGTCCATCAGTGCTATCTGCTCTGCTCTCATAAGATTGTTCACAAATCACAAGTCTTACTACTACTGTACCGTACTAGCTGCTGCTATATCCGCAGGTGAAGCTTCTTATTGCCACTACTCAATTTCGGGTTTTCTTCAGACGATGCTGTCAAAACTGCCCTTGCCGTCGTCAAACCCTTTGGTGTCCGAAAGCTGCTTTCGACGGCTGCCCCCTTCTATATGTAGAAGTGGAGCGATATCGTACTCAGCAACTTTCTTATCTACAGTTTTTTGCTGTGCCTGCTCGCACCTCAGCAGTACCTGCAGCACATCCTTCATTGTCGGCCGTGTGGACGGCTGAGCGCCGGTGCATATGATGCCGAGCTTGAACACGACCTCGACCTCGTCGCCGTACCCTGCATTTCTGATGCACTTGTCCGCCGCATCGGCAATGCTTTTACCCGACTGCAAGTGCCGCCACGCCCATTCGGCCAGTGCGCCGTGCTCGCCGCCGTCGTTTGCCTCCCTGCCGGTGGTCAGCTCCAAGAGAACAACCCCGAAACTGTACACGTCGACCTTCTCGTTCACCTTCCTGGTGTACGCACACTCTGCACAAAGAAACGTGACGAGTACAGAGTAAGTCGCTGTACTACTAGAAAATTGGTGTTCAGGATAAATTACCAAGGTGAGGTGCATACCGGGAGCCATGTAGCCGAACGATCCCGCGACTGCGGACATGGTGTCGGGCGTCCCGGCCTGGACCAGCATCCTGGCGAGCCCGAAGTCGGCGACCTTGGCCTTGAGCTCCGAGTCGAGCAAGATGTTGCTGGACTTGACGTCCCGGTGCACGATCGGCGGGGAACACTCGTGGTGCATGTAGCACAGCCCCCGCGCGGCGCCGACGGCCACCCTAACCCTCAAAGGCCAATCCAGCGGCGCTCGACGGACTGACGGAGTCCTCGCCATCGCGCTCCCGGCCGGCCATTTGTGGCCGTGGAGCCACTTGTCCAGGCTGCCGTTGTCCATGTACTCGTAGACGAGGAGCTTCGTCTCCGCGCGAGAGAGGCGGCACAGGAGCTTCACGATGTTGGTGTGCCTGACGTGGCCGAGGATGTCCACCTCCGACTCGAACTCGCGCTCCAGGTTCTTGTCTGTCTTCCCGCCGGTCCATATGCGCTTCACGGCCACGGTGCCTCCCGTGCCGCCGCCGCTCCGGCTGGTGTACGGGACGCGGTACACGCGCCCCGAGCCGCCCTTGCCGATGAGGTTCTCGTCGGCGAGCCCGCGCAGCACGGAGGCCTCGCTGAAGTCAAGGGTCTCGAACGGGGTAAGCTTCCAGGCCTCCTCCGTCAGCGCCAGCGGCTTCCGCCTCTTCATGTAGCGGACGACGAAGAAGGCGAGCGCCGCGATGACGATGAGGAGAGCGGCACCGGCGGCGAGGAGGCCCGCACGGAGAACCGGTGATACGTGGTCGGATGACATGGCCGCACAAGAGCGCACGCCCGCGAGGTTCCCCGACGACGGTGTGGCTGTACAGAGCCCGGGGTTGCCCACGAAGCTCTGCTCGTAGGCGGCGATGGCGAGTGCCGCCGGGACCCCACCGCTGAGCTGATTGGATGACAAGTTAAGCTGATTAACCTTCAGCGAGCCCAGCGACGGCGGTATGCCGCCGGAGAGCTGATTTGATGAAAGGTCGAGCAAGGTGAGCACCGGCATGGAGCCCAATCCAGCCGGTATCTCGCCGGAGAGCTGGTTCTTGCTGAAGTTCATCTGCGTCAGGCCACTGAGCGACGCAATGCTCGCCGGGATTGCCCCGGACAGCTGGTTCGCTGACAGGTCCAGCTGCTGCAGCAGTGGCATCCCAGCGGCGAGCCCCGCAGGAACATCGCCGGAGAACAAGTTGTTCTCGGCGCCAAACTTCTGGAGCCGAGCGGCCGACGCCGGAAGGCCGCCGCTGAATCTGTTATTCCCTATGTAGAGCCTCGTCAGATTCCAATAAAGATCCTCCGGTAAGCTTCCGGTCAGCTGTCCATTATTCTGCAGGAGCAGGGTGATAAGCTTCGTCTCCGTCCACAGCGCGGCCGGCACCTCGCCGGACAGCTCGTTGTCCTGGAGCTGAAGGCTTATGAGCGCCGGACAGTTCGCAAGACTCGCCGGGATTGAGCCATTCAGACGGTTACCCGAGGCGGAGAGAATCCACAGCCGGCCATTGTCGCAGACCCCGGCCGGTATTGGCCCGGAAAGGTCGTTGTCATCGACCTGGATATCTCTCAGCAAAGGCGAGCGCTTCCCGAGCTCCGCCGGAAGCACTCCAGTGAGGTTGTTTTGGAATAGCTTCATTATGACCACCGACTTTAGCTGCGCAATGCTTTCTGGTATCTCGCCGGAGAAGCTGTTCTGGTACAAGCTCAAGAACCTAAGGTTCATCAAACTCCCAAAGCTATCTGGGATCACTCCAGTCAACTGGTTCTCGGACACATCGAGCTCAATCAAACCTGTTGCTCGAATCGTGCCATTGATGACGATGTTGCCTGCGAGGTTGTTGTCGTATATGTACAAGTACTGCAACTTCTTGAGGTTCCAGATCGCAGGAGGTATGTTTCCTGCGAATCCATTCCCGGACAGGTCTAGCCACACCATCTCCTGCATCTCTGTGACATAGCTCGGGAACTCGCCGGTGAGGTTGCACTGGGCAAACCAGATGCACGTGAGCTTCTTCAAGTTCCTGAACGACTCCGGCAGCTTGCCGGAACTGAACGAATTTAGCTCGAGCTTGAGCGTTTCAAGGCTAGTCAGCTCGCCGAGCTCCGTCGGGATCGTGCCGGTCAAGTGGTTGCTGTTGAGAGCAAGGTACGTCAGGTTCTTGAGCTTCGATAGCGCCGTCGGTATCTCGCCGGTGAAGTTATTTTTGTCCAAGGCCAGATAAGTCAAGTTCCCCCCGAGGCGTCCGATGTCGGCTGGGAGCTCCCCGTTGAGGTTGTTCGTCGAGAGGTCGATGGACGTTATGCCGGTGCAGTTGTAGAGGAACGCCGGGAAGCCGCCGCCGACACCGGTGTTCTGAAGGTTAAGCACCGTGAGGTTCGTGAGCCCGCCGATGGCGTCGGGGACGGGGCCGGAGACGGTGACGTTCGGGAGGGAGAGGGACGAGACCCGGCCGCCCGCGTCGCAGGACACGTAGGTCCATTTGCAGTGCGGGCCGGTCGCGTCGCTCCACGACGCGAGCTGCGCCGGGTCGCCCCATGCGCGCTTGATCCGGAGCAAGAGCTGCTTCTCGTCGGCCTCCGCGGCTTGCGCCGCGGCATGGCGCTGGAGGCAGGGCAAGCTGAGGCAGAGCAGGAGGAGGCGGAGATAGGCATGGCTTGGCAATGCCATGGTTTGGTGTGATTTTTGGTTGATATCTTGGGATTTTTCCGTCCGCCGGCGCGGGCGCGGACCCGGGAAGAGGCGTGCGTTCAGTTCGCACGGCGGGTGTGGCCTGCCATCGCCGACTCCCGTGTGGGCATTATGCAGTGGGAACGGCAGGTGGGGATTTTTCCCATTTTCTTTTAATTATTTTATTGTTTGGGTTTGTTGGGAGATGCTTGGTTGGAAGCTTCAATCTTGTTTTCTCCTTATTTGATAATTGGCGGTTTACTACACGTTTTCTTTGGTTTTAGGCAGGTCAAATTGCTTGGTTTGAAAGGGATATGTTCTAGAGCAAATTTTTTGATAGAGCTACTAAAATAAGAACCAAACTGAACTACGTGTTCTAGTATTTTTTAATGCTAATTCGTTTATTTTATCTCAATCTAGACGAGACAATCAGCTCCTCTGCCTTGGACCGTAGGGAGTGGCGGCCCAACACGAATGGTCAAACTATTCGGAAGCACAGTGAGGTTGATCACTTGCAGCAAGGAGCTGAGGAGGAAGGCTGCTTTGTAAATCAAACGATCAAGTAGCTGTCCTGTCCAAAGACTGTTGTACATTAATCATTTCGCCTTGACTCCCACCGGTAAGACACCGCTCAATATGGCTTGAGCTTTCGAACTTTTACTTATTTTTTTCTATTTATAATTTCATCTTTTTCCAATTTTGGTTTTTTGAGCTTTTTGCGGTTCTTTTTTCCGTATTCGTTTGCGTTGTCGTGATGGGTTAACAAATTTTTATATTTTCAATTTTAAATTTAATTATGTTGAATAATTCTGTTACTATATGTTGTTTTTCACCAATTTATAGTGTTTTCAACCATAAGCCACCAAAAATAAGCCGAACTGAACACCACCTAAAACTGCTGCTGTCTATGCAGTTTTTACATATCGTCTTACGCTCGGCTTCCAGATTTTTCCACTGCCGATATTGGCCATGATCTCATGGGCAGTACTCTTTACGTCTTTTTAAGACAACAGCAAACTATAAAAATATTAATTTTAGATTTAAAAGGTGTTTAGATAATCTGTTTTAAAAACCATCCTACTTATTTTAATTTTAGAAGAAACCAAAAATAAAAATCAAAAGTTAAAAGCCGGAAAAACGATGCCATTATCCTCGATCAACCACGGCATCTCCTAAGCCAATTAAAATGTTGTAGCAAGTTACTTTTCGTTGCTTCCACTGAACTGTTGGACCCACGTGCTGAGGTCGGAGGTCGAATGCCAATTAAAAATCAAATGCTGCTTAATTTGACAGATGTCATCAGAGCTCGGCAGAACGGCATAGCGGCGGCATGAGCGAGCGCGGCAGACGAGCACAATTGGCCCTATAATATAGGAAGTGCTATCTCACCAGCTTTGACACGATAGAACATCGTAAAACAAGGAGATTATCTTACCAGCTTCAGTGACGCGATAGAACAGAGCTAACATCGTAGAAACAAACGTCTAGATGTCAAATTATTTTTAAAAATTGTGCTAGTGCGCCAAAACGCGCAAATCGTTCGGGTTGAATGGTGCGTCAGCTCGAGGTCACGGACTCAGGGTCTGTATTTTTTTCTTTTGACTTTTCTTTTAACTTTTCTACAATAACTAATTTTTAAATGAAGTATCTTTTTAAGATAATATGTACTATTTAATTATAGTATACTACATCGATTTTATATATATTAATAAAGACCGTACTTAAATTTCTGTTACTATATAATCTCTTATACAAATAAATTAAAAGTTATAAATCATAGTTAAAAATCATAAGACTCAACAAAAAAACAGGCTCACAAGAGGAAATGAGCAAGACATGATCCGAGTATTTTTACTGACATGGATAGCCTAGAAAGTGCATTCCACACGTCAATTGCACTGTGTGCATCTAGATGTACAAATCCTTTGTTTAGTTTAGACGGTGATTTAACTAAGTTTTGGCTATAATTTTAATTTAAATTATACTATAATAGCTACTAGCTTTTTAAAAAAAAAAAAAAGGAAAATTTTAGAAAGTGAGAGAAAAAACTATTATAATATTACGAACAATACAAAGTAATAATGCTAAAAATCTAAAAGGTCATAAATAGAAACTGACGTGTTCTAAGTAATTTTTAACTTAAATAAATTAAAAATAAAATAAATCAGAAACTAAATCTATTTAAAACGGACCGAATCGAAAGGAAAAGTCTTAGATAAGGATGTGGTTCTAGGTTGTTTGACTTTATGGTCTGGCGCGCCATGTGCTTAACGGAAAGGGAAGGAAAATTTAAAAAGATACTCGTACACTGCACGTGCGCTTCTGGACTACTCGTAGATCACGATCATCTACGACATTTCTTATAGGGCTGTTATTCCGGACAATTGTGCCGATTCTAATTTTTTGAATATTTTTCAAAATAGACCCGGCGGTTAAATGTGCTGTTTGGTTGATTTAAAATATGTTGGTTTATAATTAAAATTATATTATAAGCCATGTGTACCAAAAAGAATGAGCCCATATCTAACAAATTATGCTATTGTTGATGATTCTTCCATGGCGGATGATTTATTTACAATATGTTGGTTTATAATTAAAATTATTTAAATTGAAAATCATTCGATAATAGTTTATTTAGTATAAATAAATTTAAAAATTAAAGTCCATTACAAACAAACAACGCAAACGAATATGAAAAAGAACCAACAAAAACTAAAAGTTAGAAAAAACAAAATGTATAAATAGTAAAAAATAAATCAAAAATCATAAATTTAAATCGAAATAAGTGGAACCTAAATAACTTAGGTAAGACAAACAAGAATGGGTAGGCATATCTTCAGACATTTTTAGTACTGAAGCCTCAAATTATCATTGCTGATATCAGTCGTACACTTCTTCTGGTGATCTTTTGAAAAGGTCTTGTAAAATCTTTTAGGGTCTGTACTTTTTGGTTTTTGAAATTGGTTTTTGTTTTATTATAGTCTATAACGATTTTAAATAGAATATTTTTCAAGAATAGTATTTATAAGTTAATTGTAGTATATCATGTAAGCCTAACATCTACACCATCCAAAATGAAAGACTCTCTCCATAATTTCATTCAAAACACTAAAATTCAAAATTTTCAATTAAGATATAATAAAATACAAAACAGGCCCTTAAGCTTGTTGTAATGCGATATATTATAGTTGGCTTTGCTAATAATTAGTTATCGATAGAAGCGATGAATAGTAGAGCGGTGGAACGTTGATGAATAGTAGTATATTATATAAGAAAGACGGTATAACGAAAGACAATATCAAATAGACCCGTTATCCATGTATATGCCATATGATATAATAAAATTTAAATCGGTTCTTTTGGATATGTGAAAGCATATATTGTAGTAGCTGATGAATAGTAATGGCCGATAGAAATGACTCATAGAAAGTGAAAGTTCGTATTGATTTTGGCGGTATAGTTGAATTAAGTATACTTTTGCTATGATCTTCTATTGACTTTGTCTTAAAAATATATTACTATAGCATAATCCATATACAAATCACAAGTGAAAAGGAAGGAAACCTAATTTGCTTAATACTTCTAGAAAACATGTTTCGCTTCGCTTCTCCTGTAAAGTGCAGAATGACGAACCTGCCACCAAAAAATGTTAGTAGCAAATTACCGGCAGCTAAATAGTAAATACCGCTCTTCTAGATGTTAGTAGCAAATGACTAATTGCGTAGCTCATTGACCCGTCAACCACAGAGAAAGGCAAGCGTCCATCCCAACCGCACGTCCGGTGGTCCAGAGGTGAGCTGGAACAGGAAAGGACGGAGTCGGAAGCCTCGCCGCGCAACGTCAGACTGAAGAAAATTTCTTCGGCTGGCTCGTCATTGCTGACTGTCGACAGATTTGGCCAAAAGGGCGGCACACTCCGGTACACATGTCTCATTAAGCTCATCAGTTCGGTTGAGCTGAAAAACTGTGATTTATAGTTGAAATTACACTGTAGCGGTTGAAATTTTACTATAGCTGAAGATGACTTATTTGACGTAATTAAATTTAAAAAAAAAAAATAAAAATATACTAGCTCATCACGGACAACGCAAACGAATACGAAAAAAGAACTAGCAAAAAAGCTCAAAAAACCAAAAGTTCAAAAAAGACGAAATTTATGAATAGTGAAAAATAAGCCAGAAGCCAGAAACTGAAACCGAAACGAGCAGGAACTAAATAGTGCAGTGTCGTGTCATTTTGTGTCAGTCTATGAGCTCGGCCGCAGGTCTAGGCACAGCTCACAGAATGTACGGGCCATGTCGAGATGATCGGGCTTGTTTGGTCCGACGGGCCAAGATGGTCTGTCTAACCTATTTCAGCCCAATAGGTCGAACGGTACTATACATGCTATGTCTAACGGGATGTTATCGTGCCTAATGGGTAATCGTGTCTAACGGGTTGCTATAATCGTGTCTAATGGGTTGCTATCGTGCCTAATGGGCTAAACATACTGCTTTCATGCCTACATGGCTATGCCTAACAAATCATGCTTGGGCCAACACTATTCTTGCCGTGCTAGGTAGGCACAACGGGCCGAGGTGCCGACCCAAGCATGACTCGACACATCATATCGGGCTGACCTGACACGATTCAATGGTGGGTTGTGCCGTGTCTAGATCAGATCAACAGTGGCGTGTTTGGCATGATTCAATGGTGGGCTGTACCATCCCTAGATCAGACCAATAGTGATGTGTTTTGGGTCGGCCCGCCAGGCACGACCCACCACCTCTATGTGGACTCATGCATAGACTGACTTCATAAGAATGGCTGTATATAACTTTTCAAATGAAAATACCGTCCTAGCGCCCACTGCAGGGGTGGACCCAGTAAAGGTTCTAGTAGGAGCATAAGTCCCACTTAATTTTTAGTTTATATCTATATCAGTTAAAATTTTATCATTTATATCTCCATTGATCTTACAAAAAAGCTTCTATTAAACCTAGAATTAGTCAAACAAGCAGCAGAAATCCAAGCCCTACATCATTTGTGTCACAATTTTCATCCTGGTCCGCCCTAGCCCACCGTTCTTACCACTACCACCTACCCTGTGTCCTTGCTGTTGCCATTAGTCACAACTGAACTGTACTTCGTCTGTACTCAGAACATAGCACGTAGTTTGCTTAGAAAAACAAAACTGCAGAGGTAGCAAATTTGATTTGTAGTTCTTGCAAGAGGTCGGCACTACTGAAGCAAGGTGCCTTTTACTGTGAACTTTGTTCACCTTTTGAGCTTTCGAGTAAAGAGGGCGTGGGCAGAAAGACGAGTTTATGGTTCCAGAAAGAGGAAAAATTCTCTCCTTGGCTACAGTACAGAGCAACCCGCACGAGAGATCAACAGAGATGTGATGTTGAGTGGGACAGTCATATCAATCTACTAGTATCGTGTCTGCTTTCTTGATGTCTACTCTTCAGAGTTCAGACGTTGGGATGAGGGGACAGGTCGCTGCTGTGAACCACTCGTCAAATTTTCAGTTTTGAAAGCAGCAGAAATGGCCACGACGTGCTCAAACCTTAAGGCAAGTATTATCCACTTCGTGCAGCGTGCCAGCTTTCATAAAAGGCAAGGTCTGTTTAATCAAATCTGAATTCCACTAACAATATGCGAACTCCTAGTTAAACCCAATTCCCAAAATGGCTGGATGCTACAGGTCAGAGCAAGGGCTAAATTTTCCAGAAGAACTGTAGCTAGACACAAAGCACTAACACAAAGAAAACCTAGCAGTAGGAAAATACAATCCATTATGAAAAGCACGAAGATGATCATTCACTAATTAAGGATGAATTTTAGCCAATATAAATAAAGTCAGGACAATATCTACTACAATCGACTTGTAGACTATGTCTTTAAAAAGCAATTCATTTGAAAGATAGTTACTATAGAAAGCCAGTTACTATAGAAAATCTAACCATGAGCCCAAAAAACCACCCTAAAATCAACTCCCAAAATCGTTGAATGCTGTTTGTCGAAACAAGGACCAAATTTTCCAGGAGACTAGTTGTAGCCATAGAGCACTAAGAAAAATGTGAACCATGCTGAGAATATCATTGATTTATTTCTGTTGAACAATTGGCAATCGTGTCGAGTTGAGATTTGAATTTATAAAAATTTGCAAGTTTGAACATTCTTGTTGTTAGGTTTCAAGCGGTAGTACTAGCCTGACAACGGTGGTTATGTCGGCCTGGCAACAATGGTAGTAACAGTCTAGTGACAACAGTAGTATTAGGTGTGAAGAGCGATACTATCGTAGGTGTGGTTCGATCAATCTTTAGATGGTGGTAGCTATTTTTTAGAGAGGATCGTTTTTGGGCTATGGCTAGGTCTGGTAATACCAATGCAAAACCGCGGTACTACCGGAGAACGGTATGATCGGGCATTATTTGCTTACTACTAGTGCGGTAGTACTGGCCTTGTGCGAGTGGTCATATCCCTCCTCTGTTACCGAGGTTTGACTAGCGTGGTCCGACCGACCAATCAATGATGGTCAGACTGACTTTATCTGAAAATATCCCAATGGTTTCGGATATTTATGGGAAATGGTCATGGATTGAGTTTTAGGATCCTAGGTCATTATATTCATGATGCATGAAGCAATTTTGGAATAACGCGGATCAAGTCATAAGGAACTTATATCTAAAAGTAATTTTTTGGTCTTTGATGTATAGGATGCTTATAGGCAACCATGATTGATGGTGTGGATCAGGATAAGATTCGGAGATAAACTAAGATATAATAAAAAAAATTAGACAACATCTATCACATATCACGTTTCGAGAGCTCGGCAAGTCCCTAGGCGCCACTGGGACGGGCGGGTGCGGCAGCAGCGAGACCGGGGGCGCGGCTGCCTGCCGAGACAGTTGATGGGTAGGCGTTGCCGAGCAGCGGCAGGTGGCAGCCGGGCGCGTGCAGGGGTCGGGAGCATGCACAGTGGCGTTAACTGAAGCAAGCAAGTGCAGTGCCTTAGAACAGAAAGAGATCATGACAGCTGATGTGATCTTCTAACAAGAATTTTATACGGTTCTGCACGCGCAGCTAGCTGATGAGAATGATCAGGTAGGTAAACCATTATGGCACAGTAATCTGACCCTTGGTGCATCTGCATCAACTACCTCTTCATGCATGCCCATTACATGGATTAGACAATTCATGAAGGTCCCTCCATCATCAAACCGAAGTTCCTTATACATTCCATCATGGATGAAGCTGGAAGAAGCGCTACAAAATATGTTCTATAGTCCCATTATTTTTAGTTTATATCTTATATCCTCTCTCGAACAAATAAACGAGATAGCCTTTTGTCGTCTTTTTAAATAGGTTTATCGAGATAGTTTTTTCAAAACGACTCATTAGCATTTGATTCGTTTATATAAGCACTAGCGCTAGGATCAAAAGCCATTAATCGTAGCTATAAGCTATAAGCAGCACCAAAAAGAACGCATCTATATATAATGCACCTGTAATCTCTCGTACACGCGTGAAAAATGCATCAATCAAGCCATGTGCTCAGTGCAAATTATTTTCTAAGGAGCAACCTTACAACGGGTAGTATCTGTTTTTTGGCTACACTCATCGGTACTGCATATTACACCATAGGTATAATAGACTTCTCAATAGCTGTAATTAGGCACGTTTAGTTCTTTTTAGAGGAAAGCACGTTTTAGGTCTGTTCTATTAACTGTGGGGCTGACATATCTGGTTATCCTGGTTTTTTCATGGATCAGGCAAAGAATCTGTCCATGAGGAAGCATTGTCTCGCGTATTCACCATAGCCAGTGTGGCTCATCATTGTTTGTGTAAGTCCCGTATGTCTGTCTACTTGACCGCTTATGGTAGTTTCTTTTGTAAATTGTTGTGTTGTATGATGCAAACTGTTTTTGGAGTCCCTGCTTGGTGCTTGCAACTGTCCGGTGTGAGTCGGTATCTGTTGCTTGTGTTGATGGATAAAATTAGCAATGCAAAACTTATATCTAGTTTGTAAGAACACTTATTTTCTTGTGATGATTTTCTGACCCTAAACTCTAAACCTGTGCCATAACGGTTTACTTACCTGACCATTCTCATCAGCTAGCTGTGCATGCAGAGCCGTATAATATTCTAGTTGTTAGAAGTCTATAGGCCAGTTTGGGTGCGGTTGAGACTTATGGCTTTTGGTTAAATTTTTTGAATTTTGGCTGTTTACGGTACAGATTACAGAGAGACAAATACTCATTTACGATTTTAGCTGGTATAGATGTTAGCTTTTTAACGTGTAGATCGTTTAACTTGTAGACCCTATCTTAAAAAATACTCTATTTAAAAGTTAAGTACTATAGTAGAAACTAAAACCACCAATTTTGGAGGAAAAAAACATGTTCTATGTGTCCAGTCCCAAAGTCCACTTCAGTGTTCAGACTAGAGCACAGCTGGAGCCAGCAGCCTGCGTGAAGGGAAGCTAAGCGAGAAATTTCGTCACGCAACGCCAAGAACTGACCAGATACTCGTGCGCAGACTGACTGCGATTTTTTTCTTTCCGCTGCAGCGACGCGCCTAAAGTCCCAAAAGATAAGATGGCACGCAGGATCTGCAGTCACTATTCGGCTACCGAACAACGGGTTGTTTTCGTAGAAGACGGGTTCAGCGTTGCAGCAGCAGCGCTTCGTACTGGACATGCATAAGTGAATCGTGATGATCACTGGGGATCATGCCAGGTTTCCTGCAGCCTCCACCTTGTCTTCTAAGACGAGGAGCCATTCGTGGTTCCGAAGAACAGAAACCTTCATTTCATGAATAAAAAAAATCAGATTTAAAACGGCAGATATCAAAACAATCTCTCTTTAAAAAGAAAAGGATAACCACCCCAAAAGAAAAAAAGAGAGAAAAAAAAGGCAAAAATGGTAATTTCAAAGTCAGGACAGGATTGAATAGTTTTCCAGAGTATGCTAACCAAGATCAGGAGTACAGACGGGCCCAGCCAAGGCTATGAAATCACAACTCGAGCGGTACCCCATGGATCACGACAACTCATGCCAGCAGCAGCTTAAAGTTACGCTCGAGCAAACACAACTTTTGTGCGCAAATGAATCTATTGTATGGTAATACGTATATACGCACGCTCAGCTTAAGCTCAGACGGGACTTCGAACTCAAAAATACGTTAGCGTGGGCCGGGAGGCGGAGAGGAGCACAAGGCTACATGCGATCTCCGGAAGGTCCGGTGCGTTGCAGCCCGTAGGGGATCCGTTATTAAAATTTAATCACAAAGATCGAGTAACCAAAATATCTTTACTATTATAAAAGAAGGAGTTGGTGGTTGATCCGACCTCTCACACCCCTTCTCACAAAAGGCAGTGCTGACATGTGGCTCCAAAAGACTTGCGCCGAATCTTTCCATCTTTCTATCTTAATATCTTTGTTTCCATGATTTAGTGGTCAAGGTGGATTTCATCTAGACTGCATTGTAGAGTATATGCTGTATTTTTCATCCAGTACTTAATCTTGTACTAGCTGAAAGCTCATTGTTACGGATTTTAAAATTGTATCATACTATATGTTCTGAAACTAACCGGTGGTAAAAATTTTTAAAACGTGCATACAAATATATTCTAAATTTTTTTAAAATCCGTAGCAACGCACGGGCATTCAGCTAGTAAATTCTAAAGATTAAATGAAATTAGATAGATTGTACTCTTTTTCCCTTGACGAGTTTTCCTGATGTTTCTCGGTCAAGGTTTTTAACGAGGCATGAACGTGTCGGATGAGTGTCCAAAGGGCAGTGTTGAGAAACTTAAGCCTGAGCTTGAAGCATTGGCCCATGATAGGTACCTCATCACTAGGCTATATATAGGGAGTTCTATTGACTATTTTGTAACACGTGAAAAAAGAAAACAATAAAGAAAGAATAGAAGTTCTCTAATCTATCTCTATGTTCTAATATACCATTTACATTACTCTGTAATAGATATGTCTTTTTACATCGAAGAAGGATGATTGAACTGAACTAGCCAGCGACACGGTGGCCCAAACATTTTAAACGGTGCCAGGCGCGGGCCGCTTTTCGCTGGGACGGCGTGGAAGGAACCCGCCGTTTTTGGTGGTTTGCGCGCGCGCCGCAGGGAGGTTAGCGCCCGTTGATTTTCTGGCCGTAACACCCGCCTCCGGTTTCTCTGTTCTGACCTGTCTTCGGAATCGCAACGTGATTTAGCTAGGTGAAAAGCCCATAAAGAGTCCTAATAGGGACAGTCCAGCCCAGTGGATCTCAGTAGTCCAAGTCCCAATGCGGGCCGTGTATTTGTTGCCGTATGCGGCCGGTGTGCCCGTAATCTCTGCAGTCCAAACTCCCAACGAAACGAGCCCGTGCCACTGAAGGGTCCACGACTCTTCACGTTGTTTACGGTCCTCGGTGCGTTGCCCACGCGCCTGCGCGCCGCCTGTAGCGGCAGCTATGCGCCAGTGGCACGGCCACCAACCGCCCAGGCACCTACCGCGTCAGCCGCGGCCGCGCTCACGTGATGCGTCGATGGTGGGGGAGGACGCGGGGACAACTCGACGTTCCGTCACTAACCAACGCCAAAACTTGCAAAATTCGTCGCAAAATTGGGCTCTATCCACGGTGAGCAGAACGGCGTACACAGCGTACGGCAAGAGGAGACACACACAGGATTGATGCTGAAAATACATGTACATAAGACAAATGAACTTATTCGTACGTGACTGGCCGCCTTAGTATAGGACTGCACAAAATACCAATTGTTCTCAGCACGCAATTCATACGACAAACAAATGATCCAACCGAGCCGAAAAGGCGAAAAAACAAAATGGCATCGCAAACGAAACTTTCCAGAGCAACTAATCATCGGTGATGAGCAGAGCCAGGAAAAGAGGGGAACAAAGATGGCAGCCCCATATTCCCATGGATGGCTAAGAAAAAGCAGACGCTATGTGCTTGTCGTTGAAACCATCGAACTAGAGGCCTTGTTCAATGAGGTAGTCGCCAAGCCTCTCCACCACCATGTTGCACTGCCCAGGGGTCATCGGCTCGTCGTAGATGCCAATGACCAGTGCCTGCCCGGTCTTCTTCACGGTGACGCCTCCTGATCCCTGCAGACAAAAGACCAAGTTTGTAACACATTGGCGACAAAAGTAGGCATCTAGGCACTCCAGCCCTCCATCTAATTTGCCCCGGCCGTCCGATCAGGGGTCTAACGCTCAAGTCGAAGGTGAAAAATGATTCTGAACGGTCTAACGAGACTCGTACCAGTCTAATGATATGAATTTATATACATGTCCAAGTAGGCACATACATCCAGTCCAACAAGATGTGTACCCGTATTTCAGCCATGTGAAATCATCCATGGTAAAGTATGATACAAATTCATATACATATCCAAATAGACACATACATGATCTTGTCTTGATTTTGTTATCTTCTAGGACATATATATATAGTAGTAGTAGAAACATGGTAGTAGAAATAAATTTTGACCATTGATTTATGAGGGTATTATAGACTTCTGTTTTTCAACTCTCATGGTGAAATTGACGAGGTTTTTCAACTCTCACGGTGAAATTGACGAGGACTTGCTGAGCGCTTAAGCGGAGTACAACCTTCGTGCAATATGCACTTTAACCTCTTTTCTAGCGTGAGCCGCTCTCTCCTTGCCGGCACACCGCTGCCCTTCTCGCCGACGATGTGTACCCCCACCGCTTTGTGTGGACGAGCCTCTATCGGCAGGCCACAGGTGCATCGGCTGCACGTGCGCACTGCCTCCGTAGCCCCGCGCGCGCAGATTGCAGGCGTGTGCTGTTGCCTGTTGCTGCGCGCCTGGTGTTGCTCATCCCGGCACAACCTTATTTGCTCGGTCACCTACGACTCCCAAGAGGCTATGCGCCGACACGAAAGCTGTAAAGCCACGAAGGCCTTGCTCATTTATAATTTTACTTTTTTAGAGATTCTATTAGTAGTAGTATAGATGATGGTATAACTAAATACTAACTAATCTGAACCATTGGATTATAAAGATTGGATGATTTATATTTATTTTAAGTCTTACAATACCGTAAAAGAGCCCATATATATACCATGTATTTACATGGTTAAGGCACGTCAAAGTTTCCCGTATTTGTAATATCTCCTTATATAGTAGTTTTCACCTTCATGTCTTCGTAGTTTTTCCCACAATAAT
Source organism: Bonia amplexicaulis (assembly GCA_036346245.1). Taxonomy (NCBI): domain Eukaryota; kingdom Viridiplantae; phylum Streptophyta; class Magnoliopsida; order Poales; family Poaceae; genus Bonia; species Bonia amplexicaulis. The sequence goes on from CM070749.1 coordinate 13,104,855, forward strand.
TTTTTTACGTTAAATCAATGTCTCTCATTATTTTGATCTCCTATTTTTGCTATGTGTTTTATAACAATTCAGATATTCATACAGTCGAGGTAGATGTCTAGAAAGCAAATGTCATTGCAGATTGAAAGGGCAAGAAAAAAAGGCCAGAGATCAACAAAAGCATTGAGCATTTGGGAGAAGCATGTATGCCGATCACCTTCTTGCCGCGAATAACGGCGCCTGGTTCACCTTGGATGACCATGTACTTGGTGGGTCCAAGAAACAGGCCGGTCGGGGCGAGGTGCCCCGGCTCATCGAAATCCTTCATGATGTTGGCCATCTCCTCGGGCTCGAACTGCAAACCACACAAAACAGCAAGTGAGACGCGAACGCGATCATACAGGAGTGCATAAGTGCCATCCAAGCAGGTGTAACCAAGACATTTGGGTGCATGCGCGTAGTAGCTAGGGTGTGTGATCATCACCTCGGGGAAGGCGGCGCTCCGTGCCCAGACGGCGCCGTCGTGCCCGACGATGGCCGCGGAGGAGAGGTGGTGCCCCTCGATCTCGCACATCAGGTGCTCGTCGACGTACGTCTGCCACGACATCTCTTCTTTCTCTCCGCGCTGCTAATCCCGCGTTGTCCGCTAGAACGGAGAAGAGAGATCGGAGGGTGCTCGATCCGGACTGCTGCTGACGAGTTATAGTTGCGATGCACGAAGGGAACGGCGTAAATAGAGCGGGGAATGGAAGACCGGATCACCGGCTCGTCCCAGCCACCCGTTCAACTCTTCGTGCCCTTGGACCTCGCCATCTTCAAAGGGCTGCCTGCTAACGGCTGATTGGCTATTGGCCCATGGACAGCCAAAAGTTGCTAGCTGCCTCGTTGTTGCCTGTTGGGCATTATGACCATTTCTTCTGGGGCCTAGCCCAATGTGTACAGTGCCCTTTTCTTTTTTCTTTTTTTCTCAGTAGTTGATTAGGCTATTTAGTGCACACTAGTTCATTCTATAACTTCTTCTGTAGATATAAGTCATTCTATAACTTTGAAAAAAACATGTTTATCTAGTATCTTCCTATAATGCCCTCGTTAAATCCATGCTTGTATTCTACTAATAAATAAAGGAAAATGGTCCTTCAATTCTTCTTAGAGTCTAATTTTCACCCTCCTTCTCAACATGCTTAGGACTTTCTAATTAATGAAGAGCACCAATAATAAATGAAGAGCACCAGGATCATTTCTCTTGCTCCTTAATTCATATGTCCAAAGCTAAAACGACTTATATTTGGAGTAATTAATAAGGTTGTTTACTACACACACGGTTTACACGTCCAGTGGGTGGGTGTTTCCGTGTTAATTAGCTAGCTGAATTCTGTGCACAACTACGTGGGTAAATGCTACAATATATATATATATATATATATATATATATATATATATATATATATATATATATATATATATATATATATATATATATATATATATTTAAAAATAGAGTTCTATTTGTCATATAACTATGATGTCTATAATTTAAAATAATTAATATACACTATTATTACAATCTGGACTCTGAACCTACCAAGATTGATGGTGTATATCTTTATATTTTTTTGACCGTGTAATTTCTAGCCTAACATAGTGACTTCTTTTAATATTTTAATAATATAATAGGTACGAATATACAATAATCGTTTGGGCTGGACCGCGATTGCGATATATCAAAGGTGCAACTAGAGCCTGCAACTATCGGACCGGAGTCACTGGCCCAGGATCTGGGGCCGACAATAAAGACCAAGCCTAACCAGCTATGCACAAACTCTGGTCCTGACGCCTGAGCTCGGTAGTCGACCAGTATAGTCAAAGGCTCAAGAGGAAACCACGTCACCACGCAAAACCAATTGAAAAGGCGAGCAGCATTTGACACGACCACGGACCAAGCTGCTCCTAACCCAACATACAGGCATACAGCTGGAGTGGTAACCCGTCTGACCCCTGTATCGTCGGCAGAATGGACCAGATAGCTAGAGAGAGCTAGAGAGAGAGAGAGAGAGAGAGAGAGAGAGAGAGAGAGAGAGAGAGAGAGAGCTCGTGCTATTTATTCATGGAAACAGCATGGTTTTGTTGAAAACGGCAGGTAGCGTTGTGAGTTGTGACCAAACCAGCTGTTGACCTTCCTTGTGTCGTTCTACACTTCTACTCGTGTAGAGGTAGCTAGATAGCCGGCTCAAGACGAACGCTGATACTATAAACCCATGTTTTCCCGTTTACTTGATACAACGAGACCGGCCAAGGCATGCGTGATTCCACACATCGCCTCAGACCATTACCCTCGTTGATTTGATTAGAAGCGCTGTTCCAACGAATTATCTATCTCATGCTGTAATCAGAGTGAATATGAAGAGATTAATTATCAAAATATAGAAAAAATTTGATATTCTTTGTCTATTTAGATATGACCATTACCCTACATATTATTTTGTTTATAGGTGAAAGTTACAATAGACTTTTTATATCACTTATATACGGATATATACGAACGGATATCACTTATTCTGTATCTTATTATATATTTTTCCTTATAATTAGAATCAAACACGAATAGTATCACATAACTATTTATCACTTCCATGTTTACTCTGTAAATCTTTAGTCAATTGAACAGATAAATAATTATCCGCTCCGTTCACCTTCTACCTAAGACACGACACCGTCTCGGGATAACCGGACAAAGAGGCATCCCGAATTCGCACCAGCGCCGAACCGCGTCACGCCAGATGGTACGTCCAACCCGAGAACGTGTTTTTCACAGGCCGCGCGCGCGCGGACCACGTTGTTTTTCCAGCGACGGGTTCATCGAACTTGGTTTCGTATGTTCGTGCGTTTCGAACTGTGCTCAGATGGTTTTTTTTATGGATTTTGGTTTTTTTTACTTAACTAGTTTATTTTGTGCTACAACACCTGATATTTTTTGTTGTAATTAAATTTAAAATTAGAAAAATATATTATCTTATTATGGATAATATAAAGAAACACGAAAAAAGAACCAAAAATGCTAAAAAAACTAAAAAAATAAAATTAAGGAATAATCGAGCGGGCTAGGGCTCGTCCTTGTGGCTTTGACGTGAACTCTGCAGTCTTCAGCTGGAAAGTGGAAACCGTGTGGTTCTCGAGCCTGCGCTTAGGTGCAGTTGGCTGTTGCCTTGATGGTCTATGGTCTTTTATTAGTGAAATACTATGGCTCAGCGACTGCAAACTGGCTGGTCACACACCTTTCGATCCACGGATTCCCACGAGCTAATTTGGCTTGTTGGTTCCTTTCTCCCAGCCGAGACGCGTTTGTTGCACCGAACCACAGAAAAACAGAGCCATCCAATTAAGAACCGACCGATCGGTCGGTCTCAAGTCTCGACACACTCTGCCCAGCATTATAATCCTAGTTCGGAGTTTGGTCTAAACCCAAAAATTTCTAAATAATCTATTTTTTATTTAAAATTATAGAAATACATCCGCACAAATTTTTTTACATAAGTGATTTCAGTCGCTCAACTGTTGGACGACTAGAACTGTCGCACAACGGCCGCACGACACAAATACAACCCATTTTTTGGCAACTACCACCTCAGCCCATTTTTTGCAAAATTGACACCCCCGACAGCACATGGGATAAATGACAATTGTTATAGTTGTGTGATATTTACCAAATTTTGTCTGTGATTTGTATTTTGTGAAAAAAATGGCGACAATGTTGGATGATCCATTTGTGATTTTCGTAGATTATGAATGGTACAAAATCTGTTAGATTCGCAATAACAATTTGTGATCGTCATATATTGTTGTAGTGCAATAAATTTTCAAAAAATTTCTGAGGACGATTAAGACAACAACGATTGGTAAGTACGAAGGTAAGTGATATTGTGATGCAACTGGGAATTCATACATGGAGGATAACTTATTTTTTTTATGTTGTTGGATGCCTTGGTACATGAAGAATTGAATACGAAAAAACGAGGAGATACGATATTACGAATTAAAATAGACTTCATAATAAGTTGGGAATAACACGACGCACAGGGTTTGTTTACGTGTATAAGAAACAACATTCTGCACGATGCAACAAACTAAAATACTTTGTACGATACATATGGCCTTTTTGGAATTGAAATAAATTTGACCTTTGGGAAACTAGTACGGAACGGTCCAACCTACTGCGTAGACCGGTGCAATTTTTCCTTCCTTACGAGCTCGGTTTACTCTTTTCTCCAGCTCTTTCGCCTTGGCTCTCATTTTCCTCTTTTCTCGCACTTCCTACGCGTGCACGTGTCTTGATGAGCTTTCGTCTCCCGATGTATACGCTCAGTTTACTTGTTGTTGCGTGCTCCTCCTCTCGGATATCGTAGGCTATTTTGATATTCCACTCCTCAAAGTCGAGAGTCCATTGGTCATATGGGTGGATATCTAGGTAGATCCACTTGCGATAGCCACATAGCGGTTCCAAGGACTGCAGGTAGACGGAAGATGTTGTTAGTACGTACTTTGAAAGAAAAATAGTAGAGGGAACACACTGCAACTGGTCCTCACCAGCTGCCGATAGCTGCTCGTGTCCCGACTCGCATGCGGATTTTGCTAATATAAATGAAGTCGGTACATTATATACTATAATTAACTAGTAGACCATATCTTGAAAAGACACTTCATTTAAAAGCTAGTTACTGTAGAAAAGCCAAAAGCTGAAAAGAATAGGGTCTAAGGCCCGTAGTGCATGAGTCTCGACATAATAATGTTGATTAGATACTGGAGCACAAGGATTAATGTTGAGGATTAGGACATTAAGATGACGCTCGGTTGGGCTGAAATAAACTGTCTTATGGCTGAAATTGTATTGTAGCTTGCTAAAATTACATTGTAGCTGATGGTAGGTTATTTGACGTAATTTAATTTAAAAAAAATTAAAAATAGAAAAAAAATATGTTAGCTCATCACGGACAACGTAAACGAATATGGGAAAAAAGAACTGACAAAAAAAGCTCAAAAAATCAAAAATCAGAAAAAGATAAAATTTAGAAATAGTAAAAAAATAAATTAGAGCTAGAAATTTAAATCGAAATAGACGAGGTCTAGATTGGCTCAGAGAAGAAAGAAAAAGAAAAGGGCGAAGGCAGAGAGAGGCGCATTTGGGCATCGTGACATCGTGTTGAGCAACATGCGAACACGAGAAAGCCTGTGCGCTCTGGTCTGGCCGTGTTGGTGGGACCCGTGGCTCTGACCCCGTAAATGGCGCTAATTGGATGCGCGCTGGGGTTAATTACCTTTTTTTTTCAGGTCTACGTGTTGGGATAGTGCTCGACGTGTCAGGCTCGCCGGTTTCTGCACGGGACACGCACTTGGCGCGTAGCAGCTTGTCTTGACGCGTAGCAGCTTGTCTTGACGCGTGTCCTGTTTCTTGAAGTTTTAGTCTCTGGATCTAGGGTTCTCGCTTCGTCTCATTCTGAAAATAATACAGGAGCAACAAATACTCATGCATGTTACTTTTCTTGCCCATGTCTTATGCAGCATATCTCTTTTACTTTTTACTGTTTATTTTCTCTTTCTAAAAACACTTCTTTTAACTATTATTAGTTATTTTCAATTAACAAAAAACATCAAATGCAACAATACGAACCCGCTTAATTTTCTCTCTTTGTTCTACTCGATTTTTTTAATCGAGAATGTCTCTGTTTTCACAAATGGAGATGGAGTTGATGTAGGCGAGACATACTGTGCAAGACCGATAATGTATTCACAAGTAACGGAGAGTATAGTACTTGCTCCGTCCATATGATCACTGTGTGTTGAAGTGTTTATCGATCTCGATAAACATGTTTTGTTTCGAAGTCATATGTTTTTCTTTTCCTTGCGATATAAGGTAAGTAATGCTAAAGCGTTATCGAAATTTGCTGCCGGAAAACGTGCTCGTTTCTGTTCACCTACTATAATTGTTGCATTGATTAGTTCATGTGCCCTCTTACGCGTCGGTGTAGATAAACCAACCTTCCTTGCGAGTTTGGGCGTGATGTCCGCTCCACCACACACCGGGCCCGAGCGTCAGCCTCAGAGACCATATACCCTACCCTAAGCGTAGGAACCAAATGTAACATTTCGGTCTAACCTGTGACCCCATAATACTACCTATACTACATAACACTTTAAGCTTAAACCATCTAACAAAATCTTCTCGATTTAGTCCTTTATAATGAACTAATTCATAATAAATATGACTCGATGATCGGAGTAAAAATAAACATTTCATAAGATAAAACTTTGATCACTCTTGCTCAAGAACACTCGAGAACGTTTAGGACCACACGCCTGAGAATACTCGAGACTACGCGCTCGAGAATGTCCGAGTCCACGCGCCTACGAACACAAATAAACTTGTATGAACAATAAACAATATAGAAGTGTTACCGAATAGACAACGATACCGATTCTTGCAACAATACCATATTTGCTCCTTTAAGTAAGTGGGGCCAATCTTACTGTACCCATAGCTTTACAGTCACACTCTTAACTAAAGTTCAACTTAAGTGAACTAATTTATCAATAGGCTTAGTACTAGTATTAAAGGTGATAACTAAGCTTTTTATTCAATGAACGTGGTGCAAAAGTGCTACTCCTATTCCCTGCATGTTGCTATCATAGTCACCAAAAAAACAATAACAAAGTAAGTTTGGGTCCAAGACTCAGCAAGTACGTAGCAAAAAGTAAATATCATCTTGCATATATCTCCATCTTAAAACATATTTTCATCAACAGTTCATTATTCATTTACTTTTCTTTTTTATCAACTCTTTCTTATGTATTTACACTTTTTTAGCACGGAAACAATGCAAATGCACATGAAGACATCTTCTCTTTAGTTTATACCGGTATAGTGGAGTGAGCACCCATCGATACTCACTAATGCTCGCCCTCTTTCAGGCAAGGACCTCAATAGCCTATCCTCTTTCATACAGGGACCTTAATCTCCACTCATGTGGAGTGAATATGTCTACTATTCTCTTTAGATTATACCGGTATAGCGGAGTGAGCATCCGTCGATGCTCACTCATGCCCCCCTCTTTCAGCAGAACCTCGATAGTCCAACCTCTTTTATATGCAGATCTTATTTTTCACTCCCGTAAGAGTGTCTACCAAAATAGATCTTATTCTTCTTACTCCCGTGAGATGTCCACACAAAAGTAGATCATAGATATCATAAAAGCCATCTCTTTTCATGATACCATGAGATGAATACAATGTAAAGCAACGTTTCCCTTTTGACATTTATCATGCATCATTAACAATTATCCACCAATCACTCCATTGTTATTTACTATACTTTATCATAATCAATTAACCAACAATGTCACTTATTCATCGTTAAGTGGTTATCATAGACATTATATACAACTGGATTAACAGAATCAGTCATATCAACCTCAAGATAAACATTGCATAAATATAAAGCATCAACACAACCCAACCTTCTAATGTTCTACTATGCACTTGTTTGTATAACTGTAAGGATGATGCTTTGATGGCATGGAACCCAAAACTTCACCCTAGCGACAAAATGGCTAGATAGGGGTACATTCTTCCTCTTCTTGACCGGTTCTGGCATCGATGTAGCCTTCTCTCGTATGCCTTCTCCTTCTTCCTTTCTCCTCATCTTCCTTCTTTATCTTCTCCTGGGCTTCTTCTTTCTTCCTTCTTTCTTCCTTCCTCGTTTCTTCTTTCTCTTTTCTTCTCGGGCGAGCCTCCTCTCTCTTCCCTCTTCCTTCCTTAGAGGCACCCGTTGGTGGTCACCCCCAGGGAGGGGGCGGTGGCCCCAAGAGGGGGTGGCGTCAACACGGAGGGGCGACGGCGACACGTTGTGTGGCACACGGAGGGACGACGCTAGTGGCCTACACGAAGGAAGGGATGCGGCGCGGAGAGGAGGACAACGATGCCAGCGGCCCGCATAGAGGGAGACGACGCACACAGGGCGGCTGGGAGCGAGCGCACGGGGAAGGGAGCGGATAAAGTTCTTGCCCCTTCTCTAGCATCCCTTATGAGAAGGTCGGTGTGAGGCTAGCTAGTTTCGCTTTGGGCTTGGACCAGCCACCCTAATCCTCTTTTTTTCCCTCTTGTACTATGGTCCCACTCCAAACGGCTTCGATTTTTGGTTTTTTCTGGCGTTCGACTTATTTAAGCCAAAAGCTACTGGAAATATATTGGCTTCTAATTTTGATTTTTTTAGTTTTTTTGAACTTTTTTGTCTTTTCTTTTCCCTCTTATCCATTTGTATTGTATGTGATAACATAATGGTTTTTTTCCAATTTTTTCTCAATTTTTCGACACCAAAATCCATTAGACACTACAGACTACAGTGCAATTTCAGTCAAAATCCATAACCAAAAACTTAAGCTAAAAACTAGTTACAGTAGACCCTACACCAAGCCAGGCCCCAACGAACTGAACTGCAGAGGATAAGATCAGACCGGCCGGGGCACAACCGCGGAACAGAATCCGCAAAAGCCATGCGGAAGTGGCCAACACCAGCTTTAACCTAGCTAAAAACCATGGACCGACGGGTGCCAGTGTCACAGGTCGACCCGCCCGCGCACGCGCTGGCAACAGTGATGCGAGGCACATTTGCGCGCATTATCACCGTTTCTTTTCTGCAGCAAATCGCGCACGTTATCGTGGTATTGCTGGTCAAAGGACGCTGTACCGCGTCTGAAAGCGAGCGGGCGCCGCGCGTTATCCCGTTCCGGCTGGACACTCGATCTTCTCGGATGTATATATATATGCGCCGCCCCACCGGCGCTGCGAAGGCCAACGACCAGAGCTGCAAGGGACGAGAGCAAAGAAACAGGTGCGTTTTCGTGCCGTTTCACCCACGGTTTGGGAGAGCAGCAGCAGAGGGTTGAGGCTGTCGTTGCCGACGACATGAGCAGCGGGGATCAACCCGGGCTGGCGGTGCACCACGAGGAGGGGGACGACGAGGAGCTGTTCGAGACGTCGTCGTCCGTCTCCGGCGGCGAGTCCGACGACGACGAGGACAGGTTCTCGGACGGCGGCGCGGAGGAGGGAGGAGACCAGAATCATCGCCGGTTCGCGCCGCAGGCGATTCGGCGGATGAATTCGGACAGCCTCTACGACATGTCGTCCGTGATGGCACAGATTCCTGTCAAGTAAGTACTCCCACCTCGCAGAATCACATTAAAAACAAAACTTTCGGAAGGATGAAGGCTTCTCCTCACAGTGCAAGAACTGCGGGCGGTGTTCTTTAATCTGCAGGAAGGGGTTGTCCAGGTACTACGAGGGAAAGTCCCAGTCGTTCGCGTGCATGTCCGAGGTGAGGTGCCTGGAGGATCTGCGCAAGAAGGAGAACCCGTACAAGCAGAAGATCAAATCGTGCAAGAGCTACGTCGCGCTGGAAGGGATAGCCAAGAAGCCCTCGAGTTCCTGCGCGAATCTGAGCCTGATGGCCGCGAACGGGTTCAGGGCTCCCCCGATTCCTGTAAACAAGAATGGTTACCATCAGTAGTAGGCTAGGGAGCACCGTAGGAATGTTTTTGTTCTTGAGGTCTGTCTCTCTCAACTTCTTCCTTTTTCTCTTCTTCGGGGATTTTCTTCGCAGGCGCATTAGTCTGCGAATGATTTACGAGGTGTCTCTTGCTCTGCCATCAATAGAGAAACATCCATCCTGTTCATGTTCATCTAAGACATTTGTTCTGTGCGTACTGTAAATATGGAGCAGAGGATATGTTTACTGTGCAATTGCACTGGGAAAAATGGAAAAGTAAAGGAACTCAGATGAAGACTCAGACAACGCAGCAAGTCATCAAAAAGGTCTTTCTTTCCGTTGTTCATGTGGACCTTCCAATCTAGCACTGGTTTGGGCTTGGGTGTTCGCCAGAATGAGGATGTCAGATTAGGCTCTGTAGCATCCAAATGTCCCTCCGAATGGACATCCACCGAACAAACTAGTAGTATCAAGATAGTTTGGCGGCCCATCAAAGCAAACAAAACTTGATCACCAAAGACGAAATGGAACTTGGCATTTTTCATGTGCACAAACTTGGAACAGATGCCATGCAAGAATTATCGCTATCATGGTTCAAATCACCTGTCGTCCGATGAGAAGGTACAAACAAGAGTCAAAGAGGCCCAAAACAGCAGAATGTTGAGCAGGCGGCAGACACTATGAGACCTTCACACCAAGCGTGCACACCTTTTTTTTATTCCAGACAAACAATGAAATCACAAACTACAATCAGGTGCCCACAAATCTCTCTCTCTCTCTCTCTCTCTCTCTCTCTCTCTCCACTTTCACAACATACAAATTTCTCCCGAGGGCGTTCCGCAGGCTGTGGAAACTCATGCCGATGAATTGCACACCGCTGATTCACAATATGGAAAAATGCAGAAACCATTGCAAGTCTACCTAGCAGGCGCGGACCTCAGCAAAACGGCTTGGATGTGGTTCGCAATTGCTGGTAAGCTTCAAGGACCCAAGGAAGCAGGATAGCCTCCTCATGATGGGCTTGGGCCGGACTACCACCTCCACTGAGACAGCATGCTTACCAGCATCGTAGCCCTCGAGATCTGCATCAGTTATGAACACCACATCGTTGCACCCAGTGGAGCTGGTTGGCCTGGATAGCATACTTTGACACAACGGTAAAACAAACTGCTCGCTGTCGAATTCGGTGGTGTAGCCATCAACTAAAGTCTCTGTAATGGCTGCTTCACTGTATTCTTCACCAGATTTTACCGAGCAGGTTTTGTTTAAACTCTGTATTGAAAGGCATCTGGCGGTGACAGCACTAATCACTTCACCAGAGTCTTGACCAGATTTTACCGAACAGGTTAGGTTTGAGCTCTGTATTGAAAGGCATCTGGTGGTGAGAGTGCTAAATAGTTTAACAGCCTGCAGAAAAAAAGCAATGGGAAAGAAGCATATCAACAGCTGTAGGATTTTAATCTTATAGAGACCAGAGAATAATAATTATCATTTAGGTAGTACACAACTACATAAGAGGTCAGGTTGCATGCCTGCCATTGAGATGGTGCTAAAAGCACTCTGGGCCTTACAGATCGTGCATGATCCAAAGCTTCTTCAGGCGTCATGTTCATGTACCTAATCTGCAAGTTACACAGATAATAAGCTGGCTTACATAAAATGAAGGAAAACAAGAAATCTATTATATAATTAGCGGTTTGTTGTACCAAATAGCACAAAACTATAGTGGTGCTTCGACCCCTTCCAGCCTTACAGTGGACATAAGTGCTACCACCTTGTGATGCATTTCCTGGAAAAAGAACATACATATATTAACTCTGGCTGCTTGACTTCCATGCAAATTTGTATAGAAGATGCATGACATGGACTAGCTATACTATCATCACTAAGGCCTTGAAGCATCAGCAGTGCGGTTTGATGTTTCTAACTCATTGTTGCAATTGGACCATACCATGACTACAAGAAAACTTGAATAGTCCATTGTTATTCCTAGTATGGATCAGCATTATTGTTTGACTGGTTGTTACAAGTTAGACCAATGAAATGAAGTTGCTTCAGGAGCTTATCATCAGACAACAATACACAAGATAGCACAAAAGTCAAAAGGGAAATGTATTACTCAATAAATTAAATACTTTAAAATGATTGTGACGCATATCCATGATTTAATAAGCTACTTTCCCACCCATCAAAATGATTAAAATACTACAACTGTCAAGCAGGACGTACTATCATTATCCACAAAGCACACTGATCATGGCCGGTGTTTATGGTTCAGAAAGCATGGTACTTACGGTGGATAAAATCCACAGCTCGACAAATATCCTCCAGAGAAGGGGCAAAAAGATAGTCCCTTGTGGGAATCTCAAGATGATTCATTCCATGAGCCTGTAAAAGAAAGAAAATCTCTTATTATTCAGCACAAAAGTGGATACATGTCCGTGTGCCCAAGTGTTTTGCTGATTGTATGATGCACAATGAGGTAAGGGAATGATCTCCAAAATGATCACAACATATTCTGACACTACATCGTGTCTCTAGTTGAGAATGAGTTCTAAAATGCATTAGACCATGAAGTCTGAATTATAGATTTCCAACCCAAGTGGTGGCATTAATTTCAGTTGTTCAAAGATATAGACAAGTAGATACTGAACTACAGATAAGCTCAGAAATTTTGATTCATAGAAAAAACCTTGCAGCTACAAAATCAGGTAAAGGAATATTTACCTGGTATAAGGATGTTGGAACCAGAGTTTCGTATGGTTCATTCAGTGTGACAACCCCCCTTACTCCAAGTTGCTTCAAGTGCGGCACATCACTAGAGAAAGGAACAGCACCTAGCAAAACATACTGGAGATGGAGGTGGAAAGAAAAATCAGGCTACATCATCTAACGAACACAAGCTCATAATATTACTTGATTCAACTGTCCAAGTTTGTTCTGTAAAGGTATTGTTGTGGGGGTGACCCAACCCCAAACGACCGGGCCTTGTAGCAGACCCAATAGTATAGACCCAGTAGTATAAAGGAATATACAATGTACCCCTACCTTTTGTAATTATTAAGAGGTAGGATTGAAATTCAATCCTACCCTACTCATGTATATAAGCCTCTAAGAGGGGTATGAGGAGGCCAGATTCATTCATTTTGACCACTAGCTCTCTCTCTAGCTCTCTTGGTGCTGTCTCCCATGGAGAAGGGTAGCCTGTACCCCTGCACCGTCTGTGGGGACCGTGCAAGAAGCTGCGCAAGAGAGGGCGCTAGAGAAGGCTACCGTCGGAGGGACCTTCCTACGCTGAATAGTTGCTCGTGTCACGAGTACCCTACATAAGCCCATCTTGATGTTTATGGCTTCATAATGATATGCAAATGCTATTATACCTGGTGCTGCTTCCAGCGACTGCCCCCTCTCACCTGCAGAAGTGGAGTGGGGTCGTACTCAGCAACCTCATCCATGGTGCTCTGCTGCGCCTGCTCGCACCTCAATGGTATATGCAGCACATCCTTCATTGTCGACCATGTGGCCGACTAAGCGGCGGTGCATGCGACACTGAGCTTGAACACGATCAACGCCGATATCATCGCCGTCGTAACTACATGGGGTCCGGTGATAACAAGAGTCGAACGTGCGAGCTGCTCCTCATCATTGTCGATGCCAAGTCCGAACGGTGGAGGACGGAGCGCGCGCTCTAAGGCTTCGTCCCACCAACGCCTTCGTCGACGCCAAGTCCGAACGGTAGGGGATGGAGCGCACGCTCCAAGGCTTCGTTCCGCCGCTGCCTTCATCGACGCCAAGTCCGAATGGTGGGGGACAGACCGCGCGCTTCTAGATTTCGTCCCGCTGCCGCCTTCATCGACGCCAAGTCCGAACGGTGGGGGACGCTCCGTCATCTACGACCACGTTATGGTCAAGTCTAAGCCTTCGGCTATAACCACCTTGTGATCAAGACTTCGTCAACGCCAATCCAAAGGGTGGGGATGGAGCGCACGTTTCGAGCCTTCGTCCCTCCACCGACTTCGCCCGACCACCTCGTGGTCGTAGACTCGTTGGACCACCTCGTGGTCGCGACTCCGTCCAACCACCTTGGGGTCGTAGACGCCCTCGTGGTCGGGACGAAGCGTGCGTTCAAAGCCTTCGTCCCACCGCCGACCTCGTCGACACCTACGACCACCTCGTGGTCGCACCTTCAGCGATGTCGTCCGACCCCTCGGGGTCAAAACTTCGTCGACAGCCCTCGTCCCGTCGCCGGCTTCGTCGACGCCCACGACCACATCTTCCTCGACGTAGTCGTTGGCTACTTCTACGACCATCTTGTGGTCGCACCTTGGTTGACGCCTACGACTGCCTTGCCGTCGGAACTTCGCCGACGGCTGTCCGACCACCTCGTGGTCATGACCCCGTCCATGTCAATGGCCACCTCGCGGTCCCAGCTCTGCCAATCACCTCGTGGTCGCGACTTCGTTGGCAATCGTCCGACCATTACAGGGTCCAAACTTTGTCGACACTTCGTCGACGCACGACCACGTCGGGGTCACAACTTCACCGACATACGCTCAACCACCTCGTGGTCGCGCCTTTGTCGATCCTCCGCTGACAACCGTCCGAGCGGTGGGGGACAGATCGCGCGCGCTTCAAGTCCATGCCCCGCCGCCGATTACGCCGATGCCCACGACCACGTCACGAGCGACGTAGTCGTGAGGCCTTCTCCGACCACCTCATGATCAACTCATCATTCGACCACCGTCGTCCGCGTCCGCGCGCTAACTGCGTCATAGGCACCAACCCGACAGGGCACCCGAGCCTTTAGCGTGGGACTTCATCGCCCACGTCTACACGCCGCCCAAGTCCGAGGCACTACCTCCGCGAGCCAGCTCAATCTCTACCGGGAGATTCCACGACCACGTCAAGATTGGTGAAACAACCCTACTCCGGGAGGTTTACAGCATCCACACCCTTAGGGGCTGGGGCTACCAGCTGCATCAGCTCGCCCATCGGCACCTGCGTGCTTGCTGCTGAGGGACGGGGGGCTAGGCCAGGCTGGGCCAATTGGTCACGTCAGCTCACCCCTCGGGACCTCCGTGCTTACTGTCGAGAGAGTACTGTTGTTGGGGTGGCCCAGCCCAAATGACTGGGTCTTGCAGCAGTCCCAATAGTATAGGTCCAGTAGTATAAATGAATGTACAAATGTACCCCTACCAATTGTAATTATTAAGGGATAGGATGAAAAATTCCCATCCTACCCCATTCATGTATATAAGCCACCAAGAGGGGTATGAGGAGGCCGGATCCACTCATTTTGGCCACTAGTTCTCTCTCTCTAGCTATCTTGGTGCTATTTCTCTCATGGAGAAGGGTACCGTGTACCCCTGCAACAGGTATCAAAAGATGACACATCAAAAAGGAATTGCTACTATTCTTTCATCCCCAATTTAACTAATAAACCTCTCCAAATACCCGAATTAGTGCTATATATCTATGCACCATTGCTGGGCAAAGCACCACAGATCAATGAAAACAGGAAAACATTACCATACAGGTAGCTAGTAGCCACTCAAATTACTCATATTGGGAGGCAAAACAGAACTACTGACTTACAGAGGACCACCCAAATGATCAGTACTCAAATTCTGGACACCCATTCCTCAAGAGTAATCACAAGCAATCTAAAGTCTAAAGAAAACATAAGCGACACTACACAGAATGGCATTGGCACAATTCCACAGAATCGACATTGGCACAATTCCAAAAGTTTTGTTCCTACAATTATAGACCGCCCTGATCTCCAGACTGGATACTCCACATATCCATGAATCAAGGGCAACAAAGCGAGCAGCTGAATTAACTAATCACAGAACAACAGCCACAATAACCGTCCCTTATGGCTGGGTTCTTTTCCACTTTCAGCTAGCTTATACTTGTACGGACTACATTAACTAGCTTTTAAACGGTGCGTTTTTTTTCAAAACGAGGTCAACATAAAATTGTAGTAAAAAGTGTACTAAGTTTAGCTGTACCGGCCAAAATCATATACGGCTATTAGCCTGTGCGTACTACCTCCGCAAACAGCCAGAATTCAAATATTTAAGCCATAAATCATAAGCCATCAATCCAAAAGAACCCAGCCTATGCCATGAGACAAAATAAAGCTCTGAATCGACTCCAAAATAACACAGCGTAGATTACAAACCAAGGAGAGAGAGATTTAGACGGGTCTAAGACTAGCACCTGGTCGACGCGATCCCACCATCGGAACTCGGCCTCGAACCAGTTGCGGAGGACGTTGTAGAGCAGCGTCGGGTAGAACAGGACCCTCGCGCCGGCGCCGACGAGCGCGCGCTTCGCCTTCAGCCGAGCGACGGCGACCACCCGCCGCCGCCGCTCCTCACCTCCCCCTGCTCCTCCTCGACAACCTCCTCCTCCAATTCCCCGGCGCCATCCCGCAGCTCCCGGATCCTCATGCCCGCACCGATCGGAGCCCGAAACCCTAGAAGCCGCCGCGCCTCGCGGTGTCCTCCTACACTGCTGGATTTGGGGAGTGGAATGGGGAGAGAAAGAGAGAGATGTGGATCGAGAGGTGATTAATCCAGTGGCTTCGAGACGCTAAAATGGGAAGGGGGGCGTAGATAAACCCAGGGGAAGAAGTGAGGAACTGAGGACGGCGACGGGAGCAGCCGAACAGCCTGCGACAAATCTGCTTTCTCTTTGGTTTAGAGCTGATTAGCCGATGAGTCATGGTTGTGGCACTTTTATACATCAGTCCTTCCAATTGTTCGATAATTATGGACTTACCTTTTGGATGGTGCAGCTAGAGATTTCCCACTCTGCGCAGTTCTCTCGCATACATTTCCAGTCTATGGTACCACGTTGTATCTCTAAAATAAAAATAATAGATGAGATTGCTTCAGCATTGTAATATAGATAAATAATTGTAGTAGGACTATTTTGTGGTATTATGACTTTCTATCTAGGCCATAGAATTTTAGATGGTGCAGTGGGGAGGTGCAAGCACACACTGATGTAGATAGGTGTAGTTAGGGGTGGCAATTTTTTTCTAGGGTGGACTTCGCGGGGAATTTCTTTATCTAGGACGAGGCAGGGGCGAACCTCCCCGTGGGGACTTATAAAAATAAATAATATATATTTTATAATAAATTATATTTTTAATATAAATATTATTTTTCTTGTATATTTAAATTAAGTCTTGAATCTATATATTAGAATATAGATTTTGAAGCTATATTTTAAAAACTAAATAATTATAAATTAATAAATAAAATTATATTATTATTTTTTAAATAGTATAGCTTATTTTTAATGTTCACGGAATCCTCATGGGTCAGGCCCCTAGGACAAGGGCAACATCCCCCACTAAGCCTAACAGGGATCGGGGTGGGCCGTTGGGGCTTTTCTCGGGCCATTACTATCCCTAGGTGTAATAGCTTCAATATTGACATATGATCGAGTTGATATGTTCAAATCTTCACAAATTTCAGAAAATAATGTGCTTGACATGTACCGTACCTGGGAGAATCAAAATTTGCTCTTTACTTTAGAAACTCATGTATTATTCTTGTTAGACCTTGCCTGTTTAAATTATCCTCCCATTGGACTAGCTAGACAAACTCTGATGCTGTCACAGATGTAGCTAGGTGTAGCTTCAATGACCACGCATGATCTAAGATCACATGTTCAAATCTGTACACAAAACGGTGAGAATAAACTTTGCTCTTTAGTTTAAAAATCATGTATTATGCTTGTTAGACTACCCTCTATTTGTACCTGTTAAATTTTCCTCCAATTGCGCTAGACAAAACTATTGTTGTTGTCATTGTGATTACGCAATCCACAGCTACCACCAATTTATAAGAGGAGTTGGGGACTAATGACATTAGTAAGCACCATGACGGCACGGAAAAGGTCTGCATAGAGGAACAATAATAAGCACGCGGACGAGGGTACAAATGCAAAGCTGCCTAATGACCAGCTCAACCAGGCATCACCACGGACCACCTTTTGATTTCTTTTTTCATTTTTATAGGATGACGTCGCTCTGATGGTAACTAACCTAATTACCTAACACGCGTCGCTTTCGGCGCATAGCTTCCGCTGATCGCCCAGATGCCAACACCGCCGCACCGCGTATTCCCGTCGGTAGGGTGGTAGGAATGAATCCGAGCGATTTGATATCAAATACGGATAGATGATTTAGCATTGGTATTGAATTCCATCGGTATCGGATACAGTAGCAAAAATAAAAGAACTAAAATCCAATCGAATAGTATTACGATAAATTGGATACTATCCGATCGAATATCTGACAAGTAAGTTATACCTCAACCGATCTAACACATCAACCATCATTAATACTAAACGATATAGATTTTAACAAAGTCCAAACCTAACTCCAAAGTCTAGCCACTCTAGCCAGTCGCCATCAATCCTCCCTACTTATATTGAACCTGCATATGAATTTATTGGTTTTCGACCTTGTGTATGAATTCATCGTTTATATTAAACTTGTGTTATGTCGGCTATCGTATCTAAGTAATCTGATGAATTTATTGCTAGTTGAATATTTGAAGTAATGGTGATATGGCTTAATGTATATTTCTTTGTGTAGCACATACTACCTATTTATATTATCTGTTTACAATCCAAAAATATCATGTATCCGTTCAGATGGTACCATATCCGAAACTTTAACAATCCAAAATTGTATCCGTATCTGATTTTACCGTATTTGCCTCTAAATTTAAAAAATATGTAAATTAAAATACGATATAAACAGTATCTATTTGAATCTGATCAGATTCTACCAGAGATGGCAATGGGTACCCGAAACCCGATACCCGGTGGGTTTTTACTCTATTAGGGCATGGGTCTGAGTTAATTTCCTAACCCATGGGTCTCTTAATGGGCAAAAAGCCCAACCATCGGTCTCCGGGTTCGTGCGCTTTATAGTACCCAAACCCATAAACCCATGGGTAATATAAACCCGATCCATAGGAGTTATAAACTCAGACTCCTAACCTCCCAGGCAAACCAGCCCAGCCCATAGCCCATTAGTCAAGTACAAGCAGCAGTTGATGTCTCTCCTTTTAGTTTTAACTGAGTTATGAATTGTGAACTTGTAATGATATGCTATGACAGTGAACTATAAACTGAGAATTGATAGAGTAAACTAGTGATGTGCATTGTGGATTTGTCGTTGCTTGTTTCATGCATAGTAGCATATAAATTGAACTTATTGTTGACTTGCTAAGCACTGCACTGTCTGCAATCTGCACAGCTGTTATCGGGCACGGGTGACCCGTGGGTACCTGTTACCCGAGTGGGCATGGGTCTAGGCAAAATTTGTACCCGTCATGGGCATGGGTTTTTTAGCGGGCACGTCCAACTTTCATGGGCACGAATTTAGAATAGCAAAACCCAGCGGGTTTATACCCGTTGCCATCTCTAGATTCTACAGGGCGGCTGGGTACGCTGCCGGACGACCAACCGCAGCCGTCAGATTCCAACGGGGAAGACTTCCGTAGCAACGCCGAAACCGCATGTGGCCTTCCGAAAACCGCGGCTTCGGCCCCGCGTCCGCGTGCCGAACCGCGGCGGCGTGGTCTCGTCCCCCTACGGCCCGCTCCCCGCCAAAACCTGCATGTCTCGCGCCGTGGCGCGGGATCGTGTCGGTTGGATGCCAGCCGCGGGCCAAACGAAATTCACCTGGCCCATTTAACAGTTATGCCAAGCCCGAAAGCTGCAGTCCAGGAGCAGCCAACGCCACGCCCAAAGCGGATCCGACTCGCCCCTAACTTTTACACGCGCGCGCACTCCTCACCGGCGGCGGCTCCTCCTCCACCGCCTCGCCGCGTCAGCCTCCCAGGATCCCGACTCGTCGGCGACCATGTATCGCGTCGCAGGGAGCCACCTCCGCTCTCTCAAGGTTCCTCCTTCCCCTCCCTCCCCCATCCTCGCGTAGCCCCGTTGCATGTCTCGATCCACTCGACATGAACGCACTTAGATTAGATCCACCGGGTTGTACGTATGAGCGGAGATTGGTGTGCTGTTTAGCGGTGCTTTGCACTCCGCGATCAAATTTTATGTTCAGCGAATGCTTGGAGAACTTGGGGGTCCAGTGGAAACCGAGGGGTTGAAGCAGGTTTGTTATGTTGGAAATGTAACAATAACATTTGGTAGGCACTGGTGTTGAAAGTTTGTTTCCAAAAGTATTTCCTATGCTGAGAGGACGAGCTGTTACATTTTGTTTTGGCTAATTATAGAATTTGATTTTGTTATATGTGCGAAGTTTGTGGTTCAATGTAATGTGATATATAGATTGATTGGTAATAATCTGCAGTTGATTTATGCAGATGGTAAAACATAATTACAAATTTCATGATAGCTACCATTACTTCCAAACCTAGAGTATCGAAGAGCTGGGACTACAAGTTATCACAATGTCCTTGCCCTTCCGACTTTTACTTAATTATAATGTTTTTCCTTAAAAAATGTTAATATACTTTGGGATGCAATTCAGCCTTGGTGGTTGTCCATATCACTGTGGTAGCAACGTCCCATCTAATCCACATGCCCTTTAAGTTGTGTTGATCTATGTTAGTTATGACACATTTTACATCATGAAGATATGTTCCTTTTGTTTTCTACTTTCAGCATCATGGTGCTAGTAGGTTTGCCAGTACAAGTGTTGTGAAGCAGTCTTCAGGTGGTCTATTTGGCTGGCTTCTTGGTGGAAACTCAAGCCAACTTCCACCCCTGGATGTTCCGCTCCCAGGCATTACACTTCCTCCACCTCTACCAGATTTTGTAGAGCTCTCTAATACAGAAATCACTACTCTTCCAAATGGCATCAAGATTGCATCGGAGAAATCACCGGTATTGCTTTATGCTTGCTGATGTTGCAATATTTTCGTTTTGGTCATGCCAATAATTTTTTCCCAAGGACTCAATTGCAGAGCCCGGCTGCATCAGTGGGTTTATACATTGACTGTGGTTCTATTTACGAAACACCTGCTTCATCTGGAGCATCTCATCTATTGGAGAGGATGGCCTTCAAGAGTACGACAAATCGGAGTCACTTGCGACTAGTTCGTGAGGTAGAAGCCATAGGAGGAAATGTCTCTGCATCTGCTTCTCGTGAACAAATGAGCTATACTTATGATGCATTGAAGTGTTATGCATCGGAAATGGTTGAAGTTCTCATTGACAGTGTGAGGAACCCTGCATTTTTAGAATGGGAGGTCAAAGAGCAGGTACATGATCATTTTGAGTAAAAAGTTTCCTTTTCTGGCTTTTACTAATCATGTGCTGTTTGTTTCCTACAGCTCCAGAAGATAAAATCTGAAATAGCTGAAGTGTCTGGTAATCCGGAAGGTCTACTTTTGGAGGCGCTTCATTCCGCTGGATATTCTGGGGCACTGGCAAAACCTTTGATGGCTTCAGAATCTTCTGTAAACAGATTGAATATTAGTACACTGGAGGATTTCATTGCTGTGAGATTTTATTTCCCATGTTAATATTTAGTCACAAATGCCTCCCTTTGACTTTTTGCTTTTGTTGAGAATTGTAGGAAAATTACACTGCTCCCAGAATGGTTCTTGCAGCATCAGGAGTTGAGCATGATGAGTTGGTTTCAATTGCAGAACCACTTCTGTCAGATCTTCCCAGTGTGAAATGTCCTGAAGAGCCAAAATCAGTGTATGTGGGAGGGGACTATCGTTGCCAAGCAGATTCTCAGGTGAGTTTTTGGCTGCTTTGCAGCATTATTCTTGTGGCTGTATGCATGGTTAATTCTCTTATGCTTAAAGTTGAATTTATTGTGATCAGAATACACACATTGCACTTGCTTTTGAGGTGCCAGGTGGTTGGCGTCAAGAGAAAACTGCGATGATTGTGACTGTGCTTCAGGTATGCCTAACAAATGTTGAAGTGATCTAATTATTTATAGATACCCTATATTGTCTGTTGACTCTGTTCTGGATAGGAATCATTGGGTTTGTTTTATATATTATCACATGTACAAGCTTATGTATTCGAGTCTAATGCCCAGAAACATAAGTTAAATTAATTTGATGCATTGTAGATGCTCATGGGAGGAGGAGGATCCTTCTCTGCTGGTGGCCCTGGAAAGGGAATGCATTCTCGATTGTGTATGCCTCTTTTCGAATCAATGTTTTCATACTCATCTCAAAGCTATAACAAGCATACCTTTGTAACGTGTCCTAACATGAGCTGTGATCCTGTACCTACAGATCTCCGTGTCTTGAACAACTACCAACAGATCGAATCATTCTCTGCTTTCAACAGACTCTATAACAACTCAGGCCTTTTTGGAATTATTGCAGCCACTGTAAGCCTCTCATGGAGCATAGCCTATAATGTTTTTGCCCTTCTAAAATTCAATCAATGAACACAACCGACATATTTCTTGTGGATATTATATGTTGCTTTTGATTTTTCCCACTGATTTTTTCAATATAATTCTCATGCTTATGCAACTATAATGCTCTATTCTTTTCTTAGTAATGTTTTAGACATGCATACATAGAATTGATGGCACAAGATGACTGCTCTACCCTTCTGAAATTTGCCCCTCTTACCATGCCATTAAAATTTTCTACTCGCAGTCTAAGTGATTAATGCCTTGTACAGCCAAGCATGACTAAACATGAGTAAGGGAAATTTACGAAGATAGCCATATTTTTTTCTAAAATGTAGATCAACACTTATTTAGGAACAAAAGTTTCCTCCTATGTCTCGTGGAAAATAATGAAGTACTTTGTTACTTTGGAAGATTATAATTACCAGCGCATATATATGATATATCCATGCCTATTTCATCTATTGTGCAGTTTTCTGGTCTCAAATGTTTTAGGCTGGGTAGTGGCTAATGCACATGTTTGCTTGCCCCAATTCAGGCCATGAGCCCATTACTCTGTCCTGGTCCTTTATTTTAACCTTCCCAAATCTGAACAAGAAATACAAGTCAAAGGCTTAACATAGTTCACTCAAGCTTCTATAGAAGTTTCTGCATTTATTATATGCTCTTCATGTACTCCACTTGGCTTTGAAATGTCATGTTATCATCCAACAGAGCCCAGATTTTGCATCAAAGGCTGTGGATTTGGCAGTAGGGGAACTCCTTGAAGTTGCAACTCCTGGAAAAGGTTCTTGTTTGTCATCTTAAAATTACAATCTATTTCCAGACTAGATTGACCATTATCAGTCACATTCCTTTTATTCCCTGTTGTTTTCCTCGTTTAGTTACGCAAGAACAGCTTAATCGTGCTAAAGAGGCTACCAAGGCTGCAGTTCTGATGAACTTGGAATTAAGAGTACACTATTCTTTCTCCTGATAAACAATCCCAATTGTATGGCTTGTTTTCCTAAAATGTTCTTTACTATTTTTCCTGTTGCAGATTGTAGCATCTGAAGATATTGGAAGACAGGTTCTTACTTATGGGGAAAGGTATGTGCATGAGAGTATTGCTAGTACATTTACAACTCCATTTTCCACCAATCCATGTTTTCCAAATGAAATAGCATATTTTCCTTATCATATTTAATTATTTATATGTATGCAATGTAAATCTTGTTGGACAATGTGAACATAATTAAAGGGCTGTCACCATCAATTTTCAGAGGGTTCATGTAGACCTGCTTAAAAGTTTGTTTTGTTTTTACCAAGCTGGTTGGCAATAAGATGTTGACCGTGGGCAATTAAAGTTGTGTCACCTCTAAGCCTTCTTATATCCTGTCAGTCTATTGCTTTTCTATGCAAACATGTCCCAAACTTTGGAAGGTCGTTTCTATATATTATGTTCTCAACACAATATTAGTGTGGTTGTGGTAGATGGTTTTTTTTATGATACAACCTCAAGTATTTTTGGTTGCCCAGCAAGTTCAAGCCTATTCAGGATTATAGAAATAGTTTCTTGTGGGTGCACAATGGAGCAAAATATACTTGTCCGTGCAGTGCTGTCTAATGGGTGAAGACACATGGCATTAGAAATGAGCCAGCTATCTTAGTATCACGGTGCAGAGAGAACATACATTTGCAATGTGATGCATGCAATAGTGCCAATTTCGTTACAGCTAGAATTTCCAATTCTGTCACAGTTAGCATTTCTTCATAATCCAGCCATTGTATGGGTCATCAATTTACACAAATTTAGCTGCTATCACTTTTGCCAGTAGAACAATTGTTTATCATCTAATGCCTCTGTATTGTTCAAATTGCAGGAAACCCATTGAGTATTTCCTAAAATCTGTTGAGGAGATCACTTTAAATGACATTTCTTCAACTGCAAAGAAAATAATTTCTTCACCCCTTACAATGGCATCATGGGGCGATGGTATGTTTGAGGCTTGAAGTTAAAGCATGGTGCTCTACAAGTTGCGCTGACTAACTGAAATGGTCTTCTTGCAGTTATTCATGTGCCCAGCTACGAGTCTGTCAGCCGCAAGTTCCATTCGAAGTGAGCATTCAGCACCTGGACCTGCGTGGCTTGTGCCAACAGTTGGAGCCGCAGCCTTGCAATGGCCCTCGGCTGAAATAAATCGCCCGTACAATTTTTTGTTGGACAGTTACAGAGATCAATAATCATAAGGTTTCTAGCACTTGGCATTCCCTTTTCACTGTGTTCACACGCTCAAGATTCATGCAGCCACACTTCCGCGGTCCCTAAATCATGCGACATGTGTGGCGATTTAGTTCACAGAGACACTGGTGTCAATTCTGCCTGTATGGATCTTTCGTCCATTTTGACATATCGGACTGTCATCGTTCTGGTGTTTCCTACTAGCGTACTTGCATTATCAAATTGGGTTCTCAGTGTGGTTGTGTACGAAGCCGAATGACTCGCAGGTCTAAACCAAACAAATGGACGGAGTGCAATTTGATTTCTTGTTGGAAAGCTAGCTTTAGGTTCTTCTAATTTTCCATGACCTCCCATTGGAAGTGAACGTACATGTGCAACGCAACAGGTGCTACTTGCAACTGCAATCTGTAGGGAATACCGTTTCATTAATGGGTGGGTTTTTTGAGCTTATGGTTTAGCTTTTATAATAATTAACTCTTAAACGGAGTGTGCTTTTAAGATTAGGTCTCTAAAGTTGATTGTAGTAAATATTGTTCTAACTTTATATATTAACTAAAATTATATATAAATATCTCTCTTATACTCTTATACATGAATAGTCACAATTTTAAATTTTAAATCAAAAATCATAACTCTCATCCTAAAATAGCCCACGTTATAAGGCATACATAATGGAAACGAACTGTGCGCTGCTAATTTCCGGGGCCTGCTGCTGCGTTGCTGCGTAAGCCGTGCACTAGGCACGCGCGCGCGTTTCCTCTGATCCGCTGCGTTCCTTTCCTGCGGCGCAAGTCAGGATGCGACGCGCGGCGGTGCGGTGAGGTATGGTTTGCCTTTGTGTCATGCGGCTGGGGCCCACCACATCCTCAGCCTAAAACCAGCGTATGCACGCCTATGGGCGACGCCACTGGGATTTGAAGCATTTGATTCCGATGACCCGATTAATATCGATACGGTGGCGTCCCCACCATCACAATCATCTTGAAGGAGACCTGTCCTTGACATCAAGAACGGCTCCTGCAGTCCTGCTTCCGGTAGTAGTGTCAATGCAGATATAGTTCAAGCGTGAAAGCACGCAACCATAATTTGGATTCTTCCATCTTTCGATGACATAGTCGAAAATAATTTCGTAAAAAACCATTTCCTTAGAATGTGAAAATTTTAAAGTTCCAAAAAAATCCCTAGAATGAGGGAAAGTATTATCAAAATTATAGCCATATCTAGAAGATCCAATTCTACAATAGTCTAGCATTCAGTCTGAAATATGAGATCTTTATCAGTGTAAAGTTTATTTAGATCCAAGATATATGGTACTAAATCTCAAATCTTCTATAACTAGAGATGTGACGAAACTCTGGATGCGCCCAGTGGTCCCGTAACACTGATGTTTGCCATCCGTCCATTGCTTATCATCCATACTTCGATAACCACCAAGTTAAGTAAAAACGAGAAGAAGGTAAAGATGTATGCGGAAAAGCGCACGATCCAAACACGCCGGTATGCCGAGGCCATTGGCCCACTGCCATTTGCCAAACGGCAGGTGTAACCTTTACCGAGCCCGTGAACGGCGACCGTCTCACGTTTCCACCGCATCAAACCGCCACCCGCATCTCCACTTCCGCTCGGCTCAAAACCAGCATCCGGGGACGACGCCGCCGGCCCCATCCTCACATCTCTTTCCTCTCACCACACCACCGAGCACTATTAAACCCCCGGAAACGCGGACAGTCACCTCGTCCGCTTCTGGCAGTAAAGCTAAGCCTCGGAACAACCCCCGCGAACGCGAGACACCCAAAGTTTTGCTCCGATTCCGACCGCTCATGGCGTCCCACATCATCCTGCCGCCGGACGACGACGACGAGCAGCGGCAGGGGGAGGAGGAGGAGGGCCCGTGGGCGGAGGCCGACCCCCCGGCGGCGCCGGAGCAGGCGGTGAAGGCGGCGCTGCCGTTCTCGGCCACGTGCGTGCGGATCTCCCGCGACTCGTACCCCAACCTCCGCGCCCTCCGCAACGCCTCCTCCGTCAGCCTCGCCGACGCCGCCTACGTCAAGATCTCCGAGGGCGACTTCGGCTACGTCCTCGACGACGTACCTCACCTCACCGACTACCTCCCCGAAGTCCCCGTGAGCACCCCTTCTCCCGCCTCGTTGCTCGGTAGCCAGGTTCTAGTGCTGCGGTGTTGGCGCGATTGTTTCGGTTTGGTGATGGTTTCTGTGTGCTGTGCACTTCTGGGCTGTGAGGTGCAGCTTTAGCTAAGCAAGTGATCCGGGCGGGGGATTTCCGATTTGGGGAGCGGCTGCCCGCTATATTTGCGGGGTTTGGTAGATTGGGATTACTGTTCTGAGATCCGCTTTTGGATACAAGGATGGTGTAGACTGTAGAATTTGAGCTCGAGCGTGCAGTGATCTAATCAATCAGTTACGATCAGGAGGGCCAAATAGAACAATGTAACGCTGATGAATACTATCAAAATTTCGGTTATTCTGTGGATTCATTATGCCATGGAAGTTAGTATTGTCGTATCTGCTTTTGGGGATGGGGAATTTGATTGGGTGGAATAAGGATATATACACTGGAGGAAGTAACATGTTACTATTGGATGGCTGTTTCTCTCTGTCAAAAATCAGTTACTTGTCAGACAATTCACAAAAACATGCAAAAAGTGGCATTTTATATCAGCGATGTTGGTCAATTTTTATCCAAGCGTGCTGAATTGAATTGATTTTTGAAACCATGCTCCATGAGAATTAAGCTGATGGTTTGCTATTTTATTCTTGTTTGCAGACCTATCCTAACCCATTACAAGATCACCCAGCCTATTCAACTGTCAAGTAAGTCTTTTCTTGCTTATATATTTTATCTTCAAATTTTGGTGAATCTCTGAGCATGCTTGCTGTGCAATGTGTAAACCTGAAACTTTTGTTCTTATCATTACTAGGCAATATTTTGTTAATGAAGATGACACTGTACCACAAAAGGTAAAGCAAATGATCGATGTTTCATACTGTGATGTTGTAGTCAATGGTGAATTTACAGGTAGCTATCTCTGTTCTTACAGGTGGTTGTTCAGAAAAATAGCCGGCGGGGGGTTCACTTCCGCCGTGCTGGACCTCGTCAGAGGGTAGGATACACTGGCCACCTCCTTTAATTATTGGAACACATCACTTGCGTCTTGGCTGACTGAAGCATTTGTACTTGAACCTTGTTAGGTTTATTTTGAGTCAGATGAAGTGAAAGCATGCATTGTAACTTGTGGAGGCCTTTGCCCTGGGCTTAACACTGTTATCAGAGAGCTGGTGTGTGGCTTGTCGCACATGTACAATGTCAACAAAATCTATGGAATACAGGTTTGTGCCCTGTTCTAAATGGCTATATACCCTCCAATGGATACTTGTTAAATGAGATATTTAGATTCTTGGCTCAGCTTATCATGCATTTCATATTTCAGTACATCTTGTTTTATAAAATTTCAAATCATATTGGGACATTCATTGTCATTATGTTATACTGAAAAAGCTGACAAGTTGAATGAGCTGCTGTGGATGTTTTAGTAAAATGTGGATGTAAAATTTGTATAATTATGTTAGAACAACTAATATGTATACTTCCTAGTGGGTTTTTGCATGGCTGAACCGTATATATGTTTAGTTTTGATTGTGATTCGGGATCTTCTCTCTCTTAACATTTTATTACCGATTATAGAATGGATACAAGGGCTTCTATTCTAGCAATTACCTTTCTCTGACCCCAAAGAGTGTCAATGACATTCATAAAAGGGGCGGTACAATTCTTGGAACATCGCGAGGTGGTCACGATACAAAAAAGATTGTTGACAACATTCAGGATCGTGGAATTAATCAGGTAAAGTTGATTGTTTAAATTGCACCCTTGTGATATAGCTGTTCTCATTGGACGTTGACTTATATGTTACTACACCTTATCCAGGTGTATATCATTGGAGGAGATGGAACTCAGAAGGGAGCATATGAGATCTTTAAGGTTATCTTTGATAGTAGTACAAATGTCATTGTTAGAATGTGGTATTAGCAGCTGCTACATTAATGCCTCGTAGTAGTAGGAAGATATGTAGTAATCAGGCACTTTTTTCCTTAACATGTGTTTATTCAAAAAATGCCTATACATGAATGCATTGTAGTAGCGGGAAAAGTATGTAGAAAATCGAAATAGTGCATTTTCTTAAATATATTCTTTATTATACTTCATTGCTTTTGAATTACTGGCAGGAAATCCGAAAACGTGGCCTAAAAGTTTCTGTCGCTGGGGTTCCCAAGACAATAGATAATGACATAGCGGTAATTTTTTGTACGATATGTTTATTTGATTGTGCAGAATCTTTTCTACACATCTGTTGGCCACTCGTATGAGGATATGACTCGTTACCGATTGTTCCTTTCTATTGATTCTTAGATTATTGACAAGTCCTTTGGATTTGATACGGCCGTGGAAGAGGCCCAACGTGCCATTGATTCAGCTCATGTGGAAGCTTGCAGCGCTGAGAATGGAATAGGCTTAGTAAAACTGATGGGTCGTTATAGTGGTTAGTTTTCTAACATATTCCCATACAGATGATTGCTGTCTCTTTGCGTGGTATCTTTCTTATATTGCTAACTTAAGTTGTTGAAATCACCGGTCAGACTTGCAAAGTACAAGAAAAAACTAATTGGCATCTTAGTCTTTTGAGGTTTGCCAGGCACTGTTAGTATCTTATATATACACTCTGCAAACAGAAAGAAGACCACTTGATTTTTCTTTGTTTCAGACACGGTGACTTTGCTAACTTTTCTGTAGAGATATTTTGCTGTCTTGTCCTTAAATTCTTATGTTCCCCCCACTAATGCAGGGTTCATTGCAATGTATGCTACTCTTGCAAGCCGAGATGTGGTAAGTTGATGTCTTTCTGTAACTGTCCAGGATGGTGCATTCTATATTTTGTTTTAGTCCATTCATTCTGATTACTGCTGACCTGCATATCTGACTGCTCTTTTTCTCAAACACTGGTATTGGAATTCCTTCTTTTCTGATTCTTTATCTGACTTCCAGGTAAGAGTTACTTATTTGTTCTTTGGATTTATTTCCAATTTCCACAGGATTGCTGCTTAATTCCAGAGTCTCCATTTTATATGGATGGAGAAGGTGGATTGCTTCAATATGTAGAAAGGAGACTGAAAGAGAACAAGCACATGGTTATTGTTGTTGCTGAGGGAGCAGGACAGGATCTTATTGCCAAAAGTATATCCACTTCAGATCAGCAAGATGCATCTGGAAATAAGCTGCTTCTTGATATTGGTCTTTGGTTGACTCACAAGATTAAGGTACATACCAACATTTTCTTGCCACTGAACTCAATTCCGCTCTCCATGTCGTAATAATTGGTATTTACTGTCTCAGTTTAGTAGGAAACTATGATTCCATATTGCCATATGTGTTGCTTGCTTGAATGTTTCAAGGCGTAGTCCTTTTTACTTATTGCACTAATCCATTGTAGGATTACTTCAAGAGCAAAAAGATGGAGATGACTATCAAATACATAGGTAACATATTGACTGATTATGTTTGCTTCACAATGGACAAGGTTGTAAAATGTTTAGCACTAGTTTAACAATATTATATCTACATTGGCAGATCCTACCTACATGATCCGAGCTATTCCAAGCAATGCATCAGACAATGTCTACTGCACACTGCTAGCTCACAGTGCCATTCATGGTGCGATGGCGGGTATAGCTTCACTGTTGGAATGGTCAATGGCAGACATACCTATATTCCTTTCTATGTGAGTAACTTCAGGTGGTCTTATTTTATTGACATGGACAATAGGGCAATTTTGTTGTTGAACATGCGTAACAGCTGATCGGTAGTTCAGTTGCACCCTATGTTTCCATTGTTTTCAGTTCTTGCAAGAGCTGATATGTGCTGCCTGAAGGATAAAGTGAAGCCTTATATCTAACAGATAGAACGATTTAAAAGAATTCCACTGCATTTATCTACTATCATGCTACACTATTTTAACACAACGCTAAACTTTCTTTTGATTGCAGAGGGTGACATCCACACGGAACAAGGTTAAGATTACTGACAGGATGTGGGCAAGGCTGCTGTCATCAACCAACCAGCCAAGCTTCCTAAGCCAGAAGGACATCGATGAAGCCAGAGAGGCCGATAGGCTGGCCAACAGGCCGCCACTGCCCACGGGCGCCAGCCATCATGTGGCGAACTCTTTCGACCTATCTGCGTCGTCGTCGTCGAATGGCGAGATATAGCGATGCTGATGGTCCGTAATTGTGTACTGTAGTCAGTAGCTATTGCTGCCCTGCTGAGAACCTGGGCCATGCTATCCCGTGTAGAAATACACGGTTACTATTCCATGCGTAATAAGAGGTACTCCCTCCGTTTTCAAATACATATCATTCTAGCATTCAAATTTTACTCCTAAATATATATCATTCTACAATTTTGAGATAACTTTTTTGCATACCCCTTCTATTCATTGTTCCTAGGATCATTTACTTAGTATGAATTAGAGTAACACACACCATCCAAAAGCAATAAGTGAGCTAATGAAGGAGGGTAATATGGTCTTTTTATATACATGAGCAGCATAAAATCCTAGAACGACGTCTGTTGAGCAACCGAGAAGTAATAAGAACTACTGCCGATAAAGAAACGAGGAACAGAGGGAGCACTATAAGTTTAAGTTTAAGTTTATTGGCTTAAGCTTATTTTTGCACTATTTATAATTTCATCTTTTCTGAATTTTGACTTTTTGAGCTTTTTGTTGGTTCTTTTTTCGTATTCGTTTGCGTTATGTCGTGATAGGCTAACATATTTTTATATTTTTAATTTTTAAATTTAATTATGTCAAATAAATCTCTCTTGGGTAGCTTTTAGCTCAGTAGAACCGATCACCACCTAAGAACAACTGCCGATAAAGCTGTTTCTTGGTCCTGGCGCAAATTATCTTGTATTTGCTGCAGAATCTGCATAGAAGCGTGCTTGCTGGAGGGATGCACGTGATGATTTCATTTCCGCAAATGTATCACATTTTTTGCCGTTTTGGTTACAATAGACATGTCCCCATTTCGTTGCAAATCGTTTCAGCATGGTCGCCACAAGCGGCATACCCATCTCAACGGTACTGAGAAGCCGTACAATGTGGAGACCGTCTGCCGGCTGCAGCGTTAATCCTCCGCCCCGCGACGTGCACCCTGCACGGCGAGGGATCCAACGCGCACGACGCGATGGCGATTTCCGCCGCGAGAGGCAAGCGGGCGGCGGAAGTGGAAGGCCTTGGAAGGCGTAGGCATTTTTTTCGGCTTGTTTTGTCTGTGATATTTTGTCATAACTTATTAGTTTGATAAATAATAATTATTAAAAATTAAAAGATAAAAATCACTGAAAAACTGAAAGAACAAGCCATGAAGGAAAATCCTGTGTGCCACATGTGGCATTTAGGCCTCACTCCATTGGGCTTAAGCTTTTAACTGCTAGTTTCTAACTTTTTAATTTCGTCATTTTCTATCATTTTGTTTTAGAGCTTTTTTGCCATTTTCTTCCTTATTCCTTTACATTATCTGTGATGACGTAGCTTTCTTTTTCCCTTTTTGATTTTAAAATTTAATTACATCGTCCCCGTCCCGACATCCCTGCCCTGTCTCGACCCCCACCAGGCAACCCCGGCCCTGTCAGGTATTCTGGGGATGATAGTCCCCAGCCCCGGCCCTAGTAGGGACTTGACCCTCACTGGGTCTCCATGGGAGAGCTAAATGCAATTCCACTATCTCAAAGTGCAAACATTAATACACAAGTATATACCATAGCGGGTCAACACTCAACGGCACAACCAGTGAACTAGTCAGCCAGTGAGCCACAGTCCACACTCCACAGGTCTGTAGCAGGCCAGCAACAAATAAAACTCAGCTGAAATAATACTAATTAACTACGACTACGGAAATAACGTCAAAAGCCTGCGATATAAAATTACCTACCTTTCGGAAGAAGCAATCAACATTGTCGCGTCCTCCTACCACGTCCTTAATTAGCTATGCACCGCCTTCCCAAAATAATGAGCTACGTACTCTTAATTTTGAGCGACGATCGCGATAATGAGCTTCTGCGATGAGCGATGACGAACCACGTGAGGTTTGTATTTATGGCCGAGCAAAAAGGGAACTCGATGTGATCATCCCGCAAATTAAGGACTCCTTGTCAACGAGCAGCACTTCGAACGAGGGGGACAACATGGTAAGACTGACAAATGTGCAGACGAGGTCATACACTGCAAAAGATGCTTGAGCATCGTTAATTTCATGATTAAATTAATATGAATTAACGTGGAAAATCTGGAGCACATAAAATTTCCAAAAATTACACAATTACTACGACTATGTCGGGAGGCTTCTCACAAACTTTCATAATTTTTGAAACTCGTTTGCTATATGTACCAACTCCTACAAATATTGAAATCGTATAAATTTTTGAGTAACATTCATAGTGGATAAAATTACCAAAAAATTACACAACTAAGTACATTGTGTCAGCATGTTGCACATAAAATTTTATAATTTTTTGATCTAATTTCCTAAATTTAAAATTTAAACAATTAATAAACAAAAAATAAATTAGAACGGCTAATTAAGTCGACTTAATCACCAGCCGTCTAGTAGTGAGACGGCAGGTCCCCTATTAAATGATGGTGATGTGTCAGCCCACATGCGCTGCCGTCCGGCCACCAAACGGTAAAAACGTTATTTTTGTCAATACTCTAGATATATCATTTTTATAAATACAGTACTAAATATACTAAAAAGTCTTCTATCTACTAGACTCACTCTAAATATATGCATGTGGTGACCTATATCATAGCCTTTCATGTTAATGTACATAGGGCCTATTCTTTTCAACTTCTAAAAGCTGATCTTTGGTTTTTCTTCAGTAACTAATTTTTAAACGGAGTATCTTTTTAAGATAGAGTCTACTAGTTAATTATAGTGCATATTATACCGACTTCATTTATATCGGTAAAAACTGCACATGAGTTTCTGTTACTTTGTAATCTCTCGCACGAACAGCCCAAAATCAACAAGCCACAACCAAAAGCCATAAGCTTCAGCAAAAAAGAACAGACCCATAGGCCATAGTAGCCTGGTGTACAAAGTAGTAGAATCTTTTGGGTCGATCTTTTTTGACTTATGATTTTTCAAATAAACAAATAAAATAATTTCTCCGTTACATTTTGAAACAACTTATCTAAATAACTTTTCAAAAAATAAGATTTATTTCATAAATGAGGACTTTATGAAAAAACATGTATGAGAGAGACTTATTTCGTAATTAAATTTAAAAATTAAAAATATAAAAATTTCATAGATCACGTGAGGACAAAAATCTCAAAAAAGTAAAAATTAAACCTCTGTAAAATAAGCTTAAAAAGAAGGCAACCTCTCACTTCGGCGTTTTAGAAACCACTTTTTTTTCAGTAGAACGAAAATCATGTCGAGATTAGCCGTACAATTGCTGCCCCTCAAGTCTCAACTGGTACTAGGTGTCAGGATAAAATTTGCCATTGGTCATAAGGAAAGTGTTGTGGACGGTACGGAAAACAACCACCACGCGTTCCCATGGATTCACCGATAATCCTGCGCCCACAGATCAGGTAGCCCCGACTAGGAATCCATTTGCGGAGACGAGAGAAAGTGAAACCATCCTTCAGCGCAGGAAAAACAAAACGCAAGTTGCTGCCGGGCTTCGCAGCCGAGCAATGGGAACTCGCCACCTGAACGCAGTCACCAAAGCGCTGCCGCGCGCGGGCAAGTTGGTGCGCCGAAACCGTGGTCGCGTCTCGCGTGGGCGAGAAAGACTGCCGCCTTCGCGCGCACCAACTGTCCGCCCCCTCTGGGCGCGCGCGGCTGGCTGCCCCGACCCGGCGACGAGTCAAAGTGCGCACCCGTTGTTTTCCCTAAGAGAGAGCTAATACACCACGCTAAGTAATGGCAAAGCTAAGATTTAGTTACGGCTCAGTTTCAGTAATAGAATGATCTAGATTATCTAAACTGGACTATGAAAATGTTATCTAGGCTGAACTAAATTTATTCGGACTGTACGCTAGATATTTTTTCACACTCCGAGCTGAAGCCTATCCTGCCCGAGTGTGACTCCGCCCCTGACGCTAAGTATTCCTCCCTCATCTCTCTCTTCTTAGCGCCTAGGTCTCTACCATTTCTCTCCTCTTCATCTATCTTCTCGTCATCGTCGTTCCCGTTGCTTTCGAGATCGGTGCCCTCCCTGCCTCCCTGCTCACCGCTCCTAGCTGTTCCCTGCCGCCGCTCTCCCTCCTTTCCCTTTTTCTTTGGCGTAAGCAGCTCTGTACCCCTTCTCCGCCTCCCCCACCCCTCTTCCACCTTGGCGGCGGCCAGAGACCATGACCTCATTGCGCCATCTCTCTCTTCCACCGCCACCACCCCACTCAATCTAAAATTCACAACGCCACCGCCTCGCCCTTTTCACCTTTCACCGTCGCCTAACACCCACCGCCTCCCTCTACATTTGAGGGGAGCATGGTAAACCCGTCATCACGATGACGTTCCACTGTCACTAGATCCGGAGTAGTAGCGGAGGAGGAAGGGGAGATGGTGGCGCCGATGGAAGAGGAGAAAGGAGAGGCAATGCGCACAGAATCGAGCTATCCTGTCGACAGAGGAATGAACGGTATACCGTTCTTTAGTTTTTCTCTTTCCATAATCCCAAGGCGTTTCGTTTTCAGGGCTCGGTTGTCCTGCTGATCGGATAGCTTTCGATTTGTTGTCCGTGGTCCTCGATCTTGGCCGGACAAAGCTGTGTTGATGACTTGTTCGGATAAACTATACACGAATCAAACGAACACAAGCTACCGAACTCAAATTGAACCCCATAGTCACAGCTGAAACTAAAGATATGTCCAAATTTGTTCCTCGACATTAGTAAACAGTCAACTGACACTTGCAATATGAATCTATTTGTAGATTCCAATTCGTTTTTTCAAGAAAGAGGGAGGAGGGCAGGGCAGGTGGGAGACGAGAGTGCGAGACGATTTTGCGAAGCCTTGCCTAGGACGGCACTGTCCGATGTTGTGTGCCGCCTAATGCGGAGCCCGGCCGGGACCAGGGCTCATCTCTATCTGCCCTCGAATTTCCTCGCTTTTACTCAACCTCAGCTGCTCAGGGGGAATGTCTCTCGTACCTTGTCTGTCCCACTGACGGTGACGTTGATAAATCTCTCCATGGCCAGAGCAAAGCGAGAAGAGACTATCTCTCTCTGCACAGCTAGCATATCTCCCTCCCTCTTCCATTGAGTTCACCAGTTTCATCTACTATCATCGATCAATCCATGCAACAGCACACTCGACTACCCAACTGATTAAGCACAACTTACTGCCATATACAGATGGAGAAATGCGACGCATCTGAGGATAATAAGTACATCAAATGTGATAGATCACGAAACAGCTAAGGCTATTAGCCTTTTACACTTGGTATGTACACTGGTTATAAGTAATCGAAAACCGTGGATGGTAGCACGGTGCTCCCAGGATTTTCGAAAAAAAGGGAACGCACGCCACACTTTTAACTTACAATTTGCTGTATTCAGCTTGCACCATATGTATATTCGTTTATGAACAGAAGAATGATACAATTTGGGAAATGGTAGAATTAAGTAACTTAATTAAGCTGTCTCGAGGGGCGCGAGTGGCTCCTTGCATCCTTCGACGAGATTGTATCTTGGGCTTCTCTGAGGCTACATCACCAGCTCCGACACCCACCCGAAGTCTGGCCCGTCCTCCTCCGTCACTGCCGGCAGTACCAGAGTTTGCGATGCGGACGGCTTCGCCTTCCTGAAGCTGAGCTCCCGCATTGCGAGCATCATTTCTTCCATCTCCGCGTCTGCGTCCGCTTCATCTATGGCGTCCAGCCACCTCCTCCCCTCCACCGGCGACACCGGGGGCGATTCCCAGAGAGCAGTCAGGGTCGACTTGGGCGAGAGCGCCACAGGCGAGTATTCCTTGGGCGCGGCTCGGAGCTCGCCGGTCGTGTGCGCGAAGAAGCAGACTCGGCGGCGGCAGGCGGCGCCGGCGCGGCACGGGCGCGTGCGGTAGCGCGCGGGGTGGAGCCACAGCTCGAACGTGCCGTGCGAGAACGGGCACATGTTCCCCGCGGGCACGCAGCGCCCGGCCGGCGGCGGAAGTCCGGGCACGGCTCGCCCGTGTACGCCACGCGCCGCGGGTCCCGCCGCCGCGCGGCCTCGCCCGGGTGCGCGTAGGGGCACGCGGTCCAGTCGTGGCTCCGCGCGCGCGCGCACCGCCGCACCTTGAACTCATACATCATGAACTCGTCGTCCGACTCCGCCTCGGCCTCGGCACCCCCGTCGCCGCCGCGGCCGGCGGAGAGGTAATCGCCCAGCACGGCGAGGAGCTGCGGCGGGATCTCCACCGCCGCCGGGTAGGCCCACGTAACGGCCAGCGCCGCCGGGTCGAGCAGGAGGTGCTCGATGGCGTGCTGCTCACGGCTTACCATGGCTGTCTCGCTCGCTCACTATTCTTGTCTGCTACTGCTAGAGAGAGAACAGTGCTCTGAGGTAACAGCCGCAGGGTGGGTGGCGCGCGACTTTATAGATGGCGCGGCTACGCGCCGTTGGGTTTGGGGGAGGGGATGGCGAGGGCGGTATCTGTTGACTGTTGGTTGCCGAGCTAGCGTGGGGTGGTTTTGGCGCCGAGCGGGGTAGGCGTTGGTACGTGGAGGGGCGTGGAGGCGGGTGCTGCATGTTGGCCGCCACGTCGCAGCGGGATGGTTTTGTACGGAGGTTTTCTCGGCACCGGGAGGTGGAGGCCGCTTCTCTCTCTTTCCTTCTTTCTTTACGGCTGATCAGGGCCGCTTTCTGTGTGTATCGTTTCTGATTTCTGGGAGACGAGGAGGCGAGGCAGCCTGGACACTGCGCAGCACAGGCGCTCCGTTGCATCGTCGCTTGTGTCAGCTCAGACTTCCGAGACCAGACACCCGGACATCTCTTTGCAATTTGTTCTGTGAAGGCAAGCCTAGCTACGTAATAAAAGCGCCTCGTTTACATAAATTTTGGAGCGTAAACCGGTCAGATCTGCGGATATCTGCAGCGGACGCCGACTACAAAATCCGTTCAACCGCACCCAACCTGCCCAAATACAAGGATAAAGCCGGACGACCTGGCGCGCGCGGCCTATAGCGATATATGCTCATACGCGTGAAATGCGAGGACCGTGGCATGCAACCGGCGCAGCCCAGAGACGATGGATAAAGGGCCTGTTTTTTATGGTTTTAGTTTTACTTTTGATTTTTTAGAAATAGATTTTAAACTATGTCTTTTTAAGATAAGATCTACTAAATTAATTATAGTATATATTATTTCAACTTCATTTATATCGAAAAGACATATGTGAATTTTAAAACCACATTCAATACGAATAAATAAAAAGTTATAAACATAAATAGTCACAGAAGAACCTGGCGCGCGGGCTACAGCGATATATAGATGCTCAAATGCGTCAAGTGTGATGCACGGTCGCACGCAACCGGCAGTTCGATCGGCACACGGAGGCCGGCGGCTCGCGCGCGCGCCCGCTCCTGCGTCTGCCGCCCGAGCGGATAAGCCTGCCATGCCAAGGGCCCCTTCCGCCGACACGCGCGTGCGGCCGTGGGGGACAGGCTCGCACTCGCAGATGGGCGCAGCGCACGGCACGCATGGTATCTATCTAGCTCTAGGCCCCCGGTTTTGCTGGGCTGGGCTATCCTCTCGCTCTCGCGTCGGTTGTGGGCTCATTTACTTGAGATGCATTTCGTAGGTGACGGGAAAGGACTGTCCTAGACTACTAATGAGATTCTTCTTCAGGGTTACTTACTGCTGTCCTGTTATAAAGAAGAGAACCTGGCATCTGACCAAAAGGAAAAGCGAAGCTTGTGGTTTTCATGATGAGTTGTTTTGATGATTGTTTCTGGATGTGTCGTAAGAAAGAAAGGAATAAAAGGTGAAACCGGACGAATCTACCTCTCTTCGATCTGACACACACTGCATCTGTGGATTAGATGGGAGGTGTCTCCTTGCTAGATGTCTACCCTTCCGTCAGGCTGTTTCTCTTTAACCCTGTTGCAATAACTAGTAGATTATCTCATATACATCCAAGCAACGGATTGACTGGTAAGAAGTGTCCCTACTGCGAGAGAGACAAATATTGCAAATATCTGAATGGGCTAAACAAATTTCAGGACCAGTTATAAGCAACCACCACTATGACAACAATGAAATGATTCAGGAATAAGACCGGCACTAATCCCAGCTCATAGACAATGAAACTTTGTGCGAAATAATTGGATACTGCATGCATTCATGGGTCATCTTAAGAATGTGAATGATTACTTGTGCTCAAAATGATGCCTGAAAAATATCTAAGCAGAGTCACCACTCACCAAGCTCTACAGTCCCTAGAACTAATAATATATGAGAGCAATTCCAATACTCCAGATGTGGAAGGTGGTAAGAGGTAATTTATTTGCCACGTTGGGAAGAAAAATGATAAACCTAAGTATCGGAGCTTAGGTATGTGAGCTTTTTAGGCTGCCATCACTTGAAACAACGTAAGAGCTTCTCTTCGGAATAGGCAAGAAATCAGTTGGGATTCAGTGGCCCCAACTACTCTACGCGCTTTTCTCCTGAACTACTTGCGCAGTCATCCTCCTTAAAACATATGTAAATGATTTAGTAATGCATATATAATTTTACTTTTTAAAAAATAGATTGTTACAGAACTTCATTTATAATATTTTAGTATATATTATAAAGAGAGAAAATACTCATTTTGTTTCTCAATACTTGTTACATATGACCAAAACTTTCTTCCCTAGGTGCTTTTGACGAAAATACTTGCATAGCAAATAGTAAATATAACATTACATAATATCTCTATTTATTTCATCAATGTTTTTTAATTATTGCAATGCTTATCTATTCTGCATGCTCATAACGCACATCGTATAGTTTACATCGGTATAGCCGAGTGAACACCCGTTAGTAATCTCACTCTCAATTCCTCCATCCCGTGGATGTCCACCAAACAAAATAGTCATAATATTTTTATTTTTGTGATAATTCTTAGCAATTATTTTTCTTAGCAATTGTAAACTATCTGTCATCCATTTTTTATATAATGGATTTTGATTTCTAGTTTTGTTTTTTATGAGAATTTCTAGTTTGTTATTTTCTTAGCGACTCTAAAATATTTGGTATCGATTTTTAATAATAAATAGGTGAGTATGTCTGTGCACTATGGTTAAATAAGATAAATCATGTTGATGTTATGAACATAAGACGGGTGGATCGAAATGACACCCTCGTTCAGGTCACCCGGATGGAAATGAACACGCTTCTCCAACCACCCGGCCGTGAGCCCGCTACGTACTCTTTTCTGACCGCGTAATCTTGATTTTTTCAACTAACTGTGAACGTAAACTGACCAAACGTGAAAGCCATTAGCCATTCCCGAGCTGCTCTCTCTAGGACCTTCTCGCTTCAATCAAGTCCAACAGCAGATAAGGCGCGCCACGCCCGCCACACGCAGGCGTCCCAGAAAACCCCATCGATGGGCATGGGGACACTGCACATCGCCCACAAGCTCTCGCTCACCTCCCTCTTCCTACCGCGCCACCAGCGGCCCTGCCACCTTGCCCACCGCCGGCGCCGGCGACATGGAGCGGTGGTGGCGTACATGGAGCCGGACCCGAACTCGCCGGGGGCCATCGCGGGGCGCCTCATCGGGGCCCTCCCCGTGGTGGGCCTCGTGGCGCGCATCCTGAGCGACGAGGGCGGCGTCGGCGGCGACATCATCGACTTCGCCGAGTTCCGCCGCCGCGTCAGCAAGAAGTGCACCGTCATGGACTCCCAGGCCTTCTACGATTTCAACGACCGCCGCGGCAAGGCACGTACCCATCGCTCATGTACCTGCTTTCTTCTGTTCTGCTTCCACTATAGCCTGCCTATCCTATGCAAAACCAAGTAAAGAAAGAGGTTCTTTTACCGCTATTGCTAATTTACCAAGCACGGCGCATTGCTGTGAAGGCAGGAGATCCCTTCTACGTTCTGCTGTGCTGCTGGTTGGCTGCCGTTGGTGGTGGGCTGCTGAAAACGGAGGAGATCTTGGAAGGCGTGGCGCGTCTCCGCCTTTCCAACGATATCGAATTCGAGGAGGAGACCTTCCTCGACATGATGAAGAGTGCAAAGGAGGTAATATACTACGCATCAAAGAGGCTTAATTCAGCAATTCTTTGTGAAAATATTTCTTCGGATTGCAAGGCCATACTAGAAACTATTGGGAATTGGTTCCTGAATTAAAGAACATGAACTGCAGAAAAGAGCAAAGCTGAAGGCGCCAGCGCCACAGGTACCGATGGAAGCACGAGTGGAGAAGGCCCTTGAAGCCATCTACGTGTGCTGCTTCGGGCAGGATATGCTGGAACAAGAGGACGTGAAGCTTCTGTGCGCAATGCTGAACGCGGTCTTCCCCTCAGTCGGGAGGCCGGCGGTCGAGAGGATAGTGTCTTCCATGGCCAAGCAGGTGGCTGCCGGCGAGAGGAAGCTCCCCGGCGTCAAGACCGTGTCCAAGGAAGCAGCGCAGCGGCAACTCAAGGACCTGGAGTTTCTCAAGCAGAACAAGTTGGATTCGTCATGAGCATAACACTTTTGTCAGATAGATGGTGTTTTTCGTCCAAGGAACAGATGAAGAATGACTTCTGCTAATTGCTACAAGCGTGGTAGGAGGAATCAGCCATCATACATTGCAACACAGTTTGCACCGTCGAAACAATGCTTGCTATCTCCTTAGAATTGCAATTCGAGTGCCATAGAGCCTTGTAAGATAAGAGTTCTGAGTTGTGCTCCTTAAAAAAGAGAAGTTGTGTCACATTCAGATTTACGTCTGTTCTCAACACTCCATTTGTTACGCCATTCATCAATAGAAATTAAGAACGCTAGATACTACTCTAGGCTCTTAACCCTAATCGCTGATTCTATAACGGTATAACACGACGAACATCAACTTTGTTCTTCAGTCATAACGCAGTAGGAGCCAAATGTGGCAATGCAGCAGCTCGGCATATATAATACACGTTCTTGTGCCAATTGCGGCCCGCAAAGTGGGCCCGGAAGACATGGGCAACCGTGAAGCCCGCCATCCATGTGGCCTAATAGCCCATTACATGCGTAATCGTGTGTTTTTCCGTGATCCACCGGTACGGAGGAAATCAAACTCTCGTACACGACACCGAAAAGCAGGGACAGGGGCATGGCCCAACTGCGCGAGGCGGCGGTGCCCAGGAGGGGAGAGACCGGGACGGTGAGGCGACGGTGACGTGGCGGATCCACGAGGAACGGCTCCTTCTCACAGCGATGCCGGTGAGGCGACGGCAGCCGCGGCGGCTGGATACGGGGGCGGCGGACAGGTACAGGGAGATGGGGATAGCGGCGGCGCTGTTGCGGCCGTGGGATTACCCGACGGCTTGCGGCGAGCTGGCCGCCCTCCTGCGTGTCGGCTACGCGGACCTCCCCAAGGCATCCCAGGCCCTCGTCGCCGGCGACGTGCTGCTCGCGTTCCGTCTCCTCCCCGAGTAAGCCCTCCCTTCCAATCTCGCGTCCCAGATGTGCGCAATTCTGTCGGATTTCTCGTGCTTTTGTCTAGTGGAACCACCGATACGACTCGCGATCTATTACTGCGTGGGGAATTTAGGATTTCGTTCCCTAAAGTTGTCATGATGGTTGGTCTGTCCAATTGTGGTACTGGAACACCCCATGTCTAGGGGCGTCACGAATCACTAACAACTGTTCAGGATTGTTCAGCTATGAGTTATATTAATTGAGTGTACAACATTGTCAACACATGCTTAAGAACAAAAGTCAACTTTATTACAAGATAAAGACTTAACAACCAAGTATTACAGCGGGACAAGTGGCCCTTAAGCACAAAACAAAACCAAAACACACCACAGGCAGGCTCGAGCGAAGAACAACCATAATCCCAAGCGCCATCTACTTCATAGAATTCCACCATGTCGTCTTCATAGGCTTCTTCATTCTCTTGCCAGGTATTTTCTGTTATCATTTTTAGCAAGTATGAGTAAAACCATCATAGTCAACAAGTCATATGGGAAGTACCATTTAACTACATGCAAGGACTTACCTAGAAGTGTTGTAAAGTAGTTCATTATTTTATGTGGATGCAATTTTAGTTGTAAACAATTTTTAGACATAAAATAACAATCTTCTTAAGCAGAACGGGGTTTTACAACTTGAATGCCAATCTTAGTCAAATTCTAAATCTGCTTATGCTTTGTTTTTGGATTCACCCATTAAACACAGTTTTATTTTCCAGAAGCATGACGTATTCGAATACTCTTCATTTATGACTCTGCGGAGCTACCCAGCTTTACCCAGAAGATCTCTTAACTCCCACGACAGAATTAAGAAAATAAGGCTTTTCACTACTCAATTCTTTATATAGCCTCTACCTAGTAGATTTTTGATCTCAACAAACTTGAGTGGCCCTCACGGCCTCACCCGATTTGTCGCAACCCTACCGTTGTATAGTTAACCACCTCCCATACGAATTCACCCTCGGTCTCCCCTCACTAGTTGTAGATATTCAATCGAACTTGAGCAGTTACTAAACCAGATTTGACGAATCAACGCTTGTGGTTGGGTGATCACTATGTTCTTTATTTAGCATAAGGGTCTAGTTCTTAGTTTTCTCTGAGGCAACTTCCACCCACGAACTCATGTTTCGGTGCCCACTGCACTGCCATCTTTCCGTCCAAGCCTCCACCCTAGGATAATGTCAGGGGACCCGGCCAACTCATGGCTTACCGTGAAACTTCCTTACCCTAGAACCACTTTTAAAATTCTATCAGCAAAATGCCAAATCTCTTAGTAGTGAAAATTTGTTGAGTTCCTAAGCTACCATGATTACATTAATAATACACTTAATATTACTAAGTCTTGTCAAGGTGAATATAGCCATCAAATTAAACATGGCTTTTTTGGGTGTTAAGACATTAGCTAATATCATGTCATTCTAAACATTTATTGTACAAGAAATAACAACTTGTAAATAACATAATGAAAGTACTGATAAATAAATAATTAAAAGAATGTAGGTTCAATTTGATCAAAGATATGTGAATTGCCTTGCGAGTCTAAGTATTCTACGATTTTGAATTCTTCTGTTTCTTGATCTTAAGCTTGAGCTTCTCCTTCCTGGTCCAGCTGAACTTCAACGTCGAGAGCTAACGTAAAGCAAAAGAAAACAACTCAGTTCCATGCTTGAAGGGCTGAGCTAGGAATAAAGAAATTAAATAAAGAAAGAAAATCCAAGAAATCCAAATAAAAAGGGTTTTGGGTTTATAGGGGTCTAAATAGGTGAAACGAAGCTGGGGGACGAATCGGCGGGCTCGAAACGGTCGAAATGGTATACATTTGCATTTTTAGGTTTGAGTGAACAGTAACGGGTCTGGGCACTATTCATTGCGGGTCTAGTGTTCATCGCGGGTTGGGTTACACCGGATCCACTATTGTTCACTACGGGTTTGGATCGGAGTTAACGGGTCGGGTGAACAGTAATGCACCATTACTGTTCGTCTTCTTAGGCTGACCGCGCGTGCGACAAGGAACAGGGGAGAATGGTGACGGCGA
Organism: Bonia amplexicaulis; assembly: GCA_036346245.1. Taxonomy (NCBI): domain Eukaryota; kingdom Viridiplantae; phylum Streptophyta; class Magnoliopsida; order Poales; family Poaceae; genus Bonia; species Bonia amplexicaulis. The sequence goes on from CM070749.1 coordinate 13,148,730, forward strand.
TTGGCGAGGCTAGGGTGGTTTGCGATGGAAAAGGAGACCATGGCTGGGTTCCTGGCACTACAGGGATTCCATTTTTGGGGTTGGCGGGGACAGGGGAGTCGGCGATCGTCGGCGGTGAGGTTTTTCTTCTGCGGGGTGTTTGAATGGCACAGGGCAAACAGAGGGTTAAACGGATGGTAGCATTTGTGTTTGAGCATCTTTGGGGTTAGGGTAAGCTCGGGGATGTGGTGGTTTGAGCAGTGGTGGTCGGAGTTGGGCTGTCCACGGCGAGGTGCTTTGACCTGCGGCGGATCTCGATGGCAGGGAAGAGGGAGGCTTGGGAAGCTAAAGTAATGGCTCGAGGGGTATTCCTGGGGGCATGAGGAGGCTACAGACGAAGGTAATTCGAAAGTAATTGATCGGAGGGGCAGAATTGAGTTAGGGCTTGCCTGGGGGAATTTCGGTGATTGCCGGCAATGGGGGAGGTTGTCGGAGCTTTCGGGGTGTTTGGCTGGCCCTAGGCGTCAATGTTTTCGAATGGAGGGGCTCGGGGCATATATAGAGCGGCAGAGGCGGTTCGGCACAGTGGAGGGGCTTCGGCGGCGATGGCGCGTGGCCAGATGGAAGTCGAGTTCAAGATGAGTGACCTCGGCCCTCTGAGCTATTATCTCGGAATCGAGGTCACGCAGAGTGAGGGCGAGATCACTCCGTCTCAAGCATGCTACGCGGCCAAGATACTGGAGAAGGCCGTATGAGCGGCTGCAACTCCGTCCATGTCCCAATGGAGCCGCGACTGAAATTAAGCAAGGAAAGCTTAAATCCTCTTGCCGACGGCACGTTTCGCCGCAGCATCGTTGGAGGCCTACGCTATCTGGTACACACAAGGCCAAACATCGCGTTCGCTGTCGGCTCCGTAAGCCGGTTTATGGAGTCGCCCACCACCGAGCACCTCAGCGCCGTGAAGCACCTGCTGCGCTATGTGGCAAGGACAATCGACTATGGGTGCCGGTATGCTAGAGGAACAATAGTGGCCAAGCTCGTTGGGTACAGCGACGCTGACATGGCCGGGGATGTCGACGACCGGAAGAGTACATCCGGCATGATTTTCTTCATTGGGGGGAGTCCAGTGAGCTGGCAATCATAGAAGCGGAGGGTCGTCGCTCTGTCATCTTGTGAGGTCGAGTATATCGCTGCCTGAACGGTGGCATGCCAAGGGATTTGGCTCGGGGGGTTGCTCGGCAACCTGTTCAATGTGGAAACAAGTACAACAACTCTGCTCGTGGAATACAAGTCTGCAATTTAGCTATGCAAGAATTTGGTGTACCATGGCCGGAGCAAGCACATTGAGACGCGTTACCATTTCATCAGGGAATACGTTGAAAATGGCAAGGTCCTCATCGATTACGTCAAGTCAGACGAGCAATTGGCGGACCTGCTAACAAAACCTCTTGGGCGGATGAAGTTTCAGAGTCTACACGAGAAGATTGGAGACGTCAACGTAAAGGGCAACTAGAACAAGGGGGAGATTATTAGGATGTTTGATCAAGTTGTCGATAATGAGTTCAATGGATGGACATGGCCTCTGGTCGTGCACGTCGGACGCTCGACGTATGCTGCATTCACGTGGGAACGGTTGCTTCATTTTCGTCAGTTTTCAGTTAGCAGTCGTGTGTCATGGCTGGTTCGTGGTATGGCACGGATCGTGTAGGTCGTGGCATGCGCATAGGGGGGCATGTTGGCCATGATCTATACTCGTTTGATGCTTAAATTCGTGAATAGAGTCATCAGAAAAGGTTGCGGAAGTCGAGCAGCACAAAATCGTCGCGTTTCCCTGAATGTCGCGTGCGTATCCCCGAGTGTTTGAGTACTCGTGGTCATAAACGGGTGCTCGTAATCATAACGAGTACTCGTGGTCGTAAGTCGTAAATGAGTGCTCGTAGTCGTAACGAGTACCTGTGGTCAGAAGTCGTAACCAATTATTGACTTGCTGCGACAAGGACTGGTCGTAAACAACTTCGTGGTCGTGCGACTGCGGGCGTGTCCGCTCCGACAAGTTCTGTGCCCAGATTGCGGTTAATGGCAATTTACATCAATAGAGATTAGAGACTGCGGCTAATTGGTCTAGTTGCATTGTTGTCTTCAACATTCGAATAGCTATTTTATTAATCTATCAGAGGGTTTCAGTGTCCACTCCAGGTTTTTCTGGTTCTTAGAGTTTTCAAGTAATTGTGTGCCAACATTCGAATAGCTCTGGTGTTAACATTGCTTAAATTTTTTTGCCAATAATGGCATGTCATGTATAAGTTGTAACTTTGATAGTCATAGTTGTTGGATAGTTAATGGATCACCAATGTTATATTCTCCTTTATTTATTCTCTGTACAAAAAATGATCTCTGCATGCTTGTGCCCAAATTCTCAGGCTAAGCCTTGTTTCGTCGCTGCTTTGGCATGGTTTTTAACATCTGTGGAGTTTTATAGAATGTTACTGTGCTGTTAAAAAATGCATCGAGCCAAGGAAGAAGTCTCACTTCAAACTTTATTCTGTCACTCCAATGGCCATTTATTCTTACAAGTATGCAGCATTATGTTTTCGACTTGAATTCAAGCTTCCATAGTAATGCTACAGAATAGTTTGTATTAACCCATTATCTCCCATAGTGTGCAGACAGGATATGCAGTAACTGCGGCTAATGGTCTTGTCCAAGCGGTAGAGGTTGTCCTACCAAAGCAAAAGAAGGCACAGGCTGTTTCAGAGTTCAAGCGTTCTGTTATTGCACATAAGAGGCGTTCTAGAATTCAACAAGAGGCAGGTACATAGTAGGTTCCTTTTCAAATGTACAACTGCGTTAAGGTTTCCCTCCTCAGTACAAACATGACATCTTGGTTCCATTAAGACATATTGGATGAGTGTAGGAAACTACTGTGCTAGCTGCTTATTTTCTTTGCTGCTAGCCTGCTACAGCAATGTAGATGGCATCCTCACCTGCCTTGTGCTTAGACTTTATTCTTCTAGGTTCTATGAAGCGTGGTCAGACTTATGTTTGATGTTCTGTTAGGATGATAAACTTCATGTCTTGATAGAAGTATTAAATCCAGCTTAAGTAAGAGCTGATAATTGTTGCCGTGTTATATGTTATATTTCTTCGGTCTTCCTTTTCTTCATTTTGCAACTAAAAAACCATAGTTTTGACCATTTTCAATTTTCAAACTACCTAGTCGACTTAAACCACGGTCTTATGTCAAGATTTAGGATTATGACTTACATATCTGTATTTATTAACAATAGTAATCGTGATGTGTTATCTTGAACCCCCTTGGCAGGTTCACGGCACATTCCACATGATGTACTTGTTCATATCTTCAGTTTTCTGGACATGCGTTCTCTGGTAGCAGCTGGTCTTGTCTGCTGGTATTTTTTTTCTCTTATACATATACTTCTTTCAAACACGTTCTAGTTTCTTGTTGATGACACTTGTATCTTCCTTTGAAGGTCTTGGAATTCAGCTGCAAATGACAACAAGCTGTGGAAGATGAATCACTCCCTTTTCTTCAGCATCAGCCATGTTAGTTGCAACAGCATACCTGTATCTGGTGGTGTTCGAAACAGTAATGGTCTTCTTGGGCAGAATAGCACCGATTCAGTGTTTGCTGATCCCAATTTGAATTGGAAAGAGGTTTTCTGCAATAATTATGCAGGTAACCCCCCTATGCTAAATAAACTCGATGCAAATTACACTCAGGAACTTATAAAGGTCCTCTGTAAACATGGCTCTGAATTATCGATTATTACAGAATGTGCTACATGGAGTTTCGCATCAAATAGAGCATTATGTCGGCATTGCGGGTCGGTTATTTGGCTGAGCAACTTGACGTGTGCTGCTCCACACCATTGTCCTAAGAATGGAAAAGATGAAGTAAAACTTGGGCCTCTATTACCTTACACAGTAAGTGCTTTTATCCTATGGTCAACAGTTTTATTTTGTATGATGGTTTGCACAGCAACATATCCTATGCACTCAAGCTTATGACGCACTCACGGTACACTCCAACTAAAAAGTTACGAAAAATTCTGAGAAAAATTCTACATTTACATCTAAATTTACTTTAATTATGCATAAAATTTTAAGTTCAGATTCATTATATATTAGCGGTAACAAAAAAGAGAAAAATCTAAAGTTTAAATTTGTCGAAATTTTCTCTTTTTTGCTATTCTTAACATAGAATGAATTTGAACTTGAAATTTTATCCATAGGTGAAGTAAACCATAGAATACATATATAAATTTTCTCGGAATTTTTCATGATATTTTTTAGTTGAGATACACGGTGAGTGTACCATAAACTTGAGTACATGGGATATGTTGCCGGTTTGCACCAAACAGATAGATCACGACCTGTATAGTTCGCTGCTCATTTCATTGCAGCTGCAATTGTTTCCTTTTATACTTGGAACATCTATTTCCTGTTTGCTCAGCCTTCTGATGTAGTCCATGAGTCATCGACATGTTTTGCAATTTTTTGTGTACTATTCCGTTGTATATTTTACCGTCTGGTTTAACTCTTCCCTGGACCAGGTTGCTGATTACATATTGCACGTTGATGATCTAGCAGCTTCATTGTCTGACAGTGATGATACAGACAGTGATTCTGAAGATTACCGGCTCAGACGATTTTGGATGTTACACTAGTAAAAAAGGGCTTGTGTTGACTGAGATGTGGATTGTGATAGCTATCTGTATTAATGTACCTTTTTTAAGTTCTGGTAGTTTGCTGCATGCTGTGCGCGCACCATCAGTAGCAACTGCCAAGTGCGAACCCTGGGATGGCTCGTTGAGTGGAAATGAAACTTGAACGTTCTGCTGCAAATATTATTCACGATAGTATGTTTACGCAACGGAAGGTAACGAGGCAGCGTTGGAGCTTTCACAGTGCGAGCAAGAACCTCGGCACGCACAAAGATGGCACGCCGTATGGAGTAACGTATGAGCGCTTATGGAGTAATGGAACACCACCAGATTTACGCACACACTGATGGCAATGAACAACCAGCTGCTGCCAACTGAGCAAAGCTCTATTAGACAGAGTTTCCAGACAGGATTTAGCGTAAGCTGGCATAATTAAAATTCGTAGAAGTTTTAGCTCATCACAACTACTGACCACACTAGAATTTGTCCAAGTCGGTATTTACTGTCAGCTAGAGACATGGAATCACAACCATCCCTCAAAACCGACGAGTGGTGATCAACGGAGATGATAAATCAGCGCAGGGTACCATCTACCATTCTAATGCATCTTATTTTTCGACGGGCCCTTAGGAATCTTAGACAGGCATTTCTCATCGAAGATGGCATAATATTTCTTCAGCTCGATCATGGCCTTCTCTCCAAAAGCATCAACCCTGTCCTCATACTTCTCGTACAAAACCGGCACGGTGTACAGTACCATAAAGACTGCATGCAAGAAAACCGTAATCAGTAAACAACGCTAAATATGGGTATTACATCTATGCAAGTTACAACTTGACAGCAAACACCATTACCTATGTAGAACAACGTCAGGAAATTGCAGCAGCTCCCAAGAACAGAGAGTATCCACAGACCTGCAATAACCTGAGAATAAAGAGGAGCAGCATGAGTGCATTCAGCACGCAACCAAGAAATACCTTTAGACAATGAAGGCTAAATAAAACTCATGCAGCCAATCAACATACAATCAGAAATTTCTTTAGGGCATGGCCTTGACCAATCTCCCTCAAGGTAGCAAGGCCCCTGTTGATCTCATATCTCAGCGAGCGGGCAACGTTGACAGCCAGGTCCTCCGGGATCCTCACCTCAGGAATGTTAGGACGGGACCTAAAAAATCATTGCAAGCCGTAATTTGCAACCACAAACTCTTAACATATACACCATTTATACATACATCCCGGCATTGTGACCATCAACTACAGGTCCAGAGTCACCAGACGACATAGAAAAGTCCAAATGAGCATCAGATGGCCAGACGACAAAGAAAAGTGACAAAAGTCCAAGTCCAAATTACACCAACGTTCATACATACACCAATCCAAAATTTAGGTTGGGTTATCATGGCATTGTTAGCTTTAATCAGATCCAGATGTGAATAACAGGTGAAGGAAGCTCACTTGTTGATGAAAGTGGAGACATTGGACCAGAGGAAGAGGATGGCCAGGGTGAGGATGAGGCAGTGGCACAACAGGGTAAGGAGATGGTAGTCCATGACCTCAAACAGCAGCCAGATGGCCGTGGCGCCGGCAAGCACCCCGCCGGAGACCCTCTTGTTCCTCCATAGAAAGAGATCGGCAGCTGCAAGCATAACCATAAGCACATCAGAGCAAAGCCCCAAATAAACAATAGAGAACCATGCTAACTACCAAATAAACAAAGAATCTCAGGGTTTAAGCGTAAACGCATACTGCATCACAGTTGAACTGCTAGTCCACTACTGTTACAAACTTACAGCATCACTCACTCACTTCAATCCCAACCTAGAAACGAAAGCTACAGGAACAAATAGTAGTAATCTTATCGTGCCCTATTCACATTGTTGCGAAAACGCCGCAGGAATTTGACTCCATGAACCACGTTTCTCACACGCTAAAGAGCTATTTCCGAACAACACGAAATTTCTCCGCAAAGGACAGCAAATGCGGCCACAGATGAACAATTCACCACTCAGGCAAGTGAGGCAAAACCCCAATGCGGTCGGATCTACACTACGCAGGCGCAAACCCCACTAGTGGCAAAAAAATGTTTTGAGCTGTGGACTTACGCTTGCCACCGCCGAGGACGGAGTGGACGGGCTTCTCGCGGCCGAAGAGGCGGTAGATCTTAGTCTGCACGGCGGACGTCGTCGACGACCAGTCCGAGTCCGACGACAACGAGGAGCCCCCGTGGTCGTGGGGCTTGTCCGAGATCTTGTCCATCACCGGCTCCTCCTTGTGCTCCGCCATGGCTAGTCCTAGCGCTAGCTCTCTCCCCTTATCCCTCCTCCCTCCAACGCTTCTGTTCTAAACAACTCCAAGCTTTTTTGCTTTGGCTTCGCTTTTCTCTTCTCTTTTCTCGAGTTTGGGCTGCGTGTTTTATGCGCGGCGACCATATAAATACTCCTCCACGTCGACGGCATAAACCGTCGTACGCATCCGTGGGGCCCACCTGTAAGCGAGCGTAGGGTGATAAAATTTGTCGGCGGAGAGACATATGCTTAACGGCTGCGACAAGGAAGCGTCGTTCTCGCCGTCACGTCCTCCGCGGGGCCCACCGGTGGGGAAGCCGTAGTAAAGGGGTGGAGATCGCGAGGATGGCCAGCGCCGTGACGACGCGTGGCGTGTCAGGGCTTTCGCCGGCATCCGTCGGCGCGGAGGGGTCAGGGTGCGCGTAGGTAAGAAGCTTCTAGAATCTAGGCGTCGATGCGGAGTTTGAATCGGAGGCTGTGGTGGGGCCTGGACGATTCTTGCCTCTTCGTTAAGCAAATGGAATTTCTGGTTGTCTTATAGGCACAATTTTCTCTTCAAAAGATTTTAAGGCTACGGTTGTATTTTTCTATAGTATCTAGTTTTTAAATAAAGTATCTTTTTAAGATCGAGTTTACTAATCGATTAAAGTAGATACTACAGTGATTTTATTTATATCGGATAAAATTGCACGTGAGTGTCTCTCTCCGTACGACTTCTCTAAAGCTATTACCATTCATAAATCAAAACAAAAAATCATCAGGAGAAGTCAATATAAATAGACCCTACATTTTTTAGAAAATATAAAGAATCTCTGAATTGTTAAGCGTCGAGAGTGGTACCTACGTAAATATCACATTGTGAAGAGCGTAACCTGTGTGATTGACATTGAGAATATCATTTTCATGAAACGGCTGACTACATTTGTTTAGCACATTATTCTTCTAAAAGGACTCGATTTGAATCAAACTCATATTCAAGAAAAGAAACTCAAACCCGATTCGTGTCTTAAAGTAGAACTCATAATAATTGATCTAAGAAACAGAATAAAGGTGGGCTCCATGTAAACTTGGTGATCAGGAGGCCAAGACAGTCGGGAATCACCTCCTGGTGGGTGTTGAAATTGTGGGTATTAGATTTCACTCATCAGAGTTTAAATCACGATGTCTATCTTTATACATATATAAATATGTTTTTGATAGATATTTTATACGGTCACGGATTTATTCCTAGCCTTCGTCTTTCTAATCATGTGCTAAGTGAGGTTACGGATTTATTCTCAACCTCTGTCTTTTCTAGACGTATGCTAAGAGACACTTGCATTTGTGATGTGCGTGCTGCACTTAGTTTGACGATGGTGTATAACTTTTTTATTATAGCTGACTTATTTTTCACTGTAGCTGATGGTGGTTTATTTGACGTGATTAAATTTAAAAATAGAAAAAATAGGTTAATCCATCACGGACAATACGAAGAAATACGGGAGAAAAGAAAAGACAAAAAAAACCCTAAAAATCAAAAGTCCGAAAAGGACACAGTTAAAAATAGTGAATTAAAAACTATAAACTAAAATTGAAACAGCGGAACCATATGTGCCTTGTAATCGAAAAAAAAGGCCAGACATTCGTGCACAAGAACTCCATTGTCGATGCCATTCATCCATGCATATATCTCGGGTTTTGCAAACTCATAACGCGCCACGTTCCATACTCCATACATCACGGTTTATGCAATACATTTAATAAATCGTCCAAAAACCTGAACAATCGATCTTATTCTGCTAGTAGAATGGTGCGGAATAGGGTGAGTAAAACCGACGAGATTTGAGCAAATTGCCCTGCTCACCTGTATGGTCCGGGGGGTGGGTACCGTAATCATCTAGTAACTATTTAACCAGTAGGTATGAAAGTCGTTGTAGTATAGTGGTGAGTATTTCCGCCTGTCACGCGGGTGACCCGGGTTCGATCCCCGGCAACGGCGTTATTAGTTTTTTTTTGACGTTTTTCAGATCAGCCGTTTCATTATTGTAAGGACATGTACAATACAATATGTTTATTTATATATGAACGTTTAAAAAGAGAATATAGCAATATCATCAAATACTCATGTAAAAGTTACTTTCTCCAATGCAAGCATCTCTTCCATGTATGCTTGATGTTATACTATCTTTTAATTAGATATAATTATATATATAAGTACCTGCTAAGCACCGATGCTTATTTAAGCATCGATGCTTCAAAATAAGAGCCTTATCTATCCTATGTGATAAGAAAAATCAGTTTTTAATTGCTAAGCATCTCTCTAAGCGTTTGCATTGTACGTGCTCTAAGTAGGGTGGTCATTCGGTTTTATCGGTGCAGTTTATTCGATATAATCTTAATTTGTATTTTTGGATTGTCAACTAATTAAATTCGATTTTTTAGTATTGTCAACTGAAATTACCATATGAACATTTAAAATCGAACATAATAAGCCAAAATAACTTGGTTCAGTATTTCGATAGTATTGTCAACTAATTTAATTTGATTTTTCAGTATTAACTGAAATTGCCGCACGAAAATTAATAACTAAACCTAATAAGCCGAAATAATTTGGTTCAATATTTCAGTAGTTCGAGTAAGCAGAAACAATGAGCTAGCCAGAGACTTGCCAAAAATATAAAAATGATGTAGCTTTAACCCGAATTAGCTGGTGCATGCGGTTGTATCAAACAATAATTGATACAACATAGCAACATAGATAGAGTTTAACAATTGCCAACATATTCTTGCGGTTGTATCAAACGAAGACATTAAAAATGTTGTGCATGCGGTTGTATCAAATAGAGTTCAAGAAACACTAGCATTGAGCAATGAGCATCAAATGAATCTCTTCAGTGGCATAGCGCGGCGCCCCGGGGCCTGGGCAATTAGGAGCTCAATATAGCATCACTTAAAACTTAGCTTATTTTGTCTATTCATAATTTCTCTTCTGAATTTTGACTTTTTGAGTTTTTGCGGTTCTTTTTTCGTATTCGTTTGCGTTATCGTGGTGGGCTAACATATTTTTATATTTTCAATTTTTAAATTTAATTATGTTAAATAAGCCTCTTAGTGACCATGCGGCTGTGGCGCAGGCTAGTGGTCTAATAGAGAGTTGGAGACACAAGTGGCGGCTTGGCGATGTAGGGAACACAGCGGTGGGGAACAACGAGGATTAGGGGGCGGCGGTGGGGAATGATGGGGAACCGGTGACTAGGAGTGGCGAACGCAGTGATGGAGAATGATGGGGATTAGGGGCGGGTCGACGAAGTTATAACGCTCTCTTCCTCCTCTCCTATATTGCCGCTCCGCCCATCAGTCACACTCGCCTCCTCCATCGTTGTCCCCGTCTCCACCGATCCTGCCTACCTTCCGCTTTGCCGCCGTCACCCTTGGGTAGCTGTGCACCCTAAATCATCGTACATCACGCCGTCGCCGCTCACCTAGATCTCTTTCCACACTGTTGGTTCATGACGCATGGATATGGTTGCACGTGGCTACTGGATTTGGTTGATGCTCTCATATCGTTGTCGGCGATGGAAAACTGGCTGATGGCACACAGGAATGTTGCCGGGGCAGGTGAAGGCATCGGGAGTGAGGGGGCGGGGTGAGGGGCGATCGAGGAGAAAAGAGACGATGGCGGAGGAGGAGACGGGGACGATGGGAGAACAGTTGTCAGTGTCCCCTTAACCGCACCCCATTGTTTCCTGGGCACACCATCGTGTAGATCCGACGATTGAGCTGCTTTGTCTTGACCTAGGTCTCCTTCCGTGGCACTCCAACGAGCTTTTTCAATGGAGCAACCACTCCCTATGGCACAAGGAGAAGAAGAAAGAGAACGAAGTTGTCAGCCTCGAAAATGATGTACGGGCCTGTTATTTTCGACCGAAGCTAGCGGCTTTTGGCTTTTTGTTATAGTACCTAACTTTCAAACGAGGTATTTTCTCAAGACGGGGTCTACAAGTTAATTGTAGTACATGTTAAAAGTCTAACATCTGTATTAACCAAAATCGCAAGTGAGTATCTATCTCTTCATAATCTCTGTCGTAAACAGTTAAAATTTAAAAATTTCAGCAAAAAACCATAAGCCGTAGCCGAACCAAACAGGCCCGCATCTGCCGCTACACTGACGACCCTTTAGCACTTCTTCTCGCCTATGCATCCGTGGCGTTTACATGGTACATGTTTGATGACTTGCCCAATTGGTTCAAAGCACTGCCTTCTTGAGTTCGAGATGCAGAGATGCCACCCGCTCTGTAATGTTCCAGATAATTGATGTATTGGAGTATATAGTTGATGGTACTGCCCCGATCGTCCATTGTTTAGCGTCGCCTTCGTTCCGCTTTCAGTGCCTCCAATGCCAACCATGGCCCGTTCCCTCGTCAAGGATCATCATACCCGGCTCGTAGGCCTGTCCACCACCTAGTAATGTCAAGAAGGACCCGACCCTACCATGCAAAGCCCGCCCGCGCATTTCCCTCACTGCCGCTACGCTCACCACCAGCCCACCAGCCGCACGGCCCGCGCCGTGCCATTCACCGTGTCGCCAACCCGTGCCCTGGAATCGCCAAGCCCAGCAGCCCCGTGTGCTCCCACGTTCCACCAGAGCGGAAAACCTCACGCGTTCCCCGCCCTCTCCACCAATTTCACACCCCTCTCCCGGCACGGCAGCAGCAGCAGCAGCAGCAGCAGCGGCAGAAGCATCAAAAACACGGCACGGCGCGGCTGCATCCGTCCGTCCTGTCCAGTCCCGCGCCATAACTCCATTCCCGTCTCGGCCTCTCCCTCTTCCCCGGCAATTAATGCCGCCAACCACCAGATCCAGCCCCCGGAAAACCTAAGCCCCCACCAAACAAATACCCCCTCCTTCCCTTTTTACCCCGCCCCCAGCCGCATCCCCGCGCACCATGCCATTCTCGCCGCCGCCGGCGACGACATCGTCATGTCCTTCCTCGACTCGCTCTCCTCGCTCGGCCTCGGCTACGCCATCGCCATCGCTATCGGCTTACTCGTCCTCCTCGCGTCGCTCCTCCTCGCCTCCTACTTCTGCTTCCGCCGCGGGGTCGGCGAGGGGGTCCACTCCGCGCGCCACGCCGTCTCCTCCGCCTCCAGCTCCGGCCACATCTCCATCACCGTCCCCCGCGTCATCTTCGTTGGGGAGGACACCGACTCCCCGGGGTCCTCCTCCCGGGGCGCCGCGGCGGCGTCGCCCGTCGGGCTCGACCCTGCGGTGATCGCGTCGTACCCGAAGGTGCCCTTCTCCAGGGCCGCGGCGGGGGTGGACGCCGAGGCCGCGTGCTCGATCTGCCTGTGCGAGTACAGGGAGGGCGAGATGCAGCGCGTGATGCCGGAGTGCAGGCACAGGTTCCACCTCATGTGCCTGGACGCGTGGCTGCGGCGGAGCGCGTCGTGCCCTGTCTGCCGGTCCTCGCCTATCCCCACTCCCGTCGCCACCCCGCTCGCCACCCCGCTGTCGGAGCTCGTCCCGCTGTCTCAGTACGCTGCTGACCGCCGCCGCCACAGGTGACGGAGATTGGTGCATCTCGCCTTCTTTTATTTATTCGTTTTTAGCGCCATTTGCTGCTGTTTGTCGACAATGGGACATTGCATCGATTGTTTCATTGGTCCGGAGAGGTTTGGCTGATCCGTTGGGGTACTAAGGTTCTTTAACTAGGGCAGCCTTAACTTTGAGAAAGTTTTGCTTGGTAGCAGTAGATCGTTGGACTGAGGCAGACAGGCAGTGTACATACATTGTTCTTCCATTATGATATAGCTTTTATCAAGTGAGGTTAACTGTGGTATCCTATAGTTGTATGTGCAATATCAGTCTCTGAATCATTGTATTCCAGTTATATGAATGATAATTTGCATTGCACATTTGCACATTGCTTGTATGTTGGTTTACCTTACTTTGGTAGCGAGAACGTGAAAGAAAAACTTGTTATTCTAACGAAATGCTGCAATTTAGCACCTAAAAGATGTTACTTATTGTAACGGTCTAACGGACGGGCAAGCATTCTTAAATAGAGCTATTTGTTGTCGTGACTCGAGAGTCGAGATATTTCTGGGTCTTAGAGACAGCTGACTCCAGGATGATTGATAATTTGGAGCATTGATTTCTGCAATCTCGATGAATTAATGTTGGTTCCGACAACCAAAATCAAATGGAGAACAATTATTCGCTTGAGATGGGTAGCTTACTTACCTCATTAAACTGTAAATCTGTGATGTTCTCAACAGGATCGGTTATTTTAAACTTTTAAGGAAAGTAACTACATTTGAGATAATTTTGATGTAATGCCATACAGGTTACCGCCTAAAGGAAGCCAAGTCCCTTCAATTTCAAGCATACTATTTTATTTTTACGGCCAGAACTCCATTGTTATTTAAAGTTACCCTATATTAATTCATGATGTTGATTAGTTAGCTTGAATTCTGAAATGGTATCATGATTGGTTGAATTGGTCATAATTCTCTCTCTGGTCGTTAGATTTCTCGCTTAAATGTGCTCATGTTTTATGTTAGTTTTCTTGCCTTATTTGGTTTCTGAGATATTAATATACACTATTGTTTTGCATAAACTAAACCAAGTGCCAACTGCGACTAACTGATATCATGACCCGAAAAGTGAGAATGTATGCTATATCTGGTTTTTGGTATTTCAAGGGAAATTACATATATGGGGTTAGGCATTTTCATGTTAATGGGCTAGAAGATTGTGACCTACCCACAGTTTGGTTGCTAGTTGCAGATACAACTACCTACCGAATAATTACCCTAAATATTTTAGTTCTAGTACAATGGATATTTGGCGTCGGAGTCATTTTGTTTTGTCTTTTTTCCCATCTACCACTATGCAACTCTCATAGTGACACTCTGTTTTCCTTTCTTTCTTTTCCTTTGTGTGTGTGTGTTGGGGGCAGGGTATACTATTTTTCAATTCTGCCTCGCTTCCTTATTATTCTATTTGTATGTGGGGTTAGCCAACTAGCAGATTTTTATGCTATTTGAGATGATTCTGTGAAGTTGGAACTTGGAAGGATTCTATTATGACCCCTCTTCATTCAACAGGAATCTTGAGGGGTTGATGTGTTTATGTGAGGTTGAACACCAGGGGCACTTGCCAAAGGCATTACAGTTTGTTCTGTGCATGTCTTAATATTATCTTCCTAGTTATGTTTGAGCTTTGAACCAGCAAAATTTTGGTGGGAAAAAATGTCATTCTCTTTTTACTCATCCTTGATCTAGTAATGAATGCCTTACTGATTGCATTGTGTGCTTCTTAACATCAATGTACTTGTATGTGCACCTGCCAAGCTATATCTGACTGTGAGAGCTAAAAAGTTTGACGGTAGGAATTATGTTGTACGAATTGGTTATTGTTAGTGTTTGACACCTGTGGTTTATGTGTTGAACTGTTCTTTTCTAATAATTGTACCAAAATAATCTTTTTTTGGGTGAGAAATCATAACGAAGTAAGTGATAGCTGAAGTTCTGTTGTTGTTGGCTACAATTGGTGGTCCAAGTTCTGAATTCAACTTTTCCGTGACATTAGCTTTTATTGTTCTCTTATATTATGTTTATTATTCTTTTGTTGAAAATCTTATCATAATATTTATTTGATGCGAACGGCTAACCTTTTCTATATGATCAAGTTTCATCATTGTGTTGATCGGCTCGGTCAGTGATACTTCTGTCTTTCATTGGATGTGTTATCCCTTATATTTTGTTAGATGGCTTCACATTTCTGCCAGTTTGTTCGTGCGTTCCCAACACACATTTTCTGTTGTTTCAAGAAACTAGTTTGATTGCATACTCGCCATCAAGAGAGGAAATACGGTATGCTAGTCAATCTGCTACCAACTGCAACCTATCATCTTTATAATTGTTTCTTCTTCTGTGAGTGTCGTATCGATTCCGGAGTTGTTACATTCTAGCTTTCTGCCAGTAGTCAACAACTACTACTGCTATTAGTCAATTACACACAAGCTATGGATAACGAATTAAAATGAACAGTTGTTATGGTTTTTAAAAATAGCAAAATTGATTAGAGGGCACTCATATTTTCTGGCATTTGCTGTAGTATACTATTTTTTTGTCTTTGCTGAAAGACATTAAATTTTTATGACTCTTTGTTGATACACACTTTTGTCAATATAATATGGGAGTGACTATTGCCAAGACGATTGAAATTTTTTTATCTCTCAGTCACTTGAAGTTGCACTCTCAATCAATTAAAATTACATTTGTTTTTTAGAGAGGGCTGCTGTTTTAGTTGATTGAGAGTGCAACTAAGTGTAACTGAAGTTGTACTTAATCTCAATCAACTAAAATTGTAGTTGTTTTTTAAGGGGCTGCAATTTTAGTTGATTGAGAGTGTAACTTCAAGTGACTGAGAGATAAAAAAATTTCAGCCAACTTGGCAATAGCAAAACCGATATAATATTATTTCCAGCTATAATAGATTGACAAAATTTTGGAAATGACATCCGGTGACCTTGGACCTTAGCCATGGAACCTGTTCCGACCGCGTCGCGCCCAACCGAATCTGATCGCACTGCGTTGCCTTATACCCCCAAACCCAATTTGAAGTCTCCATTCCCCCAATTGCGTCGGCCAAGTAGCAATGGGTCTGATCGGAAATGCAAGAAGGATTTTCCACTAATCTTCTCTCCTCTTACAGTTAGAAATGATACTATATTAGCCAAAGTGTGTTTCAACAAATAGCTATAAAAGATTAGTATCTTTCAACAAAGATATAAAAAACCAGCGTCGTGCAGCAAATACCACAGAAGATAAGTGTCATGGAGCCAATTTTGCCTCCGAAAATTGAACAGTCTTTATCTGAAATGAACCAGTATATGAGATTCTGAGCGCCATGGAGTCCATTTATCATTTTTCTGACGTTTCTCAACCCGCCTTCAGCTAATTCCTATGCATTGTCAGTAACACCAACAGCTCATGACCATGTGATAAAATTCAGACAGAACCATGAGAAGCATGGTTGCTAGCCAACTTGGCCTACCCAATCCATTAAGCGATGCCAGATAATGGTTCCTGATGTTAGTTTGCTAGGCGAGACTTTGTGCAGCAAGCACGCAAAAGTAAAATGATAATCTGTATGGTAGAACTAGTTTACATAAGAGAAGAGGAGACCAAAGAAACTTGAATGCAAACGTGAAAAGCAGCCTCAAAATCATCATGTAAAATGCCTCGCCAGTCGCCACTCTCTAATCAGCTCACATTCGCTACACATTTCACGCCCTTACTCTGCACGCCAGACGTGGCCCCGGACAGCAGCACGCTGGCCGCGCCCCCTACCTCCACGATGATCGAGCAATTCATCCTGATTTCGAGGTCCTTCTTGTAGATCCCCAGCACCTTGACCGTCCCGTTGATCTCCGTGTAGGTGGTCAGGTCGTACTCCTGGCCGAACACCAGGCCGGCGCCGTTGAGCACCTGCGCGAGCCGGTCGCCGAGCAGGTCGAGCGTCACGTTCATGCGCACGGTGCTGTCGGCGCCGACGCGGCCGCCTGGCGCGTACGCCACGCTGACCGTCTGCCCTCTGTAGTAGACGTCCGTCTCGCTCCGCGAGAACCTGAGCGACGCGACGTTGGGGTTCTTGATCGAGACGTCGGCGGTGAGCGTGGCGTTGGCGGCAACGGGGTCCGTGAGACCCGCGCCGGTGCCGGCGCTGAGGGCCGTGAGCGACACGCTGTTCATGGTGATCCGGGGGTCCTTGACCTTGAACACGGTGAGCGCCAGCACGAGGATGACGAGGCCGACGATGACCACGGTGGTCACACAGCAGCCGCAGCAGCAGAGCACGCACCGGCGCTTCCGGAGGTACTGCATGGAGCGCCACCCCGTCGCCGTCTGCGCCACCTCCTCGACATCGTGGGCCGCCGGGTAGACCGACGGGAAGGGGAGCGCGAGGGGCCTCGCCGGCTCGTTCTTGTCCTCCGCCGCCGCGCTCCTCGCCGACCCGGCGGTCGCCATGGATGGAGGGAACGCTACTACACAGGGTACAGGACACGGCTGCTTTGTTAGGTGCAGGTCGGTATGAAAACCACCTACAAGTCTTTGGTCTTATACGTGTGGTTTGAGCCCAGGGCTGCGGTACTCTTTTGTGCCGGGGTTGACACGCTTGACTTTTCCCGGCCGGGCTCACAGGTAACAAGTCTTGAACCGCCGTTCAAAGTGCAAGTTTCAGACGATCTGCTGCACCTGAAGCCCTACAAACTCGGAGTCTTGAGGTGTGCTGCTGCTGCTGCTGCTGTGTGTAGTCGTGCAATTGTCACTCCATGTGAAAGTAGCCAAGTGTCTGTGATTGGTCTGAGACTGAGTGCGTCTGCTGAATAAATGTGTTTTGGGGAAAACATCTAGCCTTGCCGGACGTCAGTATCCCTGTCTTCGGTCTGTGCGAAGAGAAATTCCATCGTGTCTGAATGAATCTCCATTTCGTGCAAAATGTTTCTAGATGCTCAGGTTTTCGTCTCTGCGATTGAATCTAGGACTGTGGTTTGTGCCACATTATTTGAACCCCTGACGGCCATGGCCACATTTCTTCTTGAGAGATCATATGAGAAGGTCTAGAAATATTTATGATAAATCATTATTAATGTATATTAAGTTGAAATTTAAATTTACGGAATATTTAGATTTCTAGTTTGGTGGTTTTAGCCTCAGGTGGTCAGACCGGCCTGTTGAGCTGGTTGATCGGTGCAATTGGTCTGACCAGACAGTAGGTGGCGGTCAGACCGATATCTTGGGTTTTTAGCATAGAGCGGTTAGGCCGGCAGCACATGACGGTCAAACCGGCTAAGATCTGAATTTCGGTTAAGAGTTTTGAATTTTGCAAATTTGATTGTGGATCGAGTCGTTTTGTCTTAGATCAGTGCATTCATGTTGCATGAAGCATGTTAGGCTAATGTGGGTCAAGTTATGACAACTTGTATCCAGAAACAATTTGTTATCTTTGAATGTGCAGAGAAGCTGAGTTAACTATGGTCAACAGAGAGGACGGGACTACACTCATAGAAGCCAAGGTCCAAAGCAGCCAAGAATGCTGAGTGAGATGGTTGAGCTCAGGCGTAGCACATGGAAGGCAAGCGATGTTGAAAGGAATGTTCTAGCAATAGGTTACACCAAGTGGCTTTGTCCATCCAAGTAAGACGTGGTTCAGTGGAAATTAGAGTGAGGAGACTTGTTGATGCGTGGCAAGCCATTGATCTACCTACATGTGGCAATCACAACGATTGCTTGCAAGGAAAGGAGAAGACCAGGTCAAGACAAGGGTATTTTGTTAATTGACCAAATACCAAAAAACTTCATTGGATCAAAACCGGGGCGCTTGAGCAGCGTTTCGGAAAGTGTTTTAGGTCAAGGATATGGTAAGAAGATCAAGTGAATCAAAGTCCAATGACTTAAAGGGTTCATACTCATATGCTTTAAAAGCGTGAATGAGTTATGTGTGAGTATAAAATCCGTGTTGTGTAGGGTTAATAGGTTTTCCTAATTATGCTGGTGGATAGTATCCATTAACGTAGATATGAGCATATTACCCTATCTACTTAATGGGTTGGGGATGAAAACTTGTAAGCTAACCATTCCAATCATTTCAATCTTGAGTTATAGGGTTATGGCTTGAGAGAGAATAGTGAGTGCTATTGTATGCTCTCTTGTTTTTTATAGAGTGGCTGTGAAATTTTTATTTTTAAGTAACAATGGATCAATTTTATCCATCTCTCATGAAGTGTTTTGCCTTGGTTGATTTGCTCTCTTATTGCTTCTTTGTCTCTTCTCTCTCTTTTTTGATCTTGCTGCGTGCTAAGGACATGTAAATGACGGAGTTGTCTCATATAGATCATATTCCATCCATCTGGGCACTTTGCAAAATTTTGATGTTGCCTGGTTCTTGCTTGGTTCGGAGTCTTTCTTGAAGAAATTTTGATGTTGCCCGGTTCTTGCTTGGTTCGGAGTCTTTCTTGAAGAATCTTGATCCGAGAGTTTTGTGTTCGAATATTTGGGTGGTCTTTCTTGGTGTAATATGTGATAATTCATCTAGAGCTATCTTGGCTGTTTTTAACCCATGAGCAAGTTGTATCTCAAGTTTTTGAGATTTGCTTAGTTTTGATGCAACATTGCTTGTTTTGAGGAAATGTTAAAAATTTGGCTAAGATCCATGCGAGCAAGATGTGTGCAAAATTTTAAATATTTTGGATATGAATTTTGGAGCTTGCACCAAATTTGGTTTTGGCATCTGTTTGGATAGATTGTGTATTTATACATTGTGGTTTATGTTTCAAAGCTATATTTTCATGAAAAATTATACACAAAATACTTATAAAATAGTTAATAAAGTCACTTTAACTTATTTATATATACATAAAGACTATTTTTCATTCCCTGTGAGGATCCCCAAGGGGCTGGCGCGAGACGAGGAGAGCTCGGCAGGGATTATGGCGGGGACGCGGGGCTGCATTGCTATCCTCAATCCTCTGACGCCATTGCCGATCCTATGCTTCAATTTCCAGTCTTCTAGATTTCAGTGGTTTTTGGGAGGCTACCTTGGAATAGGGTGTATGTACGACGGAGTGAATGGCCGGAAAAGGACGTGCCGAGTTCGCGGTATCGCCAAGCAAAAGCGGAGCAATTCGGGCGTGGAAACGGCGAAACCTTGGCCATAAATAAGTGGGTGCTTTGCTGGAGATTAGTCGATTTCAGAGACTGATCAAAGTTGACATTCAGCGCTTGACTCGGTATGTTTCGATTGGCCCTCAGCTCGAATGAAGATTTGCCTCTTCGTATCCGAAGTTTCATGTTTTTTGGATAAAGGCACGGCTTATTTGATAGGCATACCCGTGTAATTTTGCAGTCCTTATTAGTAGCAGCGACTCTTTTATTTATTTTTTCTTAAAAAAAAAACTTCGAACCTTGAAAATCCTGGCGCCCTGGCGGTGTCTCCGTCACGGAAGTCTTGCAAACACTGTTTTTTTTTTTTTGAACTTGGAAGTCCTGCAAGCACGTTTTTTTTTTTGAACTTGGAAGTCTTGCAAGTTCTGATGATGTAACTGATCGACCATTGACAAATCTTGCGTGCAGAGAAGGTTCCTACTTCCTAGTCGGTCATCATTTCGTAGGTTGGCCGTTTGGATGGTCCCGATTTCATCTATTGTTCCTGGGCCCCGGCCTAGGCAAATCCTCATATGTTCTTCCTGTCTGGCCATTTAATCCCGCTCGGTTGAACTGAAAAGCTGTGATTTATAGCTAAAATTGCATTGTAGCGATTAGAATTTTACTATAGCTAAAGATACCTTATTTGACGTAATTAAATTAAAAAATTAAAAAAAGAAAAAATATGTTAGTTTATCATGGGTAACACAAGCATATAAATAAAAAAAGAACTGACAAAAAAACTAAAAAAAGCCAAAAGTCCATATTCCCTCTTTGGGCCCATTTCTGCATCCTTCTGGGGTCTAATTTCTCTTGCTTCCAGTTAGAACCTTTTCGAGTTGCTTGACGGCCCATGTATTACTTTGGGCCAGAAGCCGTATAACAATGCACAGTACATTCAAAGCACGGCCGAAACACAGAAACAGACGGACCGTAGAAACGTGATCAGATCAGCACATCAGCCGACGCTCAGTTGACTATGCGATTTATCTCAGGTCAAGTACATACAGTTAGGGTGGCGCTGCGGTCGTGCAGCTCACCGTCTGGGCTTGAACCCAATACGTCCTATTTTTGGGTACTGTTTAGTAAATAGTAAAACCATGTGTTGCGCACCGTAAGCATGTGTTGAACCTTTTTGAGTTGATTTCGTAATTTTTAGTGCTCGTTTGTTATACGTAAAACTCACAATGCATAAAATTACCTAAAAATTATAAATATTAAAATTTTATAATTTTTTGAGCTCATTTGATATATTTAAAAATTCAAATAAATGCTAAATAGAAAAAATTAAGGTGGGTAATTAAGCCGGCTTAATCACCTATCGCTCCTTCATCGAGCGGCAGGCTTGCTGTCGTCCCCCACCCATTGCAGGCTACCTCTGGTCTGGTGGTGGGCGGCGCCGCCGCCGGTGGCCCCGCCTGCGCTGTCGCCTCATTGGCGCCGCCACCGCCATGCCGGACGGCGGAATTGACATTTTTACAAATACGGTGCGTATATGACTACTTTTATAAATACTGTGCGTAATAGTGCTAAATCCGGCTTTTCGTCTATAATTGTGGCTTGTATATGCTCCTTTGTAATCGCATAAAGAAAAAAGAGCAGTGGTTTAGTACTTTTCTCTTTAATAAAAGAAATATTAATTTTAAAACAAACGAAATAATAAATAACATTATTAGCTATTTATTATATTTTAAAAATTATATAAATTACTATTGACTAAATAATACGAGCGCCTTCCAAACACTCATCAGCCACAGAAACACAGAATTCCTCTCCGCTCACCGCATCGCCTTCACCGCGTCGCCAATGGAGTTCAATCCCAATCCGACCGTGGTGCTGCACGCCTGCCTGGGCGTGGGCCACCTCATCCCCGTGGTGGAGCTCGCCGAGCTCTTCCTCCGCCGCGCATAGCCGTCGTCGTCGCCGTCCCGACCCCGCCGGCCTCCACCGCCGATTTCTTCGCCTCCTCCGCCGTCGCCGGCCTGGCCGCCGCCAACCCCTCCATCTCCTTCTGCCACCTCGCGCCCCCGGATTACCCCAGACCGGACCCCGATCCCTTCCTGCAGATGCTCGACGCGCTCCGCCTCACCGTGCACTCCCTCCTCGCCGTCCTCCGCTCCCTCCCCTCCGTCGCCGCCCTCGTGCTCGACCTCTTCTGCGTCGACGTCCTCGACGCCGCCGATGCGAGCGGCGTCCCGGCGTACTTATAGTACACCTCCTCCGCCGGTGATCTCGCCGCGTTCCTCCAACTCCCCCACTACTTCGCCACGACGGACGGCAGCTTCAAGGACTTCAAGGACATCCGCTTCCCGGCGTCCCGGCGCGTCGGACTCCTCTTCCCCGTCGTCCCGCCGATCCCGGCGTCGGACATGCCGCACACCGTGCTCGACCGCGCCGACCGGACCTGCGCCGCGCGGGTCGGGCACTACGGGCGCATCCCGGAGGCGCGGGGCGTGCTGATCAATACCTACGAGTGGCTGGAGGCGAGGGCCGTGAGGGCGCTCAGTTAGGGCGCGTGCGTTTGTGACGCACTGCGGGTGGAACTCCGTCCTGGAGGCGGCCTCGGCCGGGGTGCCCAAGCTCTGCTGGCCTCAGTACGCGGAGCAGAGGCTGAACAAGGTGTTTGTGGTGGACGAGATTAAGGGCGGGGTGGTGATGGAGGGGTACGACGAGGAGTTGGTGAAGGCAGTGGAGGTGGAGAAGAAGGTGAGACTGGATTACGTTGTCTGAGGAAGGGGAGAAGCTCAGGGAGAGGCTGGCATCGGCGAAGCAGAAGGCCGCGGGGGCACTGGCCGACGGCGGGCCGTCGCAGATGGCGTTCGCTGAGTTCTTGAAAGATTTGAAGCTCTCAAAGTGATCAAGCACTGAAGGTAGTAACGGCCAACGAGATTGGTCTTGGAAGGTGTGGCTTTGCAGTTTTCAATTCCTGCTCAGAAATATCCCTTTCGATGGGAAAGAATGGTTGTTATTAGCACATTAGCTGCTTCAACAATTGTACTCTGAAATGATATGTCTTAGATGCGCTTCCAAGCTGAAGCTAGTGAAAACTGCAAGCTTTCCTCAGTAGTATGTTCTTATTACAATATGCTAGACATTAACACAATAATACAATGCATCGATTCAGAACATAGAAAAATAAGAATTGACAGTCAGAATGAAATCTTTTGTTTAGCAAATGCCTCCTTGATGATTTGCCTCAACCAACTAATTCAGTTTTACTGGTATAATTGCCGTGAGCCCTCCGATACTGGACACAGACATAGAGTAATGCAATAATGTAAGCCGATAATGTAAAATTTTACTTTTCTGGTATGCTGATGAGAAAATCTGTATTATTTGGTCGTCAAGTAAGATCTAACCTCTGTAGGTTGTTACCATCCTTTCTTAGTTCAATTCTCATACGGCTTGTTCAATTGCACACCCCATTCTTCAAGCTGCTCATCTCCAAATCTCTCAAGAACTCGGCAAATGCCACTTCGGAAGACCCACCTTCCTTGGTCCCCTCCAATGCCATCTCCCTCGCCACCACCAGCCTCTCCCTGAGCTTCTTCCCTTCCTCGGTCTCCATCACCAGCCTCACCTTCGCCTCCACCTCCCCGCCTTCACCAACCCCTCCTCGTACCCCTCCATCGCCACCGCAATCTTCATCTCCTCCACCATGAACACCTTGTTGAGCCCCTGCTCGGCGTACAGCGGCCAGCACATCATCGGCAGCGCGGACATGATCGCCTCTAGCGCCGAGTTCCACCCGCAGTGCGTCACGAACGCGCCGACTGCCTCGTGCCGCACCACCTCCGCTTGTGGCACCCAGCTCTTTACCACCATGCCCCGGTCTCTCGTCCTCTCCAAGAACCCTTCCGGAAGCAGCCGCCCTAAGTCCGGCTCTGGGAATTTGCTCTGTTCCTCGGGCGGGCTCCTCACAGCCCACAAGAATCGGTGGCCGGAGCTCTCTAACCCACGAGCAATCTCCTTCAACTGCGCCGCGGAGAATGCGCCCTTGCTGCCGAAGCAGAGCAACACGACGCTGCGCTTCGGCTGCGCGTCCAGCCACGCGAGGCACTCGTGCCTCTCGCCGCTACCGCCCTTCTTGCCGTCGTTGACCAATGGCCCGATGCAGTAGACCCTCGGCGTGGGCTGGCCGGGCACGCAGACGCCGTCCTCGAGCGCTTTCAGGGCCTTGGGCTCCAACCAATCGAAGCTGTTCACCAGTACGCCCCTCCCTTCCGGGATGCGCTTGAACTGGTACAGCCGGACCTTGGTCGGGTCGCTCTCCTTGTCCTGCACCGTCAGTGGCATGTCCACCGCGCGGATCGGCGGCATGCCGGGGCAGTGCACGAGCGTCTTGCCCATGTCCTTAAACGACGGCAAGTTGGGGTAGTGGTACGGCATGTTGAGGAAGACGGCGAGGTCGCCGACCGCGGAGGCGAAGAAGAAGTAGGCGGGGACGGCGAGCTCGGCGGCCACATCGAGCGCGTCGACGCAGAACATGTCGAGCAGGAGGGCATCGACGGCGGGCAGGGAGCTCAGGAACTCTCGGAGCACGGGGTTGGCGAGCCGGAGCGTGTCCAGGCTGCGCTTGACCGGGTGCGCGCCGAGGTCCGGGCTGGACGTCGCGGGCAGGAGACGGAAGGTGATGGAAGGGTTGGCCGCGGCGAGGCTGGCCATCGCGTCGGCCGACAGGGCGTCGTTGTCGGGCGGGTCGACGACGGCGATGACGACGCCGAGGCCGTGGCTGAGCAGGTGCTTGGCCAGCTCCACCATGGGGATCAGGTGGCCGACGCCCAGCGACGGGTAGAGCACAAACGTCTTGGTCCTCATGGCGGCGTTCTTCCAACGAGATCAGAATGAGAAATCGAGACGGGAATAGAGGAAAGTGTACGAAACGGATGAGCGATACGGCTCTAATTACCCGACGACCACACACGCGTATATAGTAGGAGGCAGCTGTTCCATCCAGCTAGGACCTGAAGGATAGGAGCCCAGTTCTTGGCAAACAAGCTGATGGCGCGCAGCTACGACACTGATCTACGCCCATTGAACTTTCTTGCTGCTCACTTGTAATCGCTGCATTTGCATGTGCGCCAGCCTCTTTATGCATCAGTTTGGAAGCGGCTTGGCAAAGTCAAGGTCTTCTGGTGGAAAGTGGTAAGAAATTGCGACTGCAGGGGAAAATTAGGGTTCATCTCGTATTGAGATGGAGACGGATTGCCAGGAATTTTCAATCTGTGGAAAAATCGGCGATCACTTTGTTCTCTTTGGAAACTTCTGCTGGAACTTCTGTTCTCTTTGGAAGCTCACTTTGGGATCTCTTGATTCAACACTACATGCGTCATGGGTGACGATAACAGCAAATCGGTCGCTGATGGTAACAGAAGTTTGATGATTCACTCACAAGTCTGTCGCCTAGTATTTTCCTTTTTGGAGCAAGAGATGAGGGCTCCTCATTTTTAGCTTATCCTTGTTCTTTCTGGTTTTTTTTATAGCTTTTAGCTCCAGCTTCTACGAAAACTAAAATAAATAAGGTAATTTCTCCAAACGATTTTCTGAGTTTAAAACTGTATACGTTATCCATGTCGACGTCTCCATCACCCGCCGCGGTCCCGGAAAACGTAACTAAAAGCTATCAGCAGCATCCTAAAAGAACAGGGTTGGCTTATAGCTTCATCCAAACAAACAAGCGAAATGTTTCGTGCGGCGATCGTACGCAGTCTCTGCGCGGAGACCATGCGAAGTTTTCGGCAGAGAAGTCTAAGGTAGATGCTCTGCCTGAATGCCTTACCGACGAGGGACCTCGACGCAATATGCGAGCCGCACAACCCTGCATGAATTTCAGCGAGGAGGTGCTCTCCCTCATTACGCGAAAGGCACCGCAAGAACGGAGCGCAAACTCCCTATTTGTACAGGACGCCGTCCAACACCTAGAAAGACCTAGCGCGGTCTTTGTAAATCTGCATGACTCGAGAGGTCGTTCGGCTCGACCATGCCCCGCAAAAGCGTAGATGGGCTCTGCCGATTGCCTGTTTGGGAGATTTGATGAACGAGGGCCGCATCACGCTTGTCTTGCTCGATGGCTGCCGTGGGCAAGATCTCGTAGAACGCCTCTGCGGGGGGAATCTGCTGGCTGGCGGCCTTGGCGAGGACGTCGGCGTGCTCGTTAACCGCTCATGGAATAGTCTTTACCATGACGCCCAGGAAATGGCGTTCCTTCGCCCTCACCGCAGCTAGATACTTGGCCAAGTCAGGGTCCTTCGCCTGATAGGATTTATCAATGCGACCCACGATCAGACGCGAGTCTGTGTGGATAAGGACCCTTCGCGCGCCCAGGGCTTTGAGCTTGGCGAGGCCGAAAAGTAGCGCTTCGTACTCAGCCGTATTGTTCGTCGTCGGGAAACCACGGGGTTGTCGTGTCTGTTGATGAAGACTTAATCACGGTGTGATTGGAGATATCACCGAAGTCACGACCATGGCATGGTCGTGGGTGTTGATGTAGCCGGTGGCGGGGCAAAGGCTTTGGAGCTCGTGCGCTCGTGCGAAATCCCCACCGGAGAGACTCGATATTTGCCGTTGTTGTTCGGAGGCCGACTCCCTGCTGTCGAGATGGCGGTGCAGGCGTCGCGGTCGATGGTCATACCAGCGCGGGCGTCGCGTTTGACAGTCGTACCAGCGTGGTTCGGTTGACGGTTGTACCAGCGTGGCGCGGTTGTGGTCGACGGTCGTACAAGCGCGCGCAGTCGTGGTCAACGATTGTACCAGCGCGACGTGATCATTGCCATGGGGTACCACCGGTGTCGCATGCTGGGTTCGGCGGTCGCTACCTCCGTACCTTTCTTTCGCTTAGTTGCCGTCGCTTTGTAGCGCCTTCTCTTGCGTCCCACCGACGACACCAACCGTTGTGACTATAGACTAAATAGTAAATAGGGAGACTAGAAGAGGAAAGCCAACAGAGGGAGACATTTATGTTGGAAAATGAGTGGACCTCTCTCCCTCACGCCTCTCTTGGGGGTTTATGTACATAAGTGGGGTAGGATGAAAAATTACCATCTCATCCCTTAATAATTACATAAGATAAAGATATATTGACATATTTCTTTATACTATTAGATCTATTATATATTAGACTGGTTGAGATATCTAATCACAGAGGGTTAAGTCAAAACATGGGACTTTCTCTCGATTCTATCTCGCAGGCCCATTCTTAGCTCATTGTTACGTTTTTGACAATTTAGCCCGGTTCGAAGTAACGGGCTTTACTAGGCCACTATGTTGAAAGCAACAACACCCATCCAGTAGTACAGCCCCACTACGGACCCGTACGTAAGAAGCCCAAAAGGCCGCGCTATAGCTTCGGGCGTGCACACAGCTGTCTGCCACGATCCTCTCAAAAAGAAAATGAGATGTCGGGTAAAGGAAAGGAGACGTCGGGTGCGTTCGGTCATGGGTGGACGCTGCCACAGTGGAACTACAGTGCAACGAAGAGTGACGTGTCCGAAGCGGTCGACGTGGCCAAGCGGGGCACCGCGAATTGATTTAACATTTTAGCAAACAAGTGCCAGTGACAACTGAATATTACATGTTTGTCTAACAAGCTGACGGAAAGCAGCATAGCCGGACCACTAAAATTAATCTTTTTTCAACTCTTAACAGGCACGTAGTTCTCACAAGGACGAGACGAAGACGATGGCAGACGTCCGCAGACGACGATGGCACGTACTCCTCACGCCAGTGACAAGCCAAAAATAAAATTAACGGTGAACTGAACTATATTTAGCTCTAAATTAGATTGATATAAATTTAGTCTTTTACTCTTATAGAATTTAAGATTCATATAAAAATCACACAATTGGATGCAGATAAACAATAAAAAACAGAGAAATACAAAATAAGTACCTTGATAATAGAAAGCACATATCCA
Organism: Bonia amplexicaulis; assembly: GCA_036346245.1. NCBI lineage: Eukaryota > Viridiplantae > Streptophyta > Magnoliopsida > Poales > Poaceae > Bonia > Bonia amplexicaulis. Next base: position 13,176,286 of record CM070749.1, read on the forward strand.
AAAATATATAATTATTCTGCTATGAATACGGAGTAGCGATAAGTCACCTATATATGAAACATATCAAAATTAGTGATAAAAAAGAAAATTATGAATGATAATGAAAATTTAGATCATATGAAACATACCAGAATTATACTAGTTTGAATCACGAAACAAATTTGAATCATGGGGCGCATATGAAACAATTGGTATGCGCAACGCCGGATCGGTAATAATTTTATTTGGATTAAGTTATAGTCGAAGTTTCTTTGTTGAGTTATACTCTCACGGGTTGTACGAGAACTACTTGAATTACTTGTGAAATAGTTACACAAAGTTCTTTTCTCCATTATAGCAAAATATATAAATAAATTATTAATTTCTGTCCATACAAAGCTATAAATATATAAATTAATTATAAGGACTAAGCTATCTACATACACTGAATATGAAAGTCTAAAAATACTAAATTAATAAGGAAGGAAATGGGAAAAAATTACTCACTCTCCGTGTCTCACTTGGTGGGTCAAAACTCCGGATGGGCGATGGTAATGAAACTCCCTATTTCACTCTCAAATCTTGCCGAGACACCGACTCCCCTTATTTCACTGATTCACTCTCCAGTCTCCAATCTCCTCTCGCCTCTTGGCTCTCTCAATCTCGGACTCACTCACTCTTAGTCGTTCGTACTCTAGTCTCCACCTCTCCGCGAATCGGTCACTCTCCTAACTCCTGAGTCCTCATCTTCTCCAAGCGACCAGGCAGGCAGCAACGCAGGGCACAACCACGTCGTTGGCCCACCGCCCAGTGCTCCTTCGCAGCGCCGCCCACACTCACCGCGGTGGCTTGGACCTCGCCGCCCCGGTTAGGCTCCCTCTGCTCCAGCTCGGCCCTGCCGCCCGGTCCGACTCCCCCACCCATGGCAGTGACCCGGATCGCCTCCCTCGGGCGGTGGCTCGACCATTCGCCGCGATTTGGCTCCTAGTTTCGGTCCGGCTCAATGGCACCCCGTGTCATGCATCTCCTCTCTAAATCAATTGGTATTGCTAGGTTTGTGGTGGAGTAGGTTTCTTGGTTCTTGCACATGTATTACTTGTCACTTTTCCCATCGCTCGCGTCCTTCTTCTTAAAGTCACTTCTTTTAGTCCTACTATTTATTTTTAGCTAAAAACTATCAGCCGTAGCCGCAGTTAGTACGAATGCCCCTTTAGGCTTTTAGCTTATAGGTTAAAACTTGCCTTTTAGCTTAAGCAGCTTACAAACAATATGTTTTTAAACCAAGTTAGGATGTTTGATAGTTTAGTTTTTGTTGGGCTAACTTATCGTCGTGAAGCATGAAATGTCCAAAATACCCTTATTCAAAATGAGTTGAGAAAGTTTTGCATATCACCAGTTTTGAGTTAGAACATGACATCGATGAACACATAGCAATCATTGTAACGGAATGTCAAAATTCTTAATTCATCAAGGAATTATGACATGATAGGCCTAAGCTAATATCAAATCTTTGCATCACTATCATAACGGAACATTACTAACTAGATTACATATTCCAAGTGAGCAATCAATCGTATGAAAACATTAGAATTGCTGTTCATACAAACAATCATCTTTGATCAGATTGCAAAACAAAAACAAAGCAAAAAAAATTAAAATTGCTTTCTTCAGCCATACAAACATTTGAATTGTTGTCCATACAATTGTAATTCGATGCTCTATATGCTAATTGAAGACATTTTGCAACACGATTATAGTTTCCCACAATTAAAATCCCTCGTTTAAATAAGGAAAAAGGGGTGAAATGTACATATGTAGTTGCACCACTAATTTCCTACAATTAAAATCCCTCATCAAGGCAGAAGGACAGCAGTGGTGTGGCGGGTGAGAAGGACATCAGTGGCGGGTGATAAGGGCGTGATGGCATGAGGACGGCGATGGCGGTGAGAAGGGCGGCTATGGCATGGCGGGGTCCCCATGATGCTAAAACTTGGGCCTGTTCTTTTCGACTTCTAAAAGGCTGCTTGCTTTTCTCTGATAACTAGCTTGTAAATAGAGTATTTTTTCAAGATAGTGTCTACTAGTTAATTGTAGTACATACTTTACTGACTTCATTTATATTGGCAAAACCACATGTGAGTTTACATTACTCTGTAATCTCGTACAAACGTACCCAAAAGTCATAAGCCGCAGCCAAAAGCCATAAGCCGCAGCTAAAAAGAACAGACCCTTGGTTTCCATGAAAGGTGGATAAGATTATGAAATGTGTATCTTCTGTATCCTTCTCAGTTTTATTCAATGGGAATAGACGGGAGAAATTCAAACCATCATGGGGACCCTGCTAAGGTGATCCTATATCCCCTTATTTATTTTTAACTAGCATGGTGGCCCGTGTACCTACGCGGGCATTATTCTTAGAGCATATTTAATTAGTTTAGCGGTGAAATTACATCAAGAAAATAAAAAACATGAACGAATTAAAATATTAGAATTTTAGAGCATTATCAATTCAATTTAATTTCCATATTTGTACAACTAGTTTCATTTATGATATTAATGTATAGTAGTATATGTTGAAACAAAGGATATAGATTATATTATTAGGAGGGAATACTTGTTCTTTATAATTTTTAATCAGCATCTCCAATAATGAAGATAATAGTTGTATCCATATTAATACAATTTAATGAATAAAAATTACAATGGATATTATAGGCAAGTTTGTTCCTGTTCGTGGATCGCTTGAGTTCAATTCCATCTCTAGCATCTCACGTCTTAATTTCATACAAGAGTTCCTCGACTATGCATGCATGTATAACGCGGTGTAAATCAATTTCATGCACACTTTCATAGATCATGAAATATTGTTGATTATGATTTGTTAATCGTACGAAGGGTCCACCTAATTAAGAGTTGGATAGTTTTTTTTATAATTTCTAGCAATTATTTTCATTTATTAGGTAATATCCATCGGTTATGGATTACTATACCTAATTAAGAGTTAGATGCTTTTTTATTTCGGAGAGAATTTCTACAATCTTTCTCTTTTCAGTTAACTGATGTAATTAACCATCCTATGCTTCTATTGTATGATAGATAACACCTAACATTGATATAGTTTAACTTGAATTAGAATCTACCACATCGATGACAATTCTAAAAAAAATATTCAAAGTTGTAAACGGGTCTGCCGAAATTCCATCTACAACCCTAGTTCCATCCTATCGAGAACTGACTTGAACCAGCTGCAATTTGCCTCTATTCTCATCTCTGCCCCAAGGATGCTTGGTATCTAGTGGAAGATTAGCATCTTTCTTTGAAGATGTGACATTCACATGGACTCGCATACGCAAAAAAGTGCATGAGCTTACCTGATACCCCCATGGTCAAGACATCTTGTACCAATTGCCCACTGCTGGGAAAGATGCAGTTACACTCACCTCTAATATACCACCTAAACAAATTTAAAATACTCCTTTATCACTTTAGATACATTTGTATACTAATTATAAGATACTTCAATGTGAACCACACGAAAAATTTGTAAAATAGTTCATAGTTTTAGTATTTTGTAAATACCCATATATCTGCGCATAAAAGGGTATGTCGAAAAAATGTACATCACTTACGAAAAATTGTTCATACCACCTAGATGGTCTTAAATACTTGTATACTACGTACATACCCTCCGTTCATAAGATACTCCCTACATTGCGAGATACGATATAGGGTGTAACTACACGGGTGTGAAAGGGCTTCCTATATATATATATATATATATATATATATATATATATATATATATATATATATATATATATATATATATATATATATATATATATATATATATATATATATATATATATATATATATATATATATACATCTTTTCTCCGTGTAATTATCCTATGTCATATATATATTTTAGGAGTATTTCAAGGGTATCTCATAACATAAAGTATCTCACCCTAATATACGTGTAGTATATTATTTGGATTAAGTTATAGTCGAAGTTTCTTTGTTGAGTTATACTCTCACGGGTTGTACGAGAACTACTTGAATTACTTGTGAAATAGTTACACAAAGTTCTTTTCTCCATTATAGCAAAATATATAAATAAATTATTAATTTCTGTCCATACAAAGCTATAAATATATAAATTAATTATAAGGACTAAGCTATCTACATACACTGAATATGAAAGTCTAAAAATACTAAATTAATAAGGAAGGAAATGGGAAAAAATTACTCACTCTCCGTGTCTCACTTGGTCAGTCCAAAACTCCAGACGGGCGATGGCCGACCGACTCCCCCTATTTCACTCTCAAATCTTGCCGAGACACCGACTCCCCTTATTTCACTGATTCACTCTCCAGTCTCCAATCTCCTCTCGCCTCTTGGCTCTCTCAATCTCGGACTCACTCACTCTTAGTCGTTCGTACTCTAGTCTCCACCTCTTCGCGAATCGGTCTCTCCTAACTCCCGAGTCCTCATCTTCTCCAAGCGACCAGCAGCGGCAAGAACGCGAGGCACAACCACGTCGTTGGCCCACCGCCGGTGCTCTTTCTCCGTCGCTACCACACTCACCGCTGGTGGCTTGGACCTCCGCCTTGTTAGGCTCCCTCCTCCTCCATGGCCTCTGCCGCTACGGTCCGACTCAAAGCCCCGGGCCGGGACCCGGACGCCTCCTATGCGGTGGCCGACCGGCATACGATTTGGCTCCTAGTTTTGGTCCGGCTCCAATGGCACCCTTGCATGCCTCGGCCGGTGTAATTACACCCTATGTCATATATATATTTTTCTACTCCTGGGTGTAATTACACCCTATGTCATATATATATTTTTAGGAGTATTTCAAGGAGTATCTCATAACATAAGAAGTATCTCACGTAACGGAGGGTATGTACGTGTAGTATACGAGTATTTAAGACTATCTAGGTGGTATGAACAATTTTTTAGAAGTGATAAAGGAGCATTTCAAGTTTGTTTATATGGTATATTAGAAGTATGTGTAATTATGCTTGGGAGTAAAATGTATTTTTCTATATATATGTGTGTGCGCACACTTTACATACCTTTTGACGTTGCGTGGAGTGATGGTCGTGGTTGAGTTTAAATTATATTTGATATGAATTTTTTTTAAATATGAATTGTTATAATTTAGATCTATCAAATTAAAGGTTAGGTGTTTTGTTTTTTATGAGAAATTTTAGCATATTTTATTAGCAACTTTAAAAGACTTCTCATAGAAGTACAATGCGCTCAGATTCCACATGCCACAAATCAAACGCTCCGTGCACCAACTAGCAGTCTACCCGAAAGTGCGTCGACCAAGGTTCTTGTTCTGAACGTCTGACAAGAACTGGACAAACGCCGCGCCGGACGAGCCGCCGTCAGCCCAAGCCATGGCCGCACCTTTGCTGTGCGCGGCAACTCGTTCCCTGAGCTCCCACCCTTGCTCGGACTCCATGACCAGCCTTACCTTGGCCTCCACCTCATCGGCCCCCACGAGCCCATCGCCGCCATGGGGGCACATCTTGGTCTCCACGGCGACGGCGGCCCTCATCTCCTCCAGCAAGAGCACCTTGTTCGTCTTCTGTTCCGCGTACAGCGGCCAGCACAGCATCGGCACGCCGGCTGTGATCGCCTCCAGAACCGAGTTCCACCCGCAGTGCGTCACGAACGCGCCGGTCGCGCGGTGGCGGAGCACGTCCACCTGCGGCGCCCACGACTTGACCACGAGCCCGCGACCCTTGGTTCTCTCCAAGAAACCATCCGGTAGGAGCGCCTCGAGGTCCGGCTCAGCGCGAGGGTCGAAGAACTTCTTGGGGTCGTTGTTGCGGGGGGCTCGCACCACCCACAGGAACCGGTGGCCGGACTTCTCCAAGCCGGAGGCCATCTCCTTGAGCTGCTGCTCCTGGTGCACGCCCTCGCTTCCGAAGCAGAGGAAGACGACGCTGCGGTCGGGTTGCCCGTCGAGCCACGCGAGGCAACTGTGCCTCTCGGCTCCCTCGTCTGTCTCGCCGTACTTCTTCTTGACCAACGGCCCGACGCAGTACACCGGAGGCAATACACTGCCGGGGAGACAGCGCGGGTCCCTGATAGCTTCAACCGCCCGGCTCTCCAAAGATTCAAACGTGTTCACCAGGATGCCGTTGGACACTGGGATTCTGTTCCACAAGTCCATCAGAGCCTTGTGGATCTTGCTCTCCGGATTCTCGAGCATATATAGCGGGAGATGAGAAGCCGGTATCGGCGGAACGCCGAAGAACTCGAGAAGCGTGTCCCCGAGCTCTTTGAAGGTTGACTGGCTCTTTGCATGAAGCGAAGGAAGCTGGAGGTGGACGGCAAGAGCGCCGGCGCCCGAGGGGAAGAAGGTGTAAGCTGGTATGCCGAGCTCCTTGGCCACGTCAAGGGCGTCGACGGAGAACACGTCGATGACAAGAGCGTTCACGGGCTGGAGAGGGGCGGAGCAGAGCAATTCACGGAGTTGATTGTTTAGTTGGCGTATAAGGCCCAAGTACCTGACGATGTAGTGCTCGCCGGAGGCGAGGGAGGACGAGGGCGGCGCGGGTGGGAGCATGTGGAACGAGACGGAAGGGTGGGAGGCCACGACGCGTTTGACGGTAGCGGCAATCGTGGGCGTGCACATCGGATCGTCGATAAGCGCCACCGCGACGGCGAAGCCGTGATTGAGGAGGACGTCGGCGAGCTCCATCATGGGGGTCAGGTGGCCGACGCCGAGGCCGGGGTACAGAACGACGTTCTTCTTCATCGGTTTCTGGTGGTCGTACGGGGAAAGCTCGAGTTCTGCGGTACGTGTTGGCTCGATGTAAACTGCGGGGAGGGAGAATGGAGTGTGCTGATGCGGTTGTGGTGTCGGAGGCGAAGAATTTAAGCGCGAGGCCTGAATGCTTCATGTCAAAACTCAAAAGGTTACACCACACAAGCTACTGTCGCAGTAGTACAGCCGTAGTACGTGGATGCCTACAGAGCTACTGCCCACGAATGGATTATGGGTGGTTTTTTTGAAGTTGGTTTATAATCATACTGTTTACAGTAACTAATTTTTAAATAGTTTAGATTATGGATGGATTTTTTGGTTTAAAGTTGGTTTATGTTTATACTGTATACAATAACTAATTTTTAAACAGTTTGTTTTTTAAGATGAAGTCAATAGAAAAATTATAGTAAAAAGTGTACTAAGTTTAGCTGTATTGACCAAAATCATATGTGACTATTTCACTCTGCGTACTTCCTCTCATAAACAACCAAAATTCAAATATTTAAACTATAAACTATTAACAAAAAAAAAACCTACACGGAAACCTACACGAGGTTAGTAACCACGTGACAACGGATTGCATAGCCGTGTGAAGACTGACCGAGCAACGCATCCTTCACAGTTCCAAAATTTACTCCACAGAATCAGTACCGCAGTGTTGGCAGTTTGGTGAGCATTGCATTAAATATCATCAATGTTTGATTTCAATACTAATGTTTGATTTCAATACTCCAACCACTCGTAGAAAAGAACCGAGAACAGCCATCTACTAAGATTGGCAGTTTGGTGAGCATTGCATTAAATATCATCAATGTTTGATTTCAATACTAATGTTTGATTTCAATACTCCAACCACTCGTAGAAAAGAACCGAGAACAGCCATCTACTAAGATTGGCTCTGTTCTTTTCGAACTTCAAAAGCTTTTGAACTTCTACGATGAATTAGCTCTTTAAATGAAATATCTTTTTAATATAGGGTCTACTAGTTAATTGTAGTACATACTTTGCTGACTTCATTTATATCGCTAAAAACCGCAGCGAGTTTCATTCTTCTGTAATATCTCATGTAAAGCAGTCCAAAAGTCATAAGCCATGACAAAAGCCACAAGCCGCGGCCAAAAAGAACAGACCCATTAATATCATCAATGTTTGATTTCCATACTCCAACAACTCGAAGAAAAGAACCGAGAACCGACATTTAACATTACATATCATCAATGTTTGATTTCAATACTCCAACTACACGTAGAAAAGAACTGAGAATCGCCATTTAACATGGTTTTCGAGAACCTGAAGAAGATTTGCTCGTCTTTTGTGTTATGTAGTAATTTACACTGCCGTTTGTAGTACGTAACTAAAGTTGTATGATATTCAGAAGATCGGTTCCCTTGGCTCTGTACAAAAGGATTTATTTGTTGCACACAAAACCTCGCACTAAGTACAAATGTACTTATTTATTCATCCCATCGACCCATCTTACAACAGTAAGTATAAGTAGAGCTCCATCGTACTTCATGCCGACCCCGTGCTAATGCATTTCGGTCGATCATGTCATCGTCTTAGTCTATGCCGGCCAGCGTCGTCTCGGCCCTCCTCCTCACTTTTTCCGTCCAACCTCTCCTCGTTGCCACGTATCGTCCTCTATCCTCCAGCCATCAAATCGTTGCTGCTGCCTCCACTTTCTTCCCTTGATGAGCGCCTCGTTGTCTCCGCGGAGGCTGAGCCGCGCCTCACCAGCTCCTCCGCTCTCCGCCTCCCTCCTTAGCTCTCTCCCATGCAGGCTCACATGCCCTCTCTCCGGTCTCACATGCCCGCCCTCCTCCCTCCGCTTCCGCCTCCCACGCCTCCTCCTCCCCCCCTCTCTCGGCCCGCCTCCCTCCCCCACCTCCCGGCGCCTCCTCACGCCTCATGGCCTCCCTCCTCCTCTCTCTCCGCCCCCCGCCTCCTCACCCCTCACCGGCGCCTCCTCCTCCCCGCCTCACGGCCTGCCCTTCTCGTCCCCGCCTCCCGTGCGGCCGCCTCCTCCCGCCTCACGGCGTCGCCTCCTCCCCTCCTCCCCGGCCCGGCATTGCCTCTCCCGCCTCTCCCGGGCTCCGTCGCTGCGCCTCGTCCCCCCCTCCCGGCCCGCGCCTCCTCCGCTCCGCGGCCAGGGGTGTGACCTCAAGCGGATCGGCCGAGGTGACTCTGGTGCAGGCCGGCACTAGATCAGAGTACCGAATCCGGCGGTGGTGTGCTAGTGTGTATGATTGTATTTGTATAGTTGTATCTTGTATGTGTGCTTGTGTCTTGTGTGATCTTGCCATGTTCATCTTCCGTCATCTTCCGACTCTCAGAGTCCGTAGTGCCCGCGTGGTCTTCTTGGTCGCTTAGTGCCGTGCCTTGCCGTCGTGCATCCGTCTTGCTTCCGTCTTGTCTGGGCCCAGAAACGCGACCACGATTTGCCGTCTTGTCTTGGTCTTGCCCAACGTCTTTGGATGGTCGGGCCGGCCCGCGCCCAGGTTCGTCTTGGGGTGACACTGACCTCACGTCTTGGTAGGTGGTCTTAGCCGTCTTGGGCCGTAGTGCTGGGTTTGCCCAAAAAGCCGGACCCAAGTCCCGACCTCTAAGTATAAAGTTTGTGATCGTTTGAACTTGACCGGCCGGCTTATTTTCACTATTCATAAATTCGTCTTTTTTGAACTTTTGGCTTTTTGAGCTTTTTCCGTTATTTTTATATTTTTAATTTTTAAAATTTAATTATGTTAAATAATCCTCTGTCAATTCTGATGTTTTTAACTGTATTCCGCCATAAAATATTCTGTAATGAACCATCACAGACAATACACCACCAAGATGAAATCTGTTTTACAAGCTAACTTTGTAATTTAAGCGTGCTTGGTTACCACAAGTCCATAACAAGATAGCTGTTGCATTAACAGAGTTTGCCCCAAATGCAACTAATGCAGTTCCTGTCACTCAAATTACACGATAAAATCACTGACCACTGCAACCAAAATAATCTCACACAAACCAAATGTATTGCTCCAGTAACATATTTTGTCCTTGAGATCGTCGGACATATAGAGGCATCAGCAGTTGTAACTAACCAGATGCTGGTACCTCCAGTCTCCCGCCTAGCCCATCAGAAAACTCTAACCTACGGCTGTTCCTACGATCCAAATCCAATCATATACTCTGACGAACTCCCAATCCTGTCATAGTTCTTGTAAAAGTCCGCGCCTAATCAAATTTCCTTTCTTTGGCCTCGCTACGATTTGGCTCGACGAGAAATTCCGCAACTAGCAACGAATCCCCTGCCACCCAAGGTTCTCTCATGCCTAAAACCCTAGCGCTGAGCTGAGGTTTCGACACGGAAGAAGCAACTTTGAAACCTTGTGTTCTAATTGGTGCTAGGGCAGTAGTGCAAGGTAGGAATGGAGGAAATGTTTCAGGAGGATACCTTCCTGGCCGACCATACCTCCCGGCGGTAGCCGATCTTAGCGTGGCCAAATGTTCAGGGCAGCTCGCAGCGAGGACAGCTGAGAGGGCGGCCGGCGGCGAGATGGTTATGCGTGGGAGTGGGAGTAGGTTGGCCTTTTGTTTGCACGCTCCGTGTGGGCCGTAGGCCTTATTTGGGTTGGGTTAGCAGGATGGATGGCTTCGCTCTGCTATGGCTGTACTATGAGATTATTTTGGGCAGTGGCCGATGATTTTCATCAGTTATTTTCAAGACGGTGAAGGACAACAAAGATAGTGACGTGGACGGCATAAACGGTTTTAGGTTTATATGTGCAGTTGCAAAATGGTATAAATTGAACTCGTTGAGTGGTTATTGGACGGGTCGACCGTGGGATGTTTGGCCCATGGGTTAGAGAAACGTTTGGGTTTGTCGTTCTTTCAATTGTCCAATTCCAAGAGAGTCACACCATTAGAAATGACTCAAACAGTATAGAAAAGTTTCATAAGGTTTTAAAGAGTTTCAAACGTGCTTTATGAAACTTAGTCAACTTATGAAACTTACTAAAACTTTATAAAACCTTATAAAACACCATAAAACTTGAACATAAAACATTCTAAAACTTAGTCAACGTAGACATGAAGCATCTGAAAACTTAATAAAACACCATAAAACCTAGTAGTGAAACCTCATGAAATTTTATAAAACTTAGTTATGAAACCTACTAAAATTTTATGAAACCTCATGAAATTGAGTTCAACTTCTTGAATCAACAACACAGGCCTAGTCATCATACTCCACTGACTTACCCTTTCCGCCCTGCTCTACTCGTCTGCCTTGCGCCCTCCACGTTGACCTTGACCCCCACTCCAGGAGCCTCGCAGAGAACGTCCATGCCAAGAACGACGGCCACTGGCCGGACTGGCCTAGCCGGATGCTCCTCCTGGCACGGCTGCTGTCTTCATCGCCAGCTATGAGGCCATGGCGTGTGCTGCCCTAGTGGCTGGCATGGAACGCGACAAGGCTCATCGTTCGCTGCAGCTTTCCCGCCGTGACAACCTCCCGGAGCACATGGTCAGGCCACCGTAGTGTGAACCTCTCGGTGCCAGCCTACAAGCTTGCTCGCCACTCACTACTACACTCATCGCGGTCACGGTCATGTCCTCTTTCCGTTGTTGCTTACACTCACTACGTGAACCTCTCAGCGCTGTTGAATTTGGGAAGGAGTTGGGAATTGGGTGGAGAGAGAAATGACTAGACAAGGGAGAATGAGTGTTAAAGAATATAGAATGAGATAAGCTGTAATTGGTAGAATCATTAGTATAGAATCCTCACCATGTTTGTTAAGATATGCCAACCATTGTACTGTTCATTATCCTGCCGTATCGGCAACGGATTGTAAGGCAAGTATCACACCATCAGAAGGTTTCCTTCTGAAGTTGTAACCTCTCTATATATACTCGATACAATCATCAAGATTGTTACTACAGCAAATCATTAGTTTTCACATGGTATCAGAGCTTGTTCGCTCCTGATCATGTTGACCACGTCTTCCATCTTGAATTCCTAATCTGCTCCAGCCATGAACGTAACTCCTCGATGATAGGTATTATTTCTGCACCGTCATCCTTTGGCCACTTCATCGCGGTCAAATTGAATCGGGAGAATCATCTTCTTTGGAAGGCACAAATTCTTCCATACCTGCGGAGTCAAGATCTTGTAGGCTTTGTGGTTGGAACTGAGGTGTCTCCACCAAAGTTCATCACAAAGGCTAATGAAGATGGAAGCGGTGTGTGCCAGGTTCCGAATCCTCATTATCAGATCTGGTTTCAGCAAGAACAACTAGTGCTGAGCGCACTCCTCTCGTCCATGACAGAGGAAGTGCTCGGACATGTTCTTCTTCTTACTTCCGCTGTAGCCGTCTGGGAAGCAATCGAAGCCATGTTTGCCTCAAAAATAGAGGGCGAACTATGCAGATCAGGATTCAACTTGTGAACCTAAAAAAGGACTTATCCATGATGAAGTATTTTGGAAAATTGAAAGGACTAGCCGATACCCTTGCCTCGGCTGGTCATCCGCTTCATGAAGAAGAAGTGGTTTCATACATTCTTACTGGATTGGGACAGACTATGACTCGCTTATTACTTCTGTCACCACCAGAGTGGAACTGATCGGGTTGAATGAGCTCTTTGCTCACATGATTAGTTATGAATCTCGTCATAATGACTCTGAAGTTGCTCCTCCACAGATGATATCTTCAGCAAATAACATCAGACAACAGGAGAACTGTGGAAGCAATGATGGCTGGAACAATAGACGTGGGTGTGGTAGACGTGGCCGTGGATATGGTGGTTGTAGCTTCAACCCAGGAGGAGGTATGACACGTCCTACATGTCAAATTTGCGGCAAGTCTGGCCATGATGCAATGCAATGCAATGTTATCATCGCTTCAATCAAGCCTATCAAGGTGGAGATTCAAAGTCTGCAGCTGCTACAACCTCTTACAAGATAGATCAGAATTGGTATGTTGATCATTTGACTAGTGATCTAGATCGGCTAACGGTGAAAGAACGCTATCAGGGAGGAGATCAAGTTCAGGTGGCAAACGGTGCAGGTCTGTCATTTTTTCACATTGGTCATTCTCATATTGCTGGCAAAACTAGTCCTTTACATTTGCACAATGTTCTTCGTGTTCCCCATATTAGCAAAAACCTTCTATCTGTCCACAAATTTGCCTCCGATAACAATGCTTACTTTGAGTTCTATCTAGATTTTTTTTCTTGTTAAGGATTGCCTACGAAGAAAGTTCTACTTCAAGGAGAGTGTAAGGGAGGGTTATATCCTCTCTCAGGAATAAAACATGGCCGAACATTCTTCTCTGCCTTCAGACCCACCAATGAGCATTGGCACAGATGACTTGGACATCCGGCCTTTCTAGTTATCTCTACAATTCTTAGAACAAATCAATAAGATTGTTTGCCTAATAAAGAGTCTAGTGTTTTGTGATGCTTGTCAACAAGCAAAAAATCATCAATTAACTTTTTCTTCAACTACCCATGTATCTTCGAGTATTCTAGAACTTGTACACTCCGATGTATGGGGGCCAGCACGCTGCTCTTTCAGGGGGTATAAGTACTATGTAAGCTTTGTCGATGATTTTAGTATATTTGCATGGGTTTTCCTTCTGAAACACAAGTCTGATGTCATTCATGCCTTTGCTCAATTTCAACAACATGTTGAATGACTTCTTGATACCAAAATCAAGTCGTTTCAAACTAACTGGGGTGGTGAATATCAAGCTCTCAATAACAGGTTCAAAAGAGATGGTATATTGCACCGGGTGTCATGTCTATATACACACCAACATAATGGTGTAGCCGAATGCCAAGTCGTGTCGTGAACAATAGCACACCATTAGAGCTTCTCTTTAAGGTGTCGCCAGATGATTCCTCTCTCAAGGTTTTTGGATGCGCATGATGGCCAAACCTCAAACCGTTCAATACAAAAAAGTTTGATTTTTTGCTCAAAAGAATGTGTTTTTGTCGGGTATAGTCCAATGCACAAAGGCTATAAATGCCTGGACAGGAGTACTGGATGCATATACATCTCTAGAGATGTAATCTTTGAAGGGTATCTTTCCATTTGCCACCATGTCTTTTGTGAAAGAAAATCAAACTCCCACTTACTCTCCTTCTGCATGCAATCCTTCTTCCCATTACTAGTACACCCGTCAAATTTGTACCACAATGTTCTCCTAGTACACCAGCAATAGAAGATGATCTCTATGAGAATGACCTTGTAAATACTAATGATTCTAGTGCAGACGAAGAACTCACAGGCGGACAATCTCAGTCTCAAGATATCTCATTATCAGACGGTGAACAGTGTACTGAGTCACCGAGTACTTTGGAACCAGTCACTGCACCTCCGAGAGCAATCAACCATCCGATGCAGACTCGTCTGAAAGTAGGAGTGGTGAAACGAAAGGATTACAGTGATGGCATGGTGAAGTATTCAACATCCAGATGGGCATGTCTTGCAGAGAACGGTGTGTATGCAGAACCAGTGTCTCACAAAGAAGCATTAAAAGACTCGAGGTGGAGAGAATGAGAGATGCAATGGATTCAGAGTTTTGGGCATTGCAAAAGAACTCGACATGGCGTCTTGTTCCGCAACAACATGGTAAGAATATTGCTGATTGCAAAATGGTTTTTAAAGTGAAGCAAAAAGCTGATGGTTCAGTGGAAATATACAAAGCCCATCTGGTTGCCAAGGGGTTCAATCAGAGACATGGCATTGTCTACTCGGAAACTTTTAGTCCTGTGGTAAAGATGACTACAGTGTGCACGGTTCTATCCATTGCTGTTGCACAGGGGTGGACTCTAAGGTAAATTGATGTTCAGAATGCTTTCTTGCATGAAAAGCTCTAGGAGGAAGTTTATATGTGACGACCTCCAGGCTTTGAAGATCAGGAACATTCTGAATATGTATGTAAACTTGAAAAGGCTATCTATGGACTCAAACAAGCACCAAGGACTCAGCCTGGGCCAGATGACAGGAAGATCGATGTTCAACAAGTGGGTTTGCAGTGTATCTTGGAACAAATCTAATAGCTTGGAGTTCTTATAAGCAGTCCACAGTCTCCCGATCCAGCACAAAAGCAGAGTATAAGTCATTGGCTAATGCCACAGCAGAATTGATATGGATGCAATAACTCTTGAAAGAGTTGGGAATACATCAGTCCAGGCGTCCTATACTTTGGTGTGACAATTTAGGAGCAACGTACCTATCAGCAAATCCAGTATTCCATACAAGAACGAAGCATATCGAGGTGGATTTTCATTTTGTGCGCGAACGCGTTGCAAACAAACTACTTGAAGTTCGGTTCATATCCACCACTGACCAGCTAGCTAACATATTCACGAAACCATTGCCGCAACAAGCTTTCAGCAAGATTTCTCGCAATCTTAACCTACTAAACAGAGGTTCAGATTGAGGAGGGAATGTTAAAGAATATAGAATGAGATAAGCTGTAATTGGTAGAATCATTAGGATATAATCCTCACCATGTTCGTTAAGATATGCCAGCCATTGTACTGTTCATTATCCTGCCGTATCGACAACGGATTGTAAGGCGAGTATCACGCCATCAGAAGGTTTCCTTCTGAAGTTGTAACCTCTCTATATATACTCGATACAATCATCAAGATTGTTACGGCAAATCATTAGTTTTCACAATGAGGACCAGTCATGACCAAGGAAACTAGATAAGGGTGAGTCTACTTCAGCTCCGTGATTGCACGTGGAGGAGATCAAAAGACCTGACGCTTCAGATCCAATGGCTGGAAGGTATACCTTTGATTTGAGATGGACGGTATACCGTTGAATATTTTTTTTCTCATTCCAAGAACACGATTAATAACATTTTTTCTCAGAAAAAGGAACATTGTCGAATACACGTGTGCCATGTAGATGTAAGATTAATTTTCAGGAGTAAATTACAAGGACGGCTATATCCGTCACATACATTTTTTTTGTAAGCTTAGTGCACATGCGTCAGTATCTACACGCATGGAATTAACACGTATGTATGGATCAGCTGCTGTATGATTGCGAAGAGCTTGGCTCGATCGATTGGTTGAATTATTTTTCCTAGAACTGCGAGAGGAACTGGAGCTGCTTGAGGATGGGGCTGAGCGCCTCCATGAGCTTCTCGCAGGGGTGGTTGTGGACGCCCTCGTACGTGGTCACCACGATGCTCGTGTCCTTGGCCAGCCGCTGCACCTGCTTCTTCACGCTGCACGTGTGGCGCGTGCAACGGTAGTAGCTCCTGAGCATTGACGACATCATTTGGAGAAAAGTTAATCAAGTTGAATGTGGCGCCATTATTGCTGCATCGTTGATTATTAGATTATAGCCACTGTGTGTTATGCACGGACATGTTGCTAATCATGTTTGATTAGTGCATGTAGCTCGATCAGTAGCTGCATGCGCTGACATATGCTAACAATGGGCCATTGCACCATATGCGTGGAGTTTTTTTGTAACAGTATGTTAACTGTGTGTGGCCGGTTATATTCGTTGAATCGATGCACTGCTGCTACAAAATAGTTGATATGTTGCTGCTAGCTTATTTCATGCATACTTAAGTACGTACCGTACGTGCTCAATGGATGCAGCACAATGCATTTTCGACGCCAACAACACAATACACGTACGTTTGCCTCACGTCTACGTACGTACGTACGTAACGTACTAGGGTGTGTGTAAACGATGGTAGTATATGCACGCGCGTGCGTATACACACAACATGCACGCACGCACGGCTAGCTAGGAGCCAATATATACCTGGGTAAGGCGCTGTTCTTGATGGCCTTCTGCCCGTACTTCCTCCACCGGTAGCCGTCGTCGAGGATGTCGTTCTCGCTCCTCGCCTGGAACACGAACCTCGGCCGGCTCGCCTTCTTGCTGCTCCTCCCACGCGCGCCCTTCCCTTTCATCTCCGTACCACTTCCTCCCCTGCAACACTGCCGCCGCTGCTCTCCGCCGCCGCACCACCACTGATCTCCTCCTCGCCCACACCCACACCCGCCGCCGCCTGTTGTGAGTGCGACGCCGTCTCGGCCAAGCCCGGCGGGAGAAGCAGCGACGCCCAGTCCACCACCGCTGGGCTCACCGGGCCAAGAGCAGCATCGCACGACGTCTGCCCCTGCTCCGGCAGCGCAGCAGCAAGCGGCGGCGGCGATGGGAGGTAGGGCAGCTGAGGAAGCAGCGCGTGTGCTTGCAGGTCTCCATGTACGCTGTCCATTGAGAGATCAGGGCAGAGAGGACGAAGGCGCGTGTCGCCGTGCTATATATAGACGGGTGTAGCTGTGGATAGCTGTGAGCCTGTGACTGGGGGATGGTGTGCTTGTGAGAGGCAAGACGCTGGAAGGTGAGAGGAGTTGGGCAAACGAGCTGCATCACTCAAGCCCAAGTACAAGAGAGAGCGCGCGCTAGCTCGCAACCGTTTCTCAACTACCCGATCTATTCGGCTCAACTGCCCCGTCCGTCACCGCAGCAGCCCTCATAAAAATTTTTACGTCTCCCATGTCCCGTGGGAAAGTTTTTTTTTTTGAAGAACAACTCCCAAGGGAAACTTGGTGTAATTATATGGGGTGTTTAAACAAAAATTAAGTGATATTTTATTTAAGAATACTCCTATTTTAATTCTTTAGATTCAGATTTATTGGACTTCATTCCCCTCAATTATATAAATTCCATCACCTCACTCCGCCCCCCAAATCCTACCCCATCTACCCTCTTCCCGCGCGCTATGGCCGCCCTACTCGCCACCTTTCCCATTACCCCTGGTCTTCCTCTAAATCTGGAGGGCTCGATGAACCCAACCGGAATCCGGACACTAACCCTAACTTATTGGAGCCGCCGCTGGAGCTCTCACCGGAGCCAGAGGAGATAGAGCACGAACCTTGAAGCAAAACTATATGGTGAGAAATACAAATGCTTAACCCTAAAAAATACTCGAGTACTAGTTAGTAATTCCCTACTTATATTGGCAGCATATATGTCTCCTTCGAAGAATGCACACAGAGTGTTTAGGCCCGTTTTGATCGCAGAAAAAACAACTAGTAGGATTGTACGAAGTATATATGCAATTAAGCTTTATACTTGTAGCTCGTCACAATGTTGCGTGCAATCAACCTTTGTTAAACTGTTAGTACTGTTATAATCTGTATACTTCATCACACGGTATGGCTTTTAATTATGGGGTTATTGATAATTGACAATCTGTCATACTCAATAGTGACTTTCGACCCTGTCAGTCGGATTTTGATTTAGTATTAGAGTACCTAAGCTTGCAACTTCTGTCGTGTGTAGGTCACGTCTACGCGTGTGTGGTACGGTGTAAGTGTAGTGTGTATAGGTCACGTCTATATGTGTGTGGTGTGAGTGTAGTGTTTGCCTCTATTTTGTACTCTTTCTAAAGAAGTTAATAGTGTTAAAATCTGTGTACACGCAAGGTACGTCTTTATTGTGTTATTGATAATCAATCTGTCATACTCAAGTGTCTTTATGTCAGAGTATATTAACTTGCGACTTCTGCTTTTAATATTCTCACATGGGCTTAGGAGCTACTCCATCTGTGACTTGGGCTGGGCCTTGACCAAAATTGCTACCTGGCTGACCCAACGAAATGCCCAAGGCAAGCCTACTCTGACCGTGGGAGGGTGCGTGGCTCTGCGCCCTCCGGCCAGTGTTTGATCCTTGGATCGGCGGACTGGCGTTTTATTCTCGGGGTACTCTTTAAAAAAAAACATAATTATCTAAAAAGAGTACACACGCATAGAGCGGAACAGTCATGTCCGAAGACTATTGAGTCTTTGATTATATTCTAGCATGTGTAGAAAACACATACATGTGTGTGATGTGAGTAGTATCTATAGGTTGTGTTCATCTGTCTTGTACCTTTAACAAAAATACTTCTAGGTTATTTACGCTTGCAGTGGAACAACGCATGTCTAAATGCTGTTGAGCCTTCGATTAGATTCTAGGATGTGTAGAGAATACACACGTGTGTGATGTGAGTGATGTGCATAGGTTGTGTTCGTCTGTCTTGTGCCCCTAACAAAAATACTTCTGGGTTATTTACACATGTAGTGAAACAACGTGTATTTGGAAACTATTGAGCCTTCGATTAG
Source organism: Bonia amplexicaulis (assembly GCA_036346245.1). Taxonomy (NCBI): domain Eukaryota; kingdom Viridiplantae; phylum Streptophyta; class Magnoliopsida; order Poales; family Poaceae; genus Bonia; species Bonia amplexicaulis. The sequence goes on from CM070749.1 coordinate 13,195,187, forward strand.
ATTCTAGCGTGTGTACATAATACATATGTGTGTGATATGTATAGATTATGTTCATCTGTTTTGTACCCTTAACAAAAAATACTTTCGTGTTATTAGTTCTCCCGCCTCTCTTTCGAGAGGAAGAAGAAGCAATACTTATGAGATAAGCCCAGATGTTTTTTTTTTCTGAGACGAACCCAAGTATTTAATGTGCTAAACATGTCGGTTTCTTCATGCTAGCATCTTGGGACAGATGTCCTGCTTTCACTGTAGTAGGGATTCCATTGAAGTGCTTACGTGGGCCTAACGCATAAAAGCTTGTACACATACGACGACAACAACGGTCGTACCTGATACTGTAGCAACATCAACGATTCGCGTCTGGATTTTACTGCACCGAACCAAATATCAGAGCTGCAACAGTGGCACCGTCGTGTCCGCTCCCCTCTATGGCCGGGAATCTTGGACGACGTACTCACAATGTGCTTGTGCTACGTCAACAGTGGCGTCCTCTAGACAGTTATAAGAACCCGATGCCGTAACCAGAGGGTTGGGTTATTCCTAAACTTTTCTCCGTTTTAGATATTTAAAATCTTCACTTAAGTAACTATGATAGTTACTAAATTTAGATCACACCAACACAACAAGATAAAACAAAACTAGAAACAAGTGCCAATCAAAATCAGTGCCCCGTACATAGGACCGGTCAGGCCGCTATTGATGGGTCGGTGTGACTGTTGGCCTGTGGCTAGTTACACCGATAGGCTGGTCTAACCATAGGTCTAGGACCGGTCTAACATGTCCTCTATTTTCAGACCTGAAAACTTCTCAAGTCAACAGCTTAAATCTCAAGAATTTATCCAATTATCATCCAAGCATATCTAAATTTTGCAAGAAATTGTTCTAGGCAATAGGAACCTAAACAAATCAAGAATCATAAGGGTTTTTGGCTCAAGTTTACTAAATTGATAGAATCGAATCTAGTTCACAAAACACCAAAAACCTTAAATCTCAAATTAATTCTTACTCGTGAGGATCTACGATATAAGTGTTGGATATTGATCTAGGCCAAACAATAGGATGAGAAAGCGTGGGTTCACCACGTTCACAGCATCGATCGGGGTGCCTAACCGTTTTGGTTCTGGTCCCCGTTGTAACAATAAAATAAAGGGAGGAGTCCGGCCTCTCGAGAAGTTCGTTCCTCGTGAGAGCCAAAACTCCGTACAACCCTAAGACTCGATCTATTGCGTCTTTGCTAAGCAACGGGAAGGTCGCCGCCGCCTCTGCGGGACTCCGCCGTCGACACCCGTACTCGGCGACATCCCATGCGCATCGACTCGTCCCCACGCCGCATCACGCGGAGCACGAGGTCTTCGCTCAAATGGCGTTTATCGGCGACCGTGAGTCATCCACTAACTCCTAAACCCTAGGTGTTCATGCTTTGGTTCTAGGGTTATGTATAATGATTATGTTTAGTGCAACTATTCGATCGTTCTTCTCCATGCGCTTCTTGCTTTGGGAGGAAAGAGAGGACCCCGATCATCGACTTGTGTGATGGTAAATCGTCCCTCGAGCTTCTTTGATAGCCCTCTTCCTTGGCGTCTTGATTTTGGGCGGGCGCCTCCGCGATGATGTTGAAGAATCGCGGATGACATGTTGCTATTCGACAATTTGTGGGTCTATTAGGATAAAAATTTGCGATATAAGCATAAATATAATTCCTCTATAATTATATAAGCACACCAATGACATCAATCCATATAATCAATCACATACTTTTCATCGATTGGTTATTATATTCTGAATTCAATCTTTGAGCTCTTAACCTTGTCACTTTCAAATTAGATAATATATCATGCACATGTGTGCATTATTATGACAGAATCAAAAGACACAAGTGACGGTAATTAAAAGACAACAAGTGATGATAATTTAAAGACAACAAGTGAGCGGTAATTAAAAGACAACAAGTGACGGATAATATATTCTTCAAAGCTCACGATTAACAATAGTTGCATGATATGAGCATGAATCAAAAGACAACAAGTGACGGATAATATATTCTTCAAAGCTCACGATTAACAATAGTTGCATGATATGAGCATGAATCAAAAGACAACAAGTGACGATAATTAGAGCTCAAAGATTAAATCCTCCAATCTCGAAGATAAGATTTTAATCATCATAGAGCAACAACCGATCCACAAGCAATCTATGTCCTTCAAGACAACAAGTGAAGTGAAGTGAAGTGAGCGATAGCGGAGATGGGGAATGGATTCAACGAAGGAGTAGAAGTAGCGAGGGGCGGTGAGGAGGTGGGCGGCGGGGCGAGGAGGAGGGCGGCGGCAGGCGTTCGCGTCGGCGCGCAGGGCGGCGGGGAGGGCGGCGACAGGGGTTCCGCGGCGGCGGCGGGCCGAGGCGGAGGGGCGGTGGCGGGGGTTCCGGGCGGCGGGGCGAGGCGGGAGGGCGGCGGCAGCGAAAGGGCGGCGGCGGCAGGGGTTCGCGCGGCGGCGGGTCGGAGCACGGCGGCGGCGGCGACGGGCGATGGGCTCGATCGGGATCGCTGAGCGACTAACCCTAGTCGGGGCGCGTGGGGTTATATAAGGAGATTATCACGGACGGTTATAAGCGAATAACCGTGCAATATATATATCATGACGGTTATTAATTTAGAACCGTCGTGATATGTCGTTCGACAGTGGGGCCACGGTCGGTCTCGAAAAAAAAAAAAGGCTCAACCTCGGCGCTGCGTGAGAGGGGCTCGAGCGCCGAGGGAGCCGGGGAAGGAGGGCGGCGGTAGCCAACCCGCCGCTCGGTTTATCTCACACTATAATGGTAAGTATACCCATTATCACGCAGGCGGTTCGAATTGTTAACTGCGTGATATATTATCCTGACGGTTATTAATTGAGAACAAATGCGTGATAACCCGTCAGAATTACCAACCGGCATTCATATACATCACCTACCAAAGCATTCATCAACATCACCTACCGCATTCATACACATTTTCTCAGATAAACATCAATTCACATATACATCACATACATGCATTGTTATATACATAAATGCAAATTCACATATACATCACATACATGAATTGTCATTTTCAACATTCACCTAAATATCACACATTTTGAACAATTGGGTGTATGACTCAATCCACTTGCTTAGTTCCTTTAAAATTAGCCCTTCATGATGATCGGTGCGTGCGTAACTAGTTTCGTCACGTTGTTCATCATCGACCCTATGCCATTTCAAAGGAGGTAACTCGTCAAATTGATTGTATTCTTCCTCATCCACTACATTCTCTACTCGACAATTCTCCTTTTTCCATGAAGAACTACATGTCGTTTCTTATTTATAGGCCGGTTACATAGAAAACTTGAACAACTTGATTGGCGAGTACGAATGGTTCGTCTTTGTACCCGACACGTTGGAGGTCCACGGTAGTGACACCGTACTTGTCAACCTTCACCTGTGGCGATGCACCCAAGCGGCGTGAAATAAGGGGATCTTGAAAAGCACGTAGTCGAGCTCCCAAATCTCTTCTATGAATCCATAGTACGAGCTTCTCAACCCATCGATGATGAACGCATCTATGCGGACACCTGATACAGTTAGTGCTCTTTACATCCCGATCCTGTATAGAATGTATACCCATTTATATCATACCCTTGCCATGTCTGGCTGTAAATGTTGGTCCTTTTGCCAACCATGTCAACAACTCACTTTGCGAGCTCCTAGCGATTTGGTCCTTCAACCATTGGTTGAACCGGCGTTATGTTGCCTCATGATCCAAACATCGGCGCTCCGGATTACATTGCGAAGCACATCCTTGTCTTTGGTCAACATAAAGCGCCACTTCATCATGTGTTGCAAGGCGTGAAATGGGCTTGAGTATCGCGTCCATATCCGGGTGATTGATTTCCTCCGATAGTTCCGATACCCTTGACCTCCCTCATGGCGAGATTGAGGCACACCTATCGGTTGAATCGAGCCATATAATCGACACAAAACTCAATGACCTCTTCGCTTGCATAACCTTCGACGATCTTGCCCTCGGTCGAGAACGATTCCGTCGTGGGACTTGAGAATTCCATGAACCTCTCAAATGGGTACATGCTACGTGAGAATCTGAGGCCCACATTTTATCTCCCACACAAGGTGAACAATGAGATGGACCATGATATCGAAAAACGAAGGAGGAAATACATTTCAAGATGACATAGAGTCATCACCACATCGTATTGCGAGCATCTAGTCCTTCGGGATCGATGACCTTACGAGCAATTGTGTTAAAAAATAACATAGCCTCATAATTGTCTCTCGGACTCTAATCGGTAAAATATTTCTAATTGCAATAGGAGCATCTGTCATCAAGACATGACAATCGTGAGACTTCATGCCATTTAACTTCAATTCTTGCATCGAAACAAGTTTCTTGGCGTTGCGGAGTAACGAGACGGAACTTTGACACCATGCAAGCACCGCACGATTCGCTTTTCTCCACCTTGGACAGTCAGTAACACGCAGGGGAAGGTATGTTCGTCCATTGTCATTGCATGTCGGTGCTAACTCGGGCACGATGTCCATTTCACCAAGTCAAGCGTGCATTGGCGCGTCCTTTGTTTTATCACGAATGTTCGAAGAGACCAATCAAGGCATCACATACATTTTTTCTCGTGCATGACGTCGATGCGATGTCGAACATCTAGGTACTCCCAATAAGGTAAGTCCCAAAATATTGATCTCTTCTTCCGGTGTTTTCTCACGAGCCCTCAATTTGCGTCCCTTCCGAGGACAACATCTAAATCCTTAACCATATTATAAACCTCTTTTCCCTTTAAATGTCTTGGAGCTGAACCGTCTTCCTTCTCTCCGTCAAATTGTTTCTTCATCTTGCGGTATGGGTGAGCCCTCAGAAGGAACCGACGGTGGCGCATGTGAGCGGTTTTGCGAGTGTTTGACCACACACTCTCGGTACCATCTAAGCAGTGAGTACAAGCTTTGGCACCTTTCGTACTTTGGCCGATAGGTTAGCAAGGCGGGATAATCATTTATGGTGCGAGAACAATAAAAGCGCAAGGTGAAGTTCTCTCGTTTGTACGCATCCCATACCTGTACCCTTCGTTCCATAGTACTTTTAGATCTTCCACCAATGGTGCTAGGTACACATCAATATCATTCCCGAGTTGCTTTGGCCCTTGGATAAGTATCGACACAAAATATACTTTCGCTTCATACACAACCAAGGAGGAAGGTTATAGATGCAGAGTCACGGGCCATGTGCTATGTCATTGCTCATGCTACCGAAAGGATTCATTCCATCGTACTCGATCCGAACCTTATATTCCTTGGTTACGCAGAAGTGCGCAAAACTCCTATCGATGTTTCTCCATTGGGCGGAATCGGCAAGGTGTCTTAGCATTCCATCTTTCTTGCGCTCCTCCGAGTGCCAACGCAGCAATTTGCCTCCTTTGGATTTGCAAAAACCTTTTCAAGCGGGAATTATAGGAAAATACCATGCCACCTTACCGGAGGTCCTTTCTTCACCTCTGTTCCTCGCAGTCATCGATTGATTATTACGTTTGTATCGGGATCGTTGCACACGGACATACATGCATGTTTTCATACTCTTTACAGATGCGGAGATACGATCGTTCGGACATGCATGTATTCTTTCTACTTCAATTCCCAATGGACAAAGGACCTTCTTGGCTTTATCGTGGTTTTAGGCAACTCATTTCCTCAGGAAGCATGTCCGCTAAAAGACCCAGAATGCCGTGAAACTTTTGTCGGACCAACTGTTGCTTGCCTTTAATTTCAACAGTTCAAGCACTACCGACAACCTCGTGTACTTTGACCGCAACACGTGAACAAAGGTTTCTCAGTCCTCCATCAAGCCACGGAATTTAACATACTCTTTCTCATCATAATTCTCTTCTACATCGCGAAGCATCGATCCAGTTGTCATCGTGCAACCTATCCGTATCCGAACCACAATCGACATCATCCGCGCCATGTCATTCACTTCACCGTGATGTCATCCCGGCATATCATTCACTTCACCGGCGATGTCATCCGTGACATATGATCATTCACTTCGCCATGACCGGTCCAACACGTATAACCCTTTTGAAACCCCTCGAATCAAGTGCGCTTCAATTTGCCATCGGTTCTTAAACATCTTTAAATTCTCGCGATCGGTAGCATGGACGATACATATATTCCACCCCTTATTCAACATATCCTCCTCGGCGGCTCTTGTAAGCGCGACCGCCATTAATATACTCTTCACTCACACGGCTCGCGGCATACATCCGGCTTCGGTCCCTCGTTACGTACATACATAACAACTCAAGATTAAAAATACCTTAACTAATTACTACTACATATATACCGGCCACATGTATTATATTGAGGTTTAATTTGCTAGCTCAAATCATATTATAAACACAACAGCTATTATATAACCAACAATTTTACAAATTAACCATCTTCAATAACACTCACCAATTACTTAAATCTAAATTGTAATGCAATTAAAGAAAAATAAATTATCTTACTAACCATATCGATCTAGAGCTAGCCCACCGGAGGAAAGTATGAATTGAATGAATCTTCAAAGCTCAATCTCGCCTCTTCCCACCAAAATAAGCGGCCTCAAATCGCTTAGGCTCGAGCGCAAAGATGGCTATCTGATCTGGATCGAAATGAAGACGAGGCGGCTGGCGGCGCATTAAATGCTTATGGCATTATCACCGACGGGTTTTTATTGCAAACCGTCTGTGATCATTCACAGACGGTTTTATATTAAAACCCGTCAGAAAAGCTTTGTTATCGCAGCGGTTATTAATAAACAACCGTGCGCGATAACGACTTTCCACGAGCGGTTGTTTATTAAAACCGTCTGCGATAACGTAACGTATCTCTTGTTTCGTAACGTATCTCCTTCGTTATCTGAGCGTCTCTTTGGTATCTGAACCGTCTCTTTGAAGGTTAAATATGCGCGCCGTGGTCTTCTACGCACGTACACTCTCATCTTTGCTAAATGTTCTTGTGATCACGTCATTGTTCTTACTAGCATCATCTCTCCTTCACGATCTCAAGCGACTCCTCCGCTCCTCTCCTTCATCTCCTTCATCATACTCCGTTAATATGGATTCTAGTATTCTTGCTCATCTCCTTCCTCTCATCTATCCACACTTTGAGTTGTTCGCCGTAATCGACACGGTGGCCAACAATCCACGTCTAGAGCGACTCCTCCGCCACGCCTGCTCTCCTCCTCGACTCGCTTCCATCCGTCGGTGGACCTCATCATCCGCCGTCGGGAGGTGTTGTCTTCTTGCTCGGAAAGGAAACCGCGCTTACCCTCGTTCTTCTCTACAATGTGCACAAAGCGGAGGAAGCATTTGTGGCAATGGAGACAGATGGATAGCATTGCCGCCCAAGCGAAGCAGCGATTCGAGGAATCTTATCATGCTATCCTCTACGAGCTTATGACGTCGCTAATGATCATTTGCCAATCTTTGGAGGGCGAGTGCGAGAGGACAAGGGCGATCTTAACGTTCGAGAACTCGTGAGCTCCTCCATGTCCCAAATTCAAGAAGAAGCGTCTGAAGCCCGAAGATTAGAATCGGCAATCTCTTTATCTCTGCGACATTTGTAATAAATTTGCATAAAATTGAAATTAATATATTTGCCTTTTATTTTGTGATTCCCTCTCTCGTATGAATTTGATTGGTTGTTACTATGACGGACGGTTTGTAATAAAAACCGTCATGATAATTCAGTTATCACGCACGGTTTTTATTAAAACCGTCTGTGATATTAGTATCACGAGCGGTTCATAAGTAACAACCGCCCGTGATAGTTCAACCCGCCTTCATCGAGATATCTCAAAGGAGATTATTACCCTTATAGTAAGCAACACCAGGGAACCACGTGGCTATCGGTGCGATCTCTGTCTCCCTGCTCCTCGGCGCGTTCGAGCCCGCTCACGCGGCGCCGAGGTCGAGCTATATATTTCTATTAAATCATCACGACATGTGGGTCCCACCTACACGGATGCCCGGATACTAAGTATCACAGACGATTCATAAGTAACAACCGTCGTGATAGTTCAACCCCGCTTCTTGAGATATCTCAAAGGGATTATTACCCTTATAGAGTAAGCAACATCGAGTGAACCACACGCTATCGTGTGATCTCTCCCCTGCTCCCTCGGGCGTTCGAGCCCCGCTCACGCAGCGCCGAGGTCGAGCTATTTCTATTAAATCCGTCACGACATGTGGGTCCCTACAAAGTTCAAAAAAGATATTTCAGTTCTTGGTGAGCGGCCGATCGACATACCGACTTCTTGGTGGCGACTATCCATCGCCTCCCACTTCTTTTCTTCACATCGGTCTCCGCCACATCGAAGACCGGTTCTGGCGCACGTGATCCGGAGACCGAGATGAAGAAAAGAAGGGAAGAGGCGATGGATAGTCGCCACCGGAGAAGTTCGCGTATGTCGATCTCGGCTCACCAAGATCTGAAATATCTTTTTGAACTTTGTAATAAAATGCCTTGAATTTTGCGAGAAAAAGAAGGATTGTCTGAGTGGACATCACATCTCGACGGTAGTCGGCATCGTCGAGGAACATGCAAATCTGAGGCAAGCACAAAACTCAACAACACATTCGGATCGATCTATTACGGGATGACAAGCTAACAAACCCTTCGTGGCACGACGGTCCACACTAAACAAGACACACTTACGACACTTACGGCAAGAGTGTGTTCTTTAGTATGAACCGTTCGTGCGCGATGGAGGAGGTGCTAGTTCACGGCGGAGGAGATGCATACGGAAGCTAGCTAGTGGATGAACTCACGCGTGACTAGTACCGGTGGAAAGGTTGATGGGGAGTTATTAATAAGGGCTGGCCGTGGAGGAACTGGTGCCGACCATTCGATGTGGGAGAATAGCGGGTGAGATCGAAATCACGTATACGCCAATTATTGGTGACATGTATTATTACACACCAATTATCGGTGACATGGGATTATCACGCACGGGTTTTACTAAAACCGTGCGTGAATTATCCTGACGGTTTGTTACTAAAACCGTGCGTGATAACGATATCACTGAGCGGTTTTAGTAACAAACCGTCATGCTAATTTGGGATTATCACGCAGCGGTTCTAATACGGACCGTCGTGATATAAAATATCACGCAGGCGGTTCATAGGTATGAACCGTCGTGATACTTTTTTCACCGACGCGACCAACACGCGGTGTTCAAATTAAAACCGTCTATATTACTATCTGTCATGACGGTTTTATAAAACCGTCGTGATTTGCCGCTCTAGTATTAGCCTTTACGTAGTAGTGAAAAAATTTGATCGCCTTGGCAATAGCAAAACCGTAAAAAATTTTACGTCTCCCATGTCCCGTGGGAAAGTTTTTTTGAAGAACAACTCCCAAGGAAACTTGGTGTAATTATATGGGGTGTTTAAACAAAAATTAAGTGATATTTTATTTAAGAATACTCTATTTTAATTATTTAAATTTAGATTTATTTAACCTCATTCCCCTCAATTATATAAATTCCATCACCTCACTCCACCCCAAATCCTACCCTATCTACCCCTCCCCGCTATGGGCGCCCTACTCGCCACCTTCCCCATTGCCTCGCCGACGTCACTTTCGACGCCAGCGAGCCCTATCGGCGTCCATCTCATCTGTTGCTCCCTCTCCAGCCACTTACATCCCCTCCCTGACCCACACCCTCATCCCTACCGGCGTGCCACCCTCTTTCTGCCAAGTTGTTGTCGTCCCTAGCCCGGTGCCGCCATGGCCCACCGACAAGCCCTACCCACCACCACTTGACCTCCGGCGTGTTCGCCAACGCCGCTGTCGCTGCACATCCCTATCCAACCTAACTCAACTCCACGCCTGAGCGCTGTTCCACCTGCTGGCCACCGCCCACTGCCCTCCTCCGACCCACAGCACCGGCGACGCCATCGCCGCCCCACCACCAGCACCGTGCACTGCCGATCTGCCATTGCCCCCGGTCTCACTCTAAATCTGGGGGTTCCGGTGAACCTAATCGAAACCCGAACCCTAACCCTAAATCATTAGAGCCGCCGCTGGAGCTCTCGCTAGAGCCAGAGGAGGTAGAGCACGAATATTAAGGCAAAATTATACGGTGAGAAATACGAATGCTTAACTCTAAAAAATACTTGAGTACTAGTTAGCAATTCCCTAATTATATTGACGGTATATATGTCTCCTTTGAACAATGCACACAGAGTGTTTAGGCCCGTTTTGATCGCAGAAAAAACAACTAGTAAGATTGTACGAAGTATATATGCAATTAAGCTTTATACTTGTAGCTCGTCACAAGGTTGCGTGCAATCAACCTTTGTTAAACTGTTAGTACTGTCATAATCTGTATACTTCATCACATCTTGCGACTTCTGCTTTTAATATTCTCACATGGGCTTAGGAGCTACTCCATCTATGACTTGGGCTGGGCCTTGCTTTGAGCTTGAACCAAAATTGCTACCTGGCTGACCCAACGAAATGCTCAAGGCAAGCCTACTCTGACCGTTGGCTCAGTGGGAGGGTGCGTGGCTCTGCGCCCTCCGGCCGGTGTTTGATCCTTGGATCGGCGGACTGGCCTTTTATTCTCGGGGTACTCTTTAAAAAAACATAATTATCTAAAAAGGTTACACACGCAAGGAGTGGAACAGGCATGTCCGAAGACTATTGAGTCTTTGATTATATTCTAGCATGTATAGAGAACACATACGCGTGCGTGATGTGAGTGGTATACATAGGTTGTGTTTATCTGTTCTGTACCCCTAACAAAAATACTTTAGGTTATTTACGCTTGCAATGGAACAGTGCATGTCTAAAGGCTGTTGAGCCTTCGATTAGATTCTAGCATATATAGAGAACACACACGTGTGTGATGTGAGTGGTGTGCATAGGTTGTGTTCGTCTGTCTTGTACTCCTAACAAAAATACTTCCAGGCTATTTACGCATGTAGTGGAATAGCGTGTATCCAAAGGCTAATAAGCTTTCGATTAGATTCTAACGTGTGTACGTAATACACGTGTGTGTAATGTGTATAAGTTATGTCCATCTGTTTTGTACCATTAACAAAAATACTTTCGTGTTATTAGTTCTCCCGCCTCTCTTTCGAGAGGAAGAAGAAGCAATACTTATGAGATAAGCCCAGAACATTTTTTTTTTCTGAGACGAACCCAAGTATTTAATGTGCTAAACATGTCGGTTTCTCCATGCTAGCATCTTGGGACAGATGTCCTGCTTTCACTGTAGTAGGGATTCCATTGAAGTGCTTACGTGGGCCTAATGCATAAAAGCTTGTACACATACGACGACAACAACGGTCGTACCTGATACTGTAGCAACATCAACGATTCGCGTCTGGATTTTACTGCACCGAACCAAATATCAGAGCTGCAACAGTGGCACCGTCGTGTCCGCTCCCCTCTATGGCCGGGAATCTTGGACGACGTACTCACAATGTGCATGTGCTACGTCAACAGTGGCGTCCTCTAGACAGTTATAAGAACCCGATGCCGTAACCAGAGGGTTGGATTATTCCTAAACTTTTCTCCGTTTTAGATATTTAAAATCTTCACTAAGTAACTATGATAGTTACTAAATTTAGATCACACCAACACAACAAGATAAAACAAAACTAGAAACAAGTGCCAATCAAAATCAGTGCCCCGTACATAGGACCGGTCAGGCCGCTATTGATGGGTCGGTGTGACTGTTGGCCTGTGGCTAGTTACACCGATAGGCTGGTCTGACCATAGGTCTAGGACCGGTCTAACATGTCCTCTATTTTCAGACCTGAAAACTTCTCAAGTCAACAGCTTAAATCTCAAGAATTTATCCAATTATCATCCAAGCATATCTAAATTTTGCACCGAAATTGTTCTAGGCAATAGGAACCTAAACAAATCAAGAATCATAAGGGTTTTTGGCTCAAGTTTACTAAATTGATAGAATCGAATCTAGTTCACAAAACACCAAAAACCTTAAATCTCAAATTAATTCTTACTCGTGAGGATCTACGATATAACGTCTTCTAGATCTATTCTCACCTATCCTACCAAGGTAATTTAAGCAAAAGATTGGACTAAAACTCTCACAAATGTGAAATCACAAATCTAACTCAAGACTAAGCAAAACCAAGCAAGAACACAAACAATAACATGATCGAGACAAAACTTTGATCTATTTCAGTAGAGGATGAGATGTACATGCTCATAAATGATTACAAGGTGCAGCAAAAGTATCACCCTTTTCTCTCTGGAGTTCTCTTTCTCACAACTATAGAAGGAGACAATGTGGTAGAGCAAACACTAAACTTTAGAATCCTTGGATTTGCTACATCCTCTCCCCTCTAAATAAACAACACAACACTAATAGATCCAACCCATTAAGTTTACCGAGAAAACCCATCAACCCCACTAACACGGATTTTACACACTCACGTATACTTCTCAAAGCATTTATAAGACTCAACCTGCTAACTCTTTAGCAATTGATATACTTGTCAATTCCAACTCTCCTTAATCTAAACCATTTCTCCTTTGCACCTCTCCGCACCATGATTTTCATCAAGGCGCCAACCCAACATTTGATCAACTCCTAAAATACCCTCGGCGAAGCTTTCGGGCACCTTCCCTTACACTATCTTCATCTTCACCTTAAAGTATCTCCATATGCTTTGATACGTAGTTTGTAGTGCCCAATGACTAGCCGTCACATCTTCATGTATTCAGATTTCTCTGAAATGTCTCTATGTGCATCAGCCTCGTCACTTAGCGCACAACATACACCAAATCCCATCTTCACGATCTTTGTCTTCTCTGTGCTTCTCGCTTGAGCCGTGTAGCCTCACCCATATTTACACAGCAGCTCGGACATCAGCTCCTCCATCTAGTCTCAGTCTAGTGCCATTGACCGTTACGTCCTCCAAGCCACCTACATATTCAAAGACCATGCAACTATATCAAGCATAAGTTCTGTGCACTTGACTCACGTTAGTCAAAACCATATATGATGCAATGCAATATAAACCCTCAAACTCCTAAGCCATAAACCGACATCAAACCAATTCAGCTCAACTCACCCTAATATCTGATCTCAGCCACTGGTCTGACCGTTCTTCCCACGTCAGTCGTACCGTCCCAGTCAGACCGACAACCACTAGCTGGTCTGACCGGCCACCTGGTGTGACTGCATTTCCAATGCCGATCACACCGGCCACCTCACCCTAGTCCGATTGCCAACCATGATTGGTCCGATCGCACGCGACCAACACCAAAACAACTAGAAATTGGTCATACCGTCTTAGTAGTCTGACCGCCCCAATATCCGGTCACACCGGACCACATGTCAAATCGTCATTCACAGCCCGATCCAACCAGTCCCACCAGGAGCACTGACGGCAAATCTGAATTTTTAAAACTAATTGTAAAATTCAAATTCAACCAAACTAAAATGACAATTGTTCATCATAAACATATATTAGATCTTGTACGTGATCTCTCAACAATATCCCACTCATGGATTTGCACGTTCGCTTCTGCAGAATCAGCTTCGCATTTAGTGTTATAGATCATCTACAGAGATCGATCAGACAGACATTCCATTGGGAATTAATTTGGCCGTCTCTTTCAGAAATTAAGACGACCACCTATTTAGAATTGTGGGGTTTTGCTCGAATTATTTGCTGTGAAATTTACGCGCTGGCCTACAGACGAAAGAGCTGTTGTCAGCACATCAAATCAGAGTGCACCCGTCGGAGCAAACCAGCTCTACGTGCTTGAAGAGGAGTACCTAGCCACACCCAATTCTGCACCAGATCCGATCTGTGCGTGCATGTGCCAGCCCGGTACATGCAATCAGTTTTTGCCTTTCCCATCTCCATCCCCTGTTCGTCCTTCTCTTTTCCTTTCCTTTTCCCAAGAAGAAGAAGAGGCGTTCTGAAGTTTCTCTATCAAGCAAGGCATTGGCACGCACGAAAATTACAAGAGTAGATCCATTATCAAGGCAAGTCCGGGCCAAACAGAGCAATTTTGTCCGGCACGTGCACTCGCCATATCGTCCCTTCGAAGATGACGCAGGCTCGCCAACAGGTTGGTCAGCCAAAAGCGAATGGTACGAAACGATAGGACGGTGCCCGTGCAAGAACTAGAAGAAAGGGCGTAGCAGTAGTACACACACTCGCTGTCGGCTCTCGATCACTTCAAGCTTACCGTTGGAGAGTCGGCGGGTATTATATCGTGTCACCAAATAACATGCTGATATTCACAAGCTCCCGCTGGTTGATGAGCTTCTGTCGTCGTCGTCGTCGACAAACAGCTACAGAGCTAGGGAAACGCGTCGGCTGGATCCTTAATCCCTCTGGCCTTCCATAGCAGCTCAATGTCATGAGCAATCCTCCTCGCATCAGCTGCCGTTCCCATCAGGCCGCGCCGGGAGAAACCGACGGAGTAGAGACCCCTCTCGCCCTTCCACCCGTCTGGAAACTCTTTCCTCGGCAGTCCATCTTTCTGTGAGAACAGCTCCCGGTCCTGCCCATTTCAGAGGAGCCAAATGGCACCAAAATAAGACAGAAACATACTGAAATTCTTTTACAGAGAGAAAATGGTGGTTGTTTTTGCCGCAAGTACCTTTAACCAGCAAGGAACGTTGCTCTTGTAGCCGGTGGCAAGCACAATGCTGTCAAACTCCTCCGACCGACCGTCCATGAATAGAATTTTTCGTCCTGCGATTTGTCTTATGGCTGCTTGCACCTGCACAATTCAGTCGATCAGAAAATAAATTACAGCCCATGGTGAAATCAAGGTAAGAAGTTAAGGATTTTCTCAAGTACTTGGCAAAGTGAAATAAATTAACCTTGATATCACCGGACTTGATCTTTGCAAGTGTGCCGACGTCAAGAACTGGCGTCTTCCCCGACAGTGATTTACGCTCGAGCGGTCCGAGAGAAGGACGCTTTAGCCCAAGCCGTGCTGTATCCCCAAGCATGGCCCGTGCGACGAGCAGTAGAATCCGGTCTACCACGTGGACTGGCAACCATTTCAGCAGCCACATTGCGAGCCCAAAGGTCGGCTGACCTAGCACCTCCCTGGGCAAGATGTGCACCTGCAAATGAGATCCAAGATTTATCAAAACTCAAGGTAATAGAAGCGCATGTGCAATTTTGGTTAGCGATTGGATCAAAGAGATCGGAAATCATTTTTTAAGCCCAGATAGCAATTTTTAATCAAAGTTCAGCTCTTTCAAAATCAAGGAGCTGTCAGAAAGGAATACACAACTAGTGAAGAGCCAAACGAATATGGGCAAAATCTCTTTTCCCTCATGGACATTTCTTTCGGATTTCCATTAAAAATGGGTATGAGGGAGGGAAAACGAAGGTCAGGGCTGCAAACATACACTTGTGGATCGAGATGCATACCATGACAGACAAAACTCGTGGGGGAACAGCAGCCAGAGAAATGGCTTCTGTTCAAAGAATCTCTTCTCCTTGCATGACAAGTTCTTAGCAATGAACTGGGATAAACTAACACCAAGTACACAGGGAAAGTGCAAGAACACAGTAATTAGTCTTTTGAAGTACTGTTTTAGGCGCAATCCCTGACAAATATATGCACTAGGCCAAAGAACTAACCAAAGAGGAGCAGTAAGGGGCAGCACTCTATTGTTAACACACTACATCTGCACCTATAGGGTAAAGATTATAAAAAGACTATAAATTACACAAAACGACATGGATAAAAACTAATATGTAGAGAGAAATCACATACATCTTCTCTTACTACAATGTGAGGGTGAGCATTGTGGTTGCAGAGGTCTAGGCACACCTCCATGCCGGAGTTGCCGCACCCCACAACAAGAACACGCTTTCCGGTGAACACAGAGCCGCTCTTGTATTCGCTAGTGTGCATAACTGTTCCCTGGAACTCTTCTAGGCCATGAATCATCGGCACCACAGCCTCTGCGTTCTCTCCGGTTGCAACAACCAGACACCGAGACGCATACTCCATATCTTCCACCATGCCGCCGGCGGCCTGTGTCCTCACCCGCCATGACATAAGCTGCTCGTCATATTCTGCATACACCACCGTACGGTTGTACTTAGGACAGATGCCAAACCTCTCGGCATAGCTCTCCATGTAAGCCACAAACTGCTGCTTTGTGGGATAATTAGGGTAGTCGGCAGGGAAAGGCAGAAGCGGAAGTTCACAGAACTGACGAGGTAGATGAAGGCTGAGGCGGTCATACATCTTGAGCTGCCATAGAGGAGCCATGCAGCTAGAGCGCTCAAGAACAAGGCTATCGATCCCCTTTTCCTTCAGGCATGCAGCGACGGCAAGTCCGGACGGCCCTGCACCTACTACTATTGGCCCCTGAACCCAGACGAACCGCTCGGAGCAAGAGACGGCAGCAGGTGTGCTCCTCTCCTTACGGCAGTTCTCAACAGATTGGTGGTAGATTTGGCTGTAATAGGTCTCGAAACTAGGATCATGGGCTCTCTTGCCTTCATTTTCGCTCCAATGGTCCATGAGGATAGCTAGGCTTTGATATGCTCTCTCGAACCTGGAAGAACAAGCATACCATAAAAGTAAAGACAGGCGTGACCTACCTCAAAGAATAAGGTTGCTTTCCACCTTCCTTTGTGAAGGACCATATGAGAAGGTTCTAGTTTATGATGTGACGAACTACTACAATTTGGAAGGTTTAGAAATTTAATTGGCAGTGTTGCTGGTCGGTCAGGAGAAGATAGGTCAGACCGGCATTGTGCCACTGGTTTGACTGGTTGGTGTCATGGTCAGGACCGCTTAGGTGGATCGGTTTGACCGGTTGATGTTAGCAGTCTGACCACCCGAGGGTTGGCGGTCTGACTGGCTGAGGGATGTCTAGATGGGGACTTTCGGCCAGAATTCATATTTTTGGATTTTGAGTTGAGGAATGGGTTTTGGTGAGTATGGTCAGTGGTTTTATGTTGCATGAGCTATATTACAGTTAACGTGAGTTAAGTTATGAAGAATTTGTGTCCAAAAATGATTTTTTTGTCTTTGGATGTGCATGGTCGCTTGAAGTCAACTATGGTTAATGGCGAGAATCGGGGTGAGGCTCATGGACGAGATGAGGACCAAAACGATTGAGGATGCAGAGTGAGTTGATGAGCTCAAGCATGACACGAGAAAGACGAGAAATATGGAAGGCAAGTTCGAACGACGGGATGACATCATGTAGCTTGAACATGCTAAATGAGCCGTGGTTCAGTGGAACCAGGACGGGAAAGACTTGGTGATGCGTGGCAAGCTAGTGGTGCATCTATTCGTAGCAAGTATGATGATTGCTTGCAATGGATGTGATGACATGATCAACGAATAGTATTTTGGTAGTTTGGCCAAAATACTGGAAACTACCTTGGATCAAAACTGCAGCACATGAGTGGCACTTAGGAGAGTGGATTAGATCAAGGTGGAGCTGGTTTGATCAAGATGGATCAAGGCTAAGGGTGTGACACCGGCCCATGATGGCCCATATGTGTGTATACATAAGGGTGTGGGTTAGTCTCACCTTACTAGTTTAGCTTGAGAAGCACTTATATATAATCCTAGGAGTTTCAATGGTAGCACCCCCGGTTAACCGCGCAGTGAGGACGAAAGTGCAAGCGGGATGCTACGTGTGCATGGCATATCCAGAATGGGGTTAGGCCTAAGTCAGTTTGGACCCTAGGGCATTACAAATGGTATCAAAGCCAACCCTCACGGTTACATGAGCGTGTGCGGTTCAGGGGCGCAGCATATGGCGCATGACGCGTGTGAGCCGAGTTGACACATGGCATGGCATATGTATTGGCACTGAACACACGGACATGTGCTAAGAGGGAAGTTCCTTATCATTTGCCCAATATAGGTATGTTGGTCCGACGAGGACGTCGGGTCCTTTGAGGGGGTGTATGTGACACATCGGTCCATGATGGCTCATATATGTGCACATAAGGGTGTGGGTTAGTCCCACCTTGTTAGTTTAGCTTGAGAAACACTTACATATAAGCCTAAGAGTTTCAATGGTAACACCCCGGTTAACCATTTTGCGCAAAGCGAGGACAAAAGTGCAAGTGGGTTGCTACGTGTGTGTGGCCTATCCAGAATGGGGTTAGGCCTAAACCGGTTTGGATCCTAAGGCGTTACAAAGTGTTTAGCGGATTCGACCTTATACGCTTTAAAAAGCGTGCATAAGTGAACATGTGTGAGTAAAACCTATGTGTGGGAGGTTACCCGTTTCTCCCATTGTGCTAAGTAGATAGTATCCACTAAGAGGTAGATGTGGCTGGCTAGCCCATCTATAAAAGGGGGTTAGGATGGAGACATATGATTAACCATCCAACCCACCTTTCTTGTGCTTTGTTGTTTTAGGGTTAGAGTTTTGAGTACATGGCGTGATCTCTGTCCTCTAAGGTAGAGTGACTACAAAACTTGTCTCCTTAAGTAGCAATAGATTTAATCTTTGATCATCCTTATGTCTATCTCTTTTCTTGATTGATTTGCTCTTGATTTGGTTGGTTGATTTCCTTTTCTTGATCTCCTCCTTTCTCGAAAATCATTCCACCCATCTGATCAAGAAAGTTCATCGGTTTTGCATGTTTTTGACCTTCCAAGTGGTTTTTGATTTGAGAGTTTTTGGAGTGATTTCTTTCATGTTCTTACTTGCTGTGAGATGTAGAAATATATCTAAAGTTATCTTGGCTATCCTCTACTCACGAGCAAGTATTGATTATCGATTTTGGTTTTTATTCGGTTTGAGTGCAACCTTGCTTAAAACTCAAAAAGGTCTGAAGTTTGACATGGGTTTTGTGATCCATGAATGGAATGAGTTTCTGAAACCTTAAGTAAGGTGTGTCCAAAGTTTCACAACTTTTGGATCATCCAATCAAAATTTACGTGGATTTGAAATCTCGTACCCATGCTGATTTTACTATTCACAAGCCTGAAAACACTGTTCATAATGGTCAGACCACCCAAATAGAGGTTAGACAACCCTAGAGGTCAAACCGCCCCTTGGTTGGTGGTCAGACCGACAAGGAGAGGTCAGATCATCCCCTGGTTGGCGGTCAAACATTTAGGGGCTAAGTTCTTCTAGATTTGTGTTCTTAAGTGATTAGCATTAGATTTTTGGTAGTGAATTTGATTATCGATAACTCTATAGTTATTTAAGAATAGAATCCAGAATACTTAGGGTAAAATTTTAATCGACACCATTTACCTCCCGCTCTATTGTCTCTCGGTCCTACACTTCCTTTCCAAGTATTAACCCACTTTTGTGTAGACTTCCTCTCTCCCAACTACTCCAAGGAAAGGACTCATGCAAAGCAAAACCTTGGGACCTACTGCTAGCCAATTGGCCTCATCTCCTTCCTTCTATTCTACTGGAATCTCGGGTTCAGATTCATTTTAAGTGATAGTAGGAGTGGGGATGGAGGTAGCTTACAAACAAGAGTATATAAGTGAGTTTATTAACTACTGTGCATTTCAAATAAACCCCAATGGTTATTTTGTAAAAAGCTTTAAAATTGATAGGTTGGATACATCTATACTGCATATTTGTGTGTGACTTTGTGCATGTGTGTCCATGAGGAAGACTTGCATAAGTGTAAATCCCAAAATGTTGAAAGGATGAAAATATGATATTTTAAATATTTTTATTTCATTTAAGTGTTATTCAAATTTTTCCTGGTTTTTTTATTTGGTTCTTGCAAAACAATTTTAATTGGTAAAGTAAAAAAATCTAGGATCAAGAGCCAAAGCAATCGAAAAACAAATCAAACAAAATTTTGAGATTAAATTCAAATTAAAAATCGAATCTCAAAATCAAATTATGCAAAATAAAATTTTAAAATTTGCATCCTCTGAGCCAAGAATTCAAATTCAACTTTAAATCTCGAATTGGAATATGCTAATAAAATAAATATATATCATTTTGACAACTATCTTTTCTCCGAATAGTTTGCGGTTGAAATCTACATTTGATAATTTAGATTGCTTTTCTTTTAGTTTGAAATTTATTTTCATGTACCAAAAACGGAGACAATTTATCCTTTCATGTACTAAATAAATAATAAGAGACAATCATTCATTCTCCTTCGAAGAATCTTATTGTGCCATACAATCCTAAATATGTAATAATACGAATACGGACGGAATCATAAATTCGAAAAACGAAATTGATTAATTTAAGCCATATTAAGCCGAACACCACCGAATCCCGTGCCTTTATCATTCTCTTTTCTTTTAGTTTGAAATTTATTTTCACGAAGAATAAGAACTATCATGTAATAATAAGGGAGACTTAAATAGAATCCTTTAATTCTCTTCTCACGAAGAATAAGAACTATCATGCGATAGGCGTGCTCGATGGCTCGAGCAAATCATCACATGATCACCAAAATGTAGTCCCCACTAGATTGGGGCACCTACCAACTTGCAAACGAACGTTTCTGATTGTAGTTCTTGAATAGTATGGTCATGTTTTTTTTTTTGATCATATACCCCTTTTTTGATGTTCTTTGACATTAGGGCATCATTTCTAGAAGTCAAAATGATCAATTTTTCCTTTTTGTTGCCTTTTTATGTTCTTTGACGACTTTTCTAAAAGTCAAAATAAATTATTTCTCTACGAGTTTAAAGCTGTGTCGTCGTTTATGTTGATGTCTCTATCATCGTCTCGAAAAATACAGACAAAAACTATCATCCGTAATTAAAAAGATAAGACCTATAACCTTTGTCAAGGAAGGACGTCTGGCCGCTGGGCAGTAGGCCAGTAGCTCATAGTCATACATGGTTTGCACCAAGGAAAAATTACATGAATATCTGCAACAAAAGGAATAAATGCCATATGATACTGCGAAAGAATGGTACCAAAGTTACAACTTTTCCTCAGAAGAAAGGATGGCAACGTAACTAACTCACAAATTAACCAGATTTAGAGTATGGTTTCATTAAAAAAAACACAAAAAGGAATAATGGCAATCGTTTGTGCGCTATTGCAACTTGCAGCTACAGATCTCGCTACCGACCACCCACTACATTTGGCCGAACTAATCAGAGATGGAAGTCTGACTAGAACAACGACGCGAGAACACAGATCATAGCAGTTTGAATACTAGCCGCATACATCATCGCTAGGATGGGGGGGAATTCCTCTGGAACGCTAGCATCGCGATCCCAAATCTGCAGCCCCAAACCATGCATCCGGATCAGAGCCGGCTACAGTCTCTGCTTCGACTGCGTTGGATCCATTGCACTCTGCCATTAGGCTTCGGACTCGGAGATTTCGAAGGGGATGGGAAGGAGAAGAGCGGCGGATTTTGCCGGCTTCACCTCCAAGGCTCCCGCCTAAACTGCTTAATCTACAGAAACGTTCGTGTGCAGCCTTTAGGTGGACATCGCCTCACCAGTCATCACCATCGTGTGCATGCAGCCTTCTCTTCTGATACAGGACAACCATATCAAATTCTACATTTTGATCGTGTGCACGTAAACTGTGTAGCATGATCTAAGTCTCAGTCCGATCATGCGAACGATTAATTTGCGTATCAGTATGTCAGCACGGATTAGGGGAATAGTTGGGAAGAAGGCTCTTGATCAGGAGTAGATCAACTTGCACCAGGAGCCGAGGACAATACCCAAATCACATTATTTCAATATGTACTGAAATGACGAAAACTCTCGTGAATCACGTGTACGAGTTGGCACGACCTAATCCGATGGGAGGCCGCAGCCAGAAGTACGCCCTGCCAGCAGCAATGACAAATCCAGCAGCAGGAAAAATCAAGAAAAAGAAGCCTAGAACGATTCGGTTAAGAGCAACATATAAACAGAGAAGCAAAGCTGACAAGAAATTTTCAGAGATAAAACAGTTATGGCAAGGCAGTCAGTTAGGAGCGAAAGACTATTTATCCAAAGTAATCATAACCACAAGGGTTAGATCATCTCAACTATGCACTTGTGATCATCACTCGACCTTACCAACTAATTATTCAGAAAATAAAACGAAAAGATTCGAAACTCAATAAACTGGAAAAGTTTTATTTTCCCGATCTATGAATTGTCAATGGGCCTCAGAAGGAAGGCAGTAGTAGGGTGTGTAATCACCAAAAGAATGCAGACAGATGATTTCCACATTGTTCATCCTAGGCCTCAAACAAATACATTCCATCGAAAAATCAAAAACGAAAAGAAAAGAGAAACCAGATCAAGCTGTGTAGTCGACCTCATGGAGAAGATCAGGCTATTTCCACATGAAAAGATTCAGGCATATGCTTGTCTATAGTTTAATCTAATCATCAGCTACCAAACACCGCAAAACCAAAACCAAAAGAAATCCACCAAGCGCAAGAAAACTAGAAAGAAAAATAGAGAAAGATGAAAGGGAAAATCATTAATTTTTGAATCAGAAGGACTCGGAATATGGGTGGTGATATATTAGGATGGCCGGCAAGGCAAACATATGCCAATTACGACGAACGAGACCAATAGATACAATCGTCACAGTCCTCCAACACCACAAAGAAAACAAATGCCGAACCATAAAAAACCAAACGGAAAGAACAAAGAAAAAGAGAATTCATGATATACCACTCAAAAGAGTAGTGTGGCTCGAAATGCCAAGCAAAAGTTTAATTTCTGTTGTATACCATTCCAAACATATTTAGATTCAAACTATACAATTACATCGATTTTATTGTAAACTAAAGCTTTTTTTTTCTCTTTCGATGACTGTTTTACTTATGGATGGCATGGCAATGACCGTTTTACTTATGTATGGCAATGGCTGTTTTACTTATGGATGGCAGTTCTAGGCTGGCAACTGTATACGTTTAGATGTTGTATTTTATACATG
The DNA here is from genome assembly GCA_036346245.1 of Bonia amplexicaulis. Lineage (NCBI taxonomy): Eukaryota > Viridiplantae > Streptophyta > Magnoliopsida > Poales > Poaceae > Bonia > Bonia amplexicaulis. Next base: position 13,218,120 of record CM070749.1, read on the forward strand.
AAATAGTACAAGACTTTTATGTCTTTTGTATAGTAACTTAGACGATTAGACAATGGTACAACAGTATGTTGTTGAGTACTTAATTGTTATTATTATTCGTCTTCCTGAACTATTATCATTAGATCAGGGAAAATTTCACTAGAGTTCGAAAATTTTGATAAGAGTTTATCTATGGCAACATAGTAATAGATAATAAGAGTTGTTACAAGAAAACTATTGCAAATGACATGGACATCTATCCATTGCAAAAGCACTGGTTCATAACACCTTAACCAGATAACCATCGCAACAATTCATAACAACAAGTTATTAAAGCTAACAGATTATATAACACAGAAACAATGTTTCATTACAACATCCAACGGTTGCTAAAATAAAATCCCTTTCATGTACTAACACAAATCTCACATAAATAGTGGTTCATAAAATATAAGCAGTAATATTTTCTGAAGGGATAATTACGGATTTGCCCTAAAAAATGATACAGTTGAGAATTTGCTCTATACTGTCTCACTATTGGCCACGCTGAGACATTAAAGACAAATCGTCAATTGCATCTCTACAGGGCAAATAATCAAATAACCCTCTTCTCAAAGTGTGAAAATATAGAACACAAGGGCAAAATAAAATTATCCCTAAAAAGATAAATCTATATCGAAATATGGGAAGAGGAGAGAAAACGAAGAGGAAAGGATAAGAGAGCTTCCGACAAGAGATGGCGGCGTCAGGCGTGGGAGATGGCACCTCCTGCTCGTGCTTGTCTCCTCCAGGGCATTAGGGTTTTACCGGGGCGGCGCCCGTGTAGCTCTCGGATTCTCTTCGATGAGTAAATTGCAGCCGTCCGATCGTCCGAGTTAGGTTGGCGTGGGCTATAACCGACATTCCAAGAATTCACCATAACACACTTTGACACTGTTAAAGGCAAGTGGCACTCAGATAGCGACGAGCCATCCAGAGGACAGCAACGCTCCAAAACAAAAATAACATTTAGAAATTACTAGTACAACTACGAAGCATCTGCCTTCTTGCATAGGGCGCAGTACAAAGTACAAACCATGATACAAACTCCAAAGGATGATCTACGCATGTGAGTCCACCTACTTCTACTTAATTTACAGATCCTTGTGATCCTCAAGCGTGACAGATTGCTAACACATTGTGCTCAGGATCTAGTTTGCTGTACTCGTAGTAGGCTGTACGAGAACTTTACTTCCTGTAACCGGTAGAACAGGTACACAAGGAGCTCGACTCAGCTTCTGCTTGCTCCAGTTCTGTCCCAAAGGATTGTCTGTGGATCGAGGGTTGACAAAATCTGGGGCATTGACATACCACCAGATACAACAATCTCTGCAAAACAGTGTGCAAATATGCCACGTGTCATTTGGCAAAGCTAAAGTGCTCATCTCCATGTTTGGAAGCAGATTATCAAATGGGGTATCGAGAGGAGAGTTTGTCAATTACCAATGCCTTCACGCACAGAAAGATTTGGCCTTATGACATCCTTTGAATTAACCATGAAGATATCACCAATATAAAGATGATTGGTTGGGACATAGACGCAGTAAAGTTCCTCTTGACCAGAATAGCTCTGTTACAACATAATGATAAGATAGATATTCAAATGAAGCAAAACTATATGCTAGCATCAGAAATAACGATAGAATGGACAAAAAATGAACATATGTCATCATTTTGAGTATTTTATGACTATTCTTTATTATGCTGCACATGTTGAACCAGTTAGATTTGCTCAATTCAGGTCATCAGTACAATTGAGTTTCAACTTTCAACGTTTCAACCATGCAAGAACTCAAGCTAATAAGTAGAATTACTAAATAGTATAACTGCAGCACGTGCATAATATAAATAACATTAAGCATAAACAATGTAAACCAAGCATGGTTGAAATAATAGTGAAGAGTCTTGTAAACCTGGAGAGAGACTGATGAAGTAATGAAACCAAACGCATATTCTCCAATACGAGGATGTCTTATGATGACCACTTCCTTGAACGCTTGTTTGTTCTGGTCTGTACAAACAATAATTTATTTAGCACCTAAGTTAAATTGTGGGTTGAACATCAGGATGACTGTAAATTTACCTGGTGATATTGCGGCACTTATTTGCTTGGATGCATTGTAGATATGACGCACAAGTGGCATGCGTTTAATAATCCACTCACCAAGGCTAAGGATAGATGCTCCAACCCAAGATGACATGAAGACTCCAATCAAAAATATGAAAGTAACAGAAGTGATGAAGCCAAGACCTGGGGATTCATCATAAGCAAAAGGTGGGGAAATAAGCTGGATAGACAACAAGGCATTCTTCTTGGTAATGATTAAGTTACAAAATATTATTTTCCTAAACTGCCCACATGCCAAGTTTACCAGGATTCTGACATAAACTAAGAAACTAATTTCACAGGGTATACTAAAACAAGTATGCACCTGAATTATTAGGTTCAGCATATGCAAACTTTATCGTACACAATATAAAACAGCAATATGTAACACTACAGTGGACCAAGCCCCAAACCAAACACAGAATGAAGGGCATCTTTCGTTGAAGGAAATGAAATTATAAATGATAGACAAACTATTCAAAAAATGATATTTAAATGCACAAGTGGGTCAGTTCACATACCAAATATGTTGATTCCCAGTTGTGCATAGATCGGAGAGAAGAATCCATCAACAAAATGAATGAACCACCAGGTGATGTAGAATGTTATTGCTATGGGAAAGAGAATTACACTGAAGTATCCCGAAAAGAAAATGACCAGAAAAATATCTTAGTATATGTAGTTGGCATTGTTCAAAGAAAATTTCATATAACATCATTACAAAATGTCTTCAAATGATGAGAATTGTGTGTATAAATCCTAGTCGCAATGTTGATGGCTTTTGTCTTTTGGCTGAAATGGCACTATAGCGATTAAAAAAAGCCACGAATGAAACTAAGGGTCTTCGATTCGGCTATTGGCTTTTGGTTGAGATGATTTGGAAAAGGAAAAAAGGGTGAAAATGGAAAAGGATTAAATGAACATGAAAGAAAAAAAGGAAAACGAAAAAAATCGACTGGCGGCAGCAGGCGACACAAGTGGGGCCGAGGAGGGGCAGCAGCTGGCGGGAGTGGCGCCGATGGGACCAACGGAGGAGAATTGGCGGCGGAGGCAGAGGACGACACCGACGACCATGATCGAACGGTGACCACCAAATCTAGCCGGATCTGCATGGACCCGACCAAAACTGGCCAGATCTAGCCACAGAGGAGCGACAGCGATGGCCAATCGGCGGCGGTGGCGATGGAGTTGACGAAGACAAAGCGGGGTTGCGGCGGACGGGGACTACGATTCAGGAGAGACGAGACGGAGGTGGCGGCGGCGGCGGATGGTGGTGATGGCCGCGGCGCCGGGTGAGGCGGTGGGAGGCCAGATTCGAGAAGCCACTACAACACCCTCAAGAAGCATTGAAGAAGACACTCGAGCCAAAAGCTAGTTCTTGTTTCGGAAAAGCCACAAAAGAACAGCCTTAATATGTTCAGGTGGTATTTGTAATACCTAAATACGTGCATTTGCACCAATGGCAAACTTCAGGAAAAGGAATACAAAATATTTTTCTGAACAACTAGAATAGATAACAAGGATGGAACATACTTGAATGAAGCTAACCGAAAACCCTAGGACCTCTGAAATTGCTTGTTACTAGGACCTTTCTGCAGTCTGGCTGTTGAAAAATATGGTAACATATTTCTTCTAAATCCAAGCTTTCATATTGCAATTGTTGGATAATCAGCAATGGAGCTATCAGGCAATCGGTAACTCAAAATTCTTTTAAAAAAAAATGGCCCACCAAACATGAACCTCTTGATGCTTCCTCAATTTATCCAAATTGGTCCTTCCTCTTTTTTAAAAATGGAAGAGATAAATAAACTCCAGATTCAAAGAAACAGAAAACCCACTGTCAATAATCCTAGTGATCTTATTCTTACCTCATCACGCTACCTAAATTATTTCTTAATTTATAAGAAGTTTTTTTTTATTTTGGAAGTTCATATAGATCTGCCACCCACAAATTTACGAATTTGACTTTTGAAGTGCCACCATCATTCCTCAAATAATGTTACAATACATATCCACAAATACCTGATGATACATGACAAAATCATCAGAGACACCCAGCCTAGCATAAATAGGGTATTGTGCTAGCTAGTAGGGAAGATACTATTTCATTGCTAAACAGTAGTCAAGATCTAACCATCCTGTCATGAACTTCTTTGAAGCCCAACTGCGCACCACCTTATGGAAAGCCTGTATTGCAGAGAACAGAAAGGGGAAATCACTATGAGCTGTTCCAGCTTCAGTGATACAAAGAGAGCTGCCAAATCTGCAGAACATATTTTTGTGCAAGGGAAGTATCCTATAGCCCTATAGGAAAGGTACGAATAAGACCATGCACATTCTACTTCCACTTCAATTTGTGAAATAGTGCTTGTTTCAAAAAGTTGTCGCCATGGTAAGAACTCTACGCAGATTAGGGATTAATAAAATTCTAACCAAAGAAATCATTTACATCTTGCTGTCTGTTCATGTGGTAATACCATAACATGTTCCTCACAGAAACCCAATGGAGCAATTTCTTCTCACTTTTCATTTCTAAGCAGATATAAATAGGAAACTCAATGCACCAAAACACTGAGTTCATCACTAATTTGACCACTCATCCAAAAGTTGACATCAGCACATCAAACACTCACCTAGGATCAACATCCCTAGGTCTAAAAACTGCAACATTCAAGCACTTCCTATGACGTAAACTGTTATTCCCACCCTACTTCCAACCATTAAGCACCATCTACAATAGTCTGCGAGGCGCTACGAAGATAACAACACAAATCGCACACTAGGCTCAAATTAGACAACCTACATAATTAAAACTGCAGCTGAATGATAGAGAAAACCCTAAGGGATAGAGGTGGAGAAGAGAGAGCTGGGATGGGATGGGGACCTCGCGGCCGGAGGAGGAGAGCGCGGCGGATGCGGAGGAGGAGGTGGCCCTGTCCCCGTCCTCGTCGCCGTCTCCCGGGGCCAAGCCGCCGCCGGAGACGGGAATGAGGAGCTCCCGGTCGCGGCCGTCCATCGGGCTCAGCGGAGACTTGTCGTCGCCCATCGGGCTCCTCGCCGCAGCGGCGACCTTCCCGGCTCAGGTCGTCGCGTGCCGCGATCGCCGTGGAATGGGATGCGGCTCGGCACGTGCGAGACAAAGACGAAACTTTTTCCTTCTTTTTCTTCGTGCTTGCTTTCGTTTTCTGGAGTCCGTTCGTGTTGCTGGTTTTTCTCGGCTGGTTACTTATGCCTTTATTTATATTATAATAACTAATTTTTACATAATATATTTTTAAGATAGAATTTATAAGTTAATTATAATAGATATTATATCGACTTCATCTATATCATCTAAAATCGTACACAAGTATCTCTCTTTCCGTAGTCTCTCATAAATAGTCAGAATTTAAAAATTTAAGCTAAAAATCAAAAGTCACAACCACCTCGTCCTCTTCTTTTTAGCTTTTAAAAGCTATGTCGAGGATAAATTAATTCTTAAATTATTACATCACCATATTCCTTGAATATATATCTCTTATCGATAAGAAAAAGTTCAACATAATAGTCGTAAGTCTTCTACCGTGATGTCATAAGTTCTTCTATGACCGTGACGTCGCAAGTTCTTCTACAACCGCGATGTCGTAAGGTCTTCTACGATGCATGGTCATAAACTCTGCTACAATCGTATGGTCGTAAATCTTACTAGCTTACTACGACTGTATAGTCGTAATTCTTACTACGACCACATAGTTGTAAATTCTACTATGACCACATGGTCATAAATTCCTTTACGACCTTTCAGTCGTTAGTCTTGCTGCGATTACATGATCGTAAATTCTTCTATGACTGACATCTTTATAGTCGTAAACTTTCCGCGACCAACCTACCTCCGATTAACTCGTCTATGACGAACAACTGCATCGTAAGTTTGTCTGATAAGATGGTTAGAGCGTGTATTTATCCAGTAACCCCACGCAATCTCTCTCTGACAACAACAACCATACGGTGAACAGCCGCCACATCTCTCTAACAATAACTTCTGTTAGACGGTTATCACCCAAAGCGTTAAGGCATCTTAAGGCATCTTCTTTTTTTTTTGCCTACTCTGTTAGGTTTCAGAGTTTAGTTTCTAACTTCTTAATTTTATCTTTTTTCTGTTTTTGTTGTTGCTTTTTTTCTTTATTACTTTATATTGTTCGTGATACAACTTTTATTAATTTTTTATTTTATAAAAAATTAATTACTGAAAAAACTAACAACAAATAAAGTGTAAAAATAATCTCAAAACAGTGAAAAATTGAGTTTAAGCCTAACGCAGCACCGTTGCCTTCTCCTACCACTCGCCGCGTGGCTCGACTCTAGGCACTCGCCGCCGCCACTCGGCTCCCCACCCCGACCTCTGCTCGGGACATTCTCATTTCTGCAGGCAACTCACCTTGGTGCCATAGCATTTTTTGACCAGTGAGTCTATCTAGTGGGTCTAGTTTGTTAGGCTCGTTGCATCTTAAGGCGATGGCAAAATTGTCTAAAGTAACATATAATAAATTGTATCTTCTATAGAGTGACAAATGATTAGCTTTTTATAATTAGCTTTTAAACAGTATGTCTTTTTAATATTAAGTCTATAAGTTGATTGTAGTAGACATTATTTTGATATTATCTATATCGGACAAAATCATACTCGAATATTTCTGCATACTATCTTTCACATAAACAATTAGAATTAAAAATTTAAGTCATAAATCACAGTCTAAAAATCTAGGATAGTCGCACAACCAAATGGCTCTTCCGGACTACCCTATGACATCAAATGTGCAAGTACATGTTACAACTTGGTCAAGGAGAGCGGCGACGGCAGCCGTGCCGCCGTGGTCTGCGACGGGGGGCGGTTCGACGGGGACGTCGAAGAAGACGCGGGCCGGGGTGGTTTGTGAGGAAGACGAAGTATCCGCTCGGTCCTTGCAAGTTTGTTTACCCATTTGGATTCAACAAATTTGATACCTTCTTCGTGGATGTATACCTAATTGTTGTAAGCTAAAACAGAGAGAAAACCCTCGTTAGCTTGAATTAGTCCAACTTGGCGTGTTCATTAGTAAAGGAGTTAGACACAGACCGTCGTGTGGGAAAGGACGGCGCGGCGGCGCGGTGTGCGTGCCGAGCGGACGGCAGGTGCGTGAGGCTCGCGGAGACGGGCACATGGAGGAGCGCAGCGAGAAGAAGCACGCAGATACCATGTGGCGGTCGCATCGGCTACATCGCACCATCGATTCCTCTATTTCTTTCGTTGGGGAACGGGGTTCAATGAGAAGGTTCCATTCCTCTGTTTCTTTCGTTGGGGAACAGGGTTCATCTTGAGAAGATGGATGGGTCTGCTGTTCCACCTGGATTAGACTTTTAGTTCGGTTTAGGGTCCGGACGCTATCGCGGGCTAGGTCCAGATGTGGACGCTGTCGCTGACTACCTCTAGTCATCGGCCTTGTTTTTTCGGTTTAAATTTTTTCTCAAACAAACAAACAGAACACCTTCTTCACCGTTTTTTTAAAGCATCTTATTATAACAGTCCTTTCAAAGCTAGTTATTAGTATTCGATTCGTTCACACAAACTCACTCTAGAAACAAAAACCATCAATCACAACCATAAAATATAAGCCACAGTCGAAAAGAAGAAAACCATGGCCGCTATTGATCACATCAACCTTGCTACTTATGTAAAAAGTAGCTCATACTTACTATAATCGTGATTTATTGTTGTTTATTTATTATCAATAAAAAAAGGCAAATCCACCACCCAATCAGGCCCTTAAGTTTTCAATAATAAGGAAGAAATGTAGATTCAGACACACCACATGTAGGTTTTCCATATATACATACAAGTACATATACTATCATCATTGTTAAATATGTCTCAATATTGATACAAACTTTCAAGATTCAAACCACCCCACATCTTCTAATAATTAAATATCTCTTGCACAAATCTTAAGATATTTTTAAAGATTAAGATAGTACATGTACCCGTATGTACATTTGGTTTTGCATTTTTGCACACCATATGTAAATTTCTTAAATGAGTCTCTCCATGCAACAATATAAGCAGTCCAACAGGCACACACAAAGTTCTTCAAGCAAGGTGGGCAGAGGAGGTCGAATTTATTTCTTACTTCCAAAGCAAGCAAATTACAAGGTCTGCGTAAGTACATATATATAGCGTGCTTCATACATATTATCAATGGTTGATCAATGTCCACATACAGAATGTGAAAAGAGCTCCTTGGCTCCTCAGAAACTCTGCAGGAAAAAAGTGGATTGGTTCAGAAGCTCTAAGGGAGGTTGTAAGAATTATAAACCACCAGAAATATAAGTTTAATTGCTTGCTTAACGTCACGTAGCAGGGCCGGCACAGTGTAACTCCTTAGAGAATGAAGATACAAGAGCAACTTGGAGCTTCCACGACACCTTTTTCAACATGATTTGTGAAAGTAGTCAAATGATAACAAGAAAATACCATACAAAAATTGCATTACAATAGACTCTCCATCTTATTAGAATTATACTACTTAAGATCATCTATTTAGCAATGCAAACCGATCAATATTGAATCACATCCCGAAGAAAATAAAGGGGCATTTCTGTGAGGGTCTGGTGACTAAATGCTTCAGTATCATGAGATCAGATGTGTCGCGTCATTGCTGACGAGCATGCAGTTAAACATACTAATCATAGCTACCCATTAGCTATTTAGGTTATCATAGACATATACACTATGGGAAAGACCAACAAATTTCTAAATCTCAGTTATGCAGTCTTGATTTTTCCTAACGGGCTGCTACCCAATCCTCACAATTATTCAGGAATGCCTGCTCGACAAACCCAATGAAGTAATAATGACCAAGCAAACAGGGAAATTCTAATGACCCTATAATAACACTGGAACAGCCAAAAACATGAATTTGTGTGTGCAGAACAAACGATGTATGATAGAGGACAACATGTTGAACTAAAGCCTTTTTATGCTTGCTGGTGCCCTGAACTTGGCAAATAAATCTTCATGTACTCTATTTACATAGCACAACCAACAAAAAAATACAAGGAATCGATCATGAAATTCACAAGCCTGTACAGCACAAATTGATAACTTTGGTGTTACTGCCTTACTCACAATACATCAACTTGATAGCATGCCAATAGAATCGGTGACAGACAGATGGAGAAGGACAGATATAATGCGCCATTCATCTCTAGCTGAGATTACCAAAAGCAATAGCCTAAGGCCATTTAGAATGATCTTCTAGCAGTGTTGGTTCATTCAAATCAGATAGCTTATCAACATCAGCTAAGTTTGACTACCGATGATCTCAATCAAATTCAAGCTACTCTCAAGAACTACAACTACATCTCAAACTAATTATATTCTTGTAATAGAAGGATATCATCCAAACTATGGGAATATTGTACTGATTGGCTTCAGCGCAATCGTACGATATGCCAAACCAGCAGCAATCAAACTGTGTGTTTTCTCATCTAGCATTCTACATAGTGTTTATTCAGCTGTGACCAGAACAGCAATTTGCATTATGAAGTAATTTCAGCAAACACCTACACGAACACAGCAGATTCGGGATGCAAAGTTGCAGAGACTGACCTATTATTTATCAACTCCTCAGAGCCTGGAAGCGAAGTGTTTCCTCTTCTCCCATCGCTCTCCTTGACAATTCCCACGGACCTGCACGCCTCAGGGTACATGGACACCCTTATGGACGAGTACACGCTGCCGTCCCACTTCCTCGCGGCGAATTGCTCGGCGAGCTTGATGGCCTCGGCCGCCGTCTCAGCCGCACCGGGGCAAACGACGTCCACGATGCCGATCTCCTTAGCCTCCACGGCCCTGCGCTTCTTGCCGCGGAGTGCGACGTCGCGGAGGGCCTGCGCGGAGGTGATCTTGGCGTGGAGGACCGCTACGAAGTAGGGCGGGAGGGGCAGCCGATGTCGACCTCGCTCATGTAGAGCACCCCGCGGTCGGCGCGCATGAGGCGGTAGTCGTGGCAGAGCGCGAGGAGGAAGCCACCGGCGGAGGAGTGGCGGTGGCGGCAGCGATGGTGGGCATGGGGAGCGCGAGGAGGTCGGTGGTGATGTGGCGGAGGACGAAGACGCGGCCGCGCTGCTCCAGGGTGCACATCGTGGCCGCGTATGGGGGTTTCGGGGATCGGTTGGGTTGCGTCGGGTAACGTTGAGCCCGGTGACTCGTATCTTTCCGGTAACCTTGAGTCCAGTCACGCATATCTTATTTTACTTTTAGTCGAATTTCTAATTATTTTAATTGTGTAATCTTTAATTATGAAGATAGGTAATTGACTCAAAGCAATTTGGTTATAATTCAATTCATGATGATCATAAGTAGAAAGTTCATATACTTCAGTCATTGATAAACAATTTGTAGGAGAATTCTATCAGCATAGAACAATGGACCAAGGTGAGTAGCCTACTGTACAACATAGCATGAAATTTTTGACCTAGCAAGACCTTGCCAGTAATTCAATATCCTTATCACGCTTAGAATAAAATACAAAGAAAGATGGAAGGCGTAGTCCATCTAATGCATTCGAGAGCATTCGATAGGGCTGTAAACGAGTCGAGCTAGAGCGAGCTTGGCCTTTTAGGCTCGAGCTCGGCAGAAACTCGAGTCGAGCTCGAGTTGGAGTCCGAGCTTGAACCTGGGCTCGAGCTCGGCTCGGACTAAGCTCGAGTAGGCTCGAGCTCAGCTCGGTGAAGCTCGATAACAATTAAAATAATTTATTATGCACTATTTTCAATAATAAGAAAATTTTAAGTTCGAGCTCGGCTCTAATAAGCTCGATAACAGTCAAAATAATTCAAATATACACTAATTTTCAATAATAAGAAAAGCTCGAGCTCGGCTCGAGTAAGCTCGGTAAGAATTAATATGTATTACTATTTAAGCTCGAATCGAAGCTCGCGAAATATTCGAGCTCGGCTCGGTGAAGCTCACGAGCTCGAGATCAAGCTCGAGTTCGGCTCGTTTAAAGTTCGAACCGAGCTCGAATCGAGTCTAGAATGAGTCGAACTCGAGTAGCTCGCGAGCTTCGAGCTTTTTTTACAGCTCTACATCTAGAGCTCGAGAACAAAAGAACCTAGTGGAGTAGTGAGGTATATTTTCGTTGCATGGCTTTTAACGATAGCCGTTGATTTTTGACTAAAAATAAATAATAATAGCTAAAAAGGTGTTTTTAGAAAAGCGCGAGCAGTGATGAAAGTAAGAGAGAGATGTGTGCGTGAAATGAGAGCGAGTGGAGTGTGGTGCGTGATGGACCCGTGACCCTTTGCTTTATCCCAGAGCGTGACAGAAACGAGAAGAGTAGGGAAACCGCTTGAAAAGTCAGGTGCCTATATTGGCTTCTGACTTCTCTAAGCGGTAGTCAATATTAATTTACGATTTAAAAATGTGTGTTATAAGAAATCCTAAATGAACCTTAATAGGACTAGAATTCCTATTTTCTTTTAAGTAGAATTACTACTTTATTTTAGAGGAGGGCTATGGGCACAATATGAAGCTATGAGAGGTGGTTATGGAGAACCCAAGCAATAAAGCAAAGAAGCCACTCATATAAAGGTAGAGGTGCACGAAAGGATTAGAAACTAGATAATTCTTTAGTACTAGAATCTTTTATAGGGTAAGCATCTAAAAGTTCTAAAAGATTCGAGAGGGTTGTGAGAGAACAATAATTTCTTGTACCCTTTTGAGGTTGAGCTTAAGTAATTTACAATCAGTTTCATCAAATCTTTCTCTATCATCGTGATTGCTTCAATAACATTATTTTGATTCTCTCTACGAGATTCATCTTCTTTGTTTTTGATACCGTGCACGCTCGTATCGTATCTCACAAACTCTCAACTTTAATGTGGTAGTTGCATATCTATTGGAGATAGATTCCTTAAAAAAAATTCATCGGATTCTTCATCCTTAGGTGATCAAGCATTGGTTGTAGTAGGTGTTGCAAGCATAAGCAAAAGTTAAGGGAAGAAGAAGAGCAAGACCAAAGGCACACATATATGTTGTCTATGTGACGAGGAATGTCACATGATAAAAGATTGTCCAAGTTTAAAGCAAATAAATGGTGCATACTCAGCAACTGTAGCAAAGGATGATTTAGACATACAAGTGGTGACGCGGAGAACCTCAAGGAATATCAAGTGCTTCTCCTATTGGATTGAGACCGAGCCATTAGAGAAGTGGTCATAAATGCATGTGTGTACCATTCTTAGTTCGTTAGCCTGCGTACCATGTAATCTCTTGTCAGATCAACTGTTGTGTTATTATCGTTACGCCATTTATCCAAAGTTCTCCCCGTGTATGAATTCCATGTTGTATCGCAATATCACTTACCTTTCTACTTACAAATCATTATTATCTCAATCGTCTATACAAAATTCTTTAGAAATTTATCGCACAACTACAAAACAATCACAAAATGTTATTACGAGTCTAACAGTCGTACATTTGAGAATCTACAAAAATCATAACCGTACCAACCTACTTTCTTCCCTTTTATTTTAAAAAAACAACCAACTAATATGATTTGCTAAATGTATTACTTAAAAAAATATAATTTCTTCCCCCAATTATTTTCATTGAATTAATAAAATATTAAAATCGTCTAACGGGTGCACGATTTGTTGAGGTGTCGCTCACCGTTGAGCGACTAGAACTAGTTACTCAACGGTTGAGCAACTAAGACTAGTCGCTCAAATGGTGGACAATTTGTACACTTGACATATAACCGTTGGACGACTAACTTAAGTCGCTCAACGGTGAAGCAATAGAGGATTATTAATGAAAAATACAAAAATGTAGATATATTTCTGTAATTTGAAATAAAAAATAGATTACTTAAAAAAATTCAATAGAACACATATTTCAGAGTGTAGTGGTTTTACATACACTGGCAAGACTGCTGGAAATCACATTGTTTGTTTACGGCAAGTGAAATAGAGCGGGCAAACAACAAACCAAATAAATTGGATGTGATTTTCCATCTCAGTATGAGATACAAAAAGGAACTAGTCTACTTCTGTGCAGTAGCAACTATTAGCTTCTGAAACATAATAACTTTGCCATGTAAAACCATCACATGACCATCAATTTCCATAGTTATGATTACCGGTATCAACTGCAACTCTTCACTTCATTACCAAGTCTCCTCCTGCCAATATTATCAACTAATTTCAATAACACTTGAGTCATGTAATATGCATCGTTCTGGCATGAGCAAGAATGCTCAAGCAGGCAACTCAAGCTTCACGTTGTTCTTCCAACTGCAATGATCAACATAAAATTGTCAGCGGCCAAGGAGTATGTGCATGACATGCGACAACAGTATGCAGTTTACCTTAAGAAATAGTAGTAGAAGAAGTCTGCATACAGAGCTGTTTGGACAAAACCAGCAATCCAAGCTGAAAGAAATAGGGTTATTAGGAAAAATACTTGTGATAAATGTGGAACATGAAACATGAGCATAAAAAAGATACGGGCTTACGGATCCATTTGCTGTGGTTACCCTCATTGAAATAACGATAAATCCAGTTAAGAATGTAGAATGCACGGTAGGCCCTGCAAAACAAGTTATTGTGTGACTAGAAAGGGCAATAAAACTAGAAGTGTACACAAAGTTTGATCTTTTGAAGAATTTGGTTCTTTTCTTTCTATTTTGTAACATGGCTGTGTTTTCTGAATTTATTTCGAGATATTAAATTCAGATTTTGTCCACCAAGACTTCAACCTAATTCAAATCTAGTTAAAATACATATTCCATTTTGCACATGTTGAATCTAAGACCGTCCAGCTTCTAGGCGACCGAACCGCTCACGTTAAAATTAGGACCTTATGTGATTTCAGGCGACCGAGCCGCTCACGTTGAATCACAACTTAGTAATGCACTAACTACTTAAAAATAACAAAACCTAACTGGAAGACTTACAACTACAAAATGCTACTTTATTAAAAATACAAACACTACTACACAAGAGTGGATGCACCTTTGGTGGCTAGCCTAGCACTCACATTGCCTTCTATCATGCTCATATGCCATGGCGTGGCAAGGAGTCATGGTCTCTATTTATAGAGATTGCGAGCCATTGGATTCTTGAGAAGTGTCAAGATCATAGCCCTTGATCCAGAACATCCACACTCTTCCAAGAAAATATCCATACTCTATAGAGTTTCCTAATTTATTTAAGTAGCTATTCTAGAGTACTCCCTTGAAAATATCTATGCTTTTGCAATCTTTGGAGATATCTAGAATATTGTATTGCCTAGAGTATCTAGGGCTTTGTTCGCGCTAAAGACAATAATTAAACACATTCGTGATGACAGGCACCACAGACGAACTAGAAGATTTTTGCAAAGCTGTTCACGGCTCCGGCTCTTGGAAAATGAGCTCAGAGGTATTAGTTAATACCATGTAAATGTGAAATTTATTTGCCGTGAGATATCCCAACTTGCACCGAATGATGAGGTGTAGCATGTGTATATGTCCTAATCATAGGAAATATTAGAGCCACCCCAATTCCCAACCTAAAGTATAACCTAGGCCTAACTAAGTTTAGGCTTTTGCCCTTTTGTCCTAGCCAAGTAGGATCCAATAAAACCAAAACACATATATATGTTTTACATCTCAATCATGAACATGTAATATTTGGAGACTTCGGCATTAATTACCAAGGTAATATGTCTCTTCCATCTCCCTTTGTCATGTTCGGCATCAACTCAAATATGATGCGATCATTTAATATGATATATCTAAAACAGTCAAAACTTGATTGCACGCAATACAAAAAACAATTGTCTGAAGAAAAGGAATTAAATTTGCTCTATGACATCATCCTGTGATGTTTTTGGAAAACATAGGTTTGTGTCCACTTCCACAGATTCACATATATATAATCCAATATCATTCATGACCATAACATACAACAGAAACTATATGAAGCATGAGAAATTGGTTTCCTTTTTTTTGTAATATGGGCATCAAAGATAGAAAATGTGTTACAGTGGATTTCCTATTTGAGTAAAATGCATACCCAAGGAAGAAAATGTATTGTCCTGTCAAGTTATCCACATTTCTGCTTCTCTGGAGCAAAACTAACTGAGGGAGAATTGCCACTGCCTCCAAATAAATCGAAAATGCCCAGCATATCTGCATATTAACAACATTTTATGATAAAATTTGTACGGCATACTAATGAACAATTAGAACAATTTGGTCACATTTCATTATGACTAAGTACCAGGCAAAAACAAGAGGAACTGAGGAAGGATGTGTTTCCAAAAAAAAGGTGATCACTTACAAGAGAAGACAATCTGCACCACATAAACGAACATAACGAGGAATGGAATTATACTAAATTTACCTAAACAGGAAGATATGCTGATTAATGCACATTTATGTGGGCAGGGAAAATAATTTGTATATTTTTAGAGTTCTAAATGAAGTCCATAGATAAAGAAGCTGTTCACCTGCTCTTTTGTTTACATTCTAGGGATTATGGTACCTTCAGGAAATTGATTGGCGTGTGTAAAATAGATTAACATGCTATCTGACAAGATTAATCTCGCAAATCGGTCAATGTTTTTAACTCCCATGCCATCAGCAAATAGCATCTAGCCATGTTCACAAACAATCTGTCAGCAGGTCTGCATTGCCTTATTCAACTATGACTTTATAAGTAACAAAGCACCATCATCACTGCATCATAAAAAGAACAGGTTTGCTCCTATTTGAGTCAGATCAAACTGTGAAAGACGATTGGTGGTGTGACTGCACTAGGCATACTCGGGCTAAATCTGTTAAATGATCCTGTCACACAGCACTAGCAGCCAGTTTCTTAGACACAAATTTTGCTGCTAATTGCTCAACAGCTCCCAATATCGAAATGGAGCATGGACAAAACTACTAAGCAGAAAACACCAATTTTTTAAAGCGCAAAGACTTAGCAGAACAAATCAATTTACCGCACATCTCCTAACACCATCGATTCAACAATGCAATGGATAATCCAGGCCAGATCAGACCACATCACCTCGCGGAACGTGAACCGCTCGTTGAAGAGCAGCGCGAGCAGGAAGGCGGCGGCGGCGAGCACCACGTGGCGGAAGGTGTCCTGATCCTTGTCGTACGTGCGCCGCACCTGCGGGTGGCGCCGCATGCACCACACGATCGCCGCCGAGCTGGTGATGAACACCACCTTCATCACCGAGTTGTAGAGCGAGATGTAGTCCGTGAACAGGTCCAGGTACCTCGCCACGAACACCACCATGTACAGCTCCTGCGTCTTCCTCGATACACCTGCGCCACGCCCAGACCCGTGAGCGGCGAACCCCCACCCCTAAGCGGTCGAAACCCTAGCGGCTGTACGGCTTACCTGAGCAGGACTTGGTCGCGTAGATCTTGAGGAGGAGGACGAGGACCGAGAAGAGATGGGTCATGTCCCCGAGGAAGCGAAAGGCGTTCATGGCTGCGGCGGCGGCGCAGTGGCTAGGGTTCGGGGTTTAGAATTAGAATCTAGATGCGGAGGGAGGAAATGGCGGAGAGGAGGTGGGCAAGAAGCCAGAAAGGAAGGAACGGGAAGGGAGGTCAGGTGCGAGCCCTGTGGACCGGTGTGGACTGGGCCAGTGGTGGGTCCCATATGGCAGTGGCTTCTAGTCTCGTGAAACGGGTGCAGGAGGAGAGGAAGGGGGACGATCGTGAGTTGATGACTCCGGGCCCACATGGCAATCAGCTGGTGGTGGTGCCGTGGCGGGAGCTGACGTGGCGGGACACCTCACCGGCTTTTCTCACTTCGCGTAGACTCGCTCACCCTTCACAAGCCGCGGATGTTTCGCGTCTCCTACCACTCTACTTCCACTTATATTAATCCCCCGTCCCCTCCATCCGTCTCTCCAGCTGCGAGATCCGGCTCCGCTTCCAGAAGCTTCTGGAAGGCCCGCCCCATGAGCGTCTGATCGGCCGTCGCCATGGGCTGCGCCGGATCCACCCCCAAAGTCGATGGTATTCTTCCCTGACGCTGTCTTTTCTTGCTTGGTTTCCTTCGTTTTTTGTTCTTGTTACCTGGTTTGGTTAGGTACTAAGATCCGACTTGAGTAGTTTCCAGGAACTGCTATTACGAGTAGAATTAACTTATTTGTTGATTAGTCTTCGTGGTTCTTGATTAAATTGCACCTGGAATAACTGTTAAATCCGATAGTTAAGGTATTGATTAACGCGTCGTGCAAGAACTCGGTGGCGGAATTGTTGATTGCGACGGAATTTAGTGTCACCTGTTGATTACTATGGTGTGATTTGCATTGGATTTGCTACTGTGTTGCATAATTGTAGGGTGTCCTCATGGAATTCGTCCAATTGTGGTCAGGCTATCAGTACAGTGGAGTGAGCAGCGGAAATTCCTGCGTCATGGGGGTAGCATTTGGTTAGTGGGGAGATAACATTATTAATATCCTGAAAGGCAAATGACATGATGGTTATATTCTGTAGGAGGACAAAAGTTATTTTGTATCTATCTTGCAAAAGTAAAGATGAGTCTATGAGAGAAATGAAGTGACAGTTTATTCTCACTGTAGGATAAAAGAAGTTTGTTCAGATTAAGCAAAATTGCTTTCCATCAGTTGCTAACACCTTATATAGTTCCAGGTACTTTATTAGGTGGAGCATTTCAGAAAGCCACACTTATTTGTGCAAGTGCTTTGTTTACTTACTATTCAAAGTGACCGGCCTTTTCCCCTTAAAATATTTTTCTGTTTGCTGATATAGTGCTTCCTAATTTTAGCATTAGTTGTACTTCTTTAGAGAGTTCTATGACCTGCTAACACTGCTCTAAATACAGGTAAGGCATCTATTCACAAAAATGCTTGCAGGTTTGTGTAGAAAGTTGTGTTGTAACAAATAGGTATTTATTGTGGCAGGTTAATAAAAAAAGGGATCCTGCTCTTATTGACAATTCCTGGAATTAGATTCCTGCTTGTCAGTTAGACACATGCCTGCATGTTGATAGCTTGACACATGATAACCCCTTGGTGTCTTTGGATTTTATTCAGTAATTAATGTTGAATATTTTCTCTTTAATACAGAGAACAGTAAGAAGCTGAAAAAGCCAAAGCCTTGGAAGCACACTCAAGCAATAACACCAGCACAACTCAAACAGATGCGGGATGAATTCTGGGACACAGCTCCGCACTATGGTGGCCAGAAAGGTAATTAACTGTTTATGCAAAGCTAATTGGAAGTTACTCCTCTATTGATAACATTTCTGTGTGATGTATTTATACTGTTAAACCTGTCAAATTTGATTCGTTTTTCTAGAGAAATATCTTTTATGTTAGTTAGTTAGATTTTCTTTTTGCTGTTTCAATGATCACTGTCTTGTAAGTTTAGTTTGACCTGTCCAAGTAAAATCCTTAAAAGAGAAAATTTCAGGACCTGTAAGCTACTATATAACGCAAACTTCATAGTTAAGAGTTGACAGTGACCCCTGAATTCATTGGTACTACCGCTAGCTACACACATGAAATTCAAGTTTTATTAAATGAAACAAAATGACTAAATAAAATGTTAGTAAAATCCTAGTTTTACTGGGAATCAGATTTCATTGCTCGGTTTCTAAGGTCCATCTTTATCTACTTCCCTGTCTGGATAATCTTTGTTCAGTTTTACTGTACAACAGGCAGTTGGTTTCGAATGCGAGAAAGTTTTCATGAGTCATTGATTGATGCAGGTTTTATTGTATAATGGTAGCATGCTTTAGACTTTGAACGCCATTCTTTTAACTATAGCAAGGCACTTTGACAAGTATATCCTTGGTGATAAGTTACTGTCTATTTTTACAGAGATTTGGGATGCACTTAGGGCTGCTACAGAAGCTGATTTAACTCTTGCACAAGCCATAGTGGACAGTGCTGGAATCATTGTTTCAAATTCTGACATGACGCTTTGCTATGACGAGAGAGGTAAGCATATCTTCATTGGAAATTTTTTTTCCTTCACCAGTTGTACTATCTTGTTCAACTCTCTCGTGTAAGGCTAATGATATGTGGCCTCCAAAACTCTGTTTCAGGTGCCAAGTATGAACTGCCTAAGTATGTTTTGAGTGAGCCAACAAATTTGATCCGTGATGCTTGAGTGAAGACTTACAACATGAACATAAAACAAATCTGTGTAAATGACGTAAATCTCGTTCATTTCATCGCTGATTCAGGATTGTATTACTCAGAACACGAATGAAGTTCCTTTTCGCGCTCTACAGCTATGCTCTTAGGCTCTGTTTCAGTCTTGTCTCTGAACTTCCTTGTGCTGAAGTCTGAAGATCATCAAGCCCAGTCAGCCAGTACCCCAATATAGTAGGTAGTATGTACTAGGTACTGACTTCGCTGCATAATCCATATGTTGCACTTGAAGAATAATTGCACCCGTGTCTATTGCAAAATCTAGTGTTACTCCATTTAGTAACTGTGCTACTTATAGTTGGCGGTTGTACTGAAACCCAAAACAATTCAAGCATGTCATGAAATGTTTCACCTGGTTCTGTACGACGAACACATCATTACTCCAGTATTGGTGCAGAAAAGTTTGCAGCTGAACAAAGCTGCAGATAGACCAACCTATACGTTAGTAGCAGGAAGCTGGCAACTAAACGTCGTGTTCTTTTGAGATGACGCTTATGACTTTTGTATGTATTTTTAGAGATAACAGTAGATGGTAGAGACGCTAATATAGACGGTGTATATGGTTTTATGCTTGAAAAGCCACTTTGTTTGCTTTGGCTTTCGAAAAAACTAAAAGGCTAAAAGAATACCAGCAAACGTTGAAGATGTTGATATTAATAGCACACAAGATTTTGAGTTCGATAAGCCGTTTAAAAAATTCACTTAAAAATCACCTTTTTTATTCCAAATTTTGAAGAAATTAATTATCAAAAGTCAAAAGCCTATAACTGTAACAGGGTCTTGCTATAACAAGATCGACGCAACAACGCATGGCCAACTCATGACACCTTAATCTCAGATTTCGTGCCTACACTGCTACACACTTTATTTCATACAATTGTGTGGAGAAAATGCTTCACACACTGCATATTTTGTAGTATATACACTACAAGATGATCTCAACCTTTGATTTCTTTTTACACCTGATCCTGCTTACAGGTTCTATTTCAAACAGCTTCTGGGTTTTAGAAGCCGGTTTTAAATGAAATGGTTTATTAGAGCATATACAATGATATAAACCGCTATTGTTTATAATACCACTCTATACCATCTATAGACAACATTAAAGACAACTACTATAATTGATTATCTTTTGCATATCTCTATAGATAACATCTCTATGACATAATACGTTTTATTTTTTGTGTTACAATCGACTGTTGCATAGGAACATATACAATAGTTTGTCTCTTGAATTGTCTCTAAGATTTTCACATCAATTAAAGACAACATAAGAGACAATCTCTCCAATAACTTGTCTATTGAGTTGTTTTTAAAAGAGCACACAAGTTTTTAATTCTCGCATATACATATAAAATATAATGATCAACACTAAACTACATCTTTGTGGCTCTTTATGTTGTACTTTTGGCCTCAACGTTCTGCCTGAATCTTTCTTTGCTCAGCAGTTTCACCTCCAAAATCTACAGAGACAGGTGCATGGTCATAAAGTGCCGTTTGGCTTTCAGCGGAAGCATCAGATGAAGATAGTAATAGTTGATAACCATAAATTTATCGACATGGTGATTGTAGGAAGATATAGTGCAGAGAACTTCAATCATTCTATGGACTTAGAATTGAACAGAGCTAGACATGTACAAAAATAGCCTTACCTTTTTCACTTCAAGACACCCTGATCCCAGATCATCCACACCTACATGATCACTCTCCATAACAGCCAATCAATCCTCAGTGGATCCTTACGGCATTCCTGCTTTTCGGACAAAGATTCCACACTAAATCATACTGTTCCTGCTGCCAAAAAAAATGTTCCAGCTAAATTATTTCAAGTGTACTCAAAAAGGGGTTACAAAAATAGCAGATTTTTCAAGACAATTGCTTGGTGATTGAACCAAGTGCCTCACTTGCAGAAATTTGTAAGATTCGGGGAAAAGAGAGGGGAAAAAATGAAATTTTCTTGTTGCAGGTATTAGGGACATCAGAAAAAGGATCCAAATTCCAGAGGATTCACTCCGTAGGTAGGACAGCTGCACCATGCCATGCGTTGATCACTGCATGCAGAGGATTGAGTAATAATGCACACGCTTCCAGTTTTGACTCGCGGCTAACTGAAGCTAATAACTTAATATCGGCCCTGTTTTTTCTATCCGGCGGGTAGCTTCGGGCTGTAGCCCATGGCTTTTACGTGTGTTTCGTAAGACGTCGGTAGGAAATAGAGGCGTTAACCTAGACAGTATATATAGTTTTAGGTTTACAAAATTATTTAGAAAATTTGTTTTAAAAAAGTATCTTATTTATTTTAACTTTTAGAAAAACAAAAAAGTAAAGGAAAGCCAATGTAACCTGCACTCTGCAGTAGCATTTCTTCTTTTTTTTTCTCGGTATGGGTATGATAGTCCTCGTTTTTGGAACCTCGGTGATATGCACAGTGCCGGCAGAAAACCAAACTATTCGGTGCTCTCTTCGGCAGCATTCAATATCCCTGCTCAATATAGATTAAGCTTATTGGCTTAAGCTTATTTTTGCATTATTCATAATTTCGTTTTTTTCTAAATTTTTTACTTTTTTTTTAGATTTTTTGTCGGTTCTTTTTTTTATTCGTTTGCGTTATGCGTGATGGGCTAGCATATTTTTATATTTTTAATTTTTAAATTTAATTATGTCAAATAAGCATATCTCACCACAATGTTTTTTCACCACTACGCTTTTTTCACCATAAGCCTTCAAATTTTCAAATGAACCGATCACCACCAAGCTTATGGCTTAAGCTTATTTTTGCACTATTCATAATTTCATCTTTTCTGAATTTTTGATTTTTTTTGAGCTTTTTTGTCGGTTCTTTTTTTCTCGTATTCGTTTGCGTTGTCGTGATGGGCTAATATATTTTTATATTTTTAATTTTTTAAATTTAATTATGTTAAATAAGCTCTCTCATGTTTCAGATTCTTTTCTTCGATGATGCTTTGCAGCTTCGCTATCTTGAGTCGTGGAATGCAGTGCTCACGAGAATTTCCAGATAATCCACATTCACTAAAAATTGTGTGTTTTCTCTAAAATTTTCGTGGGTGTACGAGCATTTTCTAGATTGAAAGGAAGGTACTGACTCTTTGTTTTCCATCAAGCGATCTGTTTTTTTTTTGTGTGTGAGGAAAGTGACATGTTTGTCAATGCATATCATGAACCGAGTGATGTTTTGCCTCACAGTGTTAGCTTCGTATCTCTAGTCCATGTCTCTCTACATTGCAAACTTGATTCTCCTCCATCGTATTTTCTTTCCCAAGTTCATCATTATACAGTCCGATCAGAGACACACATTCTCGTCCTCCTAGAAAGATCCTACGACTATCAGTCTAATGAAGCCTTTTTAAAGAACCATGAGAAGATATATGATTTTATTGTGATGAATCATTATTATTTTGAAATAGTAGAAATTTATAAATTTCAGATTTTTCTGGACAGTTTATAGAAATGGATGATGGGTGGGCTCTGTTGGGCTATAACTTATAGCTTTTGACTTAAATTTTTAAATTCTGCTCGTTCGCAAGAGAAAGTACAGATAGAGAGACACTTGCATGTGATTTTGGTCGATATAGATGAATTTGGTACAGTGTCTACTACAATCGATATGTAGACCCGTTTTGAAAAGACACATATTCGAAAGTTAATTACTGTAGCATAAGCCTAAAGCCCAAAAGAATCTAGCCGATTTTGGGAAATTTAAGTTATGGGATGATTTGGTGACCTAGGTCAGTGGTTATAAGTTGCATGAGACATATTATTGATAATGTAAGTTAAGTTATGAAGAATTTGTATCCAAAAATATTTTTTTGTCTTTGGATGTGCATGGTCACTTAGGGTCAACCATAGTCAATGGCGAGGATCGGGGCTACATCCATGGAGGAGACGAGACTCAGAACGGTCGAGGATGCCGGATAAGGTGGTGAGCTTAAGCATAACACGAGAAATATGAGAAATATTGAAGGAAAATTTGAGCGACATGTTGCACCATATAGCTTGATGGATCTAAGTGATACATGGTCCGATGGAATCAGAATGGGGGAGCTTTGCCGACACGTGACAAGCACGGTGATTGCTTGCAATGGTATTAGATGATCGAGTCAAAAAAATGTATGTTTGAACTTTGGCCAAGGTCCATATATATAATCCTTAGATGGATTAGATTTCTAACATTCTTAGCAAGGTGTGTGTAAAATCTTAAGTTATTTGGGCTTGTTTTTGAGGATTGCACTCCTTTTGGTTTTGGCTCAGGTTGATTTTCTGTTATGTGAACAGAGGTGCGGTCATACCGCCCTTGGCATGCGGTACTACCGACCTCTAGTTGTACCAGCCTTCACCTGCATTCAAACCGCTCGGCCGTGGTACTATTGGTCTCTCTATTGTAGTAGTACTGACCCTGGAGTTTGAGCTTGGTTTTCCTTCCATGCTTTGGTGAGCTCTTTGTTGAGATGCTAAACTGATCTTCTTAACTTTCAATAGATAGTGGAGTAAAAGTTTTGGAATATGATTTGAGGAGGTTGAAATTAAAGGTATCATTCTCTCCCTCTAATTGCTATCTTGGGTCCTACAACCTTCCTCTTCAAATAGCAATAGATCTATGTTTCTTCCAATAAGTTATGCTCTTGTTCTTGCCATGTTGCTTCTTGATTTGTTTAGTTTTTGCTTTCCCTCCTCTTATTTATCTTACTGGTTGCCAAGTATGTGTAAGTGGTGGAAATACCTATTGGATCTCAGATCCCATCCATCGAGGTATCCCCATAGCAAAACCGTCATGTTTGCTCAAACTTTACCTTGTTTTGAGATGGTTCTTGGGAGGATTAGTTCTATAGGGTTTTGCTTGTGTTTTTTTGTTGCTCTTAAGCTTGCTATGACGTGTGGGAGTTGATCCTAAGTCACCTTGACTATCTTTAACCTACAAGCAAGTTCTAGGCTTAGATTTGGTTTTTGGTCTGATTTTAATGCAACTTTACTTTGAATAAAAAATGTTAAAACTTTGGCAATGGTTTCTTTGATCCCTTGTTGAAATAGGTTTATGAGGCCTTAGAGAAGATGTGTTACAAGTTTCAAATCATT
Organism: Bonia amplexicaulis; assembly: GCA_036346245.1. NCBI lineage: Eukaryota > Viridiplantae > Streptophyta > Magnoliopsida > Poales > Poaceae > Bonia > Bonia amplexicaulis. Next base: position 13,242,548 of record CM070749.1, read on the forward strand.
TGAAGCTTTAGTATGAAAGTTGTGTCATTTTGTGGTTTTGGCAAGTTTTTTGTAAGACCGACAGACCTTCTTCGGTACAAAGAGACAGACAATCTGCACTGTCTGAACTCCGACTTAAGTGCGTAGAGTTTCAAACCTATAGACGATCCACCTTATATACACGGACCGTCTAGCTTTGGCCTAAGTCGTGGTTTGCCTTGTTTGGTTTTTCATGGTGTTTTCTGTTGAGGACGTCAGACTCTGATCTTTATAGTTTCTATAACCATTAGAGTGAAAGAAGAATCTTCGAATACCAATGGAAAACTCAAACCCCACCCCCGCTAGCCAGCCTCAATCCTACAACAACCTTCCCACCACTAGCCATTACCCTGTTCCCGTTTGGAAGGATTACATGCCAAGATAATACTCTCTTTTTTATCCGAAAAAAGGCACTTTAGGACTATACTGATACTGAACAAGTTCAATACTTTGTTCGCATCACTAGTGTGAGAACAAAATAGGCTTGCAAACCATTAGATAGGTGCTATCGACACCAGCACGGCAATGTGATTTTGGGGCAACCTTCTACAAAAAAAATGAAGTGTGGATGATCAGCCTTTCAGTGTGGATGATCAGGGCTCTCTCTGTTCCATGATAGGTACGAGGGGTCTCCAAGGTTCCTGAAATTTAAGGACCAACACCAATGGATTAAGTTACTTCAACATATACGATTTTATTGAAACTCACATGCAATTTGGAATGAAGATCAGAATGTGTGTGTGACATATATACCTCGGCTTAACCACGTAGAGAACTACGAAGCCCATAGCAAGGAAGAGGCATATGCCGCCTATAGCCACATATGCAACGCCAATGAAATTGTTCTTGCCACCAATCCAAGACGTAGTAGAAAGAACCAGTGCTTTGGTCCCTCCAAAACTGTACGTGTTGTAGTTGTTCTGTATAACCACTGTAATTTCATCATCTGCCATGATGTCCGTCTCAATCCTGCCATAAAGCTTTCTGAATGTTGATAGGGCAGCAGTTCTCATCCAGACAATGAGATCCTCTTGCTCACTTAACTGAAAATGCAGGTGAAATCCAGGGGTAAAATATGCATGAAAATGAAGGACCGGTGAAATAAATAAAGATGATTAGGCAGTATGGGAATGGCTATTGCACACTCACCGGTAACTTCTCATTTAGCTTAGCGCCACCAATAAGTCCCCCTTTCTGGAAATTACTGGGATAAATATCACTGCCAAACTTGTTGCTCTTGTCACTGTCCCAAGCTATGTTCCTCTTGTTTACTTCAACAGCCTTCTTATTGACAGAAATTGTGTATGTGTCATTGAACAAGCTCCAAGCAATGAGGCCACATGGAACTATCGGGGCACCGTCTTCACTGGTGCCTTCAGGCTCACAATCTTTTGTCACATGTGCAGAATCCTTGTATCGCAATTGTTTATCACTTCGGCTCTTGACATACCTAATTAAGATTATATGTATCCAATCCAACAATTGACTGTTTAAGATCGAAACAAAAGCAATTAACGTGTGCATAAAAGACCAATTCTAGTATATACCGTCGGTGGTTCTGATAGAAGTTCTCGAGCTGGTAGTAAATATGTATGGGGCCTTTCATAGGCTTCGGCACCTGAAAGGAATAAGGTAAGACATCATGTGTAATGAGCTAAATACAAACACATTTCCATGGCATACTCACAGCTATCGTTCTAGTGCACGCCTTGTCGGTCCTGGAGTCTTGAATGAACCCGACCTTGTCGTTCGCGGGAACGCATTCTGCATCATATCGGTCTACCAACTCAACAATCTGAATTGCAAGTCAGGTTAGGAAACAGCAAAAAATGCATCAGACATAGTGCTGCAATAGGCAGTGATCAGGAATGCTGCATTGCGTCTGCATTTACCTCCCTTGATGCAGACAGCGAAGCGAGCCCTATCGGGACAAAGACGATGCCGATGAGCGAGAAGGCGCCGATGACCTGTTCATGCATGGTGTGATGTTACATTCAGATTGAGAAATTCTAGCCCTTCATGTTTATAATCAAGAGTCAAGACACTAGGTGACATGATGAAAGAAACAGTAGATGTGGAGTAATTACAAGTCCAGGAGTTAACAGTGGCTTGCATGCTGGAAGCTCCTGCTGTGTAAATTTAGAATCTGCACAAAAGAAAGGGCCTTGGATTGCAGAAACATGCGTCGATTTCCCAAGACATTGTGGCATCTCATATTTGAAATGTTAAACATCGAAGTAAGTTGTTAGACTGCAAGCTACACCATTGCGTAAATGAAAAAAAAAACCAAACAATTCGAAGTTTTTTAAAATATCGAAATATAAGACATCAAAAGATCAAACAGAAAATATCCAAGAATTACGGAAGAAAAGGGGGGCAAGAACGCGGCACATACACTTGGGCTTCTTGGATCGCCGCGAGGCCAAGGAATCGCTCTCCGATTCGGATAAACTCATCTACAGAAGCAACCGGATCGGGGTGATCAAAACTTCATCGAATTCGAAGACACATTGCCCCTAGCCAGATGCATTTTTACCAGATTCCAGAACAAGAACGAGCGATTGTTCAATTACCGGATCTCAGGCAGAGTGATGCGCGCACACACACAGAGTCGGTCGCGATCCAATCGCAAGCTAGGTCTCCCGGCCGGAGGGTTCGTCTTCGGTTGGTTGTTGCGAGGAGGCGGAGATTGTTACGTACAAGGGATCTGTACGTCCCTTATCATGGAGCTAGAATGGCGGAACGAAACTTTCCCAAACACCGCCACATCGCACGCAAATCTCTGCCGTCGAGTGAGTCAAGCCGTGCCATGAACATGAAGTAACATAGCACCACCATGCATGATGCATATTAAGGGCCTGTTTGGCGCGGTTGCGGTTTATGATTTTTGACTGAAATTTTAAATTCTAGCTGTTTACAATAAAGATTACGGAGAGAGATATTCGCTTGCGATTTTGGTTAATACAAATGTTAGGCTTTTAACGTGTACTACAATTAACTTTAGATCTTGTCTTAAAAAAATACCCCGTTTGAAAGTTAGATACTGTAGCAAAAGCTAAAAGCCGCTAGGTTCGATCGAAAATAACAGACCCTAAATCCCCGTGACAAAACGACGACGACGACGACTATAGCAACAGCACGACGTTGCCGCTGGAATTGATGAATTGCCTTCGTCGAACACGCGCACGAGCACACCACCGCGCGCTGCAAGCAGGCAGGCGTGACTAGGACGGTTGTGTTCGCACCCTCCGCTGTTCAACTCCAGCGGCTCAGGACTACACTGTGCAATACTCGCACTCTAGTAAATTAACACGCCTGGAGAGGAGAACCGCTCGGATGGCTAGCAACGCCGTCGAACGTGTAGCCTGTCTAGGTTTGAACCCGACGCATCTCACCCGAATAAATTAGAAATAGGGTATATATATACGTGCATATTCAATGAAAAAATATGTGTCTGTGTTCCGTTAGATTTGTGTTTTCGCAAAAATTCTTGCATATATAGGGGATTCGCACATGTATGTCCGTCTAAGGCTCAGTTCTAAATAACCATTGTTTAACATAAGTACCATTTACTTATTTAATTTCTCTCGTAATCACTCAAAAGTTATAGTACTTCTGAACATGTCTTATACCATTTTTTAAAAAACACGCTTGGAACTCCGTGCGATATGCTTGAATCCTGTTGCTCACTCTTTTTTTTTTGGCGAGGTAATCCTGTTGCTCACTTCTATCTTAGCCATCCAAGATTTTATAGAACGGCCTGCATTCTCGGTTTGTGATTTTTTTTTAAAAAAAATGTTTTCCCCCCTCCAAAGGCAAGGGATTTTTTTTTTCTCGAGGAAAAAAAGCAAGGGATCTTGAGTCGCTTAAGGGTTCATCCTTTGGCATATTCTTCGCAAAACTGATTGAGTTTAAAATTAATGACCTAATTAACAAGTTTAAAAGGCCTCTCTAGACTTTATCTTTGATAGTTTTCCCTTACTTTTCTCCCTTTTGCAAAACTATCATGGTCGGTCGTGATAGCTCTAAAAATTAGCGAGTCTATAGACCTTCTTTCTAAAGAACACTAGTATGTAATCAGCCGGTGAAGCGACGAATATGCCGTTTTCCACGAGGGATCCAGCTTCGATTGGCTGCATGAAGGCGCGAGCAGATGGGAGCAAAAACGCCAGGTGTAGTGATCCCGGCCGCCTGCAATGCGTTCTCCAGTCAGACGTGGCTTCCCTTTCGCTCTTCACCGTTCGTCGAAAAGGCCCCGTCTCGAACTAAAGAACGATCGTTTTCGCTCGTGATTCCTTTGGTTTTTTTTCCCATGCTGTAACCAGTGGCTAACATGCGGACATTCCGATGCTAAATTGCTAGGTTAATTATAATTGGCATAGGTCAAGAACACTATTGTGACACATATGTCGACATCACTATGCCACTACAAGAAAAACTCTACATAGAGATATTTTTTAGATGCGCTTTTCAAGTTGCATTTAAAATTAGAGTTACATAATCTAATGATATTTTTAGAGACACTTAAAAATCACCGTAAAATTTTGTATTGTAAAGACGGCTTTGAGACATTTTAGAACCATGTGCAAAATTTTATAATGAAGAGACACTTTAATTTTGAGATGTTTTTAGCTATCTAGAGACGTTTTTTCAGTGTTTTACATGTGTTAAATGACTTACATATAAATATTGTAAGGCATAACTAAACATGTGAAGTGAATAGGTTGAGATAGCTAGTGCAACATGTCCAAGAGAAATACTATTCCCATTAGATCAAGAGTTTGAGTACCAATATGCAAGAATGTACATATTTTTTAGATTTTATTTTCTATAGTATGCTACACTAGTAGCACAATTTAATGTCAGTATATTTCTATAGTATACTATACTAGTAGCACAATTTAACGCCAGTATAAAATACCTCTATTCCTTAAAGCCATAATAAAGCGTTCCTATAAAATGTCACAAAGGATTAGATGTATTTTAATAATAAAGAGTTCCTATAAAATGTCTACTCTGTTTTTCTATCTGTGATGCTACTTGCTCTATGTGCAGTGTATGTGCATTTGAAGTTGCATGTGCGTGTGGTCCTACAAGGTGATAGCGACAATATATGGAATAAATGTGGGGTACCTCAGTTGATGTTGTCGGGCTCGATTTAGCGCGGTTTGTGTTCTTCCCTGGTTCTTCCCCCTCCTAATGCACGCGGCTGCTTCTCCTCCTCAGTTCTTCCTGGCCCCAGTCAGACCCCTGCTCCTCCTTCTCCATTGGCTCAGTGGTGTTGATTTTGGGGGCAATGATGTGGCGATGGGATTGGAGATGGAGATGGTTTGCTCGGTCTCCTCTCTATGCTAGCCGTGGTTGAAATATGCTCTCTCTCTCTCTCAGTGCCTTGCTAGTTCTTATCTCTACTGCTCGTGTGCTGTAGGGGTTGGGTTGTGGACTCATAGCTGCCGGTGTGTTATTGTGCACTCTAGTAAACTATTTTTACTGGGTTTGCTAGCGGGGAAAATGTGTTCAGAATTGATTCATATTTATTTTTACGCCAGTTGATGATACCCAATTAGCGAGAGGTTCTGACCGGCCCCAAATGGTCCTGATATCTCAATAAGCGAGCCTTTTAGGATGATATGGGCTAACGAGTTCTGATGGCAATTCTATCTTCCTTTTTTCTTGGTTTTTTCCCTCTTTTCGATATGCATGTGTTTTTCCTATAATAAGGTGGATTGGAACTGTGGCTTAGCAAATATTGATGTAGTTTTAATTGTGATGTATTTATTTGTATTCTGGTGAGGATTCTCTTGATTGAGATCGAGACTTGTAAATTGATGTAATCGAATTGTAATTAATTAACTGACATAATATGGATTGTTATATTTTTATTTGATTTGAAGAAGAATTTTAATTATAGCTTGATTAATTGTGTTTATTGATTCGGTTATGGTGTATTGTTTCACTGGGACCAGGATTGTGAATGTATTTTATTTATTTACTGTTCTTATGTTTCAGTTTGGTTCGATGCTAGGTACAGAACTTGATTTGTCTTGTAATTTATTTATTAGTTATTTAATTAATTTTGTTTAGTTTTATAATTTATCGTTCAAGATTAATTAAAAATGCGGGTGTTACCACCATACATGACGCATTGGACACCCTACGAGTTCATATAGTATTCAGAACTGAAGCCAGGAAAAGTCGTAGGCCTCATATAGTATTCAGAACTAAAGCCAGGAAAAGTCGTAGGCCTCATATAGTATTCAGAACTAAAGCCAGGAAAAGTCGTAGGCCTCATATAGTATACTTAAATGAGGATTGGTGCAGCTTCACGTCAGAGGTTTGATTTTGCAGTGGAGACGCTTTATGTTGCCAAATGTAGTTTCCTCACAACGCTTGATATAAACTAATCACTTCTAAGTATATAAACACCCAACTTTCTTCCCCAAAAAACACATCAGTTCAGCCGGTTGACAAGTTCTTGATTAGAATTCAGTAATCAACGATGCAATCGCCTGTATACATCTCGGCTATGCAGTATGTATTAATCAGTAAGCAGAGCACAGAAATGCCATTTCGGCAGCAGAACAACTCTTCCACATGACATGGAGCCAAATTCTACATGTAAGGTATGACTAAACATGCATTTCTCTTGCTGCTACTTCTGAATTTTTTATAAAAAACGGAATAAAACTAGACCGCGCCGTTTCAGAAAAGATACTTTTGAGGCCGGCGGTTAGTCGTGAAGAATTCTCCACCAGAAACGAGGAATCGTCTACGCCGCAGGGCTATAAATAGAGCATGCCGCACGCCTCTCGGCTCCATCAGCTCAGCAATTCTTTCGCCAAGGGAGGTAGCTAACCAAGCGCCCTCTCCTGACTCCTGAGTCCTGACCAACTCCATTTCTTGCTTAAGCTCAGCCAGAGGTGGAGCTACATCTTGGTCAGAGTAGGTTTCAGTCTAAGGTGTGAAAAAATATCTCTTGTATAGTCTGAGTAAATTCAGTCTAACTTATTTAACATTTTTATGATCTAACTCAAATAACTTAGATTATTTCACCACTGAGCCTGAGACGTAACCAAATCCTGACTCCACCACCGAGCTCAGCCCAAGCCCCAGAGCAGGGTAGTATCATCTCACAGTTCTCGGTTCCTCAGCTTCCAGGCTAACGCCCTTCCGCTTTTCTTCGGCATGGGTTCGCGTGGTGGCATTAGCAACAAGAAGGGTGCGTCGTTGCAGCTCGTGTGGGCGTTTCTGTGCCTCAGCCTGCTCCTGTCTCGCTGTCCGCCGTGCGAAGGGCGCAAGCTGTTGGTGGAGGAACAAGGCAAGGTGATGTACTTCGAAGGTGGCTTGGTGCTCCGAGTATATATTGCCCAGTGGCGGCGCCGGCGAGGAGTCGGCGCGATGCCAAGGGGGTTTTCCGTGAGCGGCAGGGCCGAGCGGCTGATGCGCTCCGTGCCGAGCCCTGGTGTTGGGCATTAGCCTGATTAATTCCCTGGTTTCCGAGAAAGGTTGCAAGGGAATTCTGCGCAGTTTCTTATACTTTATCCTTTTCCCGTTGAGATCAGGAATGAAAAAGATCAAGGAGCCACACCTCGGACAGGACAGACTTCAGTCTGAGATATGAAAAAATATCTAGTATACAGTCCGGGTAAATTCAGTCCAATCTGGATAATATTTTTATGATTGAACCTGAGACGTAATTAAATCCTAGCTTCAAAAATACGAAAGATCCTTCAAATGGAGATACATCATGTATATTTTGTACATGAGACGGCTGAAAATAATGTAAGCTGATGCATGCGATCTTTAGTGCAGTGGAATGGAGAGCAATTTAGCGTCAGCGTCACCATTTCCCTGTCATGTCAGTCGCATGCACCAGGTGTTCCATGGCGTTCAGTTCGATGCATGTCATCTTTTCTTTGATGTTTTTGACCAAGTTATATGTAGACTTTTGCCACGATGTACTAAAAAAAATGGAAGTTCTGTTTCAGTAAATAAACACCCTCTTCAGGAAATAGCGTGAGACTGCGAGATTATGCTGACAGTTGAGTAATTTGCCATTTATTCCGTGAAATAGATCCAGAGATTCATAAACAATCATAAGTAATTTGCCATTTATTCCGTGAAATAGATCCAGAGATTCATAAACAATCACACTGAAACGATGGGAACATCGTATCACATACTCTAGTAGTACCATGTCTGACCCAATCCCACGTCAAGCAAGACAGACCCCAGATTTGTTTGCACAACTCAAAATTCTAGATATGGTAGCAGCGGTGCCCGTATCAACCAATAGTATTATTCTATAGCAAAGAAATACATGCGTCAACTATATTTCAATAACATGCTTTTGCATACTTTTTATGTATCTATCAAAAAATATATCAACTTATCCAGAAGTCACAAACTTTGCCCCAAAAAACGTAAGATTTTGTTCAATGGTACAATAATATCCAATCAACCAGCAAAACCAACATATTTACATAGCACCATTTACCTAACTATAACCACACAAATAATCATGAACGGGACTACATTTCATACGAATTAACACATCAGAAACATCAATCTAACAAACATGCACATCAGATGATCAAAAACAACAATCTCATATGAATTAACGCATTCACACATCTTATAACATGACCTAACATATTGCAGATACTAATCAATGCATCCACCATAACAGATCTAATGAGACTGCATCTCATGCAGAGCTATTACCCAAAATAATAGAAGTAAGAAAACCCTGATTTTATCTAATGAGATTATGCATATGCTCTTGCTTCTTCGCCATGCTGCCTGGCCACCATGCCCCTGGCCCGCTCTAGTGCTCGCTCCGCCGCTTACCATGTGCTGCCGTACCTACTTCGTCACCGCTAGCCTGCCGCATGTCTGCACCCTAGCCACCGCGTGTTCGCGATTGCGCTCTGGCGCACCCTGGTTTTACCTAATGAGAGTGTGCCTATGCTCTTGCCTCTTCGCCACGCCACCTGGCCACCATGCCCCTAGCCCGCTCTAGTGCTCGCTTTGCCACTTGTCACGTGCTACCGCACCCAGCACACTCCGTTGCCGCAAATAGGGTTACATGATATATGGCAAACCACATAACCAACAAATCATATCTAAGCAATTGTCACCAAATACTACGAAAGCTCAATACTTAAAACTAGACATGCCACATGTTTATGGTTCCATGAGAATTCTAAACAAAAAATTGAAAAATTTGGGAGATACCCAACACATTGTAGTTTTCAATCCACAAAAGAGTCTTACCGAGAAGTACCATTTCTCATCCTCGAAGAGGGTAGCCCAATAGAACCTCTATCGCTATTTAAATTGACAATAGGCCTCTGTCGTTAGTTTCATTAGCGATAAAGGTTATGTCGTCAATTTATTTGGTGATAGAGACCTGTTGATTGCCGTGCCGAACTCTATGTAGTATTGTTGTTATTTCAAACGGCGACAGAGATCTACCGTCATTTGAAATGGTAACATGAGGTTATTTATATAATTTTTTAGCAATAATATATTTATGTAATATTGATAAAAAATTTATTTCAAATGTTGATAGAGATTCACTAAGTGCCACGCGAACGATCCATCCACGCTGGTCAAGGGAAGCGATTTTACCACGTTATGACAGATAGATGAGATAGATTAGAAAAAACCTAACACAATGTTTCCTTTCCTCTCGCGCATATCTGTGTTCGTCTTCGACGCGACGGCAACCTCTTCGTCCTCAGCATCGAGCAAGCAGCCGGCGGCGGCGGAAAGGATTGGCAGCTCGACGCTGATAGTTGTCTCTCACTAACATGCTGTGTGTTGTGGTTACAGATCAAACAGTAAAGAAGAGGACTCGTAGATGAGGAAGAGGAGAACCAGATTTGTGGGAGAGTTGGTAAGAATGAGAGGATGTCCCTCCTCCTGCCCCTCCTGGGGGTTTATATACATGGATGGGGTAGAGTGGGAAATCCTCATTCTACCCTTTAATTCTTACAAATGATGAGGGTACATTGGTATGTTTATATTGTTATATTCATCTACACTATCGGGTCTATTACATATTAGGCCAATTACAAGGCCTAGTCACGGGGGTTGAGCCACCCCCACAACAGGACTCCCTCGACAACAAACGCAGAGCTCCCGATGGGCGAACTGATGTGCCAAACTATCCAGCCCCGTTCCCCGATAGAAGCGCGAGTGCCGATCGGCGAGCCGATGCCACTAGTAACTTGCCGCCCCTGAGGCAATGCCTACGAAGAATTCTGTGGAATCCCATGCCGAAGTCCGGTCGCCCCGCCGAGACGATGCCTACCATGCGGACGACGAAGCCATGCCGCCAAAGCCGGGCCGTTCCCCCCGAGGCGATGCCTACGAGATGGACAGCGAAGTCCTACGCCGGAGCCGAGCTATCCCGCCGAGGCGATGCCTACGAGGCGGACGGCGAAGTCCTATGCCGGAGCTAGGCCGTCCCACCGAGGCGATGCCTACGGGGCGGACGGCGAAATCCTGCGCTGAGGCGATGCCTACGAGGCGGACAGAGAAGTCCTACGCCGGAGCCAGGCCGTCCCACCGAGGTGAGGTCAACGAGGCGGACGGGCTCCTACACCGGAGCCGGGCCGTCCCGCCGAGGTGGTGCCTACGAGGCGGACGGCGAAGTCCTGCACCGGAGCCGGGCCGTCCCACCGAGGCGATGCCTACGAGGCGGACGATGAAGTCCTGCGCCAGAGCTAGGCCGTCCCGCCGAGGCGATTCCTACGAGGCGAACGATGAAGTCCTGCGCCGAGGTGATGCCTACGAGGCGGACAACGAAGTCCTGCGCTCAGGCGATGTCTACGAGGAGCGAGCGGCATAGGCCGAGGGCGCTACGCGCGCAGAGACAGGGAGGCGAAGCCGCCAGTCCCCTACCTTCAAAAAACCGTGCCCACGGAGGGAGAGCGGGCGCGAGCGGCGTAGGCCGAGGGCGCTACGTGCGCAGAGGCAGGGAGGCGAAGCCGTCGTTCCCCTACCTATAAAAAAACCGTGCTCACGGAAGGAGAGCGGGCGCGAGCGACGTAGGCCAAGGACGCTACGCGCGCAGATAACAAAACTTAGGCCAGCTAACAAAACCCATTTACTTTTTTATATGCAGTGCGACAACAATGCAGGCTCTCTGATCAGTGATCACCAATTATCAGAAAGGAGCATAACCATTTTATCTAGATGTGTCATTTTTCTAGATTATCCGTTTTATCCGGTATTCGTATTCAAGCGAGACCTCCATGGATCCGATTCCCCCTTAGCCCCTAGGGCTCGGAGAGAGACAATTCGAGAAGCGAAGAAATGTGGAGACGATCGAGGGGGTGGGTTCAGTGGTTGTGGGTACGCGAATTGTGCCTTTCGGATGTGCAACCAAGATGATCGAGGAGTGATAGTATGTGTAGGACGACGTACGGAGAGAAATAGATGAATCTCGTTAACGGACGTATGGTGCGAGAACGTTATGACGTTAGAAGAACATAAAGTAGCAGCGAGATCAAGCACGACGCCATAGGCATGGGGCTATGATGGCCCCACAAAGTGTGGTAGACATCCCGTCATCTCCATAGAAGTTTTAGCCCATGTCCTTGTTAGATTGTATGCCCAAGCAATGTCTTACCCAAGACATTGTTTCCCCTCATTCTCTTCTTTAATTTCCCCTCTATCTCACCACTAATACATGGTATACTAATTAATACTATGGATATTGCTGACATGGAATCATTGGGAGTGACATGATGTTTGTGCTTCACTAGTGTTCGGCATATATGAAGTGTGGACATGTCTGCGAACAATTACGTAGCATATATCCTGTTGACTCTTGACTCTTGAATTTCCGACAAGTTTATCTAAACTTGAGAGCAATTTTGATATTTTGTTTTCTATGGCTTCAGTTCAGATATGTGTGGTAAACAATGATCCCAGGGGATCCATCTTACATAAATGGTGTGTGAACTTATTAATGTCACGTGTCGTATAATTCGGCTGCAATTACCTGCTTGTAACTCGTAAGTATAACCCAAGAAATCTGTCACTCTGACATGCAACATCGATCAAGCTACTTGTACTACTTGTACTTATCAGAACAGTAGCTCCTCAACGATACTCTGAATTATCAGCAAAAAAAAAATTAGGAATATTAAAGCACGATCCCGGTCACTCCTGACGTTTAAGGAAAGAAAAAAGGAACCATTAGCAAAGACCAAGAGATTCTAAAAAAATGTATGCAGAATAATGCTAGTCTTTGCAGATAACTACGTTTCTTTTAGGTAACATCCTGCACGGACCAGCTCCGATTGAATAAAATCCTCAATGATTTTTCACGAGCGCATATTTTCCTTTAGAAATTAAAGTTGTACCCTTTCTTCCTTTTGGTCAAAACCATTAATACTGAACAGGTATGCATCACCCTCTCGACACAGGTTATACAAATTTATAGCAAAGAAAATGCTAAGTAATTATCATCACTATTTATTCATACTTTAGTATTTACGTGACTTTTAAACAGTGGTACATAAAAACACCCTTGGAAAACATCACGTCGCCTCCATCTCTCCAAGTGAAAAAAAAAATCACATATAGTAACATGTGGTTTTCTATTCACTTTTATCCGATACCGTGAAAACTTTGTCTCAATCTAACGGCAATTTCCTTGCGAGAACGGCCTTACGTTTACAGCTCTACACTGAATTTGGCACAGATATATTTGAGCCTAGTTAAACTAGATCGATTTCAACAAAGATTGCGTACCACAAACAGTTTTAGTTTATGTGCTTCTTAATTTCAAATTTTTTTTAGTTTTTCTCTTTTGTTCCTTTGCATTGTCCTAAAAAATATAACGATGTTTTTTTTTTACTATTTTTCTTATTATTTTCATTAAAAAAATTAACAACCTTTATATTACATTTTCAGTTAAAAGTTCATTAAAAAAGCCACCCCGTTTGGAGTAAATCCCGATGATTAGTTTCTTATCGGCAGCTTGACCGATGAAACAAGTCAGCATCAGAATCATCTGAATTCCGGCGTGCTATTTTGTCGTGACAGAGCTTATTCTAGAAGAAGTGCTATATACACACACTTATGCGAACTTCACTGTCAAGCGGGCCCACCAGGATTACACTTATCACATGTTGCACTTTCAATAAAATTACACAATTCCGTGGAACCGACGGTCTTTCATACGACATGGCACTCCTTCCCCCTTCCAGATTCGCTGTACATACGCGGGGCCGCGGGGGAGCTCACGTTGCACTCAATCTAGAAGAGTCCCTCGTCTACTAGACAGGGGTAAAATCGCCACGGATATAATTTCCATATAAGTTTACGGGCTATTTACGTATCTAACATTGTTGCATTTTTTTTAATTTTAGCCTCTTTATATCTATTTGTACAAAAATAACCTCTTTCCTAAGCTCGAGAAACGAAACAAACGATATGTGTCATATGTCGTGCTGTCGTAGCTTGGTAGGAGGTGAACTGAGCGACAAGACGAGCCGGCGCGGGAGGACGAGCAACACTGACTCGACAGTAGGCCGAGATTTACGCGCGGGAAGGAGCAAGTAGCAGACGCGCGTGGGCACTTGTGGGCAGCGACGGGCCAGAGAATCACGGGGGATAATTATGCGAGGGAATCCCATGAATAATTACACAATGCGATATTAGATTCTCATTTTATTCGGCATTAATTGTGTTGCATTCTCGTGCGAGTATATAACACAAAGCGCAGACGATTTGCTGCCGAGCAAGAGCGTGGTGAGTGAGGAAAAGGAAATAAAAGAAATATTTCCTTCGAGTGAAAATGCAGCTATAATCCTTCGGAGGGAAAGATTGAGGAGTTAGTGAATACCTTTGAAAAATGTATGCCTCATTCGCATGGAAGCAAAATATATCGTCAGCGTTTCGTTAGCATAACGTGGTTTTGTAATATGGAATACGCTAGGTAACCATATTTAGTTGACACGGACATAACATCATCAGTGCGGATGAGGGAGCGCACAAAATATATCGTCGACGTTTCGTTAGTATAACTGTGGTTTTGTAATGTGGAATATGCTAGGTAACTATGTTTAGTTGACACGGACATAACAACATCAATGCGGATGAGGGAGAGCACAAGGGGTGACGACACGGACCGAATGACAATTATGCAAAGGATGTAGTGGAAAAGGAAAGATAGCAGTAACGGACCGACATATATGCGAAGGACAGAGTTCATGCACTGCAAAAGATGCCTGAGTATTATATATCGCTAATTACGATTAAATTAACATGAATTAACATGACAAATTTGGTGCATATAAAAATTCTAAAAAATTACACAATTAGGTCGACTGTGTCGGAAGGCTTCACATAAAATTTTGTAATTTTTGAAGCTCGTTTGTTATATGTTACAACTCCTACAAATATCAAAATCGTATGAATATTTTAGAAACATTCAGGGTGGATAAAATTGTCAAAAAATTACACAATAAAGTACGTTATGTCAGGAGGTTGCGCACAAAATTTCATAAATTTTCAAGCCCATTTGCTATATTTAAAATTTTGAACAAATATAACATAAAATTAAAATTTAGGTACGTAATTAAACCGGATAATTAGTCGGCTTAATCATCTACCGTTTTGTGGGTGGACGGTAGGTGGTCTGCTGTTTGGTGGCTGACGGTAGGCCACCGCCGCTTGCGGCTGTGCAAAGAAGCGGCGCGCGTCGTCCGGCGGCCGGACGGTAGGTGCCACGTATCACCTTCGGAGAGCTAACGTTGTCTCCCTGACAATGCTAAATGCCGCACAATGGCCGCCCCCTCCCCAGCAGAGATTGTTCCTCCTAGAACAGCGTTACAGTGGCTAGGGTTTCAAATTCAGAGTCTTATTATAAAAAGTATGGCAAAAATAGATAATTAAACGAGTAAGTAGACACACCTTTTACATAAAAAATTCTTGCGAAAAAATCACGCACAGAGATAGAATTCACTATATGAGAAAAATTATAGGCACGGGATTATTCTACGTATATCAATCGACGACTACAAAGGTATATATATATATATATATATATATATATATATATACTAGAGAATAAGAATTCTAAGAGAATATAAAATTGAGTTGGACTTATTGGGTAGGTCGGCGCTAGGTCTAGTAAGTCTCGGCACGCTGTCCGATGCTACATCTAACGTGGGTTGACGACATGAACACATCTAAGAATTCGGATCACCATTTACCAGATAGGATAACAAAACTTGAGAAATTAACCCAAAACTTCATAAACGTGTGCCCGGCCGCTTCTGCATGGCGCAAGCGTACAGGGAGGGGTTCCTGTCAAAGTTGCAGGGAGGGGTTCATACGCGCAAGCGTCCCTGTCAAAGTTGCAGTGATTCTTCGGGGAGAAGAACGCGCGCGTTCCAAACATCGTTGTCTGGTCATGCGTGTGTTTGTAACCACATGCTTCGATGATTTTTCCACGGGCCCAGCCGGTGCCGGTGAAATTTCTCGCTTGGAAGAACGGTAGACGAGTTCACAGACTCTGAAGACTGCGATGACTGACGACTTCAGAGAGTTCCCTGCAGAGTGCCGTTTGCTTGATGTTGGCCAGTTCGGCTGATCGATGTAGCTGGTCAAAAGTGCAAAAGTGTATACTAACAATTCGTCAAAAGTGCATACTAATAATACATAGTTTACAATGCAAATTTATTTGTAGTCTCTAACAACTAGTAGTAAAGACCATACCGCTTTGCCTACTGATCCGCACATGCATTGCATCGTCTAGCTGTGTGCCTTCCTGACCGCATCGCCCATAACGTGCACCAGATGCTCCGGCTTGTGATTCGTCCATATCATTTCTAATATGTCGGCTTCGTCACTAACCCTTCCCACTCTTCAACCTGTTAACATCTGGAACCCAAGTCCTCCCTGTAATGTCCAAGGTGGAGAAATTTCCGACAACGCTGAACCCCCGGAGCTCCCCACACCATGATTGCAGTACCCTCTCCTTCAAGAAGTACTTCGACATTAAGTTCGAATGATCCATACCCATGATCCCGCATGCAGCGAGGACATAAGAGCATAGCTTGTGTAACAGTTTCAGTTTGCTGCATGTGCAGCTAGGTTCGTTTGCATGATCTCCAAGGTATACCTCGTGAGTAACAAACGCATGAGTCGTCCCAAATCTGGCTCTATCATGGAGACCTTGCACAGCTTCTAATGAGCACGATTGCACAAGCAGCACACACTCGTATCTACGACGTCGGCACCCTTGCACAAACCCTTTTCACGCAGCAGTACACAGCAATGTCCTCAACTCTCATCTGATGTCCATCGGAGACAGGCTCCAAAGCCCTTGCACGATGACGCTGCACACCTCGGGGTCCAACGAAAAACTTCGGGTCAGCCAATGCATCCGGATGTATTAGAGTGGCTTGCAAAAAAACACTCAAATCCACATCATTTGGACCTACACGAACGGTTGCAGCACCGTAATGCGCTCTCAATGTAGTGCCTATTGTCATTGTTGATGTCGGCCTGCATACATATTTTAATTTTGCAACATGTCAAATCGCATCACACAATACCAATGTATCGACATACTGCGATTCATATTTCACCGATGGTTCGTATGTCCTAACTCACTACAATAACCTCGTTCTATGAACTTCCTATCAGTTTTTCCAACATTTTTCCAACGTTTGTACATACGAATTAATTAAATTCTAACATAAACCGCACTGAATTTTTTAATATGTACAAATATCAGCGGACGATTAATTTGTATGTTACGGTGATTGAATTTTCTACAACTATAAATATTTACGCATGCAAATTTCCTAATGATGCTAATTTTTTAAAACTATGTTCCCTAATTTATACACAACTACACGCTTCTGCGGCTGCTAATTTTCTAAAACTACATTTTAACTAAATTGTGCATACCAAAAATTTAACTATTTCTATCTACATATACAATTTTCTACTAACAATAACAATCATATACAATATTTCTATCTACATTTACACCTATTATTGCATCTTCCTCTCCTCTCCGTTTCTACGTCTGCTAATTTCGTATAACTACGTTAACTAAATTTTCTATACTAAGAATTGAACTACTTATATCTACATCTATAATTTTTATTAACACTAATATTACATAAAAAATATATTGCAAATATAATATAGCAAATAAAAAACATACCTATATCTAGTTCTTCCTCTTTTCTCCTCCCACTCCCCCTCCTACCCCTCCTCCTCTCCTCTCTCTCTCTCTCCTCCTCCTTCCTCTCCTCTTCTCCTCTCTCTTTTCTTCTTCTCCTCTCAGCCGAACGAACGAACTGATTTGTGTTGTGTGTGGGCAGCGGCGGCTAAGCGTTCAGCCCTTTTAACCCCCTCTGTCGCCCGCCCGTTGGGTGACTGGAGCTCCAATCGCCCACCCGTTCGACGATTGCATTCCAGTCCCCCCGTTAGGCGACAGCAATTATTCGCCCAATAGCCGACAGATTGCTCACGTGTCGCTTGGCCGTTGAGCGATTGGCTCCAGCCGCCCTTCTGGTTGGGCGACTAGAGCCTATTTATGTAAAAAAAAAATGTCGCAGATATATTTATGTAATTTTAAATAAAAAATTGATTATTCCTTAAAAAAAATTCCCCCATCGCTACTGGCTGTGTAGCGTACCCGTAAGGTTCGTTTGGATGGGTTCAAAATGTTGAGAACTATAGCAGGAGGGGAGAACGGCACTACAAACAGCGAGAGACGAATTTGGAAGCCATTTTAACCATGGCCCCAAAAGGCTTTTTAACATTATCCTTTTATACAACCATTTTCCGAGTAATAACATTTGTCGTACCACTCAAGCAATTTATGATCATGCAAAAACACGCACAAAACTATATGTTGGAATAATCTGAACTTAGAGTTTAAAATATAGTAGAGTCCATCTCCATGTGTAACTCAAGTTGAAGTGGTGTCCAACTTGAAGTCCGAATACTTATACTAGTAGAATAGTATTAGACTATATATTGAGAAGGCTTATAGCCAGTTTTGTAAGAACAAAAGCAAGAAGAAAAAGGGAGCAAGTAAGGTAATATAAAAATTCAAAAATTCTCCTGTGTTCTCTCAGTTTATTTGTGATGTGCGCGTTATCTCCTAGAAGAAAGTAAACACTATACATAGTACTATGTTTTTATAAGATGTTTCCCATACCCTTCGCCGCATTTTGAATTATACCTCGCTCCAAGCTGCTTAGGTTACTGGCTTTTGGCTTCTTGAAGCCGAAATGAATGTGTCAGATCATTAATTTTGTTATTTTTTTTGGTATTTTGCTTTTTTCATTGTCTACGAAGATATGACGGTGTTTTTATTTTTCTTTATTTTCTTTTAATTGATGGCCTAGAAAAAGCTAATAGGTGCTGCAATACAATTTCAACCAAAAAAACTAGCCGGGAGCCGGAAAGACGGAAGACGCAGCCAGTTGGAGAGGGAGAGGGCCCAGCCTCGCTCCGAACGGCTTTATATTCTGACTTTTTTATTTGAATGGTTTAGAAAAAAACTAGTAATCGCTATAGTATAACCTCAATGGACTGCCAAAACGATAATCTTAACCTTTTTGAAGCGAGCCCTGCGTCCGTCGGCGCGGCGGATGGGCGATCAAGCTGCTGACGGACGGACGGTCCGTATCTAGAAGCGAGGATGGATGCATTGGTCAAGCAAACGTCTCATGCAACGAGCGAGCAAAGCAACCACATCCACATCCACTTGGCGACGGCCGCGCCCGCCTCCTTCATAAGACCACCGCGCGCCACCACCCGCCTTCATTCCCCGATTCCTCCCCTCCGAATCCCTTATCTGCCGGCCGCCACGCACACTTCCAAGACACCGCGGATTGTCACGTACGGTGGCTTTAATCTGCTCCGCTCGTGAGCAGCTGCCCGGCGCGCGCCTCGGAGTTGATATACGAATTGACCGGCCGGGATCGGAGGGAGCTGCCGTGATTTGGTGTACGTGTCCATGAAGCGGTCGACCTTCTGCATCTCTTCCGGCGCTTCGTGCTTTCCTTAGCCCGAATTGGTAGAGGCCCGATCGAGTCGGAGAACTGCCTGCGGCATAGGCCAATTCAACAGCTGATTGATTAGGTGAGGTTTCGGGAGCGACCGGATGCTGGATTTCTCGTCCATTTCTTCCTTTCCTTTTTTACTTGGAGACTGTGTGCTTAGTTCTACCGTTGCGCCTTCGAAGGTCAAATTGCCAAACGGATTAAACAAGTGTTAGCCGTGTATTGATTACAACTGGAGCCAATCCAATCACAGTGCTTAGTTAGTTACTGCAATTTTCATACTTCAATTCTACTGCTATCGGTCCTTACCTATGTGCTTGCATGTGATTCCGTCCGCTCTTGCAGAACAAGTTGGTCGATCGAAAAGTCGCTGTCTTTGGCAACTCGGTGAGAATTTCCGGCTGCAGTTCGATGCGAATTTGGCGTGGAATGAATTGGTGCCGAGTCCACTCGGGTGGTTAAGACTTATTAGTGGGAAGCGGCGTTGAGGCCAACTTAACTCTTGCCTTGTATCGGCGGCTGGTGAGTTAAGAGTGGTGTTGGTTGGCACCTGGCTGCACTTGCTAGGGAGAAACATGGAGAGCTCCCACGGCGGCAGCGGCGGCGGCTCGAGCTCGCCGCCGCCGTTCCTGATAAAGACCTACGAGATGGTGGAGGACCCAGCGACCAACCACGTCGTGTCGTGGGGCCTCGCCGGCGCCAGCTTCGTCGTGTGGAACCCGCCGGACTTCTCGCGGGACCTGCTGCCCACGTACTTCAAGCACAACAACTTCTCCAGCTTCATCAGGCAGCTCAACACCTACGTGAGTGTTTCCAGTTTGATCACTGCTTCTTTCAGTTTTCTTGGAAATATTTGCTACCGTTGTGGTTGCCAAACAAGGAAGACTATGAGGTGGATCGCATTGCACGGTGTGTGTTTTTTTACCATTCCCATTTTCTTCAGATTTTTTTTTCAACATGCTCCATGATTTTGGCTTTTCCATACTTTTTGCATTCATTTTGCATGGTTCGTCTGACAAAATGCCTTCTTTTCCATACTTGGTGCATGTGTTAGGCTATTTTTCTTGTTGTTTTTGCTGCAACAAAACAAACATTGAAACAGTTATCTATTCGCAGGCAACACATGTTTCAACGGAATAGAAAATTTAATCTGCCCATAAAAGCGTAAGGCCTTAATGTGACAAATCTTGTCAATAGTGATGTAGCTTGTGTTCGTTTATTTTTTTACTAAGTTGGTTTGGATGGTTTGACTATTTAATCTTCTATTGAGCGCTATGAACTTCTTCTCTTGTTGTTCTGATTGCTCACTTGTCATCCTTCAGGGCTTTCGAAAAATTGACCCGGAGCGATGGGAGTTTGCTAATGAGGACTTCGTAAGGGGACACACGCACCTTCTGAAAAATATCCATCGACGCAAACCGGTGCACAGCCATTCGTCGCAGAACCAGATAAATGGACCACTGGCAGAATCAGAAAGACGTGAGCTTGAGGACGAGATCAATAGGCTCAAGTATGAGAAAAGTGTGCTTGTAGCAGATCTCCAGAGGCAGACTCAGAAACAGTGTGGGATCAATTGGCAAATGCAGTCACTAGAGGAAAGATTGATGCTAATGGAGCAACGTCAGAAGAATATCGTAGCTTCCTTGCGTGACATCTTGCAGAGACGTGGTGTCGTCTCAAGCTCCCTGATGGAAACGGACCATCTCAGCAAGAAGAGGAGAGTTCCAAAGATTGATTTCTTCGTCGAGGAACCCGCGGTCGAGGAACAGCAGGTGCCGTATTTGCAGACAATGGCTACAGAAACACCAAGCATGTTCCCAGTGCACCCTGTAAATGCTGAGCCCTTGGACAAGATGGAGCTGACCTTGGTTTCGCTAGAGAAATTCTTCCAGAGGGCAAGCTATGCAAATTCTGAAGACATGTACACTGCACCCAGCCTTGCTCTAACTCTTGGAGAGACGCAGACAGCACCAGTGGAGACCAACACCAATCTGCAGTCATCAGCTAGCCTGCACCCCTCTTCGCCGAACGCGGGGCGTGTCCATTCATCTCATGAGCTAGCAGAATCACCGAGTTATGCGCAGAGTCCAATGCTACCTTCAGCAGAGATTCATGGAGATGCCCACAAGACGACTCAAGTTGATATGAACTCCGAGAGTAGCACCACTGATACTTCACAAGATGAGACCACTGAAACTGGAGTTTCCCATGAACCGGCTAACGATCTATTCTGGGAGCGGTTTCTGACAGAAACTCCACAATCTTGTCATGCCTGCGGGGCTGTCAGAAAGACAGGATGCTGATGGTAAGAGAGAGAGAGAGAGATCTGAAGCAAAGGACGATGTGAGAATAGGCGTAGCCGTAGACTGCAGTTGCCTCAAATCACCGGGACGATGTTAATCAGATCACTGAGCAAGCGGGGGCACCTTGCTTCAGCTGAGAGCCTGACAGCATAACATTTCCACTTATTCATAACAGTATCACCGTATGTAAAGTTACAGTGATGTACGTTATAGTTTAAGAGCAACTAGCGAACGGTATACCGTTAGGAGCACTTTTAACGGTATAGAGTGGTACCTTATCGCCGGCCACAATCACCACGCCGCCCCAGTCAGCTCCGCACGCCTCCTCCGCCGCCCCCTCCACCACCACCCGCGGCCGGCGACGCCGTCGTCTTCTTGCCGCGCAGCCCCCGACCGCTCCCCACTGTGCCACCCCGCCCAACTTAATTGCCATAGCCGCCGCTGTCACCGCTCTCTTACCCCGTCCATCGCTCCCACCGTTGCCTCTCCCTAATCTCTTTCTATGCTCGGGGGAAGGGTGAACCTGAGAGGTGGATTTCCCTCCTTCGATGCTAGATCCGATGACGGTGTTCCTCCAGGTTGTCGGATCTAGCGTCCGGCAGGACCGACAGTGGAGGAGAGTTGAGGGGATGGCAGCGAGTGAGGGAGAACGAGAGGTAGCGGGGAGAAAGGAGAGGGAGCGAGGGAGAAAGGAGTCGGGTTGGCTGCTGGAGCGGAGGAGCGAAAGTAATAGAGGTGCTTTTATATTCGTGTGGCTTTGGATCCAACGGCGATCGTCTATCCTGTCAGAACGGTATAGGTTTCGGTAGTATTTCTCTTATAATTTAGGCTGGCTTAGATGCCTTGGTACTCTCTCTAGTATATCATTTCCTTTTTCTTTTTTGAGGGAGGGGTCTTCATAGCATTTCCTACTCGGAGATTATTACTGACTTCTGTGTATTGTGTCCTTGCGACACACACTGTACATCTAGAGTAGCACAGATATATTTTTGCAGTCCACTGTCCTGCTTTGTTACGTGTGTCATCTCCTTATTGCTAAGTGCTAAAACCTTCTCTTGTGCATATCAGATGATCTGACCCCCTGATCCAACTAATCAACTCACATGAGGGGTGACGAATTAAACATTTGAACATCCCGTTTTTTTTCAAAAAAAAATGTGCATTTGACTTTTCTCAAATGAACCGTGGCGCGGTCTGAGATTCTAGAATGTCGAATCCCCTTTCAAACTTCAAAGCTGAGTGCAACTCCATTTTACCAATCGGTCCTACCGACTGGTTTGGTCAACGTGTTTCGTTTTGTAGTCTAACCTTCTAGAACTCCAAGCTGTGACAAACTCATATACAGAAGCGACTGTCGTAACAACCAGACTAATTACGATGCCACCAAGGGAAAACAACGGCTAAGTATATGCATCGTGCTAAACATCAGCAATCATGAAGTGCAGGTTTAGGGTCAACAGCTCAACTTCCATTATTAAGACAGGTTTATTCTCAGGCTGGCCATAATTATAGTAAAGATCATTAACAGGCAAATATGTTCAAGACTAAAGATAGGGCTAAAGAAGTCATACAGCGCCCTTAATGGCAAACAGAAAACAAAGGAAGATTGCCTCTTGCCTGCCGCCTCTGGTTTAGGCGATAAGCCAAAAACCGTCGAAATGAATCACGGCGGCCTCAAGCGTCTACATACTCCAGGAGTGTAATCTACCGGAGGCTTATGACTATTATGTACATGGCGAATGTAGCTTGGCACTCCGCTGGGTGCTACAGGGATTGCAGTTGGGAAGCCACCATCTTCAGAATCAAAGGACTCTCAGCTGAGTAAGAAAGGCAGAACATAGGTCCAGAAAGAGGAGCTGTGGTCCGCTGACCCTTTGCAAGTCGAGAAGGTACTTCTCATCCCTTGTTTTGTAGAGCTGCACAGTGCGGAAGTGTATCAGCACCAAACACATATTCCGAGTAGTAAGATTTACAAAAACAAAAAAGAACGCATGTGATATGATAAAAGGGTATGCGATTTCGATTATGAACGGAAATCTGAATATGGTAAAAGTTCACAATAATCTCACATGTAAATGCAAGACTAGCAAATTAATTCTGTTAATTCTGCTGCTTAGTCATCACACATAGAGGAGTAAAGGGCATTTCAACATTGAGGCTTATGCATTGGATTGTTAACAGGCAGATATCAGAACCCCGGAACCGGAGGAAATCCCACCGGGGGGCCGGTAACGGTAACCGACCGGTTACCGGAAAACACGGAGAAAAACCGGGCAAAATTCAAATAGAAAAATTTGAATTTGGATTGTGTTTGAAACTGATAACCGGAAAAACTAGACAGTTCCGCCTAAAAAACTGGAGAAAACCCACACTAAAAACCGGTATGGGTAATTAACAATTGAAAATTCCTAATACATTTATAGCAAAAAGTATCAAGTCAAGCACGGGAGGTCTTAATACATTGGAGTAGTGTTAAACAATGTAAACATCATTAGAGAATCCAACTTTTACGTTCAAAAATTCAAATTTGAATTTAAACAAATACCGCCGGCAAATTATTTCACGGTACCCACCAGTAAATCCGGTTACCGGCGGTAACCAGCCGGTTACTGGTGGGATTTCTATCCCTGTTCACGGGTCTACATGGCAAATTTTCTAATCAAGACCTTGCCACAGATTAATAAGGGCAGATGGTTAAGATTCAGAACGGTACCTGAATTTCAAACTTCACGGTGTGGGTTGATTTCTCACTGAGGTCATCATTTTCAGTTATAGCAGACCCCACACCAAAGCCATGGTTGTTATGCATCATACTCTCAGGAAAGCTAGGACTCCATCTGCATTTCATGTTATAGTGTCCAATCTTTTTCCAGCAAACATTTAGCTCTTGCAGAGCTTTAAGCACTTCAGTTATTATTTCCCGTGGATGTGCTCGAGACTGTTAAACAAATACAAATAAATGAATTAGATCCACAGTGTGAGGTACTTGTATCAGCACTAAGAATTGCCACAAACCCAGGTGCTAAGTTTATTTCTTCCCTCCAGTGTTTTAGCACCTACTTCTCTTTAAGATGGGACCCACAGCTAAATAAAATATCACCCATATCTCTCTCCTTAATAGACTCTCTCCGCCATCCCCCACACTCTCTCCATCCATTTGTTTTTCTATTACTTGGTACCAGGTACAAAACTTGGTACCGACTCCAAGAATTTTTTTTCTAGCACCGGCCCTTGCAATGTAGAGTACCGGACCAAACCCTCTCTCTACTCTCTTGGTACCGATCAATTCCACACACTAAAGGTGCTCTTAGGAGAATTTAGGGAAAAAACAAAATGACAACAACAACATCAAATAAAAATTACCTGAAGACCAAGAGCCCATTTCCTCTCGGCTGTGAAATGTTGCCTCAAGCCAAACCCTGGAGATTCCATAGACCCATACTGCCGAGGTTCAGATGCAGGTTTTGGTGTTTCAGCTGAAGTTTGAGAGAAAGAAGAGTCCTACAGATCACAGAAGCAAGACAGCAAATCAATAGCAGCACAAGTATGAGAACATTTGGTAATCAACAAGCAATACAAAAGAGATAGAAATTCCAACACACCATAGATTCTTGATACTCAGCTCCAAGGTAGCCACTGGTTGTACGAAGCTTATTGTCCAAGAGTAAATAATATGCGACTGTCGCCTGCACAGGCAGATTTAGTCATGGACCTCATGGTTTCATTGAGAACAACCAACAAGCGCAACAGAGTAAGCAAATACCTCATTTTGCAATCTGTTTTGAATAGATTCAATTAGCTGATTCTTGTCAAACCCCATCTTGATAACATCATTAAGAGTTTCGTCGTCAAACTACAAAACTCACAGTGAAGTCAAATCATTCACTGAAGAAGTATAAAAAAGCATAATAACACAGAAAAGAGCTCCCATTATATGTATCCACAAGCAAAGCTTTGCCACAAATACAATTGGTCAACATAACCTCATCCACCCAAACACACATACACGAGCACACAAAAATGGGAGACAATAGATAGATCCAACACTATTATAGAATGCTTACTAAGAGCAAAGGTTGCAAAAGTCTTAAGATAACAAATCCATATAGCCATGTTGATACACAATAGCATCAGCTTACCTTTTTAACTTGTTGTGCAGTGTCTGGAGGAGGCACAGCCAAATAGCGTGGAAGTCGAGCTTTGAACCACGAATGTTCACGGATTTCACGTATGGTGATCCTCTTCATAGGATCAACAACCAGCATTCTGGGAATCAAATCCCTTGCTAAAGGTGACAAATGACTAGGAAGGGTATATATCCCACCCTAGAACGACAAAATAGATAACAGTTTAACTAGGCATCTATTACATACAGCAAAGGTTTGCTAACCTTTATTTTACAAAATAGATAGCACAATTTTCGGATAATTACATACGGCAAAGGTTTGCTAACCTTTATTTTCTTAAAAAGGTTTGGAATATTCTCATCATCAAATGGAAGAGTACCACAAAGAAGAGCATAAAGAATAACACCGCAGCTCCAAACATCAACTTCAGGACCAGCGTATAGTTTACCTGATATCACCTAAACAAATGGAGAAAGAAAATGTATGGTTTGACACATCAGCAAGACATCTACATTTATTTAGCCATGAAGAAGGCCTGTTAAAGTGTAGATGCAAACGGTTCTAGATGTATACCTCAGGTGCTGCATAATTTGGACTTCCACAACTTGTCTTCAGAAAGTGACCATCACGCATAACATTACTTAAGCCAAAATCTGCAATCTTAACATTGCATTTTGAATCCAACAGAAGGTTCTCTGGCTTTAGATCACGGTGAACAACCATGTTTCTATGGCAGTATTCAACACCGGATATGATCTGTACAAATGATAAAACAAAAGGAAAATTATTCTACCATGAACAATGTACCATATGAATAGAATACGCATAAATACTTTGTCCATCTGCAATATGATAGCAGCAGATAAAACTGAAATATAAATGGTGGCATGCACAGTTAACAAACATAATAAATGATGTACATGTCTGCAGAATAGCTCATGGTCGGTAACCATACTGCATTTAAAACAAGAGATCAAAATGCTGAGTGGAATCTTTGGAATGAATGCAGGAAAATGGAAGAAAGCTTACCTGCTGAAAAAAGCGGCGAGCATCATCCTCTTGTAGCCTTCCCTTCTCAACAATGTAATCAAACAACTCTCCAGATTTAACATACTCCATAACAACATAAATATCAGCTGGTGTATCTATCACCTCATAAAGGCGTATGATATGAGGATGCATAAACAATCTTAGTATCTTGATTTCTCTTTTCACTGTAAATGAAGAACGCAACACATTAAAGCTGAGCACTTCAGCAAAGGAGAAAAGTGGCAAGCGTCAGAGAATATGTTGATCAGCAAAGTTACAAAAGTAACTTTTAACAGAACAAATTATGGCTAGTCAATTGTAATTACTCATATTTGACCCAAAAGTAGAAAAAAAATGCATGTTGGTTAATAAAGCATTATAGCACAAATAAGAACAAGTACTTTCTACCTTATACTAGAAATAAGAGTGCATGAAACCATAGAACTACAAGCACTCCCACATACTAAAAATTACAGAATCTAGTTACGCTTTACAGAAACATGTAAATGGCCTCAAAGATTTTGTTCTTTTTCATTCTTTTTTTAGTGCCTACAAACATCACAAACACAAACCAATTTTCTGGATGAAGGGAATAAGCATCAACCTTTCTCTTCCATCTCCATACTTTTGATCTTACGGCGATTGAGGATCTTGATCGCCACCTTGTGGCCTGTCAATATATGCTCTGCAATCTTCACTTTACCGAATGACCCAATCCCCAGGGTTTTGCCAATTCGGTAGCGGCCCAATGGGTTCGCATCTCTGCCTGCTCCCTCCATCTTCTACCTAAATCGCAACCAAATCATACTACACTAGTTCGGAAGCAAAAAAGAGTTAAAGCTATTATGAACTCAGGAGTAATAAAAACTAAAATTTTACGATATATCATTGGTTGGATCTAGACGATTTATACATGTATGATTACACTTGATGCGACAAAGACACGAAACACGCATCAATTTATTCCGCGAAAAGGAGAACTGGAACTCGCTTGCTGAGTCCTCGTATTATTTCCCCCGCAAAAAATCCCACACAATTGCCCTACACAAAACGAAATCGGATTTTTCACCGCACTGTGTCGCGGGCACACGCCACCCCACGGTCACGAGCTCCCGGATCTGGCGGAGCGAGGCGGCGCCAGCAAGATCTCTCTCCGCGAGCAGTAGTTACAGAACAGAACGAAGCTTCACGACTCCGGTCCCAAACGCACAGCCCAATTCGCCGGCAGGGCGGTTGAGGATGAAAGGGAGGAAGAGAAGGGGAGGCTCCGAGAGGTGGGGACCCTACCTGACCGCAGGCGAGCCGCGGCGGTAGACGGCGAGTGGGAGCTCTCCCCCGAGCGAGAGCGCGGCGCGGGCAGAGGCGGCGCGGTGGTACGGCGAAGCGGTGGGAGGCAAGGCCGGGAGAGAGAGAGAGGGGTGTACCGGAGAGATGCGCCTGTCACGGGAGGAGGTAGCCAGGTGGGGGAGTGGAAATGGAGAAGACAAGGGAGCGGCGTGGGAGCCCACGCCCACCGGGTGGGGGACGTCGCTTCGCGGCCGCTCGTGGCGCGCGGAGATTCGCGTGAGGCGTGGGAGGACGGCATGGCGTTTCGGTGGTTGGTGCGCGCGTGCGCCGTGCGGGGGTGGGATAGGCGCGGCGCACGGCGCGATCCTCGGCTGGTTGGTGGTGCGGCAGCGGGAAAACATTTGTTGCAACTTGCAGCG
The DNA here is from genome assembly GCA_036346245.1 of Bonia amplexicaulis. NCBI lineage: Eukaryota > Viridiplantae > Streptophyta > Magnoliopsida > Poales > Poaceae > Bonia > Bonia amplexicaulis. The sequence continues at coordinate 13,270,792 of CM070749.1, forward strand.
GTGGGCAGCTTGCATCACCGCGGCTCGGGACAAAAACTCCACACCAAGCTTAGCTTTCTTCGATGGGGAGAGCAACAAGGCCGGTCGTTGCTGCCTATGATCACAGCTGGGAAGGGCGGTAGATTCCCTTCGTGCCTGGAGCTAGCACCCCATCCAGCTCCCCGTGTGAACTTTTTTTTTCCTTGCCTGCTTGCCCGTATTAGAGGATTTATTCTTTTTTTCCTTTTAGCAAAAAAACATAGGATCACTGCACATAAGCGTCAAAAGCACCACGCACCGCATAAACAGTCAGAAATCAAGGCAGAAAGTGGTTGTCCGTAACTTTGAATAGGCAGAACTGCCGCAAAGAAATATAACTTCAGTGACTCAGAGAACATTAGCATCGTTAATATAACATCAGTGCACCAAATAACAAGTAAAGTAAAAAGAAGAAGGAAAAGGTTGCAGCCACTCCATGATATAGAATGGCCTAGAAGCAAGACGGTGGTAAAACTCGTTACCATGGAAACCTTAAGTTTACATAGGTCATATCTGATATGTAATCTTCATGGCAATGAAAAGAGTTGCAGCAAGAATGCTCCCGAGTATCCCACACCTAAAATTGCATAAGTACGTGCAGTCCAAAAGCAGATGAAAATTTAAAAAATCAATAATTACAGCTATTTTGCTCACTATCCACCTACGTATAGATGATTAGATACTTAGAACAAGTGTCCTTGGATAAATAAGCTGATGTCCGATCATATTTTACATTCTCCCAAATGTTCAGGAAATGTGAATCAATGGTGAAACCGGTACATTTGAGGCATTTGACAGCTATACAGCTTGGACCAGTAGAATAAATATTTAATACCTTAATGCAACCTTCATCATCACCTGAAGCAATTGTAGTTTCAGTAAGACAGAAAAGGCGGTTTATGCCATTCCTGAAAATATAACAAAAAATAATAAATTGAAACAATAAGCAAAGTGTAAAATTTAGTTCCGCTAGAAAAATCAATAACAGCGCCGCAAACTAACAACACTCGCTCATGTGCATCCTCCAAGCAGACAATGCCTTTGCCTGCTTCTACATCGGAGGCAAGAATTGAGCAATCAGCAGATCCCGTCAGAATCACTGAAACCTGCCACGACATCAAGACAAGCCACAGGACCTGGTTAGAAGATCTAACATGATGATCAGAGGTGCCAGCGTAAAGTTGCTAATTTTGCAGCACTATGCTTAAGCAAATAAGCACAGCCGGCAAAAGATCAGAATAACCCATAAAATGCAGGTCAGCTGAGTTGGCAAGTTGGAAGGTACTGGGATTAAATTACAAAAGACAATGAGTCATTACCATTTCCTGAGTCCACAAACCAAACAGCTCTACATGACTCCTTATGAGCTTTTGCCGCAAACAACCTTAAAATTAAAGAAAAATGTGCTTTGCATTAATCTCTGGGATATAAAAACTATTTGTGAACTGTGATAGCATAACAATAATAACAAACTTCCGAATCCAACAAAACTACTCAGGGTTTAAGGTGGAGCGGTTTTAGCTGTGCGCACAGGTAGAGCTCGCCGGTGATCAGAGAGGTGGCAACGAGGGGGGAGGAGGGATGGAAGGCGAGGTCGAAGGGCATCTCCTCGTGGAGGGCCTCCATCGCGGCGGCGGCGGCGGCGGCGGCGGACCGAGAGGGAGGCATCAGGCAGCGACACGCTGGGAGAGAAGCACAGAGGACGTTTGGGATTGTAGGGCCGGGAGACATCTCGTGGAGCTTCGGCCGCTGGGCCAGGCTCGCGTAAACGGGCTTCAAACTAGGCCAAATTTGCTATCGTGTCTCGGCGTGACGGGTCCCTTAACGGCCTAGCTAGCCCAGAGAAAATGATGGCGTGCAACACTTTGCAGCTGACTGTTACGATATGAGATTGTACGAGTGGTCTGTGACTTTAGTTGTCAATTCTATCCGGGATCATTCCGGTTTGTGTTTTGGAATGAAATATTCTGGTATCGATCTATTCCAATGTACTGTTCCAAAGTGTAATATAACAATACATATTTGTAAATATAGATAAAAATGAGTGTAGATATTAACTCTATTTACCGTATAGCATATAAGTTTTTGAGAAGAAAAAATAGCCAAGAAAGTCGAGCCTCAACAACCTGTGACCCAAGGCTCCTAGGACTCAGGAACCGAGCCACACATGCTCTACATACTCACATGCATAACAAAGCAAAGCAAGTTGCTAGCATGGAACACACAAAAGAATGGAACACAAAGCAAGGAAGAGATGGAACCGCCGCTCCCACTAGAAAGGATCGCTTCGTACTCGCCATTGCTGCAGTGCCGTACGGACGCACACCTTGCTCTCCTCTCTTGTTCTTCTGTAGCTGAGGTTTTTTATTTTTTCTTCTTTCTTCTCAGATCTATTTACCTTTTTTACTTGGTTTATTGCCTTCGAGATGGACTGAGCGGAGTAAATGTTTCTTGATTTCTTCTCAAATCTAATTATTTTTCCCTTTTATTTCTTGCCTTTGAGGCGAATAGGAATGTGATATTATTTGACTGTTGGTCGGTACCGGAATCCACGGTAAGCCCAATTCCTTTCGGAACGGCCAGGATTGATCAGAATGGCCGAAATAGAGACCGATACAGGATGCAGACAATGCTGGTGGGGTATAATATACCAGTACAGCTATTTTGATCGGGTGGCGCGAACAGTGGCAGCGGTGAGGTGCCGTCCATTTCCCTGCAAGAGGCCAGGCCAAACCACCACACGAAGCATGCAGGGTAAGCATCAAAAGGCACACGAAACAAGGACGTCCATCCATTCACCCTCCTCCATCGTCCTGACCACTCCTGGCCAACAGAGCGCGCCGCCCCACCACCCGTCGTCCCTCTCGCGTCGCTCCCCCACGTGAGCGCGAGCAGCTCGCACAGGCGAAAGTACGCGGCCGTCCAGCCTTTTGGTGCGCCTGGCCCGCCTGCCGTCTCGTCTCTGTTCCGCGCCCGTGCGCGGCCGCCGGCTACACGGCCGCGCGCCGTACCCGTACGTCCACTGTGCGCTCGCCCCTTTTTTTCACACCTACGTCTTTGCCCGCGCCGCACCACGCGCGTCCGCACGCACGCGACGCGCCGTGCCGAGGCCGAGGCCGAGCTAGCCGGTGCGGCGTTTTTTACCGGCCGGGACGGCAGGGATGGCAGCGGCGAGCAGGCGCAACTAGAGAGGGCAATCGGGTGCGACGGGTACGAGTAGTGCTCGTTTATATTCGTACATGCAATTTTGATTTATGTCCACAGGTATACTACGAAGGACAACGGGTGAAGAATCTTGTTATACCCGTCGCCGCGGGTACTCGTCGCCTGTGGACACGCCGTTTACCTGCGAACTGAGAGTCATTATCTGAGAGTTGAACTAATGATAAGTACATATAAGCAGCAGCTGTTGGTAGGAAATATAATAGCTATCAAAAAAATTTATAACAATTAATAGCAATTAGAAATATAAAAAAGTTATAACATTCAATAGCAATTACAGATATTGCCGTACTCGTGCCATTTACCTGATGGGTAGAGTATTCCCATATTTTTACACCCATGGGTAAAGAAAATATCCTAAATCTAGCTTTATTAAGGTATTTATCCATGTATATACGGGTAAACGGGCATTATTCCATCCTAGACGCAACAGGGCGGCACTGTGCGCGCTGTCTTTTCTTGCTCCTGCACCGCCCCCGCACCAGGTGTGCTGCGCCAGGGTGTCGCTTTTTCGTGAAAAGTAGAACGCGCGCGCATGCACTCGCACTGTGACTGCTCTCCTCTGCGTCTTCGTGTGTGTACTGCGTTAAACAGTATCTGCATGCCGTGCCTGAACCGCTCGTGGTACGTGTACGTACATTGTTCCGTCGACGTCACGAGTACACGTTAATGTAAAAAAACTCCATGGCAGGCCTCATGCATGCAGGCATGGATGGTTTCATTACGTAGAGCATGCACTTTCTCTATGAAGATGGGATGATTTGTTGATTGCGGTGGTGATCGGTTCGGTGTAGAAAGCTTATGCATCTTGAGAGATGCTTATTTAACATAATTAAATTTAAAAATTGAAAATATAAAAATATGTTAGCCCATCACAGACAACGCAAACGAATACGAGAAAAAAAAAACCGACAAAAAAACTCAAAAAAAAATAAAAATTCAGAAAAAAAACGAAATTATAAATAATAAAAAATAAGCTTAAGCTTTAAGCTATAAGCTATATTAAGCACGGCCTGCATCTGGTGACAATGAACAGTCTAAACTAGTTGAAAGCATTGCTGATTTGAGTTGCGAAGGTACTGGCATTAATGCACCACCTCACAATTTGGAATTTCGCTACGTCTAGCTAGGGTATCCAGCCGGCAGCTGTACTCACGACAGATCATACTGCGAGGCACCATTGTCTTTCTTTTTCTTGTTTCTTCACTCTTTTTTTTTTTATTACGGTACACTGGTTTGCACCATGCCCCTATAGTATAGCTTCCCATAGGCCTAGTAGGCTAGTACACTAACCTTGTCAGTCCCTTATCCTTCCAGTTTTCTTGTCAAACAGTTCATGTCGAGTCCCAATGAGAAAAGATTTTTCAATTATTCTACATCAAAGCATTTCAAATATATAGCTTTTCTTCTTTCTTTTGTTTACCACCTTTTAAGTACAAACTTCTTTCTTTTGTTTACCACCTTTTAAGTACAAAGCTTTTTATCTGCTTTTTTGATTTCTATCTTTTGATTTTTCTACGGTACCTATCTTATAAATAGAGTATCTTTTTAAGACATAGTATACAAGTTAATTATAATAAATATTGTAACAACTTCATCACACACAAGTGTCTATCCATATTCTCTCTAGTGAATAGATAAAGGGGTGATCAATATGGCTTATGGCTTAAAGCTTAAGCTTATTTTTGCACTATTCATAATTTCTTTTTCGAATTTTTGACTTTTTTGAGCTTTTTGTCGGTTCTTTTTTCTCGTATTCGTGTGTTGTCCGTGATGGGCTAACATATTTTTATATTTTTCAATTTTTAAATTTAATTATGTTAAATAACAGTGTTTTTTTCACCAACCAACCATAAGCTTTCGACTTTCAGAACCGATCACCACCAAAAGCCAGAAACTTCAACCAAAAGCCGTAAACCGCAGTCTAAAAGAACATACTATTCTCTAATCGAAGACTCATATTTTTTCTATAGGTGCGATTTTATAGGTTATAGCTACGGCTGATGATTTTTTATTTTAACATAAATATTTTATGGGAATGATATTAATGTTGATAATCTGTTTCAAAATAGTGATGGAAATATGTGCTATTTATTTATTTAAAAAACGTTTAAAAAGAACTGATCGCAATCGAAAAAAAAAGATTAAAGGAACTGATCGTAATCAAAGGGCTCTAGTCGTAAGCAACTAGCGGAATTTTGCACGGACCGGATTCCACCTCACCCGTGGATAGTTGGATGCAATTTATTTTTCTTTTCTGTCTCTTCTGAAACCCTCGGACCGTACCCTTGGGTGGCAAACATAAAGCAGGAGCGAGTACAGAGAGCCACTGAAGACTGATGCAAATGCAGCCAGATTTATGACCAGCTCGGTTACACACAAATCGCAAGCAGATTTAGGCTGTCATCGTATCGGTTTCAGTTTCTGACTTCTGGTTTATTTTTTATTATTTATAAATTCGTTTTTTTTCTGAATTTTTTAGTTTTTTTTGAGCTTTTTTGCCCATTCTTTTTTTCCTGTATTCGTTATGTTGTGCGTGATGGCTAACATATTTTTATATTTTTTAATTTTTAAATTTAATTATGTTAAATAAGCCTCTGTCACCATTCTGATTTTTTCAGTCATTCTGATCTTTTCACCATAAGCCACCAAAATAAACCCAAATGATCACCACCTTAGGAAAAAAAATGATTGGCTGCTTAAAGGGCTGAAAGCACTGGTTTTAGCCCTTTTTATGCTTTTTAGCAAAAAAAAATGATTGGCTGCTCGAAGGGCTGAAAGCACTGGCTTTGGCTTTATTTTTTTGCGTATGCTTTTTTAGCGGTCGTTAGATTTTTATGAGTCAAAAATAATAAAAATAATAAAAAATATAATTAAATCTTGTGCTACAATAAAAAAATAAACAAAAAAAACTCAATTTCAGAAGCAAATAGGCTGAAGCGCCTTTTGAGCGGTTCAAGCCTCGCCCTGGTGCTTTCGTTGACCGTTGGGGGCCCAGCTTAGCAAGTGATGAGACAATCGCCACCAATGCGAGATCAGTGTGAACGTATCAATCAAACTCTCAACTTCACTTGGAATTCTTGCTTAAGCTGGCTTGCACAATTGACATTACGAATTACAACAGCACAATTACATACAGAGATCAACCAATGCAAGAGCACAAACAATTGCATGCACGCGAGTTCAGAGCAAAAGGCAGCACAGCGCTACAGAGGCAGGCCTGAGCAGGCCAGACCAGCGGCCCCTCGTTACCTCTCCCCTGATCACTCTACCAACAGTGCTCTCCGCTGCGGCGGAGCTGTCGCCGTTGCCGTCGCCGCGGCGGCAGACGCCGACGCCCACGTCCTGCACGACGGCCCGGTCGACCACGCATAGCCCCGGGTTGCCGCTCAGGTCGAGGTTCCGACCGAGCCGCCTCAGGAACGCGCCGTCGAACGGGACGACGCCGTCTAGCCCGTTCTTGCTCAGGTTCAGGTGGTACATCCGCTTGAGCCGGCTCAGCCCCGCCGGGATCTTTCCCGTGAGGTTGTTGTTCTCCAGCGACAGCGTCGTCAGGCTCGCCAGTAGCCCGAAAGTCTCCGGTATCGAGCCCGAGTAGCCGGAGTTGGCCAGCCGCAGCTCCTGGAGCCGCGCGATGTTGCCCAGCTCCGACGGCAAGGGGACGCCCATCGGATTGTTCTCCATGATCAGGTACTGGAGGTCGCGGAGGCCGGAGAGACCGGCGGGTAGGCGCCCGTTCAGCCCATTGTTGCTCAATGCCAAGAAGGTGAGAGACGTTAGGCCGGTGATGGTGCCCGGGACGCCACCGGTGAGGTTGTTCGAGCTCAGGTCCAGCTTCTGCAGCTGGGCGAGCTCGCCGAGGCTGCTCGGGATTGGCCCCGACAAGGAGTTGTAGCTGAGGTCGAGGCCGGTCAAGCTTTGCAACTCGCCAATGCGGCTCGGGATCGGCCCGGTGAGAGAGTTGTAGCTGAGGTCAAGGTGCACCAGGTTCTTGAGCTCGCCGATGCCCTGCGGGACCTCGCCGCGGACCAGCGCGTTCTGGGAGACGGTGAGCACCTGGAGGGACCTGAGGCTGGCCAGCTGTGGCGGCAGCGTGCCGGACAGCGACGGGTTGGAGTGGATGCTGAGCTGCTGCAGGCGGGAGGCGGAGAGGTTGGCGGAGGGCGGCAGGGTGAGGGCGGTGGTGGTGGCCAGGTTCTTGAAGCAGTCGACGAAGAAAGGGACTCGAGGTGGGGCAGCGCGAAGGCGAGGTGCGGGAAGGCGGCCGCGTCCTTGCACGTCGGGTTGGGCGCCACGCCGAAATCGAGCCGCGCGACGTGCAGCCGCGGCGCGGCGCCGCCGCCGGGCGCCGGCTTGCACTCGAGCCCCGGCCACGGCGCGCTGCACGGGTCAGGGCTGGCCGAGCGCCAGTCGCGGTCGGAGGAGACAGCCTCCATAACGCGGAGCAGCGTCTCCCTCTCGGCGGGGTCCATGGCCGCGGCGGCAGCCGCGGCCACTGAGAGGAGGGACAGGAGGAGGAGGGCAATGGAGGGCGCTGGCATGATGGCTTCTGTGCTGTGCGCGCGCGTGGGTGTGGCCGCCGGCTCTACGGCTTGGGGCTCGCGGGGTTCGCTTTTTGGGGTCGCCGATGTTCTTAGGCTCCGGCTCGTTTCAACTTCTTGCTTCTAGTTTTAATTTATTTTTTATTTTTTTATTTTTAGAGTTTTTTTATCTTTTTTTTCTATATTCCTTCGTACTGTATACAGACTAGTATAGTTTTTCTATTTCAAAATTTTTAAACTAAATTACGTTAAATAAATTACTGTACGGAACGCCACTTTAGAGCCAGGTTAGCGAGGGGCCAAGCGGGCCTCCCGTCGAATGGGGGTGTTGGGGACGGGACGGGGTATCTGATGTGACGAGACTGGGGCCAAAACAGTGTGTGCGTGCGTGCGGGTGCCGGGGAATCGACTGTTTCCATCGAGACCTGCTCAGCGAGAGGGTACCTGATTTTTTTTGCCAAAAGCGTGTATTTGTTTTCACCGATGATTAGGCATCCGATTTGTGCTCTCTCCAGTCTCCACTCTACGGCCCACTTGATCGGGACCGAGATTCCTGCCTTAGCACGGGCTTTTTACTTTTTTCTTCTATTATATGTGAAATATAATGTTATTTTTATTTTAATTCTTCTTCATTTCTCTTTAATTAAACTAGCATGGCGCGCATTTGCACAGCTAGATTTATTTCAAAATTTTAGCACCAAACGATATAACTTAGATGTTTAAGAATATGTTAATGTATCATGTAGGTTATTTAGAATTTTAAAATATCATAAATATTAGAAATGATAATAAAAACTTGAAAAAGTATAACTTAAAAATTGTAATTAAAGTATGAGCTTGATGGAAGAAAATCACTAAGCATACTAAGTTGTTGAGGTTCTTAAAAATGTAAGGGCTCTCCATTATGTATGGATTATGTAGCTACATGCCCCTATTCTTCTCCATTGAATACTCATTTTTAAAAAAAATGCATACACATGTACTTCTGTGTAATATCAAAACAACACATTGATTATATGTGTAGCAAATTATCTCATTAGTTCACATGGTATTAGAGTATATTGCTCATGTATACACCGATGCACCATAAACGACCTGTTTTTTGGTCTTTACTTTAATAGTACTTTGAACGACCTCAGAAAAAGATAACAGTACTTACAATGCCATTTCAGGAAAAAAAAAGCAGAAAAAATAGAGCACTTTGACCTTCATTTTGAGAGTCAGGCAGCTGCCTGTTGATCATAGGCGATGAGACGGCGGAGGTGCCGCCGGCTATAGGATTTGCTGTAGGTGGTCGGAGCCGAATGGCGATTCTCTCGGTAACAAAGACAGAGAAAGAGGGGAGGAGGTGATTTGTCACGAATCTCAAGGTTGATCCCGTGGTTGCATGGTTATAGGGGAAATAGGTTTATTAATTGACTGACTGTCTTGACGAGAAATTGCATGTGTTTGGTTTATTGCAAATTTGATAATATGAATGTGATTGTTTTGTCCATTAAAGCATGTCTTGTAAGCATCAGTTTCACTTAAATGGTTAAAGATAGTTCATTTTCATGTGAAAAAGTAGTTAAACCCAAGGTGGCCAATTTCATAACTAATGGGATATTTGGAATGTGGGAATTTCACGTGATAACACTTTAATTCCAGTAGAAGTCTGGAAAAATATCTAATATTCCAAACAGAGTAATTTATGAGAAAATTCTAGTAGGGTCTTTTTGGATCAAAGGACTCACGTAGGAATTTCAAAGGATCGGCTTTCTATGTTTTGCCGCCCTCGTATATCGTTTGGAACAACACACGAATACTGAAGTACTGATGTACTGGAGACCAGTGTCCTTTCGTGTGCTTCTCTTCCTGTAATTTACACATCTTTTTCTGTGTTTTTTCTATTTCTATATTTCATCATTCCTTTCGTGTGTTTTCACTATTTCTATGTTTTTTCGTTCACGCGTTAAAGCAGACCCTTAACATTTGCATGTTTGGATCATTACCCATCTGTCGGGAGAGACTTCAAAACTGTTGAAGTATAAGTGAATTGCCCATCTTTCCTCATCAGCTTAAGCTTTTGGGTGAACTGGTTGGTGCATGCAACTCAATATGGTATCAGAGCCAAGAGGTCCCAAGTTCAAGACCCGGCTAACGCGATTAAAAAAATTTAATTGCAGCCCACTTCTATTCCACGTATTAGGCCTAAGTGAGCCTACACGTGAGGGGGAGTGTTGAAGTATAAGTGAATTGCCCATCTTTCCTCATCAGCTTAAGCTTTTGGGTGAACTGGTTGGTGCATGCAACTCAATAAAAACTGTACCTTTACCCCAGTGGTAACGGCCGGAAGCTTGATGGAACAACTCCCACGACGCCGGCCGTGCAAGGTTTGCGTCGAGATACAAAATTTGTTAACAAAATTTGCGTCGAGATACAGAATTTTTTAAAAAATGGGTCTATAAATCGATTATAGTAGACACTATATTGACTTCAGTTATACCGGCCAAAAACACTTATGGCTACCTCTTTTTTCATATTTTCTCTCTCGTAAACAGCTAAAGTTTAAAAGTCATAAAACACAATCTAAAAAACCTATTACTTGTCTTAGGACATAGCAGTGCACACAGCAAGCATGCTACAGCAGGACGAACTATGTAGCCTGGCTGGTACGGCTGGTTCTTTTGGGCTTAAAATTACCTTATACTTGTATTGCATACAAAAACTAGCTTTTAAACGATATGTTTTTTTAAGGTGGGACTAATAAAAAATTATAGTAAAAAGTATATTAAATTCAACTGTACCAGCTAAAATCACATGCAATTATTTTTCTCTACGTACTATCTTTCGTAAATAGATAAAATTTAAATATTTAAATCATAAGACATCACTTCAGACGAACCCAAAACCTCCAACAGTGGTCAAGAGTTAAGACATCACTCGACAGTCCAAAAACCCATGACCTCAAACGGTGGTTAAGAGCTAAGACATCACTCGATCGTGTCGTTTGATCATGCATGTGGGGAGCAAGAGCTAGGTTTCTAGCCATGTAGCCCTTCAAGTCCTACGTACTACTTACTAACTACTGTCTCAGTTCTCTGAATTATTGGTCCACAAGAGAGAGGGTTCCTTCTCTGTAGGCGCTCGGCTCCACAACGCTTTTGGAGGCCAGTTGATGAGTTTGAACATTCCAGGAGCAGGTGCAGCCATGACAACTATGGTAGTTTCTAATTTGCGTTTAAGAAGGCTAAAAATCAATTCAAATATCCGATTTGTTGAAGTGATTTATCTATTTTCTCGCTGTCATATTATTTTAGGGATAAAATAGAGGTTACGGATGTATCACTCACTACACTTCTCTCGTTTCCATCAAATACACACATATCTCCCTCACCTTTTGTACCGCTCGCTTTCTCTTCCTAAAAGCCACTTCTTTCAGACACCACTATTCATTTTCAATCAAAAGCCATAAACCATACCAAAAAAAACATCAGCAAAAGTCAATGTGAACGCCCCATATAACTTATAGCTCCGTTCGAACAAACAAATAGACGGCTTCTCAATTGTCTTTTAAAGCGGCTTATCGGGACAATGTTTACAAAATAGCTTATCAATTCCGTTCGTTAGCAAAAGCGTTCGTGTTAGAGCAAAAAGGCATTAGACGTAGCCATTATCCATCAGATGCAACAAAAAAAATCAACCCTATATATTTTGCTGATGAGAGATCACTCGATCGAGTTTCAGTAAACTAGTTTTGAGAGTGTATCTTCCTCTGAAAACGAAACCTCTGCAGCGAAGATCTGCGAAACAAGTGGTAGTAAACACAAAGAACCTAACAAGAGGCACAATAAAGCTCTGTTTCAAATAGCTTTTGGTTTTTAAAAATCAGTTTTTGAATAAAGTGACTTTTCAAAGTGTTTTATATAAACCGTTTATATGGATCACTACAAGAGTCGTTTTAAATAAAGTAACTTCTCAACACGAGTGTTATTTACTTTCTCAATCTCTCATAATTAGCCAAAAGCTAAAAACCACAAAAAAAACCATAACACTTTAAAAAAACTAAATTCCCCCATAAATTTTCCAAAGATCAGTGGGCATGTCGAACCACCCAATCTCTACAGGATGCGAACAGTGCAGTGATCAGAGGCGCATCGCTCCTCGGCCATGTTCATGGGGCAGAGGAGAACAAGAGTTTCGAGCTCGTGTGAGCAGGGGGCCATCCATAATGGCATCATCATGCATGGCTCCGCTCGTTCAGGCGGCGACACCGACCAGGTGATGTGACGAAAGATACCTGACACCCTCTAATATCTGGGTGGGGTGGTGGTAGCGGGCGGTGAAAGTTGACGAGAAAGCAGGCCGAGATGACCGATCATTTCTTTCAGGGCAGGGTTCTCATCAGGATCCTTGCAAAGGCAAACACCACGTGCGCGCCGGACGACAGAGAGGGATGGGCTCTAGATAGCAAGTAGTAGCGCCACGCTCAGAGAATCGTCCATTATTATCTCGCTCTGATCTGAAATAAGCAATGCATTTTGGTCCCGCTCGGTTTCACTGGAAAATAGTAATTTATAGTTAAAATTACATTATAGCTGGTTAAAATTACGCTGTAACTAAATATGGTTTATTTGGCGTATAAAAAATAAAAATAGAAAAAATATGTTACCTCATTACGGACAACACAAACGAATACGGAAAAAAAGATCAGGTAAAAAAGCTCAAAAAAATCAAACGTTTATTAAAAGGCGAAATTTATAAATAGTAAAAAATAAGTCAGAAGCTCAAGCCGAAATGAGTGGGGGAAAAGCAGTGAGTGGGTGCTAGGAAAAACAATTCCGGATCAAAATTCATGAAATTCACAAAATTTCGCTTCTATCGCCCCCCACGAGAAAAGACCTACTCGGTCAAATATTTTGCTGGTTTGAAAATGTTCGGTCCATACAACCCATCATCCAACTGCTCAGTTCTCACATGTTTTAGTAGAGTTGGGAGTTAGGCCGGCTTTTTGGGTCACCCAGCACACGCCCGCCAAGACGGCCCAAGCACCCACCGACACGTGGCGGGCCGTGCATGGCACTGGCAGGCAGTGGGCTCGAAAACTAGCCCGGTGGGCGGCACGGCACGCAAGACGGTGAATCGTGCGTGCTTGGGCTAAGACGCACGGGAGCACGAGGCACGGCGGGACACCTTAGCGCAACGACAAGACCACACGACCCACCTTTGCGCGGCGACAAGTCTAAAGAATGCAACTTTTCGTAGTCCGAAGACCCGACTGGGCAGTTTCGCGTGCCCACAATACCACACTTGGTAGCTTCACCCAGTGACACGACCACACGCACATCTTCATGCACCGAGAACGCCACTAGGGGCCCTATAAAAGGAGGTCAAACAGATTTCTGAGAGAACACTACACAAGTAAATGTACAAAATACACACTACTCCGACGCTTGTTTCACCACACCGGGATAGACAAGAGGCAGAAGAAGCAATTTGATAAGATGATGAAGCAATGGAAGGAGATCCGCGACCTAGCAAGGTCGCCATCGCCTGCGATGAGAAAGTAAGAGCCGCCGCGCAGGCGTAATAAGCACGCTGCTATGAGGTCGACTCGCAATGACGCGCCCGTAGCAACAACCCATCCTGAACGTTTCTACCGAGCGTTCGCCACAACACCCACGGAGGAGACACCCTTTGTTGGTGCCGTCTGCAAATAAGTGGTAGTAAACACAAAGAACCTAACAAGAGACACAATAAAGCTCTATTTCAAATAGCTTTTGGCTTTTAAAAATCATTTTTTGAATATAATGCCTTTTTAAAGTGTTTTATATAAACCGTTTATATGAGTCACTACATGAGTCGTTTTAAATAAAGTAACTTCTCAATACGAGTGTTATTTACTTTCTCAATCTCTAGCAATTAGCCAAAAGCTAAAAACCATATAAAAACCATAACACTTTAAAAAAAACCTAAATTCCCCCATAAAATTTCCAAAGATCAGTGCGCATGTCGAACCACCCAATCTCTACAGGATGCGAACAGTGCAGTGATCAGAGGTGCATCGCTCCTCGGCCATGTTCATGGGGCAGAGGAGAACAAGAGTTTCGAGCTCGTGTGAGCAGGGGGCCATCCATAATGGCATCATCATGCATGGCTCCGCTCGTTCAGGCGGCGACACCGACCAGGTGATGTGACGAAAGATACCTGACACCCTCAATCGAAATGAGTGGGGAAAAGCAGCGAGTGGGTGCTGTGAAAACAATTTCGGATCAAAATTTATGAAATTCACAAAATTTCGCTTCTATCGCCCCCACGAGTCGCCCCCCACGAGAAAAGACCTACTCGGTCAAATATTTTGCTGGTTTGAAAATTTTCGGTCCATACAACCCATGTCCAACACCTCAGTCCTCACTTAGGCTTCGCACTTTTGAGCTTCAGCTTTAGCTTCTGACATCTATTTTTTAATAACGCCAGTGCTATCCCCGGCCAAAACTTGCAACCAGAAATGGTAAGTAACATATGGGATATGGCCATGTTCACCAAAATGTCAGTTCAAAAAAATGTTCACCAAAATGCTAAATTGAAGTCTCACATGCGGATTAGTAATCTTAAGGCCATAAAGTATGCAGTAAAGTATGATAGTATACACACCTTAGCTTAGAGCTTGGGAATGAGTTACTTCTATGCTCCATGTCCATGGTACAAGAAATGGTAAGAGAACAATGGCACCAAGATGAGTTTCAGTAACAGAGTTCATTAAGAATGTATCTACGGCGGAAAATTAGAAAAACGAATGCATTACGAGTGAAAATTCTGGGGTTGCTCGGATGTTCCTCCGCGTAAACTACGACCTGCATGTCAGCGCAATCCATCGCTTTAGTCGCGGACCGCGGTTCAGGCGACGGCGAAGGTGCACAGGCCAGGGCGGCGAGGAGGCGGCTCACCCGGCGTCGAGGCTGGCTCGGCCAGTTCGCGGATTGGTGCGGCCCACAGTGGGGCATGGCGCTCTGTAGCAGCGGCGCCGACGTTCTAGCGGCCGCAGTGGCGATCAGCCGCGCGCCGCGGCTCTGGTGGCGGCGGCGCGGCGGCATCTGTCTCGACCGGCTCTGGAGGAGTTTTTCCCGAAGGACCCTTGCGGTTTTTGGTATTTCCTACAAGAGGCGGAAGAAGCAATTTGATAAGATGATGAAGCAATGGAAGGAGATCCGCGACCTAGCAAGGTCGGCCATCGCCGCGATGAGAAAGTAAGAGCCGCGCCAGGCGTAATAAGCACAGCGTGCTATGAGGTCAGCTCCCTGCAATGACGCGGCCCGTAGCAACAACCCATCCTGAACGTTTCTACCGAGCGTTCGCCACAACACCCACCAGAGGGGGAGACACCCCCTTTGTTGGTGCCGTGACCCGTGCAAGTTCTTCAAGTCTAAATACTGCCTCGTCCTTGGTATACGTTACTGAGGTTGCGCAAACTACTACAGTGACTATCCCGACCGCCGTCTAGACACCGCGACCGCCGGCAACCGGAAGGACCAAGTGCATCATTTTCCCCTACTGTTTCTCCTTCAAACTACGCACTAACAACCTCTCATGTGTATTCATAGTCTCCAAAACCCCTATGTGGCTATTGCAGATGGATCGATCTTGAGATCCACACAGAGGACCAGTGGGATCTTGACTTTGAGGAGTGGAATATCACAAGGTCCTCTGAGATCCGAGAGAAGCGCTGCAAGGACGAGCAAACCGAGCGTATACAAAAAGGAGACGAAAGCTTATCTCGAGACGTGCACACGTAGGGAGTGTGAGAAAAAGAGGAAAATGACGAACAAAGAAAAGGAGGCCACCGAGAAGTTCAACGACGAGCTCGTAAGGAAGGGAAAATAACCCCGGTCCACGCATTAGGTCGTATGAGCAATTGGGTTGGTTAGTCGCACATGATGCTCTATGTTATGCATAACGCGGCATGTTACTCCCAACTGTATTATAAAGTTCATTTTAATTCAGACAAGCTTATTTCCTCGTCTTTTCGCATTTAATTATTCCCATAGCAAGTCATCCAACAATATTAACAGACCAGTTTTCCTCTATGTACGAATTCCTGGTAACATCACAATATTACTTACCATCTTACTTATCGATTGTTTTAAGTTCAATCGTTCTTAAAAAAAATTCACAAATTTTTTTAGCCTACAACAACATATAACGATCATAAATTTTATTACGAATCCACCAGATTACCTTCCAGTCATAATCTACAAAATTCATAAAATCTACAAAATTCACATTGCAATGGTCGGGCGACAGTACTAGTCGCTCAACGTTGGCCGATGGAACCTCGTCAGCCAACTGCTTGCGAGACCTTTGTCATCCCTTTTCTGTTGGACGATAGGTTCCAATCACCCAACGGTTAGATGACTGGAGCCTATTTTTATAAAAAAAATATTGGTGCATGTATATTTTTATTAATTTGAATACAAATTAGATTATTCGCAAAAAAAAATTCCTTACATCGCACGCTCTGCCTACGATGTGCAGTTCCTTGGCTCAACATCAACTGACAGTACACAAAGATGATATGGAAGGCCTAGGCACCACCAAAATGTCGATTCTTTGCATGGTTGGCAATACAAAATCGCAGGCTGCGGGCACCAGACGAATTTGGTGTACCTGAACTGCCCCCTCAAAGCTGCCCAGTGGCCTCCAAGCAATTTCAGAGGAGCACCAAGGAGGGCTTCAGCCTCGCTCATCGTCTTAATCATTTGGGAGATTTGGAAAGAAAAAAAATGCTAGATCTTTTCAACACAAATCAACTATACCTACGGTGTTGTTTGCGAAAATCAAGGAGGAGACCAGAGCTTGGACCTTCGCAGGGGCAAAACACTTACAGCAGTTCCTCCCTTACTCTTAAACCCCCGTTTTTCTTGCAGGCCTCCCGGCCTGTTCGACTATTTTCGGTTTTAGGCCTCGGGGCCACCCTGTTCTTAACTTTGCTTTTATTAATATAATAGGCAGTCCTCCTGCCAGTTCATTTTTTTTAAAAAAAAAATCTTAATGGGCCTCTTCTTTTCAGCTACAAAAGGATGTTTTATTTTGGATTTTCTACAGTAATTATCTTTCAAATGAAGTGTCTTTTCAAGACGGGGTCTACAAGTTGATTGTAGTACATACTGTAGCAACTTTATTTATATCCGCTAAAATCACATATGAGTTTCTCTTATTTCGTACTCTTTTTCACAAAAAGCCTAAAAGCTATAAGACACAGCTAAACATTATAAGCCACATCAAACAAGAACGGACCATGTCTTACCTCCACCTTTCAATTTCTGTTATTCCTTTTCTTGAACTTGTACCGAAGAAGACTTCACATGGTATCACAAGCCATGTAAAGTCCAACAGGCTAGTATGCACGACTCAACTAAAAATCAGTATTTAAAGGATCATGTGAGAGGATTTTGAATTATGTTATGATAATCATTGTAAGTTGGTAATTTGGGGGTTAGAAATTTGAATTTGTATTTTTGTCAAAAAGAAATCCATGTAAGCGTTGCCGTGCATACTCTCTGTTAGTAATACCTTACTGGATTAAAGAATGGACTTTTATGTGTGGCACTGCATAAGAAAAGTGAGTTATGATTTTGCATGTGCAGTTGGACTGTTAGCCGATTTGACATTTTGTCATATCAAATTTTTTAATGCCTTGCATGCATGTCAATTGGCTGTGTATTTATTGTTCTCAAGTGCTTTGATGAGTTGGTGAGTGTCGGCTCCATTTAATATGCGTGCCAACGGCGCTGCAACCGCCTGGGGCCGCCGGTTAGACCGGTTGGTTGGATTGATCTGACCAGCGAGTGGTACGGTCAGACCGATCAAAGTAGAGATTTTTGCCTAGATTTTTATCAAAGTGGTTTTTGGGTTATGAAATGAGTTTTGATCATTTTCTTCAGTGATTTTATATTGCATGATACATGTTACTACTAATATGAGTTAAGTTATAAAGAATTTATGTAATAATTTCTTTGTCTTCGATGTACAAGATCACTTAGAGTCATTATGGCCAATAGCGAGGATCGGGGTATGTTTACGGAGGAATTGAGACCCAAAACAACCGAGGATGCTAGGTGAGACGGTGAGCTCAAACATAGCACGATAAAGACGAAAAATATTAAAGGTTAGTTCAAACGACGGGTTTGCACCATGTGTTTGGTCGGTCCAAATGAGGCGTGGTCTGGTGCAATCAGAACGGAAAAGACTTGTCGACGCATAGCAAGTCAATGGTACTCCTACTCATGACAAGTATGGCGATTGCTTGCAACGGAAGGAGATGAGCGGGTCAAGGAAGGGTATTTTGGTAATTTGATCAAAATACTGAAAACGACTTTGGAAGAAAATCGCGGTGCTTGAGCGGCGCTTGGGAAGGCAATTTAGGTCATGAAGAAACTAGTTCAATCAAGATGGACCAAAGTACTTAACGGATTCGGGCTTATGCGCTTTGAAAAAGCGCATAATTGTAAGGTGTGTGTTGAAACCTATGTGTGCGGGGTTAACATGTTTTTTTATTGTGCTAAGTGGATAGTATCAATTAAGGATTAGATGTGGCTGGCTAGCTCATCTATTTATGAGGTTGGAATGAAGACTTGTGATTCACCATCCAAGCTACCTCTCATGTGCTCTTTTTATTAGGGTTAGGGTTTGAGAGTTGAGTGTCTTGAGTGGCAATAAAACTTTTCTCCTCAAACAGCAATAGAATTAACACTTGATCATCTTCATGGCTATCTCTTTTCTTGATTTGATTGGTTTTACCTCTCCTCTCACCCTTCGTGATTTTGCTATGCTAAGCACATATAAGATATGGAAATTGAATTTTTTAAATAACTCATTTTATATTCAAAAATATAAAATTATACTTGCGATTTGATTTTTTTTGCCAAAGTAGACTACTGTCGTCGAACCGTTGGATGACTGGCCCCTGTCGCCCACTTGCCGAGCGACACGAAGGCAGTAGCTGGACTGTTGGGCGACATTAATGTAGTCACCCAACCGTTCGGTAACTCACATGAAATTAACTACATCATATTAACCCTTTATCTTATAAAAGGATTACCATTAATTTTTTAAAAGGATTAAATAATAAAAAAGAATGCTCCAGTAGCCCAACCGTTAGATGATAGGAGGTGTTGTCGCCTAACGGTTAGGCGACATCACCTGTCGTCAGAGCGTCCCAACGGTCCATCTACTACCGGCCTGTTGCTCGGTCGGTGGGCGGCAGGGGCCAGTTGCCCAATGGTCCGACGACATGAGGCTAATTTTTGTAAAAAAATAAAAATACAGCTATAATTATATATTTTTGAATAAAAATAGATTATTAAACAAATTCTCTGGAAATTATATTTCACCCATCCAGGCACTTTGATAGCAAGTTCATCAAACAACTCAGTTTTTGCATGTTTTTTATTTTTCAAATGGTTTCTTAATCTGAGGGTTTTTGGTGTAATTTCTTCAGCGTTCTTGCTTGCTGTGACATGTGAGAACATATACAAAGTCATATTAGCTATCCTTTGCCACGAGCAAGTCTTGATCTTCGATTTAGGTTTTTGCTCCTATTGGGTGCAACCTTGTTTAAATCTCAAAAAGGTCTGAACTTTGACGTGAGATTTTGCAATCCATGGATGAAATAGATTCCTGAAACCATAAGCATGGTGTGTACAAAGGTTTACAACTTTTGGATCATCCAGTCAAAAGTTACACATGTTTGAAGTTTCATAACCGTGATGATTTTATTATTCATTTGCTTGAAATTATTGTTCATAGTGGTCAGACCGCTAGAACAGAGGTTAGACTACCCCCAAAGAGGTCAGATCACCCCTTTGTTGACAGTCAAACCACCAAGGAGAGGTCAGACCATCATCTGGTTGGAGATCAGACCTCTAGGAGTTGAGTTCTTCAAGATTTTGTGTTCTTGAGTGTTTGGTTTGGGTTTTTGGTTTGAATTTGATTCTCTGTAACTCTGTGATTATTTGAGAAAAGGATCCAAAATATTTGGAAAAAATTTTAGTCAGCACCATTCATTCCCTCTATTGCATTTCGGTCCTATAATATTATTACTAAGTTCAGTATTCTGTTCTGACATGACTTTATCAATGATAGATATGCCAATGTGCATCAATATGTGCAATAGAAAGTTGTAGGATCGTATGACAAAATCAGGGGGTGAATGATTCACTCCGCTTCTTGAAATCTCTACGTAGTCGATGAAGAAGTCGACAGCTCGATCGATTACTCGACGCTCAGCTTTACACGTAGTTGAATGCTTCGCCCAAACAGCAATCACTAGAAATCATGAGACAGAATGATTCAAGATAATCTTTATTGCTAGATTTCTATGGATTTAGAAAGCGCCCTCACAGTATCCCTAAAAGCCTTCTCAACGAAAGCTCTAAAACAAGTTTCTCTCGAAACCTGCACGAAACCACGCGTTAACCCATAGCCTCTCACTGCTTTTATAGGTTAACTCTACTAGCGGTGTCTACCTCAAACACAGACTCAAAACCTTATCTCTTTCTAAACCGA
Organism: Bonia amplexicaulis; assembly: GCA_036346245.1. Taxonomy (NCBI): domain Eukaryota; kingdom Viridiplantae; phylum Streptophyta; class Magnoliopsida; order Poales; family Poaceae; genus Bonia; species Bonia amplexicaulis. Next base: position 13,291,116 of record CM070749.1, read on the forward strand.
GGGACCAAAAACCCTTTTGAACACATGTTTTATTAAAACTCTCAATTTTCTTAGTTATAGAGTCTATCCACAACTCATAGCCCAATACGTGATGAAGCCTCCAGAAACGCATCTCCCGTAACTTCATCACGCTTTATCAACTTTTGTGTCGAAGCCTCTAGGATCATACCGCCTATAGCTTCTCCACGTATCGCCACCTTTTATGTCCATGTGCTCTAGCATTGGCCCAACCACCTCGCATGATATCCTCAACCGTCTGGACCTCAGATCTTCTCATCCTTGTCCCGGTTCTCCTCGTCACCGACCGTGATCGTTTCCATGCCCATCTGCATATGCAAATACCAAAAAATATTTTCCAGCATAAGTTCTTCCCAACTTGATCGTCGTCAGTCCACATAATCAAAACACATCTTTAGCCATCCATCGTCGTCAACCAGGTCATCCATGACCACACATCTCATCGTTATTTAGAAATCAGCCTTATATCACTCAATACAGCCGTTAGCTCAATGGGTACTCAAATATAACAAGTGCTTGGGAATTACCATCGCTCCACTCAAAACACTCAGGAATAATAAGCATCGCTATCGACCAGAACCATCGAGTACCAACCACGAAGCCTACGACAACTGATTGCAAAAGCCTTCGACTACCGATCGTAAGGTCTACGACAACCGATCAAAAAGTGTAAGACAACGACAGCAGACCACGAAGTCTACAACTATGACGATAAGACTGTAAAGTTTACAACTATGACAGCACTCCACAAAATCTATGACCATCGACTATAGAGTACCGACTAGTAAAGTCGACGACTATCGAGTATCAACTAGGTGCTGTAGCTACGACCATGGAACGTACTGTAGCTATGACCATCGACCGTTGCTGTAACCTATGACCTTACGACCTCCGACTAGTTCACTGTAGATTAGGTCGGTTCATTGTCCCTACGACCGGTTAAATGTTGCTCACGACTGGTTCACTGTTTGAGGTCGAAATCTATAGTTACCATCCATCACAAGGCCGATCGGACTACCGTCCTAACCTCTGTGCCACTCGATAACCGTTCGATACTCCGTTGACGCTCGAATACCGTCCGATACAACAATGGCACTTGAACGCCGTCTGATACTCCAATAACACTCGAACATCGTCCGATACCACTCGGACCTGATTGAAACCACTCGGAGCCATTTAAAACCACTCGGATTGGACCAAAATCATTCGGAGTAGACAAAAACCATTCGGACCCGAAATCTTCAAGTACGATCTACCAAGACTTTCAAAAACGCAAATTACAAAGCAATCTAAATATCAGTTATTCTTCATTATCGAATTCACAATCATCCACATGACCTAACAAAATCCTTCTCGCTAAGACAATCAGTAATGGCTTCCATGCTGGGTCCTGTACTCTCTTCTGTTGTTGGTTCATCCTGCCTACCTTCAATAGGGGTGGCATACATGATACATGTACGGGAATAGCCATGAATGGTGATACCTCAAGATGGGGCATTTGATGAGCCTGAACCAGAGCAGAGAAAGGTGATGTGGATGATGACACAAGTCAACGGGCGTTGCATTGGGGCTTACAGGGCCTGAGTTACCAAATAGATCATCCAAGTGTGACTTGAGAAAGGTTGCCACGCTGTCGTGTATATCGGTTTATGTATGGTTTTGTGATTCATTAGTTTACTTGGTCAGGCCGAATAGGAATCAAAGAAGATAATGTAGTTTTGCAGTTGATTGGGGGTTTGTGTCGAATGAGGAAACAAATAGCTGTTGTGGATGTAGGAATTCTTGGATGGTACGAATGCGCATCGCCTGTTGTTTATGATTAATCTGTTCATCAAGCTTTGTTATTGCATTTTTCATATGCGAGATCTGTACACAAGAATGTTTAAAAACATGCAGTTAACATATTTGGTGAGCTTTGTAAAATCAAATTATGAAATTTCTATTAGCGCATTGAAATACAGTCCTTTTATCTCACATGAGTTTAGTGGATTATATCCTAGTCATTTAGAATTTAGAAAGGTGCGCTATAAAAAACTCTAAATAAATCCTAGTAGGATTAGGATTCCTATTTCTTTTAGTAGTATTGCAACTTCACTTTGGCGGGGGCTAAGGGGACTATATAAAACCATAAGAAGTGAAAATAGAGAACACGATCAACAAAGAAAAGAAGCCATTCATCTAAAGATAAAGTTGCATGAGAGGATTAAAGGCTAGATTATTTTTTAGTTCTAGATTTTTATATAGGGTAAAGATCCAAGGGTCCTAAAAGATTCGAGAGTTATGAGAGAGCGGTGATCCTTTGTACTTTTTGAGGTTGTGCTTAAGGAATTTGCGGTCGACTTTACCAAATCTTTTCTCTTTTGTCGTGATTGCTTCAATGTCATTATTTTAATTCTGTCTATGAGATTCATCTTCTCTGTTCTTGATATCGATCTGATCTATAGGTTACTGCACATAAGAAGAGTTATCAGAGTATAACAAGTGGTATCAGAGTGAAGGCCAGATTTATCTAATTTGTGAGAAGGTCAATTAAGCATCAAATGGCATAAAATCAAGATTGATGTCGATGATATGGAATCAAGTAGAAAAATTTGATGATGGACAAAATTTCAATGTGTGACAATGTATAATGAAGGATGTCCTTGTCCAGTAGAAGCTAATCGATGCTCTTGAAGAGACAAACCAGAAAAGACGTCTGATGAAGACTGAAAAGTGATAGAGCGAAAGATTGTTAGTACAATCCATTGTCTCTCTGATGAGGTAAAATACTTAGTGATCAAGAAGAATTCACTAAAAAAATTATAGGAAGACTTAGAAGAATTGTATATGGCAAAGTCATTAAAAAATCGGTGGGTACTAAAGCGACAACTGTGCAGGTTACGCATGAAGAAAGGTACATAGTTCGTTGTCCATGGTAGGTACTCAGATCTTATCTACAGCTATGCACGAAACTACAAAGATGGTTGCAAAATCTAATAGACACAAAAAATGAATGTACGAGCTATTGAAAGGAGGACGTGGTGGGACCAAGCATACGGTACCGACGAGCAAGTAGAGCTTGGAGGTGGTACAAACCTATGGTATGAAAGACTGTAGGAATAAGATGTGTGGTTAGTCAAACTACATAACAAAGAAGCTGTCAAGTGGAGGGTTCAGACAAACTAGTTCAGACACTGACACACATGTTATGGTGATGTGGGTAAGCCCCTATGGTGGGGGCAATCCTAGAGTTAAGAGGAAAAAAAAAAATGCAGAAGCGGCTTGGAGCAAGTTTTTGGAGGAGCACAATGAGTTCAAAGGATAAGAGACAAAGTGGAGATCGTTGAGTTTGTTGACTTATCTTAGTATTTTAGGATTTAGAAATGTGTGCAATAAGAAGCCCTTGATAAATTGTAATGAGATTAGGATCCCTACTTTCTTTTGGTGTAAGATTCCCGTTCCATTTTAAATGACGACTAAGGGAGACTATATAAATTCATGAGGGGTGGTCATGAAGAATTCAAGCAACCAGGCAAAGAAGAAAAAGAAGTCACTCATCCAAAGTTAGAGGTACACGAGAGGATTAGATGATGTGTTATTATTTAGCACTAGATTCTTGTATGGAGCAAGAATATAAGATCCTAAAAGATTCAAGAGGGTTATGAGAGAACGACAATCCTTTGTACTCTTTTGTGGTTGTGGTTAAGAAATTTGCGATCGGTTTTATCAAATCTTTTCTTTTTTGCTGTGGTTGTTTCAACGTTGTTATTTTAGTTCTCACTGCTAGATTCATTTTTGTCGTTCTTAATATTGTGTACGTTTGTGCCATATCTCACACTCTGCTCTGATGCAAGAGTTGTTGCGTATAAGAAGGAATGTCATATTATAACAAAAATTACCAAAACATAGGAGGGATTTGAAGCCTGCGGTGCCCATTTTTTAGGGATACTGTTCATATGAATAGTACTCTTAGGTCTATTCGTATGAACAATACTCTTAGGTACTGTTTATATGATAGAGCTTCTGAGTACATGCGCACGTGAATGTTTACAGTGGTCAAAGCGTGTGTTCGTGCTCCGAAGACTCTTGGGTCTCCATCTCATTTCAAGCATGTGCATTAGACACACCCACATGGACGTGTGTGTGTGTGTGCATGTTGTATTAAAAAACATGGAAGGGATATCATATTATAACAACCGCTACCAAAACATGTATGTTTTCCTTGTCAATACCGGCAGCAAAGCATAGAGGGCATATCGACCCAAGCCCCCAACATGCTTGTATTCTTTGACCATGCAGGCAAGCCATAGACGCCCTTCAGCGACTGTGCCGAGCATTGCGAGATTTCTTGTCATGTTGCCACTTGTACCAGTGACAGAGTCAGGATTTGATTATATCTTGGGCTCAGTGCTGAAATGATCTAGTCTATCTGGATTTGATCATAAAAATATTACACAGACTGAACTGAATATATCTAGATTATATACTAGATATTTTTTCATACCTCGATCTAAAGTGATCCGCCCCTGACTTGTACTGAACGGAAGGCGTCCCGGAACACGTGCAGACGAGGCCTCTGTTCAGGTATCGCAGCCACGTAATAAGTTTGGGCACTGCTTCTGCTGACTCCACGTAATTAAGTTTGGGCACTACTTGTGCGTTGGTAATAGTGAAGCCTGAAACGACAGCAAAATGACGACGTTACTTTTACCACGACTACGTGCAGAGGCTGCCGGCTGCAATTAGATCGCCGGAGCAGAAGCGCCAAAGGCTGTGCAACGCTATTGAGCCCAACTGCTGCAGTAAAATTGAAGCCTGATTACGACCTCCCGATTACAATTAACCAGGGTTAATAAGTTTCATGCACAGATGCGTGGTGCTCGTTCGCGACGCTGCGACACGGCACATGCGTGTTGCGTGGTTCGTGGGGAAAAGCGTGTGTTCCCGGCGGGCGCCGCGTATGGAGTCCGCAGCGGGATGGCGCGAACGCGATCCACACCCCTCACCGCCGTTGACTTGACGAGGCGTGTGGAGCCTGTCAAACGAGCGGTCGTTTTCGCCAAAACTCTCGTGATCAGACGCGGTAGAATCCCCTCCATTACCCGGTATATAAGTACGGCGGCTCAGGTACTACTCTACTCGCTGCTCCCGGCACGCCTCTTGCCAGTTGCCACCTCACCATGGCAATGGAAGAGCTCGACGAGTTCGAGGTGCTCTGGCCGGACGCCTGCCACGCGTACGCCCACGAGCCACCGCCGGCGCCGGCGAGCACGCCGATCAGTTCGCCCTTGCCGGTGCAGCCATGCGAGTCGCCCGCGTCGCGCCCCAAGCAGCGTGGCTCGGCACGCTCTCGCCCGGTGGATGTCCCCGGGGCAGCACGCTTGCACCGCTGGAAAGACGGTGATGATCAGGAGGAGAGCAAGGGCGGCGACGGCGGAGAAAAGATCGTGCCGCCGCACCTGCTGGCGTCCGGCAGGCGGCGGTCGGAGGGGGACGCGGCGGCGGCTTCCACGCTGCGGTCGGGGCGGCCATGCAAGCGGGCGGGCGACCTCCACCATCTGCGCGACTCCGTGCTGCGGATGACCGGGTTCATCGAAGGATGACATGGCTCGATCGATCGGCTCGGTGCTGCATGCCCCCTCGCGTTAATTGGTGCTCATATATAGGGGACAACTGTATCCATGGTAGTACTTCGGTTTGTACTCCAGAGAATGGAAATATAAGAAGACGATTTGGGAGTTGGATCTGAACCTTTCTCGTTGCACATAGATTTTCTTTAAAATTTTGCCGTTCTTCAGTAAATGTCATCAGAGGAATATTAAAGACGCTGCGAAAATTCCAAGGTGACAGTATATTAGGAGAGATTTTTTTTACTGCAACCGTCCATTAGTTGCAATCGATGGTCCACAATGAAAGATACATGTGGGAAGGTAAGTAATTTGTGGGGACAATATTTACCTTAAAAACAGGATTGAAGGTTATATAGGTAAATAATTTTGTCTACCTATCTAAGGTGGTGCTATAATTAGCTTTTGGCTTAAGTTTTTGACTGTGACTTTTATCTTTTAGCTGAAATTGTACTATAGCGGGTGTTAGCTTTTTCAGAGAAAAATGAGCAAAATTGAAAAAAAATTGTTACATCATAACGGACAATACAAATAAATAAGAAAAAGAAAAGCCAAAATTAGAAGCCGATATGTTTCAAATGGCTTTTGGCTTAAATAAACTGAAAGCCAAAAAATCCAGAAGCTGAAGCCATTTAGAACATGACCTAAATAGAGAAAGGAGAATAATATAAAGTGCCAAAAATAGGATAATAACATAAAATGCCAAAATGCTACCTTTTCTATACGGCTGTAAACAAATTTGAGACATGAATGGCGACATCCAGAGGAACATCTACCACCAAATCATTAAGGTAGCACTCATTTGGACTGAAAAAAGTGGCTTGTGATTTACTGTAGTTGGCTAAAACTATATTATAACTAATAGTGGCTTATTAACGTAATTAAATTTAAAAAAAATTAAAATAGAAAAAACAGGTTAATCCATCGCGGACAATACAAAGGAATACAAGAAAAAAAAGAATCGGCAAAAAAACTAAAAATCTAGACAAAGATGAAATTTAGTAATAGTGAAAAATAAATTAGAAGTTTAAACCGAAATAAGCGGTGCCTAAGGCCAGGGAGAACGACGAGTCAAGGGGTAGATCTATGGATAATTGTCTTGTTCAAACATTACAAAAAGTCTCATATTTTGGACCTAAATTTCTCGCGTTTGCAAGAAAAATTATGTTCCTATGTTAACCTATTCAAAAAATCAACGACTGATATTCAAAAATTTTAGTAGAGTACTTTTAAGTATCCAAAATGCTTTTAAAAATACTTACAATTTTTAAGAGGTAGTACTTGAGTACCTGCTAAGCGCCATAATAAGTCTTATTTAGGATGAGTATTCAATTTAAAATTCATCTCGCGTTCTTACATTAATGGTACAGCAACACACGCACACGCAACGAACGTACGATCTGTGGTTTCCACGTGGCAGCTCACGATAGGGTGTACCGCACTCCAAATCAACCCCTTCCTTCCCGCATACAGCCACACTGTGCCGATCGTTACCGTCTCCCCAAGGAAGCGTGCTTGCTCACCAAGACACGCCAACTTCCCCTTCCGGAGCACACCACTATATATCCCCCAGCCATGGACGCCGAGCTCTTCCCGGTCCTGACGGCCGGGGAGGCCATGGAGGAATTCCAAGAGGCAGACATCTTATGGCCGGACTCCGACGACCATCGTAACGACAGCGACGACGTCGGCGGCGACACGATGATAATTCACGTGCCTTCGGTTCTTCCCAAGGTCTCGCCGGAGTTGCCTGCTCCGGCACATGTGCCTTGCCGGAAGCGGCGGTCTCGCTCCTGGACGTCGGAGCACGTCACGTCCGATCAGACCATCGGGAGTGATGACGACGCGAAGAGGCCTGTGAATGGTATCGTGATCGTTCCACCGCACCTTCTCGTTGAACGGAGGCGGCTTGGTGGTAGGACGGCGGCGTACTCCATGTGCGCGGGGAAAGGGAGAACGCTCAAAGGGCGGGACCTCCGCAATGTCAGGAACCTCGTCCTCAGGATGACTGGATTCATCGAGAAATGAACACCAAGGGATTGCTTGCGAACGTCAATGGACGTGAAGTTTCAGTAATTAACATCCTAGCTGAAGAAAAGACAGAAGATGGAATGACTTGCTTGATTAATTAATCTCTAGTTTGTAACTTGCTGGTTGATGGAATAAATGTACATGGCTAAAATATTAAGAAACAAAGAAAATAAGATAAAATGCCAAATGTGAACTGCAGCATTTTTCTTAATTTGCTTCATTATTGTAGGTGTAGCTTTGTAAGCATATGTGTTAAACAAGAAAGGGAGATTAGTGGTTCAAGATTAGTGTTATCCTTGTTAGGGAGAAAAGCATGAAAACATTTCTTGAAAGTTATTTCCACCTTGAGAATTCAGAGAAGGCTGCTGAGTTAAATAAAGCTAGCTAGCAGCTTGGTCCTTAGGTATTACCATTTTTTGTTGAAAATTTTAAACTGCATACTAACATACAAAATCATGGAGAAGATTGTGTACGAGCCGGAAGCAGCTTCAAGATTATCATGCATGTTGGTAGAAACTAACTAGCTATTCAGGTGTGCATGCACTTGTCCGAAAATAGCATCGAATAGCTAAATTCTTAGGGTGTTTCTATTGCCTTCTAATTCTGTTTTTGCTTAGAGAAATCAAAAACAATATAAACATTCAATTTTTTAAAGTGACTTCTCTACTCATATTACTTCTATCTCGCTCCGAGGATAAAGCAAGCGTCACAGGAGCATCATACCACTACTCTCGCACACATATTTCTCTCAGATTTTCCTTATTGTCCACTCTCTTCTTCTAAAAACCACTTCTTTCCGTCACTATTATTTATTTTCAGCTAAAAATAATCAGCTGCAAACAATACGATGAGCCCCTCTAAAACACCAACTGTTCGTCTGTTACTAAAATAATAGCTGGCCCTCGATGGCTACTTCAGCGCTTGAAGTCTCGTAATATTTTTTCTTTCCTTCGATAGAACAAAATACCTCCCAAAATGGCAAAATGACAAACCCTCGATCACAATTATGCCAGTAACAACCAGGGGAATGGCACCTTTTTTTAAGAAAAGAATTCTTGCGTCTGGAAGTTTTCTTGCTTAGAGCAGCTAGTCGTTATACGTGCGATCCTTTTCAAAGAGCTGCTTGCTTTCGATAGCTAGCTTGCCTAATAATTTGGGGGACCCTGGCCATGAGCAGCCTGGCTAGCCCAGCTTGCGTGTACGAGAGAGCATTAGCGATGGATTGATTGAAGGAATAAATTTTCCCAAACCCGGAGGGAAAGGTCAGGGCTTGATAGCAACATGCACTTCCATCAGCAATTCAGCGTAGATGTAGCTAGTTTCTGTTGGATTCTCAATAGAGGTATGAGCTAGCTAGGTCACCATCGAGTGCAAGCTACATATCACCAAAGACAAAACAACTTCCTGCTGAAATATTCTATCGATTAATCTGAAAGTTTAACAGGCTAGATATACTACATGAGGGATTCAAGATAGTAAACCAGTTTCATATCAAAACCGTCCCCACATGACATAGTCAATGTCTCATACAACAATACAAGATTTTTTTAAGCATAAAGGATTTTCATCATAAGCAAAGGAACTATGCAGAGGCAGAGGGCTGGGTTCTTAGAATTTATAAGCTGCAGTCGTGCGCTGTGATACATGGTACCTAGGCCCTATGTATACATGGGCCACATAGGCCTTCAGGCTGCGGCGTGGTACACGGAACACGGTACACCACTTGCATGGGGCGCGTATCCAGGGAGACAAGGCCCAAGTGCAAACTCAGTGAAGCAAACCCGAAGCAAGCTTTCCTTGGGGTTGGAGGCTGATTTACTGGGGAAAAACGGTATTGATACGGCTTGGACATCCGGCAGTATCGGACACCGGTCCACGTATCAGCGTGGTCCACTTTTCGGCCCATCAATATTTCTTTAACTCGATCACTCTCGTCGCATCTTCTCTCACTCTCTTCTCGTTCTCTCACTCTCTTCGTCCTCCGCCGGTACTTGACCCGATGCACGGCAACGACCACGAGCCCATCCACGTCATCTCTAGCGTCGCCGGATCTGGCCGTCGCCGTCGACTTTTTCTCTGGGCGTGGTGCCACCAGATCCAGCCACCACCGTCGACTTCCTCTTCGGGCGCAGCACCGCTAGATCTAGCCGCCGCCATCGACTTCATCTTCGGAGGTAAGTGTTTGTTTATGCAACATTTCATATTCATATCTACGTGCATCGGTCTCGTCACTTGACGAACCACATGCACTAATTTGCCTCTTCATGATTCTTGTCTTCTCTGTGCTTCTCGTTTGAGCCACGTAGCATTACCCGAACTTACACAACCACTCGAACCTTAGCACCCCCGCCTAGTCCCTGTTCATTATCGTTGACCGCTGGCATTCTCCAAGCCACATGTACATTCAAAGACTAAGCAAGCATCTCGAGAACAAGTTTCATGCACTTAACTCACGTTAGTCAAAATAATACATCATGCAACAAAACACTGGCACCTATGCCATGCACACATTCAACCATGCTCAAACACTAATCCAAACGTTAGGACTAAATCTCAAACCAAAATGTATAATTTCAGCATCAATTCACCAAAAGCTGGTCTGACTGGCATTACCTGGTTGGTCTGACCATTGGCACTATGCTGGTTAGACCGCGAGTTTGACTGGTCTGACCGCTTAAGAGCGCCAGAAAATAGCTTATCTAGAATTTTGGTTAAACTCTACCTAATTTCAGCTCAGAACTTCAAAATAAGTAACACCTAGTGCAAAGATATTCTCAAACATATATACATAAGTGTTTGGTGTCTATTTTTCAAAGGCATATGGCCGGTCTGACCACACCATAGCCGTCTGTCGGACTATCGCTGTCAGGCCGGTCAGACTGGTTAAAACCTAACAGCAACTCTGAAAATTGCAAACTCTCAAAAGCAATCTCAAACTTTGATAACATTTGCATAACAATATCAAATACTAATAATACACTATGGGGTAACTCTCACAAAGGCAGAGATGCATGAGAAGATTAGAACTTAGGTAATTTTTTAGCACTGGATTCTTGTATAGGACAAGGATCCGATAGTCCTAAAAAAGATTTGAGGAAGTTGTGAGAGAATGATAATCCCTTGTATTTTTTAAGGTTGTGCTTAAGGAATCTATGGTTGACTTGTCAAAATCTTCTCTCTCTCATCGTGGTTGCTTCAACGTTGTTATTTTGGTTTACTCAATGAGATTCATCTTGTCCGTTCTTGATATTGTATACGCTTGTACCGTATCTCATACATTCTGATTCGATTTAGAGACTACTACGAATAATCCCGTTTCAGTGCTAGCTTGTTCGAGGCAAAGGGCTTAGCAGTAAAGATGGTTTCCATCAATATCCATGGCGCCGCAGCAGTCGTTGCGGTGCTCTTCCTGGGCGCCCTCCTCACTTCTCATGCATCCATGGACGAGTCAGCTGCTTATAACCACGTAGCCGTAGGTCCACCTCCGTCGACTTCGTCGTACTCCTCGCCGCCGCCGGTCCAACCGGTGATCATCGTCCAAGGCGTCATCATCTGCTAGTCCTGCAAGCTCAATGGCTACAATCGCCTGAGCAGGATGCTGTTTACTTAAGCTAGAGCACCTGAGCACGTAGCCAGAGCAGGCAATAATAAGTAGAAATGGTAGTCACGTACTTGTTGTAGTTTGAGGGCAATTGGATCGCCCGTCGCCTAGACTAGCCGGCCGTCAGGTGGCAAAAGAGGCTAAAGACGACGGCCGTGTCCGTTCTCACCAGTCTCAACCTCGCCTCTGCATCGGACCGGCCGGCCGGTGCTTGCTGCGCTGGGTATCATCAGATGTACAACTCAGCGACTCAGTTTGCACATGATGAATTAGTGTACTGGGGTACTACTGCACAAGGAAGCACGGACTGTTTGCTACTTGTTCACTATAGAATGGCGAGCAACTGGTACTGCTTTGATTTGCTGTACCCATCGGCAAACATTGAACAGTTGCTTCCGTTGACGAACTTGCGACTCCTCAAATTCTGATCCCGTGAAAATTTTCTACTAGCGCTCACTTCCCTTGGGATCTAGGCGCAACGGCTGGTCTCATTGGAATGCCGTGTTGGAATTAACCCTGAAGCTTACTGGTTACGATCGGTAGTTTTGTCTGAGGAGTGCGGCAGTTTCGGGTTATGGTAGTACCGTTCGGGTAGTTCGGTAGTTCCGGCGAACAGTAGTACCGGCCGAGTCTTGCGGTAGTACTAGTCCGAAACTCTGTTTCCGTGACGGACTATTTTTTAGGTTTATTTCTTTGATTCTGATTCGAATTCGTGTAAGAAAAGGAGTAGATCTTTTGTAATAGTTTTGGGAGCCTATAATAAAGAGAAACCTGAAAAGGTGGAGTATGATTCGCACCACCAAATTAGAGTATTTCCCTTCTAATTGAAGCGTGCGCGGTTATCCTGCGGAAGTCCTGAGTTCGTCGATTTTACCTTAATTTCGTGATTTGGCGGAACGATTGGAGTTTCGTGACATCGGTAGATATTAGTCTGAAAGGTCCTTGCCCACATGCCGCCGTCGTTACTTTACTTACTCAGATAGTGTCACTAGTTAATTTACCTTCAGTTATACTCTATAAAAAACACCTTGAACTCATCACCAGTTAAGAAGCTTACATTCCCCGATTGAAATTGATCCGATATGCCTTGAACGCTACGTATGCTGACTGAATTATTCTGATGTGTATGCGTTCAAGTTGCCCTCTTATTCATCCCATGCAGCCTCGATTTGCCGATGCAGATGAGTAACTGAGGACGGTGGAAATACGGACAATATTTTAACCCCAAATATCAACAGCAGCATATATTACAAAATACTAGTGATACAAAACACATAACTAACAGCAGTAGATAAAATTATATTATACATCAAATATACATAAGAACAGAATTATATCAGGGTCGATCGGTTACACGAACGGCTTACAGAGTGGCTGATGAAGAAAAATAAGCAGCGCAGAGACATGCGATCGCGGAAGTAGTCGACGTCGATGAAGAAGACGAGCGGTCACACGGGTTATGCTGCCCAGAAATTTTATGGACGCCCCATCCAGGTACGTACTCTCTACGGCAACAACTCAAAGATACCTGCTCTTCCTCCTTCATGATGCACATCAAGAAGAAAGGCAAACGAGATTCGACCACTCAACACTGCAACATAATTCATCAGAGGAAAAAGAAGATGTAAGAAAAGAATGGAGGAATTCGGGTTATTATATGTTTGGATGTCGCTAGCTTTCTTTTAAACACACATTAATTATTCACCAGTAAATGACGGTATTTAACTCAATTAAACCGAATTAATCTAGAAGTTTGAATTCACATTTAAACATAATTAAGAGAGAGATGATGGCACGATTCAGCAAAAAAATGATGAATTTAATGTGCCAGGAACAAAGCTACATATGTCACATGATTTTTATGTAAAAATACGTAAATACGTGCGTGTATGTGTTTAGCCAAAATCATTCTTATACTATCATGTGCCATGTGTTACATATTTTATATAGTGACAAAAGCTCCATCTTTTATATTGCTCTACTCCTATTTATTCAAATAATATATCCAAATAATATAGGACTAAATCATGCCATTTGGAATTTTAAGAATGAATGAACCTTCGTCTCGCGAGCCCAATTCTAACGGTTAGATAGTTGGCAGAACTGAACGTGTAGTGTCGTAACGTACACTACTCAACTGAACATATGGTACGTACGTGAATTCAGTTGATCCTACACGAATTATATAACACCGGAGTGGTGTAGTGTGGTACTGATACATATATATATTCTCACGTACCGGCCTGGAACCAAGTACGGCGCTTTTAAATCATCCCAGCAATTAACAGGCACTACGTACGTACTACTAACGAAGCAGCACTCGCTTGCGATGCACTCCAAGCCACATGCAAGCTCATCATGTTTGGCACTCGATTCCCCGACGAACCCTCGTATCTGCCGCACAACTCGAACGATCTATGCTAATCCAGAGCCAAAACAGCAATCACGAGTTAACCATCTTAATTAATTATCACGCACCTGATCAGTACCTCACAAAGATCTAGCTAGCTACTACTATAAATTGCAATCTCTCGCTTCTCGTCTTCGCAACGTATCCTAGTCTAGTCTCGTCCTCACCAAGCTGCTCCTAGACCATTCCGTACCTGACTAGCTAGGCTTCTAGCTAGGGCAAGACCACGATGGCTTTGCTAGGCAAGTGCCTTCTGCTTCCCCTCTCCGCCTTGGTCGTCCTCTTATCTCTAGGCGACGTCGCCCCTCGCGGCGCCTCCGCCATGGGCCTGCCCCCGCCTCCGCCGACGGTGAACTTCAGCATCGGCGTGCAGGGCATGGTCTGGTGCAAGACGTGCAGGTACCGCGGCTACTACCCACCCATGGACGCGTCCCCGCTCCCAGGTCGGACCTTAGTTAATTAGCTTGCCTCGAGATTCTTTAGTTAACCGTGACATGCATGCATGCTCGATCGTTTCGACACCGATCGAAATCGACTAGTTCTTGTACGTGTGCTGTGCAGTCGCGGTGGCGTACCTGCGGTGCCGGCACGGGCGGCGCGCGGCGTCGTTCCGGGGCGTGACGGACAGGAGCGGCTACTTCCTGATCCAGACGTCGCAGGTGACGTCCTTCACGAGCCAGGACTGCAGGGTGTACGTGCCGCGGTCGCCGGTGCGCTCGTGCGGCGTCTCCAGCCACCCCGGCGGCCGCAAGGGGCTGCAGCTCAAGTTCCAGGGGTTCGTCAAGCGCGACAATGGGCTCCAGGGGCTCTACACCGTCGGCAACTTCTTCTTCCGCCCCAAATACCTTTACAAGTGCTACTGAGCGAGCTAGCTGCATGTGCCAACGATGTACTTGTAGGTTTTGGTCGCTCCATGCCATGGCCAAACTTGAATAAATCGGCTAGGTTTGGTTACCTATCGGAGATGAATTAGTCTAGTAATTATAGTACTGTACTGTTGGTTAGTTTCTTCTGTTGCAGTAGTTCTGTAAGATGCTCTTTAGCAAGTTGATGGTCGTAATAAGTCAAGATGAATTGAGCAATGTACGTTTACCATGCGATTGGTGTTACAAAGAGCCCCGTAAATCTGTTTCGTCATAAGTTCACTCATGATCTGTCTTTTCATCCGGACGTGGAGAAAGGCATTAGTGGAAACGGTTTTGCTATTGCCAAGGCGACTGAAATTTTTTTGTCTCTCGGTCACTTGAAGTTACACTCTCAATCAACTAAAATTACAACCCCCTCTAAAAAAATAACTGCAACTTCAGGTGAATCAAATTTAGTTGCACTCTCAATCAACTAAAATTACAGCCCCCCTCCAAAAAGAACAACTGCAATTTTAGTTCATTGAAAGTGTAACTTCAAGTGACTGAGAAACAAAAAAATTTCAGAAGCCTTGGCAATAGTCACTCCCTAATGGAAATAGTTTTAGAGCGTGATATATGCAACCAACGGATTAGTACAACCTACAATGTGGTTAATAACCTGCCAGGTTCGATGTCATCCTTGTAAAAGCCCTCTTTTAAACTCTCTCTTAATGAATTAGGCAGAGCTCATGCCATCTTTTGCTCAAAAAAGGAAAATCTTGGAAGTTGTCAGTTGGGCCAGGCTTCTAGACGGGCTTAAATCGGCCAAAGCTTCATAAAAGCCTGTAAAATCTGGTATCGATGAGGGCCCATAACAGAATAGGCATATCAGAAAAGTACATCTGTAAAACTCCAAATTGAAAAGGACCGAAGATAAGACCAATCTTCGGCCCAAAAGCCGACAAATTTGGCCCGCTCCAAAGCGACTCCATTTTACCGCCCGTGAATTTGGCCGAAGCTGCTTTAACCGTCGGCCCATCCGCTAGATCAGTAGCGAGGCGGGCCCAAGGCTCGTGTCGTCTCATGCGCAGAATCACATGCTCGCTCGCGCTGTCGCGCCGGCGCACACCTGCCTTCCGCTCCAATTCCAAACCGGCGAATCACATCGCCGCCGCGCTTCGCTTCTAACCCCCACCCACCTCTGAATCTCTGATCCCACGCCTCCCGCCCGTTAAGGCGTTAGGTAGTACCGCGGACTCCTCTGATCTGGTTCGATTCCTCTGCGGCTTCTCATCCTCGCGGACGCCGCGCCGAATCTTGCGGCTTGGATTGGCGGGAGGCTCGCGAGGGGGCGTGGGCGCGATCCGGCGACTGGGATGAGAGAGGGGCGAGGAAGGCGATGAGCGGGTCGGCGTCGCTGGGGCTGCGGTCCGGGTTCTACGGCTCCCTCGCGTCCGCCGGCGGGAGGAAGACCGGCGCGAGGGGGTGGGGGTGGCGCGGGGAGGAGGAGCGCCTGCTGCTGCTGCACCGTGCGCTGCGGCTGGTCGGTCGGCGCAGGGCTGGCATGCTGCTGCTGCTGCTCGCCGTCGCCTCCGCCGCCGTCTTCTGCTCCCGCTTGGCCGTCGTCAAAGGTCTGCGCTCGTGGATCCCTCTGCTTTTGCCCTCCTCCGCCGCTTGTTTGCTCAATGGTTTTGATGCATTGAAGTGGTCTGAAGTACGGAAGATTTCGAATGGAAGGATTCAGCTTAGCTGAGCTGTGTGGCCCCAGTCTTGGATAACCTCTTCGGTCTGTGGAGACCGCAGCACTTAGTGATCAAATTTGTATTGTTGCTTGGGAAGGTCAAATGTCAAAACTTGTGTGGTGATCAAAACCATATTTTTTATGAGAGGTACTCACTCAGTTTCTTAGTTCTTGTGTTTGTATTTCCTTGTTGATCTGCTGGTGTTAGAAATGACCAGGTCTGCCACCATTTTAGTATGATAAAATTGTGATTTTTTTACTATTGTGTGAATTTTTGCCAACAGTTTTCTCGAAAACACATTTTTTTTATGAGAGCTACTCACTCAGTTTCTTAGTTCTTGTGTTTGTATTTCCTTGTTGATCTGCTGATGTTATAAATGACCAGGTCTGTCACCATTTTAGTATGATAAAATTGTAATTTTTTTTACTATTGAGTGAATTTTGGTCTCTTGATTCCTGTCACCTATAATGCTTACTCTGACTGCTATATTCTACCAATTAGGTTTCTGTGGAGGAAGAATGCTACTTTTGCGATATCTCGGCAATACAAACGCTTTGATGTATTTGATGAAGCAGAAGCTAATAAAGATGCTGGAAAGTACGACAATGCATCAATCGATTACCAAATAGAGTTTTACAGAAACGAGGTCCTAACACATTATTCTCCTGCTAAGATTCCTGTCACAAGTGGTCAGTGGTCTCATCAGAGTATGGCAAGAGCAACTTCGGTTTCTTTCTGAAATCTTAATCTTGTCCCTTTTTGCATTGTGTGCAGACGTCCCTGAAGGTTGTGTGATCATCAGAGAACACATCCCCGTCACGAATCTCTTCACATGTCTTTGGTTCAATGAAGTTGACCGTTTCACCTCCAGGGATCAAATAAGTTTCAGCACCGTCCAGGACAAAATAAGGGCTAAAGTTGGCTGCATGCCTCAGATGTTCCTTGACTGTGAAAGGTGCAGCTTTGTTGTTCAGGTAATGCAGTGGCTCGAATATAATCCGCCCCGTTCTTTTGGGCTGCGTATGATGGATTTTGGTTTCAGCTGGTAGATCTGATAAATAGTACTAATTGATAGAAATTAAAGCCCAAAGATAACTAAAAGACGAACATAACTGGCCATTTTCGTCGTTCAAGCACTTTCTGGTACACAATTAGCTGACTCAGACAGTCACTGCACAACTCAACTAACGAGCAAGTGGCCTTCGTTTTGGGTGTTATACTGGCAGGCAGCACATGCTAAGCTTACAAGTATTTTATTTTTTTTGTTGTTGACATTTCACCAGGCATACCACAGGGAGCTACTGGAGCAAATGATTGCGTCTGGTAGGAAGCCCCCTTCAACGACCGGCGAACCATCTCGAAAACTTGGGCCAGGTAGCAGGAAAGCTCCCCCGTCAAAGAAGCCTTCCGTGAAGCGGAGAAAGGAAAAGAAATCGAGCTCACGAAGGCGTTCTCCGAAACCCATCACCGGGGCGATGGGTGTTATGTGACGATAGTTCCTCAGCGTTCGTTCACTTACGGGAACGTCAAGTTGGTTCCATTTGGGGCAGAGGCTTGTAATTTTTTCCCCCGCCGAAATTTGTTCATAGTTATTCTTCCTTGTTGTTGTAAATAGGGTCAGCAATAAATAAAGGGCGCAAGATAGATGCTCGTTACACATTGAGACGAAATGCAAGGAAGTTGGCAGGAGATGCATCACAGCCGTTGGATGCCACTGTGCTTATGCGTTCATTTGGGAATTCCGGTGGAATCAAAATTAGTTTACAATTCCAACTTTTTTGTGTGTTTGTCTCTACTTGGGTGAAATTTGGAATGAAACCGCTAAAATTGGATAAGTAGCTTGATAGTCGTGTGAGGACATTAATAGTGACGCCACCAAAAATGTAATGCTAGACAACACCGGTGGTGTTCAGTTATCTAAGGGGATGTCGTCTCTTCTCTAGGTGTGGTTGTAGGGCTGGTATGGCAACAAAGGGTTAACATTGATGATACCATAAAATGATGGTAAATTCATAAAATAGGACGATAATTTATTAAAAATGATGATGCTAACTTAGGATGCGGTTGATGGTAATTGTAGTGTAACTGATGGTATGTTTTAAAATGTTTTAAACTTATAGAAATGGTGGCCAACATTATAGAAATAGTGGTAATTTTGAACTTACGGGTGACAATTTATTAAAACTATAATGATAACTTAGGGATCGAATGGTGGTAATTCCTAAAATTTTCTTAAATTTATGAATTTAGGTTGGTATTTTTTAAAATTATAGATGGTAACTTTTATGATGTATCTGATCATTTTTGAATTCTTTTCAAGTTTATCAAACTAATGGTAATTTTTGAACTTGTCTACTAATTTGCTAAAATTACATATGGTAATGTAGGGGGTACAACTGATCATAATTTTGAACCTAGCCCGATAATTTTTAAAAATTACAGATGATAATTTAGGATATATGTGAAGATAAATTTTAAATTGTGGGCCATCAATTTGTTAAAATTGCATACGACAACATGGAGTGCAACTGATATTGATTTTTTAATTTTACAGATCCATGTGACTGATGGTAATTTTAGAATTTTGGCTAGTGATTTAGGATATAATTTTGGACAATTCTTAGGTGCGATTGGTGATAATTCTTGAACTTTTTAAACTTGTAAAAGTGATGATATTTTTGAACTGGGGGTTGTACTTTTTAAAACTGTAGATGGTAACTTAGGAGTGTCATAAATTGATGGTAGTTTTCTGGGTGCACCTATCGCTTATAGACATAATTAGATGCATGCACATGGGGATGCTTTTCAAATGGGCCTACAACAAATACGTTAGCCATGCACCATACACGCACAAAAATGATGCTTGGATGATGGGCCCATGCACTCGGCCCGGTAAAAATGCTTCGCGTTGGATGCAGGAGTGGAGGGCTTGCTTAAAGACAAAGCATCTATGCTTTTCAGTCTGTAGGGAGGCAGGCATTCTGGTGGGCTGCGACTGGTGGAGAGGCAGGTGTTGACCACACAGAGGTAGGACTGAGTGCGCGTTAAAGTGATCATTTTGGTTTATTTTAGTGGCTTATATAAAAAAGACTGTGGTTGGTGAAAAAATCAGAATGATGAGTCTTATTTAACATGATTAAATTTAAAAAAATTAAAAATATAAAAAATATGTCAGCCCATCACAAACAACACAAACGAATACGGCAAAAAAAAGAACCGGCAAAAAAGCTCAAAAAAACCAAAACTTCAGAAAAAGATGAAATTATGAATAGTGAAAAATAAGCCAGAAGCTGAAGCCGAAACGAGCGGGGCGACTATCGCGCACCCAGTGGCGCTGTAGTCACGTCCATTGTTCAATTGTTATGTTCATTGAGCCAGCCTTTTTAACAACCGTTGATAAACGTATCAATGGTGCAGCGATGGACTGGGTAGTGGGGCATGGCACGATGGCCGCTTGATGTGATGCACCGTGGGGCTCGATCCCACGACCACAAGGTTAAGAGGGGCTGAGTAGCATAATCAGAATATACCAGTTAACATTTTTCTTGGCCCTTCCAAAGGACACAAAGTATAGGAATGATCCAAAATACTATTTTACTCCATACCATGGGAAAAAAACTATTGTACCCTTACATCATCCCCGTATCACTCTAGTTTCAAGTTAGCCTTGCAGAAGTATAGCAAACACTAAACCAACGGTGTCATTGGAGCCATTTGTAATTAGGTACAATGGCTCGAAAGAGCTAAATCACTCTAAGAGATCAAAATGGTACCAGCTACTCAGCGGTATCAATTTTTATCGTACAACGAAAATAACAAAGCAAGAGCCTCAACTCTCAAACATACTCCAGCGGTAAACCCAACCAATGCCTACAGTCACATGAAAAAATCTAGCAAGAGTGTGCAGTTTGACACGAGAAAATGCAAAAGATAATACTGCTCCAAATGGCTTCTAATCTACGGTTTATGGCTTTTGGCTGAAAGTGCACTGGACCACTGTAGCGGCTGTTAGTTTTTTCCGAATCATTCAATTTTAAAAATAAAAAAAAAAAACTATTATATCATTACGAATAATGCAAATGTATAAAGGAAAAAAGAAAAGGCAAAAAAGTAGAAAAAATAAAAATACAAAAAAGAGAAATTAAGAAGTCGACGTGTTCTAAGTCGAAGTTGTTTTGAGCAGGGCAAAGTCAATTTATGTTCAGCTGATACAACATTGAGGGACTACTGTACTAGTAACAACTCTTTTCTTCGCCAATTAGACCTAAACATAAGGCACTCGAAGCACATTGATGGTCCATTGATCACTTCAATTTGGCTTTGGCCACAGATACCTGATATACCTTTATAGACAAGGGATTGGATTTCACTGTCCAGTCCCAGATAACTTACAACAACAAAAAGCCCTTACCCAAGTGCCCACCTGCTACTCTAGAATCACGACGCCTCCTCGAGCATGTCGATGAAACGCCTTCCATCTGACCTCTGGAAGACTGACTTGTCGAAGTGCAGCTCGTTGGTAGAGACTGCCTCAAATCTAGTCCAGAGTTCCTTCTTTAGAGTAGTTTCTCCAGCCCGCCTTCCCTTCAGGATAGTGCTTTCCAAGCCTTTCCAGGGAGTGCTTGGCAAGGCCTTGCTATGCACTGCAGGAGTTTGGATGGGCTTGTTGTCATGCGAAAGTTCCTGTCTTCCCTTCAGGATATTGCTTTCCATGCCTTTCCAAGGAGTACCAATCAAGGACTTGCTATCCCTTTCTGGAGTTGGAACGGGCTTATCATCTGACGGATCCATTAATACACAGGTCTTGAGGGGTGACAGGAACCAGTCAAGAGTCTCGTCGGCTTCTCTCATTCGGTATGTATTTCTGGTAGATTGATTGAACCCATACAGGTCTGGATACCTTGATGCCAGATCCTTTGAGACTTCATCAGATAACATGTCATCAGAGGCTCCAGAAGGTTTGTCACTCTCGGTCTGTCCAGCGCTGAGAATGACTTCCTTCCTTGAGCCCTCCGATATTGGAGAAAACTGCTGCTGTCTGCTTGACAATGCTGTATTCAGGCATGGACTACTCTTGCTCTTCTGAATTGAGAAGCTGAAAGGCGAAAAGAGCTTGTCTTCTGACGAGCCCTTCTTTGCTTCAATAAAATGAGGTGTGAACACACCAGTCCTTGCTTCCTTTACTTTCACACTTTTCTCCAGATCAGGACAATCGTTATCAGAAACGGTTACTTTCCAAACAGGTAAACTAGGGATATTCAACTGATCCGTGTTAGCAGGTGTATTCAACTGCATTTTTGATGATCCTGGGCATCTAGATGAGCAAGCTTTTGCTTTTGTCAATGGTGTCAAGAGAAATAACTGCTTGCCACTGTCGACCATACATGCCCCAGTACGCCATGAGACAAGAGGTGAAGGCGAGACAATCTGGTTGGTCTCAGGCTCAGCTAAGTTAGTGCTGCAGGAGACCATGTTGCGCGAAAGCGATAATGTCGGGCTTGCGTTGGGTAAGATGCTGCTGCTGGATAACAACTTGTCATTCCCTTTTGCAGTAGAAATCGAACAGGTTCCCTTGGTGTGCTTTGAGGCATTTTCACTTTTTGCTGGAGGAGCTTCAAATGCTTGTTTAAGTCTTGCAGACCATTGCTGCTTATAAGAACAAAAGGAAGACTATAAGGAGGAGAGCTAAAATCTTAAAAAGCTCATGCTCATGTCTATTGGTTCAGAAAAAAAAAACCCAAAGATTTGATGATAGTACAGACCTTTAAAGAAGTATTAGTGTCTGACACGAAGCAGCTGAATGATTCTATTTCTTGTTTTCCTCTGTTGGACATAGTTTGGCTTTGAAGGGCATTGGAGACCAATTCGTCAATCTAATTGAGGAAAAACAGGAAAATATTGTAAGAACCAACAAGTTAGTAGGTTCATGTCACACAAAAGAAAACATTGACGTTTCAAATTATGTTTCGAATATATCTAACTGCACAGATCTATATACTACATAACCGTTTCAGGAATCAGCAAGTGACTAACTGATTCAAGAACAAACTAGTGGCTGACGTTTCAATTGACGAATACTCAAAGATATTCTCTCTCTCTTTTTTCTTTGGAGGTGATGCCAAATCATAAACAGACATACTCTACGAAACACAACAACAGAACAGATTGAGGTTTCTTAAATCCACCCTTTTGACGTTATGTAAACACTAGTTGCACTAATACAGCCACGGGCTATCACTACAAGCATCACCAAGAATTTGCTGCTCCAAATCGCCATCGAGACCTGTTTGTGTTGTTGTCAGTGGTTGGGTACGGTCCGAGGAGTGAGCGTAGGGCGTTCGCCCTCATCTAACCATCAGTAGGGTTCTTCCCTAACGTGGTAGAGAGGCTCTAAGGCTTATTTTAGAAGAAGAGGGAGACTAGGAACTTTGTTTATTCATTGCTTGTTTTGCTCTGTTTCTGTGCACAGTATTGTTCATGTGCTACAGTACCCACGGTATTGTTCATATGCCTGCTACAATGCCTCGTTGGACCATAGGCTATAACATTACACCCCTCGCAACAAGACAACCCATCCTCGAGCTATCAAGTAGCAGCCATGGTTGAAGTCCTTCGTAACCCTATGTCGACGAGAGTCTGTGGCGTCGACAGATAGTCGTATGGAAGAGAGAGTGCAACACTCCAATGGACAACAGGGAGGATTGTGGTCCTTTAGCGTGACTTATCGTTGCAGGAGGCGCCGGCGATATGGACAAGCTACATGGTGCAGTAGTGATGCTCTTCCTGCTGGTGCAGGGAAGAACGCCGTTGCGATCCTAACACCCGCCACACCCCCACATCTACGAAGGCACAACATCGGCTGGCTATGTGGAGAGGACCGTCGTTGGACAACGCAACCTTCCTCCTTGACTAGAGCACTAGAGGTGCAACCAAGGACAGCACTGTCCGCTGAAGCGTTGGTAGCGACGGCAGCAGTGGTATCAGTGGCGACGTTGATTCTAGCGGTGATGGTGACTCAGAAACCGCAGCAACATGCTGCGCCTTCTCCTCCATCTTGGTTATGGATTTTTTCATCAAGGTCATCATGTTGCCTAGATCGGTCTTAAGGTCCACGACTAAGACCTTCATAGCAGCCGCACAATCAGCAGCAAAAACCATGGTGGGTGGTACAGATTCAAGAATCGAGGGTAGAGCGCACACCCTCATCTAGCCACTAACAGAGCACTTCCCTGACGTGGTAGAGAGGCTCTGAAGCGTATTTTAGAAGAAGAGGGAGACTAAGAACTCTGTTTATTCATTGCTTGCTTATGAATAGTGTGACTCCTCTCTTTATACAGATGAGATCATGATATTAGCCC
Source organism: Bonia amplexicaulis (assembly GCA_036346245.1). Lineage (NCBI taxonomy): Eukaryota > Viridiplantae > Streptophyta > Magnoliopsida > Poales > Poaceae > Bonia > Bonia amplexicaulis. Next base: position 13,314,727 of record CM070749.1, read on the forward strand.
CTAACAATATGAAAACTAACATAATCTAATTTAATCATCAACTAAAGATGATATCATATCTATACTATCTAAACATTAAGATAACTATTCATAATATAAAGACATACATCTATCTATTCCTATTACAAAGATATGTATCTGATTATTCGTAATATAAAGTATATATATATGAAACCCTTCCTAGCACGATCACTACAGTACATGTAATACTATTTATGTGCTACCGTACTCACAGTACTATTCATCAATCTGCTACAGTGCCTCATCGAACCATAGGCATAACAGCTTCTACAAGTGCAGCACTACCCGAGAACACAATCCCACAAGAAATTTCTTCTAGAACTGTTGGGATGTCATTTAGTTTGATATGTGGACCGCCATCCGAAACTTCTTTCGATCACTACCATTCCGACCCAACCGTTCAAACGACCGTTGAATTGAAGTAATCGATTCCACCATCTCCGCTCAAACGAAGCACAAGCACAGCATACGACAGGTGGCATCACTAAACTACCGACTAATCAACGAGATGGAAACAGAGGGCTAGGGTTTCGAGCGAAGGCTGAGGGGGGTCGACCTGGGAGACGAGACCGGAGAGATCGGAGCGGGCGAGGAGGAGGCGGTCGAGCGCCGCGTCGGCGGTGGCGGCGGAGGGGGAAGCGGCCGGAGGAGCGCGCTTGCGGCGGAGGGATTCCGGCGCGCGGGTTGCCCTGTTGCTGGAGAGGACGCGGAGCGGGCGCCGCCGCGCCGTCGACTTGGCTCCCTGGCTCTTCTGCATGTCGGGAGAGAGGAAGAGGAGGCCTAACGGTCGGGAAGGCTATGGGAGATTTGGAATTTGAACCTGTGCGCGTCGTGGTGTTGACGGCGGCCGGGCACGAGGGTTTTGCTTTAGGATTCGTGCTGAGAGGGGCCTGGATCCACCGTACGTATCCAATGCCATCCTTCTAATCGGAAAAATCAGCCGTCAAAAATAGGATGTTGCACTGGTTTATACAAATACAAACGATCGCAGTCTGAAACTTTGTGTTGCTACAGCTTATTTGTACCGCACCATTTTCAAATTGCCATAGCAGCATTTTAATTGAGATATTGATACAGTTCATTGTAAGTTCTAAAATCCGGCGTCCTACTCATTTGAAAATTTTGTGTTGCTTCAGATAAATAAACGAGAGAGCCGGAAATTTGTCGGAAGGACAGAATCACGGTCTGCATTTACGCAGTTACAGGCTTACAGAGTCACCAGTTACAACAGATGCCTTCATCCAAACTCCCACTACGCACCAACACGCCGCTGGTGCTTCAGAACCTGAGGAACATACCAACATATCTACTACTAGGCTAGCTACTATGGCTCCTCGGCCTCAAGGTATTGAGAATGAGCCGCCGCGAGGAGAGCAGCCCCGATACCTGATCCGTCGTTGGCGAGCTTGATGACGACAGAGGAGGATGCTTCCTCCCCGAGCATGTCCCTCAGGGTGCTCTCCAGGCAATCGCCGATGATTGTGTAGTGCTCGTAGAGCCCACCATCCACGGCGATCACCGTCCTTTGCTTGTCGCTGCCGGGGACATCCCGTCCTAGCTTTTTGAGGATCCCGTGTATCCCCGCAGCAGTGAGACGTGCGCCACGCTTCGCAACGATGTCGCAGACATTCACCACAAGTCTTCTAGTTTTAAGTGAGGTGTTTTGGATCTGCAGAATTGAATCAGAATATTGATGTGTTTCAATGAAGTTACTGGAAAAGAAATGTTAAGTACTAGTGGGAAATAAAGGTGAAGGTAAGTACCCCCAGGATATCTTTCAGTTTGGCTCCAACTGTTCTGAGATCAGGTGATGTGTCATGATGCATCATCGACATATGCGGCGTCCTGGATACAGTGTCTCAAGCTATTTAATTAAAGATAGCCCACAGGAAAATGATGCGGATGGTAAGACAAAATTTTGATCTAACTTCTTTGAAGAATGGAGCGACTAAGAAAATGCTCAGGTTCTAGATTTGTGCTTAGTAACAGTATTACATGTCACATATGTAACAACTGCAGTTCTACCGGCAGCTTCTTAGCGAATCAATACAAGATTACTACTCCAATAGATGTTCATCATCAATTTCTGTTCATCTATCTTTCTACCTGGATTCAGCACAGCAATACAAGCACTATAATTCTTTTTGCTTTTTTCTGTGTTCCGATACTTGATTTTGGAGCAAACCACATTTATTGATGTAAGATGACAAATGAAAATGAAACTATGCTTACCTAAGAATAAACGGAATCTTGAGTTTTGGTGGTACATCATCACCAAAAAGGGAAGCTTCTTGAGTCATCTTTAACAGGACTCTCCGAACAATTTCCCCCAAATACATACCAGAGATCAGCTTTTCATAAATCTACAAAGGAAGAATGCAATGATTAGTTGTAATTTGCAATGAAAGAAGATATACCTCTTTTGTATGATACCTGTTCACCAGGGTTCAGACTTTCAGCATCTAATGCTTGATCAAATTCAGTCAAAGGAAGATGGGATGACCTGAAGTTCCCCCATTCCATATTTATTACCTGTGATAAAGCACAGAAACTGATAAAAACCCTGACAACCATCTCAAGCTTATGAATGAACTAATCATGCGCAAGTAACATGACTCATGACAACCGTACAGACGATGTGTTGCTACTTTTTCCAGTTTTTCACTTTCATGTTTTTTTGACATGGCCACAGCCCACATGTATTATATACTGATTTCACAATTGTATAGCTTTGGCCTTGTGAACTAGGTAGAGGGAAAAAAACACTCACCATATCTCCTGACTTGGGCAGAAGGCCATGCCATTTAGGAATAGCATTAGCACGTTCCACATATGCCACATTAGTACCTGTCCCCAGCATAACAGCAGCAACGACATCATTATCATCGTATCTCCCACAAGCCAATGTCCCTATAGTATCATTTACCTACATAGGAAGAAGGGACATATGCACTTCAGGTTAGAGAAACACATTCTTGACACAGAATATTTAACAAAAGTTATCTTGTAACTTTCAAATCAAAAGGAACTAACCAATGCTGTGACTTTCATATCGAGCCCCTGGCGTTCTAGAGCCCTGCCTAATTCAGCCACAACATCCTCGCCAACCTGACTTTACAGCAACATGCAATAACTATAATGGTCCAGAGGAATTTCTAACAGCCATGAGTGAGAAGGGCGTGGTTTTCAGTAAAGAACTTAGATTTTTCAATGGAAAAAGGCAAGTCTTGGCGAGTAAAGAACTTAGATTTTTCAATGGAAAAAAAGCAAGTGTTGTCTACCCATTGTAAGAGTATGTTCTTGTGTGTGATGCGTACTTGCTAATAACATAGTACAAGAGCTAACAGCTAACCGTTTCATCAATTGCAAAACCCTTTGCCCACTTGATAAGAGTGCCTGATGCAATTGAAGATTGCTTTACTGGGAAAGAGAATGTAAAACCGAGCTCTCTCTGCCTCCCCTCAGGAAGGCAAAAGTCTTCACCCTCCGAGGCAACAAATTTTGCCAAAGCAGCAGCAATAAAATCAAATAGTTCCTGAAACAAAATTACATGACATGTGACATACTTATCATTTGATTGGAATGAATACAAAACAAAGGGAACAATTTTTACCTGTGAACTCCCAGCCATTAAATGTGGTGGAATTGAAATCTCTTCATATTCTTGCTTGACAACTCGCCCTTCCTTGCCTCCTAATTGAACACGTAGAATACGGAAATTTGTTCCTCCAAGGTCAAGTGCATAAAATAGCCCTTTCTCTTCCCTGTGAATGCAGCCTTCATCATATCAGATTTATGATTTATCAATCCAAAGTGCAACTGCATGCAATAGTTCAATTATTTGCTGGAGGCCGCACCACAGCAATAAGTTCAAATTCAATCTGTGGTACTTGTTAGCACAATATACCCATCACATAACATTACCCTCGGCATAATTACTTTGGCACCCTTTGTATCGTCTAAAATGTCTTAACAAATATCAAAAGCATATCTAACACATGTGTGCCATTGACTCACAATAACTACATGGTTGCAGGTAACCACAGAAGAGGCAATGCAAAAGTGCATAGCAGTTGACTTTACTTACCAATGGACTTAGAGAAATATTTTAGATATGGTTAGTAAGGTCGGTTTGCTATGTAAGGCACAAAAACGACTAGCTCCTCTACATTTAAATCCTTTCAACTAAAAAACAATAATCTTCGTCTTGCAACAACCGTATGCTTAATGTTGGTTCAACCAGAGTCAATTCACGGCAAAATCATGGCGAATTGGCGAGTGCCAGTCTTTTTTTCTCACCTAAATCACATAATATAGATAATGATTTGTTTCATTAAGTTCACATCTTTTAGACCAAACCACCATAGCAGTACGGACGGCACCTTAAAACGGTCAAATTTATCGACAAGATCTTGTCCATTTCTCCAAATGTAGGCACTAGACAGCGACATTAGCACCAAACAAACATCCCACTTTTAACTCAAACACAGATCTGTTGGACCGCACATTGCTCCCTCCAAGCAGCCATTCTCGAACAACGAAGCAGGCAAACAAAGCACCCCTACACCTCCCATCCAAATCAGAACATTGCGCGAGAAGAGGCGATTGTTTTACCCGGACGGGAGGGAGTCAACGTAGCTGATGATCATCTTGAGCTTGCTCCCGCCCTCGGACGCGAGCCCCGCGTGCATCTCGACGGCCATCGCGTCCGCCACCTGCCGCAGCCGCGCCGGCGGCGCCGCGCACCGCTCCTCCAGCTCCCGCAGCACCGCCGCGGTGCGCGCCCACCGCTTCGCCTCCCGGAGCTGACGCCGCACTACCAGCGCCACGCCGACCGCTGCCGCCGCCGCGACGACCGCCACCGCTGCCTTCCTCATCACTCGCCGTTCTCTGCGACCCCGCCTCCTCGGCAAGATGGGGCCCTCACTTATATGGGCGGGGAGCAGGGACCGTTTCGGAATGTATCTGTTGAGAAACCGACGCGGCGACCGGTCCGATCGAGATCTCGCTTGAACGAACGAATCAACCACGTAATCACGGAATAATAGATGAACACAAAGAGATAGAGAGAACTCCAGTGCCCGCTTTATTGCTTTCATGCGTGTGTATACAATGGGGGTTGGCTCTCTATTTATACTAGGTGGTGGGGTGCCCAATATGTCGGGACTCTCGGCTACTGGGACTCGAGTGCCAGGGACTCTATCGTAGGCGGTTTCCTAACACTCCCCTTGGGCACTCACCCAACATGCTCATGCCTCATCAAAACTCCATAAAACCCGGTGGGAAAAATTTGGAGAAAGAGTACATAATACATGTGTTCTTTGCGATGCATGAATTGCCTCATTAAAACCTTGGTCGAGAAACTTCGGGAAAACTCGTCGAGGAAAAAGAGTACAATCCACCCAACTTCATTCGGTCTTGGGACCTTGTTCCTTTGGGTACTCAATCTTCATGATCGAGATTTACTAACGGGCTTGAGAGAATTCTCCCCGATTCGCACTTCTCTAAGTCTCATCATTCTAATCCTCACACGCATCTTTCAAAGTTAGATGCAGGGAGTGACTTAGTGAACAAATCTGTCAGATTTTCACAAGACTTAGTATGCAGTACCTTTATCTCGTCCATCTTTTGCAATTCATGAGCATAGAAGGACTTGGGGTTGATATGCTTTGTGAGATGACTCTTCACATAGCCCGTTTGCATTTGTACAACGCAAGCTGAATTATCTTCATGGATAATTGTGGGGTTTACACAATGTTCATCCCACATGACCGCTTGGATGTGGTGAACTATTCGGCGAGCCAAGCGCACTCGTGCGACTTCATACAATGCTATAATTTACGAGTGGTTCGTCAAGTAGCTACAAGACTTTGCTTAGACGATTTTGGAATTGCGGTTCCACCACATATGAATGCATAGCATATTTGTGACCTTGCGGTATGCGGGTTAGACAAGTACCCAGCATCTGCATAGTCAATTAAGTTCAAGTCTTGATTCTTTCTATAGAACAATCCAAGGTGTTTACTTCCTTGGAGATATCGGAAGGTGTCCTTTATGCCCTACCAATGTCTTTTTGTGGGCTCTGCAATGTACTTTGCTAACAAGTACACGACAATTGCAATGTCTGTTCTAGTGCAGTTTACTAAGTACATGGGTGCTACCACTGCACTCAAGTATGGGAATTCGGTCCGGGACTTCCTCCCTTCTTCCCTAGGTCGGTAAGGATCTTTTTCTTGTAAAGACCTTCCGATCATCGGTACTTCGATGGGTATGCCTTCTCGAAGCCAAACCTTTCTAGCACCTTCGGGTGTGGGTCGTGATGTACCAAGATTCCTTGGGGACATGCTCAAGTCTGCAGTCCGAGCGAACTTGGTATTATTCAAATCTTTCATTTCAAACTCTGACTCCAAGTAGGAGCTTGCTTCTTTTATATCTTCTGCTATCCCGATGATATTCAGATCATCTACATACAAAGAGATTATACAGAATCCATTCTGGGATCGCCGTATAAATACACAAGGACAGTCTTCATTGTTTGTGTAGCCTTTCTTGCAGAGAAAGTAGTTCAAGCGATTATACCACATTCTTCCAGAATGCTTCAATCCATATAGTGACTTTCTGAGTTTCACACTGCTGATTTCTATTTGCTTTGTCTTGGTTCGGAGAGTTATTCCTTGAGAATTTCATATAAATCTCCGAATCCAAGTTACCGTAAAGGTATCAATCACAACATCCATTAATTTCATTTCTAAGTTCAAGTTCACCGCCATTGAGATCAATATATCTAAAGGTAATTCCACTCATGACCGGGAGTAGGTTTCTTCATAATCAACCCAGACGTTGAGTGAAACCTTGTGCTACTAGCCTTGCTTTGTATCTCACTACTGTTTCTTTCATTTCTCTTCGAACAAATACCACTTGTGCCCTACAGGTGCACATGGGAGGTGTGCGACATCTGAGCCCAAAACCTCTCTTTTGTTCGAGATAGCAATTCAGTTGCTATTGCCTTTTTCCAATCTTCCCAATCGATCTTTTCTTACATTCAATGACGATGCGAGCTCGGGATCAAGATCGATGATTGTGGCAATTTTCTTTCTGAAGTATATATTGATATTGGTCGTTGTCCTGTTCATGGACTCTCCGTGTGCACATAGTTTATAGCTATTTCTTCATGAGTCGCTTCTTACGAGCGGTTGCTTTCTGAGCTTCACCTTGCACATCGCTTCTTCCAATTGCGGTGGCAAGTCCCTTTAGTTTTTCGACTCGGTGTGTGCACACATCCATGCCGATGAGGATATTCGATCCGTATGCCCTTTTCGAAGGTGTCATACTTGTGCAGTCTCAACTGGCTCCCCTTCTCATTCTGGAGGACTTTAATGATCGGCTGTGATAAGTCCTTCTTATCCCTTTTCACCGGCGTCCCGGTTACTAAGGATTCGAGGAAGGAGTTCTCGTCCTCTTTTTATTTTTCGAGGCCTCGGACGAGATTAGGGATATACCTTTCTTTGGTATTTCAACCCTCTCCGGTGCGGTGCGTGCAGCACATGCGACTTAGTCACGCTTTCAAATCACTAAAGTGATCGAGCGGTGATTTGCTAATGCTTGCAAATCAATTGTCTTCGGACTTCTTTGTCTTACGGACTTCTATTGTCTTCTGGACTTCTATTTGCTTCACTAGTGCACGGGTCATGTGCATGTATTTCCCGACATTTTCCATCAAGGGGTTGATTTCCTCCCCCTAATGTTGGGAAATTTTCTGTGCTGACCCTTGCGCTAGTGCATAGATGGATGGATGTTGTAGGCCAACGGTCTAGAATTGATGAGATTCACGCATGTAGGACGCATGTCCCCAACATGTGGCGGCAAATTACATTTATGCAAAGGGGCGGGCAATAAATTTAATTCTCTTGATTAAAGCTTCGCCAAACCATTCGGGTATGGACATGCGATGCAAAGTGCTCAACTTCAATCGCCATGCAATAATCATCAAATGCCTTTTAAGTAAATTCTTTGGCATTGTCCATTCTGGTGGACTTGATGTGATGATCAGGGAACACATTTCTGATGTGAATGATCTGCGAGATCAATTTTGCAAAGACGTGGTTTCTCGTGGACAACAAACCCACACATGATCACTTCGAGGAAGCGTCAATGAGCACTATGAAATACTTAAATGGCCCTGAGATGGGCTGAATGGGACATAAATACTTCTCGCATGCGTTCGGGAATGCGAGGATTTCATCCTTCACTTCAGTGGAGGGTCTAGTACTTAATTTCCGTTGGCACATGCGGGGCACACAAAATCTTGAGATTCGGAAAATTCTTCACATTAATATTATGCCCTTGTGAATTATTTATTATGTTTCTCATCATCCTAAGACCTGGGTGGCCTAATCTGTCATGCCAGAGACAGAAGAGTTCAGAGCTTCGAAATACTGTCTTCAGGACAGTGTAGGCTGCAGGTGCCTTTATGTTGGTATAATATAGCCCTATTTCTAGTGAAGGAAGTTTTTCTAATACCCTTTTGCCATTCTCTTCGCGCTTCGTAATGAGTAGGTATTCCTTACCGTACTCCTTTTCAGTTCATTGGCGCGAATAACCTTAAAACTTAGGAGAGTTCTAGTCGATTCTGGGTACAATTGGCTTCTTCAGTGACCAAAGTTGTGCCCATTAGGAGTATAATTGCGGCTCTTCCGAACCGATTATACAAGCATCGCTTCGACGATTATCGTAAGGTCGCCAATGCTCTTACGGATCGATTGAAAATACTTAATCTCTTAAGATGGTATTCATTGTCTTCTTGCCACTAAGCACACTTCCTTCATAAGGCTACACATGTTCTAATATAATGTATTTTATTCATATGCATGAGAAGGCAATCAACTCATAAATAAAATACTTCAATATCAGAACATATCATGCCATTATAAACTGAATAAATGAATGAATTCTTCAAACATCATTCAACCATCACGAGAAATATAAATGCAAAGTACCATCCATGCAAATTCTAACTTGTGTTTTAACACAAAATAAATGACATTGAAAATCTAAATGCATTCGTGCATCGGACTTTTACGCTATTTTCTCGGGATTAACATTCTCTTGGGAGAAATCATGGCTTTGATCGCTTTTAGGTCGAAAAAGGGTTCTTTGCTATCGTGATGGTTTCAACCTCCATCGGTCGATACAGTGCTCAAAACTCTCCCCTCACCGATGCAAAGTGAGCTTCATGCTGCCCTTTGCCATCCCGTTTTGGCTTGCTAGCCTTATTCTCGCGTGGAGCTTTTAATTTACCTTTCTGGGCTGCGGTCTTATCATTCCTTCCCCTTCTATTCAATAAGGAATTTCGCACCTTATTGCTCCCGCGTTGGCTTCATGGCGGAGAGCTCCAGTGGCTAAGTGGCGTAGTTCTTGCGGAGAACTTTGTCTTAAGCCTCCGCAACTCGCATTATATCAATCAATTCGGTATACACTTTATAGCGAGTCATGACGATAGTTGCGTGCGGATTGTATTGCATTGGGGTGGAAGTCGGATAGGGTTTCTCAATCTTACGCTTGCGTGATCCGCTTGCCACGAGTTGAAGATTGGTACAAATCTGTGCAAAGCGGAATTGTACTCCCCGACCGTCTTGAAGTCAGCAAACCTCAGTCTAATCCACTCTTGTTCTGCTTGAACAAGAATGATGTACTTTAGCCTCTCAAACCGCTTCTTGAGTGCGGTCCAGTGCTAGCGCTTTTCTCGCCATATACTCATTCTTGAGAGTGAGGCAGAGGTTGGTCTTAGAAGAAAATGAAGTGTCGATCATTTTCCTCGAGCGTAGGTTGGGCGTCATTCGATCGCCAATCCCGATAACCGCGGAGCCGCTTCGGCTCAAGCACTATGTTGACATCGGTTGCCACGTCGGATCGTTTTGGCCATCTTGGGCGGCTCCTCGAACCGGGTTCGTGGTGTCGATCATCTACATGTGTATATAAGTTTACTGGGTAAACATGCACGGAAATATTTACTTCAGGTAAATAAATTTCATAGTGGTACAAAAGATTTCTCGTAATGTTCCAGTATTTTCTATGCATTTTCTATAAATTTTTTGTTAATTTCGTGATTAAAAGCAATTTAAACAATTACAATTAACCAAAAACAAGAATAAATACGTAAAATACAGAGAATAATAATGACGAAATAAATAAGCTTCAAATGCTAAAATAATTCAAAAATCGGGTTCGAGGCCCTTTTATGCCAAAATATAAATTTTAGCGAATTACGCAATTTACGGGGTTTTACGCAAATTTTCGATTCGAGAGAAAATTAGCGTAATTTCACGATTTTCGAGGGTTTTCTGCAAAAATCGGACCCGTCAGAATCGAGGACCTATCGGTAATTTTTAGAATTACCGAGACCTTTCTGCAAAATCTGGGACTAAAATGTAAATTTTCGGGCCTTCGTAATTTCATAACCCAGGAGGGTTTTTCAGTAAAATTGTCACCGATCGGCCCAAAAGGCCCTCTTCACCGGCTCAACGGGAGGCGGTAGGGTTTCCCCACCCTATTCACTGATGGCTGGCTGATGGCTCGGCCGGCCGGCCTTGAGTCTGAGGCAAGCCGGCCGGCCGGGCGAGTCTTCATGAGGCGGGCGGGCTGGGCGTGCTGGCGGGGGTGTTGTTGCAGGCCGGCAGGCAGGCGGAGATCTGAGCTGGCCGGGCGGCGGCAGAGCAGAGGCATGGCTGCAGCTGATCGCCGGCCGGCGGGCGAGGCGCTTGGCTGCGGCGAGGCGAGACAGCCGGCGGCGGGCGGCTGCAGCCATGGCCGGCGGAGGCGAGGCGCTTGGCTGCTGGCCGAGTGGCGGTGGTTCAACAACCAAGATCGGCGACGCTCGATCTCCCTCTGACAGCGCAGCGCGCAGCGCCTTGAGCGCGAGTGCGGGCGGAGGATCCGAGATCGTCGGCAACTCGGGCGGCGGCGGGCGGCCACGGCCGGGCGGCGGCAAGTCGGCAGCGGTGGCGACTCACGGTGGCGCCTCGGGCTCCACACCGCATGCTGGTCATTGTGAGACCTCGTCTTGAGGAGGCGGTGGCGGCGGCGGCGGCGGCCGGCAGGCGGGCGGCGCATGCATGCGGCTTCGAGCGGCGGCGCTGTGGTGCCATGCAGGGCAAAAATAGGAGAATATAATGCCAAAATTTTCGTACAACGATCATGCAGGATCAAACCAAAGCGTACAAAAATTCGTTTCAATCTACGATGCAATCGACATCTACCCCGTTTCGCAATCTACCGATCGGCATTGTGCCGGCGATTTCAGATCTGCTCGCGGTAGATTTGGGCGGTTGCATCGTTCTAATCCACGGTGCAATCAACATCGCCGCGTTTCACAATCTACCAATCGGCATTGTCTTGGCGACTCCGTGTCCGCTCGTGGTAGATTAGGGCGATTTGCCGTGAAAATCAATCTAGAACGCGAAGAAAATACTGATTCAAAGCGATCTAGAGAATCAATCTAGAACGCGAAAGAAAATACAGATTCAAAGCGATCTAGAAATCAATCTGTGCTTCGATGATTACCTCGTTCACCATAGCGTAGTCGTGCTGATAACGTGTTGAGAAACCGACGCTGGCGACCAGTCCGATCGGGATCTCTGCTTAGAACAAGAACGAATCAAACACGTAATCACGAATAATAGATGAACACAAAGAGAGATAGAGAACTCGGTGCGCTTTATTGCTTTCATGCGTGTGTATACAATGGGGGTTGGCTCTCTATTTATACTAGGTGGTGGGGTGCCCAATATGTCGGGACTCTCGGCCTACCGGGACTCGAGTGCCGGGACTCTATCGTAGTAGGTTTCCTAACGATATCCTCGCCTCTTTTAGCCGTTTATGGAAGACGTGCGTGGGCCCGGGGGACTTGCACGGGGTGGGCCGAGTGGACTCGAAGTGGTGCCCTGGTGGGTGGGGTCTGGGGTGTAGTCTTTACGCTGTGAGTGGGTGGGTGGCACGTGGCTCGTGAACGGAGACAGCATCTTAAGAGGTTTTCTGCTGTTGCAAGCGTTACAGCGGAGTTTCAAAAAAAATGATACATATTATTAAGTGTAATTTAAATTATATAATAAATATTAAAAAAGAGAGATATCTGTCATGAATAATTAGGTTGGTACGGTTGAATCCGTCGGTGACGATATCGTCATTTCGGATTTGCCCTTTCTAACCCCACCAGCCTCACGGTTCTTCTGGACTCTCAACGGTGTACATCTCATCTGAGCCGATGTATTTCGTCTTCCCTGTTTGTCGTTCGTGCCGGTGTACTCCACTTCCCGATCATCGACCTCAACGTTGTACACTTCCATTTTGTTATCATCCTCGGTGGTGTACACCAAGTCTCGTCGTCTGCATCGATATACTTCTCTTCTTCGCCACTGAGTATCGCCCTACCTATCTCCTCTTCTTTCCCATCCTAGTGCAGTAGTAGCATGGTGGTGCATGGGAGGAAAGCGTAGTGGAGGGACCAAAGGCACTAGCCACGTCACCGTTTTTTCATGGCTTTGTCGTCGGATTGAGATCTAGTGGCTAGTATCAGCTGAGGAAGGGATTGATCTAACTGTAAATAACAAACACGTCTGGCCCCTCTACTCGCACCCAACTCCATCTCCTCCCCTCCCTTGTCTCTCCTTGCCTACCCCACCCTTGCGCTAGTGCCGCCAGGAGCCACTACTCCTCGCACCTCCTCCTCGCCAGTGGCTCCCAGCAGCGGCACCACCTCCTCGCCTCTCTGGATCCACCATCCCCGAGATCATCGCTGTCGGATGCACTATCTTTGAGGTTGTCGTCTTCGGATCTGGCTGGTGCACCTTTGCCTCCACCTCCATCTTCATCTCTGGTACTCCGCTAGGTTTATCGTGCTCCTCGTCCATGTCCCCAACCCTAGGACAACTTGATCTCAAGGTCATCGTCCTCAATGCCGGTGTTCTCCATCCTAGCGTGGAAAATCAAGCGAACCCCGAGGTCATTGCATCCTGATCTGGTGTCCTCAAGATCGTCTCCGTAGGATCCAGTTGTCCTTGCCTCCACCACTTCCAGATCAGGCTATTCTCGCAATGAGACATTGGGGACAGAGGCGGATCACGAATATGTAGTCGTAGTTGGACTACACCAGCAGAAAAAGAGAAGTGGAAGGTGGTAGCGTAGGTAGAGGAGAGTGGGATAGAAAGGTATTTTACAGCCGAACCCCGCCATCATGTGTCGCTACTGCCAGACCCGAGGGAGAAGCCAGAGTCCAGAGGATTTGGTGATCCGTGACCACTACGCCGTTAGATCCAGCCATCCTCAACCCTGGCAGCGCCATATATGGCTATCCTTGATCCTAGTGCCACCGTCTTCCTCCTCCCTAACACCACCGTCTTTCTCCTCCCCGAAGTCGCCTCCTCTCTATCCGGTTCACGCTGCCACCTCCTTGCTCGCTGAGCCCAGCCATCGCTTGGCTATGGCCAGCTTATCATGGGCATTGGTCACCAGCATCGTCACTCGTTGTGGATCTAACCTGCAAAATTGGCAAGGCGCCGGTGCAGAGCATGGAAGAGGGAGAGGATTAGAAGAGATTGACCATAGTGAGGAGAGAGAGCGGCACTAATTAGGACACGAGTAGTGAGTGTGGCTAATGGTTGGGGCCTCAGGGGTGTGCCTGCGTGGGGAAGAGAAGATGAGCGATTGCGGTATGAGTTTGTGAGCAGTTTAGGGACAGAGCTGGCTGAAGACACGGCCCCATATGTTGGCATATGTTAAGAGAAGATGATGGAGTGCGCCGCGAGAAGGAGAAAGGGGAGTAGTGAACAGACAAACTCCATTTTTATCTTAGTAGAGATAAACCCGACCATGATTTATAGTTTTAGGCCCAGTTCCAAACAACTTATGTCTTTTAACTTTTAGAACTCGACTTTTGAACGAAGTGACTTCTTAAGGTGGTTTCTATAAACCGTTTGTAAGAGTTACTATAGAAACCACTTTAAACGAAGTAGCTTTTCAATGCAAGTGTATCTTACCCCCTTACCCACACCCCGTACCTCGTCAGCGCCGGCTCTTCCTCGCTGTCACATCCCATAGAAGCAACCTAATATTCCTCTTGCCATGCAACCAAAGGCACCGAAATATACTTACAAGTCTTGTATCCCAAGAACCTCTATTGCTTCAACTTGGTGCCGGCCCAACTCTTGCGTGTAGCAAAATAAGAGTCGTTCCAACTCTTGACTTTAGTGAACTAGACCAAGAGAAACATTCGCTATAATCTACAAAATAAGAGTCTTTCATATAGTCTATTTACCATTGACTTTAGATTATATGTGCCCAACCAATAACTCAAGTTTACTTGGACTTTGTCTAAGAGAAACTCATTGATCTTTGGGAGAATGTTTTCTACATAAATTGAACTGTTTTTTTCTACAAAATTTCTGTCAAATTCTTGAGTTTGGGACTAAATCAAAACTCCAAACGCACCGTAAAACCCTCACCACGGTCGAAAGCCGCGAAGAATCCTCCCACACCGACAGGCGAACCCCGTCTCTGCACGCGGAGCAAATCCCAGCCGCTCGATCACAATCTCACGGCCGGACAGCCCAACATCCCACCCAGCCCACGGGCGCAGCACCCAACCCGAGGACCCCGCCCAAGCCACAGATCCCGTAACTACCCATCAAACCCACGGTTAACGTCGCCTAAACGCCCCGTTCACACGAGGGCACGCAGGTAATTTCGCGCGGCAAGGCGATGGCGAGAGGATATGGACTCGCGGCGCAGTTGGGCTAGTAGGACCACGAGTGCGGCTAGGGTTTCTTCGTCTTCTCACACTTCTCCACCCGCTTCCGTCTCCAACCTCGCCGCCGCCGCCGCCGCCTGAGCCTTAAGACTCCCACGCCTCGACCTAGGCTTAGCCATGGCGATGCAGTCCGGTAGACGAGTGTCGTAACCGGAAGGGTTGGTTCCCCAGTCCGCAAGCCCGCGAGTGTTTACTGTGACCTTTGCCGTAGGTCCGTAGCCGTTGCCATGGCGACCATCAACCCCTTTGACATCCTCGGCGGCGATGACGGCGACGACCCCGCGCAGCTGCTGGCCGCCGCGGCGGTTGCGGCGCTGAAGGCCGAGGCGAAGAAGCCGGCGGCGACTGCCGGGAAGGGCGCGCAGCCGGCCGCCGCCAAGTTCCCTACCAAGCCGGCTCCCCCTGCGCAGGCTGGTAAGTTCGGGGTTGAGATGTTGAGTTGCGAGGGCGCCGGATCTTGGGTTTAGGGTGTATGGTAATGGATTCTCTCTCCAGTTTTTAGTCCAGGGTTTGGAAAGATGGGCCTTTCGTCAATAATTTTAGGATATTTTAGTGATTAGTATGTGAAACAATAATTTTGATGTCATGGTAAGAAAGGATGATTATGATTTGTGAAGTTCGGAATTTTGATTTGACTATAGCTATTTCTGCCATAACAGACGATTTTTTTGGGGGGTGAAATGCTTCATGCTCTACATGTTTCAGTGAGGGAGTCTCGAGATGGTGGTGCGCCCTCACGAGGAGGATTCGGACGTGGTGAACGTGGCCGCGGCAGAGGTGGGCGAGGGTATGGTCAGAACCGCGACTGTAGCAGCGAAGACATGAATGGCTTCCAGGGAGGATATGGTGCTGGAGGTGGTGCCAGAGTTGGGGGTCAAGAAGGTGCCCAAGACAGGGAGAGGGGCCCTCGGTCTCCCTTCCGTGGAGGCCGGAGAGGCGGCTACCGGGACAATGAGTTTGGTGATGATTCTGAGAGGCCCCCTCGGAGGACCTATGAGCGCCACAGTGGTACTGGCCGTGGGTATGAGATGAAGCGTGAGGGTGCGGGCCGTGGGAACTGGGGAACTTCCACTGACGAAATTCTTGCCCAGTAAGACATCTGCTCGTTCTTGTAAGCTATTTGTATGCATATCGGTGAAATGAGAGGTAACTTGTGGTGTTGTTTGGGTGACCAGGGAAACTGAGGAAGCCCTGAAGCTGGATGAGAAGACCCCTATTCCTGAGAAGCGGGGTGCACTGGAGGATGCACCACAGGCAGAGGAGAGTAAGGACAACAAAGATGCCACTGCAAATGAGGAAGAAGAGAAGGAAGAAGATAAGGCATACTCCCACTTGCTGCACTGCACTGTGAATAATGTTTTTGAGAAGTTTGTATGGTCAAAGTTACATTTTCAAGGCAAAATTGAATGCATCTATAGTCCTATTCTCAACTTTGCAACAAGTGGATTGTTGCATGTTTTTTTGCTACTTTTGTCTAAAGGCCTAAAAGTTTCCATTTTGGTGTTTACTTGGCTTGCTTCACCTACCTTGTTTGTTTTTCATTTTGAATGTGATATGTTTGTTTTTTTGCATAGCGATTGGATGCTGTATTGCTGTGCTTCTTTATTTACTTAAGTTATTATGTAGTGCATGTCTTAGTTGCTGGGAATGTTTAATTTTGAATTTAAAGGAAACTTTGTGGTCTTGTTATCTTGTGTGAGCCGGTGGCATTCGGGAATGTTTCTGTTGGAATATTCTATTAGCGAAATAATAAGTTCATGCACATCCAATTTTCTTTATTTTGGATTCACATTCACAACAGCCACAAAGTTTTCATCGCTTCATGACTTGCATTTGGTATATATTTACAGAACTGACTGAAAAGTGATGATAACAGTTTTGCACTTTTGCCATAGACTTTGTGGCCTCTCTCTCTTTCTTATAACATATGATATCTATTTTAGGAGGAAGAATTTTAAACCTTGCATTTAATATTCATAAGACTACTGAATTTGTCTTATAAACCAACAGATAATTTGTTGTAATTTTAATAGCCTGGCAATTTGGCCATGACATGCAGTACGGTACTCCCAAGTTGAAATTTATGGTGATGCGATTATTTCTTCTGTTTCTGTTCCTGGTGACCATGGATACTTTTCCAGGGCCCAATGTTGAACTGAGTGATTGTTATACTCGTACTAATTTTTAGGCAACTTCCACCCCTAGCTCCCATCAGCTGCTTGCAGAAGGACATAAGCTTTTATGGATTACTCGTCGTATTATTCTATCTATTTCTGTTGCCATCATTTTCTAGGAGTGATTGCATCGTGTTCTATGTCTATCAAATTTTTCAAAGACAATCAAAGAATATATTATGTATCAGTATCTGTTTCAATCATATAAATCAAATCTTTGATAATCTAGGAGATGACTCTTGAGGAGTTTGAGAAATTAAGGGAGGAGAAGCGGAAAGCACTTCTTGCTTTGAAGACTGAAGAGAGGAAGGTTGATGTTGATAAGGATCTGCAGTCTATGCAACCACTTTCGACCAAGAAAGGAAATGATGATGTTTTCATCAAGCTGGTATTTTTTTGCCATTTATGCCTTGTAATCCTTCCGTGTTCTCATAACTTATGGGAGATGTGTGATTGATATTTTTTTTTATCATAGGGTTCTGATAAGGATGCTTTGAAGAAGAAAGAAAATGCTGAACGTGACGAGCGTGCTAAGAAGGTCTTACATCTCTTGCGTCTATTTAGATAATATTGTTATTATTCTGCTGTAGTTAACAGCCACTTAATTACCCTGATCCTTATTTTGTGTCTTTCTGAACATGATAAATGCATTTCTCCCATCTTCTTGAATTCATTTGCTATTTCTCTGAACTGTTGTTAAAACCACATTTGCCATTTTTCATGTTTGGATGTGCACCCAATTTTTACATGGACGCTTACAGTCGCTGATTGGGGATTGTTTTTTCCTTTTCTTTTTCAGTCTTTGAGCATCAATGAGTTCTTGAAACCTGCTGAAGGAGAAGGGTACTACGGTGGCCGTGGTCGTGGCAGGGGCCGTGGGGACCGTGGAGGTTTCAGAGGTGGATATGGTGGGGGTCATCGTGCCCCACTGTCTGCTCCGGCAATTCAAGACCAAAACCAATTCCCAACTCTTGGTGGGAAGTGAAGTGCATTTACTGTCTCGAACATCATATCATCGTTACTGTCAACTTTAAATTTTGTTCATCCGTAAATTACTGTGCCACTGCTAATCAAACAAATAATTGTGTTGCATGTGGATTATTTCCTGTTGTCTTAGTCGACTTTGTATATCGGAGTTGCTTGTTTTTTATCAGAATTTTGTGTGCTATCATAGATCCACGTTTTATCACTAACTCAACATTTCTTACATGTTGCCAGCTTTGTGTTTGTTGTGCTATGATCATATTTACCTTGTTTGGAAAGGCCTTTTGCGACTAGCATTCAGGTAACATCCATATCCAGATGCAGGTAATTCATAGGTGTCCTTTGTCAGATGATGCCTCAGCTCATGCTGAAATATCTTATCTCGTGAGTGTAGCCTAGAAATGCTGGAATCGTCTGAATGTCCAGCAATGTTTTCTCACTGATGTGGATTAGATTTTAGTCTCCAAACTAGCCGACGTGACTGCGACCCCTGCTGTTGTTCTTATTGCTCTGTTCTTAAATGGCTTTTAAAAGCTAATTTTGGTTTTTACTATAGTACCTAATTTTTAAACAGTATTTTTTCAAGATGGGATTTATAAGTTAATTATAGTACACGTTAAAAATCTAATTAGCTATATCAAACAGACCCAAGAGTGTCAAGCAATTTTCGGATGCAACAGCTTGCAATACTGATGCTGCAGTTTGGTCCGGAACGCGTCATTGCCTCTGGCTGCGGAGGCCGAACAAACGGCTGGAACGCGCGCGAGCGCGCTGGAACGATAAATTCATGTGTGGAATGCATACGCTGCATCAAGTTCCGCCGAATTACGATTTCACGTAATGAATGTTACAACATTACATTAGATGCAAAGAGTTGAATGTGTAATCAACGCCATAAAAAGAGTTATCTAGGTGTTAATTAACAATGACCTATAATCTAGGTCTAATGGACCTCATCCTCTCTTTCAATTATATAAATTCTTTCGTCTCACTCCACCTCAAATGCTACCACATCTGCCCCTCACCCCCACCGCCGTATTCGCCGTCTCGCCCATCGCCTCACCTACATCACCCGCCCCATCGGGGTCCATCTTCTTCACCGTTCCCTTCCTAGCTACTTGTATCCTCTCCCGACTCGCATCCTCACCCTATTGTGAGCCGCTCTCTCTCTGCCACACCATTGCCGTCCTTGGTGCTGCCGCGGCCCACCACAAGCCTTACTTGCCACTGCTTCCACCTCCCGACACGGCTGCCAACGTCGAGGGTGCCATTCGCCGCCGCACATCTCTACCCAACCTAACTCGAGTCCATGCCTGAGCGCTGTTCCACTCGTCGCCCATCACCCTCCTCCAACCAGTGACACCGGTAACACCACCATCGCCTCGCCGCCCACTGCCAATTTGCCATCGCTTTCGATTTCTCTCTAAATCCAAGAGGCTCCAGTAAATCTAACCCAAACCTTAACCCTAACTCATCAGAGCCGAAGATGGAGGTGGATCACGAATCTCGAGATAAAATCATACGGTGAGACATTTGAGTGCTTAATCTTAAAAAATAGTACTAGTTATCAATTCCTAACAAATTGCCGCTAAAAATTGATGGAGATAGAATTACGTTTGTTCACGATTACAAGGAGGAGATAAGAAAAAAAGTTATCCTATGTTTTTTAGGGATCGAGAGAATGGCGGAACATGGACCTGCATTAGTTATGAGCTTAATCAAGTGACTACAAGAGAATGGACGCCCATGATGCTGTGTGGCTCACGTGAGAACACCTCTTCGTGGCCGTTTAGTATGAAAATTTTTGCGTGTATAGAGTTTTCTGTCGAGCCACCGAGGTCACGTGACTAGCGGTTTTCGTAGGGGCTTCGTGATAGTTTCTTCGTGTGCATAGCGGGGCTGAGAAAGGAAAGGTAATTGACGCCCGTTACCTCGAAGTGAATACTAACATGAAAGCTAAAATTTATCTCAACATCACACATCTTGGTAGATTTTGCTTATAGGACATCGGCCGAACAGCAAGGTGCCAGTGATTACAACATTTATACCAACAAGGGATGATGTTTCATCTCTCAATCCAGTGAGCCATGAGTAGTCAAGAACTGAACCACCTCAAAGCAATGTCACAAGCATAATCTTGCATTATTATCTTTGGAACTTCGTCTTGAAGATAATCATTTGCGTAAGGTTCATACACCAAGAATTGTTTGATAGGTTTAGTTATTGTCCAACCATGCGCAGGATGATTCTCCATCCTAAAATCATCTGGATATTCACCGAATAAAAACGCATTTTTTTTTTTGCATATGCTCTCTCATCCATGTGAGACACCGATAACATTTGCATACAAGAAAGATCCCCTCATCTCTTTTGCTATCTCCATAGCTATGGATGCTAGCTTTGCATGCTCTTCAGGATCTGTACTTCCAAATACACGTACCTTAGGTGCTTGTGTGGTTCAAAAATTTGTGATCTTCTCATGTCGACTGTTGATTATGGTTTTACTCCCATGTGCCATGCATATTTCTGATAAAGAATTCAATCTCCTCCATGTCTCCCCATCAACGTACCCAGAGAGCTCAGTGATTAGTAGCAATCTTTTGTTGTGTGAGGCATGATTCTGATGCTTAGTTATGCAACCATCCCCAAGAGTGCTTGGTGTTTCATCCTTGAGAGCATTTCCATTGGAAAACAAAATTAGAGAGAAGTAATCGCGCACCCTCTCGTCGACGCAAACATGTTCGACAAGGGTGCTCTTGCGAACTCTCGCGCCGGAATGCGTCTACCCTAAAAAAATTGCACGCAACGCTCAGGTTGCATTCAGTAGAAGAGCTGCAGAAGACGGAGTAGGAAACACCCCGTAATTTCCAAGTGAATACCAACACGAAAGCTAGAATTTTTTTACACAACACATTAGCGCTTCTCTTTCTCCCTATCTTGCTCTAGCCTTTATGTTGTGGTGTCCTTGTATCGTACAACTCACAAGCAAATATGATTGCTTTGGGTTCATGAGGAATGTAGTGTGTACAATCTAGTTTATGATGTAACTACGGTGTACTCTAATTAAAAAATATTATGAAAAATTTCAAAAAAGTTTCTAGATCTATTTTATGGTTTACTCTACCTATGTATAAAAAATACAAGTTCAAGTTTATTTTATATTAAAAATAAGAAAAAAGTGAAAATCCCGACAAATTTAAATCCTTAACACGTCAAATTTCTCTTTTTTTTGTTAACTTTAACATGGAATTCTTTATGACTTTTTTTAATTAAAATGCACTGGGATGCATTTAAGCTAGATTGCACACGATACATCCCCTGATTCATGATGATTTTGTACCCTCCATCAATGAACATCGTATCACACTCAAAATAATAATAATAATCCATTACCAAAGAAAGAACAAAACAAAGAACGAAGAAACCTCCACCATATAAAATATCGCTTTACACATAAAATATCATGACCTAATATGTCCTGGAAGCACGATTCGTCCGGCAAATGATACAAGCAACTCCCCTATGGCTATGGACATACGACTTTATTCATTCATCAATCATCAGTTACCAGTATCTGGGCATGGGGCCTCAGCTGACAAAATGATTGATCATACACACTAGAGTTGATGCGTTCACCCCCAATTCCCCAAACGCAGCCAAAGCACACTGGTACATCACTATTTTGCACATCAGCACTAGATGATGCAGATGATGCAGAGGAAGAGTAATACACCTTGGCCAGTTGCTCCCTCAAATGGTGTAATCCGACCATTGCCGTATGAAGGACGTGTGATCCATGGACTCCCCGGGCATGTCCTCATCCTTCTCGCCCTCGCCCTTCTTCCCGCCGATCAGCCTGGCAGGGTTACCCACCGCCGTGCTCCTCGCCGGCACATCTATCAGCACCACCGACCCGGCCCCAATCTTGGCTCCGGCACCAATCTGCACGTCGCCCAGAATCGTCGCTCCTGCGCCTATCAGCACCCCATCCCTAATCTTGGGGTGCCGGTCGCCCACCGCCTTCCCAGTCCCACCCAAGGTGACGTGGTGGAGAATGGAGACGTTGTCGCCGACGACGGCGGTCTCACCGATGACGACGCCGGTCGCGTGGTCCATAAGGATGCCCTTGCCAACGACGGCGGCGGGGTGGATGTCGACAGCGAACACGTCGGCGACGCGGGACTGGAGCGCGAGCGCGAGGGGGCGGCGGTGCTGGGCCCAGAGGACGTGCGCGACGCGGTGCGCCTGGATGGCGAGGAACCCCTTGAAGTTGAGGAGGCACTGGGAGAAGCCGACGCAGGCCGGGTCGCGCGAGTGCGCGGCGAGGAGGTCGGCGACGACGGCGGCGCGGAGGGAGGGGTGCGCGGTGAGGGAGGCGAGGAAGAGGTCGTAGAGGAGCGTGGAGAGGAGGGTGGAGGAGCAGAGCTTGTTGGCGAGGTGGAAGGAGAGGGAACGGGACAGGGAGGGGTGGGAGAGCACGGTGGCGTAGAGGAAGGAGGCGAGCGCCGGCTCGGCGTCCGCATCGCGGTGGGCCTCGGCCTTGATCTGGGTCCAGACCCAGGACTCGTCGTCCTCCGACTCCGGCGGCGGGTAGGTCGGCACCACCTCCGCGGGGAGCGGCGGGGGAGGCGGCAAGTGGGGCCGGTGGTTGGAGTGGTTCGGGCCGCCGCCGACGCCGTCAGGCTCGTGCGCGTGCGGCTGGCCGGCCGGCATCGCGGCGCCTGGGCAAGGGAGGGATTGGATTGGTGGGCCGTGGGCGAGGATTGCAGGCCACTTGCGGCTGGTGTGGGTTGCGGTGGCCGGACGGCGAAGAGAGTATATATATGTGCACGAGGCAAGTGGAGCGTTCATACTGGTTACTGTACTGATCTACAGCCTTGTGGTAGAATGGGCTTTGGGTTGGGCCTTGGCTTCAAAAACCTTGGGATGGGAAGGATTTGATGGGATAGGATGTGATGGGATGAGATAATTTAATGGCCTATTTGGTTGGGTGGATGAGATGAGCTAATTTTTATATTTGTTGAGTGAAAGAGGGTGGATGAGATGAGCTAATTTTATATTTGGTTGAGTGGATGAAGATGGTTGAGATATGTTGGGGTTACCCGATAAGAATAAACTTTAGTGAGTTTAGAATGCATTTTCATTTCATTTTATTTTATTTCCTTTTTCTCCTTTCCTATTTTTCCTTCTTTTATATTTTTTATTTCCCCTTTTTCTTTTCTTTCTTCTTATCTCCTCCTCTTTTTCCCTTTCATTTTTTCTCTCACTCAGTCGAACCGCTTCCCTTCTTTCTTATTTCCACTGACGCCTCCTCCCTCTCCTCACCTCCTCTCGATCTGGATCTCCGACAGCGGCGGGAGCGCGCAGGCACGCAAGCAGTGCCTGTAGTAGCCGCATCAACACGCCTGCCTCTGCAGCAGCTCGAGAGCACGACGAGAGGCAGACATGATGGCGACGCCGGTCTCCTCGACCAGACGAAGTGGAAGAAGAGCCGCAGCGTGGCGGCGAGCACAATGCTAACGCATGACAGCGAGCACGATGCTAACCTCGGTGGAGATCACCGTAGCCTAGGCTCCGGTTACAAACACCGTCGGCCGGGCAGTTGTTGTCGCGGTCAGCAATCCTCCTCTCTCACCTCGTCGTCGCGACCGCCTTCCTGTAGCTGCCGCGCCCGCGGGCGTCCTCGCCTGGGCTCCGGTCGCGGTTGCTCTGGGGGTGGGGATCTAGGGGTGGGAGCGATGGGGTTGGATTCACTCGATGGTGAGTGAAAACGGACAGGAAATCCTGGATGGCCTCGTCCGATCATTTCAACCACGCTGCTTCATCCAGCATCTACCAGAAATATTTGGTCCAGTTGACTCAGATCATCCTGTCAACCAACACACGGCATGACAGATGAATGGGATCATCCTATCCCATCTCACGCGTCCGGTTGTGCTAAAAAAAGTTACTTCTAACACGGACTCCGCGGTAAAGCGAGATGACCACACGTCCACACCGAACGGGATTCTCTGATGTGAGGGAGTAAAGTTAGCGTGACTTTACTCCCTCACGTCTCTTGATATCGCCAGGAACGGCCCAGATGAAGTGAGTATTTTTTGATTTTTTGATTTCTAATTTTTAGTTTTGTTAGTTTTATCTTTTTCTAATTTTTTTCTTTTTTATATTTCTTTATATTATCTGTGTTAAAATAATCTATTTTTTAAATAAAAATAACCTTTGTTAGGTTATTTTTATTTAAAAATAGATTGTTTTAATACAAATAATATAAAGAAATATAAAAAGAAAAAATAGAAAAATAAAAATAAAAAACTAAAATTAGAAATCAAAATACTAACTTCATCTGGCCGTTCATCACGAAATCTAACGGACGTGAGGGAGTAAAGTCACTCACGTCAGAGAATACGCGCCGACGTCCACACCACCCTTGGCTGGAGGCGTGTACCTGTCAGTGTCACGCACCGCACTTGCCGCCCTCTCGAACCGACCTCCGCCTCCCCGGCAGCTTCGAGAGCCCAGAGCCACCCCACCGTCTCCTACCCCGCCCCGACCGAACATGGCGCTCCTCCCCGCACGGCGCGGTTGGCGCTCCTCTCCGCCCGCGCACCTACTCCTCCGCCGCCGCGGCTGGCCCGACCACGCCCGCGCCGTACGGCGGGGCGCCGGTGCCGGCTCCGACGTCGAAGGCTGCGGAGTTCGTGCTCTCCAAGGTGGACGACCTGATGAACTGGGCGCGGCGGGGCTCGATCTGGCCCATGACGTTCGGGCTGGCGTGCTGCGCCGTGGAGATGATGCACACCGGCGCCTCCCGCTACGACTTCGACCGCTTCGGTGTCATTTTCCGCCCCTCGCCGCGCCAGTCCGACTGCATGATCGTCGCCGGCACGCTCACCAACAAGATGGCGCCCGCCCTCCGCAAGTCCGTAGCACCCACCTTCACCTCGCCCTTCTTTCACATATAGCTAATCACATACGCTGATACGCCCTCAAACTTGTGGTTTATTTCGTTTGATTTGGGAGAAGGGGGGGCGATCCTAGGTTAGGAGGCTCTGTTTTTGCTCTTCGAATTGGCCGGTGGGGCTGGTTTTTATCTCGGGAGGACTTAGTCAGGGGACTGTGGGATTGGATGGGGAACTTTTGCTCAAATTTAGGTTGTATCTGTTTGTTTGATAGATTGTATTCATGATGTCCTTGTGTTCTTCGATCAATTGCATGTCATCCCTGAGCATTTGTGCTCAAATTAGTCTTGAGCTTCATAGATGTTGTCATGCATGTACTTGGCACATTTGCTGATATAACCTATCAGAAGCATGCCTCCACCCATTTTCACATTGTAATTGTTCAAATATCATGTGAGGGTGATCAATAACCCCATTGCATCTTTCCTGGTGATGGTTTGTCATATCAAAATGTACGGTGTCTATCATTTAGTGAACCACTATAGTTATACCTGCTAAAAGTCTGCAGTTCTGTTTCCTTTTTGTTGAAAGATGGCAAAATAACTTTGTTGGACTTGTTATTTGTTAACTTAGAGAGATTTCCCCTTACTGTTACTTTTGTATGTGTCTATGCTCTACAAAGATTAGGATGGTTATGTGTTAATCGGACACAATTACGGATATTTGGAACATCTTTTTAGAATTCAGAGAGGTCAAAACACAGAAATACCTCATGAACTGTGAATAATTGAAACCTAGATACAGGATTCTGTGAGAACTACACTTTTAGATACAGTGATGTTGTCATCAATGCATGCTTACTGCTTTATGCATTACTATCTTTTTTTTGTTAGAGTGAAAGCACTAGCTTTAAATGTATCTCCTATATAACTTCAAAAAAGATTTGAGAAGATTAAAATCTTAAATTAGCATTCTCTTGCAAGGTCTTACACTTGCCCAAGCTGTTTCACTTGTGTGGTTTATCAAGGCTTTGATGGTTCCTTAGATATGAATATGATATGCACGTACTTTTACTGTAGTACCTGTCCTAGCCCTTGATGCCCAGTTTGGCTATCTCCGTTTCGTGAGAGGAACACAAACGCACTGGCATAGTGGCATGTTATCTCAGTGAGTGAAACTGAATAGTTCTTGATTCTTATATGAATTTGCTTTTAATTGCCAAGGAGAAATAGGTAATGGGCATGTCCATTGTTTCCTGGAATAGGATAGCCATGTGCTGTTCAATTGCAGTTTCTTGAGGTTACTTGTTTTGGATAGGAGAGTCCTAAGGACCGAGACTGAAGAATACAAATTGGCTTTAAACCGTGTGTTTCTTCTGCTGTGGTGGTTCAACATTTCCCTTTTGAAAAACCATTTATACAGCTGGAAATATTATTTTAACTACTGATTGTTAGATACCTGTTGAAATGTGAAGATCATCTCCTTGAAGATTCTCCCTACCAGCTCGTGGGTTCCAATGTCGTTGACATTTTCAGGTTCGTTTGTTGTCTGCAGGGTTTATGACCAGATGCCAGAGCCTCGATGGGTTATCTCAATGGGCAGCTGCGCCAATGGTGGCGGATACTACCACTACTCCTACTCCGTTGTGCGTGGATGCGACCGGATTGTTCCTGTGGACATCTACGTTCCTGGATGCCCTCCAACTGCTGAAGCTCTACTGTACGGTGTTCTTCAGTTGCAGAAGAAGATCAATAGGCGCAAGGATTTCCTTCACTGGTGGACCCAGTGAACCAGCACTTCTCTGCATTCCTGTCTACGGTGTCTGCCACGTTTCTCTAGAATTTTGTCTAGTTTGTACCTTTTATGTGACATAAGAAAAGCCTATGCTCCCTGGTCGGCAAACATGCTGTAGTAGCTGGTGTGCCTGCGCTGCTTCACCGGTCATGAACAAACTACTGGTGGTGGATCTGTAGCTGCTTTGTAGAGTAGTTTGAACTGTATTGTACTTGTGATGGAACTGATGCTTTGTATGCATTGTAAATACACTGTATCGACTTGTGTGTAACAAATTGGCTATGAGTGGTGATTCTGAGCGCTGTAATTCTGATTCCTGAGCTCTCTAGGCTTTCGATGTTCAGTAGTCTCCTAGAATTGCCGAATCTCCACCCAAAGTGCTAGAACGAGAGCACTTGATATTTCGGGCGATCGTTCCCTGACCATTAGATGGCATCGTGTGGAGAGCGAGTGGTCAAGATGCACCGCCCAGCCCAAAACCCTAGCGCCCCGCACCCACCTCCTACTCTGACTCTGTAAACCGCCGTCCTCCCGCTCCTCTCTCTTTCGTGCTCCCTCTCCCCACCCACACCGTCCTCCTCGTCTTCCAGCCTTGCAGTGTTGATGCCGAGCTCCGCCCGTTCCCCTACGAGCTCTCCTTCTTCCCCACTGCAATGCGCCGATGCCATTTCGTCAAGTGTTGCCCCCCAAAAATAAGACGTTCAATCTCGAAAATTTTCCCACTTTAAAATTTGAAGTTTAAAGGGGTATGCATTACAAGTCTGTAGTTACCCATAGATGAACTAAGGCTGCCATCGAGGGCTTAGGCTTTGTCTTTCATTACTACATTAACTAGTTTTTAAATGATATGTTTTTTCAAGACGAAGTCTACATATATATTGTAGTAGGCACTGTACCGAGTTCAGTTATAAAGCCAAAATCGTATGTAACTATTTCTCTCTATATATTGTCTCTTGCGAACAGTTAGAATTCAAAAACTATAAGCAAAAAGTCAAAACCACAGTCCAAAATAACTAACTCTAAAACCATCCGAACCGTACAAGGGAGAGAAGGGAAACCAAATAGTGATTTACCTAAACTGCTAACGACATATCCTATGCACAGCCTCCTTCGTACACTCATGCACTCGGCCAGCCAGCGCCCTCCGATTGCAATCCAACAGACAAGATCTATATGGGACACTTTTGCACAAAACGACTCACCTCTCCCTGCGCATTTTGCATATAACCCGCTCCCCCGTTGGCCGCCGCCTCCTCCAAACTCATTCCCAATCACCCCTAGCCCCAATTCCCCATTCCCATCTCCTTGCGGCGCCGACCACATGCAACGGGTACACTCTCCGTGCGGCGGCAACCCTAGCCCCGTAATCCCAATTCCCCACCGTCTCTTATGCCCCCAACGAGGCGACACCCCATCCTCGTCGCCCAAGGCATCTTCGCCCACGTCAATTGGCGTCCTGACTTCGCTGCGACGACTCCAGCCGCACGGGCAATGGCGCTGCCGTCATCCCCAATCCCAAACCCTAGCTCCATCCCCAATCCCTCTCACGGTAGTTCCGAGTGGATGGATGTTCCTGGTAGCTCTGAACCTGTAATTCGTAGATATGATTTTGCAATTGTAGCAGTGAACTTGTAGCATTGAACTTGTACTGTTGATGATTGAACATAATTGATGTTTGATACTTGATCCTTGAATGTATTGTATGTTTCATGTGTAAATAGTCAGGTGCTATTTCTGCATTAATGTGCCTTGCGATGCTGCTACTCACTCGGAAAAAAAAATGTTAAGACAAGCCTGGTGCTCATGAGATAGCAGCACCTATGCATGGAATTTCTGGGAAAAAATTGCAGCTGTATGACTTGAATGAGCAGTATCAGCAACGGGAGGTACTTGCATCCCATGATGTGTCTTTGTATCAAGTGCTTGATTTGGGCATGTATGAGAAAGTGCTTCCAATTTGAAACGCGACCACATGATGCTATTCATACCATGGTGTATTTCTCTGTGTATCAGTTTGTTAATGCAGTGAACTTGTATTTCTCCGTGTATTATTTCATAAATTAATTTTAAAGCTCATACAATGTTCAAGATATGTCTGATATGTCAGGAGCAAGCAACCATGGCCATGCCTTATGCTTACTTGCAACGGAGTTAGTACCTAGTGCTTGTGAATGAGAATCATTGAAATTTTGTGGGGGCATAAAGAGTATCAGGTTGGCAACACTCCCATGCTTGTGCTAGCTAGTTGTTGCCATTTTCACAACCTTCAGGTTAGCAGCACCATAGAACAATTTTGCATCCAATAATGTACATACATTGATAGGAAATAATTCTGCATTAACTAACAACAATCACAAAAGAATCCTAGAGCGGTTACACAATTCATAACTTAGTGGACATTGCCCAAGCATTCAAGTGTTATTTAGGGTTCTTGAATAGTATCAGGTGACATACTTCTTCCTTGCTGCCGAGAGCTAAATAGTATTAGGTATATGCTTGACTCTTGAGAATTAAACAAGCAACTAGCACCTATGAATGGCTATCATTAATTAAATTCTCCAATAACATAGAGAAAAAATTATTGGCAACATATGCTCTAAATAAGTGCATCACAGAATCATTTCAGATTTTACACATTGTTAAGCAAACATTCTTACACAATAAGGTATAATACGCTTTATTTTCGTGTCAGCTGTTGAGAATTGAGATGTCAAGTATGGCTAGCGCTCACCTGCTTTCTTCTATAGATTGTGTTGCAGTTGCTAAAAGATTGGACTCTGCAACACACCGTGAACTGCTAGCAAATACAAACAATGAAACACAATTGCATTTATAATGAACAAATGATTATGCATCAAATTTTCGTCGATATGGTTCTATTTCTATGCATCAGTTGCAGTTACACAAATGCTCAACCACAGGTGCAGTCATTTCACCAAAAGTTGAAATCTTTATAGGCATCTCAGCTCTTCAAATCCATATGAAATTACAGGCTATCGCCTATGATTTATGGCTAAAAACAAACGAGGATATGATGGCTCGTGGTCATCAAAATTGTTCCTGCCCATCTCCTTGTTTTGTTTCAGTACTTAAGAGGAGTGTCTTGAAGCGCACCTTCTCCAGCTGAACTGATGCCTAGCTTACTGAGAAACCCACCATCCTGAGTGTTCGCAGCAGGTGCAGGTACAGGTGCTTCTGTTTCATTCTCGGTCTTCCTTTTATGGCCAAGGATAGCTTCAATGGCAGCAGCACTAGCTTTAGCTGCAGCCTCGTCCTTAGCGGCAGCTTCTGCCCTCCTCCTCTCCCTCTCTTCCCTGGCAAGAGCCTCTGCCTTCGCCTTCTCTTCTGCTGCCCGAGCTGCTGCTTCAGCCTTCTCCCTCTCCACATTCTCATATAGCTTGGTAATGTCATCTTCCCTACCCTCTTCACGCAATGCACCTTCCAAAAGCTCCCTCATCTCATCACTGAACACCATCTTCTCGTCCAAAAGAATACACTTCGCAACCCTGGCTGCATCATCCAACCGCACTACGCCAACGTATGCCTTTAGCAGTGTCTCATAGCTTGCAATGCTTGGGCTAATTTCCTTCTCCCTCATCTGATCAAAATACTCCTGAGCCTTGTCGAGCATACTGAAACCGATCAGGCCATCAACAAGCTTATGATATGCAGATGCATCAGGCTTCAACTCCAACTCAGCCATTTTGTCGAAGTAACTGATACCGTCATTGATGTGATCAACCCTAAAGCAGGCTTCCATGAGCAGCACATATGTATCCTCATCCGCACCAAGACCATGCTCGCCCATCTCCTTGTAGAGCACCTCCACCTCACCTACCAACCGATTAAGCCCCAGATGCCGAATCAAATTATTATATGCTGCTACATCCGGTACCACCTTCCACTCTCGCATCCTCCTGAACACCGCAATCGCATCCTCGAACCTCCCAGCAGCGCAATAGGCATCCACCATCACGCTGAAGCTTCTCACGTCAACCGCAATCCTCAGTGGGGGATCATGCTCCCTGAGCATTCTGTCGAACAGCTTGAGTGCATCTTCCAACCTCCCATTCTGCCCAAGTGCATCTATAACCTCATTGTAGCTCTCGGCCCCAAACCTCACCTCCAACTCCGCACCAAGCACCTCTTTGTAACACTCCATCGCCTTCTCCTCCATTCCCACAAGGAAGTAGGCTTTCATAAGGCTCCCGTACACGATGCCATCAAGAACCGGCTCGCCCCCAACCTTATCCTGCAATTCTTGGTACAACTCCACGGCCTTGGCCCCATCCCCGGCTTCCACGAATCCAGCCATGAGGAGGGTGTAGACCTGGGGATCGGGCCCGACGAACCCGGAGGCGAGCATCTCGTCCTTGAGCTCGACGGCATCTGCGAGGCGTCTATGGTCGGCGACGAGTGACTTGACGACGACACGGTAGGCGGTCGGGGAGGGGGGCACGGGGGAGCCAGGGCGGGCGATGAGGCGGATGTGGTGGAGCGCGGCGTCGGGGAGTCGGCGCGCGGCGAGGGCAGAGAGGTAGAGCGCATGGGTTGCGGCGGTGGGCGGGACGGCGGCCTGGAGGGCGAACCGGTGCAGCGCGAAGAAGTCGTCGAGGCGGCGCGCGCGGAGGAGCGCCGCGAGGACGGCGGCGCAGGTGAAGGAGGAGGGGCGGCAGTTGGAGTGGAGCGCGTGGCGGGTGAGCAGCGCGGCCTCGGTGAGGTCGGGTTGCTCGGGCGTCAGGAGCGCGAGGATGCGGTTGTGGAACGCGAGGCGGGAGGGCGCGAGCGAGGGGAGCGGCTCCGCGAGGCGCACATCGCTGGGGGAGGGCGGCGGCGTGGGGGGAGTCGCGACGAACGCGTCGCGGCGGCGCGCGCGGCGGGAGGCCGCTGCCGAGGCGGGGTAAGCGTGAGCGAGCGGGAAGAGGGCCGGCACGAGGCGGCGCGCGGAGAGCGGCTTGGAGAGAGACATCTTCCGCGGTCGGGCGCGGTGCGGCCGTGTGCCGGTGTGCGGCTGGAGAGGAGACGAGGGTTTTGGCTTCGGGGAGGAGGATGCCCGAGAGAAGCCGGCGAGTTGGGCCCTGTTGGGCCAGGTGGACCGTGGACGCTTTTCTGTACGATAGACGATTGCGCCTTCACAGGAAGGAAACGGATTCGGCGCGTTTACAGCTCCAAAAGTGATACATGCTACCTCTCTTGTTTCTTGCTCGTGAGTTGAATGAGATCTGGGATACCGCATGTGATCGGATGGTAAAGAGACGTCCATTGTGCTCTGCCAGGGTTAGAATCCTATGATCTCTTTAGTGGCGGAGGCGGCAGTGGGTCAAGTGGGACTAGCGTCCATCCTACATGTGGCCGGAGGGTAGGTATCCCCTAGCCCCTAGCTCCGGTGGGGACGCCATAGTGTTGTGTGAGCGGCTAAGCCTGAGGTCGTCGTCGGCAAAGAAGAAAAACTAAAGACAAGAAGTTAGTTGGGCTAGCACAAGGGCTTTGGTCGCTTGGAGCCATGCCTTGAATGGCTGAATCAATTTTGGGTCAAGTGGCTAACCGTGCAGCACAATACACAAACATCACAAGAAAGCAAACTAGCAAAGCCCACCATATTTTACCGAAGCCCACATGTGAGATGGCAAAGCAATTAAGCAAAATACCAAATGAACCAGGTCACAACTGACTAGCATTGTAGGTTGTAGTGTTGTACCAACAAAATCTTCTTGCTGGGTGGCGACGGACTAGGCGACCAGCCACCAGTGCCCAAGCGACGACTCAACGCAGATCTAGAGAGGGAAAAGAGCTCCACCACACAAGGGAGGGCCGGAAAGAGCCAGGGAAGGTCACTCCGCCGAGCAGAAGAAGCCGACTGGCGGACTGGGCAGCCAGTAGCGGCCACCTAGTGAGCGCCAGATTAGGACTTCTAGAGGTAGGAGGCGTTGGGCGCCCAGCGCTGTCACCGTCACACCGAGCGAAGAGCCGCCGAGCAGCTAACCGGGCAGCGACCGACCGACCTCCTAGCGCCAGATCTACAGACTACGGGAGAGGGAAAGCCCAAGAGGTAAGAGGTGAGGAGGACCCACTGCTTTGTGACTATGGGTCATGGTGTGCACCGTCCGCCGTGGAACCAGCTGAAGAGGCAAAGAGTGAGGCGCCGCGCCGAGAGGAAGAGGCCTAATGTAACACCTCACATACAAATATAAGATATTACTATGGAACGTTATCGCCAAAATGAGAATAAATAAAAGCAATAATAGAAACCATAGGAAAATAAAAATTTTAATGTACTTTATTAGAGAGCCAATGAAAGCTGAAAGTAATGTTGAAATATGGAACCGGGCCACTTCTAACCAAATGAAGAACAAATAAAACAACAAATAGTGGTAAGCTTCCACCCATGCATGATGCTATCACTCCACTGCCTTTTACCTAAGAATGAAAAGAGCAAACGTGAGATTTAAACATCTCAGCAAGTACCTAACAACGGTCGCAATACGGTGAGTAAAGGACAGGTAATGCAAGCAAGATATGTAAAGGACAATCAATGTAAGCAAGTAATTGTCACAGGTTAAATGCAATGAACCTGGGTTACCGAAAACTACTGATATAGATCGGAGATAGAGATTGTAGATACAATGTAATTAAAGATAATTGTTATTTAGCAAGTTTTGACAATGACACTAACGATTACTCCCACATACCCAGTTATACGAGAATAGTCAGGCATAACGTTGTCCTCGACTGTATAACCGCAGATAGGGTGTAATATCCTGAGTAACAAGAGTGTACAACCCCTCGTACGTTACCAGGTAGGTGGTAATCTCCCCTATATATGGATAACCTCAGGCCAGGTAACCGTTATATTGTTAACATGTTATATGGTGTGAATTTAAGGGACTGAAAGAAGGCTCAGATAATGTTATGAGAAGTGACAAGATTTGCTAAGGTTAGGAATGAAACAACCTAATACCCGATAGGGGCGATGTGAAATGATAAAGTGGTGATAAGGTAACTGTTACATCATTGGCAGGTTATGTAGTATGAATTTAAGGTAACTAAAAGATGGCGGAGATAAGGCTATGATAAGTGGAAGGATTCGCTAAAGGTTTGAAATGGAGAATCACTAGATCCTGATAGATGGCGATGTGAAATGATAGCATGGTGATAACGGTCTAAGAATTATTCTAAAAGAGATATTATACCTACCTCATACAAGGGATGAAAATCAACTAAATTTTATTATATGATAAGTGATTATTAGTCAAATTAACAATTATTAATATATACATCCTTCATAGCTTACATACCACCTCATACAATTAATGGATCATAATATTAGAAACTAAAACATAGAAGCCCTAATGTCCCTAATGTCGAAAGAGTGCTAATAATTTAACCTAAGTTAAAACATGCTCATATGCTACCCCTCCCATTAACGATTTAAGCATGAATTATAAAACACTAATTAAAAGCATGAATTCTAGAACATTATTAACTGAGCATCCTAATAAACATAAAAGCATGTGAAACAAGATAACTTAGAACATCATGGTATAATACAGTATTAAAAGTCTATAACCAGGCAAACATAAGCGATATGATAATAACCAGACAAACATTAGTGATACGATAATAACCAAATAAACTTTAGTGATATGATAATAGCCATGTAAATTTAATGATATGATATCGATAGGCTAAATTTAATGATATGATATCAGCTGGGTAAATTTAATGATATGATATCAGCTAGAAAACTTTAATGATATGATATCAGCCAGAAAACTTTAATGATATGATATCAGAAACTTTAATGATATGATATCAGCTTGGAAACTTTAATGATATGATAATTGTACTCAATAACAAGATGACAAGTAATCTAGAAACACGTAATATGCGAAACGGAAATGTCATGATCGTGAGATACTTGTCTTGAGCACACTCAGCGAAACGGCTACACGAAAGATCTGGAATGCGTAACTGTCCGGACGCTCTCTCAACAGCTGCATACGAACCTACATGGTGGAACAGAAGCGGATCAGATGAGGGTTAAGATAAAATTAAGGATGGACAGAAAGAAATCATTCAGCAGGAAGGAAACGCGTCCGTTGGAATTTCATCATACGAATCGCCATTCAGCTGGACGAATGACGTTCGGCCAAGCAAATAGCGTCCCACTGCACGAATAAGCAAAACTCTCACGTTATGTTCTACCAACCCTCTAAAATTTGGTTTTGAATCCGCCATCGAAAGCTCTAGCCTCCCCCCTTAAAATAGAGTTGAGTGTGATCTAAATTACTCAAATCTTTATAGATCGTCCCAGAAATAAAACATATGTTCCTTCTCTCCCCCACGACTGTGACTCTCGAGGAAACTCTATATGGTGGTAGGAGTGCATTTTCTTTTCTATTGTTGATGTTCCTCGTTTTAGTATCGACTGACACGCTCCGATCTTTGCTCATTCAAGCTGAGAAAAGTGACTTGGAGAAAGTGTCTATATGAAGGCTAACAAATTTTCGTCAGAATAGATCATCAAATGGAACTAGCCCAAAGTAATATAGGGCATGTTCTTTTCAGCTTTTAAAAGCTGCTTTTCGGTTTTTCTACGGTAACTAGCTTTTAAACAAAGTATCTTTTCAAGATAAGGTCTACTAGTTAATTGTAGTACATACTGTACTGACTACATTTATATCGGCAAAAAACCACATATGAGTTTCTGTTACTCTGTAATCTCTTGCATGAACAGCCTAAAAATCACAAACTAAAACAAAAAATCATAAGCTTCAGCTAATAAGCTAAAAAGAATAGGTTCCATAGAGACACCACTCATGTGAGAGGAGAAAAGGGACGTACATCAGAGCAGAATATGCTTGGGTGGTACACATTAATATTTTTTCTATTGGTGTTCCAATGACAATATTTTCAGAAGCATACAGCAAACATGGCAGACTGGTAGTACCATACAACGCTCAATCTTTTTGGCCCACTAGGTTGTGCAGTCCATTTCGCATACCAACTAGAGAGAAATAAAGGGAAGCTTGGGTGGCGAGCTTTATGTTGTGCGAGCTGTTTGCCCATATTGGATATTCTGATCGGCTTGAGGTGTCTCATCTTATATACGTGTACGCGTTTAGTGAGAAAATAAGTATCCGTGCTTAGTAAGGTATTGGATAAATACATAATTTATCCGATGACATCCATTTAAATCTTAACATATATTTCAATAGAACACACATATATATATATATATATATATATATATATATATATATATATATAATATCTAATGTAAATATAATATGCATGAGTAGACGTCCTCCGTTGTAAAATAAAAAAAAACTAGGAGAAACAGACCAACAACATACACTTAAAACTCCAAATTTCCAAATCCACGATTTGAGCTCAAACCAAGCCTCCACTTGGAGCTAGCCTCCCATGAGGTCCCGAGCACGAACGCTGTCGCCACTCCGCCGCCCACGCGTCTTCCCCCGATTGGCCGCCCCGATCGCCCTGACGGCGAATCCGACCACCGCAGAATCTTCGTGGTAATATGCCACCGGAGCCCCTTGCCGCCTTGAATTCCCTAAAATGCCCCGCCTTACCTGCCCTTCCCACGGCGCCACCTGCCGTAAAACTGATAAACCCAGGGGCAGTGCTGTCCAATGAGATGTCAGTATAAAGGCCCACCTAATCGCCACGGCCACGCCGCCGCACCACTGCCTCGCCCCGCGGCGTTCTCCCGTGGCGATGCGGAGCAGCAGCCATGGAGGTGCTCAGCTCCAGCAGCTTCTCTAGGGTTTTCCCCAACCTCCTGAACCCAGTGTCCAAACCGCTGAAGCCCCCGCGCCGCCGCCGCCGCCTGCAAGCCCTTGCCTCCGTCCCCGCCGATGCCGCCGCGCCGTCGCCACCACCAGTGTGGCTGCTCCCGTCGCTCTCGGATCCTCGCCGCCGCGCTGCGGGCGGACGCGCGGGGAGAGCTCCCCGACCTCGCCGCGGCCGCGGGCGGGGGAGCCGGGATAGGGACGCTGCTGATGAGCACGACGGCGGCGGCGGTGACCAAGGCGCGGGAGAGCCCGTACCTCTGGGCGCTCGCGGCGAACCCGACGTTCATGTCGGGTCTGGTGGCGTGGGCGGTGGCGCAGGCCGCGAAGGCCGTGCTGACCTCCTTCGTCGAGCGGCGGTGGGACCTGCGGATGCTGTTCAGCTCCGGGGGGATGCCGTCCTCGCACTCCGCGCTATGCACCGCGCTCACCGCCTCCGTTGCGCTCTGCCATGGCGTCAGTGACGCGCTCTTCCCCGTTTGTCTCGGGTTTAGCCTAATAGTTATGTATGACGCCACGGGCGTCAGGCGTCACGCCGGGATGCAGGCCAAGGTGAGCTGATGATTCGGTTCCTTTGTTCATTTTGCATTGTATTTAGTGGTATGGTACATTTTATTCTGGATAAAAAATTGCTTTTGATGAGCTAATTGCGTAAAATGAGGCGAGCTTCACTCTTTTGACTTGTCAATGAATGAATGAATTCGATGTATATCGGTGAAGTTTGTACTGATGCCATCTTTCACCCGGAATATGCTATCCAATGTTGGACCAATAATGGGATTGCTAATGTTATCTCACTGTAGGTGTACTAGTATTTGCTAGACAATTAGAAATCGAGTCAATTGAGACATTGCCTATGAAAATTGATCATGTAAAGGAGGGGAAGTATGAAAATGTCACAGTAGGTGTGCTAGTGTTGAACATGATCATGAAAATTGATCGTGTAAAGGATGTTGCTAATGTTATCTCTTACGACTACAAAGATCTAGATGAAAACTGTAATGTGCAAGTAGTGTTGTTACCATTGATCTGCTTTAGTTGATTAATTGTGGTCAAAATTTACCAGATGTTAGACCTTGTGCTGAATCAATACTTTGAATTATCTAGTCGTCCAGTTATTTGGGACAACCAGGTGTGGTTTTTTGTTTTTCTCTGCTTTGTATGATTTCATTTTTCAAGAATAGTTCCGATGACAAATACTTGTAATCTGTGCGTCACAACTGAAAGTCTGAAACTACATTGTGAACTCAATGTGAACTATGATTTGCCATCATTATGAAACTATGCTGGACTTAGCTAGATAAGATCATTAGATTTGCCATGCTTACCTGAACATTCTGATTGTGAACCAAATCAACCAAATTGCAGGAGTTGATCATTTGTTGGTTGCTGTGGTTGGGCTCTAAAAGATTTCATTCATGGTTCTCTGTGGTTGGGTTCTAAAAGATTTCATTCATGGTTCTTTTTATCTCTTTTGGCACACAGATTCCACCTTTTGTTTTTTTAGTACTTTTAGTGCCTCATATTGTCTGTTTTTCCTACGTTTTTAACTTTAAGCTTAAGTTTACTTGTTGGTAGTGATAATTTTATGGTTCAAGAGTCAAGAGTGGTAAGTGGTGGTTTTATGAATTACAGTAGGTTAATATTTAGCATAAAAAATATTTCAGCCATTTGAGGCTATATTTGCGCTTTGCAGGCTGGTCAGAGGAAGTCAGTAATCTTGTTTGGTGTCATAAATCCATAAAACTATTGTGCTCTTCAAACTTGAGTGCTACCGTTTAGCTCATAAAGTTTAATACATCATATAGCCGGCAACTCAAATTTAAAGTGTTGCCATTCAAGCATCACATCTTAACTTGCAATAACACATGGCACAGACCTAACGAGTCCTACATCAAATAAGGCACTCCTATTGTCAATGAACTTTTCCTAGATCAACTCAATGAACAGTCAGCAACCCAGTTATTGCATTCTGATGTTCAAACTCTGGTTTAGAAATCTTTGGATATTGTTCTGGATGTAGGCATCGCAACAACCCAGTAAGCACTGATGTATTATGACACGGTGCATCAACCACATTCATTTCCTGAATGGTGACCACTGCTTGCTTATAGGATCTTGTGGTCTTTAAATTTCATAGTTACATGTGTCATTTCACCATTCTGTCATTTTTTAATACTCACCCTTTTTGTTACCAAATATATGTTCTTTGATTGGCACAGGTGCTCAATAAGATCGTTGAGGACCTGTTTCAAGGCCATCCAATTAGCGAAAAAAAACTTAAGGAGTTGTTAGGACACACTCCATCGCAAGTTTTTGCCGGCGCTTTCCTAGGTATCTTGGTGGCATGGTTTTGTTGCCAGGGTTGTATTGTTGCCATTTAATGTTGCTGTTGTATGAGTGCTTCAGAAATGAGATCATTTTCCACGAAGAATTTTGCATCTGGTGTAATCATGGTTCCGGAAAATAGCTAATTTATTTTCTTGCCTATTGGCCTGTATATAATAGCTCGGGTAACCACGACTTTGATCCTCTCAATTCATAGTTGAGATTCAAGTCACTTTGTGATCTCATTTATAGGAGTGAT
Organism: Bonia amplexicaulis; assembly: GCA_036346245.1. Classification (NCBI taxonomy): domain Eukaryota; kingdom Viridiplantae; phylum Streptophyta; class Magnoliopsida; order Poales; family Poaceae; genus Bonia; species Bonia amplexicaulis. The sequence goes on from CM070749.1 coordinate 13,353,798, forward strand.
CTCGTGTTTTCCTGATAAATATGGACTGAAGTATGATGTTGCGTGGGTAGCACTAAATGAACTGTAGCATTTGATGCTTAGCTGAGGTGGATCATTTTATTGCGATTTGTGTACTTCATGATACACTCGGCATTATAATCTGGCATAAGGCCGCTGGGATGAGAACAGTTGGGAGAAAAACTATCAGAGGGCAGCAGGGCCATCCTGTTTTCACTGTCGGTGCACGTTAGCCAGTCGAAATAGCTACCAAGCGCAGAGGACTAGAGGTGCTCGACCATTTTGAAGTTTTCGGGTGACGAAGCACGGGACAACCAACGGATCGAAGCAGGTGTCGTGTTCGTATCTCTTCCGCTGTCCTGCGCGCACGCACGGTGTACGGCTCGCCGCCGGCGGGTCAATCATCCCATCGCCTTGCCCTGTGCCCACTTCTATCTTGTATCCAGTCCAGACACCACCTCCACCGCTCCACGGCAGAAAACCTGTCAGTTCTCTCATAGTCCATACCCATGGCGAGCGGTGCCAGCCAGTGGGATACAGATAGACTACACTAGTACAGATTAAAACTTTTCATCGCATAAATCAGAAAGCCATACAAATAAGAGATCATGAATCGTTGCCACTAGACACGCAGTGCAACGAAAGTAGAGTTGAAGCGACCGATTCACGTAGCGTGTGTCGGTGTAGTGAAAGTAGTCGATCGTCCTCTGACCAACCATCTTCTCCTCGCGATCGTCCCGATTAATACCGCAGTCGTAATAGCATCTCTATCGAGTTCCACACGCCCAGATATGGAACGTTATACGTCGATGTGCTAGTACCAGCACACACGATAGATGTTTTGAGATGTGGCAGCTAGGGTTATGATAGGTGTGTCTTTGGATGCCTACCTCAATATATAGCCTCATTATATAACCTTTAATCGGATCCTTATTCGATACGATTAAATGTTGTATCCAACTCGAAAAGCCTCTGATTGGATCTTTATCCAATACAAGTAGATATTATATTCCACTCGGAGAGCCTTCGACCGGATTCAATATGAGTAGAGATCATATCCCACTCGGAGAGCCTCCGGTTAGATCCAATACGAGTACAGATTGTATCCCAGCTCGGAGTCTATCATTTGGACTCTTATCATTCTAACTCGTTAAGTGTGTGATCCTATAGCTTCATGTATATTTGACCATGGGTCGAAAAATTCTTTCCGGTCTTTAAGTTGGCAGTGGTCCCTAGCAGGACATAACAACTTCTAAATATAGATAAAGATCATATTAAATGAACCTATATAATACTTATGTACCGGTTCCTTTGCCTCATGATACTAGATCAACCTCAAGATGAGAAACATGTCATCCTATGATAGCTCGATTCTTTACTCAAACCTATAGTGGATTACTCAGTTGTGATTGACTCCCAATCACATTCAGCATGGTCATGCACTTTCTTAATCCAACCACATCGATGGTCCAGAGATATCTCTCCTATTATATAGGAGGAGCAAGTTCCATCTTAATCGCTTACATTTCTCCGTATGTTTTATAGTAAACCTGAAAGCTACCTTTATAACTACCCAGTTACGGAGTAGTGTTTGGCAGCCCCTAAATAAACTATTACATATATAAAAAAATATGATAATTTTATGTCTAAGGATTCTACATACACTATGTATGAGACTAACTGATGACACTTAAAAACATAATAATTCCTATAGTGTTTCATGGTAGGTCAATCCAATACCATATTCTCTGATATATGTCCATATCATTGATTTGATATATCCATATCCATGATCCGTGAAACATGATTATTTGTCCATTGGGAATAGAAGTAGAAAAAATACATGCATGTCCGAATGACTGTATCATCTACCGTAAAGAGTATGCAAACATGCATTTATGTCTGATGTGCAACACATCTCGATACAAACATAATAATCAATCAGAAGTAGAAAGGGTTGGCATGGTGTGGTTTATTCATATGAGTAGGTTGTGAGGCAGAGTGTTGCCTTGTCTTTCGGAAAAGTTGCTAGCAGAAAGCTGGCTAGTCTAGCCTTCTCACTATGCAAAGTTGCACCCTTTGGTCTTCTCGCTGCGCAAAGCTGCACCGTATGGTCTTATCGCTACACAAAGCTTCCCTGTGTGGTCTTATCGCTGCATAAAGCTGCCCCGTCTGATATAGGCACTGCGTAAAGCTGTCTCATCTGGTGTTGTCACTATGCAAAGCTGACCCGTGTGGTCTTATCGCTACACAAAATCTACCTCGTGTGGTCTTGTCGTTATACAAATCTACCCCGTGTGGTCTTGTCGCTGCACTAAGCTGCCCCATTTGGTGTAGTCGTTGTGCAAAGGTGCTTCGTCTGGTCTTCTCACTGTGCAAAGCTACCATGTCTAGTGTAGTCACTACGTAAAGCTAGCCCATGTGGTTTGTGTCGCGCAAAGCTATCTCGTGTGGTGTTGTCGCTACACAAAGTTGTCCTTATTCCTCTCATCGACATGCTTCTGCTGTGCTCATCCAACAACGCTCATAAAGTATCAAATTTTCTCTTCTGGTTCTGCATAATCAACCTCTTGAACAACTTCATCAACGATTGCTTCGGAAACTGCATAACCCGCTGCTGTCATCAATAGGGAAGAGCACGTCACTTTCTTTGTCATTTTTAGTCCTCCAATCCTTCAATCCTTCGTCTATGTTTAACATCTTTGGCTATCTACAATAAAATTATGAAAATGTCAAGCCGGTGTAAGCCAGAAGGTTTTTTTTAAATAACAAAATTATGCACTAAAACCTGTTTGTCACATCTGTCGATTGTGGATGCCCAACTTGCCTCCATAGATCCATGGAACTGGAGGGAGCACGTAGAATTTCGACTATTTCAAGGACAGAAAATAGAATAAGACGAGAGGTGAATTAATTTATTCTAGATCAATATGTTCCTGTCAAAGAAGCAAATCTCCTCCATTATCTCATGCAGTAATCGTTGGTGGAAAAGCTCATCGTTTTCATTACATTGACCGCCGATAATCAACTCACATGCGGTTTGTTTTTCCTTGTTGATTTCACGTTCTAACAGCGGGCACGTACCAAACACGACATAGGGGTGATCAATATGGCTTATGGCTTAAAGCTTAAGCTTATTTTTGCACTATTCATAATTTCGTCTTTTTCTGAATTTTTGACTTTTTTTTGAGCTTTTTTGTCGGTTCTTTTTTTTCTCGTATTCGTTTGCGTTGTCTGTGATGGGCTAATATATTTTTATATTTTCAATTTTTAAATTTAATTATGTTAAATAAGCCTCTCATTCTGATGTTTTTTTCAAATACTAGTGTTTTCATATAAGCTTTCATTTCAGTAACCGATCACCACCATATTCTCTTCTTCTTGTGGATTGAGCTGGCCGTCAAGTATGTAACGCCTCCATTTTTTAAAACAGAAACGTTGTTACCTTTTTAATAATTTAGGAGTTCAGTTATAGACAAAAAATATTATGTCTGTTCATGAACATTTCAAAAGTTAGTTTGATTAAAATAAGATATAACGGTCAACTTTAACAGCAGTTTTATGGGCGTTCAAACCCAAAATTTATTTACACTCAGAAAATCTAAAGAAAATTTCTACAGAAACACTTGAGTGCGGTCGTAACTATAATACGAAAACTTGTAACATCCTTTTTCTTATAATCTCTGTATTGGTAGGAAATGAAGCATGACTAAGTACAACTAACCGTACTCAACAAGTTACATGAGAAAATACTTTGTTTTTTTGAATTTTAGTTTTGTTTCAATCTGTATGGGCAGACCCATTTCCATTATTTTCTTCAATCTTTCTAGAAGCAAACTGTCTGAATTCTGATGTATCCCTCAGAGTTTCTGAATTCTGAACCCGTTCCAGCGTGGGCATGTGCGCAGCAGCGTTCCCATTTCAGAACACAATTTGCCGATACTGCCCTCCGGATTGGACGTGTGGTCGCGAATTGCCAACCTTGACCTGCTCATTATTCAGGGTTGCTTGGTCTTCTTTGGTAGTCTATTCACAGGTTGTACAACCAGACACACCGAAGAAACATGTCTCTTTTAACGAACTGATTAGTTTGTTAGAGCCACTAACAGATTAGTTAAGTTGAGGAGTCAATAATTTTAGAGTATATTTTTTTGGACTATAGTTTATAGTTTTTAACTGTAATTTATTAATCTAATAAATAGAATAGATTCGGTGAGATTTTGCTTAAGCTTTAGCTTATATTTACTATAGTAACTAACTTTTAAACCATATACCTTGTTTGAAATATGGCATTTGATTTTTGTGGAAATTATACTGCTACGAAATTCGTACATTGCAATATTGCAACACACAAGGACATTTCGGTAATCAGTCACGGCCTGCCACAGGTAAACACGCACGACCGTGGCGTGGTGGACCGGTGCAATGCACGGCAAGACCGGCGGCCGGGCGATCCGCCAACGAGGCGACCAAGCCTTCAAAGCCTCCTCTCTCTGTCTCTCTCTCTCTCTCGCCAAGAACAACACACACCGAAGCAGCTTTTGCTCCCCAACGAACAAAGTTGCCTCCTCCCTCTTTACTTAAATCTTCGAAGCATTTCGCTCTCGGCCTTTCCCAATCCACTCCCAGGCCATCTTTGCAGGTTCTTGCTGCTCGATTTCTCGCGGTATCTCGGAGGGACAGGTCGGCCGGATGGGGAGCAGGGTGAAGGAGGAGGAGAGGAACGAGAGGGCCATCCGGGGCCTGCTCAAGCTCCCCGGCAACCGCCGCTGCATCAACTGCAACAGCATGGTGAGCTTGGGTTCTCAGACATGTTTGATCTTTGGGTGAACAGACGTTGTTAGGAGGGTAGCTTGCACAGGTTGGGCAAGGAGGGGTTAAGGTGCCTACCTTCCGAATTCCGAGGTGTATGTATGCCAGGGACTTGCTTGGAACTGGCCTGTTGCTTTTTCTTGTATGTTCATAGGATGGTGCCTCTGAGGAGATTGAATTCCTATTGGTGGTTTCTCTGATCCTTAGTTGGAGGATGGTGGATTGAGGCAAGCAACTCCCACCTGAATTTTTGTGCTCCTGCTGCTGTCTAAAACTGGAGCCATGTCGATGATTAACTTAGAGCTATGTGTCGTAAAAGCTGTATGTAATCTTCATGTACTAAAAAGAATCAATAATACATAATTCCTACATATCATACGTGAAACTGTGAAAGGATGTATGAAATTGACAATTTCTATTTAGTACTTAGTACCCAGTCATATAGTGGATTTATACATCAACCCCACATATCATGTTCATATGCGTCTGTACATAAAAAAATGAATTTGAATTCTGACTCTAATAGATCACAAATGTAAGCGGCTGTAATATTTAATAATATTATTTCAGGCGGGCTTGCTCGCCGATGCATCTTAAAAATATATATTGTTGAACTCTGTAGTAGTGTAGTCTGTATTATAAATTTATAATATACTGCTTTTGCTGGCATATGAATTGACATATCAAACTAACCACATGGACCTTGCATCATATACGAGAACACAAAAATGAGTTCAGGTCCAACTCTGGTAGGGGCCTAATATTTTCACACAGTTTAGATATCTGCTGCTGCAAAACATCCCGACTTGAATAATATTACTATTACTAGTACCTTCGTAGTTTTGTTGATGAGCTGAGGTGCTTGAACTGTCTATCAAACACATTGCACAAGTCATAAACATTGGAAAGAGTATCTACGATATATCAATAATTTCTTCTGTCTTCTGCAAATTATATGATTTATTCCTTTTCTTTCCGAGAAGAAATGGTTCAGTGAATTGTTGAATGTAACAATGTATTGCTATTGGTTTATGATGAGATAAAAAAGCATAATGTTCTTCCATCACATATATAACCAAAAATACTCTTCATTAACAGGGACCACAATATGTATGCACAAGCTTCTCAACTTTCATCTGTATTAATTGCAGCGGAATACAGTAAGTGATGATCAAATACTTGTAGATATGATGTTATTGTGATTTCTCTCTTTCTCACTTTAAAGCTGCAAAGCCATCACTAGTTTGGCTGTATGATAATTGTGAATTTCTGGATAGAAGTCTTGTTTCAATATTGTGCTAATTATCGTGTTATTCTTTAGTCGGGAATTCACTCATCGTGTAAAATCAATATCAATGGCTAAATTTACTTCTCAAGAAGTTTCTGCTCTTCAAGAAGGGGGGAATGAGGTTGGCCTAATACCATTATTTCTAGTTTTCAGAATCCTTTGAGCTGCTAGGTGTTTCCTATTTTACTTTTACGACATACATTTCTGTTATTTCAGCGAGCCAAGGAAATCTATTTCAAGAACTGGGACTTCCAAGGCCAGCCTGTTACTGACAGTAGGTCTGCTATCTAACCCAGATGATTATCTTTGTGCATATTGTAAATACGCAGCTGAAGTTTGATTACTGTGTTTCCATATCCAGTGATGTAGATAGGCTCAGAAATTTCATCAAGAATGTATATGTCGAGCGGAGGTACACAGGAGAAAGAATTGGTGACCATCCACCACAAGTGAAGGTAGTAATCATTTGCTTCTTGTAGCCATAACTCGTAAACATATACTATTAGTCTCTCCTGATTTTTTTAATACATTAAGCATCTGAATGATTCAGGGTAGTCGGGAGGACTCTTATAGAAACAACAATGTGGATTCATCCAGGGGAGTTCTACGAAGCCCATACGGTGGAGCTTCTGAAGATAATCATCGTCCACAGCGTAGCACAGAAAGCACTTCAGAAGATCAAAGTAATGTCAATAGACATCCAATAGCTAGTAGAATGGATCAAACGAATAGATCTACAACAGGAAGAGAAAATGCCAGCTTTAGAAACCATCAGCATCCAGATGAACTTTGGAAGACAGGTGGAAGGTCAGAAAATATTCAGAAGGATGTGACCACATCAGTTTCTTCTGTGGTAGAACCTTCCAGAGTAGTTCTGCCTATCAAACTTCCTGACCCTCCTAGGTCTCATAAAGCCACAACATCTACTACCTCTACTGAAGCACAGGTAATGCGATTCTTACTTACTTTTGTTGTTTGATCTGCATGCTTTACTTGCCCATAGTTTCTCATTCCCCTTTTATAAGCTTCCCAGTCTTGATTGGTATATCAAAAAGTTAAAGCTAGTCCATAGTTGAGAACAATTACTTTGCTAAAAGTTACCAATAGAAACAGTGAAGGTACTTCAGCGAATGACTAGTGTTCTACTAGTTTCTGTTGTTCCATTAGTGCATGATTAGTTACCAAGCTCTGCTGATCTGGTTTGTGAGCTTTTAAGTAGCTATGAAGAGATTCCAGTTTGTATTTCTGCATTATTCTTGCAAATAATTTCCTTATTTCAGACAATATCTATGTCAAAAGAAACAAAATAAAAATGGAATGATTTCTCTTATGTAAAAGTATTTATGTTGAAGTCTTATTTTGCAGAAAGCACCACCTCCACGAGCTGGTGATCCCAGTTCTGAAACTAGCAGGGATGTTAAACTAGATATGTCAAAAAGTTTGATTGACTTCGATTCAAATATGGAACCTCATCAAGGTGGTGTTCAAACCAAAATGCAGAAACACTCGTCTTTACCTTCAGCCGATGTTGGTTGGGCTACTTTTGATGTTGCCACTCCCAAAAATGCTACAACCATGCCTTCAATTTCCAGTACCAGTTCCTTGGAGGGTCCACTTTTCCAGCTCCCTAATTCTGTCTCAGCACCTCGAAGTAGTTTTCCAACCGTGCAAACCGCCAAGTCCTTGTCCTTCTCCCAGGCAAATCATGGAGGTCAGCAGCATCAGCTATATCTGTCCCCTGTGGATAATGTTCAGTCTAGCAATCCTCCATTGAACAGAGCTAGCAGTGCTCCAGTTAATAGCCAGGTTAGTTTTGTTCTGTGTATATTGTGTAAGAAGAAAAACAATTTTCAAATAGCAAATGTATTAGAACTTTGTTCCCCTGCATGATTGTTTTCAGTTGTGGGAGCAGCATCACGTGCACCAATACAAGGGAATAGTGCTCTTCCTTCTAATCAAGGCTCAAATATATTGATAGGAACTCGTGATCCTGTGATGGTATCAGTATCACAGCAACCTGTTGCAGAGGTCACATCTAGTGGAAGAAAGGCGCTTCCAGAGGTATTGTGTATCAGTCATTTACTCTTCCATGCTCCCATTATTCGTTTGTTCTCCTTTTTTTTTCTAAAACGAGAAAAATTCATAGGATATTTTTACAATGAGTTATCGCCCAGTATATGCTACAACCTGGGGTTGGCAAGCAAATCCTCGGGTAAATATGGGATATGGACAATATGGCATGCAATATCCTGTAGGATCTGTAAATGTAAGTTCTGTGATCTCAAACCAGTTAACACTTTGAATTAATTTCTTATTTTCTCTTTCCTGCCCTCATCTATCATTTCCTTTGCAGACAACTCAATCGTTTGCCCATCCAAATTCAATAAATCCATTTAACATGCCAAGAGGGCCTACATTAGCTCATGCTTCCACAGTATGCAAATTTCTACCTCTTGTAGTAGTAACAAATAAATCTGATAAGATTTAGGTGGATTAAATGCTCTGAAACCATACAATATAGAAACTCATTTGTCACTAAACTGTGTGTTCATGGACTTTATTTTCTGGCTTTTTGATCAAACATGATTCTAATCTTTACCTCTTTTTTTTTTTTACCTTTTTGTTTTATTTCTTCCCCATCCCTTGGCTGTTTGGTAGTAATAAGATCACAACTTTGTAGCTCCTGCCTAGATGTGGCTGCACTTCTCTTTTTGTACTTTTATACTTCTATTAGTGCTATCTACTTGTGCCATTTCCTATATTTTTTTTATCCTAGCAACACATGATGAAATGACAATATATACATTATTTAGTACAGTTTCCAGCTTCATTGTTTTCAATTAGGTAAGTGAAGAAATGATCTTGTTGTGTATGTACAGTTCTCGTCTTCTATGCAAGGAGCATCACCAGATATGGGCAGTATGACATTGTTGCCACAGGCTCCAAGCATGGGATCTGTTGGATCAGTTCTGTCGCCTCTACAAGTTCCGCCCTCATTGACGGCAAACAGTAGTATTTCTACTCTCTTTTTTCTTCATATTTGGAATTCAAATTTAACTCCATTGTTATTGTTATCTATACCCTATTTGCAGATCAATACATGGTCCAGCAGCATGCAGTTAACATGCCATATCAAGCGCAGAATGATAATTTCCCCATTGGGTAATTTATCAAAATCCCCTCTCTCTCTCTCTCTGCTAGAGAATACGTTTGGCTTGTATGATCTTATTGTCATAGATTCTAATGTGTATGCTATTTTTTATTGGAACCACGTCACTGCTTCGGAAGTTAACCCCTTGTCATTCCACTGTCTGAATAATTGTAGATACCAAGGAGTCAGAGGGATTGCCACAACAGGCAGTGCATATGGCTTATCTTCGATGGATCAACGTATGCCTGCTCAAAATCTACAAGGCATGGCCCAAAGTTCTTTACCTCGAGTTGGTGGAAACCCCTTTGCCTAGATCTGGTTATGAAGTTATGATACCTCCGTGTTGTGTCATTGTATATAGTGACTGGATTTGAAGCTATGTTTTGTCAGGTGTAAGTGAACAATGGAAGGGAAACAGGAAAGCTCTTTTCCTTACAGTAGGTGAAATGGCAAGAAATGCCAGACCAAGTTTTGTGTATAGCATTTGTTTTTTTGTTAAAAAAAAGTCCGATGTGTATTGTAAATTGGATTCAATTTCAACCTCCCATAAGTGAGGTGGTATTGTGGGGTATCAATTTGAGCAAATATTCCATAAAATGAGTTGTTCTATGGTGTGTGGTGAACGTACCCTAGTACTTTTTGGCAATCATGGCCTGGAGCTGTATCCACACTACCGGGCAGCCTTGTGAGTTGTATCAACTCTGAACACCTTTCATCCTAGCAAAAAGCCAAAATGGCGTTCAGTAGGTCTCGTAAAACATTTTGTACTGGGTAATTCGTACGTGCAACTAAAAAGATTGTGTTTTGTTTTTGTCATTTGGTGTCTCGTTGATACGTGGGTACGATACTCTGAATTCATCCCGCTAACGCTGACGCTGTACTATCACAGAAGATTTTTTTTCGAGCTTTCTCACCGATGAAAGTTAGTTAACTTTGTGACACCAACGAAGCACTACCCCTGAACTAATCATCCGGGTAAATCCAGACCCTCCAAAATATGATCGAACGGTCAGGAGAAGCTCGAATATTTTGACTACTGGTGTTGGGAAAGGATACGAGCCCATCATTTACCCCAGCGCGGCCGCACCACTGCTCCAGAGCTCGCAACTATGTAACAATCCCATTTCTGAATACGCTTGTAACTCCTGTAACTACTTAGGACTATTTAGTTATAAAGTATTATATAAGTGGGTATTACAATAACACATGCTTATAATAAAAACCAAATTTCATTACAGAAATATAGTTTAACAACTAAGTTTTGATGCAGCGGGCATATAAGCCTAAAATTATCTTACAGTACAAAAGAAAGACTCCACAGACAAGCTTAAGCGTGGCTAAGATCTAAAACCATTCGTCATCAAGGAAGTATGGTTCTTCTAAAACTTCATCAACATCTTGTTCAACGTTGACTCATTGATCCTCTGTTTGTTATTTAGAAAGTAATGAATACAACCGTACCCAGCAAGTCACAAGAGTAAATCCTAACATATCTACTTGTAGGACTATTCAATGAAAGGGATTATACCAGTTCTATTAATAAGAGTGGATGCAATTTTATTTGTAATCATTTTAAACATGAAACCATAAAACAGTAACTCCTTAGGAAACAGGGGTGGTTTCAATAGTTGATTACTTAGCTTACTCAGATTAAAACGTAAAGAAATCTACTTATGCCTTACTGTTGGAATCACTCATTAAACACAGCTTTATTTACTGGAAGCACGACGTATTCGAATACCATTTATTTTACTTTGCAGAACTGCCCAATTTTATCCACAAGATTTCTCAAACTCTCAATATCAAGCTATAGACACGCTTCAACTAGCGTGCAACTGAGTTGAGAAAATAAGACTTTTCACTGCTCAATTCTTTATATATCATCTACCCGGTAGATCCCCACTCAGACCCAGGTATCTAATGTCCAGGCCTAGACACTTCCGCCCATCCTGAGTGGTACCTACCGTTGTTAGGTATGGTTACACCGCTCCTATACCAACGCCCATTCATTTATACTCCTACCTCCTGTAGATATTCAATCGAGTTGAGCAGTTACTAGACCAAGATTGACAAGTCAACACTTGTGGTTGAGCGATTACTATGTCCTTTACTCATCATAAGGTTTCAGTTCTTACTTTTTACTTTGAGGCTATCAACCACACCCAGATCCTTAGTGCTCGACGGCACTGCCACCCAACTGCTCAAGTCTCCACCCTAGGGTAAGGTTGTGGACTCCAACCATTTAATGGCTTTTCACGAGTTACCCTTACCCTAGAACCATTTAAATAATTATACCACCCAAATGCCAAGTCACTTAGTAGTACAAACTTTTGAGTGAGCCAATCTAAAATTATTTATGCAATAATTAAATGTTACTAAGGTTATCAAGGTGAATATGACCTCAAATTAAACATGATATTTTTCAGTGGTAGGACATAACTAATTTACATGTCATTCTAAACATTCATTTTAATTAAATAACAATACATAAATAATAATAATGCAAATATTGATTACATAATTTAAATTCTATGGAATTCAATATGATCAAAAACTTGTAACTTGTCATGTTGCTCTATGAATTCAATTGTCTCGTATACTTCAATACCCAGTTTCGGTCCTTGCATGGTCACCTCGGAATACTCGGGAGCTAATTAAAACACATAAAACAATATAATGTCCATGCTTTAAATTAATCAAACTAGGAAAATAAAATAAAATGGTAAATGCAATAAAAACCAAATTGGGTTGGTTTGGATTTTATTGGAGTTGGACTGATGGAACAGAGGCTGGAAATGAAATCACGACGTCAAAACGATTGAAAAGGTGGTGTTTTTAAATTTAGGGTTTCGATGAATAGTGTTTTAAATAGTAATGAGCAACACTGAGTCGGCCTAGGAGGAGCAGCGCACGGCCCGCATGGTTTTAAACCAACTCGGTCGATTGGGCCGGCCGACTTGGCCCAAGTTGCATGGCTGGAATGGCCCAACGCGCATGCCCTTAGGCGTCCGATGGACGACGCTCAGACGGCCACGATGGGGCCACGGTTGCTTCTTCTTCCTTCGATTGGTTCTTCTCCAGCACGAAACAGAGAGGCGGTGGCTTAGACGGAGCAGCACCGATGAGGTTCTCCGGCGGATGAGGATGGTACGGATGGGTTCCTAGTATGGCGGTGGTTCCATTTTGGGGCTTTGGAAGGTGCGAAGGGGTGGTGGTGGCTAGCGGTAGGAAGGATGATCTCAAGCTTCATTGCGGTGCTAGGGTTTTCTAGCGGTTCTCTGGCGAGGTTGGGGTCAATTTGGCCTTCTACAAGAAATAAGAAACATCATAGCAGTAATGGTTTTGGCTGAGGATCTCTGGTTTGGGCTGTCCACGGAGAAGGTGTTCTAGTTGGCGGTGGCTGCCGCGCGGGGGAGTTCAAGTGAAATGCTCATGCTCGAGCGAGTTCACTAATGCAATCAGGGTACAAAGGAGACACTGTTAGCGAATGCAATTGGATTTTAATCGAGAGATGAAGAAGATTGGGCTTAGGACTCACCGGGTTTAGGAGAGGTCGTCGGTTGAGTTGCGGTGCGAGAGAGCTCGATTGAGTAGTTCTAGTGGGTGGTGGGGAGTGACGCGGAGCTCTTTATGAAGGCAATTAGACTATAAAGGTGAGGAGAGGGTGGGAGCAGTAGGGCGGTTTGGGTATTGTTGGCGCATGGAAGAGAGAAAGGCAGGAGCTTGGTCGAAGAAGTAAGCGAGTAGGCGAGGTGACCTGAGGAGGTACCATGACTCTGTAGGAGTTGGTGGGGGAGTGACAGGAGCTGGTATGGAGGGACGCGCGCATCGGCTGGGAGGCCACGGTGAACTACAGCGGGAGAGGGCACCTATCAAATGGCACACAGAGCGAGGGGGGGTGAGGTCAGCAAGGAGGGGTGGTCGATTGGATAGTGGGGCCACGACAACAGGGTCAAGGGTTGGAGGTGTGAACGCCCGTGGTGGCGCAATCGCAAATTGAGCGCAGGCGGAGCGGCCGTGTGGAATGGAAGAACAGGGAGGCGACGACGGTGGTGACTTCTCCAGGGGCGCCATCGGGTGAAGGAGATGGGAAGCCAAGGAAAGAAAGCGCAAAAGAGAGGGAGACTTCCTAATTTGGCAAAGATTCAAACTCAAGCAAACAAACGGAAATTCAAATTCATTTTGAATATTTAGAGGTGTTTCAGACTATGCCCGTGGCGATCCCGTCCTCCTCCTCATCCGCCACCGTCGCCCATCTCTGGTGACCCATCCATCGCCTCTCTTATGTTACATTCTCTCCCTCTGCTACTCCTTTACTCCACACCCGACCCCATCTAGGCTCCTCTCTTTCACCGCCATCACCATAGGTTCCTGAGGCGGCTCGACTCATGGAATAGTCTCGCGGTGTTGGAGATCATGGGCCCCATCGAGCTCCGCTTATCGTCCTCTGAGGCATGCCTCTACGTGAGGCTCTTGCGGCGCTGCTGCGCGTGACGCGCTCGCCGCCGCCGTCCATGGGCATGTCCTTAAGCGTGGCTGCGCCCTTGACGCGCTCGTATCCAATGTCCCGCTAGACACGTATGCCAAAGGAGGCTCCCTGGCGCCTCCCGCCACCTGTTCGATGAAATGCCACATAGCGACGTCGTGTCCTGGTGCACCGTTATTCTCTTTCTCTAATTTTTTCCACTGTGTTTTTATGGAGTTTTGATGAGGTATGATCATGTCGGATGGGTGCCCAAGGGGGAGTATTAGGAAACCTAGGCCTGCAAGCCCAGCCTATTGGTGGGCACCCTCCACTAGTTTATAAATAGGGGTCCCATTGTCATATCTTGTACATCTTTGAGAAAGAAGTAATAAAGAAAGAAGAAGGTGCCCATCATATCTTGTGTTCAATCTATTATTATGTTGCATTATTCTATGTTTTGATCCGTCTCTTTACATAAGAGAAATTAATTAGACTAAACTCACCAACAACGGTTCCACAACACATTCATCCACCTCCCCGAGATGATTGGATCTGGACGCCATGAATGACAAAACAAACCCTGTAAACCGGTGCTAAAAGCAAAGCCATGGTACGGCCCATGTCTGGCTCCCAGCCCATAACTGTTGTGATCGGAAGCAATTTCCCCCATGAGTGTCGGATTTTCGAATTACCTGTGTCCCGCCATTGGAGACCTCGTAGAGCTCTGATTTTCGCCGTGAATGCATCTCTGCATCTCGCCGAAGACGCTCTACTAGGATCTCCAACGCCTTCAAATTCTCCCCAAATTGCTCTCGGTCACTGTTCGGTGCTTGGTGAACAATCTCCGCTCAACTGCGATGAAGCCACGCATCGGGATCCCTCCCGGCAATCCGTGGCTCCGAAGCTGCACGCCTGTGTGGGATGGAGGATACCAATGGCGAAGAAGGGAGGGATCGTATAGTAGAAGGCGAATGGCACGGAAGCCTTAACTCGCGCGAGCTCCCCATCCGAAATTTCCAGCCCACCTGCTCTGATTATAGGTGTAGGCATTATCAAAGGAGATACCAGATACGGGCTCCATTCTGCAATGAAATTTTTACTGCCGACACTGCCACAATGAAGCAAAGGTACAATTTCGCTGTGGTAGTTCATCTGGAAGTGTTTAACAGCCAGACATGTACTGCATGCCATTCTCATTTATATTAACAAACTTATTTATCGATATTATAAATTTTATCTTTTAAGTTTACTTTTATCGTTGCTTGTACTAGAGCGATCAAACCAAAACTACAGCACCAAACAGTGTTCTTATTGTCTCTTCTGTAAGAGTAGTGCAGGAATGCTGCATTTCTATTTCGTTTATACGAAAGAGGGGAATGCAGGTATACAGCAACAATTTTACACCCTTGTTATAACTCACAAAAATATATGACCAGCGAGCTTTCGAAAGCATTATACCAGTTATCTCTTACGCAGCTGTTGTGAAGAGATTTTTTAGTTGAGGTGGAAACAAAACTCTCTACAAGAAAAGGTTGGTTATATTTGTCGACCCACTCTTGTGTACCATGTTTCTCCTTCAGTATTGCAATAGAGAGTGTCGTTGCTCCTGTGATCATCAGTTCATAGATCACTCACATAGTCACATGTTTTTTGTGTAGTGCCTTTCCAACTTTGTTGTGAACTTTCTACTTGGATTTACTACCTGACTATGTACTGAAATAAGGATGAAAATAATTCTATGTACTTGCAATATGTTGACAAGAGCAGATTTCGTGCAGTTGAATGCTTCAGAGAAACATTTAGGTTCACAGTTCTTTAAGTCATGCTTTAATTGCTGCGTTTTTGGGATGCAAATTCCATGTCTTTTGCTTTATGTCTCTGTTGAACCTTTGGGAAATAAATTGATAACATAGAACTAAGAAACTGATGTCATATCATCTATGATTCTATATTTTGTACTGTACTGTACTGTCAGAATTCAATTGATGTTGATACAACAAAGCGGCATGAAGTTCCACGCCATGAAGTGCGGCAGGTCAGTTTTATGACTTTGTCTGAACATGTATTATTTAGCTCGGTAATGTTGATTACACTTGCAGCTGTACTGAGTTTGATTGATCTTTAATTAGGTTGTTTGCTCAATGTGTGGCACTGAACAAGAGGTACATCATTAAACTAATGTTAATTTGTTGTTACTTAATAGCAACCAAACTATTTAACATATAGTGTTTGGCACCATCTCTTTTATTATATTTTGTCATGGTGTTATTTGTTCCTTCCCAGGTCGCCCAAGCTGGATTCGGAAGAAAACTGGCATGAGCATCCACTGTGCGCTTCTCCAAGGCTAGAACGCAAGCAGCAAAGTCGCCTAGGTTGTTGTGGACTCCATCCATGCGATCGCTCAAGCTGGCGTGGTTGTTCTCAACGCGGACAGACAAATCTTTGATGGCTTCCAGGATCGTCGATAATGCCGTTGATTCTTTGCTCCCTTCCGACCTTGTCATGGCAGAATTTGCCAACTCTGATACTAAATTGGTATGAACCTTAGTTCATAGGAGGTAAATAATGGATTGCGCGAAGGCTATGAAAGCAGAAAACAAAAGACATCATGCTTAGGAGGGATCATGGATCGTTACCACTAGACGCGCATGTATGAAGAAGAGTTGGAGAAGCCGATCCAACCACGCGTCGAGGTAGTAGTGGAAGTAGCCGATCGTCCCGAACCGATCGTCTCCTCACACGATCAACCACACCACGAGCGGATCCAATCAGAGGTTGTTGATGCCGATCAACGCCGCAACGAGTAGCGCCTCCACCGTATCCACACGTCCGGTGGAACGCCGATCGCGAGTGTACCAAGACTCATGCGGCTAGGGTTTGGCGCAGGAGGTGACGGCTAGGGTTTAGCTCGGGATTATCATATGCATACCCCTCAGCCCCTCGCCTCCATATATATAGACCTCCTCACTTGGGCCTCGTGGACCGAGGCCCAATAGAGTCTATCCGGATCTCTATCCGAATTGAGCCCACATCCGAATCACATTCAATTAGTGTTCCAACCCGTTAAGTGTGCGACCACAGGTTCACGTATACTTGGTCGCGACCGAAACACCTTCCAGGTCACCCATTAATAGCGGCCTCTAGTAAGACATATTAACCCCAAAGTATACGTAAAGATCATATCGGTTGAACTGTAATGTTCTCATGTACTAATCCCTTTGCTTCACGATATAGATTAAGCTCAAGGCGAGACCTGTGTCATCCTCTTAATAGCTCAATCACTCTCTCGATTCCGTGATGGATTATAAACTCGTGATTGACTCCTCAATCACCTTGGCGGCCATGCACTTTCATAATCCATTACATCGAGGGGCCCGAGATATCTCTCCCATAAGGAGGGGCAAATTCTATCTTGATCATTCACATCCCTTGCATGTTTCATGGCAAACCCAAAGACTACTTTTATGACTACCCGCCACGGAGTAGTGTTTAGTAGTCCCAAAATAAGCTACTACGCATCTTGGGAACCATGATGATCTCAAGTATAAGGATTCCACATAAACACTACTTGAGACCAACCGATGACACATGGAATCTCTCTGCGGTGTCTCATGGCGGGTCTATCCAACATATGTTCACTAACACATGTCCATATTATTGATTTGGTATCTCCATACCATGATCCATGAGACATGATCATCAATCAATACATATCTCGATCTTTGAATCATATTTGTTCCTCATATGAAATATAATCGGTGATCATTTAGAAATAGCAACATTTTGGCATTAAGAGTCTCATGAATAAGTCACATACTCATTGATCAATAATGATAATGTCTATTTCAAGGAACAAAGCAATGTATCATAAACATAGTATGTGATATATTCAACATCTCCATGTTGCCTCTAGGGCATATCATCAACAGTAAACACCACCGAGAGGATGGACGGATAGCGTCGGTGTAGAGGGAGAGAGGAAGACTATAGATAAGAATGACTTTGTTATTTCTTGGTGGGTTCCAATAGCATGCGGCAACCTCTTATATAGATAAGGGACGTAATGGTTTGTTTCGAATTCGAGGCAACTATGCCATGCGTAATTACAACATTTTTCGCTGTTGTTTTCAATTCGACAAATGATGACCACATCTGCGACCTGAGTAAGTAACTGCCTGTCTTGTTTGGTATATATTCAAATACTGTGCAATGACCGCGGAGCAATATCTGAGGTTCAGTTCCATCTGGTCGCCCACAAGTGCCGAAGTTGCAAGTCCTACAACACTTGCCAGATCTGGAGGATTCTGAAAGGAAACCTAACTTCAGGCTCAGCAATGGGCCATCTGGTGTCCAATGGCCGTCCAAAAGTAGCGTTTCAATGCCCAGCTACCTTTCCCTCTACTACGGGCAGCATGCAAATGACCCTCATTGGTCATTTCCCTTGTCATTCAGTAAGGTAAAGTATGCTTCTTTTGAGTTGGCTTCTACCAAATTCTTGATCAGCCCAATCATATACCTGATGTAGAATTGCTTTCAAGAATGTGATGTTCGCTACTCGATTCATTTCAGGATAGGTATGGCTTTGTAGCTTTGATCTTGCAGCGATATCCTCCCTATTCATTACGGCTCGTTCGTATTAGCTTTTACTTCTGATTTCTGCTTAGAAAAGTTACAAGTCAATACGAACACCAGCTTCTTGAAGTAGCTTATCTACTCCTCTCGCTACCGTCTCGCGCCAGGGATAAGGCAGAGGGTCACGAGTGCATCGCGTACCCTACTCCTCTCGCTCCCGTCATACATACACATCTCTCCATCACTTTCTCAGTCGCTCGTGCTCTTCTTCTTAAAGTCACTTCTTTCAGCTACTACTATTCATTTTCGACCAAAGCCATAAGTCATTAGCAAAAGTTAATACGAACACCTCGTAGTATGTTCCATATACTTATCTTTATTTTGCCTAAGCTTAGCATATGTTGGTGTGAGTTAGAATTAGAGTACAATAAAAGTTTATTAAGAGTCCTAATTGTGTGCCACTCGTGAGTTGTACTAGAGTCGGATTGTAATCTTGGCACTACAAATAAAGGGTGTGAGGATCCTATGAAACAACACATAATTATTTTCCAAATTTTTCTACATGGTATTAGAGCCAATCCATCTCAAACCCTAACTCGAGCAAAACCCTTACCTTAGAACCGTCGCTGCCACCGTCAGTCAATCCGCTGGTCGTCGTCGCCTACTCACACGTGGTCTGCTACGGCCACGTCGCACAGGAGTGGGCCATGGTCGATCGGGTTGTGTGAGGTCGCCGCTGTGTGTCGCAGGGCCACTATCGTTGCGGGCTGCAGCCGCCTTGTGCTGTTGGGCTGCTGTGCGACCAGCAAGCCGCTAGG
The DNA here is from genome assembly GCA_036346245.1 of Bonia amplexicaulis. Lineage (NCBI taxonomy): Eukaryota > Viridiplantae > Streptophyta > Magnoliopsida > Poales > Poaceae > Bonia > Bonia amplexicaulis. The sequence continues at coordinate 13,372,901 of CM070749.1, forward strand.
AGGTCAGCCTGCTAGTTTTTCGAGCCGTAGAGGAAGTAGTGGAAGAAGAGGAAGTAGATTCTGGTGCAAGTCGTCGTCTGCTCTGGCATCCCGATGGTGGCACAGATCAGCAGGTGTGCTGGTGGAAGTGGAGTCTTGGATGGTGTGGGATGGAGTTGGTGGCTGCCGGCGGCGTCCAGTTATGGATGGTCTCCGACTATAGCAGTCAGTGGCAGCGGGATTCGGCATCCCACGGGTCGAATCTGGCTGGCTTAGGCTAGGGATGAGAGAAGAGGGGAGATTGGAGAAAAAGAGAAAGAGGAAGGCCGATTGGGGATGGACTGGACTAGCAGTCAAAGTCATGCAGGGTGGCTACAGTATTTCATCAGGGATAATGATGATGCACACGACCAGAAACGAGCCATGAGGACGAGGATGATGGCGAGAGGTGCTGGCTGAGCATGAGCCACTTCCCGCGATTTAATGGCGAAAACACGGAGCCAGACACGTGCCGTGCTCTGCCACGATGAACGGGTTAATGAATGTTACAACGGTAGGTTACTTCCCTGCAAATACCATTCAAAGCCGGCGACGGAGGGAGAGGAGAAGGCTGGCTGTAATCGGTGAAGTCCGCTTTCCAAGCCCACTCACGTTTAGAGCACCCCATGAATACAATCATTTCGGTGCGCAGTCTCATTCGTACAAGGTGATGACCAGCCCAGCCCAGCCCATCCTTCTCGGCTTGTTGAGCGACTGCATCGCCAATGTGCCACGCTGATCGTAATATCCTATGGTTGGCTTGGCTGTTACACTACGTTTTTTTTATCAATTTAACACAACAAAACGATCTAATCTTGCTCCACGTCAAGCAGCTCTATGTACTAGCATGCTACTGCTCGGTTTAACCGATAGTTATCGTTCAAATCAATTTCAATTTTCAAAGTTCAAACACACACACACATACTCTCTCTCTCTCTCTCTCTCATCAATCTCTAGAGAGAAAAAAGTTCAAACTTTCACCATCAGGAAAGGACGAAGGGAAGGGAGATCCAACAGCAAGATTAGCCGTATTCACTCACCAACTGGCGGGGCCGTGCCTCAGACAGGTGGGCCCGGGAGGTGATCTCCACTCGGGCGGGCGGGCGGGATCTCCTGCGGCCGAATCGAACGCCCCGCGAGGCCCGATGCCGCTCGTCCTGTGACAGGCGCACGTGCTGGCTGTCCTCCCGCGGGCCCCACCTCGAGCGGCTTCCCCCACCAGCTGCCCGACCCGCCACCCACCCGCTGAGCGTTGGGTCTCCATGTTTTACGGGGTCCACCGTCAGCGAGAACAGAGGTTGGCAGTCTCGGTGTATTAGCGCGCGGCGGGTCCACGTCGCTCGGGTGCGCGCTCTCATGGCACTAATGTGAGCCGCACGGGTGCGTTGGGCTTTGCGACCGTGAGTTATCTCGTCATCATCGTCCACGATCCAATGTCCACTTGTGCTTAAAGGCCTCTCGTGCCTTCGGCCTGTTGCAAAGTAACGTGGCTTTTAGCTCTCGTCATTTGGCTGAAATAATCCGCTGTTCGTTTTTAAAAAAATATTTATTAAAAGAATAATAAGGAAATAAAAAATATTATTATATCTCTATGGATAATATAAAAAAACAACCTGTGTTAAAAAAAGTAACATATTTAAAACAAATTTTTATTTCTAAAAGTGAGAAGCCATCGGTGTTTGAAACCAACCTTAACCTTTTGGCCTAAACTTTTCAAGTCTTCGTTTGTTTGGCACCGTACTTCCATTCTTACTGTTTATTGAGTTTTGACCGGCGTCTTTGTCATTTAAAGTGGGGGAGAACAAAGGGCATAATGAAGCATGTGGCACGGCAAACCAAAATTCAGACTCGTGTTTTTGAATGAACGTCGTGCATAGAAAGCTAAAATTAAGAAGTTAGATTAGAAAATTTTCAGATGCGTGGCCATTATAATTATTAATCTAGCACATACAAGCCATAGCATCGTAAGCTTGAGATCTCAAATTTGTTCGCTGGAATCTGACGGCCTCAATAGGCCCCATCGGACGGTGGAGAAGGGCCGGCCGCTCTCCAAGCACCACCCTGACCCTTTTCGGGGCATCTTGATTACAAGTTCCAGGCCCTATTTTGGAACGGGAGTATTTTCTTTAGATTCACGTGGGAATTAGGTGGTGATCATTTTGGCTTATTGCTGAAAAACATCATGTTGGTGAAAAAACATCAGAATGGTGAGAGCTTATTTAACATAATTAAATTTAAAAAATATAAAAAATATGTTAGCCCATCACAAACAACGCAAACAAATACGGCAAAAAAAAGAAACGGCAAAAAAACTAAAAAAAAGCCAAAAATTCAGAAAAAGCCGAAATTATGAATAGTGAAAAATAAGCCAGAAGCTGAAGCCGAAACGAGCGGGGCTTTAAACGGTTTCATATTTCTCTCTAAAACCCCGGTTTCCTATGAAATTCATGGAAAGTAAATTTCCATGTTTTCCTTAAAATACCACATGCTTCAAACAGGTCCTTTCTCTAAAAACCCCGGTTTCCTATGAAATTCATACAAATTAAAATTTGACGTTTCCCTTAAAAAAATCAAGTGCTTCAGACAAGTCCTTAAAATCGAAGCAACGGTTTTACTATTTCAAGTTGTTATCACATTATCACAAAAATACGGGCATGTTTGGCAAGTCAAAAGTCTGACTTTTTTGACTTTTGCTACAGTACTTAACTTTCAAACGGAGTATTTTTTTAAGACGGGGTCTACAAGTTAAACGTAGTACACGTTAAAAGCCCAACATCTGTACCAACCAAAATCGTAAGTGAGTATCGGTTTCTCCGTAATCTGTACCGTAAACAGCCAAAATTTAAAAATTTCAGCCAAAAGTCATAAGTCGCAGCAAAAAAGAACAGGCTCTACAACAACTCAGATATGTCGATGGGACGTCCAATCCATCCGCTTATTGCAACGATTCATCTGAGGTGTCGCGGTAATTATGAAAGCTCTGCAACAAAAATAAAAATCGACGCGGAAAATCAATGGATAAAATCAAACTATAATTACAAACAAGCATGTGATGCGTGACTCAAGGGACCGTGGGGACGTCCAATAGCAGCTTCTCTATTTCTAATTGCCCAGCCTTTTTCTGGCTTTAAGACATGCCTACGGGGGCATTTCGGTCAGACGGGAAAAGGCGCGTGACCGCATCCTCTACCGCACGCGCCGCCCGCCAGATTCCGCACGCTTGGACCGCGACCCGCACCCCAAAATGCCCAAACTACCCCGCGCTTAACCTGTCATTTCCACGCCCAGATTAATTAGGGACCAGCCCCTCGAGTGGACCCGATCGGGCGCCCCCAGCCGTCGGATCTGTCTCGATTAGGCGCGGATTAGCGGTGCTAAACCGAACGCTAATCCCGGGCTTAGGCGCGCGAGGCGAGGACTGCGATTCGATGCGGGCACATGGCATGTTACACCCCCCATTGGCCCATTCCCACACTGCACACTCCGCCATTTCCCCTCTATCGCTCGCGCTCTCTTCTCCAATAGTCCAATCAATCCCCCACCCACCTCTCTCCGCCCCATTTTCAAAAAAAAAAAACTCTCTCCACTCCAAATCGCTCTGCTTGGGCTGGTCTTCTTCTATGGTTACGGCGGAGTAGTGGCGGCGGCGGTGGAGGTCGCGGTTGCTATGAGTGCTATGTGGCTGGCGGTGTTGCTGCTGCTTGCGTCGGTGGCGGCGGCGGACGACGCGCAGCTGCTGGAGCAGTTCAAATCGGCGGTGGTGAACAGGGGGGCGCTCGGGGGGTGGAGCCGCGGCGACGGCGCGTGCAGGTTCCCCGGCGCAGCGTGCAGGGAAGGGAGGCTCGCGTCGCTGTCCCTAGCGGGGGTCCCGCTCAATGTGGATTTCCGCGCCGTCGCCGGCACGCTGCTGCAACTTGGCGGCGTGGAGGAGGTCGGCCTCCGGGGGGCCAACGTCAGCGGCTCGCTCGCGGACGTCGGCGGCGGGGGGTGTGGGGCGAGGCTGGCCTCGCTGGACCTGTCCGGGAACGGCGCGCTGCGCGGGTCCGTCGCGGACGTCGCCGCGCTCGTCGGCGCGTGCGGCGGGCTGAGGGAGCTGAACCTTTCTGGTGACGCGGTCGCCGGTGGTGGCGGGAAGGGAGGTGCAGGTGGTGGCTTTGCCGGTTTGGATGTCCTTGACTTGTCGTACAACAATATTTCCGGCGACGGAGACCTCAGCTGGATGGTGCGCTTCGGTGCGGGAGGTGTCCGCTGGCTGAACCTGGCTAGGAACAAGATCTCTGGGTCACTCCCGGCGTTCGCCAACTGCTCCAGAATGGAGTCTCTCGATCTGTCCGGCAACGAAATCTCCGGCGTGGTGCCGGCCAGGGTACTCTCCGGTTGCGGCGGTCTGGTCTCGCTCAACCTCTCCGGCAACCACTTCGAGGGCGCGTTCCCTCCGGATATTGCGGGGCTCACGTCGCTCTCCTACCTCAACCTGTCGAGCAACAACTTCTCCGGTGAGCTCCCAGGCGACGCACTCGCTGGGCTGCCGCGGCTCACGGCGCTTTCGTTAGCTTTCAACTACTTCAACGGCTCCCTGCGGGACTCCGTGGGCGCACTTGCCGAGCTCGAGACGCTCGATCTGAGCTCCAATGCGCTCACCGGCGCTATACCGGCGTTACTGTGCCCGGACACTGGCTCCAAGCTCCAGGTGCTCTACCTGCAGAACAACTACCTCACCGGTGGCATCCCGCGGGCTATCTCCAACTGCGCCAGCCTCCAGTCTCTCGACCTCAGCCTCAACTACATCAATGGGTCCATCCCCACATCCCTCGGCGACCTTCATGGGCTCCGGGACCTCATCCTGTGGCAGAACGAACTGGAGGGTGAGATCCCGGCGTCTCTGGCCGGTGCTCGCCAACTAGAGAATCTCATTCTCGATTACAATGGGCTCACCGGCAGCATCCCGTCGGAATTGGTGAAATGCAAGGATCTGAACTGGATATCGCTTGCTAGCAACCGACTATCCGGGTCAATACCGGCATGGCTTGGGCGGCTCAACAACCTTGCAATCTTGAAGCTGAGCAACAACTCCTTCTCCGGTCCGATACCACCAGAGCTAGGGGACTGCAAGAGCTTAGTTTGGCTGGACCTGAACAACAACAAGCTTAATGGATCAATACCACCGGAACTGGCAAAGCAGTCTGGGAAGATGGCTGTGGGCCTTATCACTGGGCGGCCATATGCATACTTGCGCAATGACGAGCTGAGCAGTGAGTGCCGTGGCACAGGGAGCCTGCTCGAGTTCAGCAGCATCCGTTCCGATGACCTAAACCGGATGCCTAGCAAGAAGCTGTGCAACTTCACGCGGACATACATGGGGAGCACGCAGTACAATTTCAACAACAATGGCTCCATGATATTCCTGGACCTGTCCTTCAATCAGCTTGATTCCGAGATCCCCAAGGAGCTCGGGAACATGTTCTATCTCATGATCATGAATCTTGGTCACAATTTGCTTTCTGGTTTTATCCCAGCCGAGCTTGGAGGTGCCAAGAAGCTTGCTGTGCTTGACCTGTCACACAACCAGCTGGAAGGCCCAATACCCAGTTCATTCTCGATGCTGTCATTGTCAGAGATTAATCTGTCATACAATAGGCTGAATGGATCAATACCGGAGCTGGGATCCCTTGCCACTTTCCCAAAGAGCCAGTACGAGAACAACTCTGGCTTGTGTGGCTTCCCTCTCCCACAGTGCAAGCACAGTCCTGGGCCAAGCGCCACTGATGACCGCCATTCCAACCGGAGACAGGCATCCCTTGGGAGCACTGTTGCGATGGGTCTGCTTTTCTTGCTGTTCTGCATAGTGGGGGTCGTCATTATTGCGTTCAAGAGCAGGAAGCGGCAGAAGAATGAGGAGGCGAGCAGCTCCCGTGACATCTATATTGACAGCCAATCGCATTCCGGGACCGTCAATTCCAATTGGAAGCTCTCTATCACGAACGCACTTAACATCAACCTGTCTACATTTGAGAAGCCGCTGCAGAAGCTTACTCTGGCCGACCTTGTTGAGGCCACCAACGGCTTCCACAACGACAGTCTGATTGGATCCGGTGGATTCGGGGATGTTTACAAGGCGCACCTGAAGGATGGGAGGGTTGTTGCTGTCAAGAAATTGATACATGTGAGTGGACAGGGTGACAAGGAGTTTACGGCAGAGATGGAGACGATCGGCAAAATCAAGCACCGGAACCTTGTTCCACTGCTGGGTTATTGCAGGGTCAGCGAGGAACGGCTCTTGGTGTACGACTACATGAAGTTTGGTAGTTTGGAGGATGTGCTGCATGACCGGAAGAAGCTTGGGATTAAGCTGAATTGGGCAGCACGACAGAAGATTGCTGTGGGCGCTGCGAGGGGCCTGGCATTCCTCCATCACAGTTGCACCCCACACATCATTCACAGGGACATGAAGTCCAGCAATGTGCTTATTGATGAGCACTTGGAGGCTAGGGTGTCCGACTTTGGAATGGCGAGGATGATGAGTGTGATGGATACGCACCTGAGTGTGTCCACCCTCGCTGGCACGCCGGGCTATGTGCCACCAGAGTACTACCAGAGCTTCCGGTGCACGACCAAGGGAGATGTGTACAGCTATGGTGTCGTTTTGCTTGAGCTACTCACGGGGAAGCAGCCAACAGATTCATCGGACTTCGGCGAGGACAACAATCTAGTAGGGTGGGTCAAGCAGCACACCAAGCTGAAGATCAGTAATGTGTTCGATCCTGAGCTACTCAAGGAGGACCCGACCCGAGAACTTGAGCTCCTGGAGCACCTGAAAATTGCTTGTGCCTGCTTGGACGACAGGCCTGCAAGGCGGCCAACAATGCTGAAGGTCATGGCGATGTTCAAGGAGATACAGTCTGGGTCGACAGTCGACTCAAAGACCTCGTCAGTAGCAGCAGCATTGATCGATGAGGCTGGTTTTGGGGCTGTGGAAATGAGCCTCAAGGAAGGCTCGGAGGAGAAGGATTGAAGGAGAGCATGGACACACATACCACAACAAGGTACCAGCGCCAAGCAGTGGCCGCATCACACAAGCCGGCAGTGAGGATGCTGGGGTGATGAGTCCCTCAGTTTTGTGATCAATGTCATTTTGGAGTCGCCACGCCAGATTGCCATCCACTTCTGATGGTAAGTGAAAACAAAATACTCCCCTGTAGCTTGATCAATTGGAAGATAGATGTTAGTAAGTTGTTCTGTACCTACACGATTAGTTTCTGCCCTTTTTTCATCTTTGCCAAGTTTCTCTTTAACTGTGTATGTACATAGATAAATGTTGAGTTCTCTTCACTGCAAGACCAATTCTTGTTTCTTTTCAATTTGTTCCAAGCCCCATTGACTGTTCAATTGCGTAGAGATACTAGTTAGATGTAATGTACTACATGCATATATTAATTGCAGATCCAACAGAAACTTTAGAGACATGTAGCTACCCAGTAATCTGAAGAGTTGGTCTCCAAATATGAGAAACAACAAGAGGGGGAAAGGGTGGTGGTTCCTGGACTCTTGGTGGGTACTGTGAAGGAGGGGCAAGGGCAGTCAAGAGGCTGGCACAGCTCCTGTTTCCATGTGGGATAGTGCATTGCTTTGGGCATGGGTGGGGTCTCAGGCACAGTCCACACAGGCAACCCCCTTCCTCTCTCTCTGCATCCAAATCATTAGGGAGAGAGGTTTATTTAACCTGCCTTTGTCTGGTCAAAGGTTCCCTTAAGCATTTTTGTCCGCACTCCAGGTATCTTAATCACCTAGGTAACATGGCTCCTGATCTTATTATAATCCCCCTCTTCTTTCAAAGTGCACTGTGTTTTATCCAATGTTTGGGTGGTGTTAAACTAATGAACATTGTCTGAAAAATAAGTGACATGCAAGCAAGATTCCCTCTGACCACAAGTGGATTGTTCAGATAATAAATGGTTTTGGCGTTTCTTGTTCAACTTCTGAGTTTGCATGCGTTTCTTTGCAATGGCTAGTTTATCTTTTTGCCAGAGTGAGAATTTTAGAGGTTGGCATTCATCAGATCTGGTAAAAGCTAAAAGTTTACCCTCAAAGGCATCTGTAACTAGGATCTTCAAATGTATAGCTTCTGCACAGGCGACAGAAATTCGTTCCCTTAGGGCAAAAGTATTTAGGCCTTGGCTACTCCAAAAAAGCTCCATGTACTCTGACCAGTAGTACATTGACAAACTGTGCTTCAGAATATCTCTAGAGTGCAATTTCGTTCAAGCTTGTAAAGCTCATATCAGTGTTTGAGATTTGTGAATCATTTTGTTTCTAGCTGATGGTGATCGTTGAGTTTGGCGATGTTGGTCATTTGTGTGTAGTGTCTATATGCTGTTCAAATGGAAGGGCATCTGTGATGGGGCCTTGTGATGGCTGTAGATGGCCTAATGCCTCCACCCTTATCTGCTGGGAGGAGACATGTAGGCCACTCAGGGTCAGGGTCGTGATGGCAGACTAGTGATTGGCTGGCTGCAGGTGAGCGACTGACCGAGCAGTGAGCTTTGTGAAATCCAGCAAGCATGTTGCAGAATGAAGCAACAACTACGCCATCTCATTTTGTGAGAATTTTAGTCCATTCGTGTGTTGTTGATGCGCTAGATGTCATCGGCAATCAACGCCACAATGTTGAGCATGGAGCACTTGGTGGGATATGGTCTTTCCTTTTCACTCACCTTCCTTCCCATCTGATTTGGACATCATTGCATATGCCAGCAAACTGCAGGAGATGCTAAATTGCAAGGAGCAATTTCAATCTCCTTTTCACTGTCGGAGTACTTTTGTTCTTGCGCGAAAAATCAGATCCAGTGTGGAACGCTGAAACTCTACAGGAACCATGTGTGAAATGTACAAAAATGAAAAACCACATGTACATGTGGGTACATGTACTATCTTAACCCTCAAAAGCGTCTTAAGATTAGTGCAAGGGGTGTTCAATGATTAGAAGATGTGCATCGATCTTGAGGTATATTTGATTGTAGTGATAGTGTATGTATTCACACGTATATGTGAAAAAAAAACACGTTCGTAAAATGTATGTGTTTCTTTTAAACTTCTTGTTAAATTCCAAGTTCTGAGCATGGTTATTAAAGTGATAAGGTGAGGTGAGGTGATTCACCACCTTCTTACGCCAAAGCTCTTAAGGCGTGTGGCGAGGCAACGCCATACACACATCCTAATCTAGATCAAGTATGGCAGGAAATTAAATCAGCAATGTAGTATCACATGTATACCTTGATGTTGTTGGTTCTTGAACCCATGTAGCATCATCCTCCTTCCAAGTGCTCTTCTCCCATGAAGCATCATCCCACTTGCAAGTTTCTAACATGTAGCTTGTTGCAATACACTAGTAAGATATTCGTATGGATTTCTAAAAGAAAGTGATACATATAATCAAATGTAATCTAAATCATACAATGAACATTAAAATGAGGCATCTTATCATCAAGAGTAAGGTTGGTGTGGCCAAATACGTCGTTGCTAAGATCACCGCCCTAGATCTACCCTCTCTAACCCCATCGGCTTCGCGGTTCTTCCTCACCACCGGTGTTGTATACCTCATCCGAGGCGGTGTTCTATGCCTCCCTATTCTTCGTTCATGCTAGTGTACTCCACGTCCTAGTCATCGACCTCGGCGGTGTACACTTCCATTCTGTCGTCATCCTCGGTGGTGTACACCGCACCAGTGTGCTCCTCTTCTTTTGCACTGATGTGCTCCTCTTCTTTGCCACCAAGTGCCACTCTGCCTTTTTTTTTATTTTTCTTCGATGTCCCAATGCAGCAGCAGCATGGTGGCATACTAGAGGAAGGAGTAGCGGAAGCTCCGAGGGGTTGGGCTAAGGGACGAAAGGGGCTGGCTGTGTCACCGTTTTTTGGCCGTCCGATTGAGATCTAGTGACTAGGTTCAGCTGAAGGAAGAGGTTGCCCTAGATATAAATAAAAAAACGTGTTTGGCCCCTCTAGTCCCACCTGACGCCACCTCCTCTCCTCCCTCGCATCACCCCAACCACGTGTCATAGCCGGGAGCTACTGCTCCCACGCCTCCTCCCCACTGGTGACTCCTGGCAGCGACGGTGCCTCCTCATCTTCCCTGCCCGTGTGTCGCCGTCACGTCGCTCCACTCCCTGTGCCTCCACCCAACTGGTGGCTCCGCTCCACACCTCACCGGGCCCATCTCCATCGGATCCACCATCTTCAAGGTCAATGCCGCTAGATGCACCATCTTCGAGGTCTCCGCCTTCGGATCTGGCTGGTTCGTCTCTACCTTCGGTACTCTGTCAGGGTCATCGTGCTCCTTGTTGGTGTCCCCATCCCAATGACCACATAATCTTAGGGTCATCGTCCTCGACATTGGCGTTCTCTACCCTAACACGGTGGATCCAGCGGACCTCAAGGTCGCTGCATCCGGATCTGGCGTCCTCGAGGTCACTATTACCGGATCCGGTCGTCCTTGTCTCCAACGCCGTCAGATAAGGCCAGTAGGGCGATGGTGGGTCAAGAACATGGGAGCTGTAGCTGGAGCCGGTCAACCATGCCGACAAAAAAAAGGAGAAGTGGAAGGTGGCAGCACTAGCGGAGGAGAGTTGAATAGAGGTATCCGCTACCGAACCCAGCCGTCGCCGCGTCGCTGCCACCGGACCTGAGGGAGAAGCCGGAGTTCCGTGGATCTGGTGATCCCTGACCGTTGCGCCGCTGGATCCAGCCGTCCTCGTCCCCAGCAATGCTAGATATGGTCATTCTCGATCTTGGTTCCACCGTCTTCCTCCTCCCCGGCGTATATCGCTCTTTTGGTCTATGTAAAACTTCACTTACATAGGATACTGGTTTTTTGTACTTCGTCTCGTTTGATGACTAGTACTGCACTGACCACATTAGGCTAGCAGCCAAATATATCAATAAAGGTTCCCCTAGAGAAGGTGAAAACAGCATTGGTGGCTTAGCCAAATAAGTTTTTATATCCTCAACGGCTTTATTTGCTTCATCTGACCAATGAAATTTATCATGTTTACGTATTACCTTAAAGCAAACCACATTCTCCTGATCGAGAAATAAAACGTCTAAATGCAATGACGCCCTTGGGACCACGAATCTTGATGCTTTGGTATGCATGGTGAGTGGCTGCCATAAACTTAGTTAGAGAAGGTCTTCCTAAGATAGCATTGTATGCCGACTCAAATTTAACTACCTCAAAGGTAATTAATTCTATTAGAATTTTTTTGGAATATGTGAACGTAACGAGTAATACTATTTGTTCCATAGGTATTATTAAAGGTCATGTTATGATCCCAAATAATGGATTCATCACCATTTTTATTTTAGAATGATGATTTTGCATATCATCTATCACATTGATAAAAAAAGTAGATCTAAAGAACTACCGCCATCAATTAAAACTTTTCTTACTTTGTACTAACTAATAATAGGAGAAACCACCAATGGTAATTTATGAGGTATTGACATACCTTTTGGGCAATCCTCCTGGTTGGAAGTCAAAGACATTCCTGAATACCTTGGTGGTAGCTTGGCTTTCTTGGAATGGTGTTAACATTATTGATCTCCCTTTGCCTTTGTTGTATTTTTGTCGTTGCTTTATAATCATGACCTCAAGAGGACTCTGAGCTTCCCTTCAGGGCCCTCTGACCTGGTTGACCTCTTAGAATCCTTCTTCTTGGGTTCCTTAAGACCAGGTTGAAGTGGGGTGTGGCCATCATCGATTTTGTGATTCCACTCCACGGCTTCGTGGGCATCAGAATAACGATCAACCATGTCGAACAGTTCTGACACATTTCTTGGCGGGTGAATGCTGAGGCCTTCTGTAAACCGCTAATGTCATACCGTCTATTTAAAAATTTTCATTGGAACCTTTTATATATATATACCCTTTTTTCATATATGAAAGAATTATATACACCAATTATGCTATTAAAAATAGATTTTAGAAAATTTTCATATATATATATATATATATATATATATATATATATATATATATATATATATATATATATATTTATATATGAATATATATATATATATATATATATATATATATAAAACCCATCAAGTCCACCCACGCAATCCCCAATTTCCCACCCTCCCTTTTGATGGATTTTTGTGAAAAAGAGTAGGGATTTTTTTTTTTGCAAAAGCGTTTACGTGGGATGATGTCTTCATTCATCTTTATCTGAGCCACATAATCTGAATCGGACGGTCCATATCACCATTAGTATCTTAGCACTAAAATAACCATTAACACTATATAGGGCATGTTTGGCAACTGCTGCGTCTTATGGCTTTTGGTTGAAATTTTTGAATTTTGGCTGTTTACGGTACAGATTACGGAGAGAGATACTCACTTGTGATTTTGGATTGTACAACTGTTGGGCTTTTAACGTGTACATCGTTTAATTTGTAGACCCCGTCTTGAGAAAATACTTCGTTTAAAAGTTAGATACTGTAGTAAAAATTAAAAATCGTCAACTAAAGAGAAAAAGAACACGCTCATATATTACTCACACATGACATGAGGGAGGCTGAGGCTGGGCACACATGACATGAATGATCTAATCCAATTCGGCTACCTCGTGCTAGCGAGAACGGTTGTTAACGTTGAGTCGCTGTGCACGAGCCCTACAAATTAATGAAGGCCGGGACGTCGTACGTGCAGAGTACACTGGCCATGCGTCGCTGGCATGTATACATATAGTGCCTGTCCCTTCCTGCACGAGCGAGGCCCGGCTAGCTAGCTGTCGGTGGGAGGCTAGCTCAGCTCAGCTCAGCTCAGCTGGGTCCCCGGCCCGTCAGTTCGTACGTAGCTAACGAATTGTTTACTAGGTATATCCCGATCGTATCGTAGGACTAGTAAACAAAACAAAGCTGTACATGTTTCCTTTTGACCAAGAAAACGTACAGGGTACTGGTACTAGCTACTTGCTTGCATCGCCACAGAAAATTTTGGAGTGCGAATGATGCGGTGGGTTTTCGTCTTCTGTTCTTGTCCTGGCTGTCAGGCTTGAGTAGTCGCTGGACTTGGCAGACGAATTCAGGTTCGGAGGAGTTCCTGCATGTGCGGATCCAACCCATTCGATCGATCGGTTCATCTCGTGCTTCGTCTATATACATATAGCAGTCGACCGTCCTGGTTAATTTGTTGCATCTTGCCCTGTTGCTTGCTCGTCTATATATCGAAGCACACTATTTGACTGCACAGCACAGCATGCAGGTACGTACGTAGCTCCATGTCTTACTGTACGGGCATAACTTTTTCACACACCTGTCGGCAATTACGAATACTTACTAGTAGTATAACAGCAATGCAGTGAATGCATACATCGTGCACGAAGATGTACCGTTTGTTTTTGCTAGCCTCACGTTACCTTCAATTTGATCCATGCGTGCCTGCGCTGAAGCTTCCCGACGGACTATGTCATGTGAGGTTTTAAAAGAAAACTATGGTCGTCAGAGTCACACGCATCGATCGGCAGATTCGAACAGCGCGCTCGCGTAAATTACTATATTCTAGCACTGCATGCGTTCATGCTTGCAGTTCTATATAAGGTGCAATCAAAACAGATATGGACGGATATCGCTTAGCAGATATTTCATATTTTTTTCTTGAAGTCGAGTCGAATCGGATAATATCGGATTTCTCCAGTATCCGTTCCATAATCTTTCGGACGGTCGGTCGACGAAAAACCATATTTACATGTTTCAATATGGTATAATCGAGCGATGGAGGAACTAATTACTAAGATATTGAAGAAAGAACACTCATCACTTTTGATTGTTTAGATGTGACAATCTGTCTATACGTTATTTTGTTTCACTTTGTGAGCACCCTAGTCCATTGTTCTTGCATCGCAAAACTACGCAGGAACCTCCAAGATAGTAGCAGTACCCATCAATGAATGGATCGATCAGCCGGCCATTTCCACCTCAAGCAGCGCAGAGCATGCTCGACGCTGACACTGGCAATAATTATAGCAAGCTGCAGGTCTTGGAAGCCATGGGGAATAGCGGCAGATCGAGGCCAGTGCATGCATGCATGCACACAGCTGGGCGCACGCAAGTTGGCAGTAGACAATTCTAAGAAGGTGATAGCTAGCAGAGCAACCGACTGGCTGAAGAGACTTGACTCGAGCGAGAGAGGATGCGCGCGACGCGGGACAGGTCATGTGACGGTGCTGCGGATGCTGAGGCGTCTGGCTAGGCCAGGCGTTGCCTGGGCTGGGCGGCTTCTTGCTCGTGCTTTCGTTTTCAATATGTTAGCACTCCCCTGTGTTAGGACTAACTCGTTGGAATTTGTACAATTTCGTTTCTCACCTAGCTAGCTTCTACCCCTTGGCCTTGTCTGTAACAGTAGGGGAGTACTGGTAGGAGCAGTGCCTTGCCTTGGCCAATATTATACGTACGTACACGACACATGGGTTGTTCATTCATGGGAATCGGTTGAGTAACTCTACTGCCGGTGGAATTTTTAACATATATATAGCGCGTTTTAAATCCTAACTTTATAAAAAATAGCCATATATGTAGTGGCGGACTCAGGACAATTTTAAGGGGGCTAGTGGGACATATCTAATAGGTATGCAATTCGCTGGATCAGCAATAATTTCATCGGACTAAAATCCACCCGAGCCTTCTTTACTTGTCTGGTCGACTCCCCAAATCGACAAATCTAGCGGTAGAAGTTGGCACTTGGTGCTTCATCGGTTGCGCCGTTGTGGGCTGTGGGCTGCCTGTTGCCGCCTGCTCAGGAAGCTCCGGCGCCGGGGCCCCACCGCTCCAAGCGGGAGCCGACCGCCGTCCGCTCACCGCCACTTGCCAAGACGCCACCGTCATCGCCCGTCTGTCACCAAGACACCAACCACAGCCGCAGGGGCTTGTTCTTGTGCCGTGCTGCCAAAAGTCTCAAAGCAAATTGGATGGGCTTCAACTTTGGACGTTCGGTATTTGCTTTTGGACATTGGTGGGCTTGTTGTTGTGTGCTGGTGACTGGACTTGCTTATTAGTGACTAGGCTCACTGGGCATTAGGGCTTGCTAGCTTAGGCAATATTTGTGTTGTATCTTCCTCTTCCAGTATTCCTCCATTACTCCCTCCATCCAATCGACGAGTGACGACGATGACAGGTTGGCCATGGCGCCCCGGTCAGAGGTAGGGGGGCTAAGGGGTACCACTCTCCCACGGAGGTCGGGTGGCGCCACCCTCTTGACCCCTCTCCCCATTGTGTGTGCAGAATCGTATGTGCATGAGAATGACAAAAATGGCACTTATATTATTCAACATCAGAAGCGTGCGCCTGCGGTGACATGTGGACTACTGGAGCTCGGGCAACATGCGGCAGGCGCCTGCAACTTGGCCACCATGCGGCCGCGCGCCTGCCGCCCGGCCATCGTGCGGCAGGTGGCCTGCCACCCTCCACCATATGGCACGCAATTGAGCCGCTAATTAGCCGGCTTAATTACCTACTTAAATTAGTATTTTAAATGTATTTTTTGTTAGAATTTTTAAATATAACAAATTAGTTTAAAAATTACAAAATTTTATGTGCAACCTCCTGGCAAAATATACTTTGTTGTGTAATTTTTTTGATAATTTTATCCACTTTTAATGTTGCTCAAAAATTCATAAAATTATGATATCTGTAAGAGTTGTTACACATAGTAAATATGCTCAAAAAATTATGAAATTTTATATGCAGCCTCCTGACATAGTCAACTTAATTGTGTATTGTTTTGAAAATTTTATATAATCTGAATTTTTCATGTTGATAATGTTAATTTAATCATGAAATGTGCATCGTATATCACTAATTACGATTAAATTATTATGAATTAAAATGATAAATTTAGAGTACATAAAATTTTAAAAATTTACACAATTAGGACGTCTGTGTAGGGAGGATGCATGTAAAATTTTGTAATTTTTAGACCTCATTGCTATATGTAACAACTCCTACAAATATCATAATCGTACAAATTTTGGAGTAACATTTAGAGCAGATAAAATTGTGAAAATATTACGCAATGAAGTACGTTATATCAGAAGGCTACATCTAAAATTTCATAATTTTTGAGCTCATTTACTATATTTAAAAATTCAAACAAATATGACATATAAAATACTAATTTCGATAGGTAATTAAGTCGGCTAATTAGCTGTCTTAATTATCCGCCATATGGTGGAGGGGCGGCAGGCCACCTACCACATGATGGCTGGGTGACAGGTGCGTGCCCGCACGGTGGTCGAGCTCCGGTAGTCTGTGTGTCAGCTACAGGGCGTTGTCTGAGCGACATAAGTGATATTTTTGTCATTCTCATGTGTATACAATTATTTTTATAAATATAGATGTAAAACATGTTATATGTGCCAAAAACTCGAGTGTCGGAATGGGAAGCTTCCGTGTATAAATATACTGCACAAACAGGCATGGCTGCAGGCACCTGCCTGATCTGTGCTGCATGCACGGCCTCCTGGAACGTGGGATCGGAAAAAAAAGGCCAAAACTGGTGAGAAGGAAATGGAGGTATCTTTGGCCGGGTTTAGTTGAGCACACTGGAGTATTGAAACGTGCATATTAATTTTCTTACCTGGGACCTTAACAAAGTTTCGTTGTGCATCCATAAAATCTCGACCATTTGGGGAAATGGCGGTCAGAGACATTGCTTGATAAGCACTGACAGTACTAGTACTACAATTGGCAATTATATTGCACATATCTCTTTTAAGCTTAGGAAGAAGATGCATGGTAACCAAACATCGTTGGGGGTCAAGAGAGGCACATAGCATAGGGATTTGATTTGTCCCCACATCGATCTAGCGACTAGTATTCAATCAGATACCTGCGGAGCTAGCTACTCGCTCATCCTGTCCATCCATTCCATCCCTGAATGGAAAACAGTAGGGGTGTAAATGGGTTAGGTTAATCCCGACCGATCCGGTACCGAATTTGGTCGGTGTCTGATTCGGGAAAGGAATTTGGTATCCGGTCGGATTTGGATTCGGATAATTCATGTCGGATTCGGATTCAGGAGAGTTGTTATCCGACCGAATAGTATCGGTATTCGGATACCGGATAATTATCCGGTCGGATATCTGGTAAGAGCTAAGAATTCGGTTTTTATTTTGCTGGTATTTGTTTTTTTTTTGCCATGTTGGTTGGTTGAGGTGTGCAGTGTATAGAAAACTTTCCTGGTATGTTGATTCAGGTATTGCACTCTTCTTTTTGTAAATATTTTTATCTTTTTCGTTACAAATTTGCTTTTAACTTAGTTTGACATATTAATTGGCGAATTGTAGGAAGAAGAATTAGCTAGTAATGACGAGCCATAGAGCATGAAGGCACTTTGAGCGTTTAGTTGTTATCTGCTTGAGGCTATGAGCCTATACTATTGTTATTTTGTGTTTCTATTATGGCAAGATAAACTTATGCTATGTATGGTACTCCGTACTCGTAATCTCGTATGAACCTTTGTGTTCCTATTGTGGTTTGTATGAATTTACCACTTATGTATAATTTATGTTCCTATTATTTTCACTGCTTTCTTCTATTCTTCGTTTTGTTGAACCTTTGTGTTCATATTGTTCCTATAATTAGCTTACAAAGTTTCTTGATGAGTATTGATTTCACATTTTATATAAAACCAAGAGGCCGTTATAACTTTGTAAGCTTTTGGAACTAAAGTATAAGCTTTTGGAACTGTAATCATCCATATTATCCGCCTATATTATTCGTTTCCTAGACGAATCCGTTACATATCCGTCCCGACGGTATCGTATTCGAAACTCCGAATATTCCGAATTCGTATTCGTATCCGATCTTACCGTATTCGACTCCGAATCCGAAGAAAAAATGTGGTTAGGATACGATTTAAGCAATATCCATCCGAATCCGATCCATTTTCACCCCTAGAAAACAGTAGGGGGAGCCCATCGGCGCTGCTTAGCAAGTTCAGTGAACACCAATCAATTAGAGCCCCATCAAGGACACCCACGCGCTGTTCCTATGGAAAGAAGCACACTTCGCGCGCGCACAACCCCATCATGCACGCACCTCCTGCGTGCCTTGTTCCTTTCTTGCCTCGTACCGCAACACGAGAGGGACAAGTAACCACACGCGCACTAGCAAGCACAGGAGAATTAGATGAGCGAGCGAGCGCCATCAAAAGAGATGCATGGCATGCAGCAACCAAAGCACCCTGCTGCTCCATCCGTCCAGCGATGTAAGTCCAAGTCCACTGTTACACATAGATTAAAAAATATATTAAATTTAAACAAATTAATATCACTAAATCATGCACATTACTAGGACCTGTTAAGTCCCGGAAACATTCAGGAAAAAATAAAACACTCGAAGCATGTTTCCCAAAGGTCGGCCATCGGGAAAAGGCACTTGGGATTAGCAATCGTAACAGAATACTTTCCCGAGTGTGGACAGTCGGAGAAGTTCGACATATGTACCCATTTTTGTCTTGATATGTTACAAGTGTCAACACTCGGGAATCCTTGCTATGTGTACCCATGTTATCTTGCCACATTGCTCTTCTTGTTTTGAACCACAACAGCGGCAAACAAGGAGGCCGATGGTGTTGGGTGCTACATTGGCACCGATTTGAGTGGACATGCTACAGCGGCTGTGGCATTGGATGAGACGACGGTGAAGGAGGAGGAGGTGTGCTGGGGAGGGGGAGATGGGGGGAGGCGACGAGAAGAGTGACGACTCAAGTGGATCTGTAGCAATGCCTGTGGTGATGGAGGTGATGGTTGTAGTGGAGGCGGCACAGGAGACAACAGCAATGGCGGTGAATTGGCATGGGAGGTGGAGAAGGAAGACGAGAAGGCGGCGCCGACAGTGGTGGATTCGGTGGAGAGGGGAGGAGGGTGGGGATTCGAGAGTAACATCGGTGTTCTTTTTGAGAACATGGTTTATGGTGAAATTTTGAATTTTGGTTGTTTACTGCAGATTACGGAGAGATCGATACTCATTTGCAATTTTGGTTGGTACAGATGTTAAGCTTTTAACGTGTACTACGTTTAACTTGTAGGTCTCATCTTGAGAAAATACTCTGTTTAAAAGTTAAGATCAGAGCGGTGTCAAAAGTCGGGCGGCTTATGGCTCAAGTGAGTAGGGTTAGGAGTTGGGGCCATTTGTCTCACATGCATCGGAAGCGAACCAAAAAAATTGGTGCGGTAGGAAAAAATTGGACTAATTACTTTGCTCTCGAGTGCCCATGGTTTCCCAAGTGTAGGCAACCAACATACACTTGGGAGTTTATTTGTTCCCATTTAGACCACGTCACAACCCTATTTTTAAGTGAAGAAATGCTAGCTCCCATCTGTATCTCATGAGACTATAAGAAAGCACTTGGGAACTTCATTTCTACCAAGTGCTCATGCCCGTCCCGAGTGCCTCCAGCAACACTCAGGACCTTCCCGAGTGTTTCGTTCAAAACACTTAGAAATAAACAGAAACTTCGGAACTAAGTAGTTTCTAGTAGTGGAAATATCTCTATTAAATGACATACTATAATTATCCATAGACTTTTTCAGCATTAAAGGATGAATATATTGTGAAAATATTA
This sequence comes from Bonia amplexicaulis, assembly GCA_036346245.1. Classification (NCBI taxonomy): domain Eukaryota; kingdom Viridiplantae; phylum Streptophyta; class Magnoliopsida; order Poales; family Poaceae; genus Bonia; species Bonia amplexicaulis. Next base: position 13,392,537 of record CM070749.1, read on the forward strand.
CAATAACTATATATTTGATCTCTACGACGTATTTATGTTGTGGGACGATGCTTTTCAAAAATAAGACCTTGTATTGCGGGAAGGAGGGAGCAATTCTTTGCAACACAAACGCTGACTATACTAGATAGAGCAGGCAACGTACGCACGTAGCTAGCTCAAGGAGAAACTAACCATTTAATCCAGTCACCGTCCGTCCATCCACGGGCACGTCTGGCCAGCCACAGGTCGCTACCTCGCGGCAGTACGTAGCGCAGCAGGGGGTCGCGATGAACAGCGATCTGACCAGCATGCCCGGTCGGCCCGGCCGATCGGATGGCGCCGGCCAGCCGGGCACACCGCTGTCTGCACATGTACGCGACGGAGACCGCTGCGCGGGGATACGGCGGCAGCGGCGCTTTCCGTTGGGACCGCGTGCGCCCCGTAGCTCCCAAGTCCCAAGCTCAGCCTCGACGGCGACGCCGACGGATGGGTGCGTCCCAACTATACATGACCGTGACGGATGTAAAGCAAGGCAAAGGATATGTATACGTGATCCATTATGCATGAATCGATCCTACATGTTTGCATGCTGCATGCCTAGCTATTTGTGGGCGAGCGTGCGTGTGCCCATCCGTTAAGTTCTATTTCATAGAGCTAGAAAACAAAAAAGAAATAAGCTATTGACAATATAGCAGATTAACAGTTCCAAATAGCTTCGCCAAAAATTAGTAGGTTCTACAATTTCATCATATAGGGGCATATGAGCAAGCACGTATATATGCCAATTTAATGTAAAAAGGTATAAGCATGATGCTACCTTCTCTTGTCTGCAAAATAGCGAAGGGTTAGCTAATTTAGCATAGTTCTCTGACCTCACCTTGATTCCTTAAGCAGTACTGAAAGAATATACTACAAAAAGGCAAAGGGAAAAGGCACAGAAAATCAGAGCAGGACTGTGTTTGTAACGCAGGAACTTTACTCTCTACAATCTCCTATAGAAAAAAAAACATTTCAGAAATATGACCTCACCAAAATAAAGGTAGCACATGTGCATATGGTAACTAAAATTGAAGACATGTATCAAAGAAAGGAACAAGAACAACACGCACCTTGATCTTGTGGCAACTGTTCTAAAAGCCCCAAATCAAGTCGTCTTGTGGTTGCTTCCCTATACTAAATTCCAATGTACAAATAAAAAACAGCCCAAATGTGTCTTCAGTTTGCAATATCCTACTTTGATCCTATGGGAAGGAAATGCATTGGAACAGGGGAAAGAGAGCAACTCTTATATGCTCCAAATCGATTTATCCTGCGGTTGCCTCCCTGTCCTGAATCCCTGTGTACAAATAAAATTCAGCCCAAAAGTGACTGCAGTTAGAGAGAGAGATGTGACCGGAGGTGAGGTGAGGGATGCAAATACATCTAATACGGACGGATAATATCTCTATCATATTTATTTTTATATTTTTTCTCGAATGCGGATACGAATACGGGTACCTCGGATACGAATACAAATACGAATAATATCAAATATAGATACGGAGCGAATATGAATTGAAACGAATACGGTCACGAAGATTTATTGGAACATAAAAACCCCATAAACTATACATCCAAAATCAATGAAAACACATAAATAGTTTATCTTGTCAAAACATTCATGAAATCTAAACACACATAAGTATTTTCATCCACAATAAAAAATATACTCGATAGTCGATTAGTACATAGCAAAAGTACCAACAACATGCAATTATGGAGTACACATGACAGCAATTTGAACATAGCATAAATACTAACATACATACTATTCAAGCTTGGATGCCCTTAATTTGTTCCAAGCACTTAATTTATCTCCCTTGTGTTTTCTTCTCTTTTTTCCTTTTTTTAGCAATCTCTTTTCAATAATAATATATATATATATATATATATATATATATATATATATATATATATATATATATATATATATATGAATCAAAGGACATTTGTCAACATGTTTGTCTTCTTTATGCTCATATGAAAAGTAGAACAATAGTACTTTTCTATACTATAAATTATGCATAGTCATGTCATTGTGTACTTCGAATTCACAAATACTAATCTATTATATGCACATCTCATCCATTTCCTATTCAGTCGAATGGCTTCAAGCCATCCACTGCCTCCCTTCTCATTGTCACCAAAAACTCATTGCAATACTCTAGGACCAAGCACATTAATATTCGATACCATTTTCTTGGAGACTGTATAGAAAAGAGGGATGTTGTTCTTCAGTTTATAGAGTCTGAGCACCAAATTGCTAATATTTTTAATTAAGACTCTTGATTCTTCTCATTTTGCTTCTTTGAGGGAGGAGTCTGAGCACCAAATTGCTAATATTTTTACTAACATGGTTGAAGCTGGACGTGGTCGCTGTGGTCGAAATCTGTCGATCGGACCATTCATCACAAGACCAATCGAACTACTGTCCGTGGTCAAAACCAAACATGGTCATTTTGACATCCTGAAAACTCAAGCACAGAAGTACATTGACTAGAACTTTTGCAAATGCAAATTTTAATAAAACTGAATGTTAATTAATTATCATCAACAACATGCACGGCCATCACATGGTTTCACAAATGTTTAAACTTTAACAAGGATTCAAGTGATCCTTAGACAAAATAGATTTCTGAGACCCTAAGCAAGGTATGTGCAAAGTTTCATCTCATTTGACTTTGGATTTTTGGAGTTGCACCAACAATGGTTTGGATTCAGACCGATTTTCTGTTCTGCAAACAGGGAAGCGGTCATACCGCTCTCCGGTCAGACCACATTCTTACCACTGGTCAGACCGCTAGCCGGTCAGACCGTCATGTTGCTACCGGTCAAATAGCTCCTCAGTGGCCGATTATACCGCTCTGGTGCTGAAGATTTTTCTCTCCTTAGTTCTTGAGGCTGTTGATTTGGTCTAGGCTTTCAACTCTGATCCTCATAGCTCTATAGCTACTAGAGCAAAGAGTTTGAGAATACTTAGGACAAAAATTTTGTGAGGCACTATTTACTCTCCATTTGTTGCCATTCCGTCCTACAATTTTTATCCACCAGCCACAAGGTCATAGGAGATACATCATGTATGGATGTAAATACTGGCCGAACATTAGCATGGAAAATTTGCCAATGGTGTGAGAGAGTTTCGAGGACAACGTTACAGTACAAATGCCAGTATATGGAAAATACGGCACATCACCTTTGCATGAACAGAAACTGTGATAATCTGAGGGACAGAAGCTTCAATGTAGATGTTGGCATGCTGCGTAACAATCTCTTGATCTATTCTGCAGTGTTCTTGGCAAGTGTACTTCGGCTCATATACTTCACAGTTTCTTCCCGTTAGTCCCTATATCACTCATTTCTGAAGGCTCTGACAAACAAGTTTTCATTTCAATTTACGTAACAACTGGCACAAGAACAGTAAGAGCAATTAGCATCTCTAAAAATTGACATACAGAAACACCAATATAGCAGGAACAAAGATATCCTAACAATCATGAGTGAAAAGTAGATGCTTCTCCAATACTACCTTCTAATTTAAACTACTACTCAGAAGAATCAAATCACTGGAAAGTAAAGATCCCGAGAGAAACGGCAGAGATCAGCACTCAATCCAGAATTGAATCTAACCTAGTTGATTGCTTAATACAACACACGATCCTGGAAAAATTACAGGATGCATGTTTGGTTTTGGTGAGTAGAACCCTGCCACCTAGTTGCTGCTGCATTCTGCAATTTGCTTGCTGGATTTCACAAAGCTCACTACTATGTCAATCATTCATCTGCAACCAGCCAGTCACTATGCCGCCATGACCCTGACCCTGAGTGCCCTACATGTTCTCTCCTCCCAGCAGGTAAGGGTGGAGGCATTAGGCCATCTACAGCCATCACAGGGCCCCATCACATGATGGCCTTCCTTTTGAACAGCATATATATTTACTGCACACACAGACCAACATTGCCAAACTCAAAGATAACCATCAGCTAGAAACAAAATGATTCACAAATCACAAACACTAAAACGAGCTTTACAAGCTTGGATGAAATTGCACTCTAGATATTCTTAACTTACCTTTCAAATCTGCAGGGAGGACAGAGGTCAGAGGGTCCATTCTGAAGCCAAGTTTGTCAATGTCACCAGGCACAGGTAGCTTTTCCAGGCCTTGTGTTTTGTGTGTTGTTTCATGATGAAGGGACTAGTGAGAGAGTACATGGGCCTTCACGAGTAGTCAAAAGCCTAAATTCTTTTGCCATAACGAAAAGAACTTTTGTCGCCTGTGCAGAAGTTATGCATGAGACGATCCTAGTTACAGATGCCTCACGGTAAACTTACGCACTTTTAACAGATCTGACGAATGCCGACCTTTAAAATTCTCACTCTGAGAAAAAGAGAAACGAACCATTGCAAAGAAACGCATACAAACTCATAACTTGAACGAGAAAAGCCAAACCAATTATATCTGAACAATCCACTTGTGGTCAGAGGGAATCTTGCTTGCAGGCCACTTACTTTTCAGACAAGGATCATTAGTTTTAACAACACCCAAACATTGGACTAAGCACAGCGCAATTTTAAATAAGATGATCATAACAAGATCAGGAGCCATGTTACCTAGGTGATTAAGATACCTGAAGTGAAAACAAAACATGCTTCACCGAACCTTAGAACAACCAAAGGCAAGGCTAAACTAACATCTCCCCCCTAATGATTTGGATGAGAGAGAGAGAGAGAGAGAGCACTAAAGGAGTGCTTGTCTCTGTGTGGACTGTGCCTGAGACCCCACCCTTGCCCAAAGCAATGCACTATCCCACATGGAAACAGGTGCTGTGTCAGCCTCTTGACTGGCCTTTTGCTTAGGGGGTGCCCCTCCTCCAGACTCCAGAGTACATAACATGAACCACCACCCTTTCCCCTCTTGTTATTTCTTTTTTCATATTTGGAGACCAACTTTTCAGATCATTGGGCAGCTACATGTCTCTAACGTTTTCTGTTGGATCTGCAATTAACATCATGCATGTCCCTTACATCTAACTAGTATCTCCAAGCAACTGAACAGTAATGTGGCTTGGAGCAAATTGAAAAGCAACAAGAATTGGTCTTGCAGTAAAGAGAAATAAGCATTTATCTATGTACAAAGATGAAAAAAGGCTCAGAACTAATCGTGTAGGTACAGAAAATCTTACGAACATCTATCTTCCAACTGATCAAGCTACAGGGGAGCATTTTGTTTTCACGTTAAGAAGGCATGTGATTCTGGCGTTCTTGATGCGGCAGGCTGCCATGCGAACCCTTAGGGTTGGCCTGATCTTACGGTGATAATGATCGTACGGTCGATAAAGATAATTTAATCGAAACAATATGATTTAAGATAATATCACAATGATTACAAGGGTAACTCGAAGAAAACAATATGACTTGATAAAAAAACAAACTTACGTCAAGCATAAGATTACAACCACCACAACAATATCATAACCTTCACAAAAATTCAATCCACACAACCTGCTATCAGCAACGGCACGAAATGATTGATACGACAGATCACTCTAAGCAAACTCAAAGAACTTGCAAAGACATACAAGAGTTATTCAAATTCTCACAAGATAATAAAGGTACAAACTAAAGCCAACATGGCATACTTAACTCATATTCATCAAACCATTTTACACACCATTACATGAGGGAGTACCCCTCCTTATATAGACTTTTAAGTCGGTTGCTACTAACCGACTTCTACAATGCGTCGTCTACTACAGTGCGCGTGATTGCTACAGTACCCGAATAAAAAAATATTGTTTGGTGTCCTTGTGAAACAAGGAAGAAAATCAAAATCAAATTGGATTTGATTTGCTTAAGCTATAAGTAACTTAGATATTTTTTTCTAATTCTGTCAAACCGGTTGGACCGTTATGGAGCTAGCGATTAAACCGGTGTCTTGAAGCTTTCCAACTCCTTCTCGGATAATTTGATGTGACTTAAGAGCTCTTTCTAGTTGACAATTACGATGATCATGAATATATGACTGGTGCTAATTATATCCATGTCATCCTCCCTCTCTACAAAAAAAGTCATCCTCGGTTTTTGTTTATTGTGGAAGAACTCATCTCCAATTCTGGGACAACACATGCACAGTTGTATTATCTTGTGCATTTGTTCTTCTTTCTCTTTGTATGCATCAAATAACTTCTTATGATTCTCTTGATGCCATTGATGAATCACCTTTTTTGGCACATATGCAACTTCAGTTTTAGATAGCAGTGGTAGAGAAATTTGCCGTCTTTGATCATCTTCTTGAACCTGTATTGGATCACAAACACAACTAGAAGGAATAGGGTTTAAATTGTTACTAATATCATAATCTTTTCCATCTTGTTTTAGTGGACCTCTCCTCTCAAAATGGATGTTTTCAACCTCATTTTTGGTGGAATCGCAAAACTCATTTGGAATACACTTATTTTGTGGAATTGTGGGTTATGTACTCTCATTCTCACTTGGATTTTAATGCATCACTATAGCTTCTTTTTGGTGCTTAGCTTCTTCTCGCTTCTTGATTTTCAACAGCATCTCGTCTTTCTATGCAACGCACATTTTCTCACCTATAGGCACAAAATAGGTTGGCTTACCCTTGAAGTAAAGTTGTAGTCCTTGATGCGCCAGTCTTGATGCAATACATCAAACTCCTTATACCATGGATCTCCTAGCAAAATATGACACGAGATCGTAGGAAGACACTACTAAAATATAGCTATTTGCTCTGCAACACTTGGGCCAATAAAATATGATTTCCAGCCATTTGAGGAGAGGAAGTTAGCAAAATATCCATATTGCCCTTCAGGTTAGGATCTACAACTATTTGGTCAGTATGTAGGCTCAAAGACGGTAAAAATTATTTTTTCCTCTTCTTCCTCCTATGCTCCTCCATAAGTACGAACCAACTCAACCAACTAGGTTTGACCAAACCAACAAGGTCTAACGGCAATGGATGTCATTTCCAAAAATTCTCTTCTCAACGGCCAAAAAACATATTTTGTTGTCCTGAGTGTTGCAGAGCAAATAACTACCTTTTAGTAGTATCTTTCAGTAAAGACATAAAAAACTAATGCCCTATATCAAATACCACAAAATATAGGTGTTTTGTACAAAATATAGGTGTTTTGTAGCCAACCTATTCTTGTTTACGTCTGGTTAAATGTTAGGTCACCGAGGTGATGAAGTCATGACATCTCCTCTACTTTCAGTGACCAACAAAAATTAGGTTTACCAATTACTCGCTCCGTTCTTTTTAAATATTATTTTAGAATACGCGCACTCAATCTTTTAAAACTTTAATAGTTAATATGCACAAAAATATTTGAATTTGTCATGTGGAAATAATATCATTAGATTGGTCATCAAAAATACTTTCATATCATTATAATTTTAATAGTTTTTCTTAATATATAATTAGAAAAAGTAATAGTTAAGCATATATATTGAAGACCATGTCGATATCCAAAGCATAAGTACAAAATAACAAAGGTAGTAATTTAATCGTAATTAGCAGTAGCAAATGGCCATGAAAAATTGCAAAAACATTACACAACATACCACGATGCGTCAAGAAGCTCCACCAAAAATGTCATAATTGTTTGAACTCATTTGATATATTTACGAATTCAAAAAAATATAACATAAAATTATGAATTTAGGCAAGTAATTAAGCTGACTAATTAGCCAACTTAATCACCTGCCGTTTTGTGGGCAGACGGCAAGCCACCTGCCAAGTGGCAGGCACCTGCCGTCTGCTGGCCGGACGTCAAGCGCCACGTGTCGACTATTCGGCGCTACCGTCCGATGACCGGACGGCAGAAATGTTATTTTTGTCAATACCGCTCATATACAGCAATTTCTACAAATACGCATTGAAAAGGCTATATATGGCAAAAACTCCAGCCATCTCGTCCGTAAAGGTCTTGTTCTTTTTTATATATGTTTTATGCTTTATGGCTTTCTTTAAATAAATAAATAAAATGATTTTTTATTTTTAAAATGGTTTATCGGGATAGTCTTTTTAAAACAGGTTATCGGTATTCGGTTCATTCACATAAATGCTCACGTTAAGACCAAAAGCCACCAGCCACAACCATAAGTCATCAACCGTAGCTAAAAGGAATCCACCCAAAGTTTTGCTTAGAGTATATATACGATGAGGGTGCTTCTTATGTTGGACATCGACGAGCGAGCCCCCATATCGGATCAAGTGGTCGACAGTGTCGATAGTCCGTACGTAAAGTAATAAGGGGTATTTGTATTAGCATCTGCTTTTGGCTTTTCAGAAGCTAATATGAACACCTGACTTCTCAAAGCGGCTGCTCCACTCCTCTCACTCTTGTTTCACTCTGAAGATAAGGCAGGGGATCACAAGCACATCATGCACTCCACTCCTCTCGCTTCATCTTGTGCACACACCTCACCCTCATTTTTCTTACCGCTCACTCTCTCTTTCTAAACATTACTTTTTTCAACCACTACTTATTTACTTTTAACTAAAAGCTATCAACTGTAGCCAAAGCTACCATCTGCAAGCAATACTAACATCCCTAAGTTGGAAGGCTGGAAGCTAAAGACAGTAAAGGGACACTAAAATTTTGGTGATGCGTGTAACACTACCACGCATTCTAGCGACTGGCCCAACTGTGATCCCAACGGCGGGCTGCAGACTACATGGGCTGCCTAGACGTCCTACGACTATATATGTTGGGCTGAATTCCCCGTCGAGCTCATAAACCTTTGGTAGCCTACGGGCGGGTGGCATCGAGCGAAACATGGCCGTGGGCATCCAAACGGGCTGCCGTTTAGGCAGCCCCAGGTGTGTGTGCGACCGATCCACCACCATCGCGTGCTCAGGGTCAGGCTCGCCAGGGGGTGGCGAACCCGTGGCAACTTAGGTAGTTAGGTGTGTTTGGTTGTCTGGATAGAAGGTGGATGGAATGATTTCTTCTAATTTTTATGAAGATCCCTATGTTTGGTTGGTATAGAGCCATCTCGGATGGCTTAAGCCGAATCGACCGAATATGCTCCGTAGATGCTAGATGGGTTGGTGCGGTTGAAATCATCAGATGAGGCTATCCAGGGCCACTGTTTGTTTCCACTCACCTCCCTCCCAACTCTGGCGAAGGTGACGGCAAGGGCAAGAAGAGGCAGGGCGAGTAGGTGACGGTGCTAGCGAGCGGACTCCGGGCAACGACGAGTAGATGCTGGGTGACTCCGGTCGGCACCTGAGGCTAGCGCCGGAGCCTCGGCATGGAGCCAAGCTACAACTGCTGCGATCAGATCCAGCCGCTGGAGCCACTCATGATGGCTGCGGCTCTGGTGATGCAGTGATGCAGCGCTGGATCCGGCCGCCAAAGCCTCTTGTTGGAGGTGATGCGGTTGCCAGTGAGCCAGAGATCGAGAGAGAGGAGGCGTCGAAGATCCAATCGAGAGGAGACGAGGAAAGTGAGGCGTCGGTGGGAATAAGGAAGAAGGCAACGATTCGACTGAGTGGGAGAAAAGGAAGAGAGAGGAGAAAAGAAGAAAGAAAAGGGAAAGAGAAAAATAAAGAAAAAAAGGAAAGAAGAGAAAGAAAACAAAACAAAATGAAAATACATGCTAAAGTCACTAAAGTTTATTCTTACCGGGGTAATCCCAACCCATCTCATACACCCTCATCCACCCAATCAAACATAAAATTGACTCATCACATCCACTTTTATCCATCTAACCAAACATAAAATTTGCCCATCTCATCCACCAAACCAAACAAGCTATTAGATCATCCCATCCCATCCCATCCTATCCAGCGAACTACCATCCCATCTATCCCATTCACTTAATCAAACACACCTTAAAGGCACGGAGGGATAGGCGCACAGCACACGGGAAGGCGCCCCGCGCGGCACGGTACGGCGCAGCGGAGTGTTCCGCGGCGCGGCTAGGATCAGACACGCGTGCGGCTAGGACTGAAACGGTGCGGCATGGCAGGTCGTCGGCCATACGGGCCATATGGACGACACTCTTTCAGCCAGGCCCATATAAAGAGGAGGCCCGTATTTCAGGCCTGGGTGGTGTCTCGCTGATGTGAGACAAAGGGTACTGGATACAAGTGAGGCCTCAAAATCTCAAACGCACAATGTGGTGAATTTGAGTGTTTTTTTTGGGTAGAGAATCTGAGAAAGGACATTGGTGGTGAATCTCAGTTGAGTTGACCAGAACCCTATTGTTCCTCGGCCCCATTCAATTAGATTTTTTTTATGTTTTTGACCTTTGGAAATGTTACTACGATGGCGGCTAGCTTTTTTTGAAATATTTAATTAAAAAGATAGAATAATATAATAATATTATATCTCTATGGACAATGCAAAGGAAAAAGAAAAATAAAAAAAACCATGTTAAAAAACTAACACGTTTTAAATGCCTTTTGACTTCTGAAAGCTAAAAGCCAAAAACCAAAAGCTATATGGAATAGAGCCTTAAACACTTCGACATTCCGCCTCCACCCCTGTATCTGCGATTGGCGTCTGCTCAGGTGTGATCAGAGTACTTCCTCTGTTCAAGTTTATAACATGTATTTTCTATTGGCACATAGATCAAGGAGATAGTGAAAATGACTAGATTACCCCTAATTATTATCTCTAAGCAGTATATTCAATATATGCATGTAGAGAATAACAAATAAAGATGTATATTTATTAAGGGTATAAAGGAACATCATATTAATTTTGTATTAAAATATAAAATACGATCTATATTTATGGATAAGATCATTCACAAGATACGTACTATAAACTTGGACGAAAGGAGTAGCTAACTTGTGTTGCATACAACACGAGCAATCATGTACGAAATAGGGCAGAAACGTATTCGGTTTTGCACCTGTGTTGGCCCCCACTTGTCATCCATCCAGCTTGGGCAAAAACCTGTCCTTTAAGCCTCTCCTCTCCTCTCGAAAATGTTATAGGCCAGTTTTTTTACTGTAACTTATAATTTTTTATTATAATTTACTAGTCTAATGAATAATGGGTACTTTCAGAAACCAAAATACAAAAGCAAAATACAAAAGCAGCTTAAAAGAGAAAAAAAAAACACAGAGGCAATGACACCCTGAGAAGAAATCTCCCGACGCAGCGACGCTCTCCTTTCCTTCTCCGCCAACGCAACCATGGTCTACGCCTCGTAAAACCCCCGCACTTCCCACCTCCTCCTCTCCCGTAACACCACAACCCCGCCGATACACCCCATGACGCCGCGGCCGCCCGCCACCGTCACAGCCGCGGCCATGGCGGTATCCCTCGCCGTCGCCGTGGCCTTGCTTCCGCGCCCCGCGTCGGCGTCCGGCGCTGGCGCAGCCGTGGGGGTGAACTGGGGAACTATGATGTCGCACCCCATGCACCCGTCCGCCGTGGTCCGGATGCTGCTGGCCAACGGCGTCGACCGGGTGAAGATGTTCGACGCCGACCCCTGGACGGTCTCCGCGCTCGCCGGCTCCGACATCCAGGCCATGCTCGCCGTCCCCAACGACCACCTCGCCTCCCTCGCCCGCGACCCGCGCCACGCCCGCGACTGGGTCGGCGAAAACGTCACCAACAACCTCCTGGCCGGCGTCGACATCAGGTACGCCGTACGCACCAAGCGCTAGCTGCTTCCTCCAGAGTAGCACCTTACCTCGCGCCTCGCTACGGTGTGCTCGATGGATTGCCAGTGTGCGATGCCGCGCATATGCATGTGGTTTGCGCTGCGTCCGAAGTGTTCGGTGGAATTGCGTGGCGAGACGTGGTGTCTCTGAGCGCGTCTGAAATGCGCGTATGGAGGTGGCGCGGCGCGATTAATGGGACGTGGTGCGTTCGGGCGGGTAGAAAATGTTCGACGGAATGCCGCACTAGGGAATGAACTTGTGTGTACTGGCGATCGCGACGTGCTCGATTGGATGTTATAGTGGGACGCGCTTATGTTTTGGTTCATGCGAAATTGATGCAATGCTCGATCGTGCTGTTGTTGCTGGGTTAAGGTCTCTCTTGCCGTTTGGAGATATGGATGTTACTGTCTTAAGAGGCAAGTGCATCATATATACGCGGCTGCGTGATTCAGCTAGCTACTCCGTCGTTCATATGGGTCATGTAGGATGCGTGATGGCGTGCTGAGTTTTAGTGCAGTGTATGATAGTTCACAGAGGCTGCATGAGGAAGTTTTAGTGCTGCTTTGGTAGTTCAGTCACAAAGGATGTTGATCGTAGATGGCAAAAATGCTTTGCATGTTCCTTCGCAGTCACAGAGGAAGTTGTTGGTGGGCTATACTTTGATTTGTCTTGTAGATAGTGCGTGTAGCCGTATAGGTCATACATGCAGCATGCGATGTGTTCATGGTGAGTTGAAACACTAGTTTCATGCATAGTAGTATCAGGTATGGCATTGCAAGTATGGACCCTTTGTCAGGCGATATTTAGTGCTCCTTCTACTTGTGGTGTTTATGTGTTTCCATGAATGTTGACTCCACTATATCATTGCGAAAACTTATTCAAAATGTGAAGTGAGTAAACACTGGAGTGGGCTGATCAAGTGTCCTACATTTATAGGTTTATAATTTCTTATTTCCAACGATAGTCAGAATGAAGTTTTATGTGATTTAAACTATTTTAATTTTTTCCCTACATTCTTGTCAGAAATTTTACTGTGACAATTTAGATGTGTTTTATTGGTGAGAGCATGGAGTAACAGTTAAGGATTGGGTTGCACCATAAGTTGGTATTGCTGGAGTATTTCTGGACTTCAGTGACTTCACATTATAGCGCTGATCTTTTTTAGCGGGAAACATTATATTGCTGTTGGTGAAGCTGTGATGTCATGTTTAGCTAGTGAGCTTTGAACTTTTGTTATCGCTAAGTCACAAACTCACAATGTTTTCGTGTGCGTGACTAGTAGTATCCTACATTCCTACTACAGTTTTTTCTTTTTTTTTCCTTAAGATGATACTTAAAAACTGGACGAATCTTCATATTTTTGATGTACACAAGGCCCAGATATGTCATGATTAGTCACTACCGCACTCAACTGCTCATGTATTAACAGTGTAAAGCTGAGCATTTTTAGATGAATTCAATGAACATTCTGAACATAAAATTTATTAATGCTGGTTAGTTATTTACAACTTTTTATAGTAGTCCTTGTGTTTCTTGTATCAAAAAATAGTAGTCCTTTTGTGGCAGTGTCCTATTACATTCATTGGTTATGTTAATTGTTCAGGTATGTGGCTGTTGGCAATGAACCTTTTCTGAAGAGCTACAATGGCAGCTTCATCAACATTACCTTTCCTGCACTCAAGAACATGCAAAGAGCTCTAGATGAGGTTGGTTTTGGCCAACGGATCAAGGCAGTTGTCCCCTGAATGCTGATGTATACAACTCTCCTGAGAACAAACCAGTGCCATCTGCTGGCAATTTCCGCGGGGATATCGATGCCCTCATGGTTGACATTGTTAATTTCCTCCATATGAATGATGCACCCTTTGTTGTTAACATCTACCCATTTATCAGCCTATACCAGAATCCAAACTTCCCACTAAATTATTCCTTCTTTGATGGTGGTAGCAAGCCAGTTTATGACAAAGGAATGGTATACACCAATGTGTTTGATGCCAACTTCGACACTCTTGTTTGGTCATTAAGGAAAGCTGGTGTGCCTGACATGAAAATCATTGTTGGTGAGGTTGGCTGGCCAACAGATGGTGATAAGAACGCTAATGTCAAATATGCACAGAAGTTCTATGATGGTTTTCTGAAGAAGATGGCCAAAAATGTTGGCACGCCTCTGAGACCGGGACACATGGAAGCTTACCTATTTGCATTGATTGATGAGAACCAGAAGAGCGTCCTGCCTGGGCGCTTTGAACGTCACTGGGGACTATTCACATATGACGGAAAACCAAAGTTCTCTATGGATCTCAGTGGAAATGGCCAAGACAAGTATCTGGTTGGAGTTGAAGGAGTGCAGTACTTGCCATCACAGTGGTGTGTATTCAACAAGGACGCAAAGGATAAATACAAAGATCTGTCGGCTTCTGTAAACTATGCATGCTCAAATGCAGATTGTACACCACTGGGGTATGGGTCCTCATGCAATGGTCTCAGCCATGATGGTAACATATCATATGCATTCAACATCTATTTCCAAACAATGGATCAGGATGTTAGGGCATGTTCTTTTGGAGGTCTTGCGATGATCGTAACGACAAATGCGTCACAGGGAGGATGCTTATTTCCAGTGCAGATTCTGAGTGCTTCAGAAAGAGTGGTGCCAGTGAGATTTTTGCCTATGTCCTTGGTTCTTTTCGTTTTTGTAGCTGCATTCATTCTTATATAGACAAGGGAAGACAGTAAGCACTGATACATTAGGTTGTCAAAGCTATAATAGGCTTCTACATGACACAGGAAAGAACATAGGATTGCAAAAGCAAATTTTCCTTCGTATTTCGATGAGTCAAGACAAAGCTGTACCACCGAGATGGTGAGATGTCTGTGTAAAGCTACAGATTGACATGTGAGGCAGGAGAAGCTAGAATTTGTCCTAATTTTTTTTCAGTCGACAATCTTACAATTCAACAAGTGTAAAGTTCTGAATCTTTTACCACATCAATTGCCAAGCTGGCTGCTGATATTTTACAGTAGCATGGCTTTCAAGTTTATGTTTGATACAAAATACTGCTGCGACCTGCCTGTTTACTGGCCAATAGTCAGTCATATATGAAATGAGCAGTTTGCTCAGTTTAACTATCCTATACTTGCATATTTGGTCTTGTCTGGGTGTATGAAATATGCGAAAGAAACATACTGATGGAGCAAAGTGTATGATATCTTTGTTCTTTCAGTTACCTCTCTAGGAAGAGCACATATTGTTGGTCTTATGGTGATATGGTCTCTTAATTTCAGCTCTTGTTCTATGCTCTTTGCTCCCACTTTCAATTCCCTTTCTTTGAGAACATATGATTCTGTTGATTCATTCCATTGCACAAGTCAGTTCAGGAAATGGTTAGCATGTGGTTTTATTCCAAGGAGACCATTTTCAGACTTCTTTGCTGATCATGAATAGCAACTCATGATCTCCGGAAGGTTGGAAATTAGGAATCAGTCATGTGATCAGTTGCTTATCTGCTGTGAAGTTGAGAAGATAATGCATCACGAAGTTTAGGCAGAAAGGGAAAAAATCTTCAGGTATCCCTCTTGAAAGAATGTTAATTTCACATCTCATTTGGTCATTTCACTTTTGCAGGAATGCGGTTTGACGAATGGGAACCAAAGCTCCACCGGAGGGTGTAGTTGATCCTGGGAGCATGAGGAGGCTACGGGCAAATGCAATCAGAAAGTAATCGACTAGATAACAGAAATTGAAAATTGGCTTACTTTGGGGTTTTCCGGTGATCGCCGGCGGTGTGGTGGTCGTTGGGGCAATTGAGGGTGGAGGGTGGCTCACTGGACGCAAATGCTACTCAATAGAGGTGCTCGGGGATTTATATAGAGGTTCTAAGGCAGTTGGCCACATGGGAGGTGTCGTTCGGTTCCTAGCACGTGGCCATGGTGAGAAGGCTTGGGAGGGCTCGGTTGGCTGAGATCATAGCGCATCCTTGGATGTCACATTACGGTGGTCAAGGCGCAGGGTAGGCTGTCAGGTCGGCAAGGTGAATTGGCGGTGTGGCAGTGAGACAAGGGGGCAAGGTGGTTATGGCGCTCTGCCAAATGATGGCTACAACAATTAAGGAGGGGGTTAGGTGTCAGGGGTCGTACGCTGGTCTGGCAGAAATAGGGAGGCAAGCGAGGTGGTTTTGCAAAGAATTCTAGCTGTAGTGCATCGGTAGAGAGAGAGCAGGGGAGGCGGCAGTGAATTTTGGCCCGACTTTGCCATGAGTCAAGGGGAATTAAGGGGCGCGCCAGGGGCCGAATAGGCAAGGCGTACGACGTTGACGGCCTGACAGAGGCATGGTAGTGGTGGGCGAAGTCACGGCAGTAGTGTATGAGCGACGACCAGGTGGACGGTGATATTTTCGGATCATGAACAGTGGTAGCCGACTCGGTTTTGATCAAATGACAGAGGGAGACGGTGAGATTGGTGGAAGGGCTGTTAAGGGTTGAGATGGGTGTGGAATTAGCTAGAGTTTTGGTTAAGAATAAAATCCAAAGAAATTCAATCTCATTTTGAAATTTTGAGGTTGTTTCATGGACAATGGCGGAAGCGGAGAAGGTAGGCGTGAGGGTGGTTCACCGGCGACACCGGCAAGGGGTGGATACAAAGAGGAGATTGGGCGGGTAAGGATGGCAGCGTGGGATCCTCGAGTCAAGGTGGCCTTAGGTTTTGGTGGAGTCACGCCTTAACAGATCTCGACCACTCATTTGAAGATTGAGTTAGGTTTTGGTGATGTGAATGTGTGATGTATATATATGAGATGAGGAGAAAGAGAATGGTTGGATCTTAATCCAATGGCTGAAAAAAGTGACTGATATATGCTATGATTTAGGTCAAGTTCATTTTTGCACTTGTGATATGAGGTGTCTTTTGTTGTTCTTCATTTTTGCACTTGTGATATAACGTGCCTTTTGTTATTCTTTCTTAAGAAACATCATCATACAAAAATAATGAGTATTTTCAATATTGCTCCTCCTTAGGTCACCACCACCGAACCCTAGGTCGCATCAAGATATTCTAACATATATTTTAATTTTGCAACTCTTGCTTCTTCACGAAAACTTGGGGCCCCTAGCCCAAATTAGTATTTTGTCGACAATGAGTACTTTGCATTTGTAATGAGAAGAAGATCGATCAAATCTAATGTTACTATATATTCTAACGATATATATTTTAATTTTTTTACAACATAGCTCACTCCCATTGTGATTTTATTTTATGTAAGCAAAATACTACTACATGCACTTTAGTTCTAAAATAGCTCCCTTCACAGACCGCCTTTTTAATTCTAGCATTTGATGAGATAATCACCCCATGTATGTTATAATTAACCATTATGTAAATAGAGACAGTCTGTTATTAGTGTGTGTATTCTAAGTGGTTACTAAAATGTTCAAGAAACTATTTAAAATTGATTTCTTAACTACAGTAAACTACACTCATGGCTCTGCTTGAGCTTTTCTATTTAACTATTTGGGCAGCCCTATGCTAGATTGTCGGGAGATGGGCTAGATGTCTACATACGACATAGTCCGATTTGCACCCAGATATGCATGCCATTGGACTAGATGGACAAGTTCGGAGGTGGAATGGCATGAGACAATAGTATGAAATTTTAACTAGATTTTTAATGAGGCGGATACGAGAGAAAGGAAGATGGCAGCCACCGCCACTATTGTCGCCGCCACCTTCGTTGTGTATAGTTACCTTGGACTGGGCTTAGGCTGGCACGACACAAACGCTAGCACGGAGGGCTTTGAGTCGTGCTTGGGCCTGACCGGAGGTGAGGCGGGCCGGCACGACACGGGATGCCGGGGTGACTGGGCCGAGCCGGCACGGCATGAAGCGGCCTGATGCATGGTAGGTCCGGGCCGTGCTGGCATAACCCATGCCCACCTCTAGCTAAGAACAAAACACTAACCGACGAGGATTAAATAATCCATTAAATACGACTTTAATACTTAATTAAGCCTTCAAGGCCTATACGGTCGTAAGCTTTCAAAAAGCAATTATCCGAGTACCCCTAGTCGGAGGTTTCCTATACAGTTTTTTTCTGACCAGTAGACCACTTGTAGATCTTATGAACTGATATGAGAGCCCGCCTCTAGGGGATTATTCTCGTGCGGCGAATAAAGCACGCGCTTTATTCACTCCAAACAGCACGACATTTCGGCCCTACATTTCTGACGACAACCGCCATGTAGCTGTTTCCACAATTATCTCCCACTGACAATAACCGAAGATCAGTTATTATTATCTCTCTCTCTCTAATAGTAACCGTCAACTCGATTGGATGGGATGATTCAACAAGGCGCCTACTCAAGTCAATAACTGACACTCCTTGAGCATTATTTAAGGGTTGAGGAGAGAAGACGAACACAAGGCAAATGCAATTCATCGAAATCACAGCCAAAACTGGAAGAACACCGAACAAGATAATCTTTCGACTAGTAGAAAGATTATAGAGATTAGGGATAATACATCCCATTATAATCTCTTAGCTAGAATATTCTGTAACCAGTTTAATTATAACAATAAAGATCATTCATATTCTCCTGCTAAATCTTTCCAAGGAATTCAACATTTTCTTATATTTTCGTAAGATCGACGACTCGATAGTCAACGCTAGCATAATTTGATTAAACTTACCGAAGAGAATTGTGGCAAACTTTGGCTTCCGGGCAAACACCCTCTTAGCCTTCGTTAAGCCATGAACCAAACAGGACCTATATTACCATCTGAACTATCATGGTCCGTCGCTCCGTCCCTTTAATCCCTCGACTACAATATAAGACTAGGCACATAAGCGTGGCGCCACGCCGCGCTAGCCACCGTGTAGATCGAAATAAAAGAGACGAAAATTCATGAGGCGGTTCTTTTTAAAAAACGGAGGACGGATGCGTAATTTCGGAGGAACCAAAGGTTTTTTTCGCAAAAAAACAGGGACCCGCAAGGACCTGTACGTAACTAAACAAGGACATGTACGTATTTTTGAAATCGGCGCTATCTACAAAAAATCATGGTAGGGACCTGCTTTTGAAGGTGGACCCGTGCGCACTTCAAACCCGGGGCATACTGCAAAGTGGAGGGGCTAAAAAAAACTGCCAGGGGCCTTTTTGTGAGAACCAAGGACCTGTACGTAATTTCGTGAAAATGCAGGGGACTTTTTCAGAAATCGCTCCCGACCGTACACGACCATTTGCGACGCGGGCGGGCGGAGACTGGCTCGGGGCGACGTGGCTCGTCTCCATCCCGGAACCCCCCGGGTATAAGGATCTGAGTATGCTATACTATATTTGCTGAAGTCTCAAAAACGAAGTAGAAAAACTCCTGAGGTGGTTACGGAACAATCACCGTGGCTGATGATATAGACTGCTTTTGCCACATAAGAGATTACACAAGAATTTGCACGTTGAGTCAGCAAAAAAAAATTACAAAAACACTTGCCGACGTACGTCTGACTTAAGAGAACTATCACATGCATCACAACATACTTCGTATATTAGAGATATTAGAGACGGGGACTCTAGCATCTCCCATCTGGGCCACCGGCCGATTTCCAGGCCCTTGGCTTCCAGAAGAGTGGTCGGCTGCTGGGCCACTAACTGTGCAGTGAGCACTGAGCGCTAGGGGTGGAAAAATAGCTCAAGAACCTCGTAAAAATTGAGCTGAGCTCGTCGTACTGTATAACCTATTAACCCCGCACCGCCACTTGCATCTCCCACCATGGCTCGCAACCACCGAGGAGAAGGCGAGTCCATGCTAAACCGCTTCATCATGATGAAGCAGGAGGAGAAGTGCAGGCCCCGCGAGCGCCGGCCCTACCTCGCCTCCGAGTGCCGCAACCTCGCCGATGCCGAGCGCTGGCACTCCGAGATTCTCCGCGAGATCGGTGCCAAGGTCGCCGAGATCCAGAACGAGTGCCTCGGCGAGCACCGCTTCCGCGACCTCAACGACGAGATCAACAAGCTCCTTCGTGAGCGCGGCCACTGGGAGCGCCGCATCGTCGAGCTTGGCGGCTGGGACCACTCCCGGAGTTCCAACGCCCTGCTCATGACCGACCTCGATGGAAATATCGTCGCCATCCCCACCCCTCCGACAAGTGCATAAACGCCGGGTACTACGACGACGAGGATAGCGTGCTTGAGTGCCTTGAGGCCGTGGCTGAGAAGCGACACGGAGGAGGTCATCACGAGTTGTGATCGCTTCACGAGTCGCTCGCTCGCTCGTTCGGCCATGAGCCGGCCGAGCCGAGCCTCTCGTAGCTCGTTTCTGAAACGAGCCGAGCCAAGCCGAGCCTATTGGTCACACGAGCCGAAACGAGCTTGGCTCGAGCCAGCTCGACTCGGCTCGTTCTCACCCCTAGCGAGCGCGGCATGGCGTCGTTCTTCTGTAGCTAATAATAAAGACGAAACACGTAGACAGTAGACACCGGCGGATATTGGTCATCCTATACCTAAATCATATTTTTTTTTCCAGATTTTGAGTTAAATAGAAATAGCCCAAATATGCCCTAATATGATCTCTTTCTTTTGGACTTCTAGTTTATGACTTATGATTTATGTTACAGTAATTAACTTTTAAACAGAGTGTCTTTTAAAATAGGATCTACAAATCAATTATAGTAGACTATGTATCGATTTTAGCTATATCGGTCAAAATTACACGCGATTGTCTCTCTCTGTACTCTCTCACGTGAGCAGCAAGAATTCAAAAATAATAAGTCACAACCAAAAAAATGAGTATGCAAACATGGAGACGAATACATGACGAAACGAACAAAACATGATGATATTACATACAACAATAGAAACAAAAAAAAAAATACAATCCAGATTGCAGCTCGCCGTCACAACCCCTGCCGTCGCCACCGCGCAGCGAGTTAGTAGCCTTTCGTCCCGTCTCCGCTCATGATCCGGGCCGTCCGGCTGTCCGTCACTGCCTTCTAGGGATACAGGTGGGGCAGGCCGGTCTACTAAAATGTTAGCCTGGCTAGCAAAAATAGCCCACTAAAATTATGTTTGGTTGGTGGAATAAGAATAAATAAATGAGTAAAATGTGTTTTGATTGGTGTGATAAGTTGTTTTTGGATGAACGAGATGGTTCGATGTCTACAGAAAATATTTCTTAAATCTATATAACCATTCAGGATGGAATAGTTAGTTCAATCAACAAAACATATTTGTGATTTTTTTTCTTGAATCATCTCGTATATAGCACTTGGTACAGGGGCAGCCGACAGCACCAAACCCAATTACCCAAACCGCCTCCGTCCCCGTCGTCGGTACCGCCTCCTGCTCCGCCGACGGAGTCCTCTCTGGCCGCCTCCACCGAGTCGAGCGACTCCAGACCGCCTCCACCCCGCGCTTGCCTCCTACTTCCTCCCCTGCGGCTGCGCCGTGCGCCGCCTCCCGCCCCCTCGCCGGCGCCCAGCGCTGACCGTAAGTAGCAACCTCGTCTCTTCCACGGCGCCCAAGCCTCTTCCCAAGTTCGAAACGCTCGCTACCGGCTGCCCAGAATCTCCATTGTCCCGGCTAGATTACAGGTGAGTGAAGGCCTACATTTATAATAATGAACTAGTTTACCAATTTTTGCGTAGTTGCTAGTTTAGTTGACACTGTACACGAAAACCAATGAGTATTCTGCCTTTAGATACTATATCCTTACTTCTTGTAAGGTTATTGTAACTGTGGTTTCACTAGTGTTCTGGGGTATGTAACTTTGTGGTTACTTCTAAGTATGCTTTTTTTAGGGCAAGTTACTTCTAAGTATGCTGAACATTTCAACTTTGTAGTAAGTTGGGCTAACAGGCCTTTTGTCTAAAGATTTCTGCTTCGGTAGATCAATATGTCAAATTGTAATGTCCTATTGTTGATTTGTAATGCCAATTTTTTCTAGCATGCTACACAGTTTTCCTGTGTTTTTCTCTGTTTTTCTATAGCCTATGGGCCTGTTCTTCAGGCCACAAGCCGTTCGGCTTTTAGCAGCCGCTACAGTACCTAACTTTTAAACGGAGTATTTTTTCAAGATGGAGCCTACAAGTTAAACGTAGTACACGTTAAAAGCTGAACATCTGTACCAGCCAAAATCACAAATGAGTATCGATCTCTCCGTAATCTGTACCGTAAACAGCTAAAATTCAAAAATTTCAACCAAAAGCCATAAGCCGCAGCCAAAAAGAACAGGCCCATATATCAGTAGCATGGGTATTAAGCTTCATACCAATTAACTAATAATTTGGATGCTTGGTACTAATTTTAATCTCTCAAATACATCTCTGGTCGTCCTCATTTTCTAGTACCGCTACTGCCTGTGAGCATGCAAGTCGATACTGCCGTGTCTCAGTCTTACCTGGTGTTTTCCTCCACCTTGAGTCTAAGTTCTAAACCCTATCTGCAGGTGTAGCTCCAGAATTAGGCATCTGATTGTGGCGTTGGGGGAGTGGGGTCATGGCCAACAGCAAGTATGAGTACGTGAAGAGGGAGTTTGAGTTCGACCGCCGCCTCCCGCCCTCCAATTGGATCATCGTCCGCATCGATGGTTGCCACTTCCACCGGTGAAGTTCTTCTCTTCAAAAAGAAAGAAAGAAACTGCTTCCTATCTACGCTATTTTTCACAGACTTGTAGTGATTAAACCATCGGAAGGTTGCTTCTTTCTATAATTCTGGATAGTCTCTTACTGTTGATTGATTGCTCTGGTTTTAGTTCGCTCACTGTTAGTGTTAGCTGTACACTGACATGGTTACTAGTGGTTAAAAAACTGCATTGACCATCTGGTCATGTCACTTACGTTTCCTACTTGATGCAACGTGGTTATGTGTCTGTATGGCCTTAGTGCAAGCTAAGCTATTGAATTGCCCTGACCCAGACCTTTTGTTTCTTAGTTCTTACCCTAGTATCATGTACAATGTCTTCTGCTTGATTTTCTTTGTGATGAAACATAAGAAAAAGGTCACAACATGTAAATTGAGGAATCACAGTTGCTTATAATTTGGAATACTCTATCTTTGTTGTTCTGTCCGCTAATTTCAATCTTCTTTTTGTTAGATTCTCAAAGATACATGCATTTGAGAAACCAAATGATGAGAGTGCTTTAAGATTAATGAACTCTTGTGCCACTTCTATGCTCGAGAAATTCCCCGACATAGTCTTTGCTTATGGTGTTAGTGATGAGTACAGGTACAACATCTTCTCACGAAAGTTCCATTGCACACACACGCACGCACGCACGCGTGCGCACGCACGCACGCACGCCATTGTGAACGGAAACTCTGTTTTGAATTGCATGGGGTCCATTCTTCCTTTTCCAAAGATGAATGCGAAGCGTTCCGTTCATTCGTATGGCTAATGATCTCATTATGTACATCTTTTTAGAGCTGTGTTGTTAAACTGCAAGCATATAATGGCTATACATACTGTTAAGGGTATAAGAGTATTTGTGATATTTTCTATTTTCTAGGATTTAGTTTTGTGTTCCTTAAGTCTTGTACTATATATTGCCCCTTTAGACTGTGCAATACATGAACTATTCATCTAAGAGATCTAACATGGTATCAGAGCAAAGGTTCAAACATTAGCCTTCGTTCTTCTTCTGCTGCCGCTTCCCCCGGGAGGATCGATATCATGCTCCCGGGGGCGGCGGCTGCCAGGCCGCCGCCTGTCCCTAGCCGCTGCGGCTGCTGCTTCTCGTCGGGACGAGTCTCTGCACTGGCGCCACCAATCTTCGGGCCGCCGTTGGCTCGTGCTCTCTGACCCGTGCTCGATCCATGACGGATCCGAGCTCTCCCCGTTGTCTCCCATCGCCGTCGGCCATCACCACACCCACCGCCGCTCGGCTCCGCCCGAATCTGGCTCCCGTCGACCCCCATCGTTTGGGTCATCGTTGCGCCGCATCTCCTCTTCGTCGTTGCGCCGTGTCTCCTCTTTGTCGCTGATATCAAGAGGAGGATGATGCGCCGTCGCACTCTACAGATCTGCACGGAGGTCGCCACTGCTGAATCTGGCATCTCACCGTCGGCCTTGCCTTTCCATTGCCAATCTCATGGCCACCGCCTCAGCTGCCACCGGATCGGGCGTCGTCAGTCGCCATGACGCCAACCATCCCAACCGGAACCGCTCGGATCCAACGTCTCCAGGCTGGATCCGGCCCTCTCTGTCGCCGGCTATGTGATGTCGCTTTGCTTGCCTCTCTGCCGCCGCCGCCGCCTCGTGCCTCTCGCTCGCTTTGTGGCAGGCTTTGCAAGATGGTGGCGCCGTTGCCGTTGCCAGTGTCGTCGTCGTCGCCTTTGCCCTCCCTCGCACTACCCAGTGGATTTGTTGCGCTGAGATGCGTTTAGGTGCGTTGAGTGTGGAGGTGTGTTCGGCTCTCTACTGCTTTTTGCTGTTGAAGGGGAGGAGGAGCGCTGGAGCTAATGCCTTCTTGGGGTTGGAGTGAGCTATGTGTCCTGGAGGATGCTGATAAGCTGTATATATATTTGCTCTTGCAAAAGTGGAAGTAATGAGTAAATGAGTATAGCTCTGGGACTTTTACACTGTCCAACTTGGGTATGCTTGGTGTGGATAGATTTGATGCAATTCTTCCACCTGGCCAGGGACCTATAATGGCTGTTGGAGTCTCAAAACCAGTGATGGCTGGTTCTTTGTCTTGGTATTGAGCTGCTGAAATATGTTGATCCTAGTATCTGCTGCTTTTGAGTCTTTTTTTAGTCTTCCGTTGCGTCCATCCAAGTCCGTAGTATCTATCTTTCATTTTGTTAACGTCGTGAGTCCACAAAATTTTTATCAGTCAGCTGATTGCTTTGTTAGCCTCAGTCCATCCTCTAGGATCGAGTGTGGTCCCTTCTTTTTCGTATGGCCGCAGTCGCTGCTCTTCTATCTGAGCCGCTACATATTATAGAAGTTTTAAGGCCGCTGCTTCTCTCTGAGCCGTCGCGCTTCTCTTTCGTGTCGCCGTCTTCGCGGACTTTGATCTGCGTTACCATGCTTTATGGGCTGTTGCACGACCCTGAATGGAGATCTTCTGGCCTCGACACAATTTTCAAGAGCTGCACACTATGATGATATCTTCAAGACTCGGACTTCGGATTTTCCCTATTTTAGTGTCGACCCTTTCAAATGCAATGCTATTGCATACGCCTTGCATTTGAGGGGAGTGTTAAGAATATAAGGGTATTTGTGATATTTCCTAGTGTCTAGGGTTTAGTCTTGTGTCCCTAGTGCCCTTGGAGTCTTGTATTATACATTGCCCCTTTAGACTGTGCAATACATAAATTATTCATCTATTCATAATATAGATCTAACATGACATACCATGGTAGATCTATCAGATGAATAGATGAATAGTTCATGTATTGCACAGCCCAAAGGGGCAATATATCGTACAAGATTCAAGGGACACAAGACTAAACCTTAGAAACTAGGAAATACCACAAATATCCTTATATCCTTAACACATACAAAGTAAAATTACCTTGTTAACATAGATTGTATTATCTGCTGTATAACCATAAGTAAATTTCATGTATGCTTTGCAGTTTTGTTTTCAGAGAGGAAACAGAATTCTATCAAAGGCGAGAAAGGTACCTCATTTGATATGCCAGCTTCTTCACTGTATATCTTGAATATGCATATATGCACAGTTTATTTTTTTCTGAACTATTTGAGCATCTGATCATGATATCGGCTTCTCTACCAATAATTGCAGCAAAATTCTCTCATTATGTGTTTCCTACTTCACTTCTGTGTACCTGATGAAGTGGAAAGATTTCTTTCCTAATAAAGAGTTGAGGGAGCCTCCATATTTTGATGGACGAGTTGTATGCTATCCAAATTTGAAAACGACTCATGATTATTTGGCATGGAGGCAAGTGGACTGTAAGCTCCTCGAACTACAACCAACATTTCTAATACAACCAATGAGGTTTTTCCTATTCTATATTGTGCAGTTCTGTGTATTGATGCCCTTTACAAGAAAATCATGTTGTGTATCCTATTTACCAAAAGTTGTAAAAAATTATGAAGATTTAGAAACATTAAATAAACTTAATTATGGTCTATGTATGGCTGTATGCATCACTTCTATGAGATTTTGTATGTCTGATAAGTTAATACATCACTCCCAGAGGCACGGGCTTTCCTAGGTAGATTGCGACCACGGAGCGTACTTGATGCACCTACAACTTCATTAATAAGTTAATTACTTTACTCAATGGATGAACATATTCTTTGTTTGCGCCTTTCAGGTCATATAAATAACCAGTATAATACATGCTTCTGGATGTTGGTGAAGTCTGGAAAAACTGAAAAGGAGGCTCAACAAACATTGAAGGTAATCTAAATTTTCTAGAGTTTGAGATGACTTTTATTGCATTTGTATAAATGTTGTTGTTGTTATTATTATTATTATTTGCATCCATCTCTCTTCTTCTAGGGAACATTTTCAAAGGACAAGAATGAGTTGCTTTCGCAACAGTTCCAAATCAGCTACGATGATGAACCGGCTATATTCCGAAAAGGATCCTGTGTTTACCGAGATAAGGTAATGCTGTCAAGCATGCAAAACAACATCTTCATTATGAATGCTTAAGCTCATTCACAATGAAGTATCTACATGATTTATAGCAACGATCATGATAGTTTATATTCATATTTGGTGCCAGAGATATTTCAAACTAATTATTGAAATTTGTAATGTGGCTTTTCTGCTGGTTACCCAGATAGTTACTTGTAAAATTGTTGTCATGGTTGACTTTGTAGGGATAATTGAAACTCCTTAGGTGCTATTTTATGTCATTTCCTTGTCTGATTTCTTTTGTCGGCCTGCTTGTTAAATAATGTTATTTTGTGGAGCATCTTGTTCTCAACTTTTTTGTTGAGATCGATGAATAAGTCTTTGTATCATGCGGTCTTTGTGTACAAAGATCCGCTTTAGCATCTAGGATGCCTTTTGCTTTAGCATCTAGGACAAGATCTCGCTTTAGACAAGATCCGCTTTAGCATCCTTGACTAGCATCTAGGACAAGATCAAGGACAAGATCGCTTTAGCATCCTTGACTAGCATCTAGGACAAAGATCTAGGACAACATCCGCTTTAGCATCTAGGACAAAGATCTTAGCATATGCTTGGTCGGTTGGCGACTTATAATATGTATCCCCAACCCTTAGGTTGGTAAGGCATTGTGTGAGAAATAGAAAAATTGCCCCATCTCCAAGTGTCTTCCTCCATGAGAGTAAGGATCTTGCTATCACCAACAAAGAAGAGTCCAATGAGTAACAAGTGGTATCGAGCCATACTATCCTCAGTAGCCCGAGCATCTCTTGCTCATCTCCTTCTTGACCTCGCGGCAGCCCAATGCAGAAGAAGAGCAGCCCTACCGTCCTCAACACACCTCTCCGGGAGACGGCAAGAATCGTCGAAGCGCCCCCTCCACGCAATGCCCCCAAGAGCGCGCCATGTCCGCAGGGGCGCCTCGGCCACGGTCGCCTCGAGCATGCGGCGTCAAGAGACGGCCGAGCTCGCCAGAAAGCAGCAAGCGAAGCGGCGGCAGAGGCCGCTGGGGCGGCGAAAAAAGCGTCAAGG
Organism: Bonia amplexicaulis; assembly: GCA_036346245.1. NCBI lineage: Eukaryota > Viridiplantae > Streptophyta > Magnoliopsida > Poales > Poaceae > Bonia > Bonia amplexicaulis. The sequence goes on from CM070749.1 coordinate 13,419,817, forward strand.
TCGGCGGCAATGGCGGGCAGCGGCGGCAGAGCGGAGGTGGAAGCGGCGGCGGCGGCAGATGCAGCGCGGCGGCAGAATGAGGTCAAGGTTCTCATGGCAGCCCAGCTCCATCTCGCCGATGACGATACCGACGCAGACTCGAAAGCACCTGGAGGAGGAGGCGGCATGAGGATGAAGCGCAAGCGGCGTACTGCACGCCCACGAGCGTGGCGGTAGCCCGACAGCGGCGCGCGCGGCCGGCGCTCTGGAGGAGGCACGACGGCGGCAACAGACGGGTCGACGAGAGCGCGGCCTTCACAGCGACGGCTTCTCCCGTGACGGCATCGTGGTCACCACGAGTACCAGTCGTTGTCGGGACGCCGCCCCCGGCGGATGGCCTACCCTCACCAAGACCAACTACGCCGAGCGGGTCGCGGTGATGAGGTGAGGCTCCAGTGCGGCGATGTGGGATGTAGTCCGACACGGCGACGCCGACCACGACCAGATCGACGGCGCCGGATGCTCTCATCGCCGCAGCCCCGCCCGAGATGCGCTCGCTACCAACAAGCGGACCGCCAAAGAGGCTTGGGATGCCATCGCCGAAGACGCACGGCAGCCGACCGCGCCCGCAAGTCTACACCGCAGCACTTCGCGACGGAGTGGGAGCACTGCCTTCAAGCGGTGAGGACATGGATGACTTGCCTCCGCCTCAACACTCTGCTGGTAGCCGTGCGGTTCGGCGACGACACCTACGGCGAGGAGAGAGCTGGAAAAGCTCTTCCATTGCGCCCCGAGAAGTACAAGCGGATGGCTCGCTCGATCGAGTCTCGCTGGACCTCTCCACGATGACGATCGAGGAGGCGCGGTCGCCTCAAGGTCGTTGACGACGATGAGCCTGGCGCCTCCGGGACCCGTCACCATTGGCGGAAGCTCCTCCTCACTCGGGAGCGCTGGCTGCCGGCCAAGGTGACAGGAAGAAGGGAGCCTTCTTCCACGACACGCGCAGCAAGGCGTGGCGCGCAAGTCACAAGCCGCGCAAGACGCCTGTGCAGGGCGCGAGGACGCGCCGAGGGTGATGACCGTGGGCGCCAGCATGGCGCTACCGGCAAGCAAAGCCAAGACGAGACGACTCTTGCCACAATCGCGGCAAGCTTGGTCATTGGGCCAAGGAGTGTCGACACCACGACGCTGCCAGCCCACGTCACAAGAAGTGAGGAGGAGCAGCCGGCTCGTTCATTGCTCATGCGAGCAACGAACTACCTCCGCCGGCACCGCCGCAGCGGGCTCTCCTCCACCTTGACGAGCCAAAAGCACACGCCTCCTCGCCACGGCCCAAGCAACAACAAGATCGACGGGTGGTGCCTCGACACCGCCGCCACCCATCACATGACCGGCCGACGGAGTTCTTCGCCGAGTTTGACTCTAGCGTCCGAGGCTCCGCTGTTTGGGACGCCCGCGTGGAAATCAAGGGCGTCGGCTCCGCTATCCTCACCGCCGTGTCTCGGCGAGCACAGTCGCCACCGGCGCCTACTACATCCCCGATCTGCGGAACTCCATCATCAGCTTGGGACAGCTGGATGAGAACGGCTCGCGGGTCGAGATCGAGCACGGGGTGTTGCGGATTTGGGATCTTCGCCGCCGCCTTCTTGCCAAGGTAACCAGAGGCGAAAATCGACTCTACATTCTTCACGTGCAGGTGGCACAACCCCTCTGTCTCGCTGCTCGTCGGGACGACGAGGCGTGGCAGTGGCACGAGCGCTTTGGGCACCTTCACTTCGAGGCCCTGAAGCGGCTCAGTGCCACGGAAATGGTGCGAGGCCTGCCGTGCCTTGACCATGTGGGCGATTCGCGACGTCTGCGTGTTGACGGCAGAGGCGACTCCCTTTCCCCAATGGGCGAAGTTTCCGAGCCAAGGAGAGGCTCGAGCTCGTGCACGGGACTTGTGTGGCCCGGTGACACCGCCACACCGGGAGACGACGCTACTTCCCGCCGCCGTCGACGACCTCTCCCGCTACATGTGGGTGATGGTCCTCGGCAAGCAAGGAGAGGTGCGGACGCCATCAGCGCACGCAGTCGCTGCGGAGGCGAGCGCGGCCGCAGTCGCTGCAGCGTCGCGCGCATGACAACGGCGGCGAATTCACGGCTACCGTCGCGTCGTCATCACAACGATGAGGGCATTCACGCCACTACTCCGCTACCAGATAGCCCGCAGCAGAACGGTGTCGCCGAGCGGCGCAACTGAGGCGGCCATGGGATGGCTCGGGCCCTCCTCAGCGAGAGGGATGCCTACTCTTCGGGAGAGGCGGTGGTGACTACCGTCTACATCCTCAACCGCCGCTTACCAAGGCGCCGGCAGGACGCCGACGAGGCTCGGCATGGGCGCAAGCCGGCGGTCTCCCACTTGCGGGTCTTGGCTCCCTCGCTCGCCAAGGAGCTTGGCCACATCGGAAGCTCGACGGCGTGAGCACCGGAGTGTTCATCGGCCACGCGGAGGCTCAAGGCTCACCGCATCCTCGACCGTCACACAGCCGCGTCCGCATCTCGCGTGACGTTGTGTTCGACGGCGGAGGGCGGACGGGACAAGGCGGTGGACGACGGTTCGACTGACTCGTGGACTTCGTTGTCGACCACGTCCACTTCGAGAGAGCCGGGAGCTAGCACTGCCTTCACCGAGCTCGCCCACCTCGACACCTTGCTCGCCACCGCCCCATGAGTGCTCCACCACCTTCTGCACCGGCCACGCCCACTCTTCACCACCGCCACCCACGCCTCCCGCACCGGCCACCACTCTCCCGCACCGGCGGCCACACCACCGGATCGCCCCCAGCCGGTCCATGACGAGCGGCAGATGGTGGAGTTCACACTCATTGTCTCACGACGAGGACCGCATCGACGCCTACCATGGCGGCGAGCCTCTGCCATCTGCATCGCGGACGACCTCCTCGGCGAGCAATGGCCCTCGGATCGGGCGCAGCGACTGAGGCGGAGCCGCACCTCGACAGACGACGGCGAGCCTCGCTCCTTCGCCGAGGCGGAGAGACGCGCATGGTGTGCCGCGATGCGAGAGGAGATGGACGCCGTCAAGCGAAACAAGACGTGGAGCTGGCGGATCTTCCCGCCGGGCACCGCGATCACCCTTAAGTGGGTGTTCAAGCCGGCGAGATGAAGCCGGCGCCATCGCAAGCACAAGGCTCGCTTGGTGGCACGAGGTTTCATGCGGCAGAGGGATCGACTTGATGACGCCCGCACCCGTCGCGCGCATGGAGTCCGCTCGTCTTCTCCTCGCACTTGCGCCCAGAGGATTGGCGCGTCCATCACATGGACGCCAAGTCCGCCTTCCTCAACGGCGACTTGAAGGAGGAGGCTCACGTCCGTCACCGCCGGATTCGTCATCCCGGCAAGGAGGCAGGTTCTCCGCGCGCAAAGCCCCTCACGGCTGCGGCAGCACCACGAGCCCGAACGCTAAGCCGACTCCACCTCAAGCAAATGGGGTTCCAGCAGAGCGCACACGAGGTCAGCGGTCTCACCGGCGGGCAAAGGCGGCAACGCCTGGCGGTGCGCGTACGCCGACGACTGATAATCACCGGCCCAAGGAGGCCGAGGTCGAGGCGTTCAAGGCGAGATGAAGACCGCCTTCGGATGAGCGACTTGGGCTCCTCTCCTTCACCGGGATCGAGGTCCACCGTGACAGACTCCCAGATCTCCCTTCGCCGACCGCCACGCCAAGCGCACCGCCGAGCCGGGCGGGCTCACCGACCGCAACCCAAAGACACACCCTATGGAGGAGAGGTCAAGCCGAGTCGTGAGAGCACGGCGGAGGAGGCGGACGCGACGCAAGATCGGCGGCGCATCGTGGGTAGCCTTCGCCACCTCGTCCACACGCCGCCCGATTTGGCGTTCGCCGTTGGCTACGCCATCGGTTCATGCAATGACCGACGACGAGCATCGGCAGTCGTGAAGAGGATCCTCCGCTACGTTATGGGCACCTCCGACTACGGCTTGCACTACCCGAGGTGTCCGCCGCGGCGACTTCATCTGCACAATGACGGCGACCACGCAGCGACATCGATACCAAAGAAGAGCACAAGCGGATTCTCTTTTCCTCGGCAAGTGCCTCGTTAGTCGGCATCGATCAAGCAAGAAAGTGGTGGCCCTGTCCGGTGAGGCCGAGTACAGCGGCTTCCACCGCTCGACTCAGCGCCTGCTCGCTCGATCGCTTGGTGATCTCCTCGGTAGAGACACCGAGGCGTGGCACTCGGGGTGGATGACAAGTCCGCTCCTGCTCGGCGAAGAACCCGTTTTCCACGAACGAGCAAGCACATCCGGGTGAAGTACCACTTCATCCGAGGTCGCTTGGATGAAGGCGTGTCAAGGCGAGCTACATCAACACCACGGATCGCCCATGGACCGCTCACCAAGCCTCTTGGGAGGATCAAATTCCTCGAGCTCGCTCTAGGATCGGAATGGTTCAACGTCCCCACAAGACGACGTACAAGACTTAGGGGAGAATGATGAATAAGTCTTTGTATCATGCGGTCTTTGTACAAAGATCCGCTTTAGCATCTAGGATGACTTTTGCTTTAGCATCTAGGACAAGATCGCTTTAGACAAGATTCGCTTTAGCATCCTTGACTAGCATCTAGGACAAGATCAAGGACAAGATCTCGCTTTAGCATCCTTGACTAGCATCTAGGACAAGATCTAGGACAACATCGCTTTAGCATCTAGGACAAGATCTTAGCATATGCTTGGTCTGGTTGGCGACCTATAATATGTATCCCCAACCCTTAGGTTGGTAAGGCATTGTGTGAGAAATAGAAAAATTGCCCCATCTCCAAGTGTCTTCCTCTCCATGAGAGTAAGGATCTTGCTATCACCAACAGCAAGAGTCCAGCGAGTAACAAGATCAACTAACCCAGGTAGGTGCACTTTTGCATACTAAGAGTTTTACATATCACTGTAGGTAGAAATAAAGGTGAAGACCGATGACTATGGGAATCCCATAGAAAGAATGCGGTTGGTTGTTACAGTGGCAAATGTTGATATCATAGGACCTGAGTTTTGGGAAGATCATCAATACATTCTTCAAGAAGGTTAGTTGAATTATTCTTTTAGCTACGCTTCCAGCTCCGGTCAACTTTAAATATATACAGCATCAATCTAACTAGTGTGTTGGGGTGAAAGAAAAATATAGATACGAGTATGTCAAGAAGTTCAACATCACCCATAGGCTTCCACCTTGTAATTGGACTGTTGTTCGCATCAACACCTGCCAATTTGATCAGTGAGGACCCCTTGTTTCCTATTTATTCAAACGCACGTTGCAATCTGTTTTAGATAACTAGATTGTGTTGTCAACAAGGTAAATTCGATTTTTTTCCCAGATTCTCATTGATCCATTCATTTGACAAGCCAAATGACGAGACTGCTCTAAAAGTGATGAATGCTTCTGCTTCTTTGATGATGGAGTGGTTCCCTGACATTATCTTTGGCTATGGTTTTAGCAATGAGTACAGGTATGATATAACCCCTTAAAAATCGCTGTTCTTAGAGTAAAAACTATAAAAATCTGTGTTTTGCATGGCACATGTTCCCCTCTTCTCATCAACAGAAGTGATTTTACATAATACATATAGTATTGGCAAGATAAAAGATCGTATTAATAAAACTGTAAGTGAACCATATGGTAAAGCTGTAAATGTAAATGCACTTCAATTTAGACGGACGTTTTTATGTTTGGATGAGAAATCTGAAGATTCATTGCAAACGATCATTTTTATTTTATTGTTATTGTTGCAGCTTTGTGTTCCAGGAGAAGACTGAATTATATCAGAGACATGAGAGGTAGTTGCCAGCTTTGCGCATTTCTACAGTACATGTTCTTTCAAGTGGTCAAGCCTTTGACAAAATATGCCACTTCTTTTGCAGCTTAATCCTTTCTTCCTGTTCGTCATATTTCACTTCTTTTTACATTATGAAGTGGAAAGAATTTTTCCCCAGTAAGGAATTAGTGCAGCCACCACACTTTGAGGCAGAAGTTCTGTGTTACCCAAAACCAAAGATTGTTTTTGATTACTTGTCATGGAGGCAAGTAGAATGTGAGTTGTTCTTCCTAAAAAAAGGACATCTTAACTAGTTGAAAATGTTTATGAAGTTCTCTACAATAGCACAGTATGTAATATCCGAATTCATTGATTGTGGTATATATCAAAACCAGGCACATTTCAGTGGTATATACCCAATTCTCTTAAAATTTAGTGCTTGTATAGCTATACGCTGTGATGAATACTGATCAATGCCCATATCCCTTGTTTTTATTTTACGATATCCTATTGCAAGAGCTTGACTCTTCCAGTAGTTACAAGAAACCACAAAAAGAAGCACATGAGCTGACTCATTATACACGCTAATCTGCAGGTCACAACAGCAACCAATACAATACATGCTTTTGGATGTTAGTTAAATCTGGAAAAACCGAAAATGAAGCTCATGAAATATTGAAGGTCTTCTTTCATCATTTACGATTTAAAATCTTTTTTTTTTGCCTTATTCTATTTAATTCTTTAGTTATCTACAGTCTCTAACTCTTGACTGTTACCTGAAGGGAACATTATCGAAGGACAAGAATGAGTTGCTTTTTCAGCGATTTCAAATGAACTACAACAATGAACCAGCTATGTTTCGAAAGGGCTCATGTACTTACCGACAAAAGGTAATTTTACTATTTTCTGAGAACTATTTTCAACAGCAATGTGTTACTCCAATTGATTAGGTAGAAATGCTGCCATGAGGAAAAGATGGTTTTCGAAGTATTCTACTATGTGCAATTGCTTTGTCATTTGAGTGGGTACATTGCAAGTGGCTACAGGTGGAAGAATCTGCAAAGGTGGCGGATAGCGAAAATGTCACATCAAGAGAGCGGTGGGATGTGATAGTGGCCCACGTTGACATGCGGCCGGAGTTCTGGAGAAAGCATCCTTACATTTTTAACAAATGACATTTAGTTTAGGCTGATAAGTACTTCTCATCAATCTTTCCAGACTGTGTCAACAATGTTGTTTGGTGAACCGCACCGCACCGAATTTGGGCGCCTTGAATGGCCGTTTCACGCAACACACGAACCTGAGGCGGCCCCGTTCCCCAAATCCCAATGCCCCCTACTCGCCGGCCTCTCTCGATTACTTCTTTTCTAGTTCTGCTCACAGCTATTTGGAACCGAACTGTAGATCGAACTAAGCCATTGGTTCACCGGTTTACCGGTCTAACCACCGGTTTTGCACGCATTGATATTTTATTATTTGTGCATTATTTTTACTCTGGATTTGGGGAAAGAAGAAAGAAGTGGTAGATGCGGATTACACAGATCAAATGTTTGTAAAAAAATAAATCAAAGTGTGCCTTCAGTGACAAGGAACCTATGATACTTCCTAATTGGATGATTGGAGTAGCTACGAAAGTGAAGGAGAACAATTAAACTAACAAACTCATTTTGAGATTCATAATCGAAAGAAAATATAATGAACATGTAACAAGAACTTATTAGATCTGTGCATATGCATCCTTCTCGCTTCTAGACCTCGCTGCCAACTTTTCGCCCAAACCGAACGATCGTTGGCTCACCGCCAACTGCTCCGCGCGAGGCCGCCGCGGAACGGTTGCCTCGCTACCTCTCTACTTGTCATAAGCGTGGTAGATCAAGCTCCTACTAGCCCCGTAGCATCGTGGATAATGGATCAAGCTCATGCTAGCTTCTTTGAGAGCTCCATTCCAGTTCTTAATTCATATAGTTGAATGTTTTATGAGCTCCATTCCAGAAATCGGCTACACGAGTGTTTGGGCTCATTTTTTAAAAAAATAGCTACAGTGATACTTTACGAACAGTTCAAAGAATCACGGTTATTTAAGTTGTGGTGATACTTCGGCTCAAAGCTAGCAGCTGGCTGCCGGTGTTAATTCAATCTGTTGTAGTGAAACTTTCAGGAAGGAATGCATATTAGGTCCTGTTTGCTTTGGTTTCTATAAGTTGTTTTTTATATTAAATGGTTTTTCTATGGTACTTAGTTTTTAAATAGAGTATCTTTTTAAGACAGTTTGTTAGCCGATTGTAGTATATATTATAGTAATTTTATTTATATCGATCAAAATCATACACAAATATATCTCTCTACAAATATTTTTCTATAAACCGTTACTATTTACGACCTAAATCCAAAACCCACGAAAGCGTATTAGCGTTGCCAGCACACGATGTGAGATTCCCGGACTACCACTCTCAGTACGAAGGTACCATTCAGCTGAAGGTCGACCGCTGCAGTTCAAGTAGACTCGAGTGATTAACAGAGAGGAGAAAAGATTTAGCAACCGAATTGAGAGCATACCAAATAACACTCGCAATAAGTAGGGGATGGTCAAATTTTGGTAGGACAAGTCGTGGCTACAAAGCCAAAAACACACCCTTGACGGGCCTAATCCAAGAGAGGTCGAGTGCAATGGCATGTGATTTCAGAGTAATGAATACAACCCTTCAGACCCCATGATGATATATTTGCTTTTTACATTGTTTACAAGATTTAAATGTTCAATTACATTCAAACTGTGAAAAAGAAACTACTTCTTAACAGACAATAAAGCAACAGAACATGGAGAAAATACACAATTTTCAAAGGAACGAAAAGACTAGAACCTGCTGTATGACTGGTCAATCGCGAAACGATGTACATGATTATTTATTTGAGTTTCCAAACAATGGCATCAGGACAAGCGAGGATGCCATGGCTCGATAAGGATCCACAATCATGTAAACTGCTCCTATAATGAAGCTTCCTGCACGATATGTTCGTAATCAAATAACAATGGAGGAAACATCATCAGTGAAATTGCGAAGCCATAATTCATAAACAAGCTAATGCTGGTAAATACGTGTAATGCAATTGAACAACCTCTGCTTCTGTACATTTTAGCAACAAGTTCCAAAAATCGGCATTGCCATTCAGCCATTTCACCAGCTCACTTGATCTTGAGCTGAGGACTTGCCTTTGTCCCACAGTTCAATGTTCTTTTTTCAAGAAGTGCTTTCTTCCTCCAATAATAGATGATCCTCAACCTCTGCATCGGTGAATGCTAGAGCTCTCTGCAATTTTCTGTGGCAGAAAACTTCAACCTCGGCCATGTAAACTGCAGTCACAGGGCGGTGATCAGAAAGCTTAAGCTCCACCCTCTTGTAAGAAGCTAACCTGATTCCCTTTCCGTGTGAAAGAATCCGATCACACCTACACAAGTAGGCAAGAATTATCCTCAGTTCTGATGTCCAGGCATGAACTACAATGAATCTTATCAGATCAATTATGCAAAAACAAAAGGCGGAGCCTAGGAGAACAGCATACCATGCAGGTGTTCTTCTCCCAGATTTTGGCTCATCACTTAGATAGTTTTCTGAGTTAAATTCATATTTATATGTTGGGGGAAAGCTGATAACTCCTTCGATCCAACCGTCAAACACACGCCCTTTCCTCATTTCTCTTTTTAGCTGTTATAGCAAAAGCATGATCCAGAAATTCTATAAAAGTAATGAATGTGTACCAGGTCATCGAACTACCTGATCATTCTCAAACAATTCATCCCAGTCCTGTTTGGAGATAAGTTCATGCGTTCTTTCATATGATAAGTTGATTCGATAGTTGAGATCCCCTAACCATATGATCCTTCTGAAATTAAGGACATGGCTAAATATAAGAAATTAAGGAAATGGCTGAATACAGCATGCCTTTGTATCCAACTATCTAGTAATTGCCATACAACAATATATACACATGGATGAAATTCTTGTTGAGTGCAAGCTTTTGGAGGATAGCAAAGATTTTCAGAAGACACGAATTTGCTAACTTACTCATGGTCATGTATTCTCTTAGGCATGCTAACCCTAGGAACCGGGTTAAATACTGTTCTTCGAAGGATTTCTTCAACATCTGCATTTCTTTTTATTTCATCTCCATCCTTTTCACCAGAGGTCAGGTGGCAACATACAAAGCAAAAGGGTGTCTGATGAATAGACATGCTGACTGATATTGATCCCTGGAGCATTAAAGAAACAAATGTTGACATATGATTTTCTAAATCAGATATCAAACAAGTGTTCATGCTGAATCTAGTAATAAGCAACTGATATGAGATGATGGTATGATAACTGGTAAAATTAGAAGATGTTGAACTTTAAAGAAATAGAGTATTTAAAAAGCTAATCAACTCCAGCATTTTATTATAGCTGCGGTAATACAAGGCCATGCATTTTGAACAATGGGCAGCACTATGTCATGTGGCAAGCAACATCCTAACAAAGTATGGTCCAGTTATAACACTGTTAAGTGCTTGAAATGTCAAGCTGCATGCATGATCGGGCAAATATGCTGAATTCATCTACATTCAACATAAAAAATATATGCATCTGCTAACGAAAGGAAACACCAGAAATCTGAAAGGCAATGGAATGAGAAAAGGCATCATGGAGCGATTATTTGCAGAATAACCAAGTTAATGGAACTAAATTTTTCATGGAAAACTCAATACAGCTGATAAAAGGCATGAAGTACAAGACAATGCAAAATGAATAATAAAACAAAAGAAGATCAAATTTGGTACTTGCCTTGTTACCAATAAAACCCATCGCGCCTACACCTACAGTTGATACTCTCAAATTCTGGATGTGCTTCCGCAGGCCTCTCTGAACCCATATTGAAAGAAATATTCCCACCATTTGCTTACTTATTATCCGAACAAAATATGGCATTTTCCTTTTAACTACTTTATTAACAGTGTTAACATCATGGACTAAATTATCTTCTGGAAAAGCATTAAAATTCTCATTCGTTGATTTGAAAGACATAGAAGTTGTTAGATCCTTCACTGAAGTAAATGATGCGCTGTCCTGGAGACGGTGAGTCCACATATCCAATGGCTGTTCAGGCCAAATCATTCCAAGCTTTTCCGAGTGACTGCGCGTACGGGTTAACTTCTTTTGGTTGGTTGGCTCTTCCAGATTAGATCTTAATTTTCCATAACTTATGTTGTGGGACTGATCAGAAGTCTTTATTGAAGGCATCCTGCTGAAGTCCTTGCCTTTATGAACTCTTTCATCGGAAGTAGTAATGGGGGTTTTATATGTTTTATCATGAACTCCACTATCACTAATAACTGCAATAATGTCTTGTTCAATCAAAGGATGAACTTCTCCATCACTGTCATTGTCGGACTTACTAAGCAATTCATCTTCCATCACATGAAGATAATCTGATGGATTAAACATTGATGGTGAAGGAGGATCACTGTGACATTTATGCTTCGTTTTATTTGGACAACTCTTATTCAAAGTTTCACGAATGATATGCTCCCATACTGCAACTGGACGGATGTCTTCAGCGCCGAATATATTCCCAGCATTTAGTGGAACGATTTCTTGAAACCTGAACGATAACCATAAATTTAATGCTAACGCAAACTAAACAAAAGAGATAAGCAAATAGCAGTCGTACCGACAAGCAATAAATAACAAACATCGTATCATAGCAAAATAATAAGTAACGTGTAATACAGATGAATAACAGCTTAATGTAGACTATGGCTGGGTTCGAACCAGCTTTTTGTTGGCTTATGCTCGTACTGTCTACAGTAGTTAGCTTTTAAACAGTGCGTTTTTTCAAGGCAGGATTAATAGGAAAATTGTAGTAAAAAGTGTACTAAGTTCAACTGTACCGGCCAAAATCGTATACGGCTATTTTCCTGTGCATACTACCTCTCACAAACAGCCAGAATTCAAATATTTAAGCCATAAGTTATCAGCCCAAAAAAATCCACCCTATTACTTAGATACCTGTCCTTTCAGGAAACTTATCAAGCTACATGTGATAACCAAACAGTTTTCAAATATGTTTCCAATGCATGTAACCAAACAGTTTTCAAATATGTTTCCAATGCATCATTCAGAAACAACTTTTGTAGTTTTCCAAGATTACAACTGATATACCAGATTTTGATGGTTCATTTTGTGTGGATCTGTGCCACTATCTTTAGATAGCAAAATAAGAAATGAAAGTTCATGCAATTGAAAGTCTTTGAACAGTGATTTACCCAAGAACATAAATATCAGCTGGCTGCTCCATATCCAACCATTCTTGAATGTCTAAGTCACTGGGTGGAAGTCTGCCTCCAACATTCCATGTTCCTACACAAATGCTGAAGATAAAAACTGGCAGATTAGCTGAAACAACATTACCATAAAAGTAGTATATTTTATTTATTACAGCCTATTCACAATTGGGTTCAATTATTTAGTATTAATCTTCTGCGATGTTTTATATGATAGGAATCAGGTGGAATGAGCAGCACGCATCTCATTTCAGCCACTACGGGATAGAAAAACCGGCGGTTACCGGTAAAAAAAAGGCTGGAACTTTCAAATGTAAATTTATATTTTATGATTGCATAATGCACTTCTTAGGTTGGCTAGACTTTTTTTTATGCTAGATTACCTATTGCATGACTAAATACGCATCAATCCCAAGTTTTTTATCGGTTTTTTCGGTTTTCAGCGGCTTTTTCGGTTTTTTTGGTGACCGGAATGGTTACCGGTTTGAAAACAGCCCGAATTCAATTTTTGATATTTGAATTTCAACCGGTTTTCCGGTAACCAGCCGGTTACCATTACCGGCCGCTGGGCGGGAAGTTCCCCGGTACCGGTTTGTCTATCCTTGGCCACTACATAAGATGATAGGAAGCCCAAAGAAATGCTAACAGGGGAACAAATCTATACAACTATACCTGAGTTCTCTGACATCAATATACTGAGCACGAAGGGTCTCCGATTTGCGCCTTCTAAGCCTGTAAGGGACAACCTTCATTTGATTGCCTACATTTACAGTGTATAGTTGATTGTGTCAACATACAATGCAACATGCCAACCCATAAGGCAACCTGCGAACCCATGCTTTATCAAACAGGTGCTTGTGTCAGCACATAAGGCAACCTGTCAACCCGTGTCCTATCAAACTATGCACTTAATGTAACCAAACTGAACTCCAGAGTAAGTCAAAAACACACATTCGAAGTCATCAAAATGCTTGCTAATTTCCCATCAATTGTACTTCCATTCATTGTCATGCATGAATTGTTTTGAAATGTTTACTAACAAAAACCAGAAAATCACAATGCACTATTTTTTAGAACAGTACAACATTCAGAAATTGGAAGTGTCATTGCCCCAGGGCAACTGAAATTCGAGACTGCAATATCTCATTATGTAATTGATTTCGAACAGAAGTTCCTGCTTCGATGGTAAATGAACAGCAAATAATCTGTGTCTGCATAACCAAACCAGCATCTTTTTTTTGCCCAGGTTAGTATTTTATCACCAGTACCCGATGCCTATTTCCTGGTATCGAAATCAAATAGGTGCCTATTCATTTAAAGGACGAATATATAGAGAAAAATTGAATTATCAAAAACTAAATATGCAGCTCTTCTGCATGCATGTCTCCAAAGACAAATTATGAGATAATAATCAAATTACCAGTCGTGCCTGCACTGCGTCCAGCTAATATCCTTTCTTCATCATACAGTTTGCGCTCCCAACCACACATATCTGCACAAATGGCATAAAGTCAGCAATCAGAATATGCATGATTATTAATATCAATCTGCAAACTTAAGCTGAAGAAAAGCGATGACTATAAAACACAGTGCAAGGTTTTTACTAAAAAGAACCAATATAGAACTTCGTATCGAAGCCAGAAGGGGGACATAACAACCATTAGATAGTAAAGTGAACTAGAAGAGATGGCTACATTACCATTCCTTACTATTTTGTTGCTTTTTTTTTCTGAAAAGGCAGTGAAATAACAAATTAACAAGCAATAAGATACTTTGGAGCCTAGCAAAGGGGGTAAGCAAAAGTGGCCTTCTTTTTTCTCTCACAAACCAAAAGGTATCACGAGTTTGCCGAATCCTTAAACTCCTTGGCCTAACCTTCTTTTCCTTAAAAAGGTCGAATATACCAAACAAAATCGCTTGTTAAGCCTCTCTCAGAGAGATGACCATACCAAATTGCCGGCACTCATAATGGCAAAAGCATGTACACAAGAAAGCAAGCAATAAACATACAAAACAACTCGACAAACTCTAGTTAAACAAATAACCAATCCTTCGAGGTGAGAGTTTTCTAATCTTGTTCTAAAAAAATAAAGAGTCATGTCGTTAAGGCAGAAACACCAGAGCCGGAGAGCCCAAACAGCTAGCTTACAAAAAAAAAAGAATTTTCACTGCAATACGGTGGTTAATTTGCATTCCGCTCATTTCCTAGCACTCAAATCTCCACACCAAAATCACCCCCTTTTGCTCTGAACAAGAGCAAGCTGAGTAAACGGATCAAATCAGAGCAGCTTGTGCGCAAGGAACAGAGGGAGGGCAGAGAAGAGGGGAGGCCGGGGTAAGTAACCTTCGTAGTCGGACTCGCCCTCGGTGGTGTCGTCCTCGTCGGCGCTGAAGTCGGAGTCCCCCGACCCGGAGCCAATGTTGAGCCACTTGCGCAGCACCACCTTGTGCCACAGCTGCAGTACGCATCCCCAATCCACACCACAACACAACACCATCTCAGCCCAGCTCTGCATACGTTCCTTCGACCGCCCAACCAAAGACAACAGGAAACAACAATTTGATCCGAGAAACGAGCGATTCCAACGAGAGAGTGTAAGAGAAACTAACTGCAACCGCAAAAGAATTACCTGCTTCTGCTTCCTGCCCTCGCGCCGCATCTGGGACGCACCCAACGAAGCAGCCATGGCTGCCTCCTGGTTGTCCTGTCGAGCTAGGAGCAATGGAGGCGACAAGGAGGTGGAAGAGGACGCCATCGGCGCACGGGGGCTGATGGCCTCTGGAGCCTTGGCCCCCTATTTTTGTGGAGAAATTTGATGGTTTGCCCCACATTTATTTGCAAATAGCTTATTTACCCTATAGCTGATATGAATTGATTATTTGCCCCATCTTTCAATTTTTATTTGATCATTTGTCATCTTTACATTTTCAAACAATTTCCTCTTTTTATGAAGCTAATTTATATTAGGAAAGGACCAAATTGCCCCTGGGTCAAATGCTTCCGATCCGATTCCTTCTTCTGTGTGAAATGCCATCCGATTTCCCCATCCCCTTCTTTCTTTTCCCATGCCGCTGCCGAGCTAGGGTTTTGACGCTCTCGCCGGTCGCGCCGCACCTCTCCACGGCGTGGCGCCGTTGTCCTCCCTCTTTCTCGCCGGCTGTCTCCTCGCTTGCCGCCCACCCCACAAGCCGCCTCCTTTCTTCTTCCCACACAGCGGCGGCTCGTCACCGGTGGAATCGCTGCCGCCCTCCCCGCCGCCGGGAACGGCGGCTCCTCGCCGCCAGAACACCAGAGCTCAGGAACGTCGGCTCGTCACCGGTGGAATCGCCTGCCGCCTCCCTCGCCGCCGGGAATGGCGGCTCCTCCCCGCCGCTCGGGAACGCCAGCTTCTCCCCACCACCCGGGAACGCCGGCTGCCTCCCTCTCCTCCTCGTCACCGGTGGAATCCACCCCAAGCCTCCCTGCCCTCCTCCCCGCAAGCCGCCAGCCGGCCCACCGCGACGCCTCCGTCTCCTCCGTCACCTCCTCCACCCTCCCACAAGCTGCCTCCTCCAAAGAAGCGTGGATGGAACCGCATCACCACCTCTGTTGGGTAAGATGATTTCACCATCTCTCTTGAATCATTGCATTGTGTATAAAAAGGATTGATCCAGATTACATTTATTATTGTATCCGATTAGGATTGATCCAGAAAATATATTTGAAGTATGCGTAAGAGTTGCGCAGTACGTCGCGAGGCTTGACGACGGAACACAACACAACTTTGGTAGTATGGATGTGGACTTGAAAATTAATCTTACAGGGTTTACACTAGAGAAATTTGTGGAATTAATGCATGAGAGAATCTTATGGGGCTCTGGACAGGAACTACATGTATTTTGCAATGATAAGTGTACCGGGGAGATCGATAGAATTCATCATACCTTGGATTTGTTTAGAGCATTTCATGACCGTTGGACAGCCAAACGTGTGTTTTTCTTATGTGAAATTGTAGACAATGCCCATACACAATCTAATGTCACATTTGATGTTGTTAGTCAATGTACCGGTCATGTGGAGTCCAATAGTATTGGTGTTGCTAGAGGAGGTATTAGAGGGTCACAAGTTGATGAAACTTGTGCATCACAACCAGTGGTAGACTGGAGCACAATTGAAATTGTTCCGGAGACTGAAGATGGGGGTAATTATCCTATGAGTGAGGAAGACATGTATACACTACTAGGGTTGAGGGATGAGGATAAGGGTGAAGCCCATTGTGACATACCTAGTGATGTAGATATTATTGTAGGACCTAGTTGTGATGCTGATGACAGTAATGATGTTGCTATTATAGTCCATGACGACATTCCTGAGGAGCAACACATTGCATATGATAGAGATAACCCGAAGATGGAGAGAGGCACATTGTTTCCTTCAATGAGAGATTTTAGGTTGGCTATTAGACAGTATGCTATTCTACAAGAGTTTGACATTGGCACTGCGAAATCTGACCCCACAAGGTTTATGGGCTTTTGTAAGGCAGAAGGATGCCCTTGGAGAATTGTAGCTCGTAGAATGCCAGACAAGACAACTATCAAGGTACTAACCTCCTATCAAAGATTGTATTTCTTTCTTGCTATATTGTAGCAATTGTATCTAATTTCACTATTGTTGATGCAGGTTACAAAGTTTATAGAGAGCCACACATGTACTTCCACTAGTAGAATAAGTAGCAGTATGGCCTCCCAGGCATGGGTAGCAGATAGGGCTATCAATATATTGAGATATAATCTAAACCTTAGTACCAAGGCTCTACAAGAAAAGCTTCAGAATGACTACAATTGCACAATTGGATATGACACGGTCTGGAGGGGGAGACAAAGAGCTATAGATGAGTTGTATGGGTCATGGGATTACAGCTTCCAGAGGTTGTGTAATTTTAAAGCGGAACTTGATTTGAGGTCCCAGCAAAGATTGTAGAGGTTGCCACTCGAACAGTCAAAGGTGAAGTGTACTTCCATAGATTCTTTATGGCACTTAAGCCTTGCATTGAGGGTTTTCTTGCTAGGTGTAGACCTTACCTTAGTATAGATTCAACTGCATTGAATGGAAAGTGGAATGGGCATTTGGCTGCATGCACAGCCCTTGATGGACATAACTGGATGTACCCTGTAGCTATTGGATTCTTTCAATCAGAAACTGAAGATAATTGGACATGGTTCATGAGGCAACTGCATAGGGCAATTGGAGATCTTCCAAAACTAGCTATTTGTACAGATGCTTGCAAGGGTCTAGAAAATGCTGTGAAGGTGGTTTTCCCTCAAGCTGAGCAACGCGAGTGCTTTAGACACTTGATGAACAATTTTGTGAAGAAATTCCATGATGACAGTTCTGAACACATGTGGCCAGCAGCTAGGGCATATAGGCCAGAGGTTTTTGAGCACCATATGGACAAGGTGCTTCTGGCATGCACTGAGGTGGCTCCATACTTGCAAAGACACCACAAGTTGCTGTGGATGAGGTGCAGCTTCAACACAGAGATTAAGTGTGATTATATCAACAATAATCTGGCAGAGTGTTTCAGTACTCAACTGTGTATGCCGTTGTTATTGTGCAAATTAAGTTATCATCCTGTTAGAGTTCAATTCAGCTGCTGCCCATTTCAAGTTTGCTGTACCACTCTTGTCTTTATCTGAATCCAGACGTGCAAATTAAGTTATCATCCTGTTAGAGTTCAATTCAGCTGTTGCCTTTCTGCAATTGACAACAAAACATTGAAAAATTCCTTGGCTCCAATGCCTGAGTCATGTCATGTCCTGTGCGCACGGTTCCAATGCCGGCAAAGGGATCAGGCAGCCGCGACCTGGGAGGCACATACATACTGCCGAACGAACAAAAAAAGATGGCCCGGGGGCAATTTGGTCCTTTCCTAATATAAATTAGCTTCATAAAAAGAGGAAATGGTTTGGAAATATAAAGATGGCAAATGATCAAATAAAAATTGAAAGATGGGGCAAATAATCAATTCATATCAACTGTGGGGCAAATGAGCTGTTTGCAAAGAAAGGTGGGGCAAATCATCAAATTTCTCATTTTTGTGAGCAACGTTATAGGCTACTTTCTTCTTCTTTTTTTTGAGAAATTAGAGATATACCACTCCTTAGTTATTGATTTAGAGATATATCACTCTTCAATCACTTCTGATAAATATGTCACTATCAAGTTAGGCTGTTTTGAAAGATACCATTATAGAGGATTATAGCTTATTTTGTCATAACTAGTTAGAGACCCGTGCGTTGCAACGGAGTCATAAAAATAATGAGACGGAACTTATTGCCTAGCCAACTTCACACATAAAACATTAGAGAGCAAGCGACAGAGAGAGAAAGGTGGTCAGAATGCGTGAGGAGATGAAAAAAGTGGAGGGGTGGGTGGTTGTATCCTGAGAGAGAGAGGAGGAGAGGGACGAATGGTCCAGATCAAATCGGATGCTGAGAAGAGAGAAGTAAGGACGGACCAACCACCAACTCCTTCTTTGTAAATCGTATTTTCAAATGGGTCCATCTTATTTGTAAATCGTATTTTCATATGGACCTAAATCCCCTCGCCCTTTGATGACTCAACCAGACCCAATCGGTTTTACTCAAAAACACATCTAATATGTACTTCTCGATCTCTCTACACATACGTTCCCCATACTACCCTAGCAGGTGAAGGTATGACACCTTGGAGGCAAGCTAGAGGAGGTGACCTCCCCATCGGCCTAGGCATTGAGGCAGGGGGAAGTGGCGACTTGGGCGACAGCAACGACCTGGGTGACAGCTAGAAGGTGCAAATGGAGCGGATACGGACGGATATTGCTCATCTCGTATCCTTTTCCATATTTTTATCGGAGTCGGAGTCGGACACAGATAGTACTGGATACAAATACGAATACGGATATTATCGGTCACCAATACGGAGCGAATACAGGCCGCTCCGAATACGGTTAGTTTCAGTCACGAATATTTGATCGGATAATACGCGAAAGCAAATTTCACATGGTGACAAGGACAAGTTAAGCAACTAGTAAATTCTAGCTAGCAAAGTAGCAAATAAATGATAAAGACTAGTTAAACAAGTGGTAGCTAACTAGCTACATATCACATGGTTCAAAAGTACGAATTGCCCATAGCCAAGTAGTCAAGTATATCACTAGTTCATTTAACTTCATTACATTTAGCAAATAATTCCACAAGGCCTTCATGCCCCTTAAGATCTCACATCGAACTTTGTGAGGACATTTATTGCACTGCACCCAAAGTTATTTCTCCTGTCCACCATTTTTTTGTGTCAACAGCCACCGTGTATTTAATATAGTGGTCTCAAACCTTCGAGATACACTTCTTCTGCTTCTTCTCAGCAGGCTCAACTTCTCCGGTGCAAGTCACAGTCCCAGTAATAACCGTATGCTTATTGCTTAACATAGATTTTTAATCAGAAAGCATTATATTTCTTACAGAACAAGCGTAGAGTGTAAAAGAGAAACTATCCGGTAACTATCCGGAAAAATACCTGGATAGTTTCGTATCCGTCGGATAATGCTTTTTTCGAATATGTTTCTGTATCCGACTACGTTTTCGTATCCGATAAAATCTTCAGATATCCGAAAATTTGCTCCGAATTATATCCGAATTAAAACGGACGGACGGACGGTCGAAAAATATCTGCTCATTTGCACCCCTATAGCAACGATGACTTAGGCATCAAGGTATTGTGAGAGCAGCGACCTAGGTAACGAGGCAGCAACCTGGGCGGGGAGGCAGTGGGCAAAACGGCGAGCTGGGTGGCGAGTGACGACTTGGGCAGTAGGCTGTAGTGACAGATTGGGTAGTTGGACTCTGGCAGTTGGGCGGCAGCGACGGTTCCTGAATCCTAAGTGGAGGTGGCACTATCAAGCAGTATGAAGTCCCCTCGCGGATCCCCCATCTCGTAAGTACCTTGAACCCGATTTGGTTCAAATCGCTACCGAAATTTGTAGAGAATTTGTATCGCTACCTTGATAGGCTATGAGGAAGGGGTGGATTGGGTGCGATTTGGTATGCTGGCGCGAGCGTGGTTGAGTTCATGCGACGTGGTTGTGCTGAGGGCATTTAGGTCCATACAAAAACACAGGAGCAAATATGGGTTGAGTATTTGGAGAAATAGGTTGTAATTCCCCGTAATGACATTCCTCCAAACAAATTAACTCGACCAGTGACATGCTTCAAAGAATCAAACGAAGAGTGGCATATCTCTAAAACAGGCAGTAAGCGGTGGCGTATATCTAATTTTTCTTATGGTTTTTGGCTTCGACTTCTCTGGAAACTGAAATAAATGGGGCGACTTCTCCAAGTAGTTTCTCAAAACCGTTTCTCCAACTGGCTTCCCAAGCACAAAACTGTTTGCGTCATCCGCGTCAACAGCTTTGCTGTCCACCGTTGTCTCGAAAAACACAAACAAAATCTATCGACCACGGTCTAAAAGAATAGAACCCAATTAAGCCTTTCAATTGCCCGCACTATCTACCGGTATATTGTATGGACTCCTAATGTTGCACGACACAAAGTTGATTTAGAGCACATCTTAATAAAAGATGTTTCATGGTTTAAAATTCTTTTGTCAATTTTCCAATTTAAATCAGAGATTGTCCATTCATAAGTTAAATAGTAATATTTAAGGAAAGTCAAATTTCTGTACAGAGCTCTACCTCTCTGCCCTATCTCTCCTACTCCTCGACCCACCTCTCCACCCAAGCTACCACTCCCCACATTGCCGGCATTGTTTGTCTCCTAGGTCATCACCCCACCTTGATATGATGTCTTCCACTTCTCTCTTGATCCTAAGCATTACCAACCCACAGTCGACGCTACCACCATAAAATCGAACCCAACCTCTATCATCGTGTGGTCTTTCTCATTGGCGCTAGATTAACCTTGCCATCACCAATTCCGATCCCACTGCTACCCTTCCCCCTCCCCTAAAACGTATGATTGGGTTAGTGAACTCCATCCTTATCTTAGTCGCCTAAATATATATATCTCAATGCACATTCAAATGTTAGAAATATGTCTATCTTTTAAAATCACAAGTGAGAATTACCAAATCCATTAAAAACATTCTAGACAATACGTAATAGTTATGAATTAGTCGTTATTAGGGTTCACCAAGTTAAGATCAAATGTGTGTGCCGTGTGCGTGTGTTTTTTTCATCTCCAATTTTTCTTTTAGAAAAAAAAATAACGTTTATCACTGTCCATCAGCTTTAGTGTGTAATAAAATCACATGGCCCACCTGTCAAGTGGAAAGCTCGTGCCAGCGGATGGCTGCCCCGCCGGATCCTCTGCGGAATGGTGTCAGAGTGGTCCTGTTTGGGTCTTCGATCGGTGGTGTTTTGGAAGAACTTCCATGGATTGTGACACTGAGCGTTGCATTGTCGCTGTAACCAGGTAAGTAGGGTTGGAGCTTAGCGTGGACAGGAAAAGTACCGCATTTGAGGCCGATGGATAAGACGGAATATGGACATTGCAACCTGTACACTTCTCTCGCTAGCTCTGATGAAGCTACTTGCCCGTGAGGTGAGACAGAAATGCTTTGCATATGTGGGGCTATGTAGTTTATGATTTTTGGCTAAATTTTTTGAATTTTAACTGTTGCCGACAAAGATTATAGAGAGAGATACTGGCTTACGATTTTAGCTGGTATAGATATTGGGCTTTTAATGTGTATTATAATTAACTTGTAGACTCCATCTTAAAAAATGACTTATTTAAAAGTTATAACTTATTTAAAAGTTAGGTACTGTAATAAAAAATTAAAAACTGTTTTTAAAAACCGAAAAGAATAGGCAATAAGTCGTTGCCTCGTTGGCAAGTGGCCTACTGAAATGTGTCTTTCGACAGTCTGCCTATCATCGACTTGTTCAATGTCTCCTATTTAAGTGTTTTGTTCGAGCATATCATCTCCTGTAGTGAGATTATAAAAAAACTTCTTGTCCAAACTGGCCTCGAGTATTTCTGCCGACATCTGTATTCAGAGAAGCCATCGTGGACCTCACTGTAATCGCAAACAATTGACTAGACACTGTGTGTGTCCGGTGAATCCGCATACGGCTTAAGAATCTGTCGCTGTGCTCTTTTTTCAGCCCGTGTGCCACGGAAATCTATCGATTTTCTGGAGTGATGCATGGCTCGCTGATTCGAATGTCTGATTGCAACTTTGTATTGTTATGTGCCGCTGGGTGTTTGGTGATTTCAGTTGCTTTCGTTTTATGCTGTTGCGTTAGACAGGTGGTGATAAAACTGTAGCCAAAGAAACTTCGCTGGATTTGAGATTCTTGGTCATAAGATGGATGGATAAGCAGTAGGCACCATGTCAATAAGTTATAGCTGTGCCTTGAACAGGACATGTTTGGAAGAAGCAGGCGCTACTCATGGCAGGTCGACTCCCTGCCATTAGAGAATCTTGTCAACTCCCTTGAGTTACCTATTCATCACTCGTATTATTTTTTGTTAATTCATTGCCATGTTAAAACTGGTGGTTTGCATGAAAGATATATAGCTTATGTTTTCCATTTGGAAGGCTAGAAACGGTGATTGCTTTAAAAAATGGTTTTTTTTAAGGGCGTTATAAATAAGATATTGAGTGGTCTCCGTAGCATAATATGTTAAAAGTTGCGATGTAAACTTCTAGCATAATCTGCTCTCATCCAAATTTTGCATGAAGCTAAGATATTTGCTAGGAAGGTACTAGAATTAGTTTGTCATGGTAAATTAGATATATCTAGATGTAGATATTTGTAATGAACTTTCTAGGATCTAGACATTAGTAGTAAGCCATGGTTAGGATCTTAACAAGTGGTAAGCATCCAATCGCCTTGAGTGCCTGTGTAAGAAAGTGGTTTGCTCTGCCATGGCATGACATGAGAACATAGGTAGACGGCAAGAAGTGCAAGAGAGGAGAGAGTGCTAGGATGGCCACTAAAGGGGTGTGCGTAGGCCTGAGTTTGGGCCGACATAACGGGCTTTGAATCATGCCTGGATCTGACCGGAGACGAGACGGGTCAGCCGGCATAGCACGACACGGCGGGGTGGCCGGGCCGAGCTGGCACGGCATGACATGGCCCAAAGCACGTCGGGCCCCATTGCCCACCTCTAGTCCCAGTCATTCTCGTTAATATATGGTCTTGACTGTTGGCATTTATTTTCCACATGAATTGTGGTAGAAATGTTGCCACAATGTGCTTTCAGTTAATGACGCTGTTTTTGTCTTTACATATGGCGAAAACCAATAATGATATTATTAGCTATGTTATCTTAAGATGATTAATTAGAAGGTCCGAGATCTTGATGAAAGCAGCTTGCCTTTAAACCACTTTTTTATATGATCATCACAAATCTGAACCATACACTTATTTGTCGGTTAACACCTACCAAATCCATGATCTGGTCTACTTCCCACATGACTTACTGGCAGTACTGAAATCAGCATTCCAGCTTACCTTGCCGATTTTTTTTTTTTTTGAAGCAGCCTCGATACTGCCATTTCTTTCGGATAGCTCCATGTGCAGTTTCAGGCAATCAGGATTGATAGATGCTCACGGGTGAATGTGAAAACTGCATTATTTGACAGGAACACTTGAATAAGACGAAGCAGAATAAAAGACTGAAGATTTGTACATACTTTGAGGTTGCGCTACCCTATCTCCAAAGATCCGTGGATTGGTTCAAGAGTTTTCATTTACCAGTTCCAGGACTGACACGGAAGCATCTGCTTGAGGTTCAGCATTCCAAGCCAAGAAGCCATTGGATAGAAACTAGAAAGAGACAATTGTGCAGCAGAGGTCAGCAGGAGACATACCTACACGCAACAGCTCTGAGTTAATCCCATTACCGATGACGACAATGATGAATCATCAGCTAGCGATGGTCGTGAAGTTGACTGAATGCGCCTGCGTCTCTCGCCGTCACGCGCGCGGTGCTCCGCGAGACCGCGATCTGGCCGTGGCTGAGGCAGCAAACGTTGGGTGTCCGGCCCACGCGCAGCGCTCGGCAGACGGCGTCGAGCGCGCGGTGGACCGGTACGTGGTGATGGGCGGTGATCGAACCGACGGTGGAAAGCGCACACCACACCTTCTGCCTGCATACCATCAATACCCGGCCCGCCGCCGCCGGCCGTTCGCTTCGCCTCCCTGCCAAACAACAAAAAACTTAATTCAGGGCGTCGGAGTGATCAGCATTTGTTTGTCAACCATTCCAAGACCCCCACAGAATCCGCAGTACTGCAGGAGTTCAGATCCTTGAACACTGAGAACTTCATGCAGTACTAGAACCGCACAGAAATTTGTGGGATGATGCTAAGTTGCTAACTCGATTGCAGTCTGCAGCCTGGCACATAATAGTCTTCAGTATTCAGCTAGCACGCGTTCCGTTTTCCAAGAACAAGGGCACATGGGAAGGCAGGACCTATGTTGCATTTGAACCCCCGAGAGTCCATGGGAAGGAAGGACCTATGTTGCATTTGAACCCCCAAGACTCTTGAAGTGATTCTTAGATGTAATACTAATACCAGACGGATTATCCTCCCATGTTTGTTGTTAGTAATACTGCATTTACTAATCAGTTTGCCCTGACAGATGGCCAGTATTATATTCATACTACCAAGTCTCTTCACAAATACTACTAACAATTATCAGCTGGCCATTTTGCCATAAAACGTGCATGGATCAGTAAGGAGTATGGAATGAAGAACAACAGGCCTCTCTGACCATCTACGTTGCTAGCAACAAACAGGTGAGAACCAGACAGAAGTATATCGATACTAAAATATTTGAGTTTAAGCCCCTGCTGTCCAGGTCATTCATTATTCCCCTGCAAATTCTAATGAAACCCAAATGTCAATTATTCATTATCACTCATTGCACAACCACCACATGGTCTAACAAACTCTTCACAATATGCAAGTTTTAAAATATTGCTTAACTTGTGTTTAATCTAGAAAAACATATATAATTTGCAAAATACATGTTGGAAGGTTGTTTCTACCATGCCAATGCCTATGCTCAAGCCATTTGTAGGAAACCAAGTTTTATTCAACTCTAGTCATGTCATACTATTAACAGCAAATGGTATCTTAAAATTCAAGATCACTTCCACATTTTTAGAGCACCTACATATTATCATCTTGTACTAGAGACTGGAGGCACACTGTTTTAAGCCTCAAAGTGAATAGAGATTTCATAGACTGTGGTGTAACATACTTCTACTACAAAACATATACATCTAGCCTTGTTCCACAATCTCAAGTTGCAGCAAACTCTTCACAAACATCTAGACAAGATGTATTACTGGGGAACTTGACCAAAGATGAATTTTTGGTTCTCTCCCTAGTCAATCACTGTTTAAAATCCGTGACGGTTAGCCATAAACCCACAAGATACATGTACTATATTGGTTGGAAATTTGTAATTTCTTAGTTGTATGTGTTGTATTTTAATTAATAATTAGTGTGTCTTTATTTATTTCTTAATGCACAAGAACAATCTGGTTATAGAAAAAAATTATACACCTTTCCTCCTTTTTCATGAAATATAAAGTGCCCATACATTTGAGCCGATTATACAACTAAAAAAGGTTCAAACTTGCAGTTCTAGTGTATAAAATATGCAGATGAAAATTTTAAGATATATATAAAAAAGGAAAATTTAAACCTTTGAGCTATGTATGAACCGTTATTAACTTCCTACCCACAATCACGAATTCACGATCTGCTAACCGGGTGATGATCTCTTGACTTTTTCCCCCCTTTTCTTTTTGTTGAGCGGAACCAGCGCTTGACTGGAGAGGTTTCACTGTCTGGGCTCGGAAGGGACACCAGAGAGCCCATATATTCCGTACTGGACCATGGTGAATGAGCCCAAAAGGCCCAACCCAAGTTTACCACGATAAATACAGAAACCTGGGCTGAGCTAGATTTTTATTGTTGGGCCAGGCCGATTCCTGCACACCAAAATAGCGCGAACGGAGAAGCAAAACTGCGCACGGGGAAAAAAAGGAAGAAATATCCCCGTCCGCCGTGGGCACTGCCGAGGCGAGGGGATAAAGCACACTCGACGGCCGCCCTCCCACGCCACGCCGCTCCCCACGAGCTCGCGAGCTCCTAGCCATGCCGCCCCCCTCCCTCCTTTACCTCCTCCCCGCCGCGTCCATCTTCCCGCGAAGCTGCCGAGCCAAACACAAAGCCCCTACCGCGGACCACCACCTCCACTCCCGCCTCCCCGTCCCCAGAACACGAGCTCCCTCAAAGCTACATGCCTCACCCTCCTCCTCCGCCAGTGGAGGCGACGAGCTCCACCTCCTCGAGAAGCCGTCGCCGTCCCCCTCCGCCGAGGTGGAGCCCGAGCCCGCTCCGGCGCTGTCCACGGACGAAGCGCTCGCGCCTTTCCTGAAGTTCTTCCAGGTGAAGAGCACAGACCCCGACGAGGACACGGACGACGCCGGGGGCTTCGTGGAGGACAACGATGAGGAGGGGGCGGGGAGCGCCAGAGCTGTCGCGGGTGGGCGTGGGGTCATTTATTACAACCCCAAGCCCGGGGACCTTGTCGGCGGCGTCGTTGTCGGCGGCGACGAGAGGACGCTTGACATAGATGTCGGAGCTGGAGGCAATCCGGCGCTTATGCTGGCCAAGGAGGCGGTGCCGATGTCCGGGGAAGAGTTTGGGTACCTGGCGTGCGACGTTGCGTCGAAGGGTGCGGAGGAGTTCGCCTCGGAAGGGAGGGTGGGCGTTGTGGTCAGCGGCGTGGAGGGGGAGGTGACTGGTGGGAAGAATGGGAAGGAGAAAGGTGCGCCAGTGATGGGCGTCGGCACGGTGGTGTTTGCTGAGGTCCTCGGTCGAACACTTGGCGGGCGGCCGCTGCTGTCCGCGCGCAGGCTGTTCCGGCTCGTCGCGTGGCACAGAGTGAGGCAGGTCCTCTATGGCTCTCCTCTCTACAGCTGTTGGAATTTCATAAACTGATCTCGTCGCAATAATTCGATCATTCAGTCTATGTTTGAATTTTCATGCACCACCAGTAGTCCAGTACCCACATAGAGTATGAACATAATCTCATACCAAATACTTCAACGTTCAAACACCACTCGTGTACTATATACTATGAGTAGTAGGTCTGCAACTCATGACCACCTTGCTGGTACCAAGTAGAGTTTTCATAAACTAACTGCCTGCTCTAGAAGCTCGAGCTGTTGAAGCATGTTGATGTGCTCCTAGGTTAACAAGCAAATTTGTATCTTAGGATGGTGTAGATCAGAAGCATTTGACATTAAGTTCATACAAAGAGAAGTATTTGACATTGAATCCTATGATTATGGGCCCTTATAATCTGCACTCTGAGTTGGCACGATGTGCATGCACTAGCTGTTTAAGCAATTACATTGTAAAATTGATGTTCTTCAGACATGTATGGGATTACATGGATGCAGTGCAGTGCAAACGGAAGTTCTGTGAGAACTGTGTATGAGGAAAATGTGTGCTTTCAATAGACATGATTGTCTTGTTGGCACTTTTATGAGAAAGTTTGACCTAATAAGTTTTGAGATCGATGACTATCTTTTTTATTATTATGAATGTCTTTATATGACTGTTTCTGTATACACTGATCTCCAGATAAAGCAGTTAAATGTACCTATCAAGGTTGAAATTTTCGAGTGGAATGCCGGAGGCTTGCTGTCAAGAATTGAGGTATGAGTGTACTATACTATATTACATGGTCCAATTTTGCATTTTTATGGCCAAAACTTATTTCACTCCTCAGGGGCTCCGGGCGTTCCTCCCTAAGCCTGAGATGGTGACTAGACCAAGAAATTTTACAGAACTAAAGAACAGTGTAAGTTCAGCATATTATATTATTATGTAAATATCGTTTTGTATCCCATATAAGCACTTGAAATCCACATCATGCATGCTGTTCCAGCCTTGGTGTATCAGCATGACTGATGGTTTTTAATCTATTTTACCATATATTTATTAAGAAAGTGATTGTGATTTGTGGTTATACTATTTCTCCTACACAGGTTGGTCGACAGATTTATGTCTGCATTACAAAGATTGATGAAAGGACTAACGAATTAATAATTAGTGAAAAAGAGGCATGGGTAAGTTTACTACATTGATCTCTGTTGCCTCTTTTTTGAAGCATTCACCGTCATATTCATTGCCAGGACACCCTTTGTATCTTTGGCTGTGGCTGTTTAAAGTACGGATTCTCGGTCTATCAACTTAACAGATTGCTTACAAACACTATCTTATGCAAAAAAAAAAAAAACCTTCTGATTAAATGGCTTTTGCTGAGCTCTTTTTAAAGTACTCTCCAAAGTATCTGTGCCACTTGACTTCTGCAATACTTTCATCAAATTTTAACTTATATGAGTGAACTCGTGCTTATCCTTGATTTTTTTAATCAATTTTAAATTTGCTTACTTGTTTTAGGCAATGAAATACCTTAGGGAAGGAACCCTCTTGCAAGGGACAGTCCGCAAGTTGTTTCCATATGGTGCGCAAATTAGGATTGGCGAGACTAACAGAGGGTAACATCCCTGACCTGTTTGTTGCATATGGCATTTCTTCCTGTTCAGCTGAAGTTCAATATACTTTTAGAACTATTGCACAACCCTTCCTTCCCATTCCATTATTTCGTTTACTAGATGCCAAAATGTTCCTTTCCGGACATATTTTCTGCTATGCAGCATGATGTAGGTCAATCCCATGCATCTCCTGTTGTTGGCAGTTCACCAAATCACCCTAAATCAAGTGTGTGCTTTAGCATTGCTTACTCAGGTATTCTGGGCCAAATTATATAGAAGCTAACACAATATGTATTTAATTTTGACAACATCGTTAGGAGTCTTGAGTTTACATGATATAATTCACATTCTTAGACTAGATGGTCAGAACAAAGGCTTGATAGTAGACTTTAGTGAAACATAATATTTACCAATTGACCTTCACATTGATGGCTTTCATTACAAATTCTCTGCTGTGTCGATCTCCTGACTTAGATTCTGGGCACTTGTGTTGTGCTTTAGATAAGGGTTATGCTTTAAATAAGGGTTGGTTCCCTTGAAATGTGTACTAGACAGCCGCTATCTTTGACATGTGATGCTTCAGTTTTATTTATATCATATAATTTCAAGCATTTGTAGTTGTGATATAGTATGTATGCCTATTTGTATATTGCAATCTTAAGGCTGCCAATTCTTTGATGAACTGCTTTCGTTCCTGGATTGTGAACTATTCTGCATTTCCCGCTCTTGCCAAATATTAATTTGGCTCGTGTCCAGTCCAATGGAATCGTAAATATCACTTCATTGAGATGGCAAACTTGTGAGGATCAACAAGTGGAAACATTTTGCATGTCAAACTTACAGCTTCATAATGTTCTGCATTTTGCAGTGGTTTGCTGCATATCTCAAACATAACACATGGTCATCTGACATCTGTTCGTGATGTGCTAAAAGTGGGCGAGATAGTGAAAGCTCTTGTGATTAAATCGACTGCTCCGGACAGGATTGCTCTCAGGTACACCAGAGCAAACTTGTAATAACTATAGCTCAGATCATTGAAATATAAGTGCATAGTCACTTTTGTTGTAAAAGAGGCCGTCTGCTGTTCATTGACTCATTGCATCTGTGATGGTCCATTGAAAGTATTTCTGTTTCGCTCTGTGCAGTATTAAAGACCTTGAGAGCGAGCCTGGATTGTTTCTCTCTAACAAACAAGTAAGGACACTGTAAATGGCTCGCCATCAGGATACACTATTTTGGTAGTTTCAGTTATATATACGTGTCAATGCTCAGGTTTGTCACATTTTCCATTCTCTGGTTGCAGAAGGTGTTTTCTGAGGCTGAAGAGATGGCACAAAGATACCAGGACCAAATTTCGGAGACGCCTCAATCGGATGAACTAGACTCCTTGCGCAAAGACGTTGTTCCTTTTGATGACGAAGCACAGTGCTACGCGAACTGGAAGTGGTTGACATTCCGCAAGTCTGTCAAAGTAAGCTGTAACTCTTGTAGTACTGAATCAGGATTGTAATATAGAAATTTTGGTCAATTCAATATTCATGCTTACAACTGCAAATTTTGGGTCAAGGGCAATTTGGACAAATCACATCGGGTGTTTTCGAATAAAAAAAGAAAGAAGTAATAGCAGAATATTGATTTTGTGATAAAAGCTGGCCATGTTAGTGAATAGTGTGACAAATCATGAAGCCAACCTTTAGCTTGGCATTTTATGAAGCGACAGTGGGTGTACAACCGTACAACTGACGCTCGAGGGGTTTAGGCTCCGCTTATTTTAGCTTGAACTTCTGGTTTTTGGTTTATTTTTCACTATTTCTAAATTTCGTCTTTTTCTGGTTTTTGAGCTTTTTTGTCGGTTTTTTTTCCGTATTCGTTTGCATTGTTCATGATATGTTAATCTGTTTTTTTATTTTTATTTTTTAAAATTTAGTTACATCAAATAAGTCACCATCAGTTACAGTGTAATTTCAATCAATTACAGTACAATTTTAGGCCATAAACCAGTTTATTTCAGACCCAGCAGCACCCTTAGTCGCTTCGGTGGTTTCATGTGTGCGGCATAACGCGGTGTGGCGGAGAGGTGACCCGTGACCCGGCTCTGTGCGGTTCTTCTTAACTCTTGAGCTGGCGTTGCCGCAGCCATGGCCCGTGTATGCGGCCATGGGTCTCCGCCCTACATGTTTGCACGCCCGCGGACGCCAGGAGATAACTCGGAGAAGCAGCGGCAACCGCGACGCTGGCACGACGGCTGGGGTGCGTACTGCGGAGAGCCGGAGGCGGGAAGCTCGCGTTCTCCTCCGCTTCCGGAATGCGGCAGCCCAAGTTTACCATGGCCGGCCCGACCTTGGCCCATTTTAACATGGACGGCCACCCCATTAGGTGTGCCAGACCGATCTGCGAATGGACCGAGATGCAGATAGCTCAACATTTGGACGTTGGACAGTTGGCAAAGGCGCTGGCTTTCTGGAGATAGATTCGATCGGATCAGACGGCTCTCACTTCACTGGTCACCGGCATGCATTGGGCTGCCCGGATGAAATCGATGATAATGTATCGCTTCAAAGCTGCTGGTGAACGGCATGTTGCACCCCTGATCTCACACATGTTCATTCATGTGACCTCACTGTTGGATAGGTAAGCAGTTGCTGTATATCAACCTTTTGTACAAGTGCCTCAGTCAGAGAACGGCCTTATTCTTTTGGGGATTTTGTTTCGTCGAAAATCAAAATAAATCGAACTTGAAACGGATTTTCGAAATAATTTTTTTGAGCTCAAAGTCGTATACACCATCCACATCTCAATCGTTCACTGTCGTCTAAAAAAATAAAAAAATCTCTACTATTCGCTGTCGTCTAAAAATTTTTTAAAAAAACATTAGCCGGAGCCTGAAGAACGGGACTGTAGACATCAAAGGAGCTGCCTGGCTCGAGGGGGCCTCGTTCGAGACGATCGATGGACACATGACACGTCCTAGTTCCTTCAAGTTAGAGCAATAGCGACGAATCTGGGAAAAGGATTCTAGACGGGTGCCAGCTTTTCGTTCGTCAAAACACCTGACGCACACTGCTCATCTTCTTCTTCACCGACCTGCATTTCGAGTTGTTAGGAGTGGCAAAGGTTTGCTGGTCTTATCATCGTGCGTTTAAAGTTGGTCAACGGGTCATATATTTTATCACTGTGATCGACACAGGTCTCCTTTGCTCGAATAATCTGCCAGTACAACCACCCAAGCAATCGCGTCAATAGGTAGGGTCTTGCATTGCATCGCTCCCTTTATCCGATACCTGCCTCTGGATGAGAATGACGGCTCAACTCCAAGGAAGCATTTGCCTGACAAGTTTCGATCGAGTTGGACACTTTATAATTAGTACGAACCTTTCTTTGGTTTGATGGATAATACCAGTAATGGCGTAGTACTCCATATGATAATGGCTTAAGGGCAGTACTGTGCTTTCTTTGTTGGGAAACTCTAATGGCCAACTACTTCGTCTAAATAAACAAGCATGCAACTGCAATTCTTTAAACGTAGCTTTGTAAAGATGAAAGTGATATCCTTGTTAAAGATAAGAATAGATTGGTTTTGGTTAGGCTCTGCATGCACACCTCAAACGATGGCATGCCTCTGTACTTATATTGCAGGTCCACGTACAGGAATTACAACCGGCAATGACATACTTATCTACAGCAATACGAGTCCGACAAGTGTTTGAAACAAACATGTTTACAGGTTACAGATAGAGAGAAGAATACATATAGAACTCTAGAGATCGAACTCCTTTTAACACCCTCCCTCAATCTAAACTGATATTAGGTTGAGATTGTGCCGAAAAGCTTCAAGTTGTCTACTAGCTAGAGCCTTTGTGAATCCATCTTCAACTTGATCTTGTGACGGCATGAATCGGATATCCAACACCTTACATGCAATCCTTTCTCTAACAAAGTGAAAGTAAGCTTCAATATGCTTTGTTCTGGCATGAAATATGGGATTTTTTAATAGATATGTAGCACCGAGTATGCTTTGGAGCATGCAAGTATTGACATACCTTATTCACCGAGTATGCAATATCTGATCAAGTTAGGGTTAGGTATTGTAAAGCACCTACTATGCTTCGGTACCAAGAAGCATCAGCTACACCAAGAGGCACTACTACAGGGCAGGTCATCACAGACGGTTCGTAATCGTCATCACGCACGGTTTTGCGAACCGCTCAATTTATGGGCCGCTGATAATACGAGGTCATCACGCACGGTTTTCAACCGCTCGCGATAGTTCAAATACAGACGGTTTTAACTAAAACCGTCGCGATATGGTGATATCACAGACGGTTTTAACTAAAACCGTCGCGATATCGATAATCGAGACGGTTTTAACCAAAACGCTCGCGATTATCATACCGCGACGGTTTTAACTAAAACCGTCAGGTACATGATAATCGCTGCACGCTTTTAGTTAAAACCGCTCGATTATCGATATCGCAGACGCTTTTTAGTTAAAACCGTCGTGATTATCACTATCACTGACGCTTTTAGTTAAAACCGCCTGTGATATTCCTTCTACCCTAAATCTATTCCTATTTATTGGCTAGCCTCGTGAAATGCTAGCCATGCCCTCTCAAACAAGCGGATGAACAAGTATATAAGGCATCCATAAACATCCAATACACATCACATTTCATTCACAAACATAAAGTATCCACTTCGCAAATGAATCAATTGAATTGAAATAAAATATCCATTACACCGCATTACAATGCAATAAAATTCATGGTGCAGTGGAACTATCCTTCGACTTTATGACTTGAGCCACCAAAAGTACGCCAACTCTCCTCGAATTCGTGAAATATCGGGTCGTTCCAATGCGCTTGACGGATGTACGCAACTGTGGATAGGGATATGAATGTACGATATATGTAACGTGATAAGTATGAAGTAAATATGGAAAGATTGATAAACCTTGAATTGGTGATCCTCGAGGAATCGAGGAGTAGGTCCGTATGGTGGCAAACATAGAATCCACATGTGTTGCCCCGTACCGGTGGCACCGCAAAATAGAATGAGCAATAATTCAAGAGGCATTAATCTGAATCACGTGATAGGATTAATTAATGTGTAATAGCGAATACCTTAAAATCTCGAGTATGTCTCAGGCCTTTGGCCCCTTGCTTCGAGACACCCCCCATTTCAACGTACATCGCGAACGCCCTACGTGATTCAAAAAAGTTAACCTTAGTCAATCGGAATGAAAGAAAGAGTACAATATAGGTATGTATGGAGAAAATAAACTTACCTATCGATTACTTGGGCGACAACTGTGAAGTCCATTTTATTCTTACTTAAGGAATCAAGGTAATATACCTTGTTCCATTTTGGTACAATGACTATTAAAATCCAATGAAAGTTTTGATTGTAGGGCATAAGTATATAATCCTTATTGTGTTGAGCCCGCAGCCCTGATGCAATGTACCTCTCGACGACGGACATATCCTCGTCGATGGTATACTTGGCGACCATGTGTGGGTCCAAGAAACCAACCGATGATGACTGGGATGTTCTAGCTTTAGTCAACATGTGTCTACATATACACACACGAAAGCAACAAATTATATATATATGGCATTTATCGGTATGACATGAACGGAGACTGTGATTGTGCACACTTACGGCCCAAAGATCGAATGAGTGAGACGTCGAGAGCGTTGAGCGTGAAAAGATCGAATAAGTCCTCGGCGCACCACGAAGACACCGCCTTGAAAATTGTGATGGAAATGCTCCAACGCGAATTTGACAAAGGATACCGATCTCCGTTCGCCTCCGGCTTATTGGACTGCTCCATGTACCACTTGTGCAATTGCCGGCAACTAATTGGTAGGTGTTGGAGGCCCTTTTCTCGAGCAACGGCCGCCAAGCACGAATTTACGCCAATGGCGTGTACGGGCCAATATCATCATTGGTCTTCGTGCTTTGCCCTTGTCGCCTTGTCGCCTCGTACTGTGGGTCGACTTTACTGTAGTCGACTTTAAAGGTAGCAATGGGCAAGTTGCTCTGGCGAGAAGAGCACTGTGGAGATAGCACCCGGCAGCTAGCGGTGGTGGAGACAAGTCTTGCAGTGGAGATGGCACCGGTGCTCGAGATCCGGTCCCGCCACCGGTGAAGAAGCCTGAGGAGATGTCGCTTTAGGCCATCGGATGAATGTTCCAATGGCTCGCCCTAGAGCCACGATCTCGCTGTTGGGCGGCTTGAGCGGGACGACCTCAAAATTAACATGCACACCATCCACATGAACTTTATAAGCTCGGCGCTAAAGCTTGACCGTGCACCCTGCCCCGATACTGCATCGATATGCTCGCCCCAAGCAACAGACAAGGAACGGAGGCATATCTCACTTGGAGCCCGCACCGTAGGCTCCTACATAACGACATGTAATTAGCTCATCGAATAGGCCTATCAATGGAGCAAGCATTCGAGATAATAATTATTACCGTGATGTCGTCCACAGAAAATCGGCCTCGGTTTGCGTCGGATTGACGCGCAGAACTACTCGGATGGTTGTGCGGGCTAGCTAGCATAGGAGCGGGGCGGCTGCGATTTTCCGTCTGCTTCCGCACCTCATCTCGATTTTATCGCCGGATCACCCATTATCTCCTCTCTTAGAGTAGCCTTGAGCTTTTCTCGGCCGTGCGTCACGCTCGGCTTTGTTTCTCTTACGACGCCGATACATTTCGGAGTCATCTTCGAAACCATGTTTCCATGGAACGTAAAGCCCAAGGCCTCTCGTACGACCCGGGTGCTCCTTGTTTCCTAGGGCCGCGGAGAGTATATCTTTCTCCCTTGTTCCATGGAATGACCCCTGGGAAGATTCAACAATCAACGCTTCCTGCAAGAGCACGACATGTCATTTCACTTCGTACGAAGTTGTGGAGTAATTACAAGCTACGAGTTCGATCGATATCTTACCAAGCTACCGAGACACTTGTCGGTCTGCAGGGTTTCGAAGGAGACATCCCCGATGTCGTTGTAGATGACCTTGCTCTAATCCAATTTCGAGCGCGGTCATCCGGATATTGGCAAATGGCGGGCGATGTCCCCTGTGGTCGCCTGCTCGTCCTCCCTCCTCCATCTGCGGATTTTACCCGCATACCCACCGTGCAAGTCCGTGGGGTGTGTGTTTTTTGCTGGAGGGCCTTGTGCGCCGACTTGTACTTTTGAACTCTTGGTTGTCTTCATCGCCTTGAACTCTTCCCATTGTGGTTCCGTGAATGGGTATTTTGAAAGGGTGTTTCGTCCTTCTCCACGTAGTCCTTGACAAGCGTGCTTTGAAGTTCTTCCATGCTTTGCATGCCCCTAGCAAGGCTTGTCGCTGCCGGCGCCTTGGTGTTCTTCGGGATCTCGAACGATGCCAAAATTTCGTCACCACCACGCTTCCGAGTCGCAGCACGCTCTTCCACGAATCGAATGTGATTTCAATTCGTTGTCGCAACTATTCCGATCGTTCTTTCCATGCGCCATCGCTTTGGGAGGAAAGAGAGGGACCCCAGATACATCGACTTGTGTGATGGTAAATCGTCCTCGTGCTTCTTTGATAGCCCTCTTCCTTGGCGCCTTGATTTTGGAGCGGACGCCCCGCGATGATGTTGAAGAATGCGCGGATGACATGTTGCTATTCGACAATTTGTGGGTCTATTAGGATAAAAATTTGCGATATAAGCATAAATATAATTCCTCTATAATTATATAAGCTCTTAACCTTGTCACTTTCAAATTAGATAATATATCATGCACATGTGCATTCGCCAAATGATGTAATCAAAAGACACAAGTGACAAGAATTAAAAGACAACAAGTGATGATAATTTAAAGACAACAAGTGACAAGAATTAAAAGACAACAAGTGATGATAATATATTCTTCAAAGCTCACGATTAACAATAGTTGCATGATATGAGCATGAATCAAAAGACAACAAGTGACAAGAATTAGAGCTCAAAGATTAAATCCTCCAATCTCAAAGATAAGATTTTAATCATCATAGAGCAACAACGGTGAAGTGAAGTGAAGTGAACAAGAACTGAGATGGGGAATGGATTCAACCAAGGAGTAGAAGTAGCAGAGGGCACCGAGGAGGTGGACGGCGACGGGTTCCGCGGCGGCGACGGGCCGAGGAGGAGGACGGCGACGGGTTCCATGGCGGCGGGGCCGAGGGGAGGAGGACGGCGACGGCAATGAAAGGACGGCGGCCGACGGGCCGAGGGAGGAGGACGGCGACGGCAATGAAAGGACGGCGGCGGGGTGGAGGCACGGCGGCGGCGGCGGCCGATGGGCTCAATCGGGATCGCTAGAGCGACTAACCCTAGTCGCGCGTGAGGTTATATAAGGAGATTATCACGACGGTTATAAACGAATAACCGTCAGTAATAATATATATCATAGACGGTTATTAATTTAGAACCGCTCGTGATATGTCGCTCGACAGTGGGGCCCACCGGCCGGCCTCGAAAAATAAAAGAAAGGCTCAACCTCACCGGGGAAGGAGTGAGCGACGGTAGCCAACCCGCCGCCGGTTTTATCTCACACTATAATGGTAAGTATACCCATTATCACGCATTTGCTCAATTGTTAACTGCTCAGGATATATTATCACGCTGACGGTTATTAATTGAGAACCGCTCATGATAACCCGTCAGAAGTTACCAACCAAAGATTCATATACATCACCTACCAAAGATTCATCAACATCACCTACCAAAGATTCATACACATTTTCTCGGATAAACATCAATTCACATATACATCACATACATGCATTGTTATATACATAAATGCAAATTCACATATACATCACATACATGAATTGTCATTTTCAACATTCACCTAAATATCACACATTTTGAACAATTGGGTGTATGACTCAATCCACTTGCTTAGTTCCTTTAAAATTAGCCCTTCATGATGATCACATGCACGTAACTAGTTTCGTCACGTTGTTCATCATCGACCCTTATGCCATTTCCAAAAGGAGGTAACTCGTCAAATTGATTGTATTCTTCCTCATCCACTACATTCTCTACTCCGACAATTCTCCTTTTCCATGAAGAACTACATGTCGTTTCTTATTTGCCTGCCTGGTTACATAGAAAACTTGAACAACTTGATTGGCGAGTACGAATGGTTCGCCTTTGTACCGACACGTTGGAGGTCCACAGTAGTGACACCGCACTTGTCAACCTTCACCGTGGCGATGCACCCAACGGCAATAAATAAGGGGATCTTGAAAAGCACGTAGTCGAGCTCCCAAATCTCTTCTATGAATCCATAGTACGAGCTTCTCAACCCATCCAGATCGAACGCATCTATGCGACACACTGCTCGTTAGTGCTCTTTACATCCCGATCCTGTATAGAATGTATACCCATTTATATCATACCCTTGCCATGTCACAATCAGAATGTTGGTCCTTTGCCAACCATGTCAACAACTCACTTTATGAGCTCCTAGCGATTTGGTCCTTCAACCATTGGTTGAACCGAAGCGTTGTGTTGCCTCATGATCCAAACATCCGCCGCTCCGGATTCATTGTCAAGCACATCCTTGTCTTGGTCAACATAAGGCGCCACTTCACCATGTGTTGCAAGATCGTGAAATGGGCTTGAGTATACGCGTCCATATCCGGAGTGATTGATTTCTTCCGATAGTTCCGATACCCTTCACCTCCCTCATGACGAGATTGAGGCACACCTATCGGCTGAATCGAGCCATATAATCGACACAAAACTCAATGACCTCTTCGCTGCATAACCTTCGACGATGTCGCCTCGGTCGAGAACGATTCCGCACGTAGGACTTGAGAATTCCATGAACCTCTCAAATGGGTACATGCTACGTAGGAATACAGGCCCACACATTTTTATCTCCCACACAAGGTGAACAATGAGATGGACCATGATATCGAAAAACGAAGGAGGGAAATACATTTCAAGATGATAGTTCAACCCCGCCTTACTGAGATATCTCAAAGGAGATTATTACCCTTATAGAGTAAGCAACACCGAGGGAACCACCGCTATCGCCACGATCTCTGCCTCCCCGCTCCCTCGGGCTGCTCGAGCCCCGCCACGCAGTCACCGAGGTCGAGCTATATATTTCTATTAAATGTCACGACATGTGGGTCCCACCTACACAGATGCCCGGATATTAGTATCACTGCATTTCATAAGTAACAACCGTCGTGATAGTTCAACCCCGCCATCGAGATATCTCAAAGGGATTATTACCCTTATAGAGTAAGCAACACCGAGTGAACCACCGCTATCGCCGCGATCTCTCTGTCTCCCTCGCCCATCGGCTGCTCGAGCCCTCGCCACGCAGCACCGAGGTCGAGCTATTTCTATTAAATCGTCACGACATGTGGGTCCCACCTACAAAGTTAAAAAAGACATTTCAGATTTTGGTGAGCGAAGGAGAGATACCGACTTCTTGGTGATCGATTATCTTCGCCTTCCCACCCGGGAGAAGTGGGAAGAAGCGTATGATAGCTCGATCACCAAGAAGTCGGTATCTCGCCTACCGCCACCGACATGGGATTATTACGACGGTTCTAACAGAACCGTCGTGTTATCTCGCTCTTTCACACCGGTTTGTGTTAATAACCGTCGCGAACTTTCACGACGCAGACTTTCACGAGCGGTTCTTAACAGACCCGCTCGTGTTATCTCGATGGTATAGACGGTTCGATTAAGAACCGCTCAGGAAGTTCACGACGGTTATTAAAAAACCGCTCGTGATGTCTCAATTATCACGCACGGTTCATGTTAATAACCGTTTATGAAAATATCACGACGGTTGCCGCTAAACCGCCCGTGATTAGCCGTCTAGTATTAGCCTTTCTGTAGTAGTGAGGATCCCCATCACTGATCAAGAGCTTTTGTGTCGTCACCTCTAATGGAACTAATTGCCATCAAACTAAATATCTACCCATTCATTAGATTTTGTAAACCGTAAATTACGCTCTACAATGCATAGGATGAACCAGGGCAGAAAAAGGGAATTGATCCAACCACGGTTGATACCGAGGCATTCTTTGTGTACCAAGACAAGCTTACATTTGATCACTCTGAATAGTTACTTTACTTAAGAAAATTAAATTCTTTACAATATATATTATCACATGTTGCATTAATATGCTTTTTAAAAGAAATGCGTATAAATGAAGAAAAAAAGAGATCAAAGAAAAGACCAGTTCCAACTGAAAGGAGCAGTTGGACTGCAAGCTATGTATAATAGGAAGTAGAGGGTGCCCTGGTCAAGAAGAAAACAGGGTAGGTTGGAACCCTCTACATGTGGTTATAACACTCATGTACGTTTAAACCACTGTTGGGCGCAATGTTGCATGTTTTATTGAGGGACACGGCCTGCGAGCTGAGCTTATATCGTGCGCAAGCTGCCCAGGCCCCAGACTTTTTCACAAGTTCACAATCGCTATCAAATCAAGAAAGAACATCAGCAGCACCAGCTAAATGAAACCAATCATCAATGGATGCAAGCATGGTGCAACTTGTCAAGATCCCCCCACCATTACATTACTTCAGAGTACATATAGGATCGTATGACATAATCAGAGAAAAGTAAATGATTTCCTTCGTTTTTTGACACGTCAAACCAAAACTAAAAGCAGCAGAAAAATAATCTAGATTACCGGATGTAGACTACGACCGCAAGATGTTGATTCACTCGCACGTGCTCGATGAACGCTTCGATCGTACGACCGCTCCCTTCAATCGCTTGCTACGACCCCTTGCTACGACCACCAACGCCGTAGTCGTAATCTCCCTCTGCTCGAAGACTTCAGCCGTTCGAACGAATACACGCCGGAGACAGAAGAAAAATTATGCTCAAAAAATACGTCACTGATGCCAGCAAACTTTTATTCGAATAGATCTGATCTATTATTTATGTATCATAGATGTGGTTACAAAGTACCCTCACGGTACCTCTAAAAGCTCTCTCGATGAAAATCCTCTAAAAACCCACACATTAGTCCTTAGCCTCTCCTTACTTTTAAAGGTTAACGCCCAAACCGTGTCCGCCTCAAACACGAACACACAACTCTATCTCTTCCTGAAATCAAGGGACCTGAAACCCTTCCTAACATGTGTTCTATCATATCTCTAAACATTCTCGTTATAGACTCCTTCCATAACGTCTCCAATCTCACCACGTGACGAAGCTTCTAGGACGCACCTCCTGTATCTCTATCACGCATCACCAATTCCCGTATCGAAGCCTCCAGGACCGCAACTTCTTTAGCTTCTCCACACATCGTCACGTGCTCTAGCGTGAGCCCAATCACCTAGCGTAACATCTCGACCGTCTTGACCTCAGATTACCCCTTCCTAGCCCCGGTCCTCCTCGTCACCAACCATAACCGTCTCCACACCTCCACACATCATCCATCTTCGATCTCCACGTGCTCCAGTATAAGCCCGACCACCTCGCGTGACATCTCGACCGCCTGGACCTCAGATTACCCCATCATAGTCCCGGTCCTTCTCGCCACTGACCATGATCATCTCCACGCTCACCTGCACATGCAAAGACCAAATAAATTTTCTCTCGGCATAAATTCTCCACAACATGACCATCATCAGCACACACGCACTCACACTACTTTTGTCCATCAATCAGGTCGTTTACGACCATACATTCCATCGCTTCCCACAAAACAGCTCTAGACAACTTCTTACAACTGCTAGCTTAATGAATACTCGAAAACCACAAGTACTCAGAAAATATTATCACTCCAAACGCTGTTCATCGATCACCGAG
Organism: Bonia amplexicaulis; assembly: GCA_036346245.1. Classification (NCBI taxonomy): domain Eukaryota; kingdom Viridiplantae; phylum Streptophyta; class Magnoliopsida; order Poales; family Poaceae; genus Bonia; species Bonia amplexicaulis. The sequence goes on from CM070749.1 coordinate 13,461,325, forward strand.
TACCTACCTGGTACTGCCGCAATGACCACCAATCACCGACCATCGAGTACCAGCCAGTACACAAAGTACTCAAAGATCACAAGAAGTGAAGCACTCGTACCAACAAATGAAGTTTACGAGTACCGACCATAAAGCTAACAATAATTGATCGCAAAGCCTTCGACTACCAAACGCGAGGTCTATGACAACCGACCAGAAAAGCGAAGACAACAACAGCAGACCATGAAGAATACAAGTATGACAACAGTATGCAAAGTTTACAACCATCGACCGCAAAGTCTACGACTATCAATCACAAAGTCTATGACCATCGATCACAAAGTCTACGACTATCAACCAGTAAAATATATGACTATCAACCATGCATTGTAGCTACGACCATGAAAAAGTACTACAGTTATGATTACCTTTAGTGATCGTTTGTTGTTGTTGAAGTCGAACGTGGTCAAAGCCGGACGTAGTCAAAATGCCATGGTCGTTCAGACACGGTTGAAGTCGGTCGTGGTCAAAGTTGGACATGGTCGTAAATTCGAGCTCTGCTACAGTACTCTTCCGAGTACCAACTGAATCACTATTTACCTTTGAGTACTATTCTTTCGACCGTACAATTTTGACCAGATCATTGTAGCTTCGACCATACAAAAAACTGTAGCTTTGACCGGTCCGTACTCTGAATATTTGATCACGCCGCTCGAAGGTTGTCTGATCTTGCGGTGCTACTCGAACACCGTTCGATCCTCCTGGGCCACTCGAACACCATCTGATCCTTTGGTGGCACTTGAACACTGTCTAATCCTCCATTGCTTACTCAAAAACCATCCGATGCTACTCGGACCTGATCGGACTGGTCCAAAACTATTCGAAGCAGACCAAAACCGCTCAAAACAAATCAAAACCACTCGAAACCGACGAAAACCACTCGAGCCGACTGAAACCACTCGGAGCAGACTAAAACCATTCAGAGCAACAAAAACCACTTGAAGCCAACCAAAACCACTCAAAGTATCCACAACTACTAGGAGCCAACGAAAACCCCTCGGTGCAATTCAAAACTGAACGAGATCACTTGGATTCAAAACTTTTGACTGCAATGGACTGAAACTTTCGCAACGAAACTTTCGCCAACACAAATTCCGAAGCAATCAAAATGTCATTCATTCATCATCATTTTCAATCACAACCACTACATAGCCTAACAGTTCATCACGCCCACCCTAAAGCATAAATGGTGTCATGGTGAGTGAGTACGACTTCGATGTCTCACTGGTCAGAAGCTAACCAATCTCACATGTAATTACAGGCAGGGTCTAATTTCTCCGAATGTTAATTAGCGTTGTGGGGTTACTCACTAATCAATCCGATCGATCTATCTGACGGACCGGAGCTGCATGCCCGGCAAGATAATGTATATATGATCTGGCAACAGACAGGTGGCCCAAGTCACGGCTGCATCCAGACAGATGTCCGGTAGTTGGCAGGTCCATCGTCCGGACGGCTCGTGCCTCCCTTTGCTGTCGTAGTTGGATTTGTTAATTATTAAGTACGGGTTACTTGATTATGGTTTGGTTTGATCTTATTAAGCCCCCTATTATGTACCTCTCGCGCTTCGGAGCTAATCGTTAGCTCTTACTTCGTGTTCTCTCCTTTTGGAAAGTTCTTGAGTAAACCAACCGTTGGTAATTCAGCTGATAACACACTTAGGTTGCACGGCGATGACACGTGTTATAAAGCGCAGGGTAAAAGTAGACCATCAAGAAAAAGGAGGCACTGATTTAACATAAAAAACCTAGGTGAAAAAAATCACGGACGTATGAAGATAGAATTTACCATATAAGAAGATATTACAACGGCGTTCTTTCTTTTCCTATGGACTACTAGGGTACATATATAGAGTGAGTGAAACGAGGCCCCATACAAAGAGGAATTCGAATCAGTTGGTTGCTACAGGTTAGCACAACATTTCATACAGTCCACGTACGTCTCTGACACCGTCATGTCACGTCTAATATGAGATGATGTAGTGACCTACATGGACACGATACGAAATCGGATCAACTTCAATAGCACAGGTTCAAATTAATCCCATTGTCTGTCAGACAAATTCTTCTATACAAAATAAGATCTAATTGAGTAACACCCCGTTTGGCTCCCATGAATTGGGAACGATTTTTTGAATTTGATTCAATTCTAATTCAAAATGGATTTGAATTTGATTCTAGCCTATTTAAATTCCACTTTTCATGTTTGGGTGCCATTTGGAATTGAAATTTCTCTCAATATACAGGAGGGACAGCTACGTAGTCTGCAACACTAATTATACATAAGTGAACCAAAGATCTAGGAAATTAACAAGAAAGAGGGAAGAAATCTGCGTAGGAAAAGGGAAAAAAAAGGGGGCAATGAACACATGGCCAAAGCAAGAACAACACATCACCGTCTCTCTGTTCGTGGCTTGTCGCTCGTGACGACAAGCTGGCGACCGCCATGACTTTCATCGAGCCTATCGTAAGCCATATCTATTCAAGGCCAGATCCGAGCGCGCTAAATCATCGATTCCAATTCGAGCGGTAGTCAAGCAACCTCTTTTTGGAATTAAATTCCAAATCCGATACCCCGCTCACTTAGGTTTAGACTTCTAGCTTTTGACTTACTTTTTATTATTTGTAAATTTCATTTTTTTCGGATTTCTTTTGAGATTTTTTGACGGTTCTTTTTTTTGTATATTCGTTTGTATTATACGTGCTGGGTTAACCCATTTTTTCTATTTTAAATTTTTTAAATTTAATTATACCAAATAAACCACTATTAAATACAATATAATTTTAACCATCTATAATTTAAATTTAGACGTAAATCATAAAAATTCAGTCCAACACCACCCAAAAGGCAAACGGCGTGGATGAAATCTCCCAATGGTGCAGTTCATACTGCACAATAAAAAATATGAAGTCTTGTCTTGTTTCTATAAAAGAAGTCAATGGTAGATTCTTTCACTGTTGCAAAACGTTGTTTTGTACATGAACGGAGGGCGATAGTGATGACATCAAGTGATGCAGGGGCAAAATCGGCATAAACACACAGCCACTCACATACATCAAGATCAAACCGTTTTCTAATCCTATCTACCATAATTCATAAGATCGGTTTAAGGCGTTAATTACCACACATGTTGTGCGACCCATTTCTCCGCTTAAGAACATATGTAATAATATAACAACCATAGTCTATAATATATCTCTATATTATCTGTAGATAGTATTAAATATAATATATACAATATGTTATTTATATAGTTGCCTTTAATAGCCTCATACAGTTAGTATGTTGTCTATATAGTACTCTATACAATAATATAGGCATAACAAATCACCTATAAAACCATCTATTAAATAATAAATAACATCTTCCAAATCTTACATGATATGAGCGTACATACAGCTGCCATGTATCCTAATCCACTCAAAGCACACCTGTTCGGCTGGCCAAGCAGCGGTGCATGGACAATGACACGCACAGTCCTCACCTCTGCGGGGACCACCCCTTGTACTCTGCGGGTAGTGACGGGTCTGACAGGTAGCGGGTGAAAAAAGACGAGACCTGACCTGCCACTTTTTCCCGCAAAAAAGTTCCTGACCTACTACAGCTGTGCCAAAAAATATCGCAAAGCTATTGACATGTGGTCCCGAGGTTACTTCGGTCCCACACCATCCCAGGCTTTTTTTCACCACGAAACGTGGGCTACCAAGCCCCACCGGCCGCGCGGGCCTACATGCCATACTCCCGCAGAGAGGCTGGTAGACCCCACATGTCAGCTTCAGTTTGGGTCGGTGGGGCCCGCACACTGCCTCAGTCACACAGTCACACTCCCCTGGCTACACGCGCTCCCCACTTCTTTTTCTCTCGTTTATTTTTGTTTCGGCTTCTGAGCTGCCCATTTCTTGCTTCCTCTCGCCGTCTCCTTGCGCTCTGAGCTCTAATGCACTACCACAGCCGGTAGTGCCAGTAGCCTCCCACTCGTTCGCTTTCTCTCCCTGCGATGGAGGCGTAGGTGGGGAGGGAGCTAGGGTTTTGCGCCGCCGCCTCCTGCTCGTCGTCCTCCGGTGAGCCGACACTTCCCAGATCCGGTGCTCGATCTCCAGGCTGCTGCCGTCTAGATCTGTCTTGTTTGGTGTTCGTTTGTGCTGATTTGAGCTTTTTGTCGCTTGGATTTTAGGTTCTTGGTTCTGCATTTGGGGGTGTTCCCTTCAAGCTGATTCAAGCGTCGATCTTTTTTATGTTTTTTTTGGGGTGGGGGCTGCGGCATTATTTGATCTTATGCGAGGGTTGCTTTCGCTGCGACAGTAGTGAGAATCTTGACTTTAGCTGGTTGCTGCGGTTTTTGGTGGTTTTGTCTAGATAATTGGTCGTGGTGTAGATCTGTGCACTGATCTGCGGTTGTATCGCAGGGTCCAAATCCTCCCGCGTGCGGCGGTTTAGGCTCCAATGGGGAAGTCTCCGGCAAAGTGGATCAAGTCCGTGCTCTTCGGGAAGAAGTCGTCGAGATCTGGCTCCATCAAGGCGAAGGATTTATCGGTATATATCAATATATGTTACCCTTCTTGTGTACATATGCTGTTAAAGATTGAATTTTCTGAAGGTTGTGGAGTCGAGTAATGTAATTCCTGCTAGAGAGTACAGATCTGTTATTGCGATTGATGTATTTGTTTTCCATGTGCAGAAGGCCGCGAATAACAAAGGGTATGCTGCTGGGAAGGAGCCTGCATTTGAGAGCTCCCCGGTGATCTCAGAGCCGGTGCTTGTTACCTCCCACAACAGTGAGACCGTGCCGGAGGTCGGAAAGGGTGAGAACTCCAGCTTACAAGGTGAAGTGGTGGTGCGCGATGTGAATCAAGATTTGGAGAAGCAGAGCACTGTTGGGTCTGATGCGTCCAACGATCCCGAGAGGTTGAGAGAAGAGCAAGCAGCCGTCAAGGCACAAGCTGCCTTCCGAGGTTATCTGGTAATGTTTTTTTGGTTTCTGTTTGATCTAGTTTATCTTGATGTAAAAATTCCTTTGCATACATCTTAAAATGGTGAGAAAAAGGACACAAAAATATTATGTTGCACCTCTGTGGTATTATTCATGCTCTAGCTGTGTCCCCGTTCTTTTCAGATGCTGCGTACGCACAGAATCATTCCTTTCCCTTGCTGATCTTAAGCTACACATAAGTGTTTTTTCCTTAGCCACATGCTTTACCTTGCTATAGTCTGGTGCTAATTTTCGCATGATACTGGTCCAGGCACGTCGGGCATTCCGAGCATTGAAAGGAATCATAAGGCTTCAGGCACTGATTCGTGGGCATCTTGTGAGGAGGCAAGCTGTTTCAACTCTTCATGCAACATGGTTGATTGTGAAGTTTCAAGCTCTCGTTCGTGGTAGAAATGTCAGACTTTCTAGCGATGTCATTCAAGTTAGTTGGAAGCTTGCCCACCAGAAGTCTGGGGTAATTTCCTTGCTCGACCTGGTTCATTCAGTACATAATATATTAATCATGATAGTGCTCCTTTTTTAGCTGTTTCTTACTATTATAATCTTATTGAATATACCTGCTCCTCATGTTTGTATCAGTGTGTGTTATTTTGAGAAATGCAAACGAAATCAAGGTAAAACCAGAAAATCACGTGTTGACAACTTTCTTGGTCTTCATTAAGGTTGTTCAAACCATATAAGGTCACTTGAGTACTTATTTGAAAAATTGACATCATTCTCCTTCAAGACCCATATGGAAAAATTTCTGTGGAGATTTGGTATTGATATGCAAGTACAATCGTGAACTTCACCTTAATGTTAAAAATGCAAAAGCCCACTGCATTTCACATTATACATTTCTAAGCAAATGTTCTACCGATGCTTGATGGTTGCATGGGGTGCATTGTTGTGGATGTTCACGTGGCACAGAGAAGAAAGCAGTGGAGTAACCTCCAGCTAGCTCTCTCCTGGGTGCCAAAATACCGAGAGGATTTTTTTTTACCGAAAATGCTGTTGGAGTTAACTACAGTTTAGTATTGCTTTTTCCATTTTTAATCTGATTCATATCATCAAATGGGTACATGCTTCATTCAGTTGTAATGAAAGCTAGATACTTTGTTATGCTTGTTGTCAACATTGCAGTATATCATTGGATATTCTTTTGCTCCACAGCTTGAATAACTTTGTCACTATTGTATAGGAGATAAAGCTGTAATTTTTCACTGGTCTCATCATTGTTTCTATGCTTACATTGGATGTGATGAGCGCTAAATTATTCCTATGTTCGTCTTCAATGAAGCAGACATAAATGTGTCTATATATCGACATGTTTGTACCTTTTGATTTAAAGCAATAACACTATAATGCCAAATGCTGACATTGTTGTGCATGCTCTTGCATCTTTTTTATGCTTTGCGTTTCATTTTTTCGAAAGGTGAATAGAACTGAAATATCTACCCATGTGACCTTCTATTTGATAACTTCATATGGACCAAATTGTTAAGTGCATGATTTTTGCCTTTTCGCAGGGTGCTAAACTGGATGCATGGAAGGAGAAGTTCTCTTCAAACGCATTTGCTTGTAAGGTATAATTGTTTGAGCCTCAAAATGGCTTGAATATACAAAACAAAATATCTTGATCCTATTGTTTGGTCTCTTATGCACATTACTAATCTAACAAATAAATGTCCAATAATATCACTCTTTTGCTGTCTGTCTGCAAATATTTTCTTGTTGTGCTAAGCACTTTTTTTGTTTATGTTGTAGCTTCTAGCTTCACCAATTGTGGTGGAGGCTCTTCACTTTCAGTATGATGAGAGGGATCCCAATTCAGCCTTCAACTGGTTGGAGAGATGGACCATAAGTCGTGTCTGGAAGCCCATATCCCAACCAAAGAGACCTGCTGTTACTGATGCCAAACCACATACAAGGAAGGCCAGTTATGCGATGGAAACAGAGTCAGGGAAATTAAAGCGCAATGCCCGGAAGAGTTCTGCCATGCAAGTTGAACCTTCTCAAACAAACCTGACCTTGGAAACTGACAAAACAAAACGGAACCCAAGGAAATTCACTAGTGCTCCTGCTGATTCAGTGCCTGATAGCCAGTTAACTGAACTTGAGAAGGTTAAACGTAACCTTAGGAAGGTAACTAATTCCATGGCCGAAGCCTCAAAGGTATCTAGTCCCGCAACTGAGATCCCTGACCATCAAGAGGTCCAATGTGAGAAACCGCTGCGAAGTGCACAGGAAGTTCCAATTGATCCTGAGATTCAAGTACCTCACAATGATAATCTATTGGAGAATGCAAAGATAAATATTCTGGCACCTGATCTCCAACTTGAACTGGAAGTTACTTCGCATCCAGTCACAACTGAAGAAAAAGTTGAAGAATCGACTGTCCTTGCTCCAGCAGCTGAAATTATGCCTCTGCAAGACATTAATAATGAAGAAAATGCTTTAGCGAATGATGTGGAAGAGAGATCCAAAGAAGAACCCCTTTCTACTGAAAGCCTTAGAGGTGGCAAGAGGAGGTCTTCATTATCAACTAAGTCAGAATATCCAGAAAATGGCTCCAAAAATTCTCCATCTCTGCCCAGCTACATGGCAGCAACAGAATCTGCCAAGGCAAAACTACGGGGACAGATTTCACCTAGACTTAGTTCTGATTCAGCAGAGAAAAATGGCTTCACCCGCCGCCATTCCCTTCCTTCCTCTACCAATGGTAAGTTGAACTCGCAATCACCGCGTACACAAAGGCCGACCCATGCTAGTGGCAAAGAGGGAGTGCAAGGCGACAAGTCTATGATGTCTTCAAGAGACGCAAGTGGTAAGTAGTAAATATCTCTGAACACACATGTTAACATTAGTAAATCTATGTCATGCCTCGTCATATTATGCAATTGGTTTTCCTATCTTGAAATATGCATAGAAGGTTTTTGGCTATTTCAACCTTACAAACATTGTACTAACTGATAACCTCGACATAAGATAACTTGCATAATTGATAGAAAATTGTTGATAGCAGAAGCCAAATTCCTGTTGCATCATATCCTATCACCTTCGGTTTGTTTTACATAAAAATGAGAAACTGTTCCATGCTCCGTTTTTCTTTGGCGTAGTTGGGCCCTGAAAAGTCAAATATCCCTTTTATTAGTATTGCTAAAGTACTCAGTTAAATTGACTAAAATAATGCCTAAAATCACCGTGACCATGGTTATGCAAGCATCATGAAACCATGAATAATGTGTGAGCCAATTTTCTGAATTAGGCCAAGGTGAAAAAGGCTTTATCAAGATTTGGGATAACTGCCTAAGTTTAACTTTTTCTTCAAACACCTAAAGAGGATATCAGTTATAGAACAGTCGCTCAAATCAGGTAGATATAGTGGTCCATCTGTCAGTGACACCTAAGATCCAAAAACGAGCTTGTGAACAGACCTGGCCAAATGGGCCTCTCGGCACGACATGGCACAGGCTTGGATAGAGCATGGCCCGATTAGGCCCAATATGCCTGGCCCGAGTAAGTTGCCGGCCCACGTGTCTACCCTCCAACCTAGGCATGACATAGAGAGGGGTCGGCCGTGCTGGGCTTGCCTGGGCACGCTTAGCCAAACGGGCCATCGATGGTCCATTGATTTTATTGCTGTTAGTCGCAAGTAATTTTAACGCCAGTCATTGAGTCGTAAGTATTTTTACTGTCAGTTACAGGTAATTTTACTGTTAGTCGCAGGTAATTTTATTACCAAATCACCCCTCCACGCTCAGAAGAGTATAGTAACCCAATTAGTACCAACCATAAGTAATTTTATTGCACTACCACAGGTGAGTTCCTGTTCATGCCGGGTCTATAACGCTGAGGTGCCAGCCCAAGCATGCCATGTCCAGTCTGGCTGGGCCGACATGGCCCGTTTACCTTGCCATGCTTGAGCTGGGCCAACAGTTCTATACTTTGGGCCAACTATAAGTAATTTTATTGCACTACTACAAGTGAGTTACTGTTCGTGCCGGGCCGGCTTGTTACGCTGAGGTGCCGGCCCAAGCACGCCATGCCCAATCGAGCTGGGCTGATATGGCCCGTTTACTGTTCGTGCCATGCCTAAGTTAGGCCAACAGTTCTGTGCCTTGGGCCAGCATGATTAGCCCGGCCCATTTGGCTAGATCTACTTGTGAAGAAATAGAAATATGTATGACATGCACCACAAATTATTATCAGACAATGGTAGGTTCTGTTGTGCTACTTGTGCACATAGAGTTATGTACTGTATATAGTATTACAAATAGCAGGGGTGACACTTTGGCTTTGGTTTTCTATTCCTGTCAGATTTAGCAGCCTGTGCAGCTGTGCTCCTAGCTATCCATATGCATATGCTTGCTAAGATTTTGAATTTTGTTCTTATGGGCTCAAAAATAAGAATAGCCCAGGGATAAGTGGTCACATGAAATTCATCACTTCACAGCTCTGTTGATCATATTGATTAAATGTGAATTTGAGTGTTGTGTATTATATTTTCTCAGTTCAGTTTAATTTGTCATTTTTTTTAAAAAAAATCTGCAGAGAGACCAGTCAAAGCTGAGTGGAGACGTTGAAGAGGCAATCGACCATAGGCGAAATCCTCCATTTGAGTAGCGCAACGTTTGGGTGGATGATGTCTGCAGTTTGCTCCAATTGTTTTGCTTGTGATGTAAAAATGTTCTCTCATCCGTGACAACGGGCCAGCTTTGTTGTGGTGTACCTGGGGCGAGTTTGACTTATTTATAGGGTTTTGCGTCCTTGTTATGTATAGCTGAAGTGTTTCCTGTTTGTTCTGATTTCCCCACCCCGAGACACCCTGCGTTGTTAAGCAAGAGAGTTGCTGATGTTAGAGAGCACTTGGATTGAACAATCTTATCCCATTTGGACATCTCTGCTGCGTTTTTAACAGACGAGTTGAGTGCCATTCATGATACATTCCTTGCTTTTCCTGGTTGCCTTTCATGCCTGCTAGAGTATGTCAAGGAGTATGGTTGCTTTGCTTGTATTGTGCGTGTGAGATCTTGTGCCTGCAACATGGATGTCTGCACTGCACGCCCCTTGAAGCAAACACACAGGAATAAAAATGTCTTCGACGGAATATCAGGTCCAAATGAACTGCAACGGAGCAAGCGTTTACTCACATGACACCAGTGGTGTATATTTGGATTCAGCGAGTTTGGCTGCACCCTTTCTATGGACTTTCCATGCTTGGAGCCCGCGCGACGGAAGCGGATTCTGGCGGAGGATGCACAGTAGTCTGCCTTTACTGGCAGCCACCGGATCAGAGTCGGCGCGCTGGACTGGGTGCTAGTTTGCCTTTACTCCACTGGCCGCGACCAGATCAAAGAGTCGGCGCGTTGAACTGGGTGCTAGTAAATGAAGATAGCGTTCTGCTACAGGTAGGGGTGGAAAATTGATATGAATTATTAATATTATCTGGTTACCTATTCGATAGGATATAAATATGATATAGATTTTCCTATTCGATTAATAATTTTTCTCCTATTCGTATTCGAATTCACATAAAAATATAGATGCAAATATGTTACAGATTTTTAACATCTGAAATGTTATTTTATCCGGACTATTCGTATTTGTATTCATATTCGACGAAGTAATATATATATTGTATTACAATAGGATTGATTAGTTTAACAATTTTTTAATTAAATGTGAATTCATATTTCTTTGTGTGAAGTAAATGAGTTAGAATGATTAAGCATGATTGTACGAGGATAAAATATCACTAATATATTCATACTACATAAGTTATGAGGATGTCCAAATCCGACTGAATTGAGTAGATACTCGATTCAAATTCGTATTTGTTACAATATTCGATTCATATTCAAGAATATTCAAATTCATATTCATTTATCAAATACGAATAAGAATATGGTAATGACACTATTCGATTTGTATGTGATTTATTTTCATCCCTAGCTATAGTGCTTGCTGTAGCTACAGTGCATTTCTGCAGTAGTTGGGCGGATCTCATGCGTTCGATTTCGATTTGACAATCCAGATTCGTTAAGGCACGATACCTTTATAGGCAGAGGATTTGTTTCCCGCGTGACGGTGTGAGACATGGTCCTGACCCGGGCGACCACCATCCACCGGTCGTTCCAAGTCTAGCGATGCCGACGTGAAACTATCTGATGGGAAATTCGACTGTCGGTTGCTATGCCTGTGCGTCGGCGGGGCGTGCGTACGCGTGGTTTCCTCTTTCAGCCCTGCACTAACAACTGGCGCCGTATGGTCGGGCGGACGCGGCCGTGCCGGCTGAGATTTGGTTGGCGAATGGGGCTGTTCCTTCTGGCTACGATTTATTAGGCTAATAAATAATAAATAATAATCGCTGAGAGAGGTTAAAAACTAAAAATGCTGAAAAGCTAAAAAGAACATGGTGAATGACAAGTAGGATTGCGGATTTTCTTCTGCTAATCAACCACACATCACGCCATTTCTTGCCAGGGCTGGCCATGGGCGGATGCACATTAAGCAGTATGGGGGTTTAGGTCTCCGAACTGATTTTAATTTTTATTGTTTAGAGTCCTAGTTTACATAGTGTTTGCCCCTACATATCAAAACCTAGTGCCTCCACATGTCAAGGACTATATCTATTTAAAAAAGACTTAAAAACATTGTCAAACAGAGAGACAAAAGAAAAGAAAAACACGTCTAACATTGACAAAATAAGACACTTTAAAAAATATGTGTAAGTTGAAGTTGTCACGACACAACATATCAATTGATTGTGAAAAGAAAACAAAATAATAACGGCTACTTGAACCGATTGAACAAAGGCCACCAGCCGGTCCAGCCCCAAGTCAATGCCAACCCAAGGCCCAAGCTAGCACCAACCAAGTGAGAAGTGTCATGTCCAGATGACACTTAACCTACCTTCTCTTGTTCCCCATGCGGCACGCCACGTACACAATCTTTCATCTGCAGCGGTGATGGGCCCAGCGCGCAGAGCTGCTGTTGTCCGAGAGCATGCCATCCACTTCTCACTTGCACCTGCGTGTGTCGGATGGTAAGGTTAGATTTTCATTGTGTTAGACTCACTACGCTCACATGCAAATGGAGTAACTCTTAGTGTATGTATGTTATATGCAGTATGGCCAACGGTTACGGTAATAAGTGAGGTCATCCACTCATCGTCTCGTCCTTGCTCTTTACTTTCAAAGTTCAAATGTTCAATGATCTTCGTAGTTAACGAAGTAACAATCAACCAACCAAAATAGATACTAAATTTTGTGATTTAAATTTTAGGATTTTAATTCTATGATCTTTAAAATATTTATGGGCCAGGGTTTTAATATTAGAATGCATTGTTTTGATTTTTTTCAACAATTGAATTAGAAAATTTTTCAATATGTTTTAATATCTAATTCGGTGTGTTCTAACTTTCAATAATTGTCATCTCCCTATGGTAGGTAATCTGTTGTTATGGAGCTATTTTAAAAAGAAAGACACCAGGTTTAAGTGCAAATGCTACGAATACAGAAAGTCCAGAAATCAATTGGGAAGAGGAGATTCAGTTTAATCTCGAAAAAAGGAAAAGAATAAATGTCCATCTCTAATTAGAAAGATGTGATAAAAAAAAGTACTTCCATAACGAGTTTTGCCAACCTTGCACATATGATTTTTCATAGATAATGTTTGGGAAGAAAAAAAAAGGAAGTTGGGCCCGGTATATCCCGGCATGGAATGCTATGGTTTTGATGGCCATTGTTGCGGATGTTGGTGCCTAGAAAGCTATAAACCGGGAAGTATTTACAGGCTGCTAGCATGCAAGGTTGTTGGAGCGCCATGCGTCAATCAGATCGCAAGTTTCTGAGAGGTGATTAGTGCCCGCGTAACAGATTGCAGAGCGATCGCTCGCACCAACAAGTATATTTCAACTGATGGAACAGTATCTAAAAAAACTCAACTGATGGAACATGGGTCCTAGTTCCTTAATTGGAAGTAAGAAATACTACTACAGTACTACTACTATTGCCCTCTGAATTCTACAGTGACTATTGCGGCGGCGACATGTTTCCAAAACCATTCCAGGTCATTCTCTCGCCATCGTCATAGCATGCGATGTCCCCTTGAAATTTGGCACTCCGAGCATGGCCACTGCCTGATGAGAAGAGGTTGCACATGTCTGGTGAATCCCCTTGAAAAAAGTTGTGATATTCGTAGGCTTCTCCTGGCTGGGCACCCGTCTCTCTGATGTCCCCTTCTGTTTCACCTGCATCTGAGTTCTTCTCAACCAGCTGCCTGAACATTGATGACTTCAGTAGGAGGCTGAGTGCAGTGGATGTGCCTCTGTTCCTTAAGCCACTAGAAGGGATCATTGCAGAGACTTCTTGATTACTACTACTACCACCACCACCACCACCACCTAATGGTACATTATGATCTAGGATAAAAGGATTGTTCCGAGGGAGCATCTGAGTTTCGATTGGGAGGAATTGTTCAGTAGGAGTGTGCATTGCAAGAGGTTCAGGGTTCAGGGCAGGTGGAGCGCTTGACTTCAGCCATGTGATGTATGACCTCAGGTCGAAGTTTGTGACTGCGTTTACGCCTTTGTACTCTATTGCGGCGATGTCATATGCACGGGCAGCCTCTTCTTGAGTGCCTGAAAGAAAATTCAGTACTTACGATGTTATGATCTGACGTTATAGGCATGGTTATGTGATATCAGCTAAGAATGTAGAAATTTTGTTGCTGTACTCACCGTATGTTCCAAGGTAGAGATATTTGTTTCCGAAAACGCGCCCGATTCTTGCTTCCCATCTTCCATTTTGATGATGCCTGCAATGTTGCATTATCTTAGAACATTCAGTGTACAAATGCATTTTTGGAACTATTTATGTAGAAATCAACGCATTGTCTGTTGAAATATACCTGGCAACCCCTCGGTACTTGGACACTCCTCTTGAAAAACCACTGCTCTTCCTGACAACAGATTAAACTTGTCAGAGTTGAATATATGACGAATAGGTGATGAAGCATGCTAAGATTTTAGTGGAAATAATATGTACCTCCTTAACGATGCAAGGTACTCTTCCTTTGTAAGGTTCTCCATTATCTTTAACTCCTTTTCATAGTCCATAACCTGAAACATATCGACTGAACTAAGCCACTAAAATTATTGTACATATGACAGATTTCTGTAGTCTATTGCTCATTGGTTTTTGCAGACTGAAGCAACTTGCTATTCTTGCACAGAACAGGAGTAAAGCTATTGCATTTTTATACCGGAAAATTTGTGTGGGTGGTTGGTCCCCAGTACTTGAGGGCAGCAAGGTCGTATGCCCTTGCAGCTGCCTCCTCCTCATCATATGCTCCAAGGTAGACTGTTACAAATCAAATAACATATCCATCATTAATCATCACAAATCAAATAACATACCCAGCATTAATCATCTGATGTATATATAGCTCTGTTGTGGCAAGTATGTCAAGAGAGAGATTCAGAGCACCTACCCTGCTTGCCCTTCTTCCTCTGTGTTGGATTCCAGGAATTCTTGTCCCACAAATGTGCTTCAAAACGACCTGTCCATCGATGCCTGCATGACAAGATGCTCTTGTCATCTATTTTCTTATTCTGAGCAGGTTGCAAGGTTGTCAAGAAACACACAGTCCAAATGTACAGAAACACATCCAGTTGCATGTTTGCTTCTTAATTTTACCTGCTAACTCCACGAAACCTGGAGCTCCTCTTAACGGTGATGCTTGGCAAGGACGTCTTGCCAATGCCGCTGCCATTGGTATTGTCATTCATCGGTGTGATCAAAGCCGGCCCCCTTCTTCTCCTTCTGACGACCTGACCCGCCTCGGCGCCTTCCGACACATTGATCATCATGGCATGAGAGTAGTTTTCGATCTCACTCTTGACCATCATGATGTTATCCATGGCTGCAACTTCTCCCTGCTTATGGCCTCCGATGTGGCTAGCTAGCTAGCTTCAGGACCGAACGAATGGTAGAAACGTAGAAGCACTGAAGCAGCTCTGAGCCAGGTGAGACGCCACTACCTGCCGGTGTGTTTATATACTACTGCTTTGGCTGGTGACAGATTTTGTCTCCTAGTAGACAGAAGACAGGATGTTGATGATTTCATGGCTTCCAAGTCATATTCTGTCTGTCTTTACTATGTGGGTTTTGTCAATATTCATGTTTGGAAACATCGAGCTTAGCTGCAGGGCCTTTTGTCCTATGGCGGCTGGGAGACGTTTGGCGCGTGAAATCGAGCGTTTGTTTTTCCTTATCGCTGAAGAGCGTATTTGCGTTTCCAACAGACTGTAACAAGAAGCCAAGTGTAATTCGCAGACGAGTCCAAACCCAGATTTGGCCCCTTGTCATCGGAAGACAAAAAACAGCAGCATCGAGCTGAGAAACCTGTGTTTTGCCCTTGTCTGGCTCTGGGCTACGCTTGTCTGCATCTGTGTTCGCAAAAAGGTGAACCTCTTGTGCAGTTCACCCGAGTTGCTTGGGACAAATTTCTGAGTTTAGCAACTAAAACTGTGCTGATTAGACGAGCTGCAGAGTGCAGGCACCGCAGCGCGCGCAGCCGTCCACCGCGCCGACGCTCCGTACGTACGCCGCGCGACCAGCTTGACTGATGCTGAGACTGACCGGCTGACCGCGCGCGCTATCGCCTTGCGCGCGGGCACAGCCAGCCATCGCCTGGGCCTCGACGCCGACGCGACGCCCACACGGACAGCAATGCTGGTGCGCAGCGAACTCTTGTCTGTCTTCCAACCAGCCGTGCCGGTGCCGCCGTCCGACGCGCGCATTCCCGGCTGCCAGAGCCGGCTACGCCGTTACCTCATCGTGCCCGAGCTAATGCGGTCATGTACACAAAGTTTACGAGGCTAACGACAACGTTTTCATAGGGATGTGCTCTTTTCCTTCTCTGTTTTACCTGCTCTCAGTAATTCGTAACGAAGTACCACACAACGACGAGTGGTGGCGCAGTTGGCTAGCGCGTAAGTCTCACAGCTCGTTGACTGTTGAGGAATCCTAAGGTCGGGAGTTCGAGGCTCCTATCCCCAAAAGAAAATGCACCGAGTTGTGATGAAATGCTCCTGTGACAACTGGGTCGTCACGCAAGCGTCTGATCCTCAGATGTTACGAGCTAGTCTGAACTTTGGTCCGCACCATTTTTCGTCTAATGTTTTTGCTACTCTGGAACCTCTGCTTTGGCCCGGTCTATGGCCCGTCCATATTTTTTGGTTTTAGTTCTTATAGAAAGAGGATATTTATACGTGATTTTAATATATATAAATAAAGTCACTATATTATATACTATAATTAACTACTACACTCTACTTTAAAAAACACCTTGTTTGAAAACTAAATATTATAAAAAACTATTTATTATAGCTAAAACAGCTTTCAGAATCTAATATATTCTTGTGGAGTTGCTTTTACTGACATTTCCTGATTAGCCCCTAAACAATATGCGTGTCTAGTTCTGTGTGTATGTGCGAGATCGTAACCAGACCATCGGGTTTTGAACGAGGGTTTTGGATGAGTTCATTTGAACTGATAGCTTATGGTTTATAGTTTAAATATTTGAATTCTGTCTATTCATGAGAGACAATACGCAAAGTGAAATAGTCATATGTAATTTTAGGCGGTACAGCTAAACTCAATACATTTTTTACTATAATTTTTCTATTGACTCTGTTTTGAAAAAACACACCGTTTAAAAATAATTATTGTAGTCAGTACAAGCATAAACTAACTTTAAGCTAAAAAGAATCCAGCATTTTTTTGGAATTTCTAATGATCCAAAACCAAATCCCCTATCTAAACAGGCCCTAAGTACGAGATTTTGCCACCAAGCGGGGTGCTTCGCACATCCGGCAGCATTCTCCTTTCACTTACTCTTCCTCTTGCAGTACACAGTACAATGCCTAATCTGCATCCAGAGGTGCTTCGCATCCACGCATAGTGAAGTTGCACAGATATTGATGCACATCGGTCAACACAAGGTTGCTAGAATCTCGATTTGAGTCTTAGAATCTTAATATTTTACCATCCTAGATTTAGCAGACCGACTCCATCCTACATAGGATGTTAGGGCCTGTTTGGGACTGCTCTGCTCCAATTTTTTCAGCTCTGCTCCACCAACTCCACCATGGAGCAGCTCCACCGTGGAGTTCCCGAGCGGTGGTCCTGTTTTGGCACGCTAGCTCCAGCTCCAGGAATGTGAGATTTCTCTGAGAAAGGTCCAATGTGCCCCTGAATGATGTTTGGTGTATGTTTTGATGTGTGCGCATGCGGAGCATATGTAACTGAATTTTTTTGTTGTCAATTGAAATATGATTAAAATATTATAATCACAAATAATTTATTCGAGAAAATCGAAATTAGTATTATAATCGCAATTGTTGCCAATTAATTTATTATATATATTTGCCGTGTCATTAAATCAATGGAGAAATCGAAAGAACGGCCAGGACATTAGCGGTTCCCTAGCAATCACATATTCACATTATTCTGAAAATTATATACATCGGGTAACCTGATAAAATTCACAAGTAGTTGAATGCATCTCTGAAGCAACAATACGCAGGACCAAGTAGCTGAACACATTTCAGATCTAATACTGTTAACAAACAGCTGGAAACATCTTGATTTTTGAAAATCCACAGTTGTGTTGTTGTGTGCTAATATTTTAGCAAATGGGTTTCTCTTCCATTCCTGCAAAGTAAGTGATGTGTATATTAACAACATCACAGCGATTCTTTTTACAAAAAGGGAAGTTTGGACAAACATTTTATTACTCTAATTTTGCTTTCCTTTGGCAGCCACAATGCCTTGCAGATACCACACTCTAAACAGATTTACTCAAGCTGGGTACATGATCTTAATATTGTCTTGACAGTTTCCCTTTTTCCAGATGTAATTTTGGATGCAGGTGCCAAATACATGCTGGACAAGCCCAACAAAAACCAGAGAGCAGATGTGGGATGCTGAGGGAACAGACAAAACCATGTGCATATACCCCACCACAAGACATTTCAGCTTACCTGTGTCACTGATCTTTCTAATAGCCATGTTCATAGCATCAGCCACATAAATGTTACCCCTGTCGTCCACCGTAAATCCCTTAGGATGATTCATCCTCGCCTCTCGCAGCCTCCCATCAACATGGCCGGAAATCCTTCGAGAACCAGCAACAAGCTTTGGCCTGCTATCTCGCATTGTTCACCCATTTTCACAAGATGAAACGAAATCCAACATAGTTAAAATCATCATTGTTGAACATGGGTAGCCGTATCATCACCTTACGTAAAATGCATGACAAAACGTAGATCGCTGGTTAACCGGTATAGCCGATAGGACAATGCTCATATCAAAGTCGGGATATCAACATGTCAAGTTGTCCTTTCCAGTGCTAGAAATTATAGGATGAGTTTGGAGAAATTTACTAACATAAGCTTTAGAAAATAAAGCGGAAAGGATTGAAAGGCCAACATTTTTTAGACCCAATTTCCCATCTCGCAAGTGTAAATTGCTAATGTTGACTCCACATAAAATGTCGGTACCAGGTTGCAAAACCAAGTGAAAGGCACTTACCATCACTACGAATGCAAACCGCAAGCTAACAAACACATCGCAATCGGAGATAAGCCACACCAAAATTCATGACTCAACCAACCTACAAGATCAAGATGACCACCTCGCAAACACTTCATAAACATCTAATTAGCGAATCCCACTAGGCACTAGCGCTACCACATGCCAAATTTAGGAGGACCGAAAGTGGGCTCACATCGGGACACGGCGGCGTGATCCTCAGATGTTGTTGTTCATGGAGTCCATCACGAGCAGCTCGCCGCCTGGTGACCTCCACGGCGACGGCTCGATCCCCGCCTTTGCCGTCAAAGACAGTCTCCACCGCCGACGCCGCATTGGAGAGGAACCGCTCACCACCTCCGCAAGCGGCAACGAAACACTCATCAAAACGCACGAAACCAGCAACGCGAAGGCGAAACCAAGAACCCGAACTCACTCGCAGGTACGACGACGCGGAGGCGGGGGGCGGCGCCGAGGAGGAGCGCGCCATCAGCAGATCGCCGAGACGCTGTCGGCCCGCCTCCCGGCCTCCATCGGCGGCAACAGCGCACAGCCCGAACTCCGGTAGCATGACAAGCCAAGAAGTGGGAAACCTCGCATGGCGGATGATTCGATGGGAACGGAGGCGCCCATTCGGTGGGAAGGGCGGCAAAGAGGGCTCGATTCGAGGAGGAATGGGAAACCACCAAGAATCCGAGCTTTTCTTGCGAGAAGGTAGTGGGGCGGAGGAGAGGGGCGACGCGGGTCGTAGGAGGAGAGAGTCGGGCGGAGGAGAGTCGCTGGCGGGTGGGGAGAAGAAAAGAAATGAATCGACGGAGAGAAATTGTGTAATGGCGGTGGTGGGTAATTTTCCCCAACTCCATGAGGAGATACAAAACTTCGGTTCTGAGTACCTTGAGGAGCTCCAAAAACGTGGAGCGTGCCTTCAACTCCACCTTTTCTTGGAGCGAGTTTTTGAGTTGGACCCGTTTGGCTAGACAAGTTTAGAGCAGAGTTGAAAAAGTCGGAGCGGAGCAGATCCCAAACAGCCCTTAATTTGATAGAATCTTAACATTCTTAAGATTCTACAAAAAGATTTGTAGGATCAAGATCAAACTTTACATACGATTCTACTAGTAATTAAATATGAATGCTTACTAGTATACGTTCTTACAATTGTAAAATTTTAGCTTCGATACATTGATAATTTGACATAGAAAAATACTAATTACTCCTGGGTGTAATTACACTCTGTCCATCCACCGTTGCTGACTATTTGAGATTCGCACTTCAGTTAGATACTAACAAAGTTGGAAGACATCGGTAAGAGGAAGACCCGATCCTATTAGTATTTTTAATGCCAGCCAACGAGTATCTTCCGAGAGTTTCATTATCTATCAAGAGATTTTCAAGATTTTTGTATTTTCTATTGAATTCAACCAACCAATGCCCATCAATCCTCACCCCTCAGCGCCAATCCCTGCCGCCCTAGAGCTCCTCCTTCTACCCAGCCTCCTCGATGCTAGATCCAGCTTCCCCACCGTCCCCGAGCTTCTCCCTCCCCGCCGAGTTCCTCCCTCCTCTCCGGCCCCCACGGCACCAGATCCGACCTCCCGCCGCTGAACTCCTCCCTCCCACTCGAACTCCTCCCTCCTCCCTGGCCCTTCGGACCAGATTTGTAGGATCAATTTAGAGATGAAATGCACTTGATTTCGTTCAACTAACTCAAATGAATGCACAATATGAAATTGAGGTGTGGAATGAATGCTCAATGCTCAAGAATGTTCAATAGAGTCTCTTCTTACTGTCCTTGAGTTGGTGGGGAAGTATTTACACCCCCACCAACCATATATAGCAGTTGTATAAAATAAACCTGAAAAATCAGGACGAGCGGTAGTACCGCTGTACAAATTGCGAAACTACCACACATGTACTGTAGCTACAATAACGGCTATATTAGAGTATCATAACTAGCCATTGGAAGTCGGCGTGGTACTACCACAGCTGAAATCATGGTAGTTCTGATCATGGGTAGTTCCGAAAGATTTGTGCGGTACTTCCATTTGTCTCAGAGCCTGAAGTTGGCGCTCTCCGGAAAAATGTACCGCCCGATTTTTCAAAACTTCCGAGATGCGATAGTGCCGCTCAGGAGGTGCGGTCCTTCTGCTCTGCAGTAGTTCTGTCGTTAAAACACTGGTAGCTCCGTTTTCCAGAGAAACAAAATGATTCCATAGGTGTTCTCTGGAAAAAATGTATCGCTCGTTTTGTCAAAACTTCCATGTTGCGGAAGTACCACCGATTTCACGCCGGTAGTTCCGGGTTGCGGAAGTACCACCTATTTCACTCCAATATTTCGATATTTCTGAGAATGCACAGTTTGCGGTCAATTTTAATTTGAAGTGCATGCATGATTCTATATTGATCCCAATGGCAGAAAGACATGTAGTCAAGCTACTAGTTATGATTCCTCTCAATAGTACGGCATTTAACCTATGATCTAGTCTTCCACACTTTCTCTTAAGACTGGTAAATTCAGAAGGAATGCTAGACTATTTATACCTTTGTCTTGAATCATCTTGATCCTTATGTTGACCCTTTGCATGCAACTCACATTCATCATTTGAACTAAACCTTTCAAACACTCAATAGACATGTTAGTCTCATATTCACATAATGTCATTCATTACCAAAACTATCAGATGCTTTGGCCCCACCCGAGCTCCTCCCTCCTCCCCGCTTTGTCGACCATGGCGCCATGACCATGCTTTTAGATCCGATCACACCGCCACCACTGGCTCCAAATCCATCACCCTGGAGCTCCTCCTTGGACCACATCCCGGTGGAGGAGATTTCGATGTAGTCGCGGTTGGTTGAGGGCGGCACCGGCGAGGCTGCGGCTGGAGGAGTATCTTCGCGGCCGCTAGCTACGACCGGTTCATTGTAGCTCCGACCATGACTTCACGACCACAGCACTTCGACCACGGCACCACGACCATGACTCTTCGACCATGGCGCCATGACCATGACTTTTCGAGCATGGCGCCACGACTCACGACCACTCGATCACGGCGCCATGACGACCATGGCGCCGACCACTTTTCCGACACTTCGACACACACCACGACAAGCCACGACCACGACGCCATGACCACATTGAGGCTACAGCTGGAGGAGTATTTCCGCGGCAACGTGTAGTCGCGGTTGGTTGAGGGCGGCACCGGCGAGGTTGCGGCTGGAGGAGTATCTTCGCGGCAACGTGAGGGCATGGATGAAGGAGTACTCATTCATCTTCAGATTTCAAATGTTCATCCATAACAAGTTTCAGGCTATTAGTTTTCAGGATGGAAAGTATGTCTAATATAAAGAAGTATCCACATTCACATCTCTAAAAAGGTGTATATATACGTACAGAAAACAAGTCCGAACGTTTATAGTAAAGTAGTACATCATACTGCCTCGTTATTTTTTTCCCAAAACGACTTACTCTCTCGTTAATCAGTTGTACTAATATATCATTCTAACATGGTCCATACACTCAATTCTTGCTAGCGATGCTTTAAGACGGGAGGCATATATATGCTAGCTAGTATGATCATACAAAAGCACATACTCCCTTGCAAGAAAAAAGTTCCATACTCAACGTGTGTATACTACTTTCTTTAACAAAGTTGTCTTTCCAAACGAACCATGCACCAGCTAATTGCCTAAAATCTAGGAGATACATGCATGTATGAATTTTGAATTGAAGTTTTGCACAACCATGTAGGCCAGCCATAGATCCCGCCAGTAAACTCATAACAACCAGGAATGCACGCGACCGCAAATCCTACAATTAGCCAAATCGTGTGCCTCATTGTATGGGTTTGCTACCGATGGTTCTTACACCTACAAACCCGATCGGCAGATGAGTATCCCAAGAAAGATGAATGGAAGATAATATAGGTGTAACTACATCCGACCGAGAGTAGAAAAGGGGTTTCCATTTGATATATGTGTGTGTGTATATCTCTCTGTGTGTATTACTATTTGTATAAAAAATAACATATCTTTCATTTAGCCTATATTTTTATTAAAAAGTTCTTTAAACTACAATTCCAAAAGGATATCACCATTGAAAATACATAGAATATTTGAATAAATGTATTCCCATCTTATCAAAATGATTACTGCAAGCTGAAAAGTGGAAACTCATGCTGATTGGTTAATGTCGATCAAGTTTTGCTATTTATGAAACACCTCCCAAATTTACTTTGGATTGTGAAGGTTTCATGGTTTTTTTTTCCAAAATCAAATGTATTGGTCAAGTTTCTGTGTAAATAAACATTTTAACGGCTTGGCCTTTCTTTGAGCCCATCAACCTACTTGTTTGGTGCAGTATTTAAACTGCCTCGAGCTTTACTACGTTTTGATCCGTTGCTTATGGATCCCAATAGCACAGCATTTCTGCCCTTGTCTAACAGTCTATGGCATCGGAAAACTGTAACTGAAGTATTTGCCTTTTTCATTTTTAGGCTAGCCCATCAGATCCTAAAAATTTTCCATTCATTTTAGTCGGGAACAAGATTGATGTAGATTCTGGAAGCAGACGAGTGGTTAGCTTCTCTAACATTCAACTTTTGTAGCACATATATTCTGCAACTTCCTTATTTTCAGAGTCGCCTCACAGGTTTCTGAGAAGAAAGCGAAAGAGTTGTGTGTCTCCAAGGGTAATATTCCGTATTTTGAAACCTCTGCAAGAGACGACTTCAATGTTGACACTGCTTTTCTGTGCATTGCCAAGCTTGCTTTGGAGCATGAGCATGTAAGAGGTTTATGGCGTTAATTCATTACTTTAATCATGTAATCGTTTACACCTATTTCTTCTCTGTCCCCAGCTACATCAAGGCAGTCGCAGAACGAGTCCCGGATACTGAACAGACAAGCGGATGTGCTTGCTAGCAGCCAGCCATTCCTGTTCATTGGCTCAGATTATTTTCAGGCAAAGCTGCGCACTCTGTAGTTGTTGCGGTGTACAATAAGCTCGCGTAGCAGCTGTTTAGTACAATAGTTAGTGACTCTGGAGAGTGGTGTCGTCTGATACCTAGAATACTAATGAGCGGCTGCCAGTTCTGCTCGCATCTGCTCCCCTAGGACAATAAAGGTTACATTTGCAGACAATTCTGGCGAAGAGATGTGTAGCAATTGAACTCCTCGCCAGTTGTAACTTCTGAACCTCCAACATGCTGAATCCTGATGCAGCAAACATCTTGTAGCAGAACATATGCACTATAACTCAGTCGGAATAATGGAATTCTGAGTTCGTCTCGCTCTCAACAGTGCAAGTGCCTGTCGATGCTTGCTTGTCAAGCCTTAGTGCATTTGATGGTTCAGACTGTTCAGAGTTGCGATGAATGAGGTGGGTTTTTTTAGCTGTATCTTATGGCTTTTAGCTTAATTTTTTGAATTCTGGCTGTTCGTAAAAGAGAGTACGGAGAGACACTTACGTGCGATTTTATCTGATATAAACAAATTCGATATAATATCTACTACAATTAATTTATAGATTTTATCTTAAAAAATACACTGTTTAAAAATTAATTACTATAGTATAAATTAAAACTCAAAAACCGTAAGTCCAAAAGAACTGAGCCGATGGTGAAACGTTCAAACACGCCGAAACTGCGAGGATTTTTTGTATGAATAATCTATTTTTTATTCAAAATAACAAAATATACCCACAGCAACATTTTTTTACAGAAATGTACTCCAGTCGCTCGACCGTTGGGTGACTGGAGCCTATCGCCCAACGGCTAAGTGATACGCAAGCAATCTGTCGGCAAAAATGTTATTTTGAATAAAAAATAGATTATTCGTACTAAAAAAATTCAAAACTGCCATACTTTTTCAAACACTGTGAAACCTATTCCAGTTTGGATCTCGACCCCTCGTTACGCTGCCCTGATGTGATATGTGCGATCCGAACTCCGAAGTCCTGAAACCTGAGGACGGCTTGTTGCGAAACCACGCGGCAGGGAGTGTGTCCACGACGATGCGACAGCGTCGTTCGCCAGGCGTTGCCGCCATTATCCCCTTGCCGTCCGGTTCCGGCCGCAAGAGGGCGAAAAGGTGGAGCGGGACAAACTTGACCTCCCTTCCTGGACCTTGCTGACCCCCTTCTCGGATCCTGCCGAGGCGCCGGTGAGAAGCTGCAGAAAAGGCATCGGAAGGTCAAAGCTTTTGAAGGCGACTTCGTTCTCGCCGTCCTCCTCCTGCCTTCAGAAAAGGGCTCCTCTCGATCAGAGCCAGCGAGCGTTCACACTTTCAGGGTTTCTGGGTGTCTACACCGCTACTGCCATATGTATAATGATATAGTCCTTTTCAATTGATATAGTTCTTTTAAGTTATGATTTATAGTATTTCTCAAACAAATAAATAGAATGATTTTTTCGTTATTATTTCGAAACGACTTATTAAGATAGCATTTTGAAACAACACATAAATGCTCATGCTAAGATTAAAAATATAAATTATAATTATAAACCATAAATCGCAGTTGGAAAGAAACCACACATCTGGTGTGGTGGTGTGGTTCTCGTATTCAATTGCGACTGTGCTGAGTATTGCTGGTAGCGGCACAGAATTGAACACACAGTTCCTTGTTTGGAATTTTCAGAACCGACCAATGAACGTAACATGAGCAAGGTAAGAATTAATTATTACAGCTGACTGCGTGTGAAAATTGATTTGTTTACAATTTAAGCTTCGTTGAATTCGACCCCCAGGCCCCAACGTTTCAGTCCCTGCTCTTCTGGCTTTTTAATTTGCTTTTTTTTTGTTTTAGGTTTTTTATCTTTTTCTTTCTTATTCTTTACGTTATCTACGATGATATAACTTTTTATTTTTTATTTAATTATATTGAAAAAACTAATAATAGTTATAGTATATTTTTAACCTCTATAGTATAAAAAAATAAAAATCTACTCAAAAATCTAAATGAATACCAACTTAGCCTGCCCGTTCCAGTAAGTCTGCAAAACTTATTGTAAAAAAACAAAGTATGCAAGACTTGGTGATCGGTTCTACTGAAAAAAGCTTATGGTCGAAAACATCAGAGTGGTGAAAAAAATCAGAATGACAGAGGCTTATTTGACATAATTAAATTTAAAAAATTGAAAAATATAAAAAAATATGTTAGCTCATCACAGACAACGCAAACAAATACGAGAAAAAAAAGAACCGACAAAAAAGCTAAAAAAATCAAAAATTTAGAAAAAAAATAAAATTATAAATAGTATAAAAATAAGTTTAAGGCATATTGAACACAGCCTTATCGGTGGCTGAAATCGCAGGCGAGAGCACCCCCATTCCACATGCAAACGTGGCAAAGCACCACCCACTTTTGGTTGTTTTTAATGACTCTGGTTATTCTTATTTTACAGGAGTAGGTTCTACTTTGTTAATAACACTTTTAACACCGTTTGAAGTGGATATTTTAGTTTACAGGCTGATTGGATATCAGCCTGTCGACTTGTACTCTCACCAATTATAAAAGAGTGATATTTTTTACTCTTTAAAGCCAACAAGATGTCATTTTGGCCACTTTATTTTATCATCATGTATTCATAAAAATAATAAAAGTAAAATATTATGATAGTATTTTTCATGACAAAGTCACCCGTAACATTTCATATATGTAAACAATACATTTGATACAACATGTTTGGTCAAAATTATTTTATTTTGACTGCATATATTCTATAGCGTCACTTTTTTAACTGAAGGGAGTAATATTTTGTTAGTTTTGGTCATTTATAGATGACATAGTAGCATAAGTTAGCATATCTCGAGAGGCCATCATTGGGCGCACAGCAAAGGTCAAAGTAAGCAGTTGGGATATCAAGATCAAGGGGTGAGTAAATTTAGCTAGTGCGGTAATAATTAACAAAATTATTATACACCTGTCACATAATTTTTGCTGAGGAAAGCAGTCAAGTTTTTGACCTTGTGATTCGCTCGAGATTCGGGCACCCCAACTTTGTCTCCCATTCCGGTGAGTTGTTTTAGAGTTAGGGTTCACAAGACCCCGACCTTAGATTTTGCTAGGGAGAAGGTGGCTTAACGGTGTACAGTGGTAGCGACGGTGGCACCGTCTCAACTACGGGCTCGAAGGAGGGCGATGGGCAGCGAGTGGTGGCAGGGGTGATAAGAAAGAAAGGTTAGGAGGTGGCGGCCACAGATTGGACGACGATAGCTGCTAGAGAAGGGGAAGGAGGGCGGCGGCGACGGTGACGAGAGATGGACATGCGGCAAAGGAGGAGGAGAACGGGGCTGACGACGCAGGAGGCGACAACGGCGGGGAGGGCGTGTCGGGGCAGCTCAACAACACCGGAGGCAATGTCTGTGAGGTGGCTAGGTGGCGGTGAGCAAGGTGGTAGGCAAGGTGGTAGGTGAGTGGGTCAGGAAAATGAGGAGGAGGGGGTTAGGTTAAATTTGTATAGAACCTAGGGGAGCATAGACTTGGATCTAGATCTGATCCAACGGTCGAAAAACAAATGATTGTGGGATGAGATCAATAAAAAAATGGATGATGCATAGACAGAGCCAAGAATAAATGAATTATTATGTACAATCCATCTGCTCGCGACATTTATACTAGCGGCAATAGCTAGCATCTTAGTAGAAAGTCTCAACTGAAGCTAGCTAGTGTTGCTAGCAACTGACGATGACACACACCCGACGAATAACGTATCTTTTAAACCGCTTTTGCTTGTCGATTGGATAGACGACGACAGAACAGAGCATACGTAAACAAGATGACCTATACAAAACGGAGATGTATATGTGCAATTAAGCTCAGTGCTGATCCCCCTGCTAGCTGTGCTAAAAACCAAACAAGTCTTGCGTTCGTGGCAGGTTCCGGTAGAACAGGGACGCGATGTTTAACTTGATGCCATGTTTTGTTGCAGATAGGCATTATCCATACGGCATACGGCCACCTCGACAGGGACGCCGTCCCGGCCTAGGTGGAAAGCCGCCGCCGTCGCTCGCTCATTCGATCGCGTCAAGCCAACGCGCGCGCAAATCGACGTACGCCTGCGAGAATTGTACGTATTCGTTGCGAGCGTGCAGCTTGTCATTGTTCCGTGCGTATCGATCGGCCGGAGCCTTCCAAGAAGAGAGGAAACGGCGAATTGGGCGGGCGTCGTCGAATCGCACTCTCCGGCTCTTTAATTTATTTGCCACATGAATTTAAGGCCTTCTCATTTCGATTTAGGTGTCGCTCGATTGGACTGAAATAAATTAATTTATGGCTAAAATTACATCAGTAATTGATCGAAATATATCAGAATCGATAGTGACTTATTTAACGTAACTAAATTTTTAAAAAATTTAAAAATAGAAAAAACATGTTAGCTCATCACGGATAATGCATACACTGACCAAAAAATTCAAAAAAAGCCAAAAAACTAGAAAAAGAAGAAATTTAGGAATAGTGAAAAATAAGCCAGAAACCGAAGCTCAAGCTGAAATAATCGAGACCTTAAGCTTCTGGCTTATTTTTTATTATTCCTAAATTTCGTTTTTTTTTTACTTTTGGTTTTTTTGAGTTTTTTGCCAGTTCTTTTTTTTCGTATTCGTTTGTATTGTCTGGGTTAACTTTTTTCATTTTTTAAAAATTTAGTTACACCAAATAAACCACCACCAGTTACAGTGTAATTTTAATCATAAATCAGCTTAGTTCAGCTGAACTAAGTGACACCTAAGTCGTGGGTGCACGAGTGAAAGTTGGCTTCTTAATCAGGAAAAAAAGGGATGGTAAGTGGTTTTTGGGTCTTGTTCTTTAACGACTTTTAAAAATAGCTTTTGATTTTTGTTACAGTATATAACTTTTTAATGGAATATTTTCTTAAGACAGAGTCTATAAGTTAATTATAATACATGTTAAAAAATCTATCATTTGTATCAACCAAAATCACAAACAAGTATCTCTCTATAATCCATATCACAAATAACTAAAATTTAAAAATTTTAATTAAAAATCAAAAGCCACATCCATATTAAACACCTTGCTTGGTGCGTAGCTAGCTTTTTGTCGCTATTGTTCTATCGTCAACAGTACTCCTCCATCTGGAATGCTGTCAGTATTAATTGCTAGTCTCACTCAAAATTAGTTAAGATGTTGATTGATGCACAATACACAATCGTACTTTTGACGTAAAGGCTGTGTGTGTACTGTGTAGTGCACACATGCAAACTATGATCAATATGATCTAAGTTGTTTTTTAATCACGCGCACCACAGAAAATTCAATAGAAAATTGAGGCCTTATTTAAGCATCAATTCAAACAGCTTCTAGCTTGAGAAGTCAAAGCAATTTAGAACACGTTGATTTTTTAATAAGTTTTTATTTTTCTTTATATTATCTACAAATATATAATAATATCTTTTCATTTTCCTATATTTTATTATTATTTTTAATTAAATATCTTAGAAAAAGTTAACGGTCGCTATATTGTAATTTCAGCTAAAAATCATAAAACTTTTGAACAGACTCTTAGAAAATTGGAGTTCCATGGATTTTCTATAAAAATCCTATGAAATTCATAAAATCCAGACATTCCAAACGGGCCCTAAGAGCTAAAGCTTTCACTTTAAGTACCCCTTCGATCAAGCCTGCATCATTTGACTGTTATATATATGGGAAAAAAAGTATAACTAAAGCCATGTGCTGTTTTTGTCTCACCTCGCATAGTCACTGTCGCGCACACTCCGATCCATATCGGTTGCGTGTGACGCCTCGCGACCCTTTTAATTTTTTAAAAACGCTAGCTTTCGCAGGTTAACTGGATGTGCGTGCAGGGAAAAAAACGGTGATGTGTGCGCCCCGACATGACGCCTATCAGCGCATCGACGTCGACGCACACATACATGGTGCATCCGCATCCCGCTAATACGCATGTGCTCGCCGCCACGCACCAGCACAGCGTACCAAGCTATATCTATCGTTCGATGGAGTGGCAGCAGCGTGGCCACAGGCCTGTTTTTTCGGCTACGATTTATGGTTTTAGTTAAAATTTTTGAATTTTAATTATTTACGATACAGATTACGGAGAAACAGATATTAACTTACGATTTTGGCAGGTACAGATGTTAGGCTTTTAACGTGTAGATCGTTTAACCTGTAGACCCCGTCTTGAGAAAATACTCCATTTAAAAGTTAGATACTGTAGCAAAAATCAAAACCGTCGACTTCGGAGAAAAAGAACAGCCCCACACTCTCCTCTTCTCCTGACTCCTGAGTGAGGCCGCAACGCCTCACACACAAAAATAAAAATATGCAAGCGAAGCAAGGCCATTAACAAAGGTCAACCGTACTCGCCAACCATAGCGAGATTCGGGGACGAAAAGGACTCCCGGACTTTCATTTGGTAGCATGCCGATGGTAAGCCTGCAAATTATGTAATCGTCCAGGAAGCTGCGCAGAATCTGGGTCCATAGCTTCTTCTAGATCGCGCTTTGCATGCCATCGTGGGGTTGCAGTTCTAAAAATTTAGATGAAAGCGACATCCAAAATAAAACATTCAGTGCACATAAGCAGCGATTGGGACGCATGGTTTAGGAAACGACGTCGTTTGGGCGTTCAGGACGGTGGCTTCCCCTCGAATGATTGAACTGCGTCTCGCATTATGACGGCGATGAGGCAGTGAGCTAGTGAGGCTCCGGTCCGGTGGGAATAGTACTGTAGGGCTGCGGGGATGATGGCCACCGATGGTGAAGCTCCAGTGTGAATGATGTCCATGGAGGCAGTCTAGCATACCATGTTGTTTTCTTGTCTATGTGTATCTCGTGAATCAGGCATAATTACTTGAATACATTAAAGCCCTGTTCTTTTAGGTTTTTAAGGTGACTTTTAGCTTCGATTCATCCGAAAATCAAAATAAATCATGGTTTGTCTAAGCGGTTTTTCATAGCCACTCCTTTGAACATCTTTCTAAATTCGTTGGTGCGTCCATCTTCATGTTCCAGCTGTCCGTCACCGTTTCAAAAAGTATAATAAAAAATATTAGCTACAGTCAAAATCTATGTTGTTTAGCATACCAGGTTGTTTTCTTGTCTACCTATATACTCGTGAATTAGGTATAACAATAATTTCCCTATGATCGTACCGTAGGCACAAATTTCAACTAAATTGCTGGAATACATGAAAGCACTGTTCTTTTAGGCTTTTGAGGTGATTTTTTATTTCGATTTCTCTAAAAGTTAAAATAAAATAGGATGGTTTCTTTTCATTTCTTCAAACGGCTTCTCAAATCAATAATTTTCGTGTCTCTGTCATCTGGCACCATCTCAAAAAGTGAAATAAAAAACTATTACAACAGTTAAAAGCTCTCAGACACAGCCAAAAATGACGGAATGGATTTTGATTTGCTTTTTTTTATCAGTTGCAGTTATATTGCCACGAGGCGTCCTAGGACAAAAACGTAGTGCCACGAGGCGTCTTGGGGAAAAAAACGTAGTGCCACGAGGCGGATATCCGATTGCCACCAACCAGTTCAACGGAACAGAAGTAATAAAGAATGCGGCTTGAACCGGAAGGACCACATGTGCCGTGCGAGGGGGCCCCACCGCCCAAGGCACAGGCACTACGTGGCGAAGACCGTCCAAGTCTTTCTCCCGGAGACAATTCCCCCGAAGGGGAAGCCGGGCGGACACAAGCGCGCGCGCGTGCGGCGGCGGGCGGCAACTGCCCGCACCAGCTCCGAACCTTCTCACTCCGCAGGAAGCTCACTGCGAAGCCGGCCAAATCCACCGGAAGAAAAATAAACGCACACAACCCGCCCAGCCCGCCTTCTCCTACTACAAATCCACCAGCCAATAACACATCCCCCACCCCATGCAGCACACCAACGATTTGATCCTCCTTATAAATACAAAGCATTCGCGCCGGTCTCGTACTCGGCCATGGCGGCAGTCGGGGCGCACCCAGTGCTCTACCACCAGCCGGCGCCGGCGGACAACGCCTGCTTCTCCATGTCATCGTACTTCTCCCACGGGGGAAGCTCCACCTCCAGCTCGCCGTCCAGCTTCTCCACCGCCCTTGGAGCCCAGCCGCCGCCGCCGCCGCTCGGCGACCCCGCGGCGCAGTTCGACATCTCCGATTACCTCTTCGACGACGGCGCGGGGGTGTTCGCGCCGCCGGATGGCCCGCCCGTCGTCGTGCCCGATGGCGCCAGCCAAGGCGCAGCTGGTGCAAGTGCAGCCACTCACGCTAGGTGAGGCTTAGTGGCGTGCGTCGTTTGTCAGCGGGTGTTTTTGACACGTTATTTGGGTTTTCGGATTGTCTTTGGTCTGAACTCTGAACTCTTGATTGTGCATTTTAGGAGCGCAGCGGAGGCGGTGCCGGCGGCGGTGGAGAGGCCTCGGACGGAGCGGATCGCGTTCCGGACGAGGTCGGAGATCGAGATCCTGGACGACGGGTACAAGTGGCGGAAGTACGGCAAGAAGTCCGTCAAGAACAGCCCCAACCCGAGGTACCCCAATCTACACTGCAAAATCAGATGCTCGCGATCAATCTTGCGATCATCACATATGATACAACGATCGATCCATCATGCAATAGTCTCTTTCCAGCAATGATCAACACATTGCAACTTCGCAATTAATCCATGCCTTGTGTGTGTATGTGTGTGTGTGTGCAGGAACTACTACCGGTGCTCGACGGAAGGGTGCAACGTGAAGAAGAGGGTGGAGCGGGACAAGGACGACCCGAGCTACGTGGTGACGACGTACGAGGGGATGCACAACCACGTGAGCCCCAGCACGGTGTACTACGCCAGCCAGGACGCCGCCTCCGGCCGATTCTTCGTCGCCGGCACGCAGCCACCAGGTTCACTCGATTAATTAGCTTGCTAGCTAGCAATCAATCGCGGACGGGTCAGCATGCAACTTTTCCTACGTGTTCAAGCAAGCTAGCTAGCTAGCTAGGCGGGCTAGTTAATAGCTAGTGTAGATGATCAGGGTCGGTTTCTCGATCGAGATGGATCTTTTTGGATCTAGCTCAATCTTTTCCCCCCGTCTTTTTCCTCTTTCGATCATGGAAAGGCTTGGTTGTTGTAGGGATAAAATGGTGTACTGCTGTGTCGGCTCATGAGCTTTCACACTAGCTTATCCCTTGAGCTTAGCTAAAATTATCTGGGAAATGTAACATATATATATGCTACTTAACCGTGAAATAAAAATGTACAGCGCTTGTGCCATTTCAGCCATATATACGATGTGATCGATGCCAGTTTTTCGTAGTGATTAAACTAAGTGGTGCAAATTTCCTTTTGTTCCTCCTTTTTTCAGTCACCCAACAGAACTGTGTATCAATGCAATACAACGTGTGCAATTTCTTGCTCTTAATCGGTTCTGCGGGTCACTGATAGAACTTGTGGCCGCAATCATGCATGGGAGAGCTAGATCGGTAACTGGCGCTGCACCTAGTCTAATTAAGCTAAATTGCAGATACATATATATATACATGTACTCCGGCCGTTAACTGTACTTGAGCACTACACATGCATGCAATTATAGATTGGCGCTATGATCTTGAAGATCTGTTATTTCTTGACCGCGTAAACTACTTATAATAAATTAAAGAGTAAATTGTATATTGCATCGGGCAACTTACCGCTTATTTCACTTTGCACCAGGCTTAATCCATACTTTCACTTTGTATCAAGGTGGACCACATAAAATTTCATTTTGCACTAGTTAATCAATTCCGGTCCCATATAAAACAATCAAATTGAAGGAGCAGAGCAATCAAAATTACGTATACTAACTTGTCATTACATAGAGCCGGTTTAAGCCAAACAATGTTTAAACTATTTCAAAGTGAAGTTTGTTTTGGTCTTCCTTGGTGTAAAGTGAAAGTATGGATTAGCTTTGGTGCAAAATGAAACAAACGATAATTTACCCGGTACAAAGTGCAATTTACTCTTAATTTAATTTATATACGCCATGTGCATAACACGTTCAAATAATTTCCTCAAGAACCTTTATTTCTTGAAACATTTAGAGCTTCATTCCTTTTGCTGCCAGAATTCTTATCTAGGATTTTATTGTGCAAAAACACTCAGATAACATAGCCAGGTACATATGTAGTACAGTTTGTAATTTTCATTTCGCGCAAGCTAGACAGTACATGCACAGTACTATCTGCAACAATTAATTCTTCAGATTGCAGAAATAGTTTCGAATCTATCATCATATAACAAGTGTGGAGTTTTCAATGCAACACTTGAAGTGATATTCTCCGTTTAAAAAACATTTGAAGTGAATTCCTACTGCAATTTTATTTAGGGCATTGATTTATGTATCAATTCTTTTTTTTAAAAAAAAGATCCAGGTAACTGGCAATTCGATCTACAGTGTGGTAGAGAGGCGATCTTTTTTGTTTTGTTTTGCGAAGAGCATTCTTTTATTTTATTCAACACACTTCAAACTAAAGTATCTTCTACACTAATATGTTTATGCAATTTTCCTGACAACGTATAATTATGGGCTGTGTTTACTATTTTCAGCTACCACGTACTTTGGTAGCTAAAGGTGCACATTTCCCGATCAAGACCGAATTCTTATCGCTCGACAAAATCTATTAATAAGCACTGAGAAAATCCATTCTCTGAATCGGAAAGTGAAATTCAAGCACACACTTAATTAGTTTACAGTAGCTAAAATTCTATAGTGAACAGATCTTATTCTTTTCTAACTATATATATAGACTACTTGATTTTCAGTAAGACTACTGTTCTGTATAAATTGTTCAAACAATTAAATTTTATGTATATATACTTAATTAGTCATCATCATGCATGAGATAATCGATAATCACTTGGACACCTGTGAATATCACTATATTTGATCGATCGATCGCTCAGTGCATGTTTCACCCTGATTCTAGTGGAACCACTGAGAACTTTCCCCTTGGAACTGCATGGCACAAATTACACCACGTCAGTACATCACCATCTTGAGTTTATTTATAGACTTGATATATAACGTGTATGGTTACCTGTGTTTCGATGGTAAATTGATGTTCTTCTGCCCGATGGGCTAGTTGGACTTTATCTAGTTTCTTTTATATTGAATAAATAAGAACGCTAAGATTAGAAATATTTCATAAGCTCCGTCGAAAAAAAAAGAAAAAAAAAGCTTCACATGGTAATTATTCTCAACACCCATGGTACGGTGTTACTACAGTGTTTGTTCATGACCAGAGACACATATATATATACAAAAGATCAGCGCGTGCAATCTTTGTCACTTATCATTTCTTGGTACTTGGTAACAGCTGATGAGATATCAAAATGTCTTTCTACATGACTTTTTTTTTTCTTATTTGAACTTTGAAGAGACGACATCTTGCATATTATTATTTGCACGAGCAAAGGAGATTTAGGAGTATGACGGCATAGGCCTCTCCCTATTAAAGCAGCGGTGCAGGCGTCTTCATCCTCAGCCTGATGTAGGAGTATGACGGCATAGGCCTCTCCCTCCTCCGCTTGGACTAGGAGAGCCGTAATGTTGAGTTGCAGCTTGTTTGGTGGTTTCATGAGTTAGTGCTTGTGTGCAAGATTTGGGACAGATCAGGCTTAAGATGATTAATTTTTGTGGTTGCTTAATCCATTGCAAATGCCAAACAGATTGTTGGATTGGAGTTTGAGATTCATATAGCAGCAAAGAAGAATTTATTGGACTGGAGAATCATGTGTGCTATGTAAGCAATGTTATTGAAAAATTTTGTTGGTGTTTGACAAATTGGAATTGTGTGGATTGTAGTTGTCAATGTATAATTGAAATTGATATTGTCAATCGAGAATATGATTCACCTGATAAATGTGAACAATATCCGACAACAACTTTACATAAAGCATTGGCATGCACAGAGAGATGACAAATTCAGATAAACTGGTTGATAGCATAGTTAATCATCAATTACATAAGGTAGCATCCATTACTGAACATAAAACTTGTCCAGCAAATGAAACAAATTTCACCAAAAAAAGAGTTACAGGAAAATCATCTCTCACAACCATTCATTCCACACAAGTCGTTCCATCGCATTATGGCACTGGTCAGTTTCTCTTTCTCCTTGGAGTTAATTCCTTGTTGGCAATGACCTTTGATGGTAACATTGTTGTCCTTCATGGTGTTGTGACTGTGCTTTGTGAAGCTCCTTCTCGTATCGACAAGGCTAGTTTCTTGCAATATTTATTAGCCATAAGCATGCAATTCAAAAGGCATAAGAAAATAGGACTTACATTTGCAACATACCTTCTAGTCATGAGCCCAGGGGTTATTTGTATTGGTTTTTGCTGATGGATTTTTGTTATGGCCGATGAATAGTAGTGACTAATAAATAGTAACACATTATATAAGAAAGATAATGCAACGAAAGACACTATAATATTCAGACTGCCATACGACTTACGAATTGTGACAATACAGAGTGCGTTATAATATGTGAAGCGCAAAATAGTGGCTATAAATAGTAGTGGTTAATACAAGCGGCTTACATAAACTGAGGTGTTTTGGTCTGTTTTTCAAATTCTAAAAGTTTTTGGCTTTTTACAAGAACTAGCTTTTAAACGAAATATTTTTCAAGATAGGGTCTACTAGTTAATTGTAGCATAAAGCGACTTCATTTATATTGACAAAACACGTGACGAATATTTCATACAAAATTTAAAGACACAACTCTCTATATTGGCTTTGGCTTCTAAAATGTAAAGCCAATATGTTAGACTCTCAGCAAGCTTGTCCTCTTTTGCTTCGCCAAAATCAATAATATTCAGTTGGGTAACATTGGGTTTAGAGGGGTAACAAGGATATTTTGCATGGGGAAAACAAAAAAAAGTGATGAAAAATGTAATTAAATGGCCAAAATATCAAACAACCAATCTTTGGAGTGGTAAATTATAGATTACAATGTTAAGAGTGGCAAATCCTAGAAGGTTATTTTTTGTGGTGACAAATAATCAAATTTCTTATTCATCGTGCAGAATGCATCCGACTAATTCTCGCTAATAAAAACATTCCACTCACTTCCTTTGGATTAGGGATGCAAGAGGGGCGGTTCAGGGTGGGCCATTCCATGGCCCCATGATCCGTATGGGAAAAATAAGGGTAAAGGGTCGGCCCGAACTATTTTGGATGGGAAGCAAAGCCACCCACAAGAATATGTGGGTCGGACCGCTCTGTTGGCCCACCCAACCACTACTGCTTTCCATTCCCTTGATCCCTTCCCTGAGAAAAATGCAAGCTGCAAACTTCTTCAACTCCGTTCGACTTGAACTGAGGCCACGCCGACAAATCCAAAGCAACCAACCAACCAGCACAGCGCAATAGCTCCCTGAATCAATCATCCACCTCTCCTATCTCACCTGTTGTAGAGTTTGCCTACTTGCGATCTGCCCTCTCCAAGAACCCCACCACCTCCACCACTTCTTGGCGTCGGAGATGGGCGGTGCGCTAGCGCTGCGATGGTGATGTGCGGCAGGATGAGGTGCAAACTCCACCCCTACGCGAATGTCGTCGGCGTCTGCACGACCTGCCTCTGCGACCACCTCCTCGCTCTTGCGGTCGAGTGCGACCAAGCCGGGGGCAGCGACGTCGACTGCAGTAGCTCGCCCCCTCCCATGGCTCCACGCAGCCACAAGGGGATTGTTCTCGTGCTCCGTCTCGCCTACGCCGCGCACCGACGCCTACACATACGCGTCGTCCGCCACCTCGTCCTCCCACCACCACCAGCCCAGCCTCCTCTTCTTCTGGACGCCGCAGGTCGGCCCCGCCGCCACCGCTCGCGCCAACGAGCCCATCGAGGAAAGCAAGAATACCGTGTGGAGGCGGTTCTTCCTGGCGGCAATCTTGACCCAGGTGGAGAACCATAGGTTAGTGGGCTCCAACGGAAGGCGACGATGGGTTGACCCATGCGACCCCATGGGTCAGTTGGTTCTAGGCCCCGTTTGGACCTTTTTTTTTGGAATCCGCCCACTACCTATTGGTGCCAAAATTTTGGGGCTGACCCAGTGAGCCAACGGGCCGACCCGGTCCACTTGCATCCCTTGTCTGGATCTCAAATTAAACACAATAAATTCAAATTTGCACAGAACCCTATATGGCCGCACGGCCGCAGCATCGCCACAATAAATTCAAATTAAACACAATAAATTCAAATTTGGTTCGTTCCGTTGCCATGTTCCCGTCCCCCGCACCAGCAGCACGGGGCACACGACGGCAGCACAGAACCCTATATGGCCGCACGGCCGCAGCATCAGCGCCACTCTCCCCTCCTCCCCTCCGCTTCTCTCCTATCACCGTGGCTTTTGGCGAATGCCACGGTGGTAGCGATGCGGATGGTGCCCAGAATCGCACGTTCGGCCGAGCGGCGAACAGCCTCCCACCTCCCCACCCACGACCCCAGTGCCAAAAATAGATGGGAGTCCCTCGCCTCTGGTTCGCGCCCCGCTCCGGCCCCGGCCCCCTCCTCTCGCGCGCTCGCTGCTGGTATCGCGCGTCTCCGCACGCGCTCAACGCTCCGGGCTCGGACTGTGCCCCCGCGGCCGCGAGGCGATCGGCGAGCGGCCCGAGGGAGGGACTCACCGCCGCCCGGCCGCCGCCGATACCGACGACGACGGCTCGATTCTCCCCCACCACAGATCGTTCCGGTGATCTCTCGTGCGACCCATGGTGCGCTGTTTCTGATGTTGGATGGATGGTGATGCTCCGTTGGTTTTCATCTGGTTTGATTGATGCCATGTGCGGTGCGCGCGCGCCTCGTCGTGTTCGTCTGTCGTGCTGGATTTAGGCAGAACTTTGTGGTGGTATCGGTGACTGGGGGCGCGGGGGAAAACTCAGTGGATTTTGATTGGTTCGCGGTGTGTTCCAAATGAGTGGGCGAGAGGTTTGATTTTGGAGGGTTTGATGCACGGGTGAGTGAATCGATTGGAATTGCTTAGTGCACTCGATGAATGGATCGACTTCGCGTTGCTATGTAGTATTGAGTTGCTATGTAGAAAGATAGTTCACGAAGTGTGAATTGCAATTAATTTTTAATTGCGTCTCTTGGGAGTCTTGAACTCGGACCTCTTGGCTCGATACCATATTGAGTTGCATGCACCAACCAGTTCACCCAAAAGCTTAAGTTTATGAGGAAAGATAGGCAATTCACTTATACTTCAACATGTAGGATAGTTGAAGTGTTTGATTTTTGGGAGACAATTCAGAGTTTGCAGGAAGCAAGTCTTACTCTAGAATGCACTTTTTAGTTAAAACTCACCTCACTTTGCACGTATTGGAAGTATATATATGAGAAGAAGCTGTTTTTTTTTTTTTTGCATTGGAGGATCGCTGAATTTATGTAATCCATATTGCTTTTGGTCCGGTTTGGCAAGACGAATCCATATTTCTAGGTGTTACATGTTAGGATGGACATAAGTGTATACTGGAATGAGTTTTAACTGAAATCTAGTTTGGTTATGAAATTAATGATACAGTTCATATAATTGTCTTGCAAACAAGTTCTGTATTACCAGTGAAGATAATTTTGGACAAATAAGTAATGAACTGAATGTTACCATTTTACCTATCAACTAGTAGATTTTTCTGACCTGTTGGGGGTTTTGACTTGTCAGATGTGCAGGCTGCCACATTAAAAATTGTTGTAGGCTCCCATATATGGCTGGAGGATGAAAATTTAGCTTGGATTAATGGCGAGGTCTTCCGAATCGAAGGTCGAAATGCTCATGTCCGCACTACCAACGGAAAAGACGGTATGTGTGGCTGATGTCAGTTAAACTCATTTCAAATTTTGCCTTTGTTCTTGTCATGGGCTATTACCCTTCTAGTTTTTTTACCTAAGTCAATTGTGATTTTTCTCATACTTCATAGTTTTATATATCAACACATAATTGCATCAAGGACATCAATGATAGAAATATTAAGTTATCCTGTGAAATGGTGCCATACGCAGTACAATAAGACAGAAGAAATGAATCTTGTGGTTTACTTTTTTCTATTTTTATTATAACATTTCAATTAATGGTCTATTGTAGCAATCTAGAGTAAGAATTAAGGTCGTAGACAAAAATGTGCAGGAGGCTCCCACTCTAGGAAGGACGTAGTTATGTAACCAGAGAGTGCTTCCTCTTCAATTTGGTACTAAAATGTTGATCTCTAAAAGAATATCTAATGTCCTGATAAAGTGATAATAACAAAAAAACATCAGCGAAAAATTAAGCTGGAGACACAAGATTCAATGTTTACTTTTCAAGACTAAATAAAATAAAAATATTTGAAAAATAAAAACAATTAAAACATAAACTGAATAAGACTGAAACGAGACTGCCCACCCCCAACATCCTGAAAAAGGATGTTTGTTGTTTTGGTGTGAGTTGCATCAGGGAATGCAAACTTGCTCCTTTTTATTTTGTAGTTTGATATTATGATCTATATTGATATGTTTCCTGTTGTGAAACTCCTGTCATTACTTCAATTTTGTGAAACCAGGTTATTGCGAGCATACATCCAAATGACACAGAAGCACCATCCGATGGAATTGATGACATGACATGACTATCATACTTGCATGAGCCTGGTGTCTTAGACAATCTCGCTGCTCGATATGCCAAAAATATAATTTATGTGAGTGCTTGTTTATTCAATCACATCATCAGAAAAATGATCAAAGAAAAATGGGCTTGCTTTTTTAATGTTTTTTTTAGTTCCAGACCTACACTGGCAACATTTTGATTGCAATTAATCCATTCCAAAGGTTGCCTCATCTTTCTGAACCCCATACTATGGAGAAGTACAAAGGTGCAAATTTTGGTGAGCTTGACCCTCATGTATTTGCGATTGCTGACGTTTCTTACAGGTGGATGCCTATAATGCTATCTATGGATTATATATTTAAAATAATTACTGTGTGGCAGTACCAATATTGATGATACCTTTTGTCGAATTGTTTTGAATAAGGAAACAGGCAAATGATGAATGAGGGAAAGAGCAACTCCATTTTGGTGAGTGGTGAAAGTGGTGCTGGTAAAACTGAAACCACAAAGATGCTTATGAGATATCTTGCATTTTTGGGTGGACGGTCTAGAACAGGAGGGAGGACAGTTGAGCAACAAGTTTTAGAAGTAAGTTAGGAATCATAATTTTTACAATTTTCTCATTGTTAACAATAGTATTATGCCTGTTCAAAGAAAGTGAAGGCTTTTAAAGTAATATGTCGTACGTAGTTTCACCTACAACTAATCTTTTGTATTTAATTATGCTTTGAATGCAGTCTAATCCAGTCCTTGAAGCTTTTGGCAATGCAAAAACTGTTTGGAACAACAACTCAAGGTGATTTTTTTACACTCACAGTTTGAGTCTTGGAAGATAATTGATTAAAAAGCTATTCAGTATAGAATATTTAACTCTTTATAAGCAAGGAATAAAGCTAATTCTTCCTAGTTTTCCTCTCAACATTTCTCATGTATATAAATGGAATAAATAGAATCAAATATGATCCTTTTTGTCCTTTTTTCACTCATACTATTTGCTTACACACATGTTTACATTTTTGACAACATGGTGAAGTCGATTTGGCAAATTTTTTGAAATCCAATTTGACAAGAGCAGGAAGATATCTGGTGCTGCCATTAGAACATACTTGCTTGAAAGATCTCGTGTTTGCCAAAT
Organism: Bonia amplexicaulis; assembly: GCA_036346245.1. Lineage (NCBI taxonomy): Eukaryota > Viridiplantae > Streptophyta > Magnoliopsida > Poales > Poaceae > Bonia > Bonia amplexicaulis. The sequence continues at coordinate 13,502,626 of CM070749.1, forward strand.
CAATAGTCCAGAGAGAAACTACCATTGCTTTTACTTCCTATGTGCAGCACCATCGGAGGTATTTTTCCTAAATCAATGTGATTGACCAGCTAAGTCTTCGTGTTAATTATTGATGAATAAACCCTAATGGCAGGACATTAAAGGTATAAGTTGGGTGACCCTTCATCATTTCACTATCTCAACCAATCCGCTTGCATTAAAGTTGACGGTATTTGTGACGCTGAGGAGTACCTTGCAACAAGAAGTGCGATGAATACAGTTGGCATAACTGAGCAGGAGCAGGTTTTTTAATTTCTGTACCTTTCAATCCACCTAATAATTGTTATTCTATGTGGATGCCCATGCCACTTTTTTCAAGCAACACATTCATAATGCAGGAGGCTGCATTCCGTGTTGTTGCCGCTGTGCTTCACCTCGAGAACATCAATTTTGTGAAAGGGAGAGAAGTAGATTCATCTGTAATAAAGGATGGGAAAGCTAGGTTCCATCTTAATGCAGCAGCAGAGCTCTTGATGTATGCCTAATGTTTTCCCCCATTGTTCCATAATTATCTTCAAATTTCTATTTCAATATTCATACTCTATGATACATTGTGGAATTCTTATTACAGATGTGATCATGAGAAGTTGGAGAATGCACTGATAAAGAGGAAAATAAATACACCAGAAGGAGTAATTACCACAACTGTTGATTCTAATTCTGCTACCGTTAGCAGGGATGGCTTAGCAAAACAAATATATTCTTGACTATTTGACTGGTAATGAATATGACTCTGTATTTCATTCCTGAATTATGTACTGGTCCTTGTAGCTATATACGGTCGTACCTTGTGCAGGCTTGTAAACAGACTAAATGCATCCATAGGACAAGATGCAAACTCGGAACGTTTGATTGGGGTGCTTGATATATACGGTTTTGAAAGTTTTAAGACCAATAGGTAAATTCTTAACTAAAGACTGATTCCAATATACCATTGAAGACTGTTTACAGAAGTCTCCTATCTTTACTCTATGATGGAAACAGCTTTGAACAATTATGCAAATATGCATCAATTTCACCAATGAAAAACTCCAGCAGCATTTTAATCAGGTACATGTTGTACACATGTTTGGATGTGCATGATATTAGACTTCTCTTTGCTTCTAGTGGTAAATTAAGTAGTATTTGTGTTTGCAGAATGTCTTCAAAATGGAGCAGGAAGAGTATAACCGGGAGCAGATCGACCGGAGTTACATAGAATTTGTTGACAACCAAGATGTGCTGGACTTGAGGTATGTGATGTTTGTTTTATTTAATGTGCTTAGCCTCATATAGTCACTGTTGCCAGTCGTAATGGTCATTTTCACCACTCACCAAGCCAAAATAGTGGGTTTTAAGAGAAACTCTTCAGTCAGTACTCAGTACTCTGGTACTGTTTGACCTAATAGATTGGCTATTTTGTTGTTTTGTTAATGCAATGCTGGTATGAACGTATTTTTCTCTCACCAAATGTCAGTTGAAGTACCAAATTGGGTATAATACATGGAAAACAATTTCGGCCGAATTTCGGTTTTCTCGGCGGGGTCCGAAAAATTGCAACACAGGTGAATTTCTGTTCGAAATTTGAAGTTTAACTAAATTCCTTAACTAATACAAGGTAAGAAGTACTTAGCTAGCCTAGTAGTGCTAGCCAAGAGGTGAGCGGTGGCGGCGGAAGAGCCCCGTGACCAGCTCGGAAGAGCCAGCCGTGGGTAGCCAAATTCGGCGAAGACGAGCCGGTGGGATCCAAACGAAGAGGCCGTCGGCGGGCAAAGAGACAATAATTGGGAAGAGCGGTGGCTCAAGAGGGTTCGGGAGACGACCGCTCGGCGGCGGCGGCCGGATCCAGGCGGGAGTCGGCCTAGCGCAGGCGTGGCGTGGGTGTGACGGTGGCTTGGGACGAGCTGATGGAGCAGCAACGACTACGGGGGGAGGTGGCCGGATCCGAGGCGGACGCGAGCGCAGGCGTGGGCGATAGTGGCGTGGGAACGCAGGCGCGTTCGGGCGCGGGTGACGACGGAGACGGCCGGATCCAAGCACGATGTGGCGAAGCTCGGTCGGTGACACCCAGATTCGAGTGGGGCGCCGGCCTCCACGTCGCCGAGCACTGAGTTGGAGGTGGCTGGAGGTTAGCTGAGCTGAGTTGGAATAGAGGTGGCCGCCCCCAGGAGTAGCAGCCGGCGGCGGTAAACCCTAACCTAGTGCTATGTAACAAAGGAAGAAGCTTGTTGTATTGTAATAGCCCATGGGGCATATAAATAGTATAAGGACTATAAAGACTCAAACCCTAGATATATAGGAAAAGACACATATACCCTTAACATTAACCACACTCTATGCTTCTTTGTTATCAATTTTTGATGGAACAATTGTCAACTGTTATCCATCCTTCCACAAACACAGGTTAGAAGTTAGAGCGAAATGCAGCCAACTTAGAGGCAGAAAATCAAATTCTTCGTCAACAAGCACTTACGACTCTTCCATCTTCCGCCAAGTCTCAGGCTGCATGCTCCAAAATCAATCTGATCCATGTAATGTGTCTTCACTAGAGCTTACATTTGCACAACTGTTGAATGTTCTCATCTGAATCAGTAGATGCATTTCAACAGAGAAATCCAGAAAATGGTCATATTTTAAATGGCAACGTAGCATATATTGAAATGAAGTCCTCAATTGGTCCAGCAGAAACAAGATCCTCTATGGTAGTTTAACCAAGTATATGGCTGTTTTTTGAAAAAATAATTGAGCTGTCGCGACTTTGATTTTTAAAAAATATTGCAGGGTAGTGCCCCTGATTTGATTAGCCAAAAGGATTATGAAAATGGGGAGAAAATACAAAGGGTACTTAATGAAGTATATCAGGTAAGCCGTTTGATACTTGTTAAGTTTACCTAACCCCGCATTGCTAAAATGATAACTTTGTTTATTTTTGGTGCCCTTCTCAGCACCATCTGCCCCAGGATGATCAGCAGTTATTTTTTAAGTACATTACCCAGCATCTTGGATTCTCTGGGAGTAAACCTGTTGCTGCTCTTCTTATATACCAATGTATTCTTCATTGGAAATCGTTTGAAGCAGCAAAGACAGGTGTCTTTGACAATATCCTACGAGCTATAAACTCAGCAACAGAGGTTTGTAGCACTTTGCTTTGAAATTTTTGATCTTATGCTGTAGTGGTACTCAAGTTGTTCATATTCTACACCTTGTAGCATGATACGAGACAGCTTTGTGCAGCCAATTTCCAGTACCTGGAATCCAGAATTACTACATTGTTCTAATATTAATTGACATTCCTCTTACTTCAAGGCTCAACGTGATACGAGAAGCTTGGCCTATTGGTTATCCAACTTGTCAACATTATCAGTTCTCCTGCAACACTCTTTTAAAACCACTAGGGCAGCAATCTCAGCTCCACGTAGACGAAAATTTTCCTATGAGGATTTTTCAAGCTAGTCAAACATCAAATAGTGGGCTTGCTTATTTCAGTGGTCAACCAGTGGATGGACACAGTGGATTGCACCAAATTGAAGCAAATTACCCGGCCTTGCTCTTCAAGCAGCAGCTTGTGGATCTGATTGAAAAGGTGTATGGATTGATAAGTGACAAAGCGAAGAAGAAGCTAAATCCATTACTTGGGTTGTGCATCCAGGTGCTGCCTCTCTTGAGGAAAAGTAATCATCAGCTGTGAAACTTCGCCTATTGAAAATTCTGTAAATATTTAGGATCCAAGAACTTCTCACTCGAATCAAGAAAAGGCCTCACCGTCACCTACTAGTGGTTTGGACCAACACAACCAACTCACACATCGGCTGGGAGTCGTGAAATTCTCAACAATTTCTTGCATCTGCTAAGAGCCAATCATGTACGTGCTAAATGAATACAAACATCAATGCAGTATCCATTTGCAGAGTCATGACTAATTGTCCCACTCTGTTAAATTTGCAGGTCACATAAATTTTGGTCCAAAAGTTGCTTATCCAAATATTTTATATGGTCAACGTTCAACTATTTTAACAGGTAAGCATTTTTTGTCCTCCTATAGCATTTCCGGTTGAAACTCAACCTAGGGATGACACACTAGATTCGTCCGTGGACGCACACTATACAAGGAAGACGATGAACAGTAGAGTATTTTTTCTGACGCGAACTTGACTTGTGTCGCTTCTCTTTTTCTCTATTATTCACCGCTGCTTAACAGACTGATTATAAGGATATAAATAGGCACTATGTGATTTGGTTCTACCGGCTACGACTACATGTCTTGTGCACATCGTGCACTACGACTCCACGACTTGCGCATATCGCGTACTACCCGAAAGACTCGCTCGCTGAGACCTAGTCCAGACACTACAACCATTCAAACTTACAACCACTCACATACTTACGACTGCTACAATACTCATAATGACTGCTACAGTACTCTTACGAAAATCCGGTTGTTACAACTGCTACAGTACTTACGACCACAGCCGCTACGACTGTTTCGACCACGCCTTCGATTGCAGCTTCGACCACCTCAAACACATTTAACATAAGTAACATGAGTCAAGATTAGTTCCAACATTTCCTTCGAAGTATAAGCTGTTCTAATTTTTTCCTTTATCGGAAGTAGACTCCTTTTGCGCGGTGAGTGTTGTTCACTTAGCAATGGGGAATATATTAGAGCCAGACTAACTCAACTAAAACATTGGTGCAATGATGTTACTCAAGAGGTTGTTCACTTAACTTTTTTTACGATAGATTTTTCAAATGCTGTCAGCTTATGTTTTAGTGTTGACACAGCTTGCAAATTCAGCCTGGGAAGCACTGAGGCATATAAGACAAGCCGTCGATTTCCTGGTGTGTTTTTTTTCCGTCAAGAAAAAGTAAACCTTTGTGGCTCTTGTACACAAACTGAATTGTATGAAACTTAATTTTCTGAAATATTTTCCTACTCTTTTCATTCGTCAGGTAATTTCTTTGAAGCCAATAAGGGCATGGAGAGAGATACGCAATGATTTTTGCCCGGTAAGTGTTATCTGCTTTGACCAAGGATCTTGTTTTGTTATTCCTTAACTCCGTATTTTGTAATCATTTCACTACTTGTCCAGGCTCTCAGCTTACAGCAGCTAGAGCGGATAGTTGGTATGTACTGGGACGATATGAATGTCAGCAGAGGTAAGTTGATAGGCTCAATTGGTGTAATCATACAATTTAGTCTTACATTATTTGGTTGCGTATTCCATTTGAACAGTTAATTCAATGACTTTGCCTTCTTTCCTTACTATTTATAGTTCGCATCAAGCATGAGAGAAACGTTGCATGACGAATCAAATAGTATCGCCATTTTTAGTCCTGCTGGGTGACGATTCCAGGTTTGTAACATGCCAGAAAGTTCCAGGTTCCAATCTTCATGCCCTCAAAACATTGCTTGCTCGTTTTCATTTTCGTTGTTTGATCTCTTTGCAGCATTCCCTTTTCACTTGAAGATATTGCAAAGTCGATGCCATCCATTGAGGAGACGGCAGAGAATGACCTGCTTCCTTTTGTACATGAAAAACGAAAGCTTTGCATTTATATTGCAGAAGAGAATGAGTAGCTCTCTTCAGAGCCTTCACTAGCTGCGGACAAATCAGGAGTATGTATACTACCGTAGCGTGTATATTTTACATGTTATTACGGTTGTACAGCAGATAGCAAGCCATTTAAGAGTATTTGCACCTAGAATTTTTAGCCTTCTGATTTGCTTGACTGGTTAGGTAATTGTACTGCTCAGGCCATCATACCTACAGTATCTCAACTCCATTCTTTGGGTGGCAAGTTAAAACGCGCACGAAACAGTTAAAACACACACACTGATAAGCAATATATGATGCAACCATTTGAGTAGAAAGCTTTAATTCAGGAAAGGTGGTAACAATGTTAATTTTAGTGATCATCTCAGCCGCTTGGCTCTTTACAAGTTCGATTATTATACAAGATTACAAGGGATGGTACGTGCCAGGGCTGAAGGCTGAAGCTGACTGAAGTAGATTTTGACCACAGGAATCCAAAAGGGGGTAAAGCATAACCCCTTAGATGGAAAATACATCTAGCATATACATGTACAATTCTTGAAGCCCAACGAAAAAAATGTGGGTCAAGTCTCGTGAGGAAGACCGACTAGTAGTATGCACGACACAGATCATGGCCAGTTATTCAAGACGATCCTAGGGCCTATTAGGAATCGTTCTTGGCCTTCTTTCGTGGTTTCAAGTCGACCACAATAACAGTGATGTTGTCCTCACTTCCTTTCTTCAGAGCGAGCCTCATGAGATAATCCGCAGCTGCTTGCGCAGCAGGATCGGTGGATTCATCACCTTTATCAGATAATGATGGTGTAACACCGTTGTTCTTGTGCCATAACTGGATCTGTCGACGCGCAACTTTGCATGCCTCTTCATTTGACACGACGTCCCACAAACCATCACTTGCCAGAATGAGACAGTCATCATCTTTTGCCCGAGGAATAACTGTAACTTCTGGTTTTGAAATGACAGATGGCTTCAAATATCGGTCACCTGCAACATCAGTCATTCCCAGCTCAAGTTAGCAGAGGTTGTAATAAATTTGGACAAATGTTATCCAAGGCACAGAGAAGTCAGCTGAACTGTCATTGGTTCAACTAAATTTTCAGGTGAAATTGGAGGAACAATGTTGTCCAAGTGTTTAACACGATAGTGTAACTGACTTGAATGGCGCAAGAGATGTCAACAGATCCAACTATATGATCCGACATTAGGCCACATGGTCGAAGCTACTAAGTGCCACTTCCATGAACATAAGGTACCTTTGTTGCTTTGATAAAAGATGGCTTTTCTACTTTGGCAGGTAACTTCTTTTCTTAATCACATCTGCATACTCAATTCTATCACAGAGATACATTTAACCTCATTTTTGCAAGTTCATCAGCAGGATTAGTGGCAATATCCAGGTAACCCGTAACATGTTTGCAGAAGAGTACTAACATCTCAGATGGAAACAAGATGTAGAACCCAAATTGTTGATACTTTCAAGTGGGCATTTCTTTTTGAATATGAAAGAACATATGACATAGTAAATAAAACAACAGCACACGGACAACACATGGAATATAGCATCTACCCAAATAAACACCTAAGCTCTATTGCACTAGATCATTTGATTTTGAGTCAAATTTTACATCATGCTTCAGATTGCATAAATCTTCGATGGTCACAGAGCGAAAAATTCACAGCATGATTCTTAGCTCTATTGCACTAGATGTAATTTTACTCACCATTTCACAGCATGATCTTATCTTCAATGTATATTCAGAAGTATACCCCTTGGTATGGCACAGTATATCACACGATTCATTTAACAGGAACCAACAGGTGCTTCAACAGGCTCTTCAACCTAAATCTAGCACATGAATCAATATGCATACCAATTGATCGCGACATAGCAAGTATACCGGACACCCGGTAACCATTCCATTGGATGACCTTGCCTCCTGCGGCTTCAATTCTCGCTCGCTCATCCTTCCTGTCAGGCTGAAACAGCAAGGCACCCATCAGATTAACCCAGAAAGACGGATCATGGCCCTCACAAGAACTCTACTTACCTTATGATCAATTGACAAAGCCACGGGCTCCTTCCCGCGACAGAGCACGATGCGTGAATCCCCACAGTTGGCTACCACTACATGAGAGGAGCACACGACCGCGACAACCGCCGTCGAGCCCACGTTCTCCGCGGCAAGCGGTTCTAACCGGAACTCTCCCACGCCATCAATGATCCTGCTCGCTCGCCCGGACACCTCATCATCTACTCTCTGGAAACATCTAGTCAACAGCTCGTCCCAGTGCTCCTTCATATCCACCTCGCTCATCTCGCCCAAATCCTTACCAAGATTCCTCAGCTCGTTGCTCAAGACGACGTGCAGCCTCTCCCGGCAATAGTCCGCCACCTACACAACACCACGAAGCCAACAAATCGTCAAATCATGAGACGACCAATCAAATGCTTCCAATCGTTTAAAACCTGCGTACCTTGGCGCCGCCGTGGCCGTCGAACACGCCGAACAGATGCGCGGGCAGCCGGAGCGCGTCGGCGTCGAGGCCCAGCCCGTCGAGGTCGCGCCGGCTGGCGAGCAGCCTCACCGGCACGTCGGCGAAGCGCGGGACGGCGGTGCACGCGTCCTCCATCTCCCCGCCGCGGCCTCGCGTCGCCGCGGAGCCCCAGACCGGCGCGCAGTCCATCAGGTACACGCTCCTCTTGCCGCCCCGGCGATCCCCGCCCTGCCGTCGCGGAGATCCAGCTTCTCGATCCCGCCCGCGCATTCCGCCGGGCACCCCGTGCGCTGCGCCTCGTCCTCGGCGCAGATCGCCGCCGCCATCGCAAGATCAGCGCCTGCCACACGCGCTCGGCACCCCCGCGTCGGCTCAAAACAGCAGCCGCGTCGCCAAAGCAGCAGCACGGAAGCTCGAGCTAGAGACAGAGACGCGACTCGCGAGTAGCTGCAACTGCAAGAACTGGAGGTTCAGGTGGGAGGAGGCGGCGTCGCATAGGCAGGCTTCGGGTTGGGGAGGGTGGGTGCAGAGGAGGGTGGGTGGGGGGGTGTGCGCGCACGCGTGTCGGGGAGGGAAAAGAAGGGGAAGTGGAGGGAAGGAGGGAGAAGGAAGCGAGGTGGGAAGAGGGGATTGGATGGGGTGCGCCGTATCGGACAGGTCTTCCCGTCTGCTGCTGGAGATGTCCGCGTGGCCTTGATATTTATTTGTTCCCCGGGGCTGGTTTCTGCTACCTTCACGCCACTCCGGTACACTTGTTGTTCTCCTACTCGGTACCATGTGAACAGTAGTGCTCAAGAGAGCTTGTAAGCCTAGCTTTCGGTTTTTTGCACTGTGGTGATTAAAAATAGCTTTCGGTTTTTTGCACTGTGGTGATTAAAAATATCTGTGGTTAGTTGTTCTATATAATTAAATTGAAAAAATAAATAAATTATATCATCACAGATAATGCAAAAGAATAATAGGAAAAAAAAGATAAAATTAAAAAGTTACATGTCAGACACAAAAACTCATTGAAGCAGGATAGTTGTAGTGGATTTGTTCTCCTTTCTACTGTGGCTGTGTAGCACGTTATTCTATATATAAGTACGCTTCAAAAATGAGCTTTTAGATTTGATCAACAATTTAGGAAGGTGCTAGCTAGATCGCAAGAAAATCTAGCAGGCTAGGCATTGGTTCTTGTTAAAAGTTACTCCTACTTGTATATAATATACAAGTCTCAGGCTATGCTTCTGTTACAATCACACATACCTCTACTATATTGTCTTTATTTATTTTTTTGCTGTCGTACTCGATTATCTTTTATGTGTTCTATAATTATAAATCATATATTATATGATTCATTTTTAGCATATATTTTCTCCCAATATTAAGAATATTTAAGATCTCGAGATATCTTTTGATGTCAATTACTAGACCTTTTAGGATGGAGCTTGCGTGCTCCTCCTCTCTCTCCCTCTCCGCCACTTACGGTTAGAGCCCCGCATAAATACCCTCCCGTTTTAAGGTTGCTATCGCTTGTACTCACAAGCGTCACCGCCAGCCATGCTCCATCGTAGGTGGGCTTGAAGTACATACTCCATGAGCATCGTGGCCATGGTCGATGGAGAACAAAAGCTCACCCCTATAAAGTTGTGAGATGTTGCAATATGTTGTTTGAATTGTTGCAATAAGAAATTTGAGATGTTTTATTTATTTATTTTTTATTGTTGCAACAAAATTTTGAAATATTGGGTTTGGGATTTCAGGATGTTGCATCACATTATTATAAAATGTTGCATGTCGCAAGGTCACAAATTTATTGTTTAAAATTTCTGATCTTGTTTTAGCACTTAGCTAAGTTCTACATTCATAGTTTATTCAATTATTTTTTACTGAGAATGTAATATTTTTAAAATTTCTTCTCAATATTTTACTATTATTATATAATTTATTATAATAAATATAAATATAATAAAATTGTTAACCGATGTTACTTGGGAGTGTCTGATGAGAAGCCTCCCATCGATTGTGCAGCGCTAGTTAGTTCCAAGAAAATAATATCCTGGGGACCATGCGTCGAGCCTCCCTAGTGCGCACCAAGTGATGTTCGTTGCATTTTTGTAGCAATTGTTTTCCTTTCTTGACACGTCACCATGTGGTGAGGAGGTTGTCGTACCTTCTTTGGAGCTGGGGCCCAGTCCCTGCAGCCAATGGGATCGCGCCACTTGACCACGTTGATGCGGTGGAGGAGAGGAGAGAGGCCGCAAAGTTTGCGTCTTTCTAGACCCATTAGTACGATGGCCTCCTTCTCGGTTTTTGTTTCATGGTTTTAGGACTTGTGCTATAATAATTAATTTTTAAAATTTACTTTAAGTGGTATTGATTTTTGTTTTAAAATTTTGGTCTTTTACTTTTTACTCTTTATTCTTTTGATTGTTCTAAAAGATTAACGATGTTTTTTATTTTTTCAGTTTTTTTAATTTATTATTTTTACTCAAAAGCTAATAATTGTTACAGTGCTTTTATAGATACAATACTCACACAAAAGATATAAGTCAAGGGTTTATAAACCCTTTGGAATAGAATCTAAACGATATGTTTTTTCAAAGTAAGGTATATAAATTAATTATAGTAAATATTATATCGACTATAGCTATCGATCAAAATTATATATAAATATCTCTTCAAACTCTCTCTCATAAACCATTAAAATTCAAAATTTTAAAATATAAACTATAAGTCATAGTTAAAAAACCGCCCGATAGCTCTCCGTGCCGGTCTGAGCCGTGTAACTTTACATGAAGAGCATACGTAGGGGCAGGGCTACTCGATCTAGGACTAGGCCATGTGTCGCACACTTGTTAAAAATCCAGGATAACATTTGCGTGTCCCAGATCGTGTAGCCGGTAGATAGAGGTTGATCGGATTAGCACACAGCAGGTCATGAGTATGGACAACGACACGTACGTGGATCGCGACTATACGAGTACACGAAAAGGTTGTGCGATTCGTCCAGTGAAATCAGACGTTACGGATGGGCTTTAATTTGTACGTGGATGATGTTGGTCGAGCGGTTGAGCTCTCGTCTTTTTTTCCGTTCTAAACGGTTTTCGCTTTTAGGTTTCTTAATTTTGGTTTTTATCTATTTTTTTTTTTTCAGCTTTTCCTTTTCTATTTTTTCTGTATTGTCCTAGCGATGTTTTTTATTTTTGGAAAAAATAATACTGCTACAAATGCATTGTGGCCAAAAAGTTAGAGCGTGCCCTTGATTCGTGTCAATTTTTGATTTAGCACTAATAAGTAATTTTGGTTTTAGCTTTTTGCTACAAATGCATTGTGGCTAACAAAATGTTAGAGCGTGCCCTTGATTCGTGTCAAAGTCCGGATCCAATCGAGGATTCGAGAAGTACGGATCAGCTCTTCCTCTCTCATCCTTGTGAATCGTGATCTATGGAGATCGTTGCAAATGGAGCCTCCTACTTGGAAGGGGGAAATTCCACCAGCGCTCAGGCAAAATGACGGGGGCGATAATAATCGGCACCTAGGAGGAAAGTTGCTACTGTACTAAATTTTCTATCATAAAGCTGCAGCCTGAGGCGCAGGGCCAGCCCGAACTGCTGGGCAGGCGTGGGCAACCCACAGGCACATGCACAGGTGTGGGCACCAGCACCGCAGCGCGGCACGGGCATCGACGTGACAGGCGCTTCCGCACGGGGCCAGCGCGTGGCGACTCGACCGGGGCCGGCACGTGACCGAGCGCTCGTACCAAACTCGACCGCCTCGCGCGGCGGCAGAAACGCACCGATCCACACGTACGTGCCGTCTCGCTCGCGCCGGACGGACAAGCACCGAGCGCGCAGCCGATCGGAGCGCGCGACGCAACTCGATCGGAGAGGCGCCGGGTAGCCGGCGTGACGACCGTGCGCGTACGTACGTAGGCAAACTGATCCACACGTACGTGCCGTCTCGCTCGCGCGGCGGCAGAAACGCACCGATCCACACGTACGTGCCGTCTCGCTCGCGCCGGACGCAACGACGGACGGACGAGTGCGCGTACGTACTGTTGAAGTATTAGTGAATTGTCTACCTTTCCTCATTAACTTAAGCTTTTGGGTGAACGGTTGCGACGAACTCGATATGGTATCGAGCCAAGAGGTCCCGAGTTCAAGACTTGGCGACGCAATTAAAAATTAATGCAATCCACTTATTCCACGACAGCATGAGCCTGCATGTGAGGGAGTGTGAAGTATAAGTGGTGTCGCTTTCCTCATCAACTTGCTTTGGAACCGGCGGCAGATGAACTCAATACGTACGTAGGCAAACTGGCAGCTGCGACGGCCGCGCCTGGGCGTACGTGGCGGAGTGGGGTGGCGCCGAGTGACCGCCGGGCTGGGGACACTGGTATTCGAAGATCGAGACCAGGAATGAAATCAACCAGGCGCCAGCGCGAGGATGCGGTGATGATTTGCCGGCCGTTGTCACGCAGCTCTAAAGCGGGTTCGATCACTGACAGTGTGATCGTCCCAGAACCGATGACCTGTGTCAGCTGTCACTTCATCTCGATTCCCTATCAATGCTCGCAATCCATACATACGCGTATAGGACATTATAGGGGTTCGTTTGGTGAGTGGGAATCGAAGAAAGCGAGGCTTTGATTGGTAGAGACCAGGGACGTGATGAATCTGATGTTGCTACAGAAATCTGTGTTGGGCAGGCAGCTAGCTAGCTTAGCTACTCCAAGGTGCCAACCGATGGATCGGGTGGAGCAGTAAAATGACAGTCTCAATTGACTATTGTTTCCCAAAACGCTACGGAAAATCCCGTCGTAGAGGTACGAGTAGAAACTAGGAAGAAATAATTGGCCTGCAGGGATATGTATGTCACCCGTCGTTTTCATCGATAGCTACGTGTTCTCCCTTGTGGAGCCTTCCCATTGGTCCAACTGTCCAGGAGCACCTTTTGTACGTGTGAACACAGCTGGGGAGAGCAGCATCTTCCTTACGATGCTGGGATGTAGCTTTCACAGGAGCTCACGCAATCTCACATACAGCTTGTTTCCAAGTCGAGCTCGCGGTTGTTAAATCGAAGATTGTATGGCGCAAATGACCAGCATGAAGAAGCATGCTACTCCAACTCCAAAGTAATACGCTCGATCGATCGGAAGTACGTAGCAAGCATCCATATGCACGCATGGTGCTAATATACGCTTGTACATGAGCGCAGCCCAGCCCATGTATCGTCCCCTGCTTCGACCCAGTTTCATCAGAACGCGTGTGTGTGTGTTCCAATTCCTCACTGACTGACGCTACGCGTTTCGGTACCAGAACGAAGTCATATATACTGTTGTTTTGGGCCGCAGCAGATAGCTTTTTTGTTATAGTTGATGATTTTTGTCTATATTTTTAGATGACGATAGGTGAAAGAGACGTCGACGTGAAACGAAACACACAAGAAATCATTTAAAATTTATTTTTAAAAACCATACTATTTATTTTTGATTTTTAGAGAAACTAAAACTAAAAGCCATAAAATCAAAAGGAGGTAATTGATCTTTTGACACACCTTTCATTGATTTGATGATTTGCCATGATGTCTCAATGAACACATGTCAATGAGAAAAGCCATAAAATCAAAAGCCCGAAAGAATAGCACAGTAGCGTGTTTAGAATGGACCGGAGACTGGAGCCCGCTCGGTGCGTTGGTACTCACATCAGCGACTTGCAGCGGGCGAGGATTCGGACTTTACGCTCTGCTGGGCTCATTCGCCGGTGGATAATCAATTGGAGGAGTAAGGTGGGCTATCAGCTCTTTTGTTATGGACCGATTTAATGATTCGGATGTGGGCCTAGCTAGATTGTACAAAAGCTTTTATACATTTAGCCCAGTTTATCGTATCACCAGTTGGCTCATCTACTCACTGGTAGATACGAACGAAAAACGTGGAGATTGGGAATGGGCACAAATAAATATCCACGTAGGACAGAATTCTGACAGGAAGTTAGTACTAGAAACTATAGTAGGAGATTTTAGTATTTGTGTCCCCTGAAAATTGTGTTTTGTAGAACTAGCCCTTCTCCGACGTAATTTGTATTTTTAGCCCCCCTACATTGCACCTGCCTTCTGTACCAGGTGTGGCAAGACCTGCCCCCGGCGCTGGGTGCGGTAGGTCACCTGTCCCTGGCCCTAGGTCATGCACGCACGCACGCTGAAAGTCCATTGTCTTCTTCAAATTTTTGTTTTTTGTCTCCTTTACGTCACGTCGTCGTCGCGTCGCATCTCATCCAGTCATTTGCTGTTTGCATTTCTTACCTATTTATGCCGAAGCATGCCATCCAGTCATTTGCTGTTTGCATTTCTTACCTATTTATGCCGAAGCATGCGACATAAATATCAGAAGCCGAAGCTTGCATAAGAATTAGAAGCATTCGCTCGCTCGTGCAGAAACTTTTTCCGATCGATCGTTCGCTCGCCCGCGATATTTAATACTTTTGTTAATGTAATTTTTATCGTTAAGTAATTAATAATGCACGTATATTATTTCATGCACACAATTGTTCGCTTCGTACATTAGTTTACACCCATACATGTTACTTTTCTTTGTACTGCTGTGATATAATAATTTCATGCATTTTACGTGCCACTATAACTACACATATTTCTTAAAAATATACATACTCTAGTATGTTGCAGCCGAAATACCCACTATTGCTGCAGAAATGGCCACTGTTGCCGCAGTCACCATGTGGTGGCAACTGTTACATGCATTACTAGTGTTAATTAATTTGTAATTAGTGAATTCATTTAGATGTACTACTTATAGAAATTTTTAAATATAACAAATAAACTCAAAAACTTATGAAATTTTTTAGAGAGCTTCCCGATAGAGTGTACTTGATTATATAATGTTTTATAACTTTATCCATTCTGAACATTATTAGTTAGTGTTATATTAGTCTCACAATTATATTTGTCATTATTACCAAAACCAACTTAATGAAGCTTGAACTTACAAGAATAACCATAGAATACTTTCAAATGGAGTGCGTCCCAGGGCAGAATGATAGTTAGTGTTATACCGAAATTCAACCAGCGGTAGCCATTGCACCCATTTACCCGGGCATGAGTGCACAAAACATCTCAAATATCCTGACAAAACACTTTTGCTAAATGTGTCACATGGTCCTCTAATGTTGTGTTGTAAACCAGTATATCATCCATGAAGACAATTACGTACTTGCGTAACACATCTTCAAAAATGCGATTCATAAGTCCTTGAAAGGTTGCTGGGGCATTCGTGAGGTCAAAGGGCATAACCAAGAACTCATATAGTCCATGATGAGTTTTAAATTATGTTTTATGTTCATCCCCATCTGTGATCCATATTTGGTGGTATCCAGATCTTAGATCCAACTTGGTGAACCATTTAGCTCCTACTAACTCATGAAGAAACTCATCAATAATCGGGAAAGGATGTTTGTTCTTCACTGTAATGAGGTTTAGTTGACGGTAGTCCACGCAAAAAGCCATGTGCCATCTTTTTTCTTAACTAACAGGACTGGTGAGGCAAAAGGGTTGTGGCTCTTCTTGATGATCCCTGCCTCCAACATTTCGGTCACCTGCCGCTCAATTTCGGTCTTCTGTTGAGGTGAATAATGATATGGTCTCACGTTCACCGGTTGCGCAGCAGGGATCAAGGGAATTGAGTGATCTTCTGGCCGATGAGTTGGCAGTGTCTTCGGTTCTTGGAACGCCTGTTCATACTTTTGTACGACTTGCTGGATGGGCTCTGGCAACACATCTGGATTTATTTGCCGACATAGTGAAGCTCATGAGGTTCCAACTTGTTGTCTGCCTACTCTGCCGCGGTCGGTGTGACATGCACAAAATGAGTAACAACATTATGTTTGAGTAGACCTTTTAGTTTCTTGCTTCCAATGGGTCTACATACCACTACCTTGTCCCGAACACCTTGTAGTTGTATACATTACCCTTGGTGTGTGAAGCGCATAATCTTTTTACACCAATGGATCCACATGGGACAGTGATCCTCTAACCAATCAGCACCTAGGATCATGTCGTAGCAACCGAGTGGGATTACCCTCACATCTTGACTAAACATATGATTCTGGACAAACAATTCCAATTGTGGTATTGCTTGCAAACAACTCAGCGATCCTCTATCAGCAACCACAAAGTGTGTTTCAGCAATGGGTTGTGTCTCCAACTGGAGCTATTGCATGAGCTGTGCATTGATAAAGGAGCTCACACTGCCCAAATCCACCAAAATCAGTATATCTTGTTTGCCAATGTATCCTTGCAGTCTGAGAGTATGCCTCTTACGTTGAGTCTTGAGAGGGTGTTATTCACTGACATGGGCACCCCTGCTGGCATTGCCTCTCTATCACTGCCCTCGGAGTCAGATTGATACCTCATGGCTTCCAAGAATTCTTCTACCACGTGCAACAAAACCTTCTCTGGACATTTGAGGTTTTTAATCCATTTCTCCCCACATGTAAAGCACAACCCATTGACCCTTCTGTAGGATTTCAAGCTGCCAGCTTCACTTTAATTCGGCTATCTTCTGGTTTCTTTTGTTCTTCTCTTGTTGAATGCTTGTACTCTTCCCCTTTCAGCGAAGCCTTTTGCTTATCACTGGATGAGCTGAATTTAGACTGATTCCTGCCCAGGTCTTTGTGATCAACTTGACCAAAACTTCTCTTCGGTCCTACCTCCAATTCTTCTTCCTGCAATAAGTCCAAGGCACTAGCAGTATCAACGTCGGAAGGGCGATGCAACCACAATGCATAACTAATGTTATCTCTCAGACCCTCTAGATACTCATGAACAAAAAGGATTAATCTAAAGTGGGATTGTACAACCAAAGATGGTGGCGTAATTGCTCAAATTGGTCAGTGTACTCCTGCACTGATGAGGTTTGCCTAAGGGCTCTCAATTGACGTCGGTAATACTGATATTTGTCTTTGGTAAATCTATGGGTAACCATCTGGCACATCTCCTCCCAACTTTCTATTCTACCCTGCTCCTCCATCTTTTGCGGCCATAAGGCCGCTGTGCCTACAAAAGTTAGTACGACAAACCTAGTTTTCAATGTTTCTTGCACTTCAAACATCTCGAAATAGGTTTCACACCTCTGCCTCCACAATATTGGGTTTTTTTCGTCGAACTTCGAAAACTCCATTTTGGGGGGTAGGGTTTGGTCCAGGGCGGATAGGAAGAGTTTGGTGAAACTGGTTGAACCCTCTACCCTCGGCATTGCCCCGGGTGAGAATGTTCTCGCGGTGGCCATAAGGCCCGATGTTGCTATCGCCATGAGGTCCGATGTTGCGATCGCCCGACGGTAGTGCCTCATGGAGCGATAGTGGTGATGCTGATGTCGTTGCCTGAGGACTCGACACTCCTCGCAGACCCTGGGGTTTAGGTGTCGCCACCTTGGTCTCCAGTGTCATCAAGCGCGTCTTGATCTCCCTGAGCGTCGTCTCGAAGGTGGCGAATCGATCGCAAAGTTGTTTAATCAACTCTGACGCCGTGTCGCTCTTCTCCTCCATCGCTTCCATGGCCTGAGTCATCTTCTCCTCAAACTGATTGAGTCTCTTCTTGAGAGCCAGAGTGGGCAACAGAGGGCTCTGATACCAATTGTCATGTTCCGGTGGTAAGATCGAGTCGATCGGGAAAGGATTTGAGGATGGGGAAGCAGTAGAAATTGGGGAAGACAGAGCCATAATTTTGGGGATCAGGCTTTCTATTGTATTTTCTGTGTATCTTTCTGTTACAGCCCCCTCTTGGTTTATAGCCAGCCAAATCCTCAAATGGTTACAACTCAATGTTGGCCTCTATAATGTTCACAACCCAATACATAAAGTGGATTCTTTTGGACTGATGGCTTATAGTTTATGGATTAAATATTTAAATTCTGGCTGTTCACGAGAGGCAGTACGCAGAGAAAATAGTCACATACGATTTTAGCTAGTACAACTAAACTCATTATACTTTTTACTATAATTTTTCCATTGATCCCACCTTAAAAAAACACACCATTTAAAAACTAATTACTATAAATAATACAAACATAAACTGACTTTTAAGTCCAAAATAATCCGGACATATCATAAGCCTATTATTCCCGGGGGGATTCCCGGCCAGGGAGCGCGCCACATCATTCTTTTTGCAGAAAAGCACCTGTAGTTTGCGAAATTACGTAAAGGTCCCTACTTCTCGCAAAAAAGTCCATGGTAGGTTTTTTTGCGAACACCCCCTCGGCTTCACCCGAATTGCGTATTCTTTGTCGGATTAAGCCCCGCGGTTTTCCAAAAATACGTACGAGTCCTCGTTTAGTAACGTACAGATTCTTACAGGTCCTCGGTTTTTTGCGAAAAAGTCCTTCCATTTTCTCGAAATTACGTATGTGTCCCGATTTTTTTAAAAAAACTCCTCATGAGTTATCGTCTCTTTACTTCCATCTACACGATAACTAGCGTGGCGTACCGCTGCGCTCACGCAGCTAGTACTCTTTACTCAGTTCTCACTTCTGACGGACAGCCTGGCCCAAGGCGCCGCCGTGCGCACTGCTTGGCCTGCTCGCCCTTGAAACGTGGCCACGTGGGGTCGCGGGGACGGCAACAGCGGTGGCGGGCGTCCAACCAGGGCGCGCGTGCAGGTGGACGTTCTTAGTACAAGTCCGTGTGTGTAGCAGCATATTGGGCCGTTTGCGAGGCGGCCCACTGATAGCCCACTACGCGCTGCGAGGAAGGGCTCGACGACGGCCGCGCGTCTCACCCCCCATTCCTCGTCCATGCCGCCGGCGAAATCGCTTCAGCCCCTAGGTATTACACTATTACCCCCTCTCCCGCGTGCTCGCGCTCTGAATAGAGTTCCTGGTGGTTGGATACTTGGGTCCTTACAGTCCTGCTCCTCCATTGGTTTCTTTCAATTGTGATGCTTCGAATTGACGAGAAGATATAGCATGAGATCCGGAAATCTTACACGCTTAATTAAAATATAGTTTATATGACTAATTCCAGTTATGCAGGGTGGATTTTAGGATGCACGATTGGCTGTCTTCACTTGCATCCAAACGTTTATGTGGAAAGTTTAGTCAGGTCTCCAAATTTAGCTAGGTTGTGGGTTATTTATGTACAGTAGGGTATTCCCCGTACTTGAGTTCTCTTCAAGAATACGTCAGGATGTGGAGTGGGTTTAGTCAGATCATCACCTGAATGGAGGTATTGGATGCAGCTAATTCTTGCAACTGGTCGAACAGCGGTCCTTCTAAAAAATCATCATCATCTGAACTAGGTCCAACTAGATTATTTTTCGACCTGTGTGATGTTCACTCAGATGATTTTATGAACAGCTGTAAGGCTTTAGCTCTTCAGGCTGGTGTTCTTGTTATGGTCACCTGTAAATGAGGAGGAGATCTTCATCACATCCATGAACATTGCCAGACATGCACGCTTCTGAGTTGAGCATTTGTAAAAACCATGTGGTTATATAGAATTCTCGAGATCTTAGACAACCTTTTGCTAATCATTCACTAACAATCATGAGAAGGCTCACATGCATTAGCTTGCCTTATCATATATATTTCATTGTCAAAGTCCTTGATTTATACTTGATGGTATATTATGTTTGTCGACTTTATTTCCTGTTCAATCTTATGTGTTCTTGAACCATGGTGAATATATGGTGTACAGTTGTTTGCGAACAAAGGATTCTAATTTTGAACAAACATGGGGAGAAGCTTGTTGGTTTATTACATCAAACATGTCCAAAGAAACTTGTGATCCTTTGTCATGGATTGCAAGCTACAAAGGCAAGTGTGTACCATCCATAGGAAACATTTATTTGTGAAAGAAGCACCCTACCTATGGGGTAGGGTGTTGCTTGCTAATCGTTATCTTTTTTCTTTCCTTTTTAGATGTAATACTTTTGACACACTTACATGGCATCGCATCACTGTTTTTGCAAAGTTTTGCTTTTGCACATTTGTTCCGCCTGCGATGTAGAGTCAATTGTCTCAACATCAGTATGATGCAAATTAAAACCACAATACAGATCCTATTAGTCATATCGTGAAAGGATGAGCAACACACTGCAACCTACCATAGCAATGTCATCTATATTATTAATGGATTGCAAATAAGCATGCTTATGGTAGAAAATACTCTGGGTAGCACAATATAACTTGTTTCTTCGGGAGCTCCATACTATTACTGCCAACATTAATATCTCACACTTCTAACCATCGTAACTTTCAGGATGACAGCATTTTGGTTCACCTTGCCGCTGCACTAACAAGGGAAGGGATTAGTGCTTTTCGCTTTGATTTTGCTGGAAATGGGTAAGTCATTTGTGAACACATTGTGATGGCCGTGCCATAGCATTGTAGGATGACATCACTTCTCATGGCAGACTTTTACTCCTAGTGTTGAACTAAAATGCTTCTGAACTATGGATAGCATTTCATGCATTTTCTACTTCATCAGCAAGTAACAACTACCATGATTCTCCCATTAAAATTTGTATATCAATAACACAATGCTCCTTGAGTAACGTTCTTGCTGACTACCACATTGTCAACTTATGGGTGTTTGTTCTCTTCTCCAGGGAAAGTGAGGGTGAATTCCAATATGGAAACTACCGAAAAGAGGCAGATGATTTGCGCTCTGTAGTATCATATTTCTTAGAACAGCAATATGACATAATTACTCTTGTTGGGCATAGCAAAGGTTGGTAAGATGCTATTATATGTAAATACTGTTTATATCCGTAAAGGTCTTTTTGGTTTTTATGCCTAATAGCACACTAACATATATGTGCATGTTCAGACAGCTGCATTTCATGCATAGATGGCGTCAAAAGTTGGTAGAAATGCATACTTGGATTAGTGCATTCTGTATTTGTTGCCTGGTGGAAGAACATGTACAGATGTATTCATATAACTGAAAGTAATTACTTCAGTGTGTCATGTACTGCATATCCTGATCTCCCTTCATTTGTTCTTTGTGCTGTCTGAAAGTTTGCTGATTTTGGTAGTACCCACCCCACACCATGGCTTGAGGTAGGATTGTTTCTGACTTATCCATTAGCTCTCATTGTTCAGAATACTTAGGCAAGATTGCAGTTTGCACAGCATTCATTTTCTGATTATATGCTTTCATCACTGAGATAGTGTGTTACTCATGCTTTTCATCTATGTTACTTTAGAAAGGAAAGTTACTTCCTGTGTTTTGACTACCTGTATTTCCAATTTCTAGGAGGAAATGCTGTGCTTCTATATGCTTCCATGTACCATGATGTGTCCATCATTGTGAATATTTCTGGTCGCTTTGCGTTAGAACGAGGTATTGATGTGCGTCTGGGGAAGAATTTCATGCAGAGAGTAAAGAAAGATGGATACATAGATGTCAGGAATAAAAAAGGTATAAGCTTGCTTCACTTGATACTTGATACGGCATTCTATTTTGTTAAATAAATATCAAGCTTATCACAAGTCTCTAAATCAATTGAATATTGCGTAGTATTCTGAGTAAAATAGTCATGTGATGCATTGATTGAATTTTACTGGTACTGTACCTGCACATAGGCTTTCTCTGGTAATGCCCGTTAACAAGGTCAAGGTACTTTCTTGTCAAAAAAAAAAAAAGAAGGTCAAGGTCCAACATGTGATTTGGCATCAATCTTGGAACTATCAAAGTTAAACTATAGGGTGGGTCGGTGCATCAGTGGGTGATTCTGCACTCTTTCCAAGCTAGGACACATGGGAATATGGCAGAACCATCATAAAATGGGTTTATTGGCACTTGCATTTCTCTAGACAGCCCTTCGATTATTGATGGCTATACCACTGTCATGATGCAGAAGATCTTGATGCCAATATCTACATTTCAATATTTTTTTGGGTTCCTTGCAAATGTTTTGAAGTTGTCTATTTGAGTATTTGGTAGCTTAGAAACTTGACGACAAAAGTCTGGGCCTGTTCGGCAGGTGACAAGCCGGACGGCTTTTAACTTTTGCTACAGTACCTAATTTTCAAACGGAGTATTTTCTCAAGACGGGGTTTACAAGTTAAACGTAGTACACGTTAAAAGCCCAACATTTGTACCAGCTAAAATCGTAAGTGAGTATCGGTCTCTCCGTAATCTGTACCGTAAACAACCAAAATTCAAAAATTTCAGCCAAAAGCCATAAGCCGCAGTCAAAAAGAACACCCTCAGGTAGCTTAGAAACTTGACGGCAAAAAAGTTTCAACCCAAGATGACTTACAATATGTGTCAACGCTTTATGAGAAAATTGCTTCTTATATACCAATACTTATTTATTTACTGAATTGTAAAGGAGCTGACTCAATTACTTCTAAGCATCATTATCCTTTTGTCTACCCTAAGCCCCAGTCATGGTGTCGAACATGGACATAGGCTGGATACATCATTATGCATTTCTGCTTATATCCATAGATAGAACCCTGCAAAACATTGTTAATTCAAGATTTATTTTAAAAATCATAGTCCCATTGTTATTCTTACGCGCCCTATTGCAACATTTTTCGATGTTATGCAGGGGAGTTTGAGTACCGGGTGACGGAAGAAAGTATAAAAGATCGGCTGAGCACTGATACCCTTCTTTCGAGCCGTTCCATAAGCAAAGACTGCAGGTCAGAAGCTGCTCTCTTACTCCTGTATCAACAGGTCTTTTAAAGAAACAGTCCTAAAAGAAATTTTGTACCGATCTGCAGGGTCCTCACGATTCACGGTTCCAAAGATGAGATCGTCCCGGTGGAAGACGCCCTGATGTTCGCAGCAAACATCCCGAACCATAAGTTGCACGTAATCGCACAAGCCAACCATCGCTATACAGGCCATGAGCAAGAGCTGACTTCACTTGTATTGGATTTCATCAAGTCCCATCAGCAAGGCACATTGCCCTTGCGTCCAAAGCTGTAATTGCTTGACCATTGTGAAGCTTGATTGATGTGCTCATTCCCTGTTGTGTTCCAATGCTTGATGATTGAACGGATAAAATGAATGCGTGTTATCCAGCAATTGAAGTTTTGAGCTACTACTGCTGGAACATATATGATCTATCCACACCACCGTGAAGTCAGAGTCAGTCATCTAATCCATTGCATACTACTGGCCCAACCTGATCAGGATTCGGCAGTGCTCACGCACTCGCTATACTAGCGCGACACATGTGACAGTGACAGTGGGCCCCACACCACCTCTCCTCTTCCTTTGGAGATAAAGCCCACTGCCCGCACACGCAACGCGACGCAAAGGCTGCGGAGCCCATCACGATGCGCTCGCTCATCATCGACGCGCCACCGAACCGACTCAAGTGATCGAGCCCAGCGAGCCAGACCAACAACCGAGCGCACGCACTTGTTGAGTGTCCCGGCTCGAGACGCCGCAGGGGAGGAAGGGGACGGCCGAATGGGCGACGAGGCTGCGGCGGGAGTGGAGGAGGCCATCGGGAGACGGCGGGATGGGGGCGCGGCGGTGGCGGGGCGCGGGCGGGAGGTGTGGGAGTTCGAGCGGGATCTGGTGGCGGGGCGGTGATGGGGGCGCGGTGCACACGGTGGTGGCGCCGATGGAGCGCGTCAAGCTGCTGCTGCAGACGCAGGACGGCAACGCGGCGCTGCTCGGCCGCGCGCGCAGGTTCCGCGGCTTCGCCGACTGCGTCGCGCGCACCGTGCGTGACGAGGGCGTGCTCTCCCTCTGGCGCGGCAACGGCACCGCCGTCATCCGGTACTACCCCTCCGTCGCCTTCAACTTCTCCCTCAAGGTTCCTTCCTTTCCTTCTATCCGACCCCCGCACCCCATCGTCATTTTTTATTTCTTTTCTTGAGTTCTTCATTCGTGCATTTCAACCCATTTCTTGTGTTGGTGTGAGAGGGCGGTGAATTAGACGCGATCGTATGAGTATCCCGTGATTCCATTCCTTGCTTGACTTCGGGGCTTTGGGTACTGGAGGTATTGGAGGTGTGGCGATGTCTGTGGTTGCTTGGTTTCGGGGCATCGGGTACTATTCGTCTTGATTCTCGCAGAGTGCGGCAAGGCGAGTTCTTGAGGATGCAAGATTGGATTCGTCCGTGAGATTGGGTTTGCTTTGTTGGTTCTGCCGTTCTTTACTGACAACAGATGAGATTATGTGGGATTTCACTTTCTGGGGATGACTGTTTGCCACCAGAAAAGGCAAAGAATCAATGAATAAAGTGCTCGTGAGCCTTGTCTCCAAGAGCATTAGAGACTAGTGAATAATGAATACTAAATGGTAATATTGGTGCATATTTTCTTTCATTTTTTTAGGTTAATCGTATAATTCTATTAATAGCGAGGGCGATTAGGTTTTATTTGGTAAGTTTTTCTGTTGAGGATATAGGAGGAAGTAATTATGCACCAGTAGAACTATACCGTTATGAGGTGGTGTCTTGTAGGCTGACCTGTAATGAACCTTTGGTTACATCAACGGTAGTAAACTGGTAAAAACAACATTATGGGGCTTTGCTCATGGGTTCATCACTTATTAGTTCACCTATTTATTTTTTTGTCATGCCATATAAGTTTACACATACGAGCGTATGACATCATCAACATGTAAAATAATCATATATATATATAGTGATTAGTGGATTACGAAAGCCTGGTAACCAGGATTAAAATTGTGGAACAGCTTTTGGACAAGACGACAAAGAGTGATTTTCAAAGATAGCAAATTACATCAATGCATAATGGATTTTCAGAAATTGTTATTTGAGCATCTATTGCACTTGGCATGTGCTACCATATGTTAAGGTAGCAAATGACAAATCTTTGTAACGGCATATTGTGTCATTTGATTGCAATATGTACTGGCCTCCTCGGCTTCTTTATTGTTTAACATGCTGAAAAATGTAGGTAGGTCAAGTCTCAATGTGAATAGAGTGATTTTATGGTTCAGTAATAACTACTAAGTTATGGTGCAGTAATAACTACTAAGGCCAAACTACAACAACTCATCATTTAAAAGATAATGGAAGTTGTGTCAAGTGCATGGTTAGGACACTTGATAATATATCGTAACCAGACAACCTAAAGTATCGGATACCAGAAAAGTCCATTATGCATTATAGCTAGATGTCGCTCATCGTATGCTCTTGCTAGTTATCGCCTTCAGGATTATTGTTGCATTGGTCCCTAGCAAGTGACCTGTTCCTTGTTCCCTTTTAGTACTTTTAAAAAGGATAATGTCAAATGCGTTAAGAAGTACCTATCTATAATTTCTTTATTAATAAATAATACAAGTATGTTCATGATGTTTGTCAGAGTGGGTCAATCTGTAGAATCATAGTTTCTCTCTTTTGGTCATGATAATTAGATGGCATGAGAATAACCACAATGCTATCCATTAACACATATGTGTTTTTTTGTCATACTAAAACTCAAAAATAGACATATTAGGTCTAGTCTCCAGCTACCAAAAGCGAAATATACATGGTATGTGCATTTTAGGTCAATATTTGTGATGATTGTGTGAAGATGGCCAATTAGTGGTCATAACTATGCCTTTGCTCTATATTCCTTTCTGAAGCTAAGGTGTCCTGTAAGCTGTAGGAAAGGCCTCTCTGACTTGCAGTAGGGTACTACTTTACCTAAAATGATAGCATTTTCTACCTAATTGCTGTTAAGAATTTGCCATCAAGGGGGTGGTTTAACTTGATTTTCATGCATCTTTTGTTGGTTTGGAGTTAACCTCTCTCCAGATGTGTCAGCTTATTTAACTTGATTGTTGCGTTCTGACTTGAGAGGGATGTGGTTGTGAGCTGAAGTTGATGTATGTTTGTCTTTATGGGGAAGATGGTGAAAGACATCATGTATAATAACTCATAAGGCCGTAATAAATAAAATCCAAAGAGACAGAGCAATTGTTTGCGATTTTGTACGTTCAAATTATTATGAAGAGATGTATCTAAAATTTTTCAGTCAGGACAATTTTTTTTAGATGATGCAACCTTGGTTACATAGTTCATTAAGTAGAATAGAAGGGAGTTGTGTAAGGGCCAAGCATGAATATGAACACAATCTAAATAATGATTTGGAGTCGCTATTAGCTCTGGAGGATTATCTAATGGTTATCTGATGTCTCTAATCCCTAATCATTATTCTTGCAGGATCTGTACAGGAGCATACTGAAAGACTCAGGAACCTCAGCAGACAAGTTCACATCTATTGCCCTTACCAATTTCATTGCTGGTGCCGCCGCCGGATGTACTACTCTGGTCATCATTTATCCACTCGACATTGCTCATACCCGTCTTGCAGCCGATGTTGGCTGGACAGACACCCGCCAGTTCAAAGGTATTCGCCACTTCCTTCAGACCATCTACAAGAAAAATGGCATCCGCGGCATCTACAGAGGATTACCAGCATCACTCCAAGGGATGGTCGTTCACCGGGGCTTATACTTTGGAGGCTTTGACACTGCCAAGGATGTGCTGGTACCGCTAGACTCCCCCCTGTGGCAGCGGTGGGTGACGGCACAGGCCGTGACTTCCATGGCAGGGCTCGTGTCGTACCCACTGGATACCGTACGGCGGAGGATGATGATGCAGTCAGGAATGGAGGTGCAGATGTACAGCAGCACCCTCGACTGCTGGAGGATGATCTACAAGATGGAGGGGGTCAAATCGTTCTACCGCGGGGCGCTGTCTAACATGTTTAGGAGCACTGGTGCGGCCGCCGTACTTGTTTCGTACGACGAGGTGAAAAAGTTTATGAACAGGGGTAGGTTGTGACAGGTATAGAAGGGGTTCACAGATTTTTGGATTCAATACGGAGATTAGACCAAAGGTACAGGTAGCAGCTGCTCGAGCGTTTTGTAAGAGAGTACTGGCTTCCTCCTGTTTACTAACCAGTAGCGCTTCATGGTCCGAAGATTGTAGCTCTTGTTCATTTTCGCTTTAACTTATCCGTCGTTCTATCTCTTGCGTGTGGTTCGAAATTCCAGCAGAGTGCCTGCCTGTGTGTTTTCTTTCTGGTACCGTTCAGACTGCAAAGGTATTTGTACAAACTTGCTTCATGGCAGCAAGATATTTGTTTTCTACTATCAGATTGACTGAGGATTCGCAAACTGGACGTCGGGGTCATGCATTAGTCGGTGATTGGTGCACCTTCAGCTGCAGGGTACTTACTGCTGATACGCTTGGAACGGTTAAACTGAACTGATTCTCTGTTCTGTCATTTCCTGTATCTAGAACACAACCGACAAGGAAAAGGAAAAGATGTTTTCCCAACTTAGCAGTCAGCCCATAGCACGATATAGCAGTTGAAAACAGTAAATACAAGGTACTACACATAGCAAAAGGAACATATGACAAGAAAATGTGCATCTCACAGCCAAGCAGCAAGTAGCAGCCGTATTGAGCACGGGAGACAACAGCATTTCCCCACGTGTCGTTTGACCAGTAACCTGGGAAACAGCATAACAGCAATGCTGAAGACGACGTGGAGATGCAATTCGAACAATGTAGCACAAAAAAGAAAGCCTTTCCCTAGACCAAAATTTCTCAGTAAAACCCGTGGGCAAACGAAATTGGCTAGACTCTGCCAGTGGTATTGGCAATATGAATATACCAAACTGGCAACGTTGATCACTCAAGCATAAGCAGCGCACAAAATATTTGACCCCAATACGACAATGAAAAAGCTACCAGCACATAATACCATGTCCCAAAAAATCCCCCACCGGTTCCACAAAATCAACTCAATCCCCCACTGGCTCGACAAAACCAACTCAATGACATAGCATCAAGCAAAACCAAACATTCTTCACTCCAGAACCACTGACTTTGGAAACGCTCAAATATGAAGCACCTCACTGTTGCTTGCACTCTGCAGGGCGCTCCCCCTGCTGCCCTTCCCCTGCAGGAACTCGCCCGCCCTTCTGTTCCAGACAAGAAAGCAAAAATGGTAAGAAATGAGGCTCTATTGAAACTATAAAAAGAGCATACAATAACCCTCAGGGCTTCCATACCTTGTCATCGTCATCATCTTCATCTTCCTCATCATCCTCATCTTCATCGTCATCTTCGTCCTCATCCTCATCATCATCCAATGTGCCTTCAAAGTCCTCGTCTTGAGAAGCCTCTCCAGTGAACCATGAAACAGCATGTGGGATAATCTTGTCTCTGATGGTAGATCTGGGAAGTAAGAAGGGAAATTTAGAGCTAGGGGCGCAAATTTTTAAGCATAGGACTGCAGCTACTGCATATAATAAAATACACATGAGCATACCCGATATCATAATCTTGCTCCATTTGGTTCTGCAACTGTTCAGCCTATTGAAAAGGGGAGAAGCATAACTCATGTTCATGCACACAAGTTCTGAACATAAGAGCAGGCATAAAAAAGGAGAAACTTACTGTATCCTCATCAATTTCCTCATCATCATCAGGAACTTGAGGTGGACTGAAGAAGTTAAAGAAGCTCTCGCAGTTCTCAGTTTTTCTGATAGGTTTAGTGTTCTTTGACCCCTTCTTTGGATTCTTTTTTAGCACCTTTTGTGTCAAGCACTTCCCCGGATACCATTCAATTTCAGTACTGGAAAACCAGAATTTGCCAAACAGACATTGGTGAAATCATCTATCCATCCAAAAAACTAGAACTCTACAGGAGCAGAAATATTAATTACCCAATGGCTTTCTCTAGAATTGGTTCATCTTCATCAATCATGTGATATGTTTTTGAAAGAACCGAGTTCTTGAAGACTGGATTAGTCTCGAAGTAAAATTCAAGCTTGAAACCCTTCGGCTCACTAATTCTGTACCATTTGATGTCCTTGAGGTACTTAAGAGCTTCCTCATCCCTCTCCTGGATCTGCATACAGGTAAGCCAGAATCATTAACACCCTGCCAAAAGATGAATTATGTACAAATGGATCTGAAAAAAGTTGGAACAAAAAATATTGACAATTCAGAAAAGGAAAAAAAATTACAAACGTGCAAGGTCTCACCTCCTCAGCCAGGAGTTCATGGTTCTTCATTGCATTAAGCCAGAAATCAGGTACACCTTTTTCCTCTGCAGGTAAGTATTTTGAACAAAGTCAATAGACAAAGAGAGGCTACATTCCTTTTTTACTAGAGGATTTCTTCCCAGCAGCAGATCTTAGTACAGGTGGAATATATGTTCACCTTTCTGCTCCGTAGGGGTTTCATCTGCAACTTCTTTCGTGACACCTTCTACATCAACCACACCGTTGACAATTTCATAACGCTGTCAATTTGCAGATGCAACAAATCAACCAGATGGATCAAGGCATGCAACATCAAATATGATACAGCAATGTTAGTGAAGAGACGTCTGCATTGTATGAACCATGCAAAATAGAAAAGCCATCTCTTGTCTATATGCTAATCTAGAAGTAATTGCTATTGTAGAGGTGAGAGTTGCTAGCAACAGTTTAGGGAGTTGAAAGTAAAGTTTAGTATTGGGATAAGACAGCAAAACAATGTAGTACAGAAGATATTCAGACATCAAAATTAGTTTACCTTTGAGTACAGTGGTTCGTACATCTTCTGATATTTAGCTTCAAGGGCAGCTCTCTCCTCAAAAAACTTTGCCTCAAGTTCATCATGTTGACTCTGGCAAATAGTAAACAACAAAGGTAAGGAATTCACCACCAGATACGACTAGATTGTTCCAAAATTCAGACATCTAAAATTGTGCTTCATAAATACACAGTAGAAGATTGATTAATATAACACAGACAATCAAATGAACAGTAAATCGGAGATACAGCTGGGCAACATCAAGGTGGTGGAAATATTCTGCAAAGTAAAACAGGGAAAATCCGAGCAGACAGGTACAATGAAAAAAACTATCAACAAATCAAAGAACAAAGCTTCAAGTAAAACACAGGTTTTTCGATGGTCAGATTGAAAAAACGAAAGCATCTATCTATCATACTGCTATCCAACTTTTACCCAATCCCAATATACCATTGTTAGTTCAGGAGATAAAACAGATCATCACAGCCAAAAATCTACATTAGGCATCATAAATAACATCCAGAGGATTGTGACCCATATTGGAGTAATAATCAGTAGCGCACATACACAGCTGCTGGCATTTTTCCAGAATCTCCGTTAATTAACAGCACCGGCTGTAGCCACAACTTGTAAGGTGTAAGCAATCATGCAACCTATATTCAACAGTCCTTGCTCCAATTAGGGTTGGAGTTTCTCTTACTAGTACACACCAAGCCGTACCGTTTACGCAAGTGGCAGCACATCACAGGATCCGGACTTTAATGGCACAATTATGACATAGGATCGCACAAAGCCCCTCCTACCAAAGCATGCCACAACAACCGAAACCCATCGTAAAAACAACAGTATCGCTACAGCACGACGAGAGCAAGTCTCTAATACCTGGATCTCCCTGAGCACTTCGACGCGCTTCCTGACCTTGGGCTCGAGGCTCTCGAGCACGTCCGTGGGCCGCGCCACCAATCCCTGCAGCGTGTTCTGCACGAGCGCAACATCGAATCAGCACAAGTTCACCACAAAACCCTCAAAGCAACCCCGAAGGCCACCAAAACCCGATCGAAAACAGCAAACCCCCGCAAAAAAATGCTATAGAAACCTCACCTTAATCGACTCAACGAGGTTGGCCTTATCCTCCGCGCTGAGCTCTGCATCAGAACCAACCCCCGAAACCAATAAGACACCACACCCCGGCAACAGTAACAGCGGAGGCATCGAGAGGCCGAGGCAACAAACCGGTGGCGTTGGGGACGGCGGCGCCGAGGCCGGAGAGGTCGAGTGAGTCCTTCCCTTCACTCATGGCCGCGGAAGGATTCCGGAAGCTTCGGGAAGGGGGTCTGCGCGGGAGGCGGCGAGGGGAGAAACCCTAGCGGCGGCGCGTGGGGGCGCTGGTGTCAGCGGTGTGACGGGGAGAGGGGGGCAGGTGGAGGCGAGGGAGGGGATGGAATAAGAGGTCGGGAATTGAGGGCTGCGATTTATAGACGGTGCGTGGGAACTCGGGAAGACGTGGGGGGAAGCGCCGGTTTGGAGCTTGGACTGCGCGGTCGGGCCCACTGTCAGTCGGAGAGGAACATAATGCTGGAATATTCCTACGCAATGTGACTAATGTGAGTGGACTGGTCGCTGCCCATTCAGCAGTCAATACTAGCCTAGTATTTGCAAAACTGTAACGCACAAACTTCAAATGAATTTCACAAGGAAATTTGACCGCTTTTTGTTGTCTCGGTTATAGTAGCGTGCAGCTGTAATTTGTCGGCAAAGCCTTTGGTAAAGTCTGCCTCGTTTGATAAGAGTAGTAATCATACTTCTCCTGTCGTCCCGTACAGTCCTTGGCAGTGTGTGTCAAGGCTGTCACTTCTCATTGTCCTGAAGCAAACAGGCGGTCGAGCCTCTCTCCTGTCATTTGCCTCCAAGAAAGATCTTATTCGTGCCGTGCAATTGCGCGTAGGTTCATGTACACTTTGCTTCCCGGCCTCTCATTCGCAGTGACAGATGGAAGCTGAACTGGCAAGGCAATCACTCGTTGCTTTCTGTGCTCTGCCCAGTGCCATTGCCCTGCTCATGCAGGGGCAGATACGTGCCTTCAATGATGCAATTAAATGCTTTACGGCACAACACAACTACACGTGAGCTGGAGACACTGACTGTGTATGGAGACATCTAGGACTACTACTAACGAAGCTGGTCAGTAAGCTATATGACACGAAGGGAGTAAGCTTTCAATGCTTTGCTTGATATGGCGGTACCAGGTCACTGACGAAAAACGTGATGCAATCACTCGTCAACAATCCAGAGGAAAATGATCGTTTTCACCATGCAGTGCCAATAAT
This sequence comes from Bonia amplexicaulis, assembly GCA_036346245.1. Classification (NCBI taxonomy): domain Eukaryota; kingdom Viridiplantae; phylum Streptophyta; class Magnoliopsida; order Poales; family Poaceae; genus Bonia; species Bonia amplexicaulis. Next base: position 13,534,542 of record CM070749.1, read on the forward strand.
CTGCGTTGCAATACTGGAAGATGATTCCTTTGGTCACATTTCAACACAATGGCTTCAGCACTTGTCTCTTCTTCTGCCGGAGTTCAATCATTGTTCTTGTGGATCAGTCAGCAGAGGCCCTTCACGCAGTACACACCAAAGACGAACCACCCGAGCAGGAGAAGCGAGAACGCCGCCATCCCCAGGAGGAACGACCAGCCGGCCATCAAGACGCCGACGCACGTGACGGCGGCGAAGGGGAAGAAGGACCGGACGACGGACATCTTGTCCAGCCACCGGCCGTGCAGCCACACGAGGGCGGCCAGGTTCAGCACGTTCCACTCGACGGAGCCGTCGTAGGCGAGCCGGTTCAGGCAGCTCGCCACGAACGAGTAGCTGTTGCAGGTGAACAGGTTGTAGTACCTGTGCTGGAACTGCCTCGTGCCGGACTGCAGCGCGTCGTCCCACGAGATCGCCGTGCCGGTCTCCGAGTGCCTGTAGGATCTCGCGCAGACGTGCGCGGCGAGGTAAAAGCAGCACTGTTCAGTGTTCACAACAAATAAGCAATGTCAGCATTGTGAATCTGTGATCATATTAGGTTCTGTTGATGACTTTTGTCTGCAGTTGACTGGTAGCTTTTGACTAAAAATATAACACCTCACATACTAATATGAGGATCTGTAGAACATTATCGTCAAAGTAAAGAATAAATAATAAAGCAACAAAAGAAATCACAATAAAACTAAAACTTTAAAGGTACTTTAAGAGAAAACCAACGGAAGCTGAAATAAATGTTTGAAACATAGGACCGATCCACTTCTAACCAAACGAAGAATAAATAAAATGACACAAATAATGTTAAGACACGGTGCTGAAAACTCGAGTGTTCCCATCCATACATGTTATTATCACTCCACTAGCCTTTTACCTGATAATGTAAAGAGAAAACGTGAGATTTAGAAATCTCAGCAAGTACCCAACAACGGTCACAACACGGTGAGTAAAAGACAGGCAATACAAGCAAGATATGTAAATGACTAGCAATGTAAGCAAGATGTAAAAAGGACAAACATTGTAAGCAAGTAATTGACACAGGTTAAATGCAATGAACCTAGATCACTGGAACATTGATATAGATAAAAAATAATGAATAATGAGATAATGAGATAAAAAATTGATTTGCGAGTATAATGAGATAAAAAATTGATTTGTGAGTATACAACTTGTACACAACAATTGTATACTTTAAGATAAGTTTTAAACAAAGTTTACTTATCTGGTTGTCATTAATCGTCCAACCATTAACACATAATGGAGAAGTTAGATGACAACCCGATTGCACATGAGTATATATAAACTACACAAACTATATATAATCAAGAATGTATTTCAAAGTAAAGATCCTAAATGTGCATATTAAAAAGTATGGATCAATACTTATGAAACTCCAAGACATAGAGAGAGCTCCCCCTAAACGTGTGCATACAAGTGCGTATAAAGAAAACATATGCACATATTCATTTTGGACTATTTGTGAAGTTTAATCTATATTTTAGATCTAAGGAATGCACTAGTATATGATGAAATGTGATTTCGAATGCATACCTCTTTGATTTCACATTTCTATCCAAATGAGACTAAGCTATAGCATACTTGCACAAACATATTAGTCTTATATATACATTTGTCATCATTACCAAAATTTTATAATAGTGTTTGTCATTATCACTAAAACCAACTTTAAACAGAGCTTAATCTTTTAGGGAGGACTAGAGGAGATGCAACCAACGACCAGTGCACGTGGGGGAGGAGATGTAGCCGTCGGCCAGCACGCATGGGGACTAGGGACTAGGGAGGGAGGCTAGGAGGGTTCAGAACTTCAAATATGGTCGTGCCCTCACGGGGATGGAAATGGAACTCCACTTGCGGGCGCTGACGACAAGCGGAGGACCAGAGGATGGCTGGTGAGGGGCTCAGGGCTAGCGGCGCCTCATTTGGGAATTAGGATTTGGCTGCGGCTGGACCGTGAGCGTGGAGGTGTTGAAGACTCGGTTTGCTAACCTCCAAAGGACAAAATTGCCTATCCAGTTTGTCTCAAGAATTTCTTTAATTTGAGGGTACATCTGTCCTTTAGCCTATGAACAAAAACCGATCGGATCAACCAGGTCGCTTCAAACCCGGTCGGATTGACCGATCTTTCCTAAGTCAATTACATTGACGGTCTCGTGAACGTGATCGGCCCGACGTACCTTTTGAGTCTGGGTTTTTTCGGTCAACCGCCGGGCCGGTCCGGACCTAATAACCATGATTTTCCCAGGGCACACTTTCCCTCACTTCGCGCCAACTATCCTGCGAGGCTACGACGGGGACAGCAACACACTTTTTTGGCGTCAACTGGCGGCATGCCACAAGTGCGGCGAACGAAGAAAGTGCCACAACTTTGCAGCAAAGCACCTGGCCAGTGCCTAACTTTCTATGACATGCCAAAATTTAGGAGGGAAACAAACAGTAAGCTAACTAGGTATGGCACGCATAACTTCTGGCGTGGCACGTTAAGGTACCCAACCAAACATGTCCTAGAACTCAAATAAGGAACACGAATGATATAGTCAGAATACTTGATATGCACGTGACAAGTTCACGAGACATGTAACAATGGTTATATAGATCCAACGGTTATAGAGTGAAACACACGTGGCTTTGCTTCAGTTGTAGCTTAAGGTTGTGGTAAGCTGAAGGTGTGGTCAAATGGCTGGATAACCTAAAATGATATGCCTTCAAACCGTAAACATTAAAGTGTATCAGCAAACAATCGTAGATGTATATATATGTGTGTGTGTGTGTGTATACACACACACACACACACACACATATATATATATACACCACAATTTATATTCCCCTGGAAACAAGCGTAAAGATCTTTTATTACCAAAATTGCTTCCCCCTTTGACTGCGCTCACATCCAGGATTTAACGCTGACCTGCCTAAGGAAAGAATTTTCTTGTCTGTCCAAAATAAAAGAAAATTCCTTTTTCTCTTAAAGAAGAATCTTCTTACAAAATCTGAAGAATCTTCTTAGAAAATCTGAAGAAATAGAGAGAAAAAGGAGTATCCGTGCCGCTTCCGGTCAAACATGCCGTCGCCGCCGTCCCTGTTGGAAAGCCTCGCCCCTGGCCTACGTACGGTCCAACCTATTAACTCCAAAACGCAACTCAACCATTCCGTCGTCACAAGACACCATGACACTTCCTTCACCACAAAACAGCTCGCCACCGGGACAGCGAAGCGGCGACGGCTTACTCCCACGTTAATCGCCCACTAGTACTCTTCTTTAATCCCTCAGGCCGGTCTCGCCTCCTCCCATTCTCCGCTTTAATTAACTCGCTAATCCCCTCGTGCTCACCGCCGAGGAGGATCCAGCTCGCAGCCTGGGATCGGATCGGGCGGTCGATGCCGGCGGCGGCTGGCTGGGCATGGCAGGGCGGCGAGCTGTGAGGCCGGGCCGCACGCGCGGGGTGTTGGCGCGGATGGCTGCCGCGCGCTCGCCGGCCGTGTCCTTCCTGGTCGCCGCGACCGCGGCCGCGGCGCTGGTTGGGGGAGTCTACTTCTGGGTGGTGCTCGCGTCGTTCCGCCTCCCCGACTCCCGGTCCGTCGGGTGCCGGCCCGACAGCGAGGGGTCCTGGGCGATCGGGATGTACTACGGCAAGAGCCCCTTCGAGCTCCGGTCCATTGAGCTGGTGAGCTGCGCTTAGCTTGAAGACCATGCCTTTGTGTGTGTTTTTGAGGTGTTTACTAGTGTGTGATTTGGTCATTTGGTGGGCAGGAAGGGAGGAGCAATGGGAACAGCTCGGCGTGGCCGGTGGCAAACCCCGTGCTGACCTGCGCGTCCGCGACGGAAGCCGGGTACCCCAGCAACTTCGTCGCCGACCCGTTCCTCTACGTGCAGGTGAGGAGCTGTTTCTGGCTTTCTTGGTCCAGGGTGGGATTGTGTATTTGTGTTGGTGTGCTAGTGTTGTGTAGATGTAGGGATAGCTTGCAACTTTGCTGAGCTAGGACAGCAAATCTTTGAGCTAAATAGGTAAAATTCAGGTTGACCGGCTGAATTGACGACAATTGCAGTGGTTCTGAATTCAGCTCCTCTACAAGTGAAGCTTAGCAAGGGCCTGTAGTTTGACTTTCAGATGCTTAGAGGATATCATATTGTTGACATTGTATTAGTATGTGAAAGACTATATGATCTACCGGTATTCTGCATAAACTCTTCCAGTCGGGAATGGAAAGTTAACTTAGCCTGGTGCATACTCGGTTGCTATTGTATCATGAACTAGTACTAAATGCCTAGGGAAATTTTGTTGGGATTGCAAGCTTGCTAAGATAAACACTGGAACATTTCTACTTGGCACAACTGAACACTTAAACTATCAAACTATAACTTTATTTGTGAAAAGGCCATTGCCTACTTGATAATGCGTTGTTTGAATATGCATTATCACATAAATAGATAAAGGTGCTTCAAGTTTTTTTTTCTGTTGACATGATTCTGAAATGTATGCTCAAGGAAAATGTAGATAACTGAAATGGTACCGACTTGATTGATGGTTTCATACTTTCATTTACCAAGGTACCAAATAACAAAAAAGAGATGTTGTTAGAGAACTTGTACATTGAATGACAACGGAAACGAATTTGTGAAATAAAGTGGTTTCTATGTTTTAAATCATATTTATGTTGGATTCATACAATACATCTAAACCATGATATTGCTTCAAAAATAAACATGAATGATTTTCATGAATTTCTGAATTTTTTGGTGCATTTTAAAAAAATTTCCCAAAGCCTTGTTGGAGTTTAGGATTTTAAAAATAAATTCCTTGGCTCAAAAATGTGAATTCAAAATTTCTAGAAGTCAATTGGATGCTGAGAAATTTTTCCAAAATTTTCGTGTGCAAATTCTTCTTGGAATTCAAATTACAATTCAAACACAATTTGGAAATGAAAAAATAAGTTTAAACATTAATCTTTTCCCTCCTTGCCATTGGGTCGAAACCCACTCACGGGCCCAGCCCATCTTTTCTTCCATTGTCTCAATATTACAAGCCCACATATCACAGTTTAACATGTAAGTAGCAGAACAGAAAAGTAATTAAGAGATTAAGGAAGGGAAGAGAAATTGTACTAAACCAAGGTGGAAGATGGGGATGAAGCAGGGGAAGCCGAGGTTGGAGAAGATGTGACCGAGGCCGGTGGAGATGGTGCTCGCTGTAGAAGAAGAGGCCAAGGACGATCTACTTGGCGGCGGCTAATCGGAGCCGAGGAGGGCAGTGCTTGGTAGGACAAGCGGCGGCACGCTGGAGGGAAGGAGCTGGGCGACCGGTTGTGAAGAGGAGGAGAAAGAGTTGCATGGTGGGATTTGGCAGAGGCGCAGTGGAGGTGCAGTGGCGGCACAGGAGGTGGAGAAGGGGGGAGCTGAGAAGGCTTGCCGGTGTGTTCAAAAACTTAAGTGAGTGCAGGAGTACGTAGTGAGTTAGGTTTTCACCTCTATATATAGAAAATATTATCATAGACAATTTTTAAAAATAACCGTCTGTGATAAATCATAACACAGACGGTTAATACAAAAAACCATCTGTGATGTTTACGTATCATAGACGGCTAATGCAAAAACTATCTGTGATTTCTATGTATCACATATGGCTAATACAAAAAATTGTCTGTGATGTATCACATATGGTTTGTGTAAAAATCGTTTGTGATAAATAGGTCATCATTGACAGTTTTTACCATCGGTTGCAACATAAACGGTCACGCTAGTAAAACCGTTTAAGATAATATGCTGCAACTTAATACTGACGGATTCTGTAGAACCGTCTGTGATGAGGTGTTCAGTGTGACCTTCTCGGTTGTAGTGAGAGTACATTCTTAAGCCAATTTTCAGTCCAATCCATGCGCCTGTTGCATTTTGTTCTACTTATCATAATATGCTCTCTTCTGAGCTTTTTTTTATGGAATTCTCAACCTGATATTATATTTCTTCATCTCTCAGGGGGACACACTCTTTCTTTTCTTTGAAACAAAAACAGCAACCTCAATGCAAGGTGATATTGGTGTTGCAAGAAGCTCCGATCAAGGAGCGACATGGGAGTTTCTTGGTATTGCTTTAGATGAGGCATGGCACCTGTCCTACCCTTTTGTGTTCAAATACAAGAATGAGGTAGATTTTTAACTTTGTATTTATTAATCAAGAACTGATGGGCAATTTCTGAAGATGTCAAAACACTAACTTCCTCTTTTTCAGATTTATATGATGCCAGAGGGGAATAAAAAGAAGGACCTTCGACTTTATCGTGCTACTAAATTTCCTCTTGAATGGACATTGGAGAAGGTGCTTATCAATAAACCACTTATTGATGCCTCATTAATCGAATATGAGGGACAGTGGTGGCTTTTCGCCTCAGATTTTACACGGTACGGAACTGAAAAGAATGCAGAGCTTGAAATTTGGCACAGTAACTCTCCTTTTGGTCCTTGGAATGAGCACAAGCAAAATCCTATTTACAAATCTGACAAAAGTTTGGGAGCTCGAAATGGTGGAAGGATCTTCATCTTTGAAGGTTCATTGTATCGTCCAGGTCAGGATTGCGGTGGTACCTATGGACGGAGGGTTAAGCTGTACAAAGTTGAAAAGCTAAGCAAGGAAGAATACAAAGAGGTCCCAGTAAAACTTGGGGTTGAAGAGCCAAAGAAAGGGAGGAATGCTTGGAATGGCATGAGGTACCATCACATGGATGCGCAACAACTTGCCTCTGGTGGATGGATAGCTGTAATGGATGGTGATCGTGTTCCTTCAGGTGATTCAACACGACGGTCTGTTTTTGGCTACATGGGTTTTTGGTTAGCCATTGTTCTGGTCATTTTGGTGGCTTTTGTGAAAGGTGCAATCAATTGCTACATTCCTCCAAGGTTTTGGGCTCCCCTGACTAGGAGAAACGAATTATTTTGTATCTTGCCTGTGCACCGCTTCAACCAGAAAGTCCACAGATATTCTACCAGTGTTGGCAGATATTTCTCTGCTACCAAAGATAGGATCAACGAAAAAACTTGGTCCAACATGCTGTTCTTTTGTGTGATTGCTCTGCTAGGTACTGTGAACGTCTGCATTGCTGTGCATTTCTTATTTGGTGGTAATGGCGCTGAAGAGGCATATACATATCAAGGGCAACACTCTCAATTCACAATGGTCACAATGACATATGAAGCTCGACTCTGGAACTTGAAACTATTTGTTGAACACTATTCCAGATGCGAGTCAGTCAGAGAGATAGTTGTTGTCTGGAACAAAGGCAACCCTCCAAGCAGTGACGCCTTTGATTCCACAGTGCCTGTCAGGATACGAGTGGAAGAGATCAACTCTCTTAACAACCGATTTAGGGTTGACCCTTTGATAAAGACCCGGGCCGTCCTTGAGCTGGACGATGATATCATGATGACTTGCAGTGACATAGAGAAAGGATTTAGGGTCTGGAGAGAACACCCTGAGCGGATGGTGGGCTTTTACCCACGGATGATAGATGGTAGCCCTTTGCAGTACAGGAACGAGCGATATGCTAGGGGCAAGAAGGGCTACAATCTGATCCTCACAGGTGCTGCTTTCATGGACAGTGAGTTTGCTTTCAGGAAGTACTGGAGCGAGGAAGCTAGAGAAGGGAGGGTGCATGTGCACAAGAACTTCAACTGTGAGGACCTGCTCATGAATTTCCTGTATGCAAATGCAAGCTCTGAGAGGACTGTGGAGTACGTGCACCCGGCATGGGCTATCGACACTTCCAAGCTTTCTGCTGTCGCGATCAGCCGGGACACCCGTAAGCATTATGACATCAGAACAAAATGCTTGGCAAAGTTTGCATCCATATACGGTACCCTGCCTCACAAATGGGAGTTTGGCATGCGAGAAGACGGTTGGGACAGATAGTTTGTACAAGGGCGCGGAATACACAGTAAACACATGCGAATTTTGAACATTTTTTGCTGCTCCCATGGAGAGTTTTGCAGCATGGAGAAAGGTTGTACGTGCGTATTAGATTCGGCCTGAACTCTGTAGACGGTGGATGATTATCCGAAGCTTTGAGAATCATTGTTCAGATAGGCAAAATGCAATGCAGTGCTTGTGAAGAGTCAAATTTTACAAGAGTTGGTCTCCGTGCTAACACAATCTGGAATTGTATCGATTTGGTGCAGTGTTCAGCTTGTACTGTAGTGCTGATTTCTTTTTCTCGTCCAGATTGGAGTCATTGGACTAACGTCCTAGCCTCCCTGGGCTGTGCGCCGTGCTATCCCCTCACGTCTTTTCTAAACCACCTGAGCGTGAAGATTAAGCGGTTAAGCTTCCGGCGCTGTATGAAAGCGAACGCGTCCCCT